>CM055313.2:17499828-18829411 GCA_029255685.2 Silene conica | reverse complement strand
AAACACCTCAAGACACGCAAATTGAGGCCGAATCGTGACCGAAAACAAAGAAAATGCAAAGGAAATGATGACCAAAATGGAGCTCATCAGAATCTTTTCTGACTTTATAGAAAACATTATGGAGGTATTTATGGATGACTTCTCTGTTTATGGTAATGCTTTGATCAATGCTTAGCTAATCTTGATAAAGTCTTACAGCGATGTATTGATGTAAACCTTGTCTTAAACTGGGAAAAGTGTCATTTTATGGTTACTGAAGGGGTAGTGTTAGGGCATCTAATTTCTGATAAAGGTATACATGTAGATAAAGCAAAGGTGCAGGTGATTGAGCAATTACCCCCTCCTGTTAATGTTAAGGGGGTGAGAAGTTTCTTAGGACACGCAGGTTTCTACAGGCGTTTCATTAAGGACTTCTCTAAAATTGCTAAACCACTTACACAACTGCTTCTTAAAGATGCCATCTTTGATTTTACTGATGAGTGCCTTTCAGCTTTTAACAGGTTGAAGGAAGCTTTGATCTCAGCACCAATCATTCAGCCACCAGATTGGGATCTCCCATTTGAGATCATGTGCGATGCTAGTGACTACGCTGTAGGTGCTGTGCTAGGTCAAAGGAAGAACAAGGCTCTTAATGCTATATACTATGCGAGCCGCACCCTAGATGAGACTCAAGTCAACTATTTCACTACTGAGAAGGAGATGCTAGCTGTCATATTTGCCTTAGAAAAATTCAGGTCCTATTTAGTAGGTAATAAGGTAATTGTTTACACTGACCATGCAGCTTTGAAGAGTCTTTTTCAGAAGAAGGACTCAAAGCCAAGACTTTTAAGGTGGATACTCCTTCTCCAAGAGTTTGACATTGAGATTAGGGACAAGAAAGGCGCGGAAAACGTGGTAGCTGACCACCTATCTCGCCTACAGTTGACTGATGGGGAAGATTCTTTACCTATTGATGATTCATTTCCTGATGAGAGTTTATTTATCATTAATAGTTCAGGTTCTTATCCCCCTCCTTGGTATGCTGATTTTGCTAACTTTGCTGTCACAGGTAAAATCCCTCCTGAGTTGTCATGGCAACAAAAGAAGAGATTTATGTTCGATGCAAAACAATATTTTTGGGATAACCCTTATGTTTTTAAAGAATGCGGAGATGGACTTATCAGGAGATGTCCCCCAATGGGAGGTGAAGGACATTCTGGAAGCATGTCACTCTTCTGCATATGGTGGTCACCACGGTCCATCTAGAACCGTGGCCAAGGTATTACAGTCTGGTTTTTATTGGCCTACTTTGCATGCTGACTGTAGGAATTTTGTAGGAAACTGTGATGCTTGTCAAAGAACTGGGAATGTCTCAAAAAGACATGAGATGCCGCAGGTTGGTATTTTAGAGGTAGAGATTTTTGATGTCTGGGGCATTGATTATCAAGGACCTTTTCCTAGTAGTCAAGGTAACAGGTATATTCTTGTGGCTGTTGATTATGTGTCTAAGTGGGTAGAAGCTATTGCTACTCCCCATTGTGATGCAAAGGCTGTTATTAAAATGTTTAAAAAAATCATATTTCCTCGTTTTGGTGTCCCTGGGGTTGTCATAAGTGATGGAGGTATGCATTTTAAGGAGAAACGCTTAGGTGACTTGTTAAATAAATTCGGTGTCTAACACCGTAGGGGTTTAGCTTATCACCCTCAGACTAGTGGTCAAGTTGAGATCTCTAATAGAGAACTCAAGGAGACCCTAGCCAAGGTAGTTTCTAAGTCTAGGAAAGATTGGAGCCTAAAACTTGATGATGTTTTATGGGCCTATAGAACCGCGTTCAAAACTCCAATAGGAATGTCGCCATTCCGATTGATTTATGGTAAGACTTGTCATTTACCAGTAGAGTTAGAACGTAAGTCTTGGTGGGCTATATGTAATCTTAATTTAGATCCTAATCTTTCCCGTGAGAAACGTTTATTGCAGCTCAATGAGTTAGAAGAATTCAGGTTGTTAGCCTATGACAATGCCAGGATTTACAAAGAGAAAACAAAGCGCTGGCATGACAAGAGAATCATTAGACGTGATTTTCAGGTAGGTGACAGGGTGTTGCTTTTTAATGCTCGTATTCGTCTTTTTCCTGGTAAGCTGAAATCCAGGTGGAGCGGACCCTACACCATCACAGCTGTCTCAAAATTCGGGTCAATCGAATTAGAAACCTCATCTGGTGAGAGGTTTAAAGTCAATGGCCAATATGTGAAGCACTTCCGAGGAGAAAATGAATTTGTCGGAAAGGTCGAAGTCTCTTACTTTGACCCTTTTTAGGATGCTCCTCGATAGGTAAAAAGGTCGTGCGGGACCTCTTAAACCAGCGCTACACGGGAGGCAACCCGTGCTCTAGTTTAAGTTTACGTTTTTTTTTTTATTTCCGTTTTATCCTTGATGAAATTTGAAATTTCTGCAGAAAAAGTAAAATAAAAAGAATTCGTCAGTACAAGCGGTCGACCGACCCAACTACTAGGTCGACCGACCAACTGGCAGCTTTAAAATATTTTCTGACAGATTAAGGTAAAAATTGCAGAGCAGGTAAAAAGGACGGAGGTCGACCGACCGAGAAATACGGTCGACCGACCGCGCGTGTTTTTTCCGGTTTTTTTTTTAGAGTCAAAGTCACGGGTGTTTTGTGTTTTGAAAACACAATAAGTGCCTTCATTTGTTCACACTTCCTGCATCCCTTTTCTCTGTTAAAACCCTAAAAAAACACCCACCTTCTTCATCCTTCACCAATTTACTTGCTTTCTTTCAATTTCCTCCTTCAAGGTATGATTTTCTTAGTTTTCTTTCTCTCTTTTTTCGTTTTATATCATCTTAATTCCGTCCTAGGTAGAATTAGTTTATCTTTTTGAGTTTAATTTTGCTCTTAATTTCGTTTCCATGCTTGTTTGTGTGTTTTTCTCTTAGTTTTCTTCTTCCATTTGATTTTATATGCTTAGATCTGTAATTTGTGTGTGATTTCGTGCTGTTAGGGTTAGTTTAATTCTTCTTTTAAATTTTTATGCCCTTTTTTCGCGCGAGTTCAGTCAAGAAAATCCGACTCTGACACTGTTCACGGTCGGCCGACCCAAAACGGCGGTCGGCCGACCTGAATTTGAATTTTCTGGGTTTCGTAATTTACAGATCTGCATTTTTCTTTTGATAGTCGGTCGACCGACCCGAAACTGAGGTCGGCCGACCAGAACTGTGTTTTTCCTGAGTTTATAGTTTTGCAGTTTCTGATTTTTTTTCGTTAAATTGGTCGACCGACCTAGGTATACGGTCGACCGACCGGTTGTGCTGCAGAAATTATGTGTTTTCTCGCGAATTTGGTCGACCGACTTATCTGTGAAGTCGGCCGACCCGTGCTGTTATAAAAGTTTCTGTTTCTGCAACTTTTGTTCCTAATTTATTAAAGAAATGTTTTCATATTCACACAAGACTTATATTTTTATTGAACTTTTCAGATTTACAATGTCTAGCCGTGATCAAGGTGGAAAGCGCGCCCGCACTTCCGGTGCAAGCACCTCCAGAGGCCGTGTTCCTAGGTCGAGAGGGTTGACGGTGCAAGACACGGATAGTCTACCCAACTATCCGTAAATCATTTTCAGTACTCCGGCCCAGAAAGCCCGATTCCTCCATCTCACCGCTTATTGCTTGGTAGTGGCAACCCGGTTCCTATGTGTCCCGACCTTGCAAGCCTTGGGATGTCATGATGAGGTGGTGTCCTTGCTCAATGGGACGGGATTCACAGGACTTGTCACTATGGATGAGTTCACCTATTCCCTTCTCACTCTTGAGTTCTTTTCTTCCTTTACTTTTGATTTTAGAGCATTTCATCCCGGCTATGATAACATTTGCATTTCTTTTCGTTTGTTCAATGAAACTTTTTCTTTAACTTTAAACCAATTTGCTCAGTATCTAGGTTTATCTTCTACGGGTCTTACGAATGACCCCACTGGGTCATATAATGATTTGTGGTCCTGTCTTTTTGATTCCAGCGATGTGAAGAAGAAAAACAGTACCGTTCACCTTCCCGCCCCCCGTTATTATTTGCGTCTGTTGGCCAACACTGTTTTCGGCCGCAAAGAGTCTCAAAATGTTAACAACATTGAGCTCTCCATTTTGTCTGGTTATCTTAACATCAGACGTACGGGTCAGCAGTTTTATAACACTGCATTTTTGGTCGCCTCTCACTTCGTGTCGGTGGGCGAAGGAACTTCCTTGACTACCATTGTCTGTGGTGGGCTAGTCACTCGATTAGCCCGCTCCCTTGTCCCCCAGTTCCCTCGCTTTGAGGATGCGATTGACACTCCCTCCCGGTTCATGGACATGGCTTATGTCAGGTCCGTGCATTGGGCAGACAAGAGAGATTATTGGAAGGTAGACACCTACCTCAGTGATCGCATCCCCATCACCATGGCTCCCCCTATGCTACCCCTTTTTAATGTCGTAGGGGAGCCCAGACCACTACCCCCGTCTTACCGCCTCCCCCTTAGAGGAGGCACCTTTAGAGGTCATAGGGTCCCTGCTCCCGGTGGCCACCATACCACATCTGGGACGGGGTACCCCCCTGATTTTACTGCTGCTCCTAATGTTTATGTTCCTCCTTATGTTGATGACAGATCTCTGCCACAAATGATGGCAGGCCTTTGCAGACAGTTCAACCAAAAACAGTTGAACGATAGTCTTTGCCAATATCCGGTTTACAGGGAGTATGCCACTGAGGGTAGGCTCCCTACCGACCCATGGACTCACCCCACCTGGTACACACCTCTCGCAGGCGGTCGTGTCCACGGTGAAGCTTCAGGCTCTGCCTCAGGAAGAGGCATAGGTTCTGAAGAGGAGGACGAGGAGGAGGAAGGAGGAGAGGACTCTGAGCCGGATTTCGACTCAAAGGGATAGGGACGTGCTTAACCTTACCCTTTTTGGGGTTTGGTTTGGGGAGGTCCCTCCATCTTGTAAGTAGTTTTTCTTTTATTTTCCCTTTAGATTTCCAGTTTTTCCTTTAGATTTCCAGTTTTTCCCTTAGATTTCCAGTTTTTCCCTCTAGATTTCCAGTTTTCCTCTCCTTCCTCCTTAGACTCTTGTTGTTTTTTCTAGTCTTTTTCCTTTTCCTTTCTTTGTTTGCTTCTTTTATGCCTACCCCCATCCCTATGTTGTGGTTGTATGCTGATGAGCACAATGGGGGCATTGTGCGTTTTGGTTTGGGGAGGGTGTTTGCATACTCCTTTGTGAGTATGCAATTGTCTTTGTGTCTTTTGTTTTTCATTCCTTTAGGTGTTTTTCTTGTTTTCATCCTCTCTTGTCGCGTGTTCTTCCCTGTCGCGCGTTCTTCTCTGTCTTAAGTTTTTAGGTCGAGTCGGAACGGACGGATACAATTTATGCCTCACATATCACATATTGCCTTGCCTTGCATTTTTCAAAAATTTTCAAGCTAGTCTTTTGCATTATCTACGAGTTTTTGTTGATTTCATGCTAAATTATTAGACTTGACTCTCTTCTTGGCAAGCTACAACATTTTCTAAGGATTAGAGCTTAATAAATCGGTGACATCCATGACCGATTTCATGTAGGTTTGTGAGTAGTTTCTCCTCTTGAGGCATGTCACATCAATGTGCATAAACATGAATTTTGTCTACTTAATACCTGTATGCATTCGGATTTGTGGTTTGTTGACACATGTGGTAGAGGTCCCCCTTTCTCATTATTCCCATAATCCTCACATAGCCAAATTGAATCTTTTTACCCATTTGCTACATCCAAAATTTGCCTACCCTAGCCGAGCTAGTAATATATAGTGATGGGTCTGTTTTGGCCATCCTTTGGTTTGTGCTTTATTGTTAAATATTGATTTTGTGAGAATGGTAGAAAGGTGAAAAAGAAAAGAGAAGGATTCGAAAAAAATAATGAAAAAAAAAAGAAAAGAGAAGGATTCGAAAAAAATAATGAAAAAAAAAAAGAAAAGAGAAGAAAAAAAAATGAAATGAGAAATAAAAAAAAACGAGAACAGCCTGTTTTCAAGGCTGGTCGGTCGACCTACATTCTGGGTCGGTCGACCAGGACCATTGGACAGAATTTTTCTGAAAAAAAAAGAGGAGGAAAGGAAGAAAGAAAGAAAGAAAAGGAGAAAATTGGAGAAATTGTGATCTTTGCTCCAAAACTTTGAGCATTGGCATGTATGGAAAAAAAATAATAAGAAGTGATCTTATAGTATGGATAGACGGCTGTTAGCTCGGTTTAACCCCTCTTCCCATAACTTATTTTAACCCCTTCTTACCTTTAGCCTCACAATCCCAAAATTGCCTCGGCATGTGTCATGGTTATCTAGTATGGAATGCATATGTACGGTTGTAGAGATTCTATTCATGTTAGATTGCAGGCATGTTCTTACGGGTCGCAGATAGGTGAGAGTCTTTACTTTTATTTATCTTCTTATCTTTCACATATACAATTGACCCTTTGCTTTCATGAGTGTCTCGAGCGTACCGCGAGAGTCCAATTAGAATGAGTCTTGCAAGGTTGAAATTTTAGGATGTTTTTCCAACATGTCCAATTCGTTTTGCTCTTGACATTATGCTTGATTATATTTGAAGGTTGCATTAAATTGGTTAGGCATGGTGTTGTGTTTGGTTGTAAAAAGTGTGAAATCTGTTCCATTAGAAGTTTTTCTTTTCTTTTGAGTCTTAGTGCTTGTCAGCAAGGTTTGGTTTGGGGAGTTTGATACGTGCCTATTTTATGCATTTTATTTATTCTTTTGGCACGTATTTTCTTACATTTTTGTGACTTTTAGTTGTTATTTCTCCCGAAACGGTTTACTTTGGCATTTCTATGTTTTATATGTAGGAATACGCGGAAGTGAGCAAAACTGAGCCTTATTTGCCTTTCGGATGCTGTTTTGAGTACTAATGCGGAGTAAGGATCCGAGTTGCACATCCAAGTGTTGTTATTGGGCCAGATTAAAAGCTGAAACGGACAAGAAGCAGTCGACCGACCCAACAGAGAGGTCGACCGACCGAAGCCCAGTTCGCGTAAAAGCCCAGCAGCGCTTAAAGTGGTCGACCGACCCGCATCAGAGGTCGACCGACCAGAAGCTGACCCGGGGACTTTTGTTTCGTGTTTCTGCTTTCCTAATCTTGTAATAATTCTTATTTAAGGAGACCAAAACTCGAAAATTAGGTTAAGCAATTCAGATCTAAGAAAGCACTCCATGTTATTCAAAACTCCATAGTTAGAGAGAGATCTTATTCAAGTTTTCATCTTTTGTTCTTAAATCCAATTAAGTTGTAAGTTTGCTACAATTAATCTTTCTTTTGCAATTAATCTTCACTAGTACAAAAACACCCTATTGCATCCGTTCTATAAGACTTATTGCGTCGGTTCTTCGTTGACGTTTTTGGAGGTGACGTTTATTGAAACGTCGGTTCTAAAACTGACGCAAAAAACAGACATTTGCATCATTTCTTAGTATACAACTGATGCATTTGATGTATCATTTGCATCAGTTCTTAGTAAACAACTGATGCATTTGCTATAAGAACCGACGCAAATAGCTTAGTTTTTGCATCAGTTTTCCAGTAACGGATGCTTTTTCGCTTAGCTTTTGCATCAGTTTCCCAACAACTGATGCAATTAGTACCTTAATTTCGCGCAAAATTGAATAGTATATGCGGCGGTTATTATAGGAACTGACTCTTTTGCTCTATTTTTTTTGCATCATTTCTTTTCAAAACCGATGCAATAACTAATTACTATTTGCGTCATTTCTTGTAAGAACTGATGTATTTTATTTTTATGCTTTTAAAAAAAAATCCGCTACCGAAATTTCGGCAGCACCTTCCTATAAAGTTGATATCCAAAACACCAGAAATTTAAAACCACCTGCATTAAAATATCCAACCAAAGGACATTACATTTCCTTCGAACCAACAACATTCATTCCAAATCCAATCCAACATAACAACAAACGTTTCCACAACGTTCAAATAAAACATATACAATCTAAGCTAAGTAACAATCCAACTAAAGTCATAGTGATACCAAGTTAATCTATTTTGAATATTGTAGATTATCTAAACATTTGTTAGCCCAAACTTCTCTAACCACATTGATCGAGATCGACCATTGACACCGATGTAGTAGCAATTTTCTGCATTTTCAAAATAAATATTATATTAGTAATATATAATAAATGTAATGAAGAATGATATATAATTGACAATGAAAAACTAAGGCAAGATTGAATTACCTCTTCAAAGTCTACCTCCGCAGATTTACAATGATAGAAGGTTATGTCATACATCCAATTTATGACATAATAACCACACTCATAATCCCCTGGTTGTTGCGGACACTAAAATTAAAAAAACAATATAATAAGTATTAGTTAATACATATAACAACTAATTAGCTATAACTTACATTATAAGAACTCAAGAATTGGAATGGTGGCAAAGAACAGAATTTACATAAAGGAGAGAAAACATATGTTTTTTTTTATTTCTTCGGCCAAATCTAGTGATTATGGTCAATAAACATGAGTGAGAGAGGATACGTTCGTAAAGTACGAGGTTAGGATCAACCAAAAAAGAAAATAGAAAGAATGTAAAGAGTGGAATGAGAAGATGAGTGGAATATATTGATTCACAAGTCCCCTTGGGTCTTAATAAACAATTGAATATTTAAGGAGCCATGTTTTATTAATCACTTACCACTGAGAACAGAATGATTTGTATACCCTTCCCACTTAGCTTTTTCTAAAATTTGTGGCATAAAAAGATACAGTGAACCCAAATAAAAAGGAAACAACATTAAAATGTAAGCAAGGAAAAGCTAAACAAATTTAACCAAACATTTAAAATCAAGTCGTTAAGCTGATTATTAAGCAGACATGAAGTCTACCTAGCCAAGATTACCCTAAGGAAAATTGTGACCACGAAATAAATAAAATTTCTGAACATTTTAAAGAAAGGCCTATTCGATGTATTTGAGAACTCTTCTTCCTCCATGACCGAGGTTTGTTTGATACAAGTATAGGTTTATAATCAATGTAACCAATAGAGTTACAGTCTATCAGACGGTGTTCTGATAAGTGATGACATGGTGGAGCTTAAGAGTTAAGATGTGATTAAGTCAAGTCATTGAACTGACTTCTATAACCAAACCAAAAATAAGATTAATAGAACTAGTAAATCCCTAGTCGATCCTACCTAGAACACTCTCCACTGCGTGCAGCCGTGCACCAACCCAGAATTTACAGCCAACTTGTCTAACCAGCACCATTTCAAGCACTAATCGATTGATAAGCAGCAAACCGGCATTACAGATATTTTACATAGTTTAATGATCAGAAAATAATGTCGAAAAATGAGATTTTCCGTTTGAACATACCTGGAACGATCATTATTGTAGTGGACTTGCAACTCTGTAAGGCTATGAAATAAGAAAAGCCACTTTAGAAGAAATGCATCTGCTACCACTTTAAAAATTTCCAACAAGAATTTATAAGGAAATACAGTTAAAACCTCTTACTTTGAGTACTGTATATCTAACTGGCAGCAACCATCATATATATTTCTTCCCTGTAAATGTGCATTATTAGATACCTGAGTAAGCAAAATGTACACAATATATTACTATAACCAAGAGAGATGCTGACATATAGTGCACTCATCATAGAAGCGACACTCTGGCATGTCTCATACTGAATAAGAGCTTGAAAACCTATATAAAAAAGAGGCATTTAAAATAATATTATTGTCATACATGCTTATCGAACTGTAGATGAAAGACTGAAATTAATGCAGAACCTCAACAAACCACCTAAAAGTTTTTACAATCCATTTCTCACAGAAGCAGTAACACCTCAAACCAAGACCACAAACATACTTCAATCGATTAATAAGCAGCAAACTGGTTCACCAAAATCGATTGATAATTTTCATAAACAGGATAAATTGAGATGAATATCTAATTAGAAAACGGTTTAATATATATTTTAAGGGAGCTCACCTTTTTTTTTAACTTCATAGACAAATTCAGAAACTATTTTCATAACCTCCTTCAACTGGCCACGCCTACCAGTAACAATACTACACGCTGCCACTAGTAGACGTCTGCCCCTGAAAGCTCCTTAATTTTAGAGAATTCCTGCATTCTCGTCTTGAACTGACTGCAGCAACAGACCATATGTCTCTACCACGAGTCATTAAGTCAGGCCCCTTTAAAGTACCCTTGCTCAGAATCGGAAACTGCGAGTCATCCAGGAATTGCTTAACAATCCCTTTAGACTCGTTAACAATCCTGGTATTTTGCGCATTCGACAGCCTTCCCGTCCTAAGAAATTCACCTCCCTAAGTAGCTCATATACACTTATGATTTGTATTAATTCCTTAACTCCAACTCATTCACATATACACCTGCGCTCCATCATGCCTGACCACGCATCCCCAGCCCCATCTCTGCCAAACACCAATTCCTGAGCATACAGTTCAACTGCCCACGCCTACACCCCACTGCCACAATTCCAGTATCAGTCTAATGGCCCTTCTACAGCCACCAGAGCAACTACTAACTACTCTAAACTGCTGCTGCACAGACCAGCAACTAACCCCTGCAACAGATCCTACTGAACCCAAAAGTACAGCCCCAAGACATTGGCATTCAGTTTCCATCTGCAATTTCATCATTGGCATTCAATTTCGCTCTCCAAACCTCAAGACTGTCACCCGTTACCCTTCTTTCTATGGATCGATTCTACATCATCACTTTGACAGTTCTCTTACTCGGCTCCAGTCACTAAACCTGTATCCTTTACATACCATAACAAACCAATATTGGTTGCTGAAGTTCCATAACCTCGTATGTTATGTCAAGTTACCAAGTTCAAACGCGCCTAAAGGCCAATGATTGCCTCCCTGTCAGCCCAACCAGAACACCCACCATCTGATACCACATCGTATATTTCAATTAGAAGATAAACAGATATTGCTACCTAACCAACCCTAATTATCCAACATCAGTAATCACATTGGGATAGCTAATCATCACACATCAACTTAATGCAAGAAACAAGCACTACAACAGTTTAATGAAAGAAACATAGTCACTAAAACGACAATTTAGTCACTAAAACGAGAAATTAAAGCCAAAATAAGCGAATAAAACTTACATTAATCGGCGAAAAATCAAGGCTTTGAGCGACACTCTTGCAACTGATTAATTGAAGAACGTATATCTGAAGTTTAAATTGAAGTTGAAGAAGCACGAACTGATGAAGATGATGAAGATAGACGAACGGACGAACGGAGGAATTGAACGGAGGTATGGTTTCTTTTGAATATGGAAGAGAACATGTATTATTCGAACTCCTTATTTGCCCTATTATTAACTCGTTTTTTTTTTAATTTATAGTTATTAATATGTCAGTTGTTAAATTGAACTGAAGCAAATACTCAGAGGTTAATACGTCGGTTTTAATAAGAAACCGATGCAAATACTAAGAGGCAAATACGTCTGTTGTTATACTGAACTGAAGCAAAAAACAATTTTCAGCCAAATGCATCAGTTATAAGAACAACTGACGCAAATATACTCACTCAAAAACGTCAGTTCCTTTTTAAGAACTGATGCAAATACCTTGTCTATAGTGTAAAATTGAACTCCCGCCCAAATTAAGTACTATTTGTATCAGTTATACTAGAACCGACGTAATGCCCTTGACGCAATAGGGGATTTTTGTACTAGTGCTTGTAGTTCATCTTCTTAATGCTATTCAATTCATGTTTCTTTCTTTTGAATTGTCATCTTTAATCATGTTATTCCTTTAATGCTCTTGATTCTTGTTATTGTTAATTTTACAATTAAGATTATGCATAGCTAATTCTTGTGATTAGGAATTAGGGGAACCATGGCAAAGACTTGATTTAGATTGTTTTATGATTAAATTATCAATCCCCCATTGTTGTTGGTGAACTAATCCTTTGAGATTGAAAGATTGTTAGGATTAGTTTAACAACAACTTTGGGATTTCCCTATGAACGAAAGTTTAGTGCTTTTCTAGGAACCCTAAGACCGTAAGGATTGGGTAGAATATTGACCTAAAGGTTTATTCTTTGTTCCTTGGGATTGTGTTATTTGGTTATTTTACCCTTTATTGACTTGCCCTAGCCATGGGGAACCGAAATTCCTAATCTCCTTTTCATCTTATTTTAGTTTATTTGTTATTTTGCTACCGTAGTTATTAGTTTCAACCATAAATCAAAACCCCATTTTTGTTACTTAATAGATTAAAAATTAGCAAACATAATTAACCTTGTCTCTCTGTGGTTCGACCCTTGACTTATCCTATCTAGTTTAAGCTGAGTGTTTATAAATCTTATCTTTGGCACCCCTCAACGACGGGTGTCAAACGTACTCATCTATGCAATGGAATCCAATTTGCAAAGACGCTTCATAGCCCATGGTGCAAACAAGATTTTCACCACGCTCACTAACGAATTCTCAAAGGCTCCGAGGATCGTTTCTTATGAGCATAACTGTCGCTTCTTTGAGGCGAAACTCCAGAAGGGCCAAACTGTTAGCCCACATATTCTTCACATGATTGAGAATATCGAAAAACTGGAGGCCCTAAACTGCAAGATCAGTGAGAACATAATCGTTGATCGAATGCTTCATTCGCTTCATGATGGGTTCGCCCTCTTCAGGGCCAACTATTACATGAACGACATGAAGAAGTCTCCTCATGAGCTTCACTCCCTTCTCGTACAGACCGAGAAGGATCTGAAATTAAGTGGGAGCGTGAAGCAAGATGTTCTCATGATTTCCAGTAAGGGTAAGGATAAGGGTAAAGCTAAAGCTCAGGGCGACCTAACAGTAGGCAAGCCCAAGTTTAAGAAGTCAGGATTTACTAAGAGTGGGCCAGGTGAGTCAAGCAACTCACAGGGCAAAACAAAGAGCAAGGATACTAGCATGGAATGTCACCATTGCCACAAGACTGGGCATTGGAGGCGCTCATGCCCCGTGTATCGTGAGGGCATTAAGGCAGGCCGCGTTACTCCTGTTGGTATGTCTTCTTATTCTTTTATTCACATGATTGAGATTAACCATGCAAGTTACAGAACTTGGGTACTAGATACTGGTTGTGGTTCTCATCTATGTAATCATGTGCAGGGCCTCCGAAACCAAGAACCCCTCATCAAGGGTGAGGTTGACCTGCGTGTCGGGAATGGAGCACGTGTTGCTGCTATCTCGAGGGGAACATACGTGATCCAGCTTCCAAGTGGATTCGAGTTATCTTTATATAACTGTTATTATGTTCCTTGTTTGTCCAAAAACATTATTTCAGTTTCTGCGCTTGACAAACTTGGTTTTTCATTTGTAATAGAAAATAACAGTTGTATTTTCCCATTACACAATATGATTTATGGCAAGGCAGTTTCCATGAATGGAATATATGTTTTAGATCAAACCACTGAAATATTACATGTGAATAATAAGAGATTAAAGGTAGGTGACAAAGATCAAACTTACCTATGGCATTGTCGTATGGGACACATAAATGAGAAACGCGTAAAACAGCTCATACAGAATGGAGCTATCTCGGCCTTTGAGTTCGAATCATATGGCACGTGTGAATCATGTCTCATCGGTAAGATGACTCGTATTTCCTTCAAAGGTGTTGGAATGCGCGCTGCTGACCTATTAGGACTCATACATACGGACGTATGTGGCCCTATGTCAATCAACGCACGAGAAGGCTATAGGTATTTCATCACTTTCACGGATGATTTGAGTAGATATGGCTATGTCTACTTAATGAAGCATAAAAGTGAATCCTTTGACAAGTTCAAAGAATACCAGAATCGGGTACAGAACCAGCTGGGAAGAAAGATTAAAGCACTACGTTCTGATCGTGGTGGTGAGTATCTTTCACACGAGTTTGACCAACACCTTAAAGACTGTGGCATCGTGCTACAGTTGACTCCACCTGGAACACCACAATTAAATGGTGTGTCCGAACGGAGAAATCGAACTTTACTTGATATGGTTCGATCCATGATGAGTCACACCGTTGTGCCTGATTCATTGTGGGGCTATGCTCTTTTGTCGGCCGCTCTAATACTTAATCGAAGTCCGTCTAAAGTTGTTGACAAGTCTCCATACGAATTATGGAAGGGAACGGTCCCTAACTTGTCCTTTATTCGGGTTTGGGGCTGCGAGGCTTATGTCAAGTGGAGACACGAGGATAAGCTCGGCCCGCGATAGGTCAAGACATACTTTATAGGCTATCCAAAGGGAACTTTTGGTCATTACTTCTACTCGCCAACCGAACAACGTGTTTTTGTTGCGGCTAGTGCGACGTTCTTAGAGAAAGAATTTCTCGAGAACAAGTCGAGTAATAGAACCTTCGATTTATCGGAGGTTCAAGAACCAACTACCGAGCAACCATTGGAGGAAACAGTTCCATCAACCGAGGCTGCGGTAGATATTCCTGAGGAACCTAGGAGGTCGGGAAGAGTCTTCATTCCTCCGGACAGATACATTGGTATGGTCGAGGAACATGATATGGATGACGTCTTACTCCTCGAGGGTAATGAACCCTCAACCTATAAAGGTGCCATGACCAGTTCTGACTCAAAGCTATGGCTAGAAGCCATGCAATCCGAGATGGACTCCATGTATGAGAACAACGTGTGGGATCTTGTGGACCTACCTGCAAAGGTACGCCCCCTTCAATGCAAATGGCTTTACAAAATAAAGCATGCCGTGGAAGGTAAACAAGATATCCATAAGGCAAGACTAGTTGCTAAAGATTTCACTCAAGTGCCACGCTTGCACTACGATGAGATCTTTGCACCCGTAGTCATGCTACGTTCCATTCGGATTATCTTAGCGATAGCCGCATTTCATGACTATGAAATATGGCAAATGGACGTTAAAACCGCCTTCTTAAACGGTTATTTGGAGGAAGAGTTGTACATGGTACAACCCGAGGGTTTTATTGATCCAGAACATCCTAAGAAGGTTTGCAAGCTTAAGCGTTCCATCTATGGACTTAAGCAAGCATCGCGGAGTTGGAATCATCGCTTCGACCAAGTGATAAAAGAGAATGGGTTCATTCAATCAGTCGAGGAACCATGTCTCTATATCAAGTTGAGTGGGAGCAAGATTGTCTTCCTAGTACTGTATGTCGACGACATACTCTTGATTGGGAATGACATACCTCTCCTTTCTTCGGTTAAAGCATGTTTGAAAAACCATTTCCAGATGAAAGATCTGGGAGAGGCACAAAGAATTTTGGGCATCCATATCTACAGGATAGATCACGACGGATGTTGTCTCTCAGTCAGGAGTCTTATATAGATAAGATTCTAGAGAGATTCAGCATGACGAACTCCAAGAAAGGGTTCTTTCCTATGACTACTGGGCTTCACTTGAGCAAAACTCAAGAAGCTAAGACATTGGAAGAGAAAGAGCGCATGAGTCGGATTCCTTATGCTTCGGCAATAGGATCGATCATGTATGCCATGATATGCACACGTCCAGACGTTGCATATGCATTGAGTATGACTAGTCGATTCCAAGCTCATCCAGGTGAACAACACTGGATGGCCGTGAAAAACATTCTTAAGTACCTACGGAGGACTAAAGATTGGGGATTGACTTACGGAGGTGACTCGACGCTCTGCGCCACGGGTTACGCAGATGCTAGCTTCCAAACGGATCGAGACGACTCGAAATCTCGGTCTGGATTCGTTTTTACTCTTAATGGCGCTGCTGTCAGCTGGAAAGGTTCTAAACCAAGTATTATAGCAGATTCTACAACTGAGTCCCCGTAAAAGGAGATATTCATTGATAAGATCGCTACGGATGACAACATAGCTGGTCCTTTCACTAAAGCATTACCACGTGATAAGCATGAAGGGCACATTCATTCTATGGGAATTAGATGTGTTCCTAAGTTGTAGTACTCTTTTATGAATTCATGTAATAATTCATTTTCTCGTGTACTCTATTCAACCTCATTGTTATGATATATAATGTTTTGTTTTTCATGTGGAATTGTACGCCAATTTTGAACACCACAAAGTGAACTGAATAACATTACATCGTTTTAGTCCTTGATTACCCACTTGAGCTGATAACTCAGGTAATCATTTTGTGACGTTGGTTGATGGTGGGTTCAACGAGCCATAAGTCAAACGGATGACTGACCAATCACAAAGGCGAGTTATACAGATATCTCGTAGGACACCCCGTGACAACGTTATGGAGTCCTACATGTTTTATAACATTGGGTGCCAGGTCGTGGATAGGACCTCCATCGTGTTCCTTAGAGTCGAGTCTTTTGACTTTCAACTGTCTCTTGAGATTAAGGCAGATTTTGGGTAATTTTGGTTTCTTTCCTACGGTCATCGTAACAGGGGCCAAGAGGATTTTTTCTGGGTTATTTCATGCTGCGCGATATCGGCAGGATTCGAGTTGAGGGAAATATCCAAACCCTTATTAGGATTTTATCATTTATCAGGGCCACTCGAGGAGTAGTAACTGAAATGCATGACCATGCTCGAATACAGATTCGTTTTATCAGTTAAGTTACTCTCTAGTCGGGGAAACCACTCTTGATACAGATCGCTTGTGAGATACGACCTTTGCGAATGCGGATTTGCAAATTGTCTTACATTGAGTGGGAGAAATTTTAAAAGGATATGAGAATCGGTTATCGCACCTACACTTGTACGAACAAGTGGGAGTTTGTTGGAGCTTGTGTCCTCCACATGTAGTGTGATAACGTCATTGCACATACCCTTGTACGGACAAGTGGGAGATTGTTGGGGCTGGTGTCCTTGACAATTAAGTACAATGACTTATTAAATCTCTTTAAGGATCACAAGGGCATACTTCAGTATTATTACCAGTTGATCCACGTTTATCAATAACGGTTGGCTTGCTAGATAAGTTTGACGTTATTGTCATACGGATGGCGGTGATCAACTGGTCCCTATACGTCACACCTATAGGACACGTTTGAGAGATGTGAAGGTATGAAAATACAGTCACATTTATGCCGGATACGACAAAACAGTTAGTCAGAGGTATTGACTATTAAATTAGTCAATAAGATGTTGAGATTATTATTTAATACGGATTAAATAATTTTAGCTAATACGGATTACATGATTAATTCGTGAAATTAAATATAAGCAGTTATATTTAATTAAATAATAATTTCGCGTATTAATATAAACAGTTATATTAATTTGGTAATTATACAATATCGTAATTTTATCAGACCATTATTAATACATCGACTGCATTAATATCTGATAACACGTATGCGATTTATAATAAAAATCCCGCAAATAATATTTAGCAAAACGGGTCGAATCATGCAAAGGAATAAGGTAAGAGTGGAGAAAGCCCACTCTTACCCTAATTCGGCCGACCCACCCTAAGTGCTACATAAGGAGAGTCCTTCTCCTTATGTCAGTAACTGTTGAATCATAATTCTCACAATTAGGGTTTTGAGAGCATTCTTCTCCCAAAACTCAGATCTCACATCTAAAACTCAAAAGGCTCTCCCGATATTGCAAGGCAGTTGGAGAGGATTTCTAGCACACGCGGCAACGTCTCAATCTAAGTCTTGGGTGCAACTTATAGGAGGGAATTTGCGTTAATTCCTGTTCTTAGGCCTTTCGCGCAAGGACTAAAGGTTGTACTCTTTTTCATGTCTTTTAATCTTATGACCATATTCACGACTGTAATTTTCATTATAATCCTGCAAGTTTAGGGCGAATCCATGCTTTATTCCCCTCAAATAGTACCATAGAGGATTTAAGGAGAAGGAACAAGTGGGATAATGACGATTATATATGCAGAGGCCACGTCCTAAATGGTATGTCTGATTCCTTGTTTGATATTTATCAGAATATAGGAAGTGCAAAAGAATTATGGGATATGTTAGAGTCTAAGTATATTGATGAAGATGCTTCGAGCAAAAAGTTTCTGGTCGGTAATTTTATGAATTATAAGATGCTTGATAGTAGGTAGACCTATCATGGAACAATACAATAAACTTTTGCGTATTTTGGGCCAATTCGCTCAACATAATATGGAGATGCCAGAGTCTATTTCTGTGTCAAGTATTATTGACAAACTTCCACCAAAGTGGAAGGACTTTAAGTATTCTTTAAAGCATAAGAAAGAGGAGATGACTCTTGTCGATCTCGGTAAAACTCTGCGCATTGAGGAATCCTTAAGGGATCGGGAATCTTGGAGAAGTGATACAGGAAAGGCATCTGTTAATATGATGGAGCATGGTGAAAGTTCCAATTCCGAGAAGAAGGGTACTAAACGCCCTAATCCCAACAGTGACAAATCTAACAATTTGAACAAAAAGTCGAAAATGGAATGTTGGATTTGTGGTAAAAGTGGTCACTTTAAACGTGATTGTCGATATGGGAAAAAGGGAGGAGCGGTAAAGGCAAACAAAGGAAAGTGACATAAGGATCAAGGGTCTAAGGACCAAGGTCCTTCCCAAAAGCAAGGTACGAATTTTGTTCGTGATTTCCTTTCTGATGGAAACTATATTCCATATATTCCTGAAGCATTATTTATGCAGGATGATGCCGTAGTATGGTGGATTGACTCGGGAGCCACAAAACACATTTGCAAAAATCGTGGATGGTTCACAAAGTATGTTCCCGCTGAAGATGGGGATATAATCTATATGGGGAACGAGTCAACCGCTCCAATTCTCGGAAGAGGCGAAGTTGTATTGTTGTTTAGTTCTGGAAAATCTATTTGTCTAAAGAATGTATTGCATGTACCTACTGTTCGTAAAAACTTGGTATCTGGTGGACAATTATCTAGGTGTGGATATAAACAAGTTATAGAATCAGATAGATATGTTCTATCTAAGTGTGGTTTGTTTATAGGTTTCGGTTATTTGAATAATGGTATGTTTATGTTAAATCTGAAGTATGATCATGTAAATAATTTGAATAATGATTATATGAAAGTGGATAATGCTTTGATATGTTCCGATGTTGATTCATCTTCTTTATGGCATGCTCGTTTAGGCCATGTTCATTATAAACGTTTATTGGTAATGTCTAAGTATGATTTGATTCCGCCTTTTGATACGACTACAAAGAAATGTAATTTTTGTATGTTAAACAAAATTACAAGGCAACCTTTTCCGGGTGTAAAACGAACTTCTACGTTGTTGGAACTTATTCATACTGATTTATGTGATTATCATTCTACTCCATCTTTAGGAAATAAACATTACTTAGTAACATTCATTGATGATTGTACTCGGTTTTGCTATTTGTATTTGTTACATACTAAAGATGAGGCTATGAGTAAGTTTATTCTTTTTAAGAATGAAGTAGAGTTACAAAAATCTTCTTTAATAAAGAAGATGCGATCGGATAGGGGAGGAGAATACTATGACCCTGCCTATTTCGGTTCATGTGGGATAATACATGAGGTAACCGCTCCGTATACACCACAACAAAATGGTATAGCGGAACGGAAAAACAGAACTCTTAAAGAAATGGTTAACACCATGTTATCTTACTCGGGCCTAAGTAAAGGATTTTGGGGAGAAGCCATGTTAACGGCTTGCTATTTATTAAATAGGGTCCCAAATAAACAAAATAAAATTACTCCTTATGAACTATGGTATAAAAAGAAACCAAACTTGAATTATCTTCGAGTTTGGGGATGTCGGGCTATCGTTAGATTACCCGATCCCAAGATTAAAAACTTGGGAGAAAGAGGCATTGACTGTATTTTTATTGGATATGTTATGCATTCCAAGGCTTACCGATTCTATGTAATAGAACCAAATGATGCAGTGTCAATACACACTGTTATAGAATCTCGTGATGCTATCTTTGATGAAATACGATTTTCTTCTATACCTAGGCCGAGTATATTAACTCCAACCAATGTTGAAGTGGAAACAGTTGTTGAACCTAATCAGGTTGTAGAAACTCACACAACTACCCCTGAACTTCGTAGAGGAAAAAGGATAAAGAAAAAGAAATCATTTGGAGACGATTTTCAACTTTACTTGGTTGAAGGCTCCAGGGATGAAATAGGATTCCAATATTCATATTGCTATCATGTAGATAAGGATCCTAGAACATTCGATGAGGCTATGAAATCTCATGATGCTTCTTTTTGGAAAGAAGCAATAAATGATGAAATGGACTCAATTGTCGGAAATAATACTTGGGTTTTAGAAGATCTCCCTCGTGGTTGCAAACCTTTGGGTTGCAAATGGATTTTCAAAAGGAAAATGAAGGTGGATGGCACAATTGACAAATATAAAGCTCGATTAGTCATCCAAGGCTTTCGGCAAAAACAAGGTATTGATTATTTTGATACCTATGCGCCAGTCGCTCGTATCTCCACTATTAGGCTGTTAATTGCATTAGCTGCCATTAACAATCTAGTGATCCATCAAATGGATGTTAAGACTGCATTCTTAAATGGGGATTTAGACGAAGAAATTTATATGAAACAGCCAGAAGGTTTTGTTATGCCAGGTAATGAGCATAAGGTATGCAAATTAATTAAATCATTGTATGGACTTAAACAAGCTCCTAAACAATGGCATCATAAATTTGATGAAACAGTTTTGTCTAACGGTTTTCAACTTAACCAGTCAGACAAATGTGTATATAGCAAATTTGATAATTCTGGTAATAGCGTGATCATATGTCTATATGTCGATGATATGTTGATTTTTGGTACTAGCCAAAATCAAGTAGATATTTGCAAACAATTTCTGTCTTCAAAATTTGCAATGAAGGATATGGGGATAGCTGATGTGATTCTTGGAATCAAAATAAAGCGGAGTGACAAAGAAATTTCGTTGACTTAATCTCACTATACTGAGAAAGTATTGAACAAGTTTAATTGTCATAATGGTACTCCAGCTTCAACTCCCATGGAACCTGGTTTGAAACTTGTACCAAATACCAGTTTACCTGTTTCACAACTCGAGTACTCTCGAGTAATTGGATGTCTAATGTATGCTATGACATGCACTAGACCGGATATAGCTTTTGCAGTAGGCAAGCTTAGTCGATACACGAAAAATCCTGGTACTCTTCACTGGCAAGCTATAAATCGTGTATTGAGGTATCTTAAAGCTACTCAAAGCTTTGGATTAACATATGTGGGTAATCCTTCGGTTCTGGAAGGATATTCTGATGCTAGCTGGATTAGTAATATTGAGGATCATTCTTCAACAAGTGGCTGGGTGTTTTTGCTTGGGGGAGGTGTCATATCTTGGGCATCTAAAAAGCAAACATGCATTTCAGGTTCAACCATGGAGTCAGAATTTATTGCCTTGGCATCAGCCGGAAAAGAGGCAGAGTGGCTAAGAAATTTAGTTTACGAGATTCCATTATGGCCAAAACCAATCTCAACCATAGCTATACATTGTGATAGTGCAGCTACACTAGCTAAAGCATATAGTCAAGTTTACAATGGTAAATCTAGACACTTGGGTGTCACACATAGCGCAGTACGTGAGCTAATAACTGATGGAGTAATATCAGTTATTTTTGTGAGATCTCAAAATAATTTAGCCGATCATTTGACCAAGGCATTGGCTAAGGACTTAGTAATAAAGTCGGTTGACGGGATGAGTCTAAAACCCGTATAAATCTTTTGCATTAGGATACCCAATTCCCCTCTAAAACGACTTTAGAGGCAGAATTCAATGTGGAAGGCCTATTGCTTAAAGATTGGAACACATAATTTATATCCCGGAAGTATGTGTTTGGACCTGCATGTTGTAAGGTTGAAGTTTAACTTCTTAATTGATCTTTTGAAAAAGTGTGCTTGCAGGAACACGATGAAAAGAATCAACCTATGTGAACATGAAGTAAGCCGCTTCACGGGAGTTTGGGTTTGGCTCCTCAAATGTTCATGAATAGATATAGGACACTAGGCTTGTAAATAAGTGTCGGTTATTTGTAACTTTTGAAGTAAATTTAATTTATGTGTGAATTATTTTCATGTATTCAATATGTGTAAAAGGGTTTAATGCTTAGTCACACCCTAATACTCGAATATTTGGAATGTATAATTTCACTAAGTGGAAATTCAATCTTCGTGACATTTTCATTTATGCATAAATTGGTACATTTGTTTGGATTATTTATTTTAAACCTAGAATTACGCTTAAATGGGGGAGGAATGTTGGTAATTTAAGTGTAATTACCGGTTCATTTTTCGTAATTTGGGTTTGGTTCAGAGACGGGCGAACTTATAAATAATAAAGCTAGTTCGGGATGTACGGAGTGTACACTAGCCTTTTATATTATAAGTTCGCGGTATAGTTGCCGTTACGAACGACTATGCGGGGGTTGATTTCGAAGAGTTGCGACTCTTCAGAAATCCGACTCAAAACCCCTCCCTTTCCCCTTCATTCTCCTATATATATGGAATGAAATGCATCAGTAACAACCCTAAGAAAATTACTGAAAATACAAGATCTCTAACAGAAAAACAAATTGCATATTATTACTTCGAAATTATATCTCTGTTTTCTTGCCAAAAATAGAGGAACGCCGTCTTATCTCTGTAGAAAATTCGGAACATCTCAGGCATCTATATAAGGGACGAATTGTTCTATAAGGAAAGCGTTTGCGATTCGGTGTTGTTCATTGTCTTATATTCTTTGTTAAACAGTATATATATATAACAACTAGCTTAGAACCCGTGCAAATTGCACGGAAATGCATAGTTGAATAGTTTGTAGTTCTATATAGATAAATGTTTAAAACGTATAAAAAATCAGAATAATAGTATTGTCAATAGATAAGAATAGTCAGACAACAATTCAATATTTGTAGTTTGAGATTTGGAGTAATATTTGGTCTTACCTTTTATCTTTATTTATAAGCTCCTATTTTCAGTTACTCGACTATCACAATTTATCCTTATTATTATTGTCATATTTCAAAGTATTTAAGAACAATAGTTGTTACAGATCCAAAAATAGGCTGACCTATAAGACCCGACATTGACCCGAACTACAACACCTTAATTAACGTGACCCAAAATCCGAATTGTTCCGACCCGATCCAAAATGACCTAAATTATCTTGACTCATAACTGATCCAACCCGAAGTGGCCAACCACCCAGATCCAAAATTACGATTTTGCTCTTGATCATTAACCCGAAAATGACCCGACCCACTTAAATCGACCGACCTATCAAAATAAATCTGAAACCCAAAATGACCAATCCAACCTGAATTATTCTGAAATAATGATGAACTAAACTTACCCAACCCAAATTGGTCCGACAGAACTTGATTCGACTCATTTACCAAGTATAGTATGACAAAAGTATAACAAAAAAATGAGGGCAAAAGTAAAAGGGTGTAAATAAAGAAGGCAAATACTTATTTCAGACGGGCTGTTTCCCGTCTGAAATAAGACGGACTAATTGTGATCATTTTTTATTTACAGTAAAATGTTACCATCATTTTCAAGGTAAAAAGTGACGAATTTGTTATATAACATCTATACAATATTATTAAAAGGTTAGGCAAAAAATGCCACGTTGACAATGTCACATGGATGAAAAAAAGCCACGTAAATGTGACATGGCATGTGATTTGGCATGACCATAATTCAATTGTGACATGGTAAATTAATTTGACATTTTTAGTATAATAATGGTAATAATGTCACATTCAAGATGTTTTAATAGGGTTAACTCTACTATTACTTTTCCTATTTCTTATCATTATAAATTTGTATTTACTTTCAATTCTTCATCTTTCTCTTGAATTCTTATTGAAGGTTAAAAACTATTATCTATTATTTTTTATGAGTATATTTTTAGCTTCATATCCACATTATTTTCTTTATTTGTAGGTTCTATTGGTAATTCTAAGCCTAAATTCTTCATTTGGTTGTATTTTTATAGGTTTACTTTAATGTCATGATCAAGCTATATTGTTATGCGGTAAGTTACTAATTTCCCTTTTTTTCAATTTTTTTATTATCATTTTTTTATGTCGGTAAAATCATGGATTTCCCTATAACCGTTATTTTATTCATCTTCTATATTAATTTGTTGGTAATTAACTTCACTATAAAGTTATTATCTTCTTTATTTATTTTGTTGTATTTTTATAGGTTTACTCTAATGTCATGATCATGTTTTATTGTTATGTGGTAATTTACTAAATTTCTCTACACTTTTTTCAATATTTTTATTTTCCTTTTCTATGTCGGTAATCATGGTGTTTCTATATAAAACTGTTATTTTATTCATCTTTTATATTAATTTGTAGGTAAATTAGCTTCATTATAAAGCTCATATAACCAACTACAACCCTCATCATTTGTTTAACTCTTTGATTTTCATATGCGTATAATTTTCATGTTATGTTTATATATTGATTTGTTTGGTGTTTACTTTTAATATTCTGCAGGTTGTTTGAGAGATCCAAGAAAAGCCTATGTTGTATATTCTCACTTTTTAAGAGAGTATTACTTTATTTTCAATCATTTTTTCCCCTAATTGATTTATGTATGAAAAGCAACTTTATTTTCAATCATTTTTTTACTCAATATGACATTCCTAACATACATAAAAAAACTTCAATAAGTAGCGTATATTTTCAATTCCGCAATCAAAACCTATTCTTATAATTAATGGTAAAATAAATTTTAGAAATTTGAATAAAAAAAACTTTTTAAAATTCCACAATTTTCTTATTGAACCATTATGGAATAGCTAGTTTTTACAATATAACTAAAAATGCAAGTTGAGTGACATTTTATTCCATATAGCATTGCTAACATATATTAAAATAAATAAATTAAATAAGTAGCTTGTGTTGCCAGCTCCACAATCAAAACTTACTTTCACAATTAATGATAAAATATATTTAAAAAATCGAATGAAAAACCTTTTAAAATTCCACAATTTACTTTTTAAATCATCATGAAATTATTAATCATGAAATTATGTCATTTGCATTTTCAATTCATTTTTTCCCCAACCCCCATTATTTGTCTTCTTTAATGCTTTTTTATATCATTTATATTACTACTTTCTTTAGGTTGTGGTTGATGGTGTTTAAACATCAATTTGTTAGCAAATGCATAGTATTGTGTAATTGTGATATTATACTTTTTTTTGAAAAACATACTTAAAATAATATTTTTTCGATTTATATGTTTAATCATCTCTAATAAATTTTTTTTTATCCATGTGCTTATTAACCATCACCATATTTATGCCTATATTTAACTTAATAATAATGAAAAAATGATGCTCAAAATTCATGAACATTGATCCATATTTATGCATATATTAAATTTGATAATAATGAAAAAAGAATACTTAAAAGTCATAAAATGCCCCTTCAATTGTTTATATATCTGAAATGGAAGACAATATTTACAAGCCAAATTTTTTCTCATCTCTATCGTCAGTAGACATAAAATCTAATTAAAAGGGTACCTAAAACATCTAAATAATGTGACGTGACAAATTAAATATGACATGACAAATTAATTATGACATGACAAATGTGAATTTTTTATTAAAAAGCAACTAAATAAATAAATTATGGTAATAAAACAAACCCTTAGAATCCATTTTTTTTATTGTTGTATATTTAAGTCTATTTTAAATTTCATAATAATGAGAAAAAGATGCTCAAAAGTTATGAACTTAATCCATATTTATGCCTATATTAAACTAAAATAATGAAAGAATAATGCTCAAAATTCATTAACCTTGATCCATATTTATGCATATATTAAATTTGATAATAATGAAAAAAAGGATACTTAAAAGTCATAAAATGCACCTTCAATTGTTTATATATTTGAAATGGAAGGCAAAATTTACAAGCCAAATTTTTTCCCATCTCTATCGTTAGGAGACATAAAATCTTATTAAAATGCTACCTAAAACATCTAATTAATGTGGCGTGACAAATTAAATTTGACATGAAAATTAAATGTGACATGACAAATGTGAAAAAAATTTAAAAGAACTAAATAAATAAATTATAATAATAAAAAACACCTTTAGATTCCATTTTTTCATTGTTCTATAGTTATGTCTATTTTAAATTTTATAATAATGAAAAAAAATGCTCAAAAGTCATGAACTTAATCCATATTTATGCCTATATTAAACTTGATAATAATGAAAAAATTATGCTCAAAATTCATGAACCTTGATCCATATTTATGAATATCTTAAATCTGACAATAATGAAAAGAGATACTTAAAAGTCGTAAAATGCACCTTTATATATGAATTGAAGGCAAAATTTAAAAGCCAAATTTTTTCTCATCTCTATCGTCAGTAGGCGAATGTGTTAGTAATATTTCCTATCATTTTATTTTCATCAAGCTATGTGTATTAAGATTTTAAATTAGTAACTAAACATTTTTTATGGAAGTTTCACTAGGTTATGAAGCGTTCATCACATTTTCACTTTCACGTATTTGTTTGTTTTGTTCTCATTTACGAATATCAAGATTATTTGTGGTGTTGAGCTACTCAAAGGTAATTACACCTCTACGATTTGATTCTCATTGCTCTTTCTTTCATTAGTTATAGGGAAAAACTTAAGTTAATAGTCATAATATTGCATAAAATAAATTTTAATATGTTGTTGGTTACTCCACACTAATTACTATGTTACTATTTTTATAGGTATGATTCACTACTACAGAAACCCTTAAGGACATTGGTTAATGGACATCAGATTTTTCCAAAATCTGATGTAAATAATTTGCACATCAGTTGATTACAAAAACCTGATGTCCTTATAAAGTAAAGGACATCGGTTTCTATTTCAAACCCATGTCCATAAGTATTGATTTTAATGCACATCAGACTAAATAACAACCCATGTACATTAATTAATCAAGGACAACGGTTATTCAAGTAAGCCGATGTTAATTATTCACTACTACAAAATCTCTAAGATCCGCTGTTACAAAAGCCTTAACCTTGCTTCACTCATTTGCGCGTTTATTTCTTCGTCTCTGTCATATACACGGTTCATCTTGCTTCTTCAATCCACTGTTCATCCATTCTCTTAATCTCAATCTAACCTGTGTTCTACTAACTTCTTCTAATACATTCATTTTTTCAATTCATCAGCACCACCACCCTCCTTCATTCATTCATTTTTTCATACATTCATTTCTCTCAATTAGGGTTCGTCTTTTTCGAATTTGGGGATTTTCTGTTTGCGATTTTCTAGAGTTGCTTTCGAATTCCTCTTGTTTGTTAGTAATTCCCCACCAAATACACCTTCAATTATCCCTTTTCTCATTTAAATTCGACCAAAACAGTTATCCCTGTTTGCAATTAGGGTTCGTCTTTTTCGAATTTGGGGATAAACGCTATTTCCGCACCTCTAACGCTCAATCACTCTCCCCACTTTCATCGTCCTTACTTCGCCGCTTTTCCGATCTTTCTCAAATTGCGCCGCCTTTATCCGCTGATATTCCAGCGGTTTCTGACACTTCTAATACTGTCGTTAACAATGGAGCTAGGGTTTCGAGCAAGTCCTCTGTCGACGCCGCTGAACATGCTAAGTTTTCCGCTGTTGCTGAAACCTGGTTAGTTATTAATTGTTTTTGCCTAATTACTCCACAATTATATTAATCTTCTTATTAATCTTTCCTGTTTAGTAGCTATTGTTTAATTTTTTTCGGTTGTAGTAATATTAGTTGCCGAATTGAGATATCGTGTAGCTAATATTTGTTGGATACATAACGCTCACATTCAATCATTCATCCATTCTTCGTTTCACTTGACTAATTTTTGATTTGTTAGTATGAACACTGTTCTGATATTGTCTGGTATTGTGCTCTTGGTACAGTATTGGGTGGAGCAAGATTGTGAACGTTCTGCAGGACATGTGGTGAGAAAAGCTAGTCATCTCGCTGCACTGCATAAATGAAGGGTGGGAGTGTGTACAGAGCATATTTGAGGGGAATCTTAGAAGGATCTGCAATAGTTAAGTTCATGGTTGTTCATATCAAGTTGAATGACGGCATGTAGAACACTCGTCAATTGATTAATGTCAATTGGGCTCAAACTGTGGGTAAATGAAATAATTGTTTTGGAGAGAAGTGAGACCGTCATAGCTGTATAGCCATGGCAGGTTTCTGCAAGGAGCGGGTCAGACTTGAGAGGACGGTCGTTGAGTTCTTTCTGAAGTTGCTACTTTGATCATGTTTATGCTATATTTACATTTTGCTTATTTGGAATGTTACACAGGTATGGCATTAGATAAACTGTTTTCAGCTCTTTCTGTATTTCTGTCTCCTTAACAGTGTAACGTAAAACCTAGTCATGTATCGATCTGGTTTTCACGCACATCTTATGTTTTTGTGAATTTAACTGTGAATATTACTTAAGAGCCTTGTGCCCTTGTATCGTAACCTGAGAATTGCAGGTGAAATATGCACAATACATGTTTTTCAGGCTTGTCTGCAAATGTCAGACACAGGTTCGTGTTAAACACGAGTATTTTAAAAACTCGTGTTTACTTGAAATGAATTGTAGAATAGTCGTGTTATGGCAAAAAAAGTGTCATGTCGATATGCAACCAAAGTGAAGTGCTGTATTGACTCACATTTGTATATCTTAAAGTTCAAGAAGTTGCGTACTCTATTATTAGAATTCATTACCCATTTTTACCTATGTTGTTTTTAGGTGCTGCAGTTTAAGGTGGCAAGATGATGGGGAGGTAAGTTTGAGATCCTCTTAACTCTTAATTAAGTCACTCATCATAATGTATGACCATATTTCTTGTATGACAATAAACATTTCACCTTTACTATACTGGCAGTAATATGTATGACCATATTTCTTTGGTCTTATGAGAAGAGACCCCTTGCTACTACAATATTTTCGTCCCAAGATCAGTTTATTCTACCTACTTCAGGTTTCTGCTCCTCTTCATATCTCAATCTTGGTGAAGATAATGTTTTCTGATTTGGGTATCTGGCTAAACTCAATCGTTTCTGCTCACCCGTCATCGATAGTAATGTAACTCAATGACTTATTTCTTGAAAGCCTGGGGTGGTATATCGTCTTTGCAGCTTGAAAGCTTGGGGGTTGCAACAATTTGCAGCTTGAAAGCTTGGGGGTTGTTAGATCAAGTCTGGTTCACTCAATATCTTCACAATTCAGGTTTCTTTCTTATTTTCTCTCTTAAGCTATACCAGTATAATACCCCAATACCAATTATTTGTTTACGTTTTTTATTTTTTGTGTAAAATATGTTAATAAAAGGTAAACAAATTAAATGATGAAGACGGAAAATGAAATTCTTATGGTCACTTGTGTACTTATTTAGAAGTTAGAACCATTGAGTCAATTAAATTAGTTCATGGGTAAAGTGGGGAATCATGATACTTGGAGCATACTCAATGACTCAGTATTAATTTTTAAAAAAGCTAGATGAAGTATAACATGATTGTTATTGAGTTTTAACTATTTGGGGAACAATATGTTTGCATCAAAGCATTCCAATATGATCAGTCCATATTTTTTTTACATGCATGCCTCTTCGTCTTCATTTGTTCCATTTAGAATCCCTCATATTAATTTTATGAATTATGATGATTTACAGGTTTTCAAACACCAACTGCCATATTCCCAAGAAGAAATCGACGAGGTCAGGGACTTGTGGGCGGACTATTTTCTAAATGCATAGTCTTTTTAGTAACGTAGTATTTTAGATGTCGTCTAAAATGACGCATAACCCTATGTTTGGTTAGTTGATGAATTTGGATAATGTATGAAAGACGACCGACCTTTGTCGTGATTTACTTTGAATTTGATTAATGAAAGACGAACGACTTTGTCGTGATTTGCTATGAATTTGTGTTTGTTTTGTTGATGGTGACCTATAATCTGTTTTGATACGCCAGTCTAAATGGCTGGCATCTGAATAATGTATATTGGTGGTACAAATTACCATCAATACCAGCTTTTTTTTTAAAAAAAAGGCAACATTAAGGACATCAGACATATTACACCTCCGATGTGCATACATATGAAGGACATCAGATGTGAGCTACAGAATGATATGCATAAGAATGAAGGACATCAGATTTATTAAACCCCCGATGTGCATTACCAAATGGACATCAGATGTTAGCTAAAGTCTGATGTGCATAAGGATGATGGACATCAGACTTTTGAAACATCCGATGTGCATTACCAAATGGACATCGGTTGCACAACCGATGTCCTTGTCACCCATAATGGACATCAGCGAACTCTACATCGGTTGCTAATCCGATGTCCTTGTCCATAAAAGTCTGATGTCCTTAAGGCTTTCTGTAGTAGTGATTCAGTGCAGAAATAAGACTATAAGGAGAAATGAAATACTATAATTACTTAAACAACTATATATTTCATACTAACTAAAGATTGACGACAACAATAAATGATTGATAGTTTTTTACCACTTAGTAAATATTTTGAAATATATGGCTGAAGGTGGAAACTTTAAGATGACGACATGACACATTTTTGTGTAATATTGTTTAACAGACGAAATATTCGGCCTAATAATGATCCAATAGTTGTTCAAGTTGCTCCTTAAAAATTCTTGGTTCCGCAATTTATTATTGAATTAGCTACAATATTTTTGGGGTTGTGAAATGTCACTTTTGACATAAGATTCATAATGTGTGTTTTATGTGATTTTAATAATAGATGAAATTTTAATATCTAATTTGTGATGGTGCTTCATTACTGGAGGTCCTTGCTTGACCATAATATAGTTTTGTGTAATGTAATTATATGAATACCTATATAACTATTTTAACTTAGCTTACATTGAGTTATTTTAGTTCTGGTAGGGGTATCAATAACACTATAAATCCTGGTAAATTGTGTTAAAAAAACTTATTGACTTTATACAACCCTCGAAACACGGAAATCGTAAGTTGATTGATTGTAGTATGTTATGATATTAAATCACTAAAATATGACACTAGAAACAAAACATCCCGTGAATTTCACGGGTCACAAAACTAGTTTTGTTATTAAATGGTTACATTCTATTAAAGATGGTGACATTTGATCCGTCTTATTTTTTCGGGCAAAGAGATTATATTGTATGTACATAATATTATGTGATTTTTTTGTAATATCTTTTTGTAATATCATTTTCGATTCCATTGACGGTGCTCAAAAATTATCCGGACAGACTGTACACATTTGGAATAAGATTGAATCTCATTAAATTAATTGAATCTTGGAATATCTTTGAATAATATTTCATTGAATTAATAGAATAATATCTCATTGGAAATTCTGTTTTTAGCATTCTATTCTGTTTTTTCTGCAATGATTCTACCAATATTATTCTTATTTCATATCTTATACGTGAAGTTGTAATGATTCTACCAATATTACAATGCAACATGGTTCAATTTATCTGGTTTAAGAATATATTAGTACGAATATTTGGTTCAATTTATTCTACCAATATTACCAATATTACAGTCAGTCAATAATTGGTTCAAGGATATATTTGATTTTCTTATAGAATATTGCACTGCAATTTGGTCTTATTTGGTAATATTTTATAATATTTGATTTTCCAAAAACGATTTTACATAATGGGAACTTGGGCGGGAAATTTTTTTACGTGAGTGCGACACGTGTCCAATTTATGTTTAGTGGTTGTTGTTATATACTTTTATATAGATAGATAGATTTTTACCCCTTCTTTCTTCTTGGCACTAAACTTTGTTCAGATTATATTTGTGTAAAATCTGATGCTTCTTGAACCTCTAATTTAAAAGCTACGATGGGTTGGTTGTTTCAAGATGAATATGGTACTACTTTTCACCGGATTGCAAGGTTTTGGGCGAAGTTGTCATTTCAAGCAGAAGCTATGGCTCTTAAATGTGCTATCTCTGATGCTATATCCAGTGGTTTTAGACACTGATTCTTCAAGTCTGTGGCACTGCTGACATGGATCATGAATTCATGATGCTAAAGCTATCTTATCGTCTTTTCATAATTCGCCTTTACCTCTTCTGTGTTTTTAAATAAGCCATTATCCTAGGAACCTTAATAGAATTTGCTCAATCCGTTCCAGAGTCTGTCGTGGATTGATCTGTCTCACTATAAAAGAAATCGATAACTCTATCGAAGCTTTAGCTCAACTCGAGAGTACTATTTGTGCAGGAGGTCGTCTACAATAAAGAAGCACCAGAAGAGGATGATATAATGGACAAAAAAATCAGTCAGCCATTGTATTAGAATTATATAGAACTGCGGATTACAATTTCTGATTTGGGCAAATTACCCGGGGGTCAAAAGTTAACATTAATGTTAAACTCTTAATGAGAACATCAAGCCTCTAAGTAGACTGATATAGTTTTGATAAGGATGTGCTTGAAGCGGAGTCTGAGGATCGTAATATTGCAACGGGGTTGGATCACACATTGGAAATCCCATAAATCCATTGCAATCACCCACGTTGACATTATTGTTGTTGTTGTTGTAGAATCCACCTTGTGTCATCGTCCCGACCATCTGATTCATCTCTATTTGTTGTCTTTGCTCTTCAAGATACCGAAGATAATCCTGTTGACATTGATACTGCTGCAAGTTTTGCATGGTTTGCATATTATACACCATCTTCTGTTCCTCGGTAGCAACATTATATAATTGTTCACTTTCCAATTTCGCTGAACTTTGGATCGCCCTTTTCATCACATCTATTCTGCTATTGACAATGTCAAGCTTACAGTTCAATTGATTGACCAATTCCAGCCGTTGCTCACTAGATAATTTATTGATCCTATCGTCCCCCTGAAAGCCAGTGTTAGGCAAATTTTCAAACTGCTTGGCATTGCCAACATCCAAAACTTGACACTACTACAAAATATGGCAAAGAAACCTGTTGTAAAAGGCCTTAGACACCGGTTTATAACAGGTGTCTAGGTAATAGGTGTCTTTGGTTAAGAAACCAGTTGGAGGAACTGGTGTCTTATCTAACAATTAAAGAAACTTGTTTTTATTGATAACTGGTTTCTTTGACTTGTACCTGTTATCAATTATGTCCGGTGTCTTTGGTATATAACTATGAGACCACTCTCATCTACAACTGGTGTCTTTGGTATATAACTATGAGACCACGGTCATCTACGACAGGTGTCTTTGGTATATAACAAAGAGACCACGCTCATCTACAACCGGTGTCTTTGCTTCTTTTTTTAAAAAAATAAATACGGAAACATTCAGCACCTGCTACTACGTACCTATTACATTTATGGAAATACATACGAAATACATACATATATATACAGTTGCACCTCATAATCATTCTTTTTATTCAATATCAAAATAAGCTGAGCTGTTCCAAATTCAACATATATCGAAGTTTTCTAACCAAAACAATAATTGTTTCCACCAATTATAAATACAGCTACACTAGCTACTGCTAATAAACTAATAAGTTTAACAAATTCGACAACTAATATAATCCATTCAGGCTTGACGAGCACCCATCTTGTTAATATCATTGATGTCCTCTTCATCGTCATCTTTAATTTGGCTGAAGATAAAACAAACGGTGTAAGAACAAAAGGGACAGGGGATAACTAAAAGCCTACATACTTAATATTAGACATACTGAGCACTGTCGCACAGCAGCAGCGGCTACAAGCAGTGGCAGCAGCGGCATCCAACAATGTGCAGAGCAGTAGCCAGCAGAGTGCAGAGTAGTAGCCAGCAGCGATAACAACGGGTAGCGCCAGCAGCGCAGCAACAATGACACGGTAACAATGCACAATATTAATAACACACAATAATAACGACAACACACAACAGCAAAACACCTAAACAGACGATAGTGCAGAATGCAGCAACAGTAGTTCAGCGTAGAAAAAGACTATTAATTGTTAGATCTATCTTAAGATGACCAAAGCCTATAAAATTCTACAAAGACGGATCAAAGCTGCAGCGCATGTGATGTTATCACTTTTAAGGACATTAAAGGACATAGAGTCATGGTTTTTAACATCAGTCATGGCACCAATTCACAACTAAGTTATCTCGGTTTTGGAGGTTAAGAGAAAACTGAAGTAGTGAATAGTATACAAAAGGGAGTGCAAGGTCACTAATATGAAGAACCTGATCAAGAGTGCAGTCTCCTAATAGCTTTAATGAAATTGTCCTGCTGGCATTGTTATTGACACACGCCAACTGTCATGTTCCACAAAAGAGAAGAAAATCAATATGCCGAAATATGTTAAGTTATGTGAATGATCAAATTCTCTTAAACCGGCAAGCACTTTTATCTACCCTCTCTCAGCTTGTCTCCTAAACATCCAAGAACCCAGCCATCTGTACCATCTCCTCCAGCAACCTGATATAAAAGCGAGCCTCACTTTCACAGTTAAACTTAATACAACAAACATCCAGTCTCTATGAGTTACTTTGAACAATAGGGGGAAAGAACGATGAGTACAAATACCCCTGTCACAGAACAAAACCTTTAAATGGTACAACGTTAAGTTTGTTATTTAGTTTTGCAAACGCAAACTGGCATTAACATTAAACCAAACAACCTAATGTCCTAGGGAAGTTAAACACGGTATACATCAATTTGAATATCATTGCTATTACAAAGGTGCATAAATGAGGAAAGCGATAAAGCATAAATCTCATTAGCTCTTCTACTTTCATTCGGGAATGAGAGCTACAACGAAACTGTTTAAAAAAAGAACAAATGGCCTAAAAAACTGGGTTAGCAAACATGAATCATTTATATGAAACAAATAACATGGCATAAGACAATAATTCAAAAGACAAAATCAGAGATAGAGAGATGTTAAAACACAAGAATGGAGAGACAGCGAGAAATGTCACAAAGAAATTATTGAACCATAACTTGGAAAAAGCTCACATCGCAAATTCTATTAGTTTACCCGTATGCAAAAAAACTTGGGGGAACTATTCTACATTTGTCACATACAACCATAGCTGACTTGACTTGGGACTGACCAACAGAAGAGCAATTGATTAAAAATGTTTGAACTTGCGCATAATTTCTGATAGGGTCAGACTTCCAAAATCATACTCCTATAACCTAAGCCTTAAAACCGAGAATTAGATTCCCATTTTATGAGGTACCATCTCTACGCCACGATGGAATCACATTCCATGTCTGCGCCTACTATAATAAAAACTGTCCTTCTTCTCCACCCCCAACCACTCTAGTTTGACACCCATACTCAAATATATATATGTAGAGATAACCCGACAACTAGAAATCCAGCATCACACTTACACTAATACACTGAAGAGGACAATTATGTACTCTTAAGTCTTCACGCAAAGTAGAAAGCAATCAAACGGAAATAAAGACAGTACCCAGTAGCTCAAGCATTGCAAAACTTTGTAACTTTCATCAAAACTGATCTTTGTAAAGTGATGCGAAACCCAGACAGTCTAAAACAAATATTTAGATACGGGAAGTAAGGAATCGAATCGTAAACCGAGACACAATTCATCACACCTAGCCGATATACTAACTACACAAAATTGGCATCAATTGCCATCATACACAAAAAATTATTGATTATAAAATGAGGATACTAATAATATAATAAGGATAATTAATTATATCCTCCATTGGATTTTAGATCTGTATAATCCAATTGCAAAAAAAACCCTAAAAGGGAAAGAAAGAGAGTAAGAAAAAATAATACCTAATATTCAAGGATACCATACATGGAGGAAAACTCAGTGGTGTAGAAGAGGTCCGTCGAGGACCGTTGGACCAGGGTTTGGGCATGTGCGATCTGGGCGCGCTTAAGCAGAGCAGCGGCAGCATTAACAATGGCAAATCTTTTGCGGTCGGCAAAGCTCCAATGTACAGGAGTCTCCGAGAGTGATGGTGTAGTGAGTCAACATGATGGTTGGATCCTTGGTTGAATGTTTGTTTCCATGGACTTCTGCAGATAAAGTTATCTCTGTACATGAAAAGAAAAATAAACCAACAGTTAAGAGGGTTTAATGCGTTTTGTTAAAATGAACTAAACAGAGAAACTTGTTCTAGACTAGCCGATTTCTTAGGTAGATTTTAAGAAACCGTTAGGGATACAAAACAGGTTTCTTATGTTTAGAAACCGGTTTAAGATCTAACCGGTCTCTTACAAGTGATTCTTTAGAGGTTTTTGTAGTAGTGTGATTATCTTGCAATTTCTTCGGCATTGAAGGAACACCCAAAGCTCGTTTGTTACGTTCTTCAGAGGATGCATTCATATACATAGCAAGTACTTTGTTAAAGCCTTGTGGCTCCTCCGGCCACACGCAGGGTGGTTCATCCCCATTGGGGCCATAAATTATGACACACGCAGGGATATCACATAGCGTAGAGAGCTCGAAAGTCTTCCTGAATATAAAAGATTTCTTCTTGTTGAAAGCCTTGATCATTTTTTTCTGGTTCCCTACGCTCGGAGCCTCGTTTACTTTCCTCCTACCCATCTTGATCGTCGTATCGAGTAAATTATTCCTGAAAGGATACAAGAATTACAACTTACAACAATCAATTATATGTTCGATCTGTCAATCACGAGTAACATCATAAGAGCATTCACACCACCAAACATATACGATAAAGGGTAAATAATAATCGCTATGAAATACGTTTTACAAACTTTTTAGGTAAAGATCAATTTACGCAAATTAAAAGAAACTAACGGAAAATTCAAATACTCGTTCGTATAAGGGCTTACTGAAAAGATCAATAACAACTAACAATTCTTAATTGTTAATATACAAAATAGCGAAACGAAAATTTCAGTGCTCCCTCAATTCGTAACAAAAAACAAAATTGTAATCAATTACAATTAAAAATTAAAGGAAAAAAGAAACAATAAAAGGCGGGAAGAGAGGGTTACGTACTTACGTAGTACTTGAAGGCTTGAAGGCGTTGGAGGGAAAGAGTTGTTGCTTCAATTCTTGTGTTGTTTGATTTCTCGTAGAATTCGGACAATTATAACCTATCTATCTATCTATATACAAGTATATAACAAGAACCACTACACATGAATTGGACACGTGTCACTCCCTCATTAAAAATTTTCCCGCCAAAGTTCCCATGATATAATATCGATTTTGGAAAATCTTGGAAAAACTATTCTCGCTGATTAATGTATACAAAATAGGGAATATCTGGCATGTCGGTGCAATATTTAATAAATTTAGACTGATATTCAAAATCTAAAATATTCCTATGCATATCCGTGCAAAAATATTCTATATAAATATAGAAGTGTTTAGACTATAAAATTATTCTATATAAATCCGTGCAAAAATATTTTATATAAATATTCAATAAAAATTATTCTATATATATTTTAATTTAGACACTTCTTGGTGCCAATAGACATCGAGCAATATCATTTAAAGATATTATCTGTGCAATATTAAATTTATCCGTGCAATATTAAAACCTCCAAAAAATATTCTCACATACAATCGTTGGAAAAAATATTCTCACATATAATTAATTACCCGTGCAATATTATTCAAATATTCAATTAATTCAATGAGATCCAAACTACCATTTTAAGCGTAAATATAACATATATTTTCAATTCTATAATAGTGTTATTATGTCATAGCATAATACCACTTATGTGTATTTTCAATTCTATAATAGTGCTATTATGTCACGGCTAAATATAAAACTAAGAACTATTTTTAATAATTAGCTATGTGGTCATTTACACAAGTGATATTAACTGGTCTGTCTTAAGAAAGATTTATTGTTTAATCAAATAGAGATTAATATAGGAGATATTAAACTATACTCCGTACAATCTATATATCTATCTATATAATTATAATAGAGGAACCATTAGACACATGGCAGTCATTAGTTAAATATTTTCCCACTCAGTAATTATTTCGTTATTTATGATAAAAAAATCATTACTTAGTTTCTTATTAATATTGATTGTAATTATTATATTACAGTATTAGTATACTATCTTTTTATGATTTTATCTAATCAAGTTATCTATATCTATTTATAATTTATTTTTCTTTTTTGATTGTATTGTGTAGAATTTTTATCAGTTTGAATTTACTCAAGTAACTAGATTTCATGCCCGGGCGTTGCCCGGGTAATATCTTGATATGGTTTCAAGGTAATTATCGTAACAGTTAATCTTGTAAAAATACTTAGTATAATAGGCATATATAGAGAATAATTTAAGTATGATTGTTTTTTATGGCTAATGAAATATCAGATGTATCATCATTGAAACAACATGGAACGTTGGAAGTGCATGAAACTCAAATAAAAACGGAAATATGTACCTCCAATTCATTGGTCTTGGAAAGACACTTACATATTACGCATCACTGTCAATATAATATTTTAAGCACATGTATTTTTATAATAATTTTTATACTTTTCATTTAAGCATCATCTTGAAGAATTTTTTTATCTAATATTTCTAATATATGAAGATAGTTGAAACTCGTATTCTTTTAAAATTAACTCGTATTTTTTTTACATTAGATCATATTCTTTTTTACTTTAGCTCATATTATTATCTTAATAGCTCGTATTCTTATCTTGTTAGCTCGTATTCTTATCTTAATAATTCGTATTTCTATCTTATTAGCCCGTATTCTTTTTATAATAACCCGTATTCTTATATGCTTGTATTTGTAAGTTCTTGATCCTCTAATATGCTTGTATGTTTTTTTTTACATTAGCTCGTATTCTTATCTTAATAGCTCGTATTTTTTTTACAGTAACTCGTATTCTTAGCTTAATATCTCTATTAGCTCGCATTCTTACATTAATAGCTCGTCTTCTTATGTGCCCGTATTTTTTTGGTTATTGATTCTCTTAAGTTCTTATTACTTTTACATTAATTCGTATTTCTTATATATTCGTATTTTGTAGCTCGTATTCTTTTAATTATACCTCGTAATCTTAAGTGTCTATTATATCATGAAATTTGATGTGTTGCAAATCTGGTTCTATTTTTTTTAGCTCGAGAAGTGTTTCAATTAGCTCGTGTTTTCGTATTCTGTTTATATTAGCTCGTATTATCATCTTAATAGGCTGTATTCTTATGTGCTTGTATATTTAAGTCCGTGATCCTTTTAATCTCATATTCGTATTCATCTGTGCTCATATTTTAAAGCTCGTCTTATGTTAATATCTCGTATTGTTTTTTCATTAGCTCGTATTCATTTGTGCTCGTATTTTAAAGCCCGTCTTATTAATAGATCGTATTGTTTTTATACATTTGCTCGTATTCTTACCTTAATAGTTCGTATTCTTTTTATATTAGCTCGAATTCTTAGGTTAATAACTCGCATTGTTTTGTGCTCGTATTTTTAAGTTCATGATTCTCTTAAACTCATATTCTTTTTACATTAGCTCATATTTTTATGTGTTTTTATTCTGTAGCTCGTATTTTTTTAATTGGTATATATCGCTGGTTGGAATGAAATAGGAGACTTTGAGACTTACTGTTGAAAGTCACACGTCCATCCATTTGGAGTAGGAGAAAAAGACTCGATTACATAGGAAATCGTTTTTTATTAGCCAACTTAATTTCATAAGCTTTTTTTATCAGCCAATCAAATCGCTAATCGTTTTACAGAGTAAGAAATTGTTAAATAATGTGGGTTACCTTTTTCAACGTACTTATTTGAAGATCTGTTCCGCACATATAACCCTCGACATTATATTATACCGATTATAATGTGCATATAAATATTAAACTCGTACATAAGTAAACAATTTATCATACATATGTGTACTTAAAAATAATCAAAACTGCAATGATTAATAACAATAAATTATAAAAAAATAAGTTATCCCAATTACAAAAATATGTATCATCAGAAAATTATAATGCAACGATGCAAATGCGAGACTCGCATTGTCAATAACCACAAAGACTCTTAGTATATGACTCTATCAATATTAAATAGTACGTAGTATCTTGTAGATACTACAATTTCGAGAGTATTAGTGTATATATAGTTCTACGGAATATTATTATATACACCCCGTCCCGATTATTTGTTTACCGGATATCTTTTTTAATTCTGTGTATTTTGGTAATTGTTTACTTTTTTATCTTGGAAATTATTTCAATGAATAATTTGATTATCCGCACTCAATTGTGTCCACTTATCTTAATCGCTCGAAAAGAAAAATATTAGTTATTTTTAGGCACTTCATACTAAGAGACGTTCTTAGTGGAAAACTGCACATAGCTTAATACCGATACCAATATTGTTTTCATTCTATTAAAAGTCGTACCTTTTAAAATTTCTTCACTTTATAATATCTTGTACTCCATCGGTCTCAATGTTTATTACTTTTATTTTAATTTAAAAGGGGATTTAAAATCAAAGATAATCAAATAATGAGAGGTAGTGAGTATAATATGTAGTACAATAACAATTCTATACTATTATTACACCAACAAAAAATTGAGTTAACAAAAAAATAAGTACACGATTCCAGAAAAATGATCTAAGTAAACAATAATTCTTGTGTAAATAATACTTAGGCAATCAAGCATTAAAAGAAATTATGGGAAAATAGACAAAGTAAAAATAAAGCTAAGAGAGAAATAAGATGGGAGAAGGAATTTCCTTACGACTTGGATACGATTTCTTTATATAATAATATCAATTATTTTGTTAACTAATTCAATAATTATCCAACCGATATTTTATTACTATTTAATTATCTTTTTATTATATATTTAATTTATTTAACCAAAGTAATATCCAATATAATCGTTCTAAAAACAATAATTATCCAACTGATATTTTATTACTAATTAATTATATTTTAATTTATATACTTAATTTATTTCCCCAGAGCAATAGCCAATGAAATGACTCTAAAACAATAGCCAATGAAATCGCTCGAAAAGTTCCTCTTTTAAGTATATATATTGATTCGACGTCTATGAAGTATTACTCGGTCAGTAATTTCTTATTTGTAAAGAAGTATTTTTTAATGTAATTTTATTCAGGTTCTGTCTGGCCAATTCGGGTTATGTCAGTTTGGTTCATCATTTTTTTCAAGATAATTATGGTCAGATCAGATTGGATTATTAGGGGTCGAGTCGGGCGGATCAGGCCAATGATTAAGAGAGAAATCTCATTTCAAGTCATTTTGTTCATTAGAGTTTTTGTTTTTCAAAGTTATTTTCGAGTTGGGTGGTTTCAGATTATGTCACTTCGGGTTGGATCAATTACGGGTCAAATTAGTTAAGAAATTTTTGGGATGAGTTTGATGAATTCGGATTTTGGGTCATATTTGGGTGATGTAGTTTGGGTCAATTTTGGGTCTAAGGTCAGCATGTTTTCGGATATGTAACAGTTATTGTTCTCAAATTGAAATATGACAAAAATAATCGATCGTAAGGGAAAAACCGTAATAGTTGGACAACGGAAATTGGAACTTATAAATAAAGATAAAAGTGAGAACAAATATTACTCTAAGTCTCAAATTCCAAAAGATGAATCATGTCGCCCTGACTAATTCTAACATATTGATAACAATGTTATTCAGGTTTTTAATACGTTTTAAACATTTATCTATATAAAACTAAGATCTATTTAACTATGCATTTCCGTGCAAAATTGCACGGGTTCTAAGCTAGTTTTAGTATATATATACAAACTAGTAAGGACTAGGAGTAGTAATAAGTTTGGCAAGGTTTGCGATAAACCCACCGACTAACTTGGTAATTTCCTTATTTATTTCTCTTCTCTTAACTTGGTAATTTCCTTATTTATTTCAAAAAACTAGTTAATTAAATTAATTACCCTATTTTGTTTATTGTGGGTCGTTATATCAAATTTTTCATATATTATTTTATTTTTTTGGAAAACGAGCCACCTTTACTCATATTAACATAATAGGGTATACAAGTCAATTCGTCTTTACCTTGTGACGGAAACCCTCCGTCATAAATTAGAATTTGTGGACATTGGAAGCTTTATTTTATTTAAAGACATCAAAATATTTCCAGAAATTATTTGTGAAAGTTGAAAAGTATTTTATCAATAGTTCAACTATTTTCGAAATATTTCTTTGCAAAATGAGTAATAAGCAACAGTTGATTGCTTTGTTGTCTTTAACACTTAGGCATAAAACCGAACTAAGAACCTTTTACACGACCATTTACTCTAACGCTAATGATGATCTCCATCTTTGATCTTCTTAATAACCTTGAATTGACAATTGGAGCTTGATGTTACATTATTAACATTTAAGACACACACGCGATTAAATAAACAATAAAATTAATTTATTTTAGAGAAAATTGTTAATTATATCCTTTTAAAAACTACTTTTGAAAATTACAGCCTTATAATTTTTTTTTTGTAAATTACACCTACAAAATTACTTCTGATCATAAATTACAGTCAAAATATAATTCCGACACAAAATTCATACCAATTTCAATTTTTGGGATTTAAGTTCATTTTTTATGACCAAAATACCCTTACCTTCGTCTTCTCTATTCTTTTATGTTCATCCCAAATCAGATTTTACAACTCTATTTTCCACCAATTCTTCATTTCTTCAACAATTTCACTTAGTCTAATTCTACCTTATTCAATTTAATTGAATTGTAATTTATTATTTCCATTGTATCTTAAAATTAAATAGTGTTCTTCATCATCAATTTTCCCCAAATTGAAAATAATTAGGGTTCTTCAATTTTCTCCAACTTAAAATAATTAGGGTTCTTCAATTTTCCCAAACTTGAAACCCTAAAATTCGATTCAATCAATTGAAAAACAACAAATTGATTTCCATTGTATTTTAAAACAAAAAATAATTAATGTTCTTCATCATTAATTTCCACAAATTGAAAATAATTGGGGTTCTTCAATTTTTCCTAAATTGAAAATAATTAGGGTTCTTCAATTTTGCCCAAATTGAAACCCCTAAAATTCGATTAAATAAATTGAAAAACGAAAAAATTGTGGACAATATCAGATTTCATTAACACTACCAACAATAACAAAATAAACATAAATTTAAGAGAAAATAAAATGTACGATTTGGGTAAGATTTGGCAAAAATTGGGGGAAATGTTAGAGGAGGATGAAGGAGGTAAATGAAAAAATCTGGGCAATAAAGAAATAAGCAAGGGTATATCAAAATTGACCGGAAACGTCATCGTGGTACAATTTTCAAAGAAAAGTGATATTATGGATGTAATTTTCAATAAAAAAATTATAAGGCTGTAATTTTCAAAAAGTGGTTTTGAAAAGGCTGTAATCAACAATTTTCTCTTTATCTTAATGCATCATCAACATTACTATTCAAATTGGGACTCAATAGAGTTAACCTCTCAAGTCTAATATAATCTACACAATATATATATATATATATATATATATATATATATATATATATATATATATATATATATCATTTTTAATTGGTAAATAGGATAATATACCCGTTATACAATAGCATTGTACAATTATCAAAATATAAAAAATTTAACCAAGTTTATGTGTATTTATTGTCATATAATCTAAATTTTTTTTTTAGGGTTATATCAATACTAAAATTTAATTGAAACGACTTATGGATTGTTTATGGGTGTTTTTGAGATTAATCTAATACTTTGGAGTTGTTTGGTTACATGTAGAAAATTCATATTGCATATAAAGTCGTAAAACACATGATTTTAGAATTAATGTGAATTAGAAAAATATTGTTAGGTTGCCTACTTGCCTGTAGTAGTGCAATTCAGTAGACATTCACACTTACCTAGAGAGATCAAGATAAGTCACTTTTTTCATTATGGAGGAATTGCAAATCATGAAAACTTCAAATTCATGTGAATTGGGGTAACCAAACAAAAGGTTAATTTTGCAATTTACGTTAATTCAAATTCTTATATTTTTTAGTGGGTAACCAAGTGACCCCTATCTATATAGTTTGGAACCAAATATTTTAATGAACAACATAAAACCTATAAAAATTCATTATACTATATATAATTTTAGGTTTTTAGGTGCATAAAAGTCATAATATACCCATAGTACAATTTTGCACATATTAAACCGTATTAGGAAGATGATTAAAATATACTAGAGCAGTAATAATTTGGAAAATCGTAATAATATGGGAAAAAAGGATTTATATGGCTTTTGTTACATAAAAATGATATCCATTAGTCCATCACTGATGTCAATTTGATGTATGTTTTTTTTTGACAAGTGATTGTAAAATATTTTTTTCATGAAACTAACAAAGTTGCCGATTTTATATGGTCTCGAAATCAATAATTTCAACTCACCTCTACATCCGAAAGGTTGAAATATGTTGGTCTTATCTGTGAATCGTGATAACCAATTAAATTTTCTTACATTATTAAAAGAACTATAAAAAAAAATACACAAAAATGTGGTCAATTACAAAGTTGAAAAATCTAGAAAGATTGAGATGCCACTTCCAAAACTCCAAAAGCTATTGTTTACTAGATTTAACAAAAGCAAAACTATTGATGAATTACCAAGTGTCGCATTTTCCTTGTAAAACCGTTTGATAAGTAGCGGATCAGATCATATCGGGTTCGGGTTTAAACGGCGAGGTTGCTAACACTCACTCACCCACTCTTTCTTGAGTATTGAGTTGTTGAGAGTGTTCAAATTCGTTAATCAAATCAGGATCAACATTCTCCAAAGGTTCCCAAGTGGGGTCCTCAATATCAACCCACTTCACCAAATACTCAACCTTCCCTTCTTCCCCAACCCTCTTCCCAAACACACCTAATACCTCACCGTACTCAAGCCCTTGTTCGAAATCCGTCACCAAATCCTCCGCTATTAAACCCGGTTTAACCCATTCATTCTCCCCACCGTCTCTGAACTTAACCAAATACTCCACATTCTCTCCTTTCCCTCTTTTCTCCAACACCGCCTCCACCTCCGCATACTCATACACTTCCCCTTCCAACACTCCGATTACCTTCTCCAACCCCAACCTCCTCCCCAGTTGCATCAAATTCCCTTTCGGCGTCATCGCCAGTATCTCCCTCGCGATGTCTAATGCTGTCCGCCCTTTTCCGTCTTCCGCCCAGGGGTCTGCTCCCACGGCTAGCAGCGCTGCTGCAGCCTCTGCCCTTGCGTACCCCGCTGCCATGTGAAGTGCGGTCATTCCGCCGGTGCCGTCTGGTTTGTCCACGTCGGCCCCGGAATCGACCAGAAGGCGTACGCACGCTTCTGACCCCAGACCGGAGACGAAGTGGAGAGCGGTCCGACCGTCGGAGTCCACCGCGTTGGGATCTCGATCGAAGCCGGATTCCACGTCGGAGGAAATGACACGCTGCAGTGCCTCCACGTCGGCTTTTTTAGCGGCGGACCACCAGGGTGTTTCGAAGTCGGAGACTACGTCGGCGGCGATGAAGTTGGATGGGACCCAGGTAGGGGCATGACCGTCTTTCCACTCGATAAGGTATTCCATTGTGGTGGGGGATAAAACGGAGACGCGGCTGCCGATAATTCGGCTGACTTCGCCATAGGTTTCGTCTTCATCGTAATTGTCGTAATTTTGAAACGTGAGTTGTTCATTTTGTTGTTGTTGGGAGATGCGGCGAGGAGTGAGGAAGAGACGGTTTTGGTAGGGGCGGCGGATTTGGTGGCGAGGGAGGAAGGAGGAAGGTGGGTGCGATGGCGATGAAGGGAGCTTGGAGGAGGTGGGGTGGAGGTGGGAGAGATGAGGAGTTAGAGATAAGGTGTCCATCGCATGGACGAAGATTGTACGTGTGTGTGTGAGCAAGGAGAAAGTGATGGTGCTGATTAAAGGAAGAGTGAGTGAAATAGGAGGGATAAGAAATCATATCGCCATTATCCATACATGTAATTCTGGATTTATTTGTTGGATTTGTCTTATGTTTCTAAAATTCTTCCATCTTTATTTATTTAACTAGTTTTACGCCCGTGCAAAAAATGCACGGGTTTAATTTTATTAAATTGAGAAAATAAAAATAAAAAGGCGAATATATTTAATAAAAAATATAATTTTAGTATTGTAGTTATATCAATGTAAAAAATAAAAAGAATTTATACGCTTAACTTAGACGTAAGTAAAAATAACGCATTTGTTTGACATTATAAAGTTATACAAATTCTTATATAGGACGACATTATCGGTTTAAGTTTAGGACAGATCAAATATACATATGTAGGATGAATCAGACAAAAAAAAGCATTATGCATGGCGAAAATAAAATAGTTGTTCTATAACCCATGAGAGAGTGATACTCACCCGTTTTAAATTTAAGACGGATAATAGCCAGTAAAAACATATATAGATTTTAAAATTATACTTAAGGTTTAAATTCTCAACAATTTTAATATAAACCTTAAGTAATGAACCCAAATTATTATTAGTCCGATTCTCTAACTACCCAAAAAACTCCGACCATGTAATATAAACCTTATCTATTTTATGTACATTTAAGACGGTGTTACATAATTTCGTTGATTTCCAATTCTCAACAATTTTAATTTGTTGATTTCCAGTATTTGAATGCATTAATTTTTGCCAATTTATATATTATTATATTTGATATTCACTTTTTGTTTCTGTTTTATACTCATTGTCACTCACTTTAATCATTTTATTAGCTGCATGTTAAATGAAGTATTAACAACTTCTTTAATCTTGGAATATACTATATATGTAAAGTCGAGGCGTCTCAATCATATTATTATATTTAATCTATACCTTTAATTTATGTAAAATTAGTTAACTTATTATCAATGATCATCAAAAATTTGATTTTTACTGTTGAAATTGAAATAGTTAGGATTTCGGAAGATTTCATATTCAATGTGTGATTATAGTGTAACTTATTTAATTATGAAAGTAGTGAGAAGATTAAATTGAGGTAATTAATTATGTAAATGAACATGGCGGACCACACATCAATTAAATTTTTTTTTTTCCTAATTTTCATCGACCAATCAGAATTCTCTAAAATCTATTACTTTTATAGTAAAGGGATTTTTCAAAATACAGTTTTTTAAATCACAAATTCTTATTTCAAATCGTTATTATTGTTATTATCCGTCTTAATGATAAGACGGATCAAATACATCCAAAATCACCCCACTTGTTACCTTGAAAATGACAACTTTTATGTCTTTATTACCATCCATTGGTGGTATTTGACCCGTGTTAATCTTAAGACGGATAATACCCGTCTTAGAACGGATAATACTCATCTTAAGTAAGACTTACTGTTTTTAAATTTAATTTCTCGCACCAGTTTTTCCTAAAATTATACTTCTAAGATACACTTTTATCAAAAACTAATTTGAAACTCGTGTATTGCAATGAGGTAATTACTTAATTATAAGAGTAAATTAAAAATTACTGCTTTTGAAACATTTTTTTTTTAAAATTACTCCCTAATTCCCTAAATTTCTCTCTGAATTCTCGCAAAAAAACTCCAATTTTTTTGTGGCGCTTATAGTTAAAAGCTTCGAAAATCGCGACAAATCCTAATCTGTCCAATTTCCCAAAATTAAGTGAGTATGTGATACTTTTTGTTATCTTTTTTTCCTTAATTTCAATTTCAATTTCGATTACGATTTTGTTTGTATTGAATTGAATATTGTTGTTTTGATGCTTTACTTTCAATTGTTACATTTAAATGAAATTCTCAATGTTCTCTGTTTCATAAAACCCTAATTTAATTATTGTAACCCAAAACCCTAATTTAAACTTTGTAATGATTTTGATTGTTTTAGGATATGGATTTACCTGTTAAGCCATTTAGTGTTAATTTGAGGGTATTTTATAAAAGAAAATTTGAAAAAGATGCATAACAAACTAATTATATGGGGTTATTTAAACATTTTGGATGGTGTAATAAATGATAAGCTGAATGTGAATTTTTTAAAGGATTTGGGGCAGCATTTTTATAAGTCATCAGACTTTGATGTGTGGTATAGAAGGTATGAAATGAATCTGACCAATGGGAGGACATTGCTATTGACTGAGGCTGATGTGGTCCAGTTGTTGAGAACAATGTGATTTGGGGACCATAATTATGTACATGACTCAACAAAAATCAGGTGCTACTGCTAGGATCATCAGAAGTAGGGAAAATGGAGATGGTAGGGGATATGCAAGATATGAAGAGTACTTTGGTACATGTAAACCAGATCAAAATTGTCAGGCCCGTCGCAAAAATAATGTCAAGCCCAACAAAATTGTAAAGCCTAACAATAATGCCAAGCACAACCCAAAACCAAAAATCAAAATTGATTCCATAAATTTGAAAGATGAACCAAGACCATTGAAAGCACCCAAAAAAGAGCAAATAAACATCATAAATGAGACTCCACTAGCTTTGAGAAGAAGTCCTAGGCAAAATAAACCAAGCATTCCCACTATTTTCAGCACTGTCAACCATATCTCTACACCATATCTCTACAGATCTAACACTTTTAATTGGATATAATGTCATCTTAAGTAAAGCTAAGTTACCTGCAAAGAGAGATTTACACTGTGTGGGCAACTCAAGAGCTGAGTTTAGTAGTAAACAGATAGACAGTGTTGTAGGAGTTGAGGGTAAAGTTGATAAGAACAGAAGAGTTGTAGTGATTGAAGGTACTGTAGATAACAACGTTGAGAATAAGAGTAGTACAGCCGTGGTTACGGGTTCTGTAGGTAACAAGTTTGAGAAGAGGAAAGAAAAAGGAAAGACAATTGTCACTGGCAAGGTGGGAAATGGTGTTGAAGTGCAAAATGTTGGGAAAGGGAAAAAAATTGTAGGAGTTGAAGCTAGTGTAGATAACAAGAAGGTTGTGAAAAATACAGGAAAAGGGGAAAAAGTTGTGGATTGCAAGGGGAAGAATGTTGGGAAATGGCAAAAAAATGTGAGATAGGGAAAGGCAAAAAAAGTACAGGATACTGACTTTGAGGTTGGTGAAAATCAGTTTACTGATTCAGATTTAAGTTATACAAGTGATCCAGGGTTTGAACAGGATGAGTATGATGATGTTAGGGTTGAAGATGATGAAGACTTATTTGTAAAAACAAATGGCGGTGTGATTCTTGAAACTATGCAGGAGACTATAAGAGGAGAAAAAGGTATAAATGCAGCAGAAGTAGAAAAGAAGGGTAAAAGAAAGTTGATAGGAGTTGATGAACTTAGGAGTTTACATGGATCTGATGATGAGGTGGATTGTAACCCAGTTTTTAATCCATTGACTGACTTCTTAAAAACTGTTACTTTGAGTTTAGGGTTGAAGTTCCCTAGTATTGATGTGTTTAGGAAGGTATTAGTGCATCACAGTGTGAGTAAAAAGTATGATTTTTACTATTCTCACAGTGGAAAAGATAGGGTGACTGCCTATTGTAGGTATAGATGCAAGTGTCCTTGGAATAGTAAGAATTCTAAACTTGGGGAATGTAAATGTGATGCAGTGAGGAAGTGTAGGTATAGAATTCATGCTAAAAAGATGGACAAAAGATGTCAAGACTTCAGAAACATCGGTTTTGGACAGAAGATGCACCTTTGTCACTACTAATTCTGGTAAGCATTCTTATATTTTTCAAATCACTGCCAATCAATTTGATTATCGTACACATTTTAGCATTATTAGCAATCCAATACTCTGTAATAAATTATTCTTAACTATTTGATACGAGGGTAAAAAAACAACTCACCCAATTTCATACTAAGATTGATTTGGGGAAGTTGTAAGATTGATTTGTGGAGAGAAGAAGATGTTGAAGAAGAAGATAGGTAGCTATTTAAAGATTTGATGAAGTGATAAATATAAGAAAAAAAGATGAGATTCATAAACAGAGTTTTGATAAACTGCAAGGCTGCTAGGCTGCAACCATATGTTTATATAACAGTAATACCTGAACATCTCATTACCATCACATACGAATCGATATATAACGTACGTTTTCAGGAGGATGTTCTACAATAACAACAAACCGCTTAATAAAATTAGCTTATAATACCATTATACATATAAACTTTAGCATATAGCATACCCAGAAAGCCGATCTCATAATTCTTCATATATCTCACCGTATACCCTCACCGCTCACTCCAACGGGTGCTTTTCTTCAAGGCTTTCGAATACTCACAAGTCGGACATCATCAATCACGGGCCCACATAGTGACGAGAAATCATCGCTCCTCATCGCATAAAATGTGCTCAGGAACATTATGCGAGTCCTTTCAGTCTTAGCCAGAAAACGAAGCATGGCTCTTTTCGACCCACCTATTCCTTTTGACTCGTACGGCACTTTTACGGTGTCCTGACTAGCAAAGGCCTCGACGACCATAGACCCGTTGCATGCGTTGTTGGCATCTCCCACAGCAAAGGAGAGCACGTATTCTTTACCAACAATTGTACGCACCACTTGTGCCAGTGCGCTTTCTTTGCCGGCAACTAGCTCCACAGCTCGTTTCCCCTGGGGGACATAGAAATGGTCTGAATCCACGTATTTAACGGCTTTTAGAGACTCGACCATCCACCCAGGGAGCGGGGAATGGACGTCTTCAATGTTTGGTGGGATTAGAGTTCCCCATGTGGTTTTGGGGAAAATGTAGGGACCTTCTTCAAAATCTCCATTCTTCAAAAGGTTAACTGTATTTGAGATAGAGGAAACATATCAGTTGCCGATATAAGATTATGATGCAATTATTCGTGGTACTAATAGTTTCTGCACATTCACTGCCGGTCCCAAGCCCGGGGAAAGGAGGAGGGTTGCAGTAGGTTTGTGGCAGCCAGCGTAAAAATCAGTCACATTTTATGGACATAAATCGGAATTTGGTTCCGATGGAGGATTCGTGTCAGCCGACCCCAAATCATTTTGGGACTAAGGCTATCATGTTACTGTTGTTGTTGTCGTACCCTATGACATGATGATACACATCTACATATCTCCCATGTGCAATTGAATTTATTACATGAAGTAGAGCCTCCATTTAACTAAGCTGTGCATTGCATAAATGGTAAAGGGACCCATTCCCCCAACAAAGAAATACAAGTACCAAAAAATTTATACTATCTCTGTGAAATGTCAAAATATTTCGAGAATTAGAGCATCGCCCATCAAGATTATTAAAACTGTTTTTTTCTAGCTCCGTTATTAATTGCAAATCCACGACAAGCTCAAAGACCACTCGTTCTTTGGTGATTTACGCAGACACGTCATGTGGAACAATAACTCAAGTGTCTAATCCCCACCATTGTCTAGACCCATAGGCCACACCTAGCATAGCCAATAATTGTTGAAATAATAAGTGCAATACTAATTATAGATTTCAACAGTTTGAACATGTTAAGATCCACTCGTTTTTAGATTATCATGTTAGATCCTAGTCAATACACAAATTAACACAACGAACTGATCAAAGGGACTAGGGAGTATATGCATAATGCAATCAATACTAACAACACAATAACGAAAAATAATCTTCTTCAAATTGATAGATGAACCATCTCGGGTTTCCACTCCCAACTATTATTAATATTCCTAATACGCTCCCTCATTCAAATGCCCATTGGGCTTGAAGAGTGGTTAGTTTGCACATGCTTCCTTATACCGTGTGTTGGGTTTCCACTCCCAACTATTATTAATATTCATAATACGCTCTCTCACTCAGCACATGCTCCCCCATTCCGTGTGTTGGGTTTCCACTTCGTGAGTTTTCGAGGGGTTTTGAGGTTGCCAGGATTCGAATCCGTGACCTTCGATCACACTGGCTCTGATACCATGGTAGATAAATCGCCTCAACCATCAACCAAAACCTTAAGGTGATGGTTGAGGCCCAACTATTATTAATATTCCTAATAAAAATGAAAGTTATACTTAAAGATAAGGCTAAGATAACATACAGCTGGTGCGTCTAGGAGGGTACAAAGTACGGATAGCAACGGAGTCAATGAGAGGACCGCAAGCAGGATCTTCCTCAACACCGGGGTTATGAATGACGATCTCAGCAACGCTAGACTTGGCTTGCCAACCCCAAGCATAGGAGTCCCACCCACTACTACTATAGAGGGTTTGCATAGGAAGGACGCCAGATTCGGGAGCCACGGACACGTTAAGTTGTTCCTCTTGGGCACAAGTCCTTGCGGCACTAAATGTTATAGCATAGTACATGCCTTTTGTTACATTCACCCTTTGTTTAATTGATGCTTCATTCCCTAGTCTTATTGCAAAGGCACCCTCTGGTACTACTAGTAACATGTCCCCTTGTTTTTGGCCTGATTTTATGTACTCTACAAACCCTGTTACTTCCCAGCTCGGAATCGAGTGGCGATTTATTATCTGACTGCCCTTCATATCTGAGGGCCTTGGACCTTTCTCAAAATCCCCATTTGGTAATAATCCTGAAATTAAGAAGCATTTCACACTGCCAAGTTCATTTCCCACTTTACAAAAAGGACTGAGATTATTACCCAGCATCGTATAAAATCGACATTAAGAATACAAAAGGACCTCTAGTGTAATACTCATACGATATATTAACTACATAACTCGATAACTAGATGAATTTCGGGTGATGCATAATAAAATGAAAATGATTAGATGGATAGAAAAAATGCAACTGAAAAGTATGTGAATTTGAAAAATGTTGTTACTCCTTCCCATTCACGATGACCCATTTGATTGTTTTAAGGGTAAAGTTATTAAGCTTTAACCGTGTATATAACTACCGTATGATCCTTGGTTATTTACATTTGCTATCCAAAATATTTCACAAAGTATATCTTAACATAAAGAATGAATATATATTATATATATACAAAGAGGATGCTATCAACCTTCTCTTTCCGAGTTCCGACCTTCTCCTTTCACCATCTCACAACCGACTAAATAAATATATATGGGATGGGACTAGAAAAGAAGTACATCAAGTAAAATAATCGATATTTTAATCAGTTGTGCTGGGAGAGTAGATAGTAATTCACATATACAAATGCGAATATGCGAGGTCAAATGTACTGTTATCCTGGGGACTACCTAAATTGAGAGTTGAGAGTTGAGAGTGGTAAGGGCATGACCAATGTATTAGGAATATTAATAATAGTTGGGCCTCAACCATCACCTTAAGGTTTTGGTTGAGACGGTTCATCTATCATGGTATCAGAGCCAGTGTGACCGAAGGTCACGAGTTCGAATCCTGGCGACCTCAAAACCCCTCGAAAACTCACGAAGTGGAAACCCAGCACACGGTATTGGGGGCCTGTGCAAACTAACCACTCTTCAAGCCCAATGGGCATTCGAGTGAGGGAGCGTATTAGGAATATTAATAATAGTTGGGCCTCAACCATCACCTTAAGGTTTTGGTTGAGACGGTTCATCTATCACAATGGTGGTTCATAAGGAAAGGTGATAAATATGGACAAACATGCACCCTTGTGGGATGTAGTTCATGGGGCGTTTGTTCTTTATGCTTTGTGCAGACAAACCAAGTTCATCCCATTAAAAAATTGAAAAGAATAAAAGAGTGAGAAATAAAGGGTTTAGGGGTCATTTATAAACTTGTATGAACTTGTACTATTATTGACATTGGTTTCATAAAGTTTAGTTTTTACTTTAGTGATGTGGCCGGCAAATGAACTTAATATGGACATGAGCTATTGTGATTGCTCTAAGTGTTTAGGGCAAAGAACATGTAAGCGACGACTCGATTTTGAAATTATTTTGAAATTAAATGGGTTATAAAACTCATAATTTCCGCAAGAGTAGAGCATAGTGGTGACACAAGGTGGTAGAGGTCACACACACAATGGAGAAAGAATTGTGTAAGACGGAGGTAGCACGTGTATATAAAGGTGTTACCGAAACTGAATATGAATATGAGCGATAACAATATCTGGTGACTGGTTTTCCTTGATGGAATCCAATGGTTCATGTGCGTCTAGATATGGAGTGATAATGGACCACAAAGTAGCTAGTGAGGCAGTAGTATTCAAATTTGTGAGGAATGAACAAAAGAAGCAGCATTCAAGGCAATACTCCCTACTTACTACTGTGTGTTTGTTTTCAGGGTGAATTAAATGAGCTTATGCCCTCATAACAACAACACTCAGCTGAGCTCAGTCATATAAGTGGTGGTTAGAGGACCATTTATTTACTATTACTACTACTCTTCGTAGTATGTAGTTATTGCGTGACACGATTTCTTTATGCAATGGATGAATAGCTACGTTAAGAAATGGACCGACCGGGAGGTCGAGTCCGTCTAATTATATAATTTGTATTACTTGTTTAGTGAGGGGTACGAGTGTAGGGGGTAGACGGTAGTTGCGGCCTTTAATAAATGTGAACACCAAATTGAAGTTAGTTGAGTAAACTCAATCTAAATAATCATAAGAATAGCCGAATGTTTTGGTTTTGGTTTGACAGCCTAGCTCAATTATGAAAACTAGATTCTATATCATTAATGTTTTGGTTTAATTACGTCTAAACTCAAAGCTACATCAACATGGTCAACTAACTAAATACGGCTAATTACTAATTACTAATTACAACAACAAAAGAAAAGATTAAATAAATGACCGTTTAAACTAGGTGGTGTACTGGTGTTAGTCCCGTGGTAGCTGGGTTAACCTTGAAACCTCCAGAAATGCAAAAGTTGGAGGTCTTACGTTCGACTACCAGTTGGGGGCGATAAGCAATTGGTCACTATAACCCCGAAGGTGGTTTATATAGTCCAGGTGATGGTGCGAGAATGCATGGACCGGGATTCAACCCTCGAAAAAGACAGTTTAATTATGGTCATACTAAGTTTGGAAAGTAGAGAATGTAGTAGGTACGTTTTCAGTTATACAAGTAAGATTTAAAAAAGTGGAAGATTAAAATGAGTTGATGATGATTATATGAATGTGTTAATTACAGTACAAAAAAAGGAGAAATGGATAAGTAGAAAGAAGTACCATCAATGAGGGCAGAGGTAAAGTGGCAAGTGGCAAAAACAAGAAGCACCGACACAAAAATTCCAATGTTCATTCTCATTTTCAGTTATACGGAGTAGATTTTATTATACTATGTTTAAGGTATGCCTGTTTTACTGTTATGGTTTAAACTTTAGAGAGAGAGAAGTAAGATAAGAGAAGAAGAGAAGATTAGAGAAGAAGACAATTGGTGGGAAGAGAAAAGGGAAGTGAATTTGAAGTGTGTTTATAAGAGAGGCCACCGCCATTGAGGCCCTTTTTATTGGGCCCTATTTTCAATTCCTCCCATTTTTGGTCTCATGCTCTTCACGTGCTTTCTCTTCCTCATCTTCATCCTCATCCTCCTTCTTCCACTCTCCCTTCATCATTCATCCTATTTTCTCAAGGGATCATTATTAAATGCAAACTCATATTTCATATCGGTATTTTAAAGGTGAAATATCATTTTTATAAATATCCTGAAAATATAATAGTACGAGACCTCTTTGGAAGGAGTCCAGCAGTAAATCCGTCAGAGCTTGGCCCAAAGCGAACAACATTGTACTATTATGGACAGTGAACACCGGTCCAACAAAAGGTATCCACGCTTCCGCACAACAAGTGGTATCAGAGCCCAAAATTTGACTTGGGCTAGACACGAGGATGCATCAGCAGGCCCAAGACTTGAAGTTGTACGTTGTAATGCATGAAACTCCTAGCTCGGGATGAGTCCTTGAGCAAGCCTCATCCAGGCCTAAATGGATGAAAAGCGTCACGGGTCTTGTGGGACAAAGACCATTGGTGTAGAAGAACTGTTGATCAGGTGGACCCTTATCAGATTGGGTGTCCCAGGTTTCGTGGGAACTTTCCAGGTTGGATGACAGAGACCATTTGTACTCTAGCACTTCTGAAGTGGCGAACCCGGTCTAAGATATATTGGATGCAGAGATAGTTCGATATGCATGTGTAGCAAATCCCCAAGAAGGGCACATGGACATGTTGATATTGGAGCATGTAAAGGCACTCATTTGACCAGTCGGTGACATATGACTTGTGATAGCATGATGTGTCGACTAAGGGAAAGTTATCAAGACTTGGTGATATTTTGAGTGTCTAGAAGTTGGGGCTATAGAGTGTGGGAGTTATCCATGGAGGTCAAGGTCCGAGTTAAGATTGAAGTCCTTGGTTTGAGGGGAGGATTGTTAAGGTGCAAACTCATGTCCTACATCGGTAGTTTAAATGTAAAATATCTTCTTTATAAGTGTTCTGAAAATATAATAGTACGAGGCCTTTTGGGAAGGAGTCCAAGAGTAAATCCGTGAGGGCTTGACCAAAAGTGGACAATATTGTACTATTATAGACAGTGGACACCGGTGAAGTAAAGGCATAACACGAGGTATTCACGCTTCCGCACAACAATTATTTTTATACGTTTAATATATAATAATCAATTTAAATCTATCTCTACTTATATATATTGTTTCTAATAACAATATCTTCCTTCTCTAAAAAGTTTTTTGTCCATCTCTCTAAAAATTCAAAGAACCTAATTTAAGTTGCGTCGTCGCCTCTATTAACCGCACACTTCCCCCTTCTTCTTTTACCGATCGCCGTCAATGGGCCTTTTCTTTGGCTCTTCTCCGGCGATCCCCCGGCCCACATCTCCAACGCCTTTATTGACCCCTTTTCGAACCTCTACTTTTTTATAAATCTTGGGTCGGTCTCGTCTGGTTGTTGGGCCGATTGTGGTTGTAGTCTTAACCTTGGGGCTCTTATCCTTCCGACATCGGCACGCACTACCCCGCCAACGCAGTCCGATCACCCCACCACCACCCATATTTCCATGATTACCGAATCACTTTTTTTTTTCTTTTTTTTAGTATCCGTTTTTTATAATTTGAAATATAGATTGGAATTGTTTGTTTGCAGATGTTGTTGTATTTAATTGATTATATTTTATATTTTATGGTGAATTAGGTTAATTAGTTAGGGTTGTACAAATACTTGATACTGTGTTGATTTTAATTAGTAAGATTTAATTGGCTCAATTTTTATTGTAGCTTATAGTTCGATGCTGTTTTCATATTAATTAGTTTATATGTCGTTGTAATTTGTTGATTTCGTGTGAATTGATCTCTATATTCGCGTTTTTTATTGATTTCGTTATGGATGCGATATTTTTGTTTTCGTAGCCATGAGAGGACGATGAAGATCATCGTGAGCATCATGGATGTAACGTTGAACTTCAACATGTGACCATGGTGAAGAATTGAAGATCGATGATGAACTTCATCATCCCTCAATGGAGAAACGTTGAACGTCAACGTGACATCCGTGAATGAGCAATGAATTTCATCGTTTCACCATAGAGGGATGATGAAGTTCATCATCTTCAACATTTGTCCATGGTTGGATGATGAAGGTCATCGTCTCTCCATGGTTTGGATGACGAAGTCCATCGTCCTTCCATGGCGAGACGATGAATTTCATCATAAACTCCATGACGATGAATTTCATTGTAACGTTCATGGTTCGTTTTTTTTAATTGTGTTTAATGTCGATTATATGAGTACTTTTATTAATTTTTAATTGTTTTATTCGATTATTCGGAATATTATATTGTTTATTTATTTTCCAGTCATTTAATTGGGTAAGTAGTTAACGTACCGGATAATCAGGTGAATCGGTTTCCGCCAAGTAAAAATCGTAACTAATTGTTTGTTTTTTTATTTAATTGGTTTTAGGAGAGTTTGAGAGGAAACGAGTGGAGAGAGAATTAACGAGTTAATTGTGCAAGGAAGAAATGGTCATTTGTAATGAAAACGCACAAATAGGATCCTACATCCAGGTGTATAGAAGCATGGTACATCAGGCTCACCTGATATATAATTTTCTAATTTTCTATTAGAGCCCAATACAAAACAAATATCTAATTATCAATCAACGTAAACACTTTCTTAACTCTCTCTTGACGACAGTCATAAAAATTTTGCAAGGAAGAAATGGTCATTTGATTGTCACATAACAGTTGGATGGGTTGTTGGTGAGGCAGTCCGAGAAAACCGAGAAGGCCCTTGAGCCATTTGAGTTCGCAAGTTGCGTATGCCATAGCGCGGTATTCAGACTCCGTGGATGACAAAGATACGGTATTTTGCTTTTTCGTTTTCCACGAGATGGGTGAGGACCCAAGAAAAATATGATACGCGGATAGTGATCGACGGGTCGTGGGGCATGCGCCATAGTTGGCGTCACATTAGGCCACGAGTGACAAGTTGTTATCACTGCGAAAGAGAAGTCCTTGTCCAGGAGCATTTTTAATGTACCGAACCACTTGGAGGGTTGCATCCCATTGTTCCGTGGTTGGCGTTTGCATAAATTGTGTCAATGTATGGACATAATAGACGAGCTCTGGTCGAGTGATGGTTAAATAAACAAGGCGGCCAACGAGTCGACGGTAGGAGCTTGGATCGTTTAGAGGAGGAGCGGTGCTCGTAGCTAGCGTGTGGTTTGGTTCCATGGGTATCGACTTGGGCTTTGAGCCAAGAAGCCCAGTTTCGTTGAGGATGTCAAGAGCGTATTTGCGTTGGGAAACGAAAATACCGCTGTTGTTTCTTGCAATTTCGAGACCAAGGAAGTATTTCATAATTCCGATGTCCTTCATATGAAAGCATTGACATAAGTAGGTTTTGAATTTCGTGATGAGTGTTGAGTCGTTACCACAAATTACGAGATCGTCGACATAGATGAGAATGTGGACTTGTTGAGTCGGTGTATTGATAGAAAAGAGGGAATGATCGTATGGGCATGGTTTGAACCCAAATTTGGTAAGTGCGGAAGCGAGTTTGTCGTACCAGCATCGAGGTGCTTGTTTGAGACCATAGAGGGATTTGCGAAGGCGACAAACCCGGTCATCGGTGTTCGAGAGAAAACCGAGGGGAGCTTTCATGTAGACTTCTTCGGGAAGATCTCCATGAAGAAAGGCGTTGTGCACATCTATTTGATGGAGAGCCCAGTTTTTAGCGGCCGCGATGGCTAAGAGTGTTCGAACAGTGACAACTTTGACCGTAGGAGTAAATGTTTCGGTATAATCAATACCTTCAACTTGTCAATTGCCCATAAAGACGAGGCGGGCTTTATGTCGTTCGATAGTGTCGTCTGCATTGAATTTTAGTTTATAGACCCATTTGGACCCGATAGCTTTCTTATTGGGTGGTAAGGGTTCGAGGGTCCAAGTTTTGTTGAGCTCGATGGGGTCGACTTTCTGTCGCATTGCTTCTTGCCAATGGACATTTTTCATGGCTTCATTAAAAGACTTTGGTTCGTGATTTTTGGTAACTGTCGCAAGAAAAGCTTGATAACGTTCCGAAAAATTGGTATTGGTAACAAAATTGTTGATTGGGTAACGAGTGGAGTGTTGGGAAACGTGAGTCATGTGGGAAGAGGAGGTCGGTTTCGTAAGGTGGAAATCTTTGAGCGTGGAGTTGGCAATTTTGATACGATGCCCACGTCCCATGGTGGTGGAGTCGGATGGATTTGTCGGGTTTTGCGTGGGAGTAAGGGAGTCGATTGGAGAGTTTTGAGTGATTGTCGTTGAGTCGATGGGAGAGGATGGTGTAGTGTCGTTGGTTGGTGGGTTAATGACAGGAGGGATGGTAGTTTCGATGGTGGTCGGGGTCGATATGGGGGGTGTTGGTTCGGCTGTTACGGGTTCGGTAGGGGGTGCATGAATATGCAAATCGAAGGTCAGGGAGACACTATCATGGGGAAAAAGGGAATTTGAGGAGTCATTTTCGTGAATGGCAATTGACTGATACGGAAATTGATGTTCGATGAAAACGACATCACGAGAATCAAAGTAAAAGCCCATGTCGAGATCGTATAGTCTCCAACCCTTCTTACCGTAAGGGTACCCAACGAAGAGACATTTCAACTCTTGGGGGCAAATTTATCATGAGAGCGGTTTATCATTTTGGCATAAGCCAAGCATCCAAATATTCGTATGTTATCGAGAGGTGGTGCGGTATTAAATAGTAGTTCGTATGGTGATTTTCCTACCAAAACTTTTGAAGGTGTTCGATTTTTTAAATAGACTGCGGTGAAAACACATTCGCCCCAAAAGAAAATGGGTAGAAATGCTTGAAATAGGAGAGCCCGAGCAACATTTAAGATATGTCTATGTTTCCGTTCGACGCGTCCATTTTGTTGGGGTGTGTCGACATTAGATGTTCTGAAAATAATACCATTTTTATCGAAGTAAGATTTTAGAGGTCGGAATTCGGTACCGTTATCGGTGCGCAAGCATTTTATTTTCTTTTGAAATTGTCGTTCTACCATAGCAAAGAAATTTAGTAATTTTTTATGTGTATCGCTTTTGTGTCGTAAAAGGTAGACCCAAGTGGAACATGAGTAGTCATCGACAATCGTAAGAAAATAACGTGAGCCACATGAACCATTTTCGGAATATGGGCCCCAAAGGTCACAATGGATAAGTTCAAAAATAGAAGTTACATTACTATTACTTAAATGAAAAGATGCGCGGGCTTGTTTGGCCCGTAAACAAATGTCACATGTTTTGCTTAGAAATCGGAACGAGAAGTAGTCTTATTAGTATGCAAAACGGGAATAAAACGAGAAATATCGGTAGACGGGTGTCCGAGACGTCGGTGCCACTATTCAGTCGAGTCAAGCGAGCCCACTGTAAAGACTTTGGGCTTGAAATTTAGGACCTCCTTTAAGAAGTAAAGTCCGTCACGTTGCTCAGAGGCCCCAATCACCATCCCCGAGCAACGGTCCTGGATTAAACATAAATGACGAGAGAATTGAATAGTCAGTGAGTCGTCGAGTAACAAGCTAGAGACGGAAATAAGATGGCATTGTAAATTAGGGGCGTACAAAACATCTTTTAAAATCAATCGATCGGATAAAATAATATCGCCAGTTCGCCACACTTCGTGGCTATTGTGTGTTCCCCATTGGGGAGGCCGACCGTTAAAGGATTCATAGAATGTGTAGTAGAAAAATGGGACAAACATCCCGACATATGGTGGGATGCACCGGTATCGATTATCCAAGAAGAGATTGGAACACTACCATTGAGATGGTCGGAGGTAGAGGACTTGTGAGACTGCAATAGTTGAGCAAGTTCGGCGCGTTCGGCAGGATTCATGTTGCCGAGGTCAAGACCATCCAAATCAACGGAGGCAAAGGGTGTACCGGGTGCATTCGCGTGAACCATGTGAGCACGAGCAGTTTGATTGTTTCGACCTCGAGTATCCGGGATGACTACCATCTGGTTGGGATCATTGGGGTCGGGTCCGACTTGTATGCGGTCGCGGGGTCTAGTGCCCCACCAATCCGGGAAATTCCCGGTGACTCGGAAGCATGTATCAAAGTTATGACCGAGTCTTTTACAAGCAATACAAGTGGATTTTAAACGTTTCGAGGATGGGTCGATATTGGGCACACGAGTGCCGTGATTCCCTCCCCCCCAAACTAGAAGACCCTGGGTGTACACGAGCGGCATAAATCATTGGGTCAGACCGTGAGTCAGAGGGAGGGGGTTGTAGGGATTTTTGCATGTCATCCTCTTGGAGGAGACGGCTGTAAACCTGGTTCAGATTGGGTAGAGGGTCGCTGCCTAAAATATGAGATCGTAAGGTAGCATAGCGAGAGTCGAGTCCCATTCGTGTTACATTAAAATAAAGACACATAATTATATGGTCTTAAAAGACTGTTGTGGGAAGGTAGCAACTCCTAAATTGTGATGTATCGGCGTCAATGCTAGTTGAATTGGTCTTCCAGAAATCAAGTATTTACGACAAGAATCCTAGAAATAAAATATGTTGTTAACCTTTTGAATTTGGTATACATTAAAATACGGTAGGCTTTAGTTGAGAAGAAAGGATGAATTTGAAGGAAATGAGAAATTTGTCGATTTGTGTTGATTGCATTGAAAATATTCCGTCGAGATTTTTGGTGAGCGATTACATGGGACAATAACACTTCCCAATGCTCACGTGGTTGATACCTTTTTACATCAACCTTTTTTGGCTCTTTTTAGTGCCAAACCAAACCTTCACCACTTCTTTTTATTTTGTGTCATTTTGCTCGTCATCGGGTGAATAACCGAATACGGTAGTTCGCAAGCTTGTAACGTGGAACAAATACGTATATTTACTTATCTCTTTTATTTGTAAGTTTATGTCATGTTATAAACTTATGTCGTGATCATACCCGTCAGAAATAAAAATTTGTGAATCTATAACGCTTATGTTCATAATTATCAATTACTCTATTGAAATATTTACATACTCTTTCCGATTTCTTGTGTTGTTCCCTTTTGATTTTAACACAAGAAATAAGGGAATTAATTTGGACCACACAATACACATGACCCCACATGAAATTGATTTTGGACCACACAAAGTTGTCCAAAAGAGGAAAGAGGGAACATCAATGTTATTAGAGCAAAACGGAAAGGGGAACATCATAGGAAATCGGAGGTAGTATATTCTATGAACAAAAATCAATGTATAAAGAGATAAAGATTGCTTTTAACATTATCGAAAATAAACTAAAGAATAACATAGTGAAAACAAGAATTTAAATTATTAATTAAAACGCCTAAAATAAAAAAAAAATGAACCAAGTGCTGTTAGTCCAATCGTAGTTGAGTTAAACCTTGAAATTTGTAGAAATGTAGAAGTTGAGATATCTCAGATTCGATTAGAGCTGGGGCGATGACCACTAGATCACTGCATCCTCGAAGGGGGTAACTTACATGATTTATGTGGTGGTGCGGAAATGCATACGTTCGGGGATTCAACCCCGTCGTCATAAGAGAAAAAAAAAGTGCAAACTATTAATTATTACTAAGAAATACTTGGTGTCTCCAATCGGCCACTATTTATAAATGTGCCTTTATAAGAAAAAGTGTATCTCAAATAGATAGATCTCCGTTAGGAGTAAGTAATAGAAATAGATTCTAAGATGAAAATAAATAATTAATGAAGATGGAGTAATTATGGCTTAGAAAGATGCCAATAGCTTTAGCTTTATTGTAACGTGGTCGATTTTCAGATACTCGTATTATATAAGATGTGAAGATGCTTGTTACTTGTTAGTTTGTTAGATTTGCTTAAATGTTGAAATTAGCCAACTAAGGTTATCATGCATGTCACGTACTCACGTTAACTAACAAAGTGTAACAACAAAAATTAGAATCTCATCATATTTAGATCAGGATGCTTGTAGGATTACTTTATCTACTTGTCTTTTAATTTGTACTCACTTTGACATACTTTAAACACACATTATTTACTTATCTTCATTGCAAGAAGAAAAGACTTTACCAAATGGAATTGTTCTTTCTCTCTCTCTCTCGAGATGAAATGCATATATAAAGATTATTATTAGAAGATAAATTATGGAGTTAACCCAAATAAAATTGTAAATTATTAACTGAAACACGTAAATTACATAAAAGAAATGTAAACAAATGACTAGGAAAAAGCAATAAGCGGATTATACCACCAGAGGTATACACTTTTCTGTACATATTTTGAGCTTTTTAATAGAAAATTCGAGCTTTATTAGAAAGAATATGAGCTATATGGTAAAATTTATGAACTCCTTGAGAAAATATTGAGAATCGAAAATTATTATACAACTAAAACACAATACATATAAGTTGAACTATATTTTAATTTTAATATAAAAAACTAAAATATAACTCAAAATAGTTTAAAAGCTCAACAAATATACACATAAACTCAATAAAATACATCATGGTTGTACGATGCTATTATACATCTGGTTGTATAAACCTTTTTGTGAGGAAAAAGTGAGTATGTAACTATTGATTTTTTTTAATAAAGAGTATGTAACTACTGTTAATAGATAATGAGTGAATAAACATACTCTAACAATGATTAACAATAAAAATATTCTCAAAACATAGAGGTAACAAGTAATAAAATTAGTCATAATGTAGATTATAGAGTAGGTATATAAATGACCGCAATAGCATGAGTGTTTGATTCTCATATTATAAGCATAAATCTGAATTATTTGTGATGATTGTGAAAATTACATGTCACGTAACTGATAATCCCATCATACAAGGTAGAGATGATATTATGGGCTGAGGCACGGTCCAATACGAAGCACGGCATGGTCTGGCCCGGCCCGGCCCGTCCTGATGGCATAATCGAGGTGGCACGGCACGAGCACATTCGTGCTACCTCCAGGCTCCGACGCGAAATTTTCGAAAGTTCCGTGCCCAGGCACAGCCTGAAGCACGGTGAGCCACGACACGCACCAGGCACGCCGGCCCGGTGCGTGGCACGGTGGGCCTCTATTAGCAGTTGGTCGTATTTATCGTATTTTTGATTAAATAAAATTTTTTAATAAAAGACTGAGGTATTTTTTTAGCATCGTTTCTTAATCTTAAATTCGTTTATTTCATCGTTTCTTAATTATTTGATTAAATCGCATAAATTAAAAATCCAATAAAAACAAGTGAACAAGTAAAAAAATGTTTTTTAAAAAATATGTTGCACGCGGGCTGACCCCATGAACATGGCACGGTCGGCCCATGAGCCAGGCACGGCCCGACACGCAAATCCACCGTGCCATGGGCGTGTCGCGGCTGGGCTTTCAGTCACCGCACCAAGCACGGCACGGCACGGTGGGCGAAAAAACGCGGCACGAACGGGTCATTTTATAGGGTCTGGCACGGTGGGCCGGCACGCAGGGCGGCCCAGCACGACCCACTGCCAACACTCATACAAGGGCACAACTTGATCCGTAAGTCTCCCTTGCGACGAATATTCGTCGGAAACTTCTAACGGGTCAAATTTTTCAACTTGCTTAGATAAGACAAAGCATGGGGAGTCTCAAAAGCTTGTCTTTTCCTACTCAAATGGGTAATATTTGACCCGTCGCAAGTTTACGGCGGATATACCTGTCACAAATGAGAATTTGTACAACTTTATACTCCCTCCATTTTTTTCCACTTACCATCCTCAAGCAGCGGTCACGCTAACTAGGTCACGACCCGGTTTTACTGTTAATCACACCTTAATTATCTCGACCTACCTTCACCCTCCCAAGCAAAAGGTCACGACCTAGGTTATCAACCCAATCATTTTTTTACTCTACATCATTCTCAATCATTGAAAATTCAAGCATTAATTAATGTTTTTATTGTTTTTTTATTTTTCAACCAATTACAAGTGGTCACATAAGTGGTCACAAATATGGTCAATATTTTTTGCTACGTATTTGTAGAAATTATAAAAGTTATATATTTTCAATATACTTGTAAAGACGAATTAGACAAGACCCCACATGAATATATTTTTTGTTATGTATTGGGAAAAAATTAAAATTGAAGATTAACTTGTAAATAGTGTACAAAAAGCAAATGTATCATGTGGAAAAAAAATAGGAGGGGTATATGCAAACACTAGCTTGAATTTAAAAATAATTAAGTTGTGATATAAACGAGTGTAATTAGAACTTAGAAGGTTATTAATTTAGAATCCATATTTTTAAACACAAATTTTCATTGAAGACGAATATCCGTCACAAGTTGAGGATGGACAGTCTCCCTCCCACAAAATGCAGGTGAGATCCATAAAAACTCCATTTAGCCCCAGTTGTTTTCCACTTGCCTTATTTTGAAAGAGACTGTCCGTTTTCAACTTGTAACGAATAGGATCCGTCTAGGACATGACTCTGTGATTTTTGAATTTGAAGAGATGGAACGTAGAGAGTATAGAAGATATTAACATAATAACATGGGTGTAGCAAGGTAAGAACAAGGAGCATGTGAGATGTCACAAAGGAAGATGTCAGTGTCATATACACTTTAACTTTGCGCAGAATGAAATGTTGAGGAATTATTGGTATTGAATTGAATTCGATTGGCACTGTAGTAGAGCATTTGCAGTCTCCAGTCACTCCATTGTACTCTTCTAATAATCAATGCATCCACTAACCTACCCTTGCAGAATGGATAACGAGTTATACCATCAATCGAGATACTTCAATCATTTTGCGTACATATAACTAGATCAGTTTTTCAGGCACCTCACCTTATGTTCTAGATCTACTTCTCCATCGGGAAACACTAATTTTCTTTCAGTTAAAGATAAACATTATTTACTCCGGCGTGTTCTTAAATGTTGAGCTATGTTCATTGATGATGACAAGTCTTCTACTTCTAAATATCCTCATGTTTGATGTGTCTTCTAGATGTATGATTTACAGGCTTTGGATGAGTCTCAAGTTTGAAGAAGAAGACGGGCCAAGAATTCAGTCCTCGCTAGTGTATATGTAAGAGTAATGGACTTAAAATAATTCTCGTTTCGATCCAACAAAGTACGGCTTATTTTATTAAGATATTTTTGGAGTCCTTTTTGAGAATATTCTCTTAACAAAATTATCTTATGTATAAAATCTTTTCTAAAGAATTTGTCTTTGAATAAACTTCAAATTATTCTCAAGGTTGTTTTTGGAAAAGGAAAGATTTTTTGGTTGCAAAATATACTCTCTGATATTGAGTATATAAGAAAGAGGTTTTACACGTTGAAGGCAACGAAGCACAAAGGAGAGAATACTTATTTTTCAAATTAACAGAGCTTATTTTAAAAAGAAGTATTTTCAGAATCATTTTTGCAAAATCGTGTTGTGTCCCAAAGTTCTTAAAGATATTTTTGCAAACTGCGCTTAAGCCGTGTTTCGTAAGATCGTTCGTGAATTTAATAAGTCTGCTTACTCATAGGTGTTTTTTGTTCTCCTGTGTTTACTTTAATTGAATACTTCAAGGAGACAAAAAAACTGTAATTTGTTTTTCTCATTCATTTGTTAAGAAAGAATATTTGGAGTACGGGTTGTACTCGAGTTGCACGATCGGGTTGATCGTGGGGATTGTTTTTGTAATCGAGTTTTGGTTATAAAAATAATAAGAGAAAGGGGTGGACGTAGACCTTTAGAGAGTAGGTCGAACCACGTTAAAAATCGCGTGTCTCTTTTCTTTCTTTATTTCAGTTCTTTATTTTGTTGTTTCTTTCGTTTTGTTTCTCGCAACTAATTTCACAAACTCAGCACAGGTTACAATATTTTGGACAGTCTTCAATACTGTTTAAATTCGTTTGTGTGCTGTCAACGAAATTTAGTAGAGTGAAAGTTAATTTAATTAAAAGGGAGTACTTAATTCACCCCCTCCCCCTCTTAAGTACCGGATCGATAAACTCATCAATTGGTATCAGAGCCTCGTGCTCTTGATTGCTTTACCGCAAAGAGTTTGATCCTTATCGAGTTTATTTATCCTTTTTTCCCTTTCAATGAATTCCAAATCTGTCAAAAGTCCTGTCTTTGATGGCACGGACTATGGCTGGTGGAAAAATCGTATGATGCACTTCATACAAGGAACGGACTACGAATGTTGGGTAATCATAAAAAACGGTCCTCTCTCTATCACTTCCACCGACTCTGATGGTGCTGAAAGTGAGAAAGAACCAAAGGACTACACTGCAAGTGATTACAAAAAGGCGGAGAAGAATGCTAGAGCCATATCACTCTTGCAATCCGGTATCGGAGAATCTGAGACTAGTCGGATTGCAGGATGTAAAACGGCCAAACAAATATGGGATAGTCTAGAACTAGCTCATGAGGGAACTGTGCAAGTTAAAAAACAACGTATTGACATTCTAATGCAACAATACGAATCTTTTAAAATGCAACAGGATGAATCCATTAAAAACATGTCTTCTCGGTTTTCCAACATAACTAATGAACTTTCCAACCTTGGTAGAACATTTGATACCGAGGATATTGTACGTAAGATTCTGAGAAGTTTAACGAAAAAATGGCAAGCCAAAGTTACTGCTATTGAAGAGGCTAGGGACCTAACTAAACTTACCTATGAAGCTTTGATGGGTTCTCTCATGGCACACGAATTAGTCCTTGACAATAATGCCGATGAGAAACCTAAAGCCAAGGGATTAGCCTTGAATGCAGTAACAAGTGATAATGAAAGTGAACTTGAAGATGAAGTAGCTTTATTATCCCAACGGATTGCCAAAATCATTAGAAAACAGAATCATGGAAAGTTTGATAGTTACAAACCAAAGAACTCCGTTCCTTCATCCTCTACATCACGTTCCTTGACTAGAATAGGCTGTTTCAAATGCGGGGAACGTGATCACCAGATAAGAAACTGTCCTAAGTGGGAAGAAGAAAAATCCAAGGACAAACGTGACAGATCTAAGCAGGAGTACAAACGTGCAATGATGGCTGCTGTCTAGGGTGAGTCTGACTCAGAAGAAGACGATGAAAACCTCAGTGACGGAAAAGAAGAAAAAGTGTGTCTCAGATCCATCTACAAGCCCAGCTCGAAAAAGAAGGGAAAGGAAAACATCATAAGATGCCTCATGGCTCACTCAGATGCCTCCGACAGCGATTCAGAAGATGAAGATGAAGTAAGTTTCCTAAGTCTCAAATCTGAATTAAAATCTTTATCTAAAGAAAAACTTCTGAAACTGTTAGATGAGACGTTAGACGATAATTACGACTTGAACAAACGTCTAAATGCTATGCAATTTGAAATAGAAAGCATAGCGGAGGAGAACATTGATTTAAAACATAACCTGACAAGTCTCGAGAAACGAACAGTCAACCACACTGTTGAATCTGAACTTGTGTCTAAAAATGAACATCTTGTAAGCGAGATTCATAGACTTACCAAAGTTCTAGAGGAACAAAAAGAAGTTTATGATGCCAGAATTTCTAGATACTCAGATACTCATTCTAAGTTCGATAAATTAAATGTTGATTATGATGCTCTCTTGCTCAAAAACAAAAACCTTCTAGAACGAATAAAGAACTTGGAAACGGATTTGGGAAATGCTAGAAATGTTGCGGCAAAACGGGAAGGTAGTAATACAGTGCTAAACTTCTTGGTAAATCAGTCTAAGAACACAAAGAAACTAGGTCTAGGTTATGACTCGTGTTCTGACATTAGGCAGAATGATACTCAATATCGTACTGTGTTTGTTCCAGAACATAAATTAGACACTCCTCCAGACTGTTCAAAACTGAGTGATACAGACTGCATTAAGAGACCAATTTTCAACGACAGAGATACTCATAAGCATAAGTACGTAGGTTTGGACACACCCCAAGACTGCTCAAAACTGAGAAACATTAACTTTGTCCAAAAACCAGTTCCCTGCGACAGAGATTTCCGTAAGCATAAATACGTGGGTTTACCTGAATACACTATTTGCAAATTTTGTGGAAAAACAGGACACTTATTTAATGCCTGCGCTAAACGACTTGAATACTTGGACAAAAACATAAGAGTAGTCAAAAGAATGTGGATTAGGAAAGATATTTTAGACATTGTTCGTCATAAGAAGGGACCCAAACTTGTTTGGGTTCCTAAAGTATCTAACTAACCATTTGTCTCAGGGCTATATGAGAGGAGGCAACCGTTGGTATCTTGATAGCGGATGTTCTAGACACATGACAGGTAATAAGCACCAATTCCTCTCATTATCAGCCTATGACGGTGGAAATGTGACATTCGGAGACAACCAAAAAGGTGAAGTAGTAGGCATTGGCAAAATTGGTAAGTCTCTTTCACATTCCATTGATGACGTGCTGCTAGTTAAAGGTCTGAAACACAATCTTATCAGTATCTCACAACTGTGTGACAAAAGAAATAGAGTTGAGTTTAGAGCCAACTCTTGTTATATCATCAAGGAAAGCACTAATGAAATTGTGCTCGAAGGTAAGAGAGTCGACAACATCTATGTTGCTGACTTCCAACACACATCAAAGAAAAATCTTAAATGCCTTTCTGTTATTCAGAGTGATCCGTTTCTGTGGCATAAAAGGTTCGGACATGTAGGCTTCTCATCTCTCAACAAACTTCACAAACTTGATCTTGTTGATGGCTTACCATCAATAAAGTTTGAAATCGAAGGAGTTTGTGATGTTTGCGCGAGATGCAAACAAGTCCGAAGTTCTTTTAAGCCAAAAAGAGTTGTAAGTACTTCACAACCTCTAGAGCTCATTCACATGGACTTATGTGGACCAATGAGAATTAGAAGTCGTGGTGGTAGTCTTTATGTGTTCGTTCTAGTGGATGACTTTTCTCGGTTTGTTTGGACCTTATTTTTACATGCTAAAAGTGAGGCGTTTGAAGAATTTCATGTTTTGATAAAAAGACTCCAAAACAAACTGGGACACAAGCTAATCTTCGTTAGAACAGATCATGGCAAAGAATTTGACAATGACTCATTTTTATCCTTCTGCAGGGAAAATGGAATTGGTCAAAACTTCTCAGCCCCCAGAACACCCCAACAAAACGGGGTTGTGGAAAGAATGAATAGAACGTTAGAGGAGATGTCCAGAACAATGTTGTTGTGTAGTGATTTACCACGAAATTTCTGGGCAGAAGCAGTGAACACAGCTTGTTACATTCGTAACCGTGTTTCTATTAGATCTATTCATAAGAAAACTCCTTATGAGCTTCTATATGGTCGCAAGCCAGGCCAAACATTTCACATTTCCGCTGCTTTGGATCAAAATGTTTTGTCCACAATAATGGAAAAAATAACTTGGGAAAATTTGATCCAAGAAGCGATGAGGCTGTTTTCATAGGATACTCTAAAGAAAGCAAAGCATATAAAGTCTATAACAAAAGAACTATGTGCTTTGAAGAAAGTGTTCATGTAATTTTTGATGAGACTAATGTTCTTAATGCTGACTTGCAGGATGATGATGATTTTGAGATAGGTTTCATTAGGGACGAACCTCCTGAATTAGAAGAAGAGCTCTCGTCATTGCAGGGAACAACTGCAGAGGAAGTACAGAACTCAGGGGGAATTTTACAGAACAATGACCTGTTCAGAACAGAGAACTCAAAACAATCGGCAGAAGTTCCACATACTGAAGAACCATCAAATACAGATACAGATCACCTCTCCCAAAGTCCAGAAGTTAGTCAGAGAGCAGAAAATGAGAACCAGACTGATCCCAGATCTGTCCAAACCATGACAGACTCAGAAACCTTCATTCCTCGTCGATGGAAACATCAAAGTTCCCATCCAATGGACAACATACTGACAAATATTCATGAGGGAGTCAAAAATAGATCTTCTTTGCATAACTTCTGTGCTCATTACTCATTTTTGTCTGAAATAGAACCATCTAATATCAAAGTTGCTTTGACTGATCCTGACTGGATGTTTGCTATGCAGGAAGAACTCAACCAATTCGAAAGAAGCAAGGTGTGGCACTTAGTACAACGACCCAAAGATCGTTCTGTCATAGGAACAAAGTGGGTGTTTCGAAATAAGTTGGATGATGCAGGTGTGATTGTACGAAACAAAGCTCGAATTGTCGTTCAAGGCTACAACCAGCAAGAAGGCATAGACTTTGATGAGACGTTTGCTCCCGTAGCCAGACTTGAAGCTATTCGTCTCCTAATTGCCTTTGCAGCCCACATGGGCATCAAGCTCTTTCAAATGGACGTTAAGACCGCATTTCTTAACGGCTATTTGCAAGAGGAAGTGTATGTTGAGCAACCTCCCGGTTTTTTAAACAGTAATTTTCCCAATCATGTTTTTAAATTAGATAAGGCACTTTATGGTCTCAAACAAGCCCCTAGGTCTTGGTATGATAGACTATCCAAGTTCCTTCTCGAAAATGGGTTTCAAAGAGGTTCTGTTGACAAAACTCTGTTTCTAAAACCGGTGAACGAGGACTTATTAGTTGTACAAATCTATGTCGACGATATCATCTTTGGTGCAAGTAATGAAATTTTGTGCACTTATTTTTCCAATCTTATGCAGTCAAAGTTCGAAATGAGCATGATGGGTGAACTCGGGTTCTTTTTAGGTCTTCAGATCAAGCAAACTTCACAAGGTATTATGATTCATCAAAAGAAATACATCAAGGAAATGCTCAAGAAGTTCGGATTAGCCTCATCGCATCCATACTCTACACCCATGTGTGCTACCCTAAAACTTGATAAGGATGAGAAAGGTAAAAGTGTCGATGAAAAAGTCTATCGCGGTATGATCGGTTATCTCTTATATGTCACTGTTAGTCGTCCCGATATCCTTTACAGTGTATGTTTATGTGCAAGATTTCAATCCAACCCAAAAGAATCTCATCTCACTGCAGTCAAACGTATTCTAAGATACTTGATTGGGACACAGGATTTATATCTTTGGTACCCCATGGACTGTAATTTCAATCTCACAGGGTATTCAGATGCAGACTATGCAGGTTGCTCGGTCGAACGGAAAAGTACTTCTGGTGTAGCAACTTTTGTTGGGCCCTGTCTCATCTCATGGGCCTCGAAGAAACAAAATACAGTTGCACTTTCGACTGCAGAAAGTGAGTATGTTGCGGCCGCTCAATGCTGTTCTCAGATTCTATGGGTAAGACAACAACTTCGGGATTACGGTATGTCAATCAACTGTGTGCCTATTCTTTGTGACAACACTAGTGCCATAAATATCTCCAAAAATCCTGTTCAACATTCACGAACAAAGCACATTGACATTCGTCATCATTTTCTACGTGACCATGTGGAAAAAGGATTTGCCTAAAATTTTGTAAAACCGAAGATCAGTTGTCCGATATTTTCACTAAACCACTTGCTAGAGAACAATTTGAGAAAATTCGTTTAGAACTCGGTCTTTTGAATAGTAGCTCATAAGTCGTGTCTTTTCGTCTTGTACTCTCCCCATGATTGATTAAATTGGAGTCGGTTTGCTATAACAAGTTCAAGTTTGTTCTCACGATTGTTTTCGGAGCAGTATGTTGCTTATTCTAGTCGGTTTTGTGTTCTCGTTCATAGACTAGTATCAGATGGGCTTTGATGTTATGTGTTCATGTATGGTTGACAAGTACTCTACCTAACCCTCTTAAATACCCAACCCACTAAGCCCATAAACCCTTAACCTCTCTTTACTTTTTCACCCACCCCATTTACCTTCCCCAACCGTAAACCTAATTCACTCCAACATCCCAAAATTTCACTCTTTCCCAACCGTCTCACTTCTTCTCTTCCAACATGCCTCCCAAAAAATCTGCCACCTCCAAAAAATCCGCCCCCTCCAAAAAAACCCGCCACCTCCAAAAATTCCCCGGCCACCACAACTACCCCAACTTCGACCACCACTACCAGATCAAAAACCAAATCCCAACCTCTTGTCCCTCCATCCATCCCCGACTCCGTCGCCGCGACCTCCGACAACCCCCCTTCACCTCCCAAGTCCAAAACCACCCATACTACCGCTTCCTCCCCCGTCGTCGTCAAGTCAGCTTTCACTCGCTCTACTCAATGCCATACAACTAATACGGGTGACGCGACTCTTGACTCTGCTCACGGTTCTTCTCCGGCGAGAACAAAAAAAATTCACACTCCGTCCAAAGGAAAAGGCACTCTCGTTTACAAACGCAAGCAACCCAGCCAACCCTCTCCTCCTCCCTCTGATAATGAATCTATGGATACTTGGGAAGAGGAGTATGAGAGAGACATGAAACATGTTCGTTTTGTCGTTAATAATGAACCCTCTGGGTCTTGCAAGAAGAAAAAGAAAGATGGATCTCCAAAGGAAACTGCTTCCACCCCGGCACCTCCGGTTCCCGTGTACTCAACTCTTAATCCTGACCGGGTTACCAGGTTCTTGAACTCTCTTGGGATAACTGAAGTTGAACTCGACCTCTGTCACAAGTTATCGAAATTTCCTATCCTGTCTGGCCGTTTTTATCCGGCCGCGTGGTTGCTCGGCAAAGCTTCTGTGACATTCTTCCACGCCGCTCTTGAAATCCAAAATTGGGTGCCTCTATTTGGTATGACTTGTCCTCTCTATGTTCCTGAACTTATTCAATTTTACCAATCAGTCGCCATTAATGCATCTTGTCAAATGCTTACTGCCACTATTGATGGAAACACCCTGATACTTCGCCCCGGCGACATTGCTAAAATGTTTTGTATTCCACTCGAGGGTTTTGGGGAAGTGGAAAAAAATACATGGCCTGCCAAAGCCTATTTCACTAAACTGGAAGTCCTCCAATTTTTTGATCCTACAATAACTGGCCCAAATGCCACCATCCATCCCCGTGTCTTGACTCCTGACCAGAAGTTTATGTTTAACTGTGTTCGCCGGACTATAACCCCTCGAAAAGACAGCCGTGGAGTGTGCTTGCTTTCTGATTTGATTATAATGTACCACCTGTTTAAGCAGCTTCCTTTGAGCCTCCCTCGACTCATGCTTCAGCACATTCGACTCACTGCAGAAACGATTCAAACATCTCATAAACCCCAACCTCTTCCCTATGCTATGTGGTTATCCTATATATTTCAGGAGATGGGGTTGCTGACTGACAACAGCTTTGGAGTTGATGTTCGCGATGAAATGCGAGATGGTGTGTTGCGTCAAATGTACTTACAGGAACTGGGTGACAAGTTAGTAGGTGTTGGTGGTCATCTAGCTGATGTAGACATACCAAGTGCGGCAACTGGCGGTATTGAGGTGTTAAATTCGCGGACAGATACTTTGACAGAGGCTATGGTCAGTCACTCGAAAAAGGTTGATGAGCGTTTTGCTGCGTTGGAATCTCGACTTGATGCGAAATTAGAAGCTGCTACTTCATCCATTCATGCCAAACTTGATCACCTCCTCACCCTCCTGCCCAAATAAACATTTCCCCTACCCTGCCCCTCCTTTTGTTACTTGTCACTTACGTGTGCACTAACTATCTTTGTCCTAGGTCTGGTATAATGATGTTTATAGACTGTGTCCGGTAACCGCTGCTCCGTTTTCATGACTGTGTTACATTCTTACCTCTTGCTCTCCCTCTCCTTTTGATGATGTCAAGAGGGGGAAAACTTGACGAACGGCTATGCTTATGTAGATATTTAGTCTTAAGACCGTATGATCCTAGCTTTTTTCTCTGTATTGTTATCAAACATCTGGTTTAGCAATTAGTATCTACTGATCTGTGTTGTGTTTCTGTTTCCTTATTTCATGTGGTTTACTCTTATGACGGTTTTGATGTTGAGGGGGAATGTAAGGAGACTTGCCATCATCAAAGGGAGAATTTGTTGAGCTATGTTCATTGATGATGACAAGTCTTCTACCTCTAAATATCCTCATGCTTGATGTGTCTTCTAGATGTATGATTTATAGGCTTTGGACGAGTCTCAAGTTTGAAGAAGAAGACGGGCCAAGAATTCAGTCCTCGCTAGTGTATATGTAAGAGTAATGAACTTAAAATAATTCTCGTTTCGATCCAACAAAGTACAACTTATTTTATTAAGATATTTTTGGAGTCCTTTTTGAGAATATTCTCTTAACAAAATTATCTTATGTATAAAATCTTTTCTAAAGAATTTGTCTTTGAATAAACTTCAAATTATTCTCAAGGTTGTTTTTGGAAAAGGAAAGATTTTTTGGTTGCAAAATATACTCTCTGATATTGAGTATATAAGAAAGAGGTTTTACACGTTGAAGGCAACGAAGCACAAAGGAGAGAATACTTATTTTTCAAATTAACAGAGCTTATTTTAAAAAGAAGTATTTTCAGAATCATTTTTTCAAAATCGTGCTGTGTCCCAAAGTTCTTAAAGATATTTTTGCAAACTGTGCTTAAGCCGTGTTTCGTAAGATCGTTCGTGAATTTAATAAGTCTGCTTACTCATAGGTGTTTTTTGTTCTCCCGTGTTTACTTTAATTGAATACTTCAAGGAGACAAAAAAACTGTAATTTGTTTTTCTCATTCATTTGTTAAGAAAGAATATTTGGAGTACGGGTTGTACTCGAGTTGCACGATCGGGTTGATCGTGGGGATTGTTTTTGTAATCGAGTTTTGGTTATAAAAATAATAAGAGAAAGGGGTGGACGTAGACCTTTAGAGAGTAGGTCGAACCACGTTAAAAATCGCGTGTCTCTTTTCTTTCTTTATTCCAGTTCTTTATTTTGTTGTTTCTTTCGTTTTGTTTCTCGCAACTAATTTCACAAACTCAGCACAGGTTACAATATTTTGGACAGTCTTCAATACTGTTTAAATTCGTTTGTGTGCTGTCAACGAAATTTAGTAGAGTGAAAGTTAATTTAATTAAAAGGGAGTACTTAATTCACCCCCTCCCCCTCTTAAGTACCGGATCGATAAACTCATCATTAAAGATCATCGATACATTACTTTGAATCATCTACAAAATTTATTCACCTTTTAATTTGTGCCCCTTTTCATAATCATTACTTAAGGAGCGTTTGACTCACCCATTGTAGGAATGAGCTATGGATTTGAACTTTAGAATGAGTAAACTCTAAACTCATATCAAATGTTTTTCTCACAATAATGAAGCTTTTATACCCATACTTGATACCTCAAACTCATAAAGGTTTGAGTTTCTGATACCCAAGAAGGACGTGTGTATGAGATTGATGTAACACCCTGTTCCAAATCCTGGGTCGGGACCGGTCACTCATTATAATTCGTCAAACTATGTACATGTCCACAAATCAACACGAGTCCATTACAACGCATTTTGTCATCACTCATGATGCGCATCCCGGAAACCTTTCCAAGAGATCATTTATCCTAAAATTACACTCATTAACCAAGCACACGTAATTGTGAAATTTTTTTGCATGGATAACCAAAATAGAAAATGAACTTTATTAATATGAGTTTTACTTTCAAGCTTTTCAAAAAAATCAAATTGAAAAAATATAAAATTTCAAAGAGGATTTATATTTATTTTCTTTTATCAAGAAGAGGAAAAATTGAAGAAATTCCTAGTATAAGACACCTCCAGGAAATTGGTGTGCCCACACCGTTATGTCGTTATAAAGAGGGTCTAGTTGAACTAGATAGACGAAAATTTGCTCGAGACTTATTGAAACAAAGACTGCCCTTTCTCGGGGCATCAGATAGAGTCCAATCCATGGTAGATGGAAGGGACTTGTATGAGAGCATAAACGGTAGAGAGGTTATAAAAGAAATCTTTCTTAGGGTACCATAAGAGTCACACACATCAATGGTAATAGTGTGTCGACGATGGGCCTGGATCTTGGCTTGCGATGATGAAAGCCCGGGGGTATAATGGAGATATGAAGAAAGTATAAAACGCGTCCAAATCAGATAGAGCTCTGGAGAATCAGGGTTACCCGAAATGAGAAGTTGGTAACTGTCTATTGTGGATGTCTAGATTATCGAAGGTTGAAAGACAGAGAATACTTTCACGAGGAATTTCAAGATCCGCCGCCAGAAAGGAATAGCGAATCTAACCCTATGATAATTAGCAGCTCAGAAGAAGAAGAAGACGAAGTACAACAATCGAGTTTCGAAGACGAAGAGGTTGTAGATGGTGAAGGTTCTTTTGAGTTTAGTTAATAGGCCAATAATGAACGTCAGAGTTGTCACAAGAAATGTTCAGTAAATGCACCTCGGGAAGTTGAAGGCCAGTTATTAGTCTTATTACGTTCTCTAGAAGAAGAAGTTGATGGATTGTGTTCATAGGCTGACATACGAAGAGACATCGTGTTAAACGGTGGTTAGAACGTCGATTGGAATGACCTAATATGCCTATATAATTCCTATGAGTCCCTAAAAGATGTGTCATCAGAAAAAAATCAGAGCAACATGGGAGTTTGGGCGGACAAGGGTCCAAAGAAAGAATTGGAGGAACTTCTTGATTTACAACCAAGTCAAGAGAATAAGGAGGATCCAAATCCTCTATTTTTGTTAGGAGCAAACAAAACATTAATGGTGCTCCATGTTTTGCCCCAAGTTGGATTGAGAGGAATAACGGTCTGTAAAGCATGACGTCAATGGATCGAAGGACGGGATTTCTGGCAGAAGAAACCTTGGAAAAAAATCATGATGTCCTCATCAGAAGTTCAACGCTCAGAGATTCGGAGACCTCCCATCACTGAGCGCTTGGGGTATTTGTTAGCACATAAAATAAACAACCCAAAACATTTGTTATCTTAAGGGTTAATGAGTCTATAAGAAAAGGGTTGTCAATTGGGTCATCACAAGACTAGATACGTGAAGTAAAGGTCAGGCGCAAGAAGAGTCCGGGAGCGTGAAGTGAAGGTCAAGCCCAAGCAGAATCCGGAAGAATAAAAGTCCAGTGTTCAAGGAAGGGATAAGTCCAACGGACTTGAGTGGTTATTTAACTGCTCCCCCACTAAGTCAGCGATTATAGGATGGAAATAAAGCCTATATAAGGGGACCTCATCCCACAGAGCAAAAGACAACTCAACATCAAATCAAACAATCAAACAACGTAGTCTTTCTTAGGACCTTAGTTTAGTCTTAGGGTAGCTTTAGAATTAGCAAAACGGTGCCCATCCGATCATGGAGGTATTTCGTGTCTATCCCTAATCAGTTTGTAATTTAGCTTTCATCAACCACAAGGATTATTTATGAGGATTTGGTTTGTGTTATGTTTCGTATTTGGTTATTTAAATTATTCAACCTGAAAATGTTAAATTAGTGAAGTAATTTAATGCTAACTGGATTGCATATGGGTATGAGTTATGAGATATGATCCCACCGGAGTTGATTGAGAACAGGAGAACATGTAATGGAGATTTGGTGGGCCGAAGCAAAGGACGGGGAGATAGAACAAGAGGATGAAGAGAGAGTTGGGTAAATTGCTTTCAAGTGATTAGTAGGCTTTATTCAATCAAATGTAGAAAAACGTGAACATTTTTTGACAAGTTAATATGATGGTAATATAGTAATGGTATTGGTCTAATTATTTGAGGAACAGGTGGACCGTCACTTAGGCTCAACCTCATCTCTATGTCTCTCGTCCTATTTTGCATGTGAAATTTGTGGACGCTATCATCTTTGGCCGCATTCATGCCCCATTTCGTCTTCTACGGACTATTTTTAAATCAAACTCTATTTATCGTCGACCTTCTTAGACTCTGTTTGGTAAAACGAGTTGAAAAATTATCTGAAACTTTAAAAGATAATTGAAAACTGAAAAAGTAGTTGAAATCGGAAAAGGTAGTCAATAAGGTAGCTAAAAATTAGGAGTCGATAAGCTGACTAATTTTATAAAAAACTGTTTGGCAAACTAACTGAAAAGTAGCTTATTTTGGTGAAATGACATAAAAGGATATAATAATTATTTACTACTTCCTCCATTTTTTTGTTTTTATCCCATTTCTTTTTACACAACTATTAAGAAAATTGATTAAACAATGAAAAAGGGAAGAGGCTGGAGTTACACTTGGTGTAGGGGGGTTTGCTACACTTGCAATGGGAGAGTGACACGTGGATGTCAGAAGGAATCTTTCTTGTCCACCATCTCACCTAATTATGATACTTAATAAATGCTTTTGTACTTTATTAACATATTATAATTCCTAATTATTTCATTATGTGGTATTCCTTTTTGTATTCTTTTTGTTTTTAGGTTTTCATATACTTGGTATTTATACCGTATATCTCTGTTATGTATTTACGCTGTATTTATACGGTGTATTTATACCGTATAATTATACGTATATTTTGTATAGAAGCCATTTTTTTTATACAGTCGGTTTTATATTTGTGTTATATTTTTGAAAAAATAAATTTGTTCCTATTTTTTTTTTTTAATAAAAACAAGTTACGATTATTTGTGTTATATATTCGAAAATATAAAAAAAAATTAAAAATATAATTTTAAATAAAAAAAAATAGTACTGCACGTGTTTTAAGGGTAGTAAATATTTAGAATAAAAATTTGTACATAATATATTTATTTTAGTATGTTGATAATTACTTTCGTAAAGGAAAGAATATTTAAAAAAAAAACAAAATAGCCTTTAGGAGGATTCGAACCCGTGACATGCAGTTTCATTATCGAAGAGTTAACCACCAGACTAGTGACAAATGACTGAACATTGTGCAGGATTAAACGTATTTAATATATAGCAAGTACTATATATCTGTTATTTAAATAATGGGGTGAGGCCTATGGTAGGAGGTAATAGTTATTGGGCCAGACTTTATCACTTATTTGGGGAAATTTTGTGTGGGCTAATTTATACTAATGGGGTGAGGCCTATGCTAGGAGGTATTAGTTATTGGGCCAGACTTATTACTCTCATACCAAACTTCAACAAAAAAACCCGGGAATATGAGGGAAAGCAAAAACGCCAATAGCAAGATTCGAACCCGTGACATGGAGTGTCGTTATCAAAGAGGTTACCACCAGACTAGTGACAAATAACTGATTATTGTGTACGATTGAAAGTACTTATTGCTAAATATCTGTTATTTAAATACAAGTAATAGTTAATTTGAGGAAAAGCAAAATGGCCATTAGCAGGATTCGAACCCGTGACATGCAGTTTTAACCTCGAAGAACTTACCACCAGACTAGTGCGAAATAACTGAACATTTTGTTGGATTAAACATAGTTATTACTTTATATCTGTTACTTAATTAATACGAGTATTATAGTTAATTTGAGAGGGTTAGTTACCCTACCCATTATTTCTAATTTTTTTGGAGGGAAAATATCATTGGTAGTAGTGTTTTTTGGAGGGAAAAACAATAGTGAATAGTGATTGTGAGAGGGTTAGTTACCCTACCATTTTTTGTATATTTTTGGAGGGAAAATCTCTTAGGTAGTTGTGATTTTTGGAGGGAAAAGATGTTCTATAAATAGTAGGTGTTCCCTCCATATTTGTTCATACATTCTTCTTAATCCATCTTTAATAAGTACTTCTAAGATTTAGCTAAAACTCAACAACAAGTTAATTAAGTAATTTAATCAACTTAAGAATGTCGGAAGAAAAGAAATCGCATGTTAGGGACATTGTATGCACACGTTTATTTATGAGGGAGTTGATTAAAGAAGTCGGTCCTAAAAGTGTCCAAACCGCCATTGAGCGTGCATCTCCCGGTTACTATGGTAATCCCTTCCTCGTTGACTTGTACGAGGAAGAGTTTAACATGTTAAATTGGGGGAGGTTTAAGCTCGATAAGATGTATTGGAAGAATGTTGGGGAAGGGGTGGAGATGATGGCTTGCCCTAAGGTGGACATGTCCATCATAAGGGTGGAGGAGGCGGTGGACGAGGACGAGGTGGTGGAGGTGATACCGCCTCCCTTGGTGACACCAAAGAGGCGTAGGGTTTCCCCCGAGGGGAAAGGGAAATCCCCGTGCCTATCAACTCCCGAATTAGCCCCTCCGAAGAAGTCTCAAAGATTAATTGGGAGAACTATTCGTTCAAGGAATAGTTCTAAGAAGCTTAAGTTCGATGGTTGCGTCGGATGTAGTCGCATTTAAGCTTTCGTTTTTTCTCATCAACTTCGGCTTAGTTATATTTTTATGGTTTTTTTTTTTGTGTAGTTAGTTTATATTAATTTGTATTTTTCTGTTTTTAGTTTATGTAAATTATGTTTATTATATAATGAAAAAATTGTTTTCCCTTCAATTATGGAGTACTATAATTTAAGTTGCTCCTATTTTAGTTATTTTTGAGTTTTATTTAACAAGATGTTTTTAAAAAGTTAGAGTTGTTAATTGGTCACTATATTGATGGCAATTTTGTTTTTCAATGCATTTTAAATGAAATTGTTCATAGTTAAATCATAATTTTAAAAAAAGAATAGGTGAAACCCTATAATGAACCTCTCTTTATCAAGTTTAAAAAATAGGTATATTTTAAGTTAGTATTACACGAATTATCGATTTTTTAGTGTTTTAAAAAAATAGGTATCTTTTAAGTATCGATAAATTGTAGAATTACGAACGTAAGCAAATAATCGATATGTCAATTAACTACAATTAGTGAAGTGTGTTGCAATGACATGGTGACACGTGTACATGTTCCATGCAATTTGCAAGGTAGAGCTCACTAATATAAACCTTCACTTCCTTTAATTTTACCCATACTTTGTCAACTTATCTAAACCCTCATCTTTCCAAAAGCTCCTAAACTCTCCTTTTTTTCAAAACCTACTAAACCCTAAGAAATGGATGCCATAAGAAACGACACCCTCAACCTCATCAAAGCCTACGAGGCTGCCATAACCCTAGCCCGTGAGCAACAACTCACGGTGATGAAGGAGGTGGTTGCGATAATAGAGTTTCGCAACCTTGGCTGTGGTTTAGGGATCGGGGGGCGTACGAAGCCCTTCAACCCAATATTGATCTGTTGTTGGCGGAATTTGCAAATGGTGCCGCCAGAATTATCGAATACAACAGATGCATTTCTGAGTTGAAGGAGCGTTTGAATAGGATGTAGTGTGTTTTTTTATGTTTTTTTAATTATCTTTTTTTTAGTTTTTTTAATTAGAATTTATGTATATATATGTTTATATTATTAATGGTAAGGCTATATTTTGTTATTTTCTTTATTTATTATTTGCATGTTGGTATTCCTATGTTTTTTGGGCTACTAGTTTAATTTAATTATTTGCATGGCAAATAAAATGATGTATAATTAAAATGAAACCGTTAGAATAGTAAAACGAAAATAAAAATGAGTTTTTTAAGTTAGTCATATGATAAACAGTAATTTAAATTATAAACATTACGTTGAAAAATGTTTAGAAAATAGGAGTTAAAAAAACGTAAATCCGCGAATTATACGAGTATATTGTTTGTTATTTATATTAAATTAAAGTACGAGTGAAGTTGTTTTAAAAGAAGTCGTATTTTAGAGTAAGTATATTTTTTAAAAACAGACATTTTTTTTATTTAGTTAAAACGACCATATTCATAGTTAAATCTAAGCACATCTAAGACAATAATTGTATATTTTAGAGTTTTTTTTCTAAATTAGTGATGATATTAATAATAGAATGAAAACATATTGGTTATAGAGTATAGACATATCTTGAAATGAACTTTTTATTGTAAAATTATTTAAATTAGGAGTATATGTAAAAAAAATAATTAATTCGTAGAATATAATACATTGTAGTACTACAGTTAACAGTAAATGAAAGTGGTTCAATGGCTTACAATTTGGTAAGTTACCTAAAGGTCATGGGTTCAAATCTCTTTTCAAACAATTTTTTAATATAAATAAAATCAAATACATTGGATCCGCCCATCACCATTTTAAGTGTAAAATGAGTTAAAACGTCCATATTGTAAGAGACGATATTTTTTATAAATGATACGGAGTATTTATCTAATAGTCCGTACAAATTTGTAATGGACGACTATTTTTATTTTCTTTTTCATCGATTAATCGTATAATGTAAATATGGACGAGTTGTATTATGACCACAATTTTTTAAACAATTTTTTAATATAAATAAAATCAAATACATTGGATCCGCCCATCACCATTTTAAGTGTAAAATGAGTTAAAACGTCCATATTGTAAGAGACGATATTTTTTATAAATGATACGGAGTAGTTATCTAATAGGCCGTACAAATTTGGAATGGACGACTATTTTTATCTTCTTTTTCAACGATTAATCGTATTGTGTAAATAACGACGAGTTGTATTATGACCGCAATGAAATAATCGAATCGTATAATTAGAGAAGAGTATTGCACAAGCCACCCATAATGGTCACAAACACATTAATGGTGAGAAGAGTATTGCACAAGCCACCCATAATGGTCACAATCACATTAATGGTGAGAATCTTACCAAATCTTATGTTTTACTATCATAAATGCTCATAATCATTACTTAAAATTTTATTTTATGCAGTTTAATAATTAATATTTCCAATATTAATATTTTTTTATGTCAAAATTTATTTTATGCAATTATTAAAAATTTCACGTTTATTTATTGTATAATTTTGCAATAAATACACTGCAAGGAACATTTAATTTTTTTTGGGAATTTTAAGGTTTTTTTGCAATAAATATGGCACATTCAATGATTTTCTCAATAAATATGGTGCATTTAATTTTCTTTGGGAATTATTATGTTCTTTTGGTTTTTTACTTAATCTTTAAAAAAAAAATAGCTATAAATGCGTTGCATTGAAAATATAAGAAATTAGTGATTTTTGAGGTTTTAGCAATAAATACGGTGCATGCAATGATTTAGGCGTTATTCTTTTCAGATTTAAATTCGTTTTCTTGTTTACGTAAGTCTTCCTTACGAAGCGCATTTTTACAAATTTTAAAAATTTTATTTGCAATAAATACGTTCCATAGAAAATTTAAGAAATTGGTGTTTTTCAACGTTTTGACTATTTTAGATTACTGTTTATAAATTAACCGTCATAAGGTGTTATTTTCTCATAATTTCAAATAGATTCTATAAAATCTGAAGCTCTCAAGTTATCTCCAAAAAATAAAATTCTTATTCAAAAAACCCTAAACCTTAATATGGATGCAATAAAAAAAGACACAACAAATTTGATCAAAGGGTACGAGGCTGCAATAAGTTACGGCCGTGAACAACAAGTGACGTTGTTGAAGGAGGTCCTTAACGTACTCGAATTTAGAAATCGTTCATGTTCGCAAGGGATTGAGGGCGCCCATGAAGCGGTCCAGTCTACGGTCGATTTATTTTTCGTAGCATATCATAGTTGTGCTACGAGTATCACCGACTACAACAAGAGTATTACGCAATTGAAGGATCGTCTTAGTAAGATGTAGATTTTAGTTAAAATTATTGGTATTTTTTAATAACGTCTCTTTATTAATATTATTTTTTTTGTTGACGTTTCGTTCTATTGTACGTATTTTAAAGTTTTCATTTAATTCTTCACGTTAAAGTAAAATTCGACGCCTTTCAAATTAGTAAACCGACTAATTATACCGAATGACTACGCAAATAACAATTTCACCATATCTTATTAAAATGTAAAATAATAAAGTCAAATAAAAGCAACTACTCGATTACTGTATTCCTTGCATTTTCAATGTAATCATTACCTTTTTTGTGTCTCAATGCAAGTCACCTTCATTTGTGTTCAGTCTGCCATTAATACTTGCATAAGAAGTAATTTTTTTTATAATTACAATTAATTAACTTATACGAGTACTCCACTAATTGCTGTATATATGACGTCAACTAAGTATATTAATAAAAAAAAATGACGTCCACAAATTGTATTATTTAGAAATATAATATTAACTTTATAATTACCCAGAAATTACCATTAATTTTTACTAAATGACTAATATTTTTAAAATAAAACAAACATTCTAATTTTTAAAGTAAAAGAAACTTTAACCAAAAGGGTATTGAATTTACTTAGAAATGAAATTTAAAACCAATTCGACTGATTTTATTAAAACATGAAAAACTAGTTTGTTCATATGTAGTATTAATTTGTGTTATCGAATTATTTACGTTGTAGAAATTGTCGACACGGTTTTGTTCACGTTTGTTTTGTTTTGTTCACGTTTTAGAAATTGTCAAGATGAAAAACTATTTTATATCATTTCTTTTGTTCACGCTTTGTTGTATTGTAGGTATTTTTAAGTTTTCATTTAATTCTTCACGTTAATGTAAAATTCGACGCCTTTTAAATTAGTAAACCGCCTAATTTTACCTAATGACTACCCAAATTACGATTTCACCATATCTTATTAAAATCTAAAATAATAAAATGAAATAAAACAAACTTGTACCAAAACAACTACACAAATTCAGTGGCATACGAAAGGGTATTGAATTTATTTAAATATTAAATTACAACTAGTTAAATTAACTACATTCTCAAATTGTACGAGTAATACCCTAATTTTTAATTTTTAGTCAAGTACAAAAAAACCATCCAAGTCCCATCCTTTCACTTTTAAAAACCTAAACATCACTTTTATCCTGACTCTCTCATTCTCTCTAAAAAACTAATTTTACCTCTCTCTACAAACCGCCCCTCCCCTTTTCTTTCCTTGAAAACCCTAAAACCTACAAAAATGGATGCTCTGAAGTTGGTAATGGCTCAATTGATCGAGTCCTACGAGGAGGCTATCCGCACTGCTCTGTCGGAGCAGCTGTCCCTGTTGAGGAAGGTGGTTTCTGTGCTGGAATTCCGAAACCGGGCTTGTGCCCTAGGGTTTCGGAGTGTTGTTGAAGATGTCAAACCAACCATCCTTATCTTGATGATGTCTTACGAATATTTAGAGATGAATTTAGAAGAGTATCTTTCAGAAGTTAAGAGTTTGAAGGAGCGTCTTAGGAGCTTGTAGGTTTTTTTTTTTTTTTTCGGTTTTATTATATTTTAATTAGTATGTAAATATAGTTTAAATTTTAATGAATATTTTGTTGGATTTTGCTTCGGTTGAAGATTTGATTTGTTGTTATTTTTTAGTGTTTTACTTTACTCAGTTACCTTTAGTTGTTCCGTTAAATTATTTAAAGTAGAGTCATTAAAAAGTTGATAATTGATTTTGAATTTTAGTTGCATGCTAAATGAAGAACAACGGGTTAAAATTGAAAATAAACAGTAAAAAATTAACAACATATTGAAATAGTTTTTCATTTTTTATTAAATCAATTGAATTTCCTTTTAATTTAATTTTTAAATAAATTAAGTAGTCATTTCGTTAGATTTTTTTTATTAAAAAAAACTAAAAAGTAATTAAATTTTGTAGTTGTAATTTAATTGTCAAAATTCAATTTTGTATAATTAACTGTAAATTCGTAAAATTATTATTTGTAATTTAAATTTTAACTTTGTAAAATTAAAATTTATATTGATTAATTGAAATTGTAAAAATTAATTTAAATTCAAATTCAAATTAATTTCAAATTGAAATTAAAATTTAATTGGAATTGAAATTTAATTCGAAGAAGATTAAAAGTTAGCATCATTAATTATCATTGTTAAACCGAAATTGTAATGACTTTGCATGGAAAAAGAAAACTCAAATGGAGAAATCGAAAAGTTGGTTAATCGTATACTGTTAATGGAAAATCGTTGTTAATTGTAACTTCGTGGCCGTAAATTTTTATTAAGTACTTTGTCACTTATTTAATTTAATTCTTTATTTAATTAACTTGTTTGTATAAAGTATATACTTTAGTATGCAGAAATTGGAATCGTCTATTAATAACATAAATCGTTGAGTATAAAGTAGTCGATGCAGCTATTTTATCTTATTAATAAAATTAGCAATTAAAAGTAGTGATGGTTTACATAATTAGTTGTTTTGATTTTGTTTTTTTAAAGTCGTCGAAATTGTGGTATCATGAAAACTTTTAAATACGTCCGATGGAACGAAACTGGAAAATTACAAGTAATGACGATTTATTTATAGAGAATAATCGAAACAAGAAGAAATAACATTTAAAATTCATAACTTCTTACATTTTGCAACGCAGTCTGTTTATACCAAAATTTAAAATTTACGATAGGATCGGATCATTTTAAGTAACAGATAAAACGACACAAAAGTGATAAGTATTGATAACACATAATTTTTATTTTAAAAAGAAAGTTTATCTCAGATGAAATCGTAGCCGTTCATTCAAAAGACAAAAGTGTATTTTTAAATTGTTAGTCAAGTACAAAAATCAATCAAAATCTGATCCTATCACTTCCTTATCCTGAGTTTGTCTTCTCTCTAAAGGTTACTTTGACTTTTCTCCAGAAAGCCTCACCTCTCTTTCCCTTACCTGAAAACCCTAACCCTAAAAAAAATGGAAGCTCTTAAGTCGGATATGGCTAAGTTGATCCAGTCCTACGAGGATGCAATAAACGAGGCTCGTGAGGACCAGTTGACCCTGTTGAGGAAGGTTGTTGTGGTGATGGAATTCCGAAACCTGGGTTGTGATCTTGGGATTCCGGGTGCTCATGAAGCACTCCAACCTATCATCTTTCTGTTGATGCTGGCGTACGAATATTGTTGTGTGAATTTAGAAGATTACCTTGCAGAAGTTAGTAGTTTGAAGGATCGCTTAAGTAGGTTGTAGTTTTTTTTAAAAAAATCGGTTTTAGTATTTACTTTTTATTATGTAAAAGTAATATTTATTTTTAATATCAATGGATATTTTGGTCGATATTGTTTGGATTATTTTGGATATTTGATTTGTTGGTAATTTATAGTGTTTTACTTTAGTTATTTACATTAACATCTTCTACTAAAATATTTAAAGTAGAGTAACTTAAAAATTAAAATTTTATTTGGTAAAGTAGTTGGTTGTTCCAAAAATAACAAGTGATTAAATAAGAAAAGAAATTTTACAAAATTAGCATCGCATTAAAATAGTTCTGCATGTTTTATTGAAATTAATCGAATTTGTTATTAATTTAATTTGTACGAGCCGATACATTACCCTTTCGGTTGAAGTTTTATTTATGTTAAAAATAAAAAGGTAATGAATTTTGGAAGTTCTACTTTGATTTCTAAATATATTCAATATCCTTTTGACTGTTATTGAATGTGTGAAGTTGTTTTTTAGAAGTTGTATTTTTATAAAGTTGAAAGTCGTTTTTTTGAATCGAATTGAATTCTAAATTTCTAAAATTGAAAATCGTATCATTTTGCAAGATTTCCAGAATAGAAAAGTATGAACGGAAAATCTATTATAGTGTGCACGCAAAATTAGTAAGACCTACAGAAAATGTTATTCAAAGTCGTCATTTATTAACTTTACTAAATATTATACAAATCTAATAACACATAATATTTTCAATAGTTATTTTGTCGATAAAGTTTCTTTAAAAAAATTAGAGTTGTTGATTTTAAGTTATCGTCTATTAATAAGTTGGTTTCGTAATATCATTTACAAATAAAATATTTTGACTTTAATTATCAGAATACTTATCGACAGCTAATGATGGCTACTTACGGCTAATTAATGCTGACTGAAAAAACTGCAGAAAAAAAAAAAGTTGCCTTGAGACACAAAAAAATGTAATGATTATGCATTGAAAAAGCAAGAAAATGGAGAAATCGAAAAGTTTGTTTAATTTGACTATTTTAATTTTAGATTTGAAGAGGATATGAGGAAATCGAAATTTGAGTTGTCGTTTCGTATAATTAGTCGGTTTTATATTTTAAAAGTCGTTCAATTTCTGAATTTGTTCACTAGTAAATGAGAACATATAGATACGTAGAATGGAACCAAACTGGAAAAAACGAATTACATTAAGAGACTAACGAGAATACAACTTAAATAAATAATAAACAATTATTTTTATTAAAATCTACATCTTACTAAGACGGTCCTTCAACTGAATAATACTCTTGTTGTATTCGGTGATACTCGTAACACAACGTTGGTATGCCACGAACAATAAATCGACGCTGGACTGGAGCGCTTCATGGGCACCCTCAATCCCTTGCGAACATGAACGATTTCTATATTCGAGGATGTAAACGACCTCCTTCAGCAACGTGACTTGTTGTTCACGGGAGAGGGTTACGGCAGCCTCGTACCGTTTGATTAAAAGTCCCGTGTCTTTTTTGATTGCGTTCATAAAGAGGGTTGTGGTTTACCAAATTAAAATTTTATTTTTCTTGGAGGACACTTGGAAACTTTGAGATTTTATGGCAAATAATTGAAAGTACTTGAGAAAATAAGAACTTATGACGGTTTATTTATAGACAATAATCGAAATAAAAAAAAAGACCTATAGATTCCATAATTTGTTATAGTTTCAATGCAGTTTATTTATTGCCATTTTTTAAAAAATTTAAATGAAATGTTCAAAGTTTTGTATTTATGGCAAAAAATCTTAAAATCCCAACATAAATTTAATGTTCAGACCAGTGTATTTATAACAAATAAATTAAAAAAAAAAAGCGTATAAATGATATTAACATATTTAAATTAAATTTGTATTTATACTAATTGCAAACGTTTTAAAATAAATTGCATAAAATTAGTAATGATTATTACCATTTATGATAGAAAAACAAAAGATTTCGTAAGATTGTGTATAATAATTTGATTGTCACGATTTATGGTGCCTTGTGCAATACTCTACAGTAAATCTACGAAACGATTATTTGCTTACGTTCACAATACAACTCGACGTTAATTATAATATGCGATTAATCAAAGAAATTATAGTCTCTCTTAATATGGTCTTATTAGTTAATTATACAGTTAATAAGTTCGTTTTAATTAATAAAAAAGAAAACGTCTTTTGTTTAATAAATACAGTTAACTAATTGAAAAATGACAAAATAACAACTAATGACGTATTTTTTTTCAACGTTTAACTAATTTGTTACATTTTCAATACAATGTATTTATTGCAAAAAACATTAAATTATCCAAAAAAAGGCGAATCGTACGAATGACTAACGAGAAAAATAAAACGACAATAAATCAGAAATAAATAACGTGTTAGGCATTTAATGGATTGTATTTATTGCGAAAACCTTAAAGGTCAGTTATTCCTTAAACAACTAATTAAAGGCCGCGTATTTATTGGGAGACATTGTATTTATTGTAAAAAACATTATAATTCCCAAAAAAAATTTATGTTCAGTGCAGTGTACTTATTGCAAATTTATTAAAAAAAAGTAAAAAGGTATAATATTTACATAATATATATATTTACAACTATAAAATATTGTTAAACTTCTAAAATAAATTGCATAAAATAAAAATTGAAGTAATGATTATGAGCATTTATGATAGTCAAGCATAAGATTTGGTAAGATTCTCAACATTAATTTGATTGTGACCATTTAGGGTGGCTTGTGCAATACTCTTTAGTAATTATACGATACGTTTTTTTTCATTACGGTCGTAATAAACCTAGTCGTTAACTACACATTACACGAAAAAACGATGCTCGTCTTAACTACCTAATAATACCATTTATTGTTAAGAAAATACGCTTAACTAATGAACAAATCGTCTGTTGTACAAAAAACATCTCTTATAATAAAGTTGTATAAACTATTTTTTTTAAATGTCTCTTTTTAAAAAACCGCCTATTACTTAATTATATGCCATTGAACTTAATTATACACTTAATAAATTATTACGAATTATAAAAATACAAAAAAAAAGACGGTTCGTACGAATGAGTAACGTGAACAATAAGACGACAATAAATCAGAATTAAATAACGTGTTAGGCATTTCTTAAACAAGTCATTGAAGGCCGCGTATTTATTGCGAAACATTGTATTTATTGCAAAAAACCTTTGCATTCCCAAAACAAAAAAATTAATGTTGGTTGCAGTGTATTTTTTACATAATTATTTAAAAAAAAAAAGTAAAAAGTTTACTTGTTACGTAATATATATTTCAAAATATAAAATAATGGTAAACTTGTTACGTAATATAAAATATTGGTAAACTTGTTACGTAATATATTTTTACAAAATTATTACAATATTTGATTGTGACCATTTATTGTTCGTAGCATACCAAAGTTGTGCTACGAGTATCACCGACTACATCAAGTGTAGTACGCAATTGAAGGATCGTCTTAGTAAGATGTACTCGTACATTTTAATTTAAATTATTGTCTTATTTTAATAACGTCTTTTTATTAATATTATTTTTTTTGTTCACATTTCGTTCTATTGTACGTATTTTAACATTTTCATTTAATTCTTCACGATAATGTAAAATTCAATGCCTTTTAAATTAGTAAACCGCCTAATTATACCGAATGACTAACGTAAATAACGATTTCACCATATCTTATTAAAATGTAAAATAATCAAGTCAAATAAAAGCAACTTTTTCCTTGCATTTTCAATGTAATGATTACCTTTTTTGTGTCTCAGTGCAAGTCACCTTCTTTTGTGTTCAGTCTGCCATTAATACTTGTATAAGAAGTAATTATTTTTATAATTACAATTAAATAACTTATACTCCACTAATTGTTATACATGACGTCACCTAAATACATTAATAAAAAAAAATGACGTCAACAAATTGTATTATTTAAAAATATAATATTAATTTTATAATTACCCAAAAATTACCATTAATTTTCACTAAATGACTAATATTTTTAAAATAAAACAAACATTGCTATTTTTAAAGTAAAAGAAACTTCAACCAAAAGGGTATTGAATTTACTTAAAAATGAAATTACAAACCAATTCGACTGATTTTATTAGAACATGAAAAACTATTTTGTTAATATGTAGTATTAATTCGTGTCATCGAATTATTTACGTTGTACAAATTCTCAACACGGTTAAACATAAAGTATTAAATTAAATTTTTGGTTTCTCAATGCAAATTAATGCTGGTATCTTTTAATCTTCTCCGAATTAGTGAAGTGCACCGACTTTACAAATTTGAATTTTACAAAGTTAAAAATAAGTTTACAAATTTGAATTTTACGTTCATAGTTATAATATTCTGCTCAATATTTGTAAATGAAAAAACCTTCAATATTAGTACAAAGTTAAAATTAGTTTCAAATTTATAAAACAAGTTTTAGTTTTTAAACAATTACAACTTAAAAAAAACGACTACACAAACACGCTTAACTAATGAATACATCGTCTCTTGTACAAAAAACGTCTCTTAGAATAAACTTCTATAAACTATTTTTTTGTAAATGTCTCTTTCTAAAACACCGTCTATTACTTGGTTATATACGGCATTTAACTTAATTATACAGTTAATAAATTATTACGAATTACCGCTGAAAAAACGAACTCGTAATCAATTTCAAACGATTTACTCTGACATTGATTGACGACTTAGAAACTCATAGACTACCTTTTGTCGGTTGATGCGACCCCTTAGGGTGCCTTGTGCAACACTCTTCTGTAATTACAAATACAGGAAACGATAATTTTTACGATCTTAATAGAAATAATCGATAATAGTCCATTTAATTTGTTACGTTTTTACGTATTTTCGTTTTTAAGATTTAACGTTTTAAGGATCTAAATAAAATTACGATCTTAATAAAATAACTGTTTATCGTTTTACTATTATAACTTTTTCATTTAATTTTTCGTTCGACTATAAAAATGAAAATTAATAATTAAAGAAAATAAGAAAAAAAAGTCTTACCATTAATAATATATACAGATCTATACATACATACATACTAATTAAAAATAACTAAAAAATATACAATAAAAGTAAACATAAATAAACCTAAAACCTATTCAGACGGTCCTTCAACTCCGCAATGCATCCATTGTACTCAACAATACTGGCAGCACCATTTTCAAATGCCGCCAACAATAGATCGATACTCGGTTGAAGGGCCTCATATGCCCCCGCTATACCTAAAGTACATGCAAGATTGCGAAATTGTATTATCGCAACCGCTTCCTTCATGACCGCCAGTTGTTGATCACGGGCAAATTTAATGGCGGCCTCATTCACTTTGATGAGGTTGTTCGTGTCGTTTATGATTGCTTCCATTGTTTAGGGTTTAGTGGGTTTTGGAAGGACTGTTTGTAGAGAGAAGTTGGGAGAAATGCAAAGTTAAGTTAAGGTGTGTATGACTAATATCAACGGAAGTCAAGGTTTATATTAGTGAGTTGTACCTTGCAAATTGCATGTAACATGTACAAGTGTCATCATGTCATCGCAACACACTTCACTAATTGGAGTAAAATGAATTATCGATTATTCACTTACGTTCGTACTACTACAATTTATCAATAATTAAAATATAGGTATATTTTTACAACACTAAAAAATTGTAATTCGTGTCATCGTAAGTTAAATTAAACCTAATTTTTAAAACGAAATTGGTAATGTAAATCAATTGTGTAATAGAAACATAATATTGTCCATAATTCCTCCAAAATGTTGATTTAATCTGTCCATAATTCGTCCATACTAAATTAAAATTTTCAATAATTCGTCCAAAATTTTGATTTAATGAAATGTTGATTATATTGTCCAAATTATCAAGTTAAATAATACTAATATCAACTTAAATTTAATCTCAAGTTTAATTATAGTAATATCAAGTTAAATTTAATATCAATTCATATTTAATTGTCCAAAAATCCTCCAAAATGTTACTAATCTCGAGTTAAAATTAATGTCAACTTAATTTATAAAATATTTTATTCCACCATTTCTTACTCAATATACAAACATGCAAAAGAACTTTAGTAATGCTTAATTTTAGACCATTAATTACAAATTAAGTTAAATGAATATCAACAAAATAAACAAAATGATAAATAAATTACATTCTACTTAAAAGATCCTTCAACTCATTTACACAGTCCTTGTAAATGTTCACGGTTGTACCGCAAACATTGTAAGCTAGCATCAACAACTCGATGCCATGGTCGAGTACTTCTTCTTCACCCCCACGACCTAACTCACAACCTTCATTACGAACTTCAATCGTCGAAACCGCCAACTTCATCAACTTTAGTTGTTGTTGACGGACGAAGGTTAATGCTTCCTCGTAACTTCGAAGAACTGCCTCGGTATGGGTTCGAAAGGATTCCATATTATTACGGGTTTTAGGGTTTATTTTTAAAGGAGAAAAAGGTGACGATTTGGAGAGAAAAAGAGAGAGAAGGTGACTGCTTTGGAGAGAAAGAGAGAGAAAGTGACAGGTTCTTTCGATAAAATGTGAATGGACTTTGTGTTTCTTTCCTTTTATAGAAGAAAATGAGAACCACCTTAGTTGGTAATCCGTGTGAAAGAAGCACATTTAGTAGGTAATCCGTGTGAAACACACCATACCAATGGCCAAGATCTTGTTGATAATGTCAGTTTTTTGGATTGAATGGTTAGGATTTGTTGTCATATCTATAATGTCAAAGAAGCACATTAAGTTGGTAATCCGTGTGAAAGAAGCACATTAAGTTGGTAATCCGTGTGAAACACACCAAACCAATGGCCAAGATCTTCTTCATAATGTCAATTTTTTGGATTGAATGGTTAGGATTTGATGTCATATTTATAATGTCAAAGAAGCACATTAAGTTGGTAATCCGTGTGGAAGAAGCACATTAACTTGTGTCGTTACGATCGAATTCGTACGATCGGATTGTAGATTCATAAGAAAATAGGTTGACAAAGATATTCATTGTGATGTGTTACTAATCTAAAATCAAATTCGTTTAAGATCAGGTTCAGGTATATAACCTATTACTATTCTTTAATCAAAATCGTCTAAAATCAAGTTCGTCTTTGTAATACTTCATTTATCGATATCATAAAAATAAATTTGTCTATAATGAAGTTCGTCTATAACGTATATTGTAGTTTCTCATTTGAAATCAGTGTCGTTACGATCAAATTGGTACGATCGGATTGTAGGTTTATAAGATCCTACTAATTTACAAAAATCCATAATCGACGTTGAACTGGGTTACGTATTAAGTAAAATGATATTCCTCTAAAAAGTCTCGATCATATTAATAACTTATTACTATTAAGTAAAATGAAATTCGTGTATAATCATGCATATGTTTATAACCTATTACTAATCTAAAATCAAATTGGTCTAAAATGAAGTTCGTACTTAAAGTATATTACAAATCCAAAATTATATTTGCCTAAAATTAAGTTCATCCTTATAAACTAATAGTATTCTAAATTCACAATATGAAGTGTTAGTGGTTATTTTACTAAATGGTTACATTTACGGTTTACATTAACGAAATCGTCTATGGTTCTACGGGGTTAGGGTTTACAATTGACTATAGTATGTTAATGTTTCCCCATAGAAAGCAGTATCGATAGGATCGATTGGGTACGATCGGATTCTTAACATACAACTTACGAAGTATTTAGTAAAATACATAATTCAAGTACGACTGGGTTACGTATTAAGTAAACTGAAATTCGTCAAAAATGAAATTCATATTTAGAACTTATTACTAGTGAAAAATGAAATTTGACTCAATTAAGGTTCATGTTCATAACCTATTACTATTCGTAAGATTCTACTGGAGATCGGAGTATCTTACGAATATACGTTTCAATATTTGGTGATCCAACCCAGTCGTAGGTACTTTACTTAATTACCACGGTCTTACGACTCCACGATCCAATCATACCCGTCCAATCTATTTCACATATACCCTAAACCCTAAACCCTAAAACCATCGACTCTATACCAAAACCCTAAACCCTACACCATAGACTCTCATCATAAACCCTAAACCCTAAACCCTAAACCCTAAACCCTAAACCCTAAACCCTAAACACGATACCCTAATCCCTGAAGCGTAAACCCTAAACCTTAAACCCGAAACCCTAATCCCTAAAGCGTAAACCCTAAACCCTAAACCCGAAACCCTAATCCCTAAATTGTAAACCAAAGCTTCCACAACAAGCTTCTCCAAAAAGCCATTTTAAAGAGAAGCTTCCACAACAAGCTTCCCAAATACCCAAAACTAAAATAATAATATTTAATAAAATAAGACTTAATCATCAACTTGCAAACTAAATCTTCCAAATCAAAGTTGTAATGTTAAATTAATCTTCCAAATGCAACTAGTAAATTTAATCTTTCAAATCTTTCGGGCAATTTCTTTACATTTATGAAATTAGTCGTCTTTTTTAATTCACAAGTCGTTTTTTATTTATTTTGCTTTCTAAACGAATTCTAAGCCTTTTCGTTTTTCAAAATTGTCATATTTCAAAATCAAATTTCCTTTTAAATTATTTTCAGTTAGTAAACAAATACATTAGGTACTTTTTTTTTTAACAAAAATAATTTTAATAAAAAATTAACGTCTTAATTTCACTCCAATTTGTAAAAATAGACTTTTCTTACCGTAAATATTACTCGATACTACCAGTTTATCGTAAATTAACGAACAAATTACAAATATTATTCTAATATTAAGCTTACACTAAAACATAACAATTACCCAAAACAATAACAACAATTTAAAAGAAAATAATTAATTATTCATATTCAAGTAGCAAACTTCATCTTCTCCAAATACACATTATTAATGGCCACCAATTTTGACTTAAACGAAGAATATCCGGTTTCGGAATCAGGAGAGAACGACATTTTTGAGGAGGTTGACACCAACACCGACATCCTACAACAGGCAGCCGATGTCCTTGTCGGAAATGGTGACGGAGGACCTGCTGTGGAGCCAACCGTAGGGATGGAATTTGATTCCGGGGAGACCTTCGCCGCTTTCTGTTTCACCTACGCATACAAGAAGGGATTCGAACTATATGTCCGGAGTAGCACCATTATGCCAACCTTCAAGTCGCAAGGTGTACGAAAGAACGGCGCTGGTCAACAAGAACCGCGGTTCCATATGATGTCCAAGATCAGGCTAATGTGTTCTGAGGCCAGTCCAACCCGGAAAATAAAACAACCCCAGCTATGTTCAACTTTTATATTCGGTCAAATGAATGAGGAAAATGGGAAATTCGAGATTAGAACATGTAATTTGGACCACAACCACGAAGTGACTCCGGAAATGAGTCGACACTGCGTCCACTACAGGCATGTAAGCGAGTATTTCAAAGAGAGGTTGATGATGAATGACAGGGCAGGCATCCCCATCACCCGCAGCTTCAACACTCTGGTTAGGGAGGTTGGAGGACTTCAACATCTTCCTTTCACCGGGAAGGACGCCAAAAACTTGGTGAACGTAGAACGACGCAAAACTAGATTGCGCGGTGACGCGCAAGCGGTACTTGATCATTTCGAAATGTTGAAAGCTCAGAATTCAGATTTCTACTACGATGTTGAGAGGGACACAGACAATAAACTGCTCAACAGTTTTTGGTCTGACGCAAGGTGTCGTGCCATGTACCAGGCATTTGGTGACCCCGTCTCATTTGATAGCACTTTCCTAAGCAACAGGTATCAGATGCCATTCTGCCCTTTCGTCGGTGTCAACCACCACGGGAGTACAATAATCTACGCAGCAGCACTAATATCACACGAAGAGACAGAGTCCTTCACCTGGGTCTTCAACAACTGGGTCAAATGCATGGGCAGAGCTCCACGGGTGCTACTGACCGATCAATACGGGAAAATGGTGGGGGCCATCAGAGAAGTATTCCCGGAAACGGATCACAGGTTGTGTCTTTGGCATGTCCTACAGAACTTTGATAATCATTTGGAGCACCATCCTAAATTCGATGTCATAGACAAAGATATGCGCACAATAGTTCACGAAAGTGTCACGGTCGAAGAATTGTATTCTCTGTGGGCCGAATTTCTGGATAAACACCACCTGCGACAGAACAGGTGGTTAGCCGACGCGTGGTCGATAAGAGAAAGGTGGATGCCTGTGTACTGGAAGGACACCTTCTCTGCTGGCATGTCTTCCACGCAGAGGAGTGAGCAGACGAACAGGCTGATCAAAGGACACGTGAATATTGAAACCGGACTGATTCAGTTCATGCACCAGTACAATGACGTCGTACAAAAAAAGGTAGAGGACGAGATGGTGAACAACGCAAGAGACGCAAAGAGTCCGCTTAAATGGGATCCCCAATTGCTCTTCGAGGATATCTACAGTAAGGTTTACACGAACGCCAAATTCAAAGAGGTCAAGACCGAGGTTTACGGATGCATTAGCACCAACGTCGAAACACAGCCAAGCCCTATCGATCACATTAAGAGGTACAGGGCCACTTCGAAGGTCACAGAGCCAATTTGGAGGAAAGATCGCAGGACTTTCGAGGTGACAATCGTCACGAGGACAGGTGACTATATTTGCGGCTGTAAGATGTTTGAATTCCGTGGGATCTTATGCCGCCATATCATGAAGTGCCTCGACGTGTTAGACGTGAAGGGAATCTCGGATAAATACATCTTGGATCGATGGCGAAAAGACTTGGTACGGGGATATGAGGCCATCCGTGTTGGGTATTACGACCCGGAAACGAATGAACGCAACAAGAAATCAGTCGGGATGAGTATGAAAAACGACTACATTAAAAGGTTGGCGATGCAAAGCGATGAGGCGTCCGCAATCTACAAGACTCGTACGGACGAACTAATCAGCGAACTTGAGGCTGTGGCCGGGATACATGCCGTAGACTCATTTGCGGCAGATGGGGTGTCATTGAGAGTTTGGGGTCGGAATAGGTTGAGTTTAAAGCAGCCGAAGACGAACGCAGCGAGACGGGAAAACGACATTGCCGACCCTCCAAGCAAGCGCGGGACGGGGAAGAGACGTTTGGATAAGCAGAAAAAGAGGAGGAGAAACCCCAAGGCTATGGATGCCGCGGGTAATATACTGCCAACGAGCACGACCCGAGCAACCCAACCCCCTAACGGTGAAGGATCATCGTACGTGAGCGGTTTCAGCGACACACGAAACACACCCTCGGACGTCACTCCGATTTTTACAGCTTCTCAAACGACGCCCACGGTATCCCACCCACATCAGTATTGGCCGCAATACTTGTCATCGCAGTACTCCGACTCTGAACAACAGTCGCAATTCTCTAACTCTTTGTACACAAATTACAGTAGATTTGGTTGAATATTGTAATTGATTTACACGCTAAACTAATGTAGACCATGAACTCTTACTTTAAGCTTTTCTTCAATAAACATGTTACATATTATCGTAAATTAAATCATGTCGCGATCTAGTATATTCAAATATGCTATACTCGTATTAAATCAAATATGCATATTTTCTTATTTTTACACAAAAAAAATTAAAAAATAGATGATCAATGCAGATAGGTATGATACGAAAAAATAGCTAAATATGTTCAAATTACTAATATCAAATTAATTATGGGTTACGTTCATTGGAAGTCCCTCACTAGTAAATACAAGTAAGGGAAACAATAATATTTTTTACAAAATAAATATCGACATCACAAAAATAAATAAAAGAATTTAATTAATCCCTCACAACAAAAATACAACATAGAGGCACTCAGCAAGGCTCGAACCTGCAACCTATGAGCAAATGACAACTTACGCAAACAACAATCAACCAACCCACCCACTGTAAACAACTGATTACTCGACAATCTTTATTAAATATAAAGACTACTCAGGAAGTGGTTAATGGGAAAAAACCATAAAAAACTATCTCAAATTATTTTTTTTTCAGTTGCTTAAAAATAATTTTTATAAAAAATATATCATCTTATGTTCCCTTTTTTAAATAATAATCTATGTTTTTTTTTTCTTTTTCTAATTTAGTAAAAAAAAATTCAACTGAGAAAAATACCGTATAAATACGACATTAAGATACGAGAAATACGGATACAAAAAATTAATATATTAAAAAATATATTTAAAAACTAATGTATACGGTATAAATACAGTATATCGTATACCGTATAAATACCGTATAAATGTATTCCGTATGCCGTATACCCTACATATAAAATACAAAATACCTTAAATGTATTCTCCAAAGCAAATTGTGTTGAAAAAATACAAAATTACAAAAAGTAAACATGTATTAAACTATAGGTTAGTGGGTAATTAGGTGGGGTCATCATGCAAGTGGGCATTAAATGCAAGGAATCTCAAGAAAGATGCAAATATCAGATTCCAACAAAATGGACACATGTCACTCTCCCATTGCAAGTGTAGCAAAAGCCCCCTACACTGAGTGTAACTCCAGCCTTTTCGATGAAAAAGTAATGGTAGATTTGCATGTGGGTCAAACTAAACAATTAAAAGAGATTAAAAAATGAAAAAGTAATGACAACTATTGTAAATATACAAGTGGGACAAGGACTATATAGTTAATTAGATGGTCAAAAAAGAAAAGATGAGAAATGGGAAGAAAAGAAATAACTTACCAAAAGGAGGAAATGGGAAGAAAATAGAAAAAATGGAGGAAGTATATTATAGATTGAAAGATAAAAGGGTAATATAACCTAGAATCAGGTGGCTGAAATTTAAAATATTACCTTATGTAGTATTTCATTTTATGAAACTTATTTGAGCAAATAAGCTACTTGTCAAACACTCCAAAAAAAAATAAACTACCTGATTCTTTTGGCAAAAATGTCACTTCAGGCAAATCAGGTACCTGAAGTGCATTGTCAAACGGAAACTTAATCATCAAACACTTTGCGGTAAATAATTTAATCGCTAAATCGAAATTAACAACTATGATAGACACTATTAATAACTTAATCGAAACAACGAATTATTAATCCAAACGACATTTACTTTCAAATTAAACTAGTCAATACGCGAAACATCCATTAACCTAATTGAGTTATGCTAAAGAAAAATTGGGGTTTTAGTGGTGAAGACAACGACATTTAAATTGGTCAACGAGTTAAACCAACGCAAAACATACAAGGGAATTGCTTTTACATAGGAAAGTCCTTCGAGTCCACGATTTTCGTCGTCTTCTCAAGTTTCTTTCTTGATTGTTGATCGAACTTTTGTCATCGTCTTTGAATTGTGTTTGTTTGATTGTTTATTTTGCATAATTGATGTGGGAGATTGTGTCTATTATTTATTTGGGATTGTGTCGTTTTAATTTGATTGTAATTGAGATTGTGTTGTGTTTATTTAAATGTAATTAAGTTTAATTTGTTTATTTGTCTATTAATGAATTAAACTGTCAAGGAGGAACAATCTTGTTTGCCGGTTAATTTTGTTGTTAATTCGATTAATTTTAAAGTTGAGTTAAGGGGAAAAAAAAGATGAGAGATGTTGAGTTTATATCCTGGGAGGTTATCCATATGACTAGTCTATCCACAATTTGAGTAAATTATGTTGGCGACGAATAGTAACTAGCACCTAAATGAAGTCGAGTTATCTTCCGAAATTGAACTCACTACTCATACAAATTAATAGGTCTCACTTATAACAGACATATCCGTCACAACATTATGACGGGTTAAATATTACACATAAGTATATAAGATAAAAAGTAGGATGTTTGAGAAATGACAAATAATTTGTCTTTATACTCCCAAATGAGTTTTATTTAATTCGTTACAAGCTTGTAACGGATATTGGCTATTACAAATGAGAATTTGTGCATACAAATTTGCAAGGTAGTTGTGAGCAGAGTTCGTCAAATGGGGATTTGGGCTGGGATACTATGAATGTTTTGGCCCATGGACATGTCTATTTTGGGCGAGTTTGTGGGTCTGGCCTTTGTAAAATTTGTAAAAAACATTGTTCAAGCCCGTTTTATTAGGGGGCCAGGTCAGGCGGATTTAATGGATCCTCCCGTGCACTGAACAACTCTAGTTATGAGTTTATTATCAATGTTTTTTACACACTATAAAATAGTTCACGTTTTAGGCGGTTTCAAACTATTTGTTACCGTACGAATAGTTTTAAGTGGGTCCTAAAGAGCGAATTAATTTCGTGAAAAAAAAAACATTATAAAAAAAATTGCAGTTATGATTGAAACAAAGTTGGTGTATCAAGTTATCACAATTACCTATATAAAGCCGTTTTGCATAACCACTATTGTAAATCTAAGTACCTCATTCGTTCCGGTCAATTGTTGTCCTTTGTTTTGACACAATGACCAAGGAAAGAGTATTAAACCAATTATTAGATGACAAACTGACCAAATTGAGTGTGGACGATCAAATTGCTCATGAAATACATTTTTATATAGAAATGACATTAACTGACTAAGACACCCCAAAATATAATAAAATAACAAATGACCGCGATGAAGGGAGTAATTATTTCTCTAAAAATCTCCTACTAAAATAACTTCTAGCAACACCACTTTCCATAATAAGAGTATTATGATATTTCGTTATATTATTTTGAAATCAGATAATGTGAAATTGTTTTACAAGAGACTTACATGTCTAGTTATGTTGAAAATATTTGAATTGTGAGAATAAAGCACTGCATCTATTCTGGTGAATTGTTCTTTAATTTATTCTATTTTACAATAGACCAAAGAAAAAATATATGTGAAATAGACCTATATGAAATTATGAATTGAAAGGGTGTCCATTTGGTGACTCTATCCCACTTGCCCAATACTAACTTGGTATAGAAAAATAAATGAATAATCTATCTATATTATTAAAGGAAGTTTTTTTCGAGTGATTCCATTGGCTGTGTTTTTTCAGACGATTTCATTGGCCGCTAATAAATAATGCAAATTTGATCTAAATGAAAAAAAGGAAAACAATAATAATAATATAATAAATTGAACTTATAATACTATCTAAAAATAAAGAGGATAAGAGATTGACAAAAAGAATTTGATCGTAAGCGAAACTTAAAAGAGTAATTTTTCGAACGATTTAATTGGTTCAAATTTTGTGAATTATTTAAGTTATAAAATATTGAAATAGGATAAATATATTAATAGTTAATTCTAAGCTATTAAAAAGAGTCTTATCTTTATAGCTCTTTAAAGAAGATGACATTACGGTGAATTATATTACCAAAAAACTTGATAGTCAATAATTTTATTAACAACGTAATAGTCCATTTCTCACAATAAAATATGAATTTAAGCGACTTTCCATACTGTAAAACCAAAGATTACGGCCTTATAGTATTTCACTTGCAATCAATGTTCTCTTAGCTTTACAATAGCTCCTGCAATAAGTCTCCTTTAAGAGGAATATATCCGTATTAACTTAAGACGAGTCAAGTATTATGATATTGGTACGGAACACGGTTATCTTATATGTGCAGTCATAGCAATTCTCATGCAACTCAAACTAATGCACGCCTTTTCAGTTTTGATGATATATAAATAGCATCTCATTGAAATTGTCTCAAGGGATCCTAGAATATATTCTTTTGCACATAATCTTCTAACCTACTATTACAATATTTGCACAAGTTTTTATTTACGTTTATTTTTTAGTTATATGATATTATAGGGTAGAGAACGAAAATAAAGAAAAACAAAATTTTAAAACACTTGGTCTAAAAAAACAAAGTACGAAATTATAGATATATAATTCACATAAGAGATAATATTTATGAATAACTCTTAGTAACCTACGTTACGAAAATTGATTGGTGTACAACTCTAAGGCCCTGTTCTTTTGGACTTCAAGTCACTTAATTTAAGTTCACTTCAGATCCTATAAGTTCAGTTCAGTTCAGTTCAGTTCCTATAAGTTCAGTTCAGTTTCTATAAGTTCAGTTCAGTTCAGATCCTATAAGTTCAGTTCAGTTCAGTTCCTATAAGTTCAGTTCAGTTCCTATAAGTTCAGTTCAGTTCAGTTCAGTTCCTATAAGTTCAGTTCAGTTCAGTTCAGTTCCTATAAGTTCAGTTCAGTTCAGTTCAGTTCCTATAAGTTCAGTTCATATAAACTCAATTAAGAAAAGTTATATACGGAGTATTATTTTTAACAACCGATACAAACATTTCGCTTTAATTAGTCGATACACGTCATCAATAAAAAAAACAATTCATTAATATTTTACCCGTCTTTTACTCTCTAATTAATGACAAACTATCATCCTCATCAATGCCAAAAAACAACAACTCATCATACGACGCCCTCACCCTCACCAATTGTCACTCTCCCATTAATCAGTTTCTTCATCACATTGTTAGAGAAAATAAATGGTTAGAGAAAAAATTGTAATAGTGAATTATTTTTATCGTAATATAATTGTAGTATAATGTATGAGCTATTAACAAGCCATTATATATAAAGTTGAAAATATTTTAAACTACCTTGTGTTTTAGACTAATTTTTTATCAATGCCATATATTGAATAATAATAATAATAATAATAATAATAATAATAACAACAACAACAACAACAACAACAACAACAACAACAACAACAACAACAATAATAATAATAATAGTTAACTTAAATTAAAATAAAGTTAATTAAGTTCGGATTTTATAAGTTTAGTTCAGTTCAGATCCTATAAGTTAAGTTCAGTTCAGTTCAGTTCAGTTCCTATAAGTTCAGTTCAGTTCCTATAAGTTCACTTCAGTTCAGTTCAGTTCCTATAAGTTCAGTTCAGTTCCTATAAGTTCAGTTCAGTTCAGTTCCTATAAGTTCAGTTCAGTTCAGTTCAGTTCCTATAAGTTCAGTTCAGTTCCTATAAGTTCAGTTCAGTTCAGTTCAGATTCTATAAGTTCAGTTCAGTTCAGTTCACTTAAGTTTCAGTCCAAAAGAAGAGGGCCTAAATGAACCATTCAATTACAATCTTATACACATACACATAAGGCATCATATTTTGTGTGTGATATATATACTTCTTAAAAATTACAATTGTTAGTTTGTTATAAACAATCGAGTTAGATTATATAAGGTCGGATTAATTCGAGTTACGGATCAAGTTGGGATACTCACAAATTTTCTCCTACGTCTTAACTCTGTAAACTCTATCTACCAATGTCCAATGCATTCAAAAAGTTAACATACGCCTTTACAAATTTTTGTTTCTACTATAGTTTCCCTTTATATTGACTTTATACGATCAGTATTCGATAATAAACATTTAGATCGAGTTAGATAAAGTCAGGTCGATTTGGTTGCGGGCTAGGTTCGGGTTACTCCAATTCGCTAATCGTCTAATCATCTCGCTCAAATGCTCAATAAAATGTATTAAATAAAATGTATTAGGACACGTTCGTTGTTCCATTAACACAAAGTCGAATCGAGTCTTGCTATGATTGGACTGGAGTTTGTAACGATATCTATAACGTCTTAAAACACGATATTAGAAATGGCCCGTGTATCGTACGGGCATTAAATCTAGTATACCCTAAAATAAGAATCGATAACAATTCACTCGGAACTGAGAGAGGATTGAATAAATGAACTCGCTATTATTGTACGTGACAATTATATTGAACTCAACATCGACTAATGGGAGCAGAGGTCCCACCCTTTTTCTCCTTTACCTAAGAAGCATGTCAAACATTCCGCATTTGTTCTCAAGAATATCGAACTAGTTTAAGAGAAAGTTGTTTTCAGATCGCTGAAATGAAATAGATTTCGTTAGATTCCGCTCAGTTCAGCAGACTAATCTGTGATTCATGTCTAGTTTGCTGCAGTTAGTTAGGGAAAGTAAGAACAAGAGTTGTAAAGGAAGTTGGATTAGTCCTACTTTTAAAGACAGGAGATATAATCTGGTATTCGCCAAAGGAAAAATCTTCCACTTTGTCGACTTTTCTCATTTGCTTAGTTGGTTTACCAAGAAAGACTCAGTGGTTACAATAACTATAACCAGAAAGACTTAGATGTTACACATTCTTTTTCTATTTGAGAGCCTTTATCATCCTCCCTATTAGAAATCTCGTCTTATAATTTCTGTTTAAGGGCCCCAATACTCCATGGTTTGCACTATAATTGTACCAAACTTTCTTTTATTTTAATCTGAGTTCATCATTGTAAAAAAGAAGTGTAATTGAAGCCTAAGTTTTCCATTCAAACATCTCCAAAACATACGAAATTCTCGATACCATACTTAATCACTATTGGATTAAATTTAGGTGACACATAATATTACTATAAAAATGATTAATGTCACACTTATTGTGAAATTATAAATAGTAATATACACAACTTAATTTGCATTTGAGTGACTAAAAATAAAGGCAATATTTTTTTTGACAACAGTAAAGAGCACGATCCTAAATTACACAAAGGCCTTAGCAAGATTATGAGCAATCTTGTTGAGACCTCTAGGAACGAAACTAATACAAAAACAATGAAAAAAACGGAAGGAGATCCTTGATATCAGCGATAATCCCGCCAATCTGGTAAGAGGACTTCTCAGCCCCTGCAAGTTGAAAAAGAAGCAGAAGACAGTCTGAGGAGACATCCAAATGACGAACATTATTCAACCTAGCCCACTTGACGACCTTAAGCAAACCCAGAGCCTCAGCTTGAATAGGAGATTTAGCTTTAAACCTAACAGAGAAAAGGACAGGTGCACCACCACCTAGATCAAGCGCGACCCAACCCGCGGAGGCACACAAACTAGGGAACCAGCAAGCATCAATTTTGACCCTCATAGCATTGCAAACAGAAGTACCCTTAACAAGAAAGAATGGGAAATGATTCCTAATAGAAATCTTAACCTCATCCAAGACAAGACTCATCAAATTATGATGCCATGAGGTAGGTTCATGGAAAGTACAATCAGCAGTCCAAGCCAACTCTGAAGTAGATTTATGGAGCGCAAAGAAAACAGCGGGGACAAAAGGTTCTTTGCTGAAAATAATCTCAATTCTCACACTCCAGATACACCATAGTATAGCAAGAAAGGAGATAAGGAGTTCGTTAGAATCCTTACTGAGAGTATATGAGAGAGAGATCCAATCCATCAGCCAATCCTTAAGGCTTACGTAAGAAACATTGTTGATTCTAATACCCAAAGAAGAACCCAACCAAAGACGCTTGATGATCTCACAGTCCCTAAAAAGGTGTTCGAGGGTTTCAAGAGTCTGATCCCTCTGACAAAAGAGGCATTGCCAATCAGCTCCCAAGTTACGTTTAGCAAAGTCTGCTCCAACCGAAAGTGCCCCGGTGATAATACGCCAAATGAGCATCTTCCATTTGTTCGGTCCCGGTAACTTCCAAAGCCTTTTTCTTACAAAAAAAGTTTAACCTTATCATTAACCCTTTCCAAATCTTTCCTTGAACAACTGGTGGATAAATGATCATCCAGACAGATAGCATATCCAGATTTAACAGAATAGACACCATCTTTAGTATATTTCCAAACCATCGTATCCTTCTTGGTCGAATCACAAATCAAAATAGCCAGAATCTTATTAGCCCAAGACTCGTCAAAAAACTCACCAATTAAATCAACATTCCAAATTTTAAGAGGAGTAATAAGATCAGCTATCGTCCATTGGAAAAATTTTGGGCAATAGTGTTATCAATTCTCTAAATTTACTGTCGCATTGATTTTGGGCTACGTAACCACATGTCCACATTTAATTGGACTTGTGTCATGATTTTTATATATTTATTGAAATTTGGTTTTGAGGTGATTGTAATGAAGCCTTGTGCCGTGCCATGAGACACGAGACACCAATATGACTGAGACATGTAAATGTCATCTAAAATAGTAAAAATCTTTTTATTATACCTCGTATTGTGAGTCTAGTGGTTAAAATTATCTGTGAGTCTAGTGGTTAAAATTTGGGTAAAAGTCCCAGGAGACCCGGGTTCAAGCCTCCTCAAGAGTTGAGTATTTTTATTTGAAAAAAGAAAGTTAATCTTTAAATTAATATAGACTCATTAAATTGTATTTTTATTTGAAAAAAGAAAGTTAATCTTAAAATTAATCAAAAGAGTTGAGTATTCCATGAAATGTTTTTATTTATGTAAATATTTTAATTATCTCAAATCTAATACTTGACCCGTCACAAATTTATAACGGATATATTCGTCACAAATGAAAATTTGTTGAAGACTAATAGGTTCGATGTACCCCGTGCTCAAGTCTACCAAGCTTGTCTTGGCTAAAAAACGCATACACAACCAATCTTAGACATGTGAGAGAGACGAAAAAAATTTCTACCTACAAGAAGAATCATAACCAAGGGGATGAATCTCCGAGACACAATCTTGTTGCAGATACTTCTCGGAAGCTCAACTGATAAAGAAGAGAAAAGAAGTTTTCGCTCAACTAGAATGTTCCAATCGACCCCCCAAGAGACCTATCATTCGTGTCAACCCTATTTTTAGTTTAATGTCTTTTTCGTCTAATGTAATAAATAAGTCCGATCCGGAGAATCGAGTCGAGTCGAGTCGGTATTATGTAAAACAAACTTTCTTTACAACTGCCAATATAGGGAAAAAAAAAAAAAAAAAACCAAAACAAATCAGTTTGATGTTGCATTCCTTGTTTATAATATGGTTGATGGCAAGGTTGATGGCAAGGTTGATTACACCCCTCTTACACTGTTCTTAACAAACGACTAAAGCGATACAAATGCACTCAGTGAGACACAAGCAAAAGTTAAGTACCGGATCAATTCATGTACCAAAACAAGTTCCAATAGCAAGGAAATGGACAGATATTGTGTTGAAGTGAATATAAACCACACAAGCGGCCAGAAAGTCAGGATGAAGGTCTGGCTACATTATTTAGTGTGGACAAAATCAAACAAATTTATGAGTAGCGAATCCTGGGTAGAGAAGAAAAGATGGTCACACAGAGAAACAGATAATTGTCTCTTAGTGATACACAAAAAGTTCTTAATAATAGGCTTATATCAAATGGTGAGCTTATGGAAGTGATCGCTGGTATAAAGGCAAAGCTCCCAAAGCTTCACGTTCTTCTCTTTCGCGCTTTACCTGTAACAAGCATTTACTCAACATATTACGTTTGTGGCCATAGCAGTGTCTAACACAACATGACAATACTATTCTGACCCTTCCCTTGGAAAAAAGGAGGGAGACTTGCACAACAAAAGTCGAGAACACAGCATAACCAACAAGATGATAGCATGAATTACACAGATTTGCTCAGGTCAGGCAATAAAGAACACAGCATAACCAACATCAAAACATTACTCCCACAAAGCCGCAAGGCAAACCATAGAAAAGAAAAGCAAACAGTCCAAACCTGGGTTACCCCGACTCTTCGACATGGTGTCCAACACGTGTCTTGAGTGTAAGATACGGCTATTTTTTGCGAATGTTTCAATTTTTATGGTCTAAAATGAAGTGTCGAAGTGTCGTGTCGGTATCGGAGAAGTAGGTGTCGGACACGGGACATGGCAGCTAAGTGAAGTGTCGGAATAAAATAGGTCCAAACCCAGGAAAGAAGACACGGGTTTTCATAAGGTTGGTATAAAACATGCCATTAACGCACCTAACATGGTGAAAACTAAACTCAACTACACCCAATTGACAGCATGAATCAAACAGCTCTTCATTCTTTCAGGTGTCACATTACAATGCCAATCAAATGATTTAGCATCAAAATGTGTAGTCAAGACAGTGGTATCATGTGGGATGAAGGTATAACGGCCAGCAAACATCGGCATGATACTAAATTTCAATGAAGTACTTACAAGCGCTAACATGTCCTGGAGATAGCTCCTAAAGGGCGTCTGCATTGCCTGAAAAGAAATGCATATGTTAAAGAGTGAGGAAAAAAACATAGAGAGACTTGTCACGGCTGACGGCTACAAGTCTTCAACAAAATCAAATCAAGATACAAATATGAGATATCTTAGGAATTCAAGAACTAGGTACCACCAAAACTGACACGGATACGGACACGATACGATCACGTGACACGGCATCCCATGAAATTTAGGACAAGGGGCACGTCATTTAAATATAATAAAAATAGATAAATTATGGTTATAAATACAACAACATCAGAGTCTTAGTCCCAAAATGATTTGGGGTCGGCTGACATGAATAAAGAAAAGGAAAAACCGCAAGTGGAGTGAAACAGAAAATGAGAGGTAAAAGGGTTTTATAAATTTTAAATCGAACTTATCAGATATATAAAAACCTAAAAACAAATTAAGAATAAAGCTTAAAGTGATTTTAAAAAATGAACACTTAATATAAAAGTTTTTGGGAAAAAAGTGTAACAAGTCCAACAACAACAACAACATCAGAGCCTTAGTCCCAAAATGTTTTGGGCCGGCTGACATGAATCATCCTTTGGAACCGTCATGAGTGAACTCTCATCTCGACAAGAGAACAAGAAAGAAAAGAAAAAAAGAAACGGAAGTAGAGTGAAACCGAAAATGAAAGATAAAGGGGTTTTATAGATTTTAAATCGAACTTATCACATGTATAAAAACCCAAAAAAATAAACCAAGAATAAAGTTTAAAGTGATTTTGAAAATCAAAGTAAAATTAAATATAAGAGTTTTGGGGAAAAAAATGTAACAAATCCAGAAAGAAAAAATTTTTAGAAAACTTAATAAAAACATCAAAAGTTAGAAGTCCACATGTATCATATCCCTCCATAGTGCCCTCTCCATCACCATCCCCTCCTGAAACCCGAGAAATCGCATATCGTGCTCAATCACTCTTCTCCAAGTTTGTTTAGGTCTCCTTCTACCCTTAACAACCTTTTCTGCACCTCAGGTCTCCAACCTCCTAACCGGTGCGTCCATAGGTCTCCTTCTCATATGGTCAAACCATCTTAGTCGATTTTCCATCATATTATCCTCTATTGGAGCCACTTTTACCTTCTCTCTAATCACCTCATTCCTTAACCGGTCTTTCCTTATATGGCCGCACATCCACCTCAACATACGCATCCAAAGAGAATAAAAAAATTGAAAACTTAATAAAAACATCAAATGCTAGAAGTCCATATGTATCATATCCCTCCATAATGCCCTCTCCATCACCATCCATCACCATCCCCTCCTGAAGCTCGAGAAAATTCATATCGTGCTCAATCACTCTTCTCCATGTTTGTTTAGGTCTCCCTCAGTCCCTCTACCCCTAGCAACATTTTCTACACCGTCTCAACCTCCTAACCGGTGCGTCCACAGGTCTACTTCTCACATGGCCAAATGGTTATAAATAACGTATAATTTTATTTTATCATGTATTTGAAGCTAAATCTAAACAAGTAAAGGTACAATTCGACCCTTACTATAACCAATTCTCATTTTCCCACCCAAACTCATATTCTAATCAATCTTTTTTAAAATTTTATTCCTTGTCTAAGCTATAATATGTTTAGCCATGTGTCCAACGAGTGTCGACGAGATGGTTGGCTAATTAGGAGAAGTGTCTGTGCAAGAAAGGGCATGGAAAGAAGAAAAATCATTCACTTTGTTAATGTTTGTACACAGAGTTAAAAGTGGTGTAAGCTTGTACACCCACCATAAAAAACCTAGACAATAATACCTGCACCCACCAAACACCACCACAACCCTACAATCACCAACTCGGCCCCAAAGTTTGAGTGGCATGAGCTCGTACACCCACCATAAAAATCCAAGACAGCAATACCTGAACAATCTAACTTCTAACATACCCTCCACGCATCCTGCAACACCCGCACTTCGTCCTCATTGTAGTCACATACACGACCTGACCTTTATCCCCTCCCTCAGACAATGTGACAAACCTCTCTTGAAACTACTCCTCGTATAATTGTAACCCTTCCTCTATTTCACAAGCTTTTAGCCTCACCCAACACCTGTTAGTTATTCATCTATTGCCTCTTCATGGGTGCCAGATATTCCCAAGTGGTGGGGGAGCATGGTTGACGGATAGGGCAGATTTTAATCATCACTTGCAGCTTCACTTGTGCAGCAGAAATTCTAGTCGAGGGGACGAGACAATGTTGGTGGTGATGATGGTTGTGAAGGGGGGGTGGTGGATAGGTTTGAAGGACAATAGGGAAGAAAATGGGAGAGTTACACGTACCAAACTCTCGATAAGTGTTAGAGATCTCAAAAAGAACACTTTCCTCTCTTCATTCCATGTCCTCGTTACATTCAAAAAATAATATCCACCTACGCCCCAGTGTTACCCAAACAAAGATTCTACACCTCCCTCTCCTCTTCCCTTTCGAAAATTTCTTAGCATCCAAACACGGATAGACAGAAGCTAAACAGTTAAAATTCACTATATTTGCTTTGGACAGAAGCCTTCGGTGATAAATATATGCAGGGGAAGACGTGGGCTACAGGCTGTATAGCATCAAATTAGAGCATTCTGTGGATTATTTATATTCCAACCTGGAAATGCAGAAGATTGATGTAGAAGTCCCGAGAAAAAAGGCAATGAATCTATATTGAATGGAAGAAGTACAAACTAACCACAGTGACTACCCTAACCTAATCATAAATGTGACCACACCCATACATAAACCACAAATTTGTAGCCTTTTGCATAAGCTTCAAGTGTAGTAAGCACAATTTGAAACTTCAATACAGAAACAGAAATATGTCAGAAATGTGACAGAATCCCAAATTTTAATCTATCAATTCAAAGGCTTATACAGTATTAGAGAGATAAGCAACTTTTCAATTAAGCAGCCAAGATTAACAATACCCCCAACGCCGTCACTATCAGTTGCCACTACCACCCTCACAAAACAATTAGAGGAACCAGAACATTAAAAGTAAATTAACAAGCAATTAGCACCAAAGAACACAAACTAACTACATCACTAATTGTTCTTCACATTTACGAGCTGTTGCATTCGAGACAACATTCATGGATATGGGTAAGGAACTCATACCTGACCCTTACGAGTCCCAGACTTGCTCTACCGCAGCCAGGAAAAATAAGGGAATAAAACATTTAGTTTGATATCTAATAATTTTAGCTTGTTTCTCAAACTTATTTCTATTTCACTTCTTAAAATCTCAATATGTCAAATTTATAAGTACAAATCCTCATGTCTAAGAAATTAACTCATCTTGCATTCGGAACTTTAAAAGGTACCCATGTATAATAGCAATACCTTCAGTCCGAGTAACATAGGCTCCAATTAAAAAAACAATTGAAGCATTAATCCACTAGACAATGGAGGAGAGTGAACGCAGTGGAAAGTGGAAATGAGAGGGTAATAATTACTCCTTGGAGAGAGATAATCGTTATTCAACCCCCCACCCCAACACACACACACACAAATAATGCATAGTTCTTCCCTCACCCTCCTTAGAGCTGATCAAATGGCCAGGCCCGATGGCCCGACCCGGCCCAGCCCGATTTTTTCTCGGGTTTGGGCCTAATAGTTTGGCCCAAAAAGCCCGTGGCCCAGCCCAAAATAAGCCCGATATAAATATAGGGTCGGGTTTGGGCCAACCTAAAGGCCCGATTTTTGGCCCGGCCCGGCCCGACCCGAAATTATTTTTTTAAAAAGAAAAAAATTCAAAAGTTGGAATCGTATATCACATCATATTAATAATCTTATATCACTAATGCATCGAATTATCAATTTCGCAGATATTTTTATTTTTATCGTACACCTTTGCTTAATACTATTCATTTTTTGTCAACTCATAAATTATGTATGGTACTATGGATGGTTCTCCTACCAAAAGAGTCGAAGTCAAATACCTAAGACTTGAAAATTGTATTTCGTTGCTAATAGTTTGTTCACATAATGATTTTGTCGATTGTTTCGTACTATATTATTTTGGCCCGTTTCGGCCCATTTTGGCCCGAGGCCCGTTATAGCCCGAACAATTGCGGGCTTGGGCCAAGAAATTTGGCCCATCGTTTGGCCCGGCCCGGCCCGTGTATTCGGGCCGTTTATTTAACACGGCCCCGGCCCAAACCCGGCCCGGCCCATGATCAGGTCTACAGCACAGCACAGCACCACATACCACCAATCACCTCCACTTTTCCCTATTTCCACTTTCCACTACCAGCACAGTATCATTTGGATAAAAATGGAGAGAGTACAAACCAGAAAACCCACAAAACCGTTTGTAGTAGTCTGTTTACTTCATCATTACAAAAAAACATAAAACCCTAAATCATCAACAAGCAGTAAAGGGTAAACAAAATAAGTAAAAATGTGAGGATCAAATAAGACAGTGAATACCTGGAGATCACTAGAAAGATACTCATGCTTCATGGAGAGATCAGTGGCGCGCAAAAGACGCTGATTACGAGCATCAACAATCTCGCGAGGGAGACGATCTAGAGCTTCTTGGATGTCCAGATCTTCCATCCCATCATAAAGATCATCGAACCTCAGTCCTAACAACAATAACAACAATCAAATCAATTAAACAACAAAATCAAAACATGTGAATCTGTATTTAACATAGATTTGATACATCGAAATGAGTTTCAATCATACAAATAATCAAATGAATACAAAATTACAATCAGAACAGATAATCATGTAATAAAATAAAATGAACGCGAAAATCAATATCAATATCAATATAAAAATAATAAGATAGATTAAGAACCGTATTTGCGGAGGCGATGGTCGACGGCGCTCTTGTGCATGGCGGCTAAGAAATTCTTTTTGGGGTCGAGAAGCCATTTCAGAAGGGAGGAAGAGGCAGAGGATGCGACCGCCATTGTTGTTGTTGTTTGTTGTTGTTGTTGTTGTGTGGAGGTGTTCTTCCCTAATCGGCCTTTATTTTATTGTTTTCTCTTCTGGCTTGGGCCTTTATTCTCCTATTCAACTTTAATTGGGCTTTATATATATAACCACTCAATTTTCTCTCAAAGGTTGTTTGTTCAATGGAGATGTACGAACTGGGTCAAACATTGGTGGTCGTTTTTTAACCAAGCTATTATTGGTCGTCGACATATTAGTAACTACTAGTATTTTTGCCCGTGCGATGCACGAATACTAAATTAATTTGTGATATTCATAAAATTTTCACCATGTCAATCAAAAGTAAATCATAAGACTTTTTTTAAAATAAAAATAGTGTTAGTCATTCTTTACATATGTTATTTTGTTAATAAAAACACCTCATTTATATTCATTTATGTCACTAAAGTTACCACCAACTCGCCACAATCATTTACAATACCAGACGAAATAATCCTTCAAACCACTACTCTTACTCTTCCAAAAACTCATGAAACGGTCCACAATCCAAAGTCACATTAACTAACCTGTTATGAAATTAATCATCAAATGCGATTTAGTCATTTTTATTGCTACCTTAAACAATCGTCTAACTCATCATCGGCACTCTTTCCTAGCTTCCAATACACACCTAAACTATTCAAGTCACCTCTCCTTCACAAAACAGTCGGACTTATCCCTCAAAGTTAGCTCTCCCTTTGAAAAATTCATTCATCTATCAGAAACGTAGCTAACTTCTGCATTCAAAACCGACGATCTTGTTTGAATGAGAATTCTTTGATGGGGAAAACAAAAACATGCAATTTTTTGTTTGGTTAACAAAAGAGGTATGAGAGAAATGTTAAGGAATGAACGGTGGATGCAACACTCGAGATGTTACATTGAAATTGGGTGTAAAATTCAAACCACAATGTTTTTTAATCACCAAGACAAAAAAAAAAAGTAACATAGTTAAACGTTAATAATACTATATTGACATGATATTTATTAACATTCTTATTTTTGTGTTTCACAAGATAAAAACAAAATTGAGTTTTCATTCCTGATATTTCAGAGATTTTTAACTTATTTTTATAGCATTTATGCCTAAGTCATTTACACATAATACAACCTTGAAACAAATTCATCGACTTCCTCAATTTTCTTGCTACATACCCTCATTTTCCACACCATTCATGCATTATTCGTATCTTTTTCACTCAACTAACCAACTTGACCATCAGAATTAACCGTATGCGCATCCCTGAACAACCTCATCATATCTATATTTAATTGTATTACTCAAATCACACTCTTAAATGTCGAAAATAACTATATTCTCAAGACACATACCTCCTACCTCCAGACCTATTTACCCCAATATAATATTGACATGACATATATTTTCTTAATTTTTATTCAATTTTCCCACATTCTATTTTTGTACAATTTAATACATTGTTTTCCTTCCATATTTGGTAAAATAATTGACATATATGTCTTCTTCTATTTCTTGTATTTACAATGTTATCATTGCAAATTTGCAACTACAACTTCACATTACAACATCTTTTTATATTTACCCCTAATTATTTCCAATAATACTCCCACAAAAAACACAATAACGCTATTCCACATTAAAAATTATGCATTCAATAAGATTGAAGAGAGTATAACATTTGATTGCTTAGTTTTGTATCTAATTAACAAGGAAACAAATTTGAGTTTATACACATGATATTTTAAATTTTTTTAACCTATATTTATATATTTGTCGGTTCTTTTCTCATATAACACACATTTTCAAATAAAATTTATTCATTTACCTTCTCCAATCAATATTTCATGTTATCCACTTTTTCACATATTCAACCCTTTTCACCCGACTAACAAACCAAACTCATCAGAATCAACCTTAACCATATTTATATCCATAAACAACTCGGTCCTACATATGAATATATTTTTCTATCTTCTAAATCATACTCGTAAACGTCAGGGAGTAATCCTACCATAGAGTACCTTTCTCACCCACTTAACCAACTTAACCATTAAAATAAATTGTAAAATGTATCCCTTGAAACCTCAACCTACCTACATTTATGTGTACTACTCTCACACTCTTCGACGTTGTGGAAACCCTAAGACACATACCTCCTCTCTCAAAACCTATTTACGGCCCCACCGCTCGAAATAATAGATATATCCATTGTAAAATCAAACCCCCGCCCTATAACAATCAAAATTGAGTATACATACATGTTATTTTAGAGATTTTTAAAATCTTTTCATAACACTTGTGCCTCTGTTATTATCACATAAAATAGAATTTTAAAATAAAATTTATCTATCTATTTACTTGCTCAATTGTTCTATCATTCTATAGTACATACGCAACTTTTTTCGACACCGTTTAGGTATTCGTCATACCCATCTCACATAACTACTTAACTTGACTAACATACTATCGTATCCCTGAACAACCCTAACCTATAAACATTTTCTTGTGCAACTTACATCACACTTTTAAACGTCGGAGAATAACTCTATCCCCAAGATACTTACCTCCTCCCTCAAGATCTATTTATCCTCATCCCTAAACAAATGGACAAATACAATTTAAAATCAACCCCTACCCTATAAAACAATGTCAGACTGTAAATAATAAGTGAAAAATATGGAGGAAAAAAAAAGAATACGAACTATAATAAACTATAATATAATACTAATCAAAAAATATTTTTGATCTTTCTACGGCTTATTCTATCCGTCTCGAAAACACCGTTTATTTGTCATTACTTTGTTTTATGAATACCTTCTAATACCCACTTGCATTTCATCTCATCAACACAATTATTCCGCTTAACTCAGATCACATACATCATTATGTTCTTTAATAACTATACATTTATGTTTATGTTGGAACATTTTAATTGACGATGACAAGTCTTTGTATATATTAATTGTTTGTTCTTAAGTGACATGTTTAAGTGTTCAAAGCAAAACAAGTGGATTGAAAAACAAAGCAACAAGATAACATCCATAGTGTTTCAAACATGATCAAGAAGAACAACACAAGTCAAGAACAATCTCCCATGTAACCTTAGTCACAAATGTAAGAGTAAGTGTAACACTCTTGTTAAAGTAAAGTGACCGCTTAGTCATGCAACAGTCCACCAGACTGTTGCGTCTGATATCGCATGGAGATTTTTAAGACAAGAGAAATTATTTCGAGAAATTGGTAAAATTGTCGTCTCAGTTTTCTGGAAAAAATAACTGTCGAAATCTGATTTCTGAAAAATCGTCTTCTCTTTTGGCTCGCACGAATTAAGACGTAAAACTCGTTTTATCTGTGGTGTACAGTACTTGCATAATAATAAAAGCTTTAAAAATGTTTACATTTGAAATGCAAGTAGTACTTAAAGATTTTGTAAGGAGACAATTGAAAAACAAAATCAGATTTGCTTTATGAGGAGCCAATGAAAACTAAACAACACCTTTTGCTTGTCAAGTGGTTTAGCTATTATCCAATGGATAAAAGTACAAGTTGGGTAATACCCAAGTTTTGGGTAAACCTATTACACAACTTTTACACTATAAAAGGAACCACTTAGTCTCATTAATTGCTAAGGCTTTACAACATTTATTGAAGTATTCTACAAAAACTCTTAAGCTTTCAAAGATCCTTCTTTAAGTTTTTGCAAAATTATTTTAAGTTTCAAAAAGTCTTCAACGTTTTTCAAAGGGTCTGAATATCTCCATGTATCAGTAAGCTGCACTGTGACATAATGAGTTTGTTCCATGATTCTCGTTTTTAGATCTTAAATGTAAATCTCCATGTTTTTAAGTGAACCCCTGAGATTTTGATCGTGTAAACCAAAGATATAGAACTTCATAAACTCTTGAAGCGGAGTAGCTTTAACTTTGAGTCTAAGTCTTGAAGCGGAGTAGCTTTGAGCAAGTGCAACCTGAGTAGGTTGGCGAGTTATTTTCATTGTAAAAGTTTAGTTGTTTGAGTAAATTCCTAAACAATCAATAAAATAGCGGTTGGACGTAGGTCTCGGAGTAGAGACTGAACCAAATTTTTTTAACTTTGGTTGTTTGTTTATTTACTTTCATACTCTTCGTTATTTCTCGCTTACTTGAACGATTTCAAGTTTCTGTGTAACAGTCAATCATACTGCTGCTTAGAATACTCTGCTCATCTTGTGAACTTACTCGTTATTAAGTCTCTCAAGTGATTTAGTCGTTAAAATTTTTAAAGGGTCACACCTAATTCACTCCCTCCCCCTCTTAGGTGTTTATCGTTCTGAACTCTTCAGTTTATACTCCTTAAATCGTAACATGACAACCTAACTAACCAACTTGATCATCAGAATCATAAACTGTATTCTTGAACATCTCTGCTTGTACTACTCAAATAATATTCTTAAACGTCGGAGAGTAACTCTACCCCTGAATACACTTACCTCCTCCCTCAAAACCTATCTATCTCAGCCCCCGTGAAAAAATATGTCATTTTATAACACAATGTCTCATCGTTAAATAATAAGGTGACATATGTAGGAATAAATATTATTATTTATAAAATACTACGTAGCTTTCAATATCCATTTAAAACACATGTCATCCACACAATTATTCCATTTCACGCACCGATCTACATCATCATTGTGATCTTTAATATTTATATTTATACTAATTAAATTCAAATTTGACATTTTTTGGGTTTCTCTAAAGTATAATATATTTGACATTTATCTTATTTTCTTTTTACATAATTAAAGAATTATCTCATTTCTTTCGCATAATTAAGTACGAAAGTGCATAATATTCACTTGAATAGTAGTGCTACTCTTGTACCAAAAAATAGTAGTGTTGCTCTTAATTTGGTCGAATATGATTGATCGCAAATGTTCCTTTTAGGTAGGAATTTGTTTAGACTTAAATATTTAACTAATTTCATTTATTAGTTCCACACATTTTTAATTAAGATGAAGGTATTCATTTTAAGTTTGAACTAGTTTTGCACGGGATCATTTTCGTATTTTAGTACTTGTTTTATTGGCTATGTTGTCATTTTGGTGAGTTCTAAAACTTTTGGCTTCAACTTTATCGGAAAAGAAACAAAGGATGGACATCTAAGTATATTCCGTATTACATGTAAAATCTCTAAATAAATGCATAGTAATAATATTTTATCACCTTTCATATTGTCTTTCGTCTATTAAAGACGATATGAATAATATATAGGATAAAAAAATTACAAATTATAATAATGGTGACTAACAAATATACCATTAAATAAAAGATATATATTTTAAATACATATGATAGATTAATAACCAAAGTTGTGAATGGAAAATAATAGGTCGGTATTAATTTAATTTTTGTGTTTGCAATTAATATTTTTTTTATATATTTTTTGTACTTATCATGTGACTCATAGCATTTAAAAAGAATTTTAAATGACACGTGACTTAGTGAGATACTTAGTATTATTTTTTTATATAATATTGTAGAGGATTTACCCTTTAAAGGGATTTTATAGATGAAAATTATGATTCTTGTGATAGTTACATAAAAAAAACAAATGTGTAATTAATTTTTGCTTATATAAATTTCAACAATATATTCGAGGGAAGAATTTTTTTGTGAATGTAGATAAAAAATTATGATAATATGTAAAGTATAATAATAGTGAGAGAAAAAAGGTAAGGAGTAAAACTTTAGAAGTGGATTTGTCAATTTAGTAGTGGAAAATTAGCAAAACTAATGACACATTTTCTCAAATGGCATAATTATTAGATTATTAAACATACATAATATGATTCAAAAATATTTTTTACAATTTAAGCATAGTTGTTTTATTTACATTCATCCAATATTACAATCATAACAATACTATTATAATTCTTCAGAACTATTAGTTTTCTTTATTCATGAGAAAATAAAATATACACAAATGAAAAATAAAAATAAATCTCGAAGAGAAATATACATTGCAAGTGCTAAATGAATATATTAGGTGGGGAAAAAATGACTTAAAAGTATGAAAGTATTCAAAGTTCAAATAACGAATTGGAGAATGAGCATTGCATTACAACCGGTAACTATAATATTTACTCACTATATGACGCTATTAATAGGTTAGATTGACATTTTGTAGCATACTTCTCCACTTCAACCAAAATATTTGATTTATAACCTCTTTGACAAAATACAAAATAGAATTAGAAATTTTACATGGAAAACTAAACTGCGTGAAAGAGTGAAAAACAGTACAATACAATTTACAAAATTTGTCTACTAATAATTAAGGGTTATAATATACTCAATATAACATATCACCATATATGAGAGATTCATACTACCATTTTATATTGCACACGCCACACACCATAGTAAAAATGAAAACTTGACAAAACAAAAAAAATATTCAAACCAAAAGAAAAGTGGAAAGAAGATCTATTACCATTATTTTCCAATTCCATATAATGCTATTGATATGTAAAAATGTTAATCTCCTGGAATTTAAGACAAACACAAAATGATAATTAAATTAGATTCCAACTCTAACTATTTATTTAAAACATAAAAAAAAAAGATAAAAAGCGAAACAATTTATTTATTTATTTATTTATAATTTACCTACCAACTTTCTAAATAAAAAAAATAGGATTAGTGTCATAGTTATATACTCGATCCCTCCATTCTTTTTATATCACCCCATTTCCCTTTTGGACACTATTCACAATCGAGTATTCAACGTCAATTTTCTCTTAATCCGTTCACGGAAATATATTCATGTGAGATCTTTATTGGATTGTCTTGATAAGAGGATTAAGAATATCAAAATTTTATAATTTTTAGTAGTATGTAGCTAAAGATATAATCGAAACAAAATGACTATTGGCAAACGTGTGTAAAGAAATGGGGTGATATAAAAAAAATGGAGGGAGTAAGATCATTTTGATAATTAATTTCAACAATTTATTTAGGGGAAAAAGAAAAGTTGTGAATGAAAAGTTATAAAAAATAAGATAACATAATTATAAGGTATAATAATGGTCCTTAAAAACATACCATTAAATAAAAGAAGTACATGTTAAATAGAATATCATAGATTAAGAACCAAAGTTGTGAGTGAAACTAAAAGGTTTGTATTAATTTATTTTTTGAGTTTGTAACTAATATTTATAAAAAAATTGTACTTGTAAACATGTGACTCATAATATTTGGAGATGATTTCTAAATGACACGTGAGTTAGTAAAGTTATTAGTCTTGTTTTAATATAGTGTTGTACCTGAGTTTATTATCGTCGTGCCATTTTTGTAGAGGCAACATCACTTTTAAAATTTGTTATCTCGTCAAATATTAAATGTGAATAATTAATTTATGTGTATATGAAAGGGGTTAGTTTAATACTTCGTATTTTATAGATAAGTGTCACGTCACAATAATTTTTGTCATGTCACAATTTATTTTTGCCACGTCACATTAATTTAATATTTTAGTTTATCCTTATAATAAGATTTTATAGATATTAATTTTCTAAACTCAAATGTCAATTTTAATTATAAATCATGACACTTAATTGGATGTGAATTTATAGAAGACTTTATATTTTTTTTAGCTTAATGAAAATCACATATTTAATTTGAACAATAATGATGTCCTTTGATTTGCTTCATCTTGTATGTTACAAAATATGACATTTTTGTAGGAAATTTAAATTTTGTTGAAGGTTATTTTGGTAATTTTAGAAGGGTGTGATGTGGCATTACCATAAGCTATAAAATACAAATACTTATCAATGAGGCACTCAACATGCCTTTTTATGTTATTATATAGATGGTCTAGTAATATATATGGAAAAGATAAGAACATAATGTATAAGAAAAAGTAAAAAATTTGTCTTATTACTCTTATATCTCTCCGTGAGGCTATTTTTGACTCATTTTAATGTTAAGACGAAGGCAAACTAAAATAGTTCTTTTTTACGCTTTACCATTTTCATTTTTAATAGAAATGCTGAATAATATTATTAATCTTGAATAGTAAGTATATAAATATTAAAGAATAATGTTCTAAGATAGGAAAATTGTAGATAATCAATTATTCTAATTCATTTCCGATTTTCATTTTTAATAAAAACGTTGAATAAAGTTAATAAACTTAAATAGTAAGTATATAAATATTAAAGAATAATAATGATTTAAATCTAATAGGAAAATTGTAAATAATCGGCTATTTTTTATTTTCTAAATCTAATAGAAAAGTTGTAAATAATTTATTATTTTTTTATTTTCTAATTTTAATAGGAAAATTATAAATAAATTATTATCTAAACAATTATTTTCTAATTTTCTAATTCTAATAGAAAAATTGTATATAATTAATTATTTCCTAATTCTAGTAGAAAAATCGTAATTATTATAAATAAGTGTTTTGTAAAAGGTGGAGACTACCACGTGCTTAGAAAAAAGCTTCCTTTAATTATATATATTGATTGATTGATTAATTGATTGATTGATTGATGATTGATTATGATCGATAATTATTAATGAATTTCCTAAACTATCCCTATCTCACACTCCCTCCATATTCAAAGTAATAAAAAAAAATTACTTGTTCATCTTAAAAAGTCTTTAAAAAAACCGTTTCAACAAACTACGAACTCGTCTTCAACAACAACGTTATTTCCGTCTCAAATTCAAAAATTCAATTATTTACTTCTTTAATTTTAATTATTATTGTTCTTAGTTTGATAGATAGAAACGGAATTACGGTATAGATTCAATTATTACACAGTTCATATTTAAAAAAAAAAAAAAAATTGGACAAAGAACTTTTTCGTCCATCACGGGTTTTGGACGAAAAAAATTTGTCCAGCCTAGGTGTCAGATGAAAAACTTTTTCGTTCACCACCTTTGCTGGACGGAAATTTTTTTCGTATGGCACCTAGGCTGGACAAAAAATTTTTGTCCAACACCAAAGTTCTTTGTTTAGTACCCATGCCTGGAAAAAAAAATGGTCCAACACCTATACTGGACAAAAATGTTCTTTGTCCAGCCTATTTCCGTCACATTTCTATTTTTTTTTTCACAATTTCTAATCGGCTTCGGAAATCTAATGCTAATCATTATCCGTTCTACTATAAAATGAACTAGAAATAATAAATTTGAATCAAAATTATAAACCGTTGTAAAATCGTTGTTTGAACCGCTTCAAAACCGTCATTTTTTTTTAAAATCCGACATTATTTTTTTGACATTTTTAAAATCGTTGTTTGAATCGCTTCAAAACCGTCTTTTATTTATTTTAGAAAACCGACATTTTTATTTTTAAGATTCTTAATCACAATATCAAATAGGTTAAATAGGAGGGCAAAATTGGAAGTTTATATAAAGTGTCGACGATAATTAGTAAAAGTGTCGACAAATGTATGTTTTGAATCGCAAAATCGGTCTTTAAAAGTTTGACTCAAGGCAAAAATTAACTTAAGTTGAAAAACCTAAATATGATTCGATATCCGAATTAATTTGATATGATCTGAATTTTGTTGAACTAGTAATTGACCCAACTCGAAACCACTCAACCAAAAGTGGTTCGAAATAGCTAATTTGAAGTCATGTCTGATATTATTACATTAATTTAACACTGCTCGTTAATGACCATAACAAAAAACACTTGTAAATATGTAGTGCCTTATAAGTCAGTAACTACTCAAAAATAATTCTCATGAAATTAAATCAACTTTGGATACACTCTCCACGGATAATTACGAGTACTCAACTAACTGAATTAGTTGGACGTTAACACACCCTCAGACTTACATGTTAGCGTTGCAACATTTCAACTAAGTCATTTAGTTAATTAATTGTAATTACGTGTGGAGAGCGTTCTTGAAATCTTAATTAATCAAGGATTTACGAAAAACTAGATTATTTAGTTAATTAAGTTGAGGTTAGTCAAGTTGATCACTCTATATATGACGATTATGGAATCACGATATAATTTGCGCTTACGTGGTCGATTGATCAAGCATGTAATGTTGGTTAAGTAGTAACACAGTTTAGAGAGTCCAAGAGAGAAGAGAAAAACAAACTCCAGATGTGTGACATAATGTATAACCAAGCAAGGTCTTTATCTCTAACAAAACAATCAAAGAGATGGATATAAACACACACTACATTTGCAACTCTTTAAAGAGGCGCAACGCACATTTGCTTAGAAGAGGCTTGTAACCTTTTGCGTTTTTTTCCTAGTTTCCTCCTACTGCATAGATGTGGATTCCTATGAGAACATATTGATATTTATCTTATTAGATAACGTTTAAGCATGTCTCAAACTCTAAGACTAATAAATAATATATTGACGGTTTCTAGAAAATAGAGATAGTTTCGACCCTGACTCATACTTGGCTTTAATTAATGTCAAAACTATTATATCAAAGAGGTACATTGATAAGCTTAAATGACTAGTGCTTATAGGAATTTAAAGTACTACTTATATCAATAAGTGCACTTTTTTTTCTGATTATCCTTGCAAAAGAATTCCACAATTAAGCAGTCTTGGCTGCAAGGTAGCCTTAGATGGGTGAACTCTTGGGAATGTTCTCGGTATGCACATGAGCGAGGACAAACTAACAAGGATATGTGTTGAAATGTACGCCCAGAGGGTTACCGTGAGTTACCCGCTTCCCGTTCATGTTAGACCGAGATGTTAGATAATGTTTGACTGCTTGTTCATTAAAAGGACAAAACTAAGTAAAAGAGAACAATACAATTATTGTTGGTTGTTTGGATCATGTTTACTAAGATCATTTGTGAAACTCCGCGTTAATACGGAATGGTTAACATCCTCATTTATTCAGAAACCTTTAACAAAAAATTTCCAGATAAATAAGACTGTTACCATCTCGGTTTCCCGAAGTAGTGAATAACAAAGATAACAAACCAAAATACCTTAAGTAAATATCGTTAAGTGGCTTGTTACAAATGACAATCTAATTTAAACTTTCTGCATTACAACTGCAGCGAAAAAAAGTTAAATGATCAGCATAAATTGGATGACCCACTAGGTGATCCAGACTTCGAGGTTCCACCATATGATTATGCCCTTCAGCTTCCAGCAAAGTCAACCGGAACCTGACAATCACTTTGCCCCACAATAATTGGTTCATCACAGGTGTTCACAAAATCATTGTCAACCTCGCGGTTGAGTAGAATATAAAGATACAATGGTAACACAGTATATGCACACTTTATAATGACAATGCAAATAAGACTCCTCCATCAACATTCCATCACCATCACAACATTTTTCATCCTTCCACATTTCGTGATCACATTTCTCGATTCACCCGCATCGCCATTCCATAGGCTACGGTAAAACCAGGACAACGCACGAGGACAACAGAGACAAGACTGAGCCTAAAACCCAGGATAAAACCTGAGGACACTAGAGACAAGCCTGCAATCATATTGTGGTAGTAAATTAGTTTAGTTTCCCGTGAAATCACGAGATTTTTCAAACTCTTCATTAATAAATTTTTGCCAACGTGGATATTTTTCATTGCATTTTGCAGTACTTTGATATTGAAATCATTTTATAGGAATATGTTTTTTATTATTTTGTTATTCTCATGCTATTACTTTTGTAACCAAATAATATCATTTTTGCTCAACGTCAAAATGATATTTTTGTCAATCAAATTTTATTAAAACGATGATACTCTTTATTTGTAACAAAAATAGTATGTAAAATTAGGCATTGTTTGGATACCTTTATATTTTTCTAATTTGGAAATAATGATGATATTTAAGATTTAAAATATTTTTCACTCATTTTCTCTAAACTATTGTAATGTTTAATAAAATAAAAATAAAATAAATGAGGTAAGTAAATAGATAAAACAACATGAATTTTGAGATTAAAAATTCAAAATATAAAAATGATATGTTACTCATTAGTATTTGTTTTTTTGGGATAAAATGCAAGTAAATATTAAGAGAATTAATATAAACACATTATCAAAAATCGATACGTATATACAATGTATTTTTGCCATGTTATCATCAAAGCATCAATAAGACAACTACATCAAATGCATCATATCTCATTAGTACTCAAATTACAAGTAAAATATAAATTTACCATTTTAACCAACATAATTAAATATATAGATAATATTATATTTATATTAAACTTGCGTTACTCATATTTGTAATTTGTTGTTAATATCAATATTAGTAATTTCACTACACATTAACAATGATGAATATATTAAAAATATCCGCAAAACAAAATATCAATATTAAAAATGTGAAATTAAAAAAGTTAAAGTCACAATTTCGTCTAACTAGAATTTCTTTCACAAAAATTTGACCACAATTCACTGATATTATATTCAATCATCGAGGATCTCAAATGTCTTCATAAGCATTTGACAATGCCTAAAACGAATTATATATAATACAAATGTTTGTCAAATTCCCCACTTCTCTACTATTTATCTCTTGTTTTCTCATTTCTTATCAATTTGATTCATACTCACCACAAAGTAAAGATATAAAGGTGTTGAAAAATAAATCAAATGAAATAATTTGGTGAAAATAAACAATTTTTTTCATTAATTTGTTTTTGCTAGGAATGTGCTAGAATTTTTATTAATTCCTTTTCTATTATAGGAGAAATGTTTTCGTAACATTAGAATATAAAAAGTTAGCACTAAATTATGATTATTAAGTCGAATATAAATAAAAGTTTAAATAAGATGAGTAATTATTCTATTGAATACTACTTTGTCTATTCGTTTTCTATTTTTACTTTTTTTTTTAATAATAATAAAAAATTGGTCAAACATTTAAATGTAGTGGAGACATGTTATTAACTAACTACTCAATCTAGGTTTTTTATGTACTTAATAAATCAAATGAAATAATTTGGTGAAAATAAACAATTTTTTTCATTAATTTGTTTTTGCTTTGAATGTGCTAGAATTTTTATCAATTTATTTTCTTTTATAGGAGAAATGTTTTCCTAACATTTGAATATAAAAATTTTAACACTAAATTATGATTATTAAGTGGAATATAAATGAAAGTTTAAATAAGATGAGTAATTAGTCTAATGAATAGTAATTTGCCTATTTATTTTCTATTTTTTACTTTTTTAAAAATAATAATAAAAAATTGGTCAAACATTTCAATATACTGGACACATGACTACTCAATCTAGGTTTTTTATGTACTTAATAAATCAAATGAAATAATTTGGTGAAAATAAACAAATTTTTTCATTAATTTGTTTTTGCTAGAAATGTGCTAGAATTTTTATAAATTCATTTTCTTTTATAGGAGAAATGTTTTCATATAATTAGAATAAAAAAAGTTTAGCATTAAATTATGATTATTAAGTGGAATGTAAATGAAAGTTTAAACAAGATGACTAATTAGTCTATTGAATACTACTTTGCATATTCATTTTCTATTTTTACTTTTTTTTTAAATAATAATAAAAAATTGGTCAAATATTTAAATGTAGTGGACACATGTTATTGAGTAACTACTCAATCTAGGTTTTTGACGTACTTTGTCTTTTCATTTTCTATTTTTACAATTTTTTAATAAAAAAAATTGATCTAGTATTTCAATGTAGTGCGCCACGTGTCGTTCTAGCATGTCAATATAATGTGCCACGTGTCATTCTAATATTACTCAATCTAGACTTTTTATGTTATTATATAGACATGTCATTCTAATATTACTCAATTTAGACTTTTTATGTTATTATATAGATATAGATTTAACTAAGTGTTAGTTATACTATCTATATAATAAAATATAAAAAGCTTCTTAAGCCTCCATTGAAGTGACATGTGTCATCTTTAACTTTTTGCCACATAATACTACTAAAAATATATTATTATTTTTTTTGGTGAAAGGTAAGTATTATATATCAAAAACAAAAGTCATATTACAAGGATAACCTATATCAGAAACAAACAAACTAAGCTAAAGCCTAGCCTGAGTTAGATCAATTCCTTATTCATGTAGCTCCAACTACTTAGCACCAACTACTCTACTGCGCTGCCATTGGTAGCAGCCACTTTCGCCGACCCATACTTCGTGCAAACGTATAGACCTACTAGCTCAATTCATATTCACGGATACCAGTCCAGAAGCATTCAGAAGAGCCATTCCAGACCAGCATCTATTATTATTATTTTTTTTTATGGGAAGGTTGCGCGCAACTATCATATAAAAAAGGACAAAATAAGCGTTTACATAAAATTGGTGGGCAGCCGAGATACAATCTGAGCTCCCACCCCCTTAGCTACAGCAAAGCTAAGCCTAGTAAAAATGTACGCAACCATCCGTGCCCCTGCATCCTGAGATACCGAGTATTTCTGAATCCGCTTTAGCAAGGCAATAGCATCCGAACCCAGCTCCCCAAGCGAAGCGAAAGAGAAAGGAAGGAAACCATAACCTGCAGCCTCACAGCGATCTATGTACTTAGCACACTTGCGCTGAGCAGCATCAACACCAACCCGGCCAGGTACAAAACCGGTCATCCCAGTCTGAGTCAGAGGGGAGGACCCAGTCAAATCAATACACACATCACGCCCCCTGTCCCATGAATAAAGAAGCAAATCTGCAGGGCGAAGAGTGCCGCCATGTCCATCGACCAAACCAATGTCAACCTCCTTACCCGCCGAAATCCCAGACCTATAGCAGATGTCCAATAGAGTATCCCTGACAAGGTAATGACGATGCTTAACCCCAATAGTACTAGCACAAGAGACATCGTGATCCCCAAAACCATCCTCAGCAAAAACCCGAGAGCAAGCAGAGCAAGGCCCAGGTACCAAGAAAAACAAGTGGAACACCGAGCCTATACCCAAGCACACAACGGTAGGTCCTCCTACTCATAGTCTGACCCAACCCAGAGATAGGAACTGCTCTCAACCAATCAGAAGAGTGAGTCCCATGCTGAGATTTCCACAAAGCAACCTGACGCGGGGACAAGGAGAAAACCGACTCCGAAGAAGCAGGAACCGTCGAGAAATAAATATCTGCCAATTTCTTCATAAGTTTGGGGGCAGCAATTTCACTAGGGTTACCAAGAAAATCAGAACCAGTCGTCTCCGAGAACACCCGCAAAGCATCGGTGAAAGAAGGGCCAGGGTCAATGATACCAGAAGGCCGCAGGAGCTTAGCCTGCAGTTCAACAGACTGCAAACGGGAAGCCAAGAACGCATAATGTAGCACATCCCCCGCTGCATAAACACCAAGCCCACCTAAATGAAAGGGGAAAGTAGCAAGGCGCCACTGCTACTCCCCAAACCCAGGCCCGGACACGGTAACAATACGCTCCAAGCTAGAACGAAACGCAACATCAAAGCGGAGATGAGCCGACCCAAAATCAACCGGGGAACAAGTACGAAAAGAGAAATAAAGCTTAGAAATACCAGTACATGCCCGAAGCAAAACAACTCACACTGCGGGTCCTCGATCCTCGCGACTAAGTCCATAAGCTCAAAAGTCTTAGTCATTCTCTTCTCCACAAGTTCACCGCTAAAAATAGGGCAAGTACTGACAGGCCCGCCCAAAACCGAGACACCCTGTAAGGGACGAGCGATAGAAGTGGGGAAAACACCGGGAAGCCGACTCCGGGATCCTCAATAGGCCAAAAGAGCTCAATCTTAGCAACATTAAGATGAAGACCAAAACCGGGCTATCAGCCAAAATCAAATCCAACACCCACTCCACCTCTAACGTATCTCCAACAATAGTACCATCATCCATGTACCAGGCCTGCATAGTAAGATCAAAGGAATCCCGAATTTTGCACACCAAGGGATGTAAAACCAACGCGAAAAGCAACGGCCCCAAAGGATCACCCTGCTGAACTCCCAGACAAGACCGCAAGCAATGTTCCCCATAATACAACCGGGCAGGGCGTGAATAACAAAACTCCACCCAACGGGAAAGACCCGGACAACGACGACGAACCTCCTGAAGCATGACTGATCGGTTAACAAGGTTGAAAGCATTCCGGAAATCAACCAACAACATAGAAAGCCCTACCTCGCAACCACGAGCCTCCACGAGCCGGTTCAAGGCATGCAAGATAGTCTCTCCTCCACCGGACACCCCAACCCCAAACTGAAGATCAGCAAAATAAGAAGCCAAAATAGGGCCAATAAAAAAAGCACCAATCTTAGAGACCAGCCGTCTCCAAACAGTGCCAACAGCAATAGGACGAAGACCACCCCCGGGCTTAACCAGAGGAGTGAGCGGAGCACTAGCAAAGTACTCAGCAAGAGCCGGCGGGCACCGGCCATCTAAAAAAAGATTAACCACCCTAGTAATAGAAGCGATCAAATCATCAGAGATGACCACCGCAGCCCCACTCAAACAATACATGAAATGCTGCGCGCGAAAACCATCTATCCCACAAGAAGGGCCGCGTGGGAAACTACGAATCATATCCAATACCACAGCTGAAGAAGCAACAAGGGGAGGATGATCCTCAGGTAAATGAGGTAAAGATGGCGAGGGGACGACCGGATGCTTCTTCTGCAAAGCCTCAAAAGTGGCAACAGAGTAGGGAGCGACACTAGAAGAAGAGAGCACCCAAACGACAGTAGTATAATGGCCATCACTAATCTTCCGCCGACATTGGTGAAGGTTAAGCTCCCCCAAATCAAGCTCCTCATCCACGTGAAACAGTGGAGAACCCTCGGCCAAACACTCCCGTAACAGCTACAACCCCCCTCCCGGTGCCCCAAAGCAAGGATAGCCCCAGCAATACTCTCCTCCTGTCGCTGCCGCCTGACAGCCGACCTACACTCGACATTACTCCGGGGAGTGAAGGTCTTGAGTAGACAAAGAGGCAAAACAAACAACCGAATCCAATAGCAGAGGTTACCAGGAGAGTCAGCCACCTCATCCAGAACGTCCTTCAAAACCCGAACAAACCCAAGTCGACACTTAGGAGGGATGGACTTCACCGAACGAAGGCCCAAAGAAAACAAACGATCAAGCGAAACTATAGACCACTGATCAAGCTCAACCCCAACATCAGACACGGGAACAGATGGAGACGGAGCCGGGGGTCTGGGGATACCCTGAATAACAAAACGGATAACACCATCACCAAAATCCGGGGGGTCTACAATAGCACCCGCTACATAGTGACATCTAGAGCGAAAGACATGGGTCCTTAGACAGACACCGCAAAGCCAAACCCCCATCCGCTTCAAAGTAGTCTCGGCATTAGTATAAACAGTCAAACTATCAGCAAGAGTTTGACGTGTAAGTCGGTCAGCCCTGTTACAACAATGCCAATCCTGAAAATGATACCGCTGGGAGGATTTCTGAAGACCCCTACCGTTACCATTCGGACACCCATGCAAATGCGAAAAAGGACACTGAAAACGAACTAAGGGAGGCATGAAGAGGATAAAGGTATCGACACCAAAACCCCGCCAACAACCTGCACTAAAAACAATGTAGCCGCCCTAACGCTACCACCAGCAATACCACCACCACGGTGTAACCACCAGAAGGAAACGACCCAAACGCAAAAAGAAAACACCCACAACAATGGCTGCCCCCAACACCCACGCAGCAACACACGGCTGTCACCACCAAGGCTCGGAGCAATACCGTCGCGCAAAACAAGAAATAATAAAAAAAGAAAAAGGAAAAAAGGAACGAAAGGCAGCAGCGGCAGCACCGACGCAACCCAGCACAACCACCCCCCTACGCACCCAACAACCGGCAGCGAAGAATGCAGAAACCACCGGCAATAAACCGCAACAACCACGTACGAGTGAAAAAAAAAACAGAAAAAATGAGGGGAAACACCTTACCCAGAACGTAAACCCACCACCGGGAAACCCTACGTCCCATTAAACCACCACCGAGGAACCACCGACAGCACTACAACACCGGTGACCCACCACGGCAGAAAACCCGATCACAGAGGCCCGAAAACCCTTCTCTCTCTCTCTCTCTCTCTCTCTCACACAAAGGAACACCACGACCCATAGGAAAGACGTCGGCGACGTGAGGTTGCCGACGATCGGATGGGTGGACGCCGGTGACATGAAGTCGCCGACGGTGGACGTGATGCGGTGACAACAGATTTCACAAATCGCCTTTCGCGTCCCTCTCGCTCTAACCCTAACGTATTATTATTATTATAACAGAATCCGTTTTTTTTTTTTGAAAAGTTGGGTTTACCGTTTACTAAAGGAAGGGTGAATGAGTCGAAGCAATATATCGTAACGTAATATAGTGGTAGTGGGACGGGGTAGTAATTAGGAAAAAGATTATCCGCACAAAAAAATTAGGTTAATAGTGGAGTAAAAAAAATATATATAGAGAGAGAGAGAGAATGAAGATAGCGGGAGTATGGACAGGAAGAGTTGATGTTATTATTATTATTATTATTATTATTATCATTATTATTGTAAAAATAAAATAGTGATTATTGAACTTTTCATTTTTCATGGCTCTTTGTATACTCTGTTAAATTAAAATTTCAAATTTAATATCTCTATTGATTGGGCATTATTAATTACATACTTCGTATTGATTAAAAATTCATCATATAAATATATAATTATAAAAGAATATTCATGACCCATCATTTTTCTCATTTTACTTATATGTTCATTAAGTAAATATTTTTCACTTCATCATTACTCATTTGCAATTAAACAATCTCTTTATCTCATTTTTATGTAACTTATTTTACAATATCTTATATATAACTCATTTTTTTCTAAATCTATACAATATTATTAAAAGGCTAGACAAAAAATGCCACGGTGACAATGCCACGTGGAATGAAAAAAGCCACGTAAGTGTGACATGATATGTGATTTGACATGACCATAATTTAATTGTGACATGGTAAACTAATGTGACATTTTTATTATTCCTAATAATAATAATAATTAATAATAATAATAATAATAATAATAATGTCACTTTCAAGATGTTTTAATAGGGTTAACTCGACTTATACTTTTCTTATTCCTCATATTATAAATTTGTATTTACTTTCAACTTTTCGTCATCCTTTTAAATACTTATCTATACAATATTATTAAAAGGGTAACCTAAAATGCTACATAGATAATGCCACCTAGCATTAACAAAAAGTCAGGTCACTTATTACACATGACATGGAGCCACATCATTATTAGTTATTTAAAAAGAAAAAAATACTAAAACATTAAATATAAATAGCTTAACAAACATTAACCTTTGACCTTTTAAAATTTTAGATTAATTAAATAACAATTAAAAATCAAACTTCTTATAAATTTAAAATATAGATGTTTATTGTTACAATATGTTAAGCAACAAATAAATACATATAATTCTATTTTTTTACGCCGTTTATAAAAAATAAAAATTTGTAAATATTAAGGGCAATAATTTTTAAAACTATAATAGATTAAACTTCAAATAAAAATTTACAGTATCTAATTTAATAACTTATTAGTAATGAAATATAATGCTTAAAAGTAATAAAATTATATTATATAGTTATGTATATTAAAGCAAACCTTTCACATTTTAGGTTTCCTTGATCCATATTTAATTATTTATGTATAAATTAAATTTGCTAATTAATAATGACAAATAATGCTCAAAAGTCATAAAATTTAACTACATATTTATGTATATATTAAACTTGATAATAATATAAAAAGATGATCAAAAGTCATAAAACACATCCTCAATTGGCTATAAATTTTGGGGGGAAGGCAACATTTGTGAGCCAAAATTCAAGCCAATATATTTTTTACTCCCATCGTCAACAGAATTGTGTGTGTCAATCATTTATCTTATAATTATGTCAAAATCAAGGTAAGTATATTAAAGTACGGTAATTGTATTAAAGTTTTAAATTAGTTAATTATTTATTTATTTTTAAATTTCCTATTTTAAGTGTGTTTTGTTCTCCTTTAGGAGCTATCAAGATTTGTGGTGTTCTCCTATTCAAAGGTAAATATACTTACATTTTTTTTATAACTCAATGCCCCTTTCTTTCATTATTTAAACGAAAACTTAAATAAATAAAGATAAGGTTAATAGTACATAAATCACATTCCATCATTTTGTCCGTAATTAATAGTCAATGTTTTCTTGTAAGAATGGTTGTTGAGATAAACAAGACTAAACGGAGAAGGAAAGTACTAGAATTGCTAAAACAAATTCTTCATCCACTCCACTCAATACTCTATCATAACAAAAAAATTTAGTTTTTCATGAACTTTCAAATGTATGTTTTATTTGGAATGTATTGTTTTCTTATAAATCATTTTCCTTTTTCATAGAATAAAAGCGGAGTTGCGACATGACATATTTAGTATATAAAATATAATTAAAAGGGTTTTAATGTGACATGACATATTTAATTGCGACGTGACATATTTTTAATGTGACATGGAAAATTAATGTGACATAGATTAACAATTTATTATTATATGACAGTCATCAACTATTGATCATCGTCGCTACTGTCATACTGGGCGAGTGAACCAAGTACATCGCTACCAACAGTGTTCTCACGGACTTCCTGTTTGCTTTCATCTTTGTTCATGCAGATTTGTTTCTCGTCCTGTTTTTCTTCACCTTGAATGTGATCGTTGGAGGCTTGATGATGAGTTTAACACTCAAGGAATCTGAGTTGTTTGTGTGCACATTGGAATCGCATGTTGCCAATATGTCTGTTGACATTTATATGAGATAGAAATACCTTTTCTTGCAAAAAAAAATAAAAAATATTATTGAAAGGTTTTATTAGTTGCTCATAAACTAATTTTAGTCATACTAACATAACCTTGTAATTAACATTTTAATATACTAGTTAAAATGATCTTATGCATGCTAAATATTGCGGAAATAAGGAGATATTGAACCCTTACAAACGGTCCAAGAGAATGGCAAAGATGATCCTCCAAGTACCCAAAATAGAATACCTCCTTTGGATGCACCAAGACAACCCCTCAATCAACCGAGACTTGAACAAGCTAGCACAAAATCGGTTTCTCCTTAAACTTATCTCTAATCTCTCTAATTAGAAATACAATACTAATTTTAACAATGTATTATTAGTATTATTATTATTATCACTATAATAATATTAGATTGAGGTTTTCTCACAAATTTTCTCTCTCAAAATTTGCTAGGGTTTTTATTAGAATGAATAATGAATATGTGAGATTAGAAGATCACAACTTTTATTAGTGTGATCTTGGGTTTGGGACGGCCGAAGCATAGGGAGCCACAAGAGGGAACACCTTCCCTTTCCTATGCAATTCTATTGGCCTTAGGTAGTGCTATCAAGGCACACTATAATCATTAGGTTAATAGGGTATTAAGCATGCTTCTAAAACACTCCTCAAACCCTCCCCAAACCGTTACATTTAAGGTTAAAATGGTTGTCCATTTTACACTTTGTCAATTGTACAAATTGTATAGAATTGTGACATCTTATATGTAACAATGTAATACAATATGTATGTATATAAATATATATAAATATTTATCGTATAAATATTATAATTAAATGAATCCTATTTATTAATTGACAAGTAATTCGAAATTACAATTGTAAAATGATTAATTATAGTTATCGTCAATACGATTTACAACCTTTGTATTAATTATAACCCAATTCATTCTAATTACGATATAATAAAATATCGTTTACTGTTTAACAATTGACACATTTCAATTTTAAACATAAATCTTACATTAAGATTTAACCTCTAATTTCTCGATATACGAGTTTAAGGAATATGAGCAAATCGTATCAATATACATTTGATCACTTTTATTGATTAAGGGAATTGTCCTAAAGGTGTGACCTAAAGGGATCAACTGACCATCACTGTCACACGACAGTAATGTCAAACTCTAGCTAGCCAATCATTACCGATTAATGTTGGTCAGTTGACTAATATAAAATCGTATCATCCCTTGCGCATTCTCGTTATGAGATTTAATTATGTGATCGCACTATTGTTGAGGACACACTTCCCAACAATCTCCCACTTGTCCTCGACAAGTGTGCGTCACCAATTCTCTTGTCCTATTACAATCTCTCACTCAATGCAAGATGTCTCTCTGAGGTCGTACTTGCATTTGATCATATCATGAGTGGTTTCCTCGATCTGGAGAATAACTGTTTGACCGGAATTATCTACCATAGCTACCTTCCGAGCGTGGCCACGCATTTCCAGTTAACTTCTCCTCGAGTGGCCCTGAGATTTGAACAACCCTGACAAGGGGTGGATAATTTCTATCGCACTACTTCCTTCAACTAGTCACAGTCAGTCACAACCCAAAACAATCCCATTTGACTCCAGTTACGAAAAGTCGTAGAGAATGGATCAAGGTCATGCCTAAACTGCACCATCTTGGGAGAGTAGTCTTTAGTCTACGAATTGACTCACAAGAATACTATAGCAGCTCTCGCCACGACCCGGCTATAAAATTTCCAGAACTCTATAAGCGGTCACATTGCCCGACAGAGTGTCTCTTACAGTTTGCCTATGTGATCGACTAGTCATCACATATGACTCTATGGCACTTGAACTTGCCATCAAATCGCCTCACACTCTAGTCGCTTTGAGACGTCACCTCATGTAAGCGGCTAGGGGCTATACTAAGTCAATCCAGTTCACTTATGGGGTTCAATATTATCTCTTACAACCCATTTGGATTCTGACAAAGTATCTTTTACTTTGAGTTAATTATAACTCAAATGATGTTGTCATGCAACAATAGTCAACACTATTACATTGCATTTTGATGCACAATCATCTATTTGTATTAGTGTTTTGCGAATAACCTTTATTCATGCGAATAACCTTTATTCATTTTTGCAAAACTTACAACTTTTGGTCTCCTTTATTCTCATATTATCCCGTATAATATGATTCTATTTGAGTACATATCTAGAACTCTTTCTAGATTTTGAGTTTCCTTTTCGGAGGAAAGCTCCCACTGTTATCTTATAACTTGTGACGTATCGATATACTGGAGGGATTAAAAATCACTCTCTATAGTCACTTATGTACTGAAATCTATATTGTAGTCTATTTATGATTTCATCATTCTAATAATTTTCACTCATCTTGGCTATTTGATAATGGTTTCATTCATCATTATGAATAATGTATCCAACCATTCTAACTTCTGGTGGGCGACCTTTTATTATCCATATAATAAACCTTCCCATTAAAACTCCATCATCATATGATGAAATATTTTATTCATCTAAATTGAGTACCTCTTATTCTTTACTCTTAAAGAATCACCCATTCTCTCAAAATGGTAGGTTTCAATTCTTTGATGAATATCGCTCCCACTGAAAACAATATCTCTCGATATCTTAAATGAACCTTTCATTTCTCGCATGTTAAACTATTACTCGAATTATTATCACCATCACTATCCCTATAGTGATCCATCTTCCATTCAATCAATCATCACCCTATTATCATGTCTTTGTTTCCTCGAGACGAATATGACATGATAATTTCCTTGTAACTACATTGAGAGAATTGAGATGATTTCTTCTCTTTTATCTTATAAACTTAGAAAAATCATTTATTAAGGAACCGTTTTCCTTCCGATTTCATACGGGGTTTCATGTTTCCTCTCTATGAAACAATGAACATAAAGAACCTTTCTTCGAGTGTCCTCCCGTAGTTTCTTCAGTGTCCTCTCGTAGTTTCTTCAAATCATTTAGGGCTCTTCTCAAGACTCCCATATAGGAATCTTCTCTAAGATCCTTTATTTTCATCATTGGTGAGCGAAATATTTTCTCCCACTCTATCCTTGTAACAATAACCTTTATTCGTATAAGGATAGCTATTTCGATTAACCAATGCATATGAATGTTTGAAGTTTTATAGGTGTGATGAATACATTCTCATTTTCACTTAAAATGAAAATCTTATAATGAACTAATATTGTCTCATTTTGATTGAAAGTATCTCATGGGGTGTAGTTCTCCGGTTTTAATCAACTCTTTGATTATATTATACTTGATCGTATCAATATTTATTGCGTGATTAGATCACTATTATTCATGTTTTAACAAGGCATGCAATTTATTTGATAAATCAAAACATTGATTAAGAACAAAAGTAGTGACTCGGGTTGAAAACCAAGTCACTAATATCCAAAATTACAACCATTGTTTTAGGATTTTAATCCTTGTCTTACAAGAAAGTAAATTGTTCCAAAATAAATGCAAAATATGAAAGAAGACGATATGAAAATTAGAGGCCAGCTCTTCAAGTCTTCGATCAATTTGGATGCTACCATAGCCATCCAAGTAAGGAACTTCAAGCTTCCTTCTCCTTGCCCTTATCGTTATTAGGAGGCGCCCCTTTAAAACAATTAAAAAGGGTAAATATCAACACATTTGTATCATTATACATAAGTTGATAAATGACATGAATTTAAACGAGGATTATTACCTACGGCGGTTGCCTTCCCATTTTTGAGATCGCTTAAGTATTTGGGGCAATTTCTCTTCCAATGACCGATCCTCGTGCAATAATGGCACTTGTCTTGCTCTTTTGAAGACGAGGTGGAAGCGCCTTTCGAAAAGTTCTTTTCTTTGGTCGCCTTGGGCTTGAACGTTTTCTTGCCCTTGCCTTTAGAGGCATTCCTTTTGAAGCTCGTTTTCCCTTTCTTTTCGATGTTCAAAACATCCTTGGTGGAACTTTCATGAAGTCCCATGTCCCTTTCGGCTTGGACTAGCATCTTATGCAACTCGTCCAACGTGGTCTCTTGGTTTCGCATATTGAAATTCACCCGGAATTGAGCATACGCCTTAACCTTATTGAGTGAGTGAAGAACTCGGTCAATAATAAGAGAGTCGGGAACATCAACATCTTGAGCTTTTAGAGTCTTCGCGAGCTCAACGAGTTTGAGCACATGAGGGCTTATCTTTTGCCCTTCCTTGAATGTAATGTCAAAGAAGGCGGAAGCCGCCTCATATTGAATCACCCTTGGATTTTGCGAAAACATGGTCGCAAGCTTGGTGTATATCTCATACGATGTGGTCAACTTAATCATACACCTTTGGAGATCCGGCTCCATGGAGAAGATGAGCACATTTTTAAGAGCGGAGGACTCTTTCATGTAGGCTTCATAGGCCTCACGAGTTTGGACGGACGAACGAGCGGTCGGAGCGGCTTCGGATAGGTAACGACTCTTATCGTCACCTTGAGTGGCCAAAAGTAATTGCGCATCCCAATCCTTAAAGTTTGAACCATGCTTATCGAGTTTGCAACGATCCATAAAGGATCGAAGCCATGATACGTTAGTGAGAGGTGGAGCGTTGGTTGCCATTGATGTTGTTGAAAATTAAACTACAATAATAAAAGGATAAACAACATCATTTTAAATTCATAATTTGAATTTTAAGAAACTTAAACATGTTAAGTATATTTACTTAATGATCTCTTACCCAATTAAGCAAACAATCCCGAGACCCAAACCCATACCAATCCGGGCACGGTGTAGCCGATTCAACCCGTATCGGTATAATTTGGTGGATTAACCCTTTAATCGGTTCTACTCTTAGAACTCTCGGTCGACAATTTTCTTAAAATTATCTTTAGCCCGAACTTATTGCAACTACGGTTACGAATACTTTCGTTGAGATCAACCAAATTTCAAGGTGTAATCTTATTACCCCACTTACCCAACGTGACAATTTTAGTACCCCGGTGTAGCCGAGCCTACGTTCTTGTGAAGAAGGGATTCATGGGTCCGTACTCTTTGGTAAGGCTAAGTCTCAATATTTATTTGTAAGAGATCTAGTCAAATTATTATCTATCTCCGTTTAAGTGAACTAAGTCGGTGAATTATCGATAAAATAAAAGACTAGGTCGACTAGGTCGAAATATGCATGATACGATGTATGACGATTTGGCTATGCATGCAAACATATAAAAGTATAAAATAAACCCTAGTATGGCCTTTCCTAGAAAAGAAATAATAAAAGTACAAATTCGGAAACCAACTCCTTTGGTCCCTTGAACTTCACGCGGCATGCACTTCGAGGTAAACACCGTCTTGATCGGAACTCCTTTCCGAATGGCACCGTCTTCAAGGAACTCCGGATTTTACAAATATTACAACTTTTCTAGTCTACTTTATACATTATAAAATAGATATAAATTACAATTGGGTGATACGAGATCACAAAATTACAACCGAATCGGTAACCCCTTACATTACGGGAAATACCGATTTAAAACTAAGGCCATACTAAGTAAATTACATAATTCCCAAAATTACGTAAAAATAAATCATGACATTCATAATATAATATGCAATGCTTATGTAAATATGAATTAACATGCAAACCCTAAGCCAAATCGTCCTATTTAAAACACTTATTTAAATAGTTATCGAAAACCTCGGTTTATGGAATCGCGTGTTTTAACGTTTAACAACACTATGCATTATATGAAACGGTTTTCATCCTTAAGTTAATCATCCTAACTCTTATAGGATTCAAAATTTAGTCTTACTCAAACTTTGAACATGACTTAACTTAATATATTTCAATATTGATCGGTATTACTCGGTTTTACGGGAAAAATAATATAAAAATCCAAATGAGTCATTAAAATTTCGAAAATTCAAAATTCAAATTTTGAAAATTCCAGAATGTTCTTAAAATTTCAGAACCTTAAAAATATCAGTATTTATACGGTTTTAACATTATTTCGAAAATAATACGTAAAACGAGCATTTTTAAGTCGGAAAATTCAAAAATTAATTCCATAAATGCAAATAAAATACTAATAATATTTTTATACCTTCCAAAACATTTTAAGAACACAAAATGGACAGAAAATTAAATGGCACATTGCCCCATAGCCGAAATTTTAAAAAGATGACTCTAAATATTCAATTTTAAATGCTACTTTTAACAAAATAAAATCAAATCAAATCTGAAACTTTTGGCTCCCAAGAATATTTTCATGATGAACATATCACATATTACTAATATGGGTTACATATTTCGGCCATTTTAACAACTTTTGCAAAATTTAACGATTTACGTCATATATCGTACGATTTTAACTTTTAAAATTATTTCTCAAGCATAAAATAAGATAAAATTCTCGAAAATTTTATACATGCTTGAAATAATATATATGACATCGTGTTAAATTTTTATGGCCAAATTCCAACTTAAACTATTAAAGTCGAAATTATGTCACTAATTACCCGATTTTTACATTAAAAATCTATAATATTGCAATATTTGAGATAAATTTCTGGAAAATTCAACATAAATTTTAAATATTGCATGTGACATCCTCATAAATTTTTATAGTCAAATTCATAATATAACTATTTTAACCCATTTTTTATTCATCTTATTGCATTTTAACAGTTAAAATTCATATCATACGTTTTATAAGTCCATAATTTACGAAAATTCATATTCATATTATAGAAAATACATGTGATATCATACTGAAAAATCTCGGCCAAAAGATGATTTTAGCTATTTTTCCCAAAATAAACGACTTTAACCATTAAAACTTTATAAAAACCGAGATTTAATATACCATTAATCAATATTCATGCAAAATAAATTCCAAATATTCTAAAACATTTTAGAAAACAGTAGGTAAACATGCTAAATTAATTCATGCATATCATATATCAAACGAAAAATCCAATTTTATTTTGTTATCACTATAACTCCGTAAAAACGTAAACGGAAAGCATGCAAACAACCTATTGCTCTGATACCAATTGTTGGGTTTTATTAGTTGCTCATAAACTAATTTTAGTCATACTAACATAACCTTGTAATTAACATTTTAATATACTAGTTAAAATGATCTTATGCATGCTAAATATTGCGGAAATAAGGAGATATTGAACCCTTACAAACGGTCCAAGAGAATGGCAAAGATGATCCTCCAAGTACCCAAAATAGAATACCTCCTTTGGATGCACCAAGACAACCCCTCAATCAACCGAGACTTGAACAAGCTAGCACAAAATCGGTTTCTCCTTAAACTTATCTCTAAGCTCTCTAATTAGAAATACAATACTAATTTTAACAATGTATTATTAGTATTATTATTATTATCACTATAATAATATTAGATTGAGGTTTTCTCACAAATTTTCTCTCTCAAAATTTGCTATGGTTTTTATTAGAATGAATAATGAATATGTGAGATTAGAAGATCACAACTTTTATTAGTGTGATCTTGGGTTTGGGACGGCCGAAGCATAGGGAGCCACAAGAGGGAACACCTTCCCTTTCCTATGCAATTCTATTGGCCTTAGGTAGTGTTATCAAGGCACACTATAATCATTAGGTTAATAGGGTATTAAGCATGCTTCTAAAACACTCCTCAAACCCTCCCCAAACCGTCACATTTAAGGTTAAAATGGTTGTCCATTTTACACTTTGTCAATTGTACAAATTGTATAGAATTGTGACATCTTATATGTAACAATGTAATACAATATGTATGTATATAAATATATATAAATATTTATCGTATAAATATTATAATTAAATAAATCCTATTTATTAATTGACAAGTAATTCGAAATTACAATTGTAAAATGATTAATTATAATTATCGTCAATACGATTTACAACCTTTGTATTAATTATAACCCAATTCATTCTAATTACGATATAATAAAATATCGTTTACTGTTTAACAATTGACACATTTCAATTTTAAACATAAATCTTACATTAAGATTTAACCTCTAATTTCTCGATGTACGAGTTTAAGGAATATGAGCAAATCGTATCAATATACATTTGATCACTTTTATTGATTAAGGGAATTGTCCTAAAGGTGTGACCTAAAGGGATCAACTGACCATCACCGTCACACGACAGTAATGTCAAACTCTAGCTAGCCAATCATTACCGATTAATGTTGGTCAGTTGACTAATATAAAATCGTATCATCCCTTGCGCATTCTCGTTATGAGATTTAATTATGTGATCGCACTATTGTTGAGGACACACTTCCCAACAATTATTACATATCATTGATCTAAATTATTTATCTATAAATTAATTTAATCCACTTATTTATAATATTAATGGATATTATTATTATTATTAAATATTTTTTTTCCATAATTTATATAACTCTTACAAATTTATATCAAAATTTCATAATTTATAATGATATTTTAATTGAATTTTTTTGTAATAAAACATGTTAAATAATTTCATAATTCATAATTGAATTAACATTCTAATTGAATTTTTTGTAGTAAAACATGTTAATAATTAATTAATACTTTCCGTATTACTTAACACCCACCATCTTTATTGACACATTTACTATATGTAATTAAATAACATTAAATTGATTAAAACTCTTCATAATACTTAAGAACCACCAAATTAAATTAATTACAAATTTTTCCTATTTAATTATTTTTTTAATATAATATGTTAATAAATTGATTAGTATTCTTGTATCTATATTTATACTATATAATTAAAAGGCAACTTAACAATTAATTTTTTGGCACTTAGGATTATCATAATTAAATTTTATTAATTTATATTGGTTAATATTAAAATTACTTTAGAGCTATTTATTGAAACTCTTTATAAAGTTTACTAGCATTTTTGGGTGGAAACCATAAGATCATCATTTAAATTATAAAAATAAATTCCGAATTTACTCTCATCATTTAAATCTTACAATTTCTCCATCGGAATCTTCATAAGGATAAATATAGCAGCTAAAAAGTCCTATATATAGTCATAAAAAGTCTAATAATTTGGATTAGAAAGCTACTAATATATATCTATTAATATAATTAATAGGCAAACCAAACTATCTATTGTCATCCATATATCATCATATTTTTAGTTACATAAAATAACTTCTTAAACCACTTTAATGCAAAGGAGATTTTGTAAAATAATAATAATAATAATAAAAACAAACATTTTACATACCATATCACATTTTTCCATATATGTTTATATTAAACTTCATAATAATGGAAAAAAGGATGCTCAAAAGTTATGAATCTTGATATTGTTGGGAAATGTGTCCTCAACAATAGTGCGATCACGTAATTAAATCTCATGACAAGAATGCGCAAGGGATGATACGATTTTATATTAGTCAAATGATCAACATTAATCGGTAATGATTGGCTAGCTAGAGTTTGACATTACTGTCGTATGACGGTGGTGGTCAGTTGATCCCTTTAGGTCACACCTATAGGACAATTCCCTTAATTGATAAAGTGATCAAATGTATAATGATACGATTGATCATGTTCCTTAAACTCGTATACCGAGAAATCAGAGGTTAAATCTTATTGTAAGATTTATGTTTAAAATTGAAACGTGTCAATTGTTAAACATTAAACGATATTTTATAATATCGTAATTAGAATGAATTGGGTTATAATTATTACAAAGGTTGTAAATCGTTTTGACGATAATTATAAATAATCATTTTACAATTGTAATTTCGAATTACTTGTCAGTTGATAAATATGATTTATTTAATATAATATTTATACGATAAATATTTATATGTTTTAAGATAAGATAATTATATTGTATTGCCTTGTGACATATAAGATGTCACATTTTATACAATTTATACAATTGATAAATTTGTAAAATGAAATCCATTTTATGGATTAAGTGGCCGGTTATGGTGAAGGTGGGTGTGATGTGTTTTAAGTGTTAATTACACCTTTAATCATTATGTTTAATGTGTTGCCTTGAGAACACACACTACATAGCCACCCTATATGCCTTGAGAAGAGAATATGTTCCCCATTGAGGCTCCCTAAGGCCGGCTCCCCTTTCCCCATGCCCATGCTTAAGTTAATTGTTTTTCTTAAGTTAAAGCATGCTTAAGATATATATAAGATATATCATCCTCATTCTAGTCTCTCCTTAGCCGAAAATCTCACCAAGTAAGGAGAAAATTAACAACCTCAAATTAATATTATAAGATAATATATATATACTATTTGTAGTATTGAAATAATATTCTAATTAAGAGATTAGGATTTATATTAAGGAGAAACCGATTTCTAGTCTAGCAACTACAAGGTTTCGGTTCATTAAGGGGTTGTCTTGGTGCATCTTAGAGGAGGTGTTCTTGTTGAGCATTTTGGAAGATCATCCTAGCACTAGATTTGGACCGTGTGTAAGGGTTCTAAATCTCTCTTATTTCCGCATTTTAAGCATGCATAAGATCACATAAAAAGTTAATTAAAATGTTAATTAAAGTATTTTGATTAGTATAACTAAATTTTTAGTTTATGAGTAACTAAAACGCAACAGATATGTTTTATGCCTATATTAAATTTGATAATAATAATAAAAAGTATGTTTAATAGCTATAAAACACATCCTCAATTGTTTATATATTTTTGATAGAAGACAAACTTATAAGCAAAAAAAACCTTTTTTTTATCTCTGTCTATCATTAGTAAAATGGTATGTGTCACTGATATTTCCTATAATTCTATTCACATTTTTGTATAAGATTGTTTAACAGACGAAGTATTCGACATTAATGATTCAATTGTTGTTCAAGTTGTTGCTTTAAAATTCTTAGTTCCACAATTTATTGTTATATTATTAGCTTCAATTTTATGGGGATCATGATATATTAATTTTGTCATAACATTTATAATCGTGTGTTTTGGTATTTTTGTTTGTTAATATAGTTTTGTTTAATTTGATTATATGAATACCTATATTATTAACTATTTTAGCTTATATTGATTTATTTTAGTTTTGGTAGGGGTGTCTTAATATTTACTACTCCCTCCAATTCACCCTAAACTTCCCCTACCCCAAATCATAATTTTTAAGAAAATTTATTAAAGAAGTAATGTAGGAAAGAAAATGTATTGAAGAAGTAATAAGTGTATTGGGAGTGGGTAAGAGTGGGCCAGGGGAGTGGCATTTCTTGTAAATAAGAAAACATTACAAGGATACCATGGTCATTTAATAGCCCAAAAACTTACCAAATAAGGAAAGAGGGAAGAAAACGTGACTATCGTTAATAAGGAAATATGGAAGAATAGGCTGAATAAGAGGGAGTATATATCACTTTAGTTTCTGATAAATTGTTGTACAAAAGACTAATTCGCTTTATATAGCTCTTAGAACTTGAAAACCGTAAGCTGAGTTGAGCGTAGTATATTATGATATCAGATCACTAAAATATCACATTACAAACTCAATATCCCGTGAATTTCACGGGTCACAAAACTAGTAATAACATAAAAAAAACTTCTTGAACCTCCATTGAAGTGACATGTGTCATCTTTAACTTTTTGCCACATAATACTACTAATAATATATTATTATTATTATTATTATTATTATTATCATTATTATTGTAAAAATAAAATAGTGATTATTGAACTTTTCATTTTTCATGACTCTTTGTATACCTTACTAAATTAAAATTTCAAATTTAATATCTCTATTGATTATACATTCTTAATTACATATTGATTAAAAATTCATCATATAAATATATAAGAATATAAGAATATTCATGACCCATCATTTTTCTCATTTTACTCATATGTTCATTAAGTAAACATTTTTCACTTCATCATTACTCATTTCCAATTAAACAATCTCTTTATTATCTCCTTTTTATGTAACTTATTTTACAATATCTTATATATAACTCATTTCTTTTAATATAATGAAAATCAATGCGTTGAAAATCCAATTTTTCTTTCTAAACTTACATCTCATGTCCTAACAATTGACAACATCACACCATAGTATTTACAATTTTTTGTCGCTTGAGTTATTTTCTAGTGTAATTTTCATTTCTATCTTTTTTTTTTATTTATCAAATGGTTATTTGCTTAGTCTTGATACCATGGTACAATGTTTTTGTTTTTAGACTAATTAATTTGGATTTTAGAAGGATAGCTTATATTAATTTATTTATCCAATGGTCATTTTTTTTGCCTTAGTACGTCTACATCCATGTATAAAAAATGGTAAGTGACACCTATACTATTTTTTTTCATAGAAGTTGATTTTTATTATTTTTTTATTTCTTGAATATTTAGCATGGAATGAGTTTAATGAATTATTTTTTATCAATAAGAATGGTACCAAAAAGTTCCTAAAAATCTAGATATGAGACTATGACTTTGATGGAGTTTGACAAGAAGTTCTTTTTCCTCCTTTTCTGTATGTACAATATTGTATAGTTACTGACTAATAATTTATAGCTCAACGATTATTAATATAAGTTTCTGAATTTCACAACTACATTGCTTAAAATGTTGACCACTGGTAAAAATCGAATGCATCAAGCTACAAAGCCCCCTTTAGATATGTATTACTCACAATATTAATTAGCGAGGGTGATCGAATAAATATGTAAGTAGTGTTGGAAAATAAGAAATATGCTAATCGGTGTTTCAAGTTTCACCTACTTGACAAATTTCGACCCGAGTTTGTCAACATTTGAGATATTGTTGAAGTTGGTTATGTCTTATTATTGAACTAGGTTAGAACCCGTGCAAAATTGCACGTGCATGTATAAAAAATATATAAATAGTCAGTTGAAATTTATAGCTATTATTTTATTCAATATTATAATATGAATGTAAAACATTTTGCACATTCAAATTAAAGTACAATATTGAATCGAGATTTAACATTTATAATTCTCCTAACATTCAGATAAAATTCATATATAATTGGGGTATACTAATCGGTCAAAATTGCACGTATGTGATATCTTCACTCAAGCCTTCATAATCCCATGTGCTTAATTATACTCATATCTTATTTCATATAGATGATAACTTTGAGAGTAAACGACGAAATACACTCGTCCCATAACTTTTATAAATCATTAGTTATAAAATATCATTAATTCTTAATTATGAAAAATGCAAACATATTTGATGTGTAGGTGGGTATCCCGTCCCATTACCAATCACGGATTCACAGGTGAATGAAAGATGTGTACCAGTACCGCTCTACAAATGCTCTACCCATACTCACCCCATTAAGGTTGTACCCGAACAACTAACATCTTTATTTTTTTTAGTAATAGCACAATATACATGATCCAAATAATCATAATTATAATGTACACGTGTAAAATAAGTATTGTATTGCATAAGAGGTATACATATGATGTTTACGGATCATTGTTTCCTTATGTTTTTAACACGACAAACAATCTCCGTGTAATTTTTAATGACATAGTACGATATGGATCGTATGAAGTTAAATTAAAAAAACATGGCAGAAATGGGCCATATGAAAGAATAATTTTTATGAATTTAAAAATATGAAAATAATAAAAACTTTATATAATCTGCTAATTATTTTTTTTCCTAATCTGTTAATTTAATTTGATAGTGAATCTTGTTAAACAATTGGTAATCTTATATCCGTTATTATAAATTCTCTTGTTTCGCCTAATATAACTTTAAATAGTAAAAGGCTAAAACTCGTTACTACCCATATTTTTGGTGAGGGTATATAGATTTTTTGTACACTTTTTACACTAAATTAATATAAACTTTTTACCCAACACCCTTAGTAGAACATGGTTATGATGTTGAAAAACACACATAAATACGGAGTAATTGGCTAACTATATATACCCCTATTAAAAAAAAATTACCTACAAACTATAAGTATGATACTCTTGCATAATAATATACATATAAATAATATGAAATAGTATAATTTATTGTATCAAATTGTACACTCGTTTTACCATATTCGTAATGTAGTATAATTCTGAATGATTTGTTTGTCTTTTATTCTTTGATTATTGAAGAGCATGGTTGTGTATACTTCGTCTATAAAGTTTAGTATTGTTATATTTATAATTTATTCAGTAGTTAGTTTTTTTATTACAATAATGACACAACTTTTCTTTATAGTGTTATATCTGATCTATTCAATAACTTTTTGCGAATAATAATAATATACTTTATAAAAGAATTTTATCCCATATATTGGACGGTTATAAAACAGTGTTGTTCATAAAAGATTGACTCAAGATTACTTATCTTTTATTGATTGGGTCTTTAAATAAATATTATCTGCCCTTTTTTCGAGTGTATTTCTTTGATTGATTATTTAAAGCTTAGTTGACGTTTTTTTCTCGGGGGTATTTGTTTGATTGTTTATTAATAATTATATAAATATTTTTTTCCGTAGTTAATATAGATTGGAAAGAAAATGAAATTCACCAAATTAGTTGTCGTGGGATACGAAAATTCATCATATTAGTTGCCGATTTTTTAGTGTATTTTATTGATTAGTTATTAAAGAATATCCAAAGAATGACTTGTAAAATTTTGTATCATCTATATTTAGTCATTGATATCATATGTGAACACATTTAGTCAAGAAATATTTCTACAAATAAGGAGGATAATTAGGCGGAAAAAGCAATTTGTGAGAGTGAATGTGGGGTTGCCACGTGTGTAGTGGTTGTTCTTTTATACCTATATATAGAATATATAGATTTGTTCCCTCCATTTTAGAGAAAAAATCTCTTAGGTTTGGGTTTTCTATTTTTGCGGGAGCGAAAATCAATTTTTTTCCTATGACTAGAGTACTTAAAGAAATGTACACACTACTAATAAGAGCACTATGACATTTCTAAAATACAAAAAGGAAGAAGCAGGGAAAAATATCCATTTACAACTTAATAATACACAACAAAATTATGTACTAATGAAAATGTAATCACAAACCGTTACAAATACCACTAAAAAAACGCCCCGTGAATTTTACGGGAAACAGAACTAATTACAATATAATTAAGGGGACTCTTATATTTTCTAGTAAAAATTATTAGAGTTTTTAGGGTTTGTTATTGCCCTCATTGGGTGCTACGTGGAAGAAAATCTTCTAATTGGAGATTTGGAGATTGCTAGGAAGATCGCCCGTTCTTATTTAGCACAAGAACAATAAGGAAGGAGTTATTGTTGTGCCCTACCTTACCACTCAATGTGATGATTTTTCTTCTTATTTCTTTAAATAAGTTTGTTTTATTACATGTAGTTACATAGTACCTAATCACTAAATTAAAGTAATTTGTTATTTGAATTAGAAGTGTCTAGATCCTACAAGAATAAGAACAAATTAATAAGACACCGCCGAGAAATATTGGAACCATCAAATCTCCGATCAACAAAAGAAGAAAAATGGGCACCTTTACCGGGATGAAGAAAACCATTCGCACCCAAATAAATATCCGAAGTTTTTGTGTCAACTAGAAATTTGACACCTCTGCGACTAAATTCTTGCAAAAGTGTTACACATAGGCTTCTTCGCATGAAACAGACTACCAAACTGACTGAAAATTGTTACCCCTACTCTCCTAGCAAGCAAATTTAAAGGTCCAAAAAAAATGGCTGAATACATTTCGTATTATAATATAATTAGATCAAAATGGCAGAATACAATATAATTAGATCAAAATGACAGAATACATTTCGTATTATAATACGGCTGACATTGTAATTAATCAAGTACAAAAATAAAGGTTATTCCTAATTATCCAAGTCTACTACTTTGCCACATCATCCTCAAATGACAAATTTAGAGAATAGTGATGACTTGAAACAGAAGCCTGGCAATCAAAAGATATGGGAAAATCGATGAGACAATTTGATGCCTGAACTTAACTGAACTCAACCTAAATAGAAGTTGGAGGTCAATGGACAAAATGACCGATATGCTTAAATTAAAGTAAGAGAGTAAACCATGATCAAGTGTTGGAACCGCCAGAGATCAATCTAAGAACCAAGCACCTCTTCAACAGTATTAAAGAAAATCATGGTTGGTGGTAGTATCAAATAAAACTCAGAGGAAGGGAATTTGTAGATACACGTCTATCCGTTCCCGGAGTGAGCCATGCCGCATGTCGACCCAAGAGGAGAAAATGGCACAACCCATGCCTACAAATGTGGCTTCGTGTCGTGTCATGTCGCGCTGGTGAAATAAAATGGTGATTCAGACACGGTTCACGCATCGCGCTTGAGCATGCCCAAAAAAATCCTTTACTCAAACCTTATTTTTCTGGATGTGCTAGACACGGTCTTCTTTCTCAAATTTGTGCTCATAGCATGTCATACCGTAGTAAGCCATGTCAACCTCGTATCATGCTAAAATGGGCCATAAGTCAAGCTGGGTGGGCCGGCCCAACAAACTGGTCCGCATGCCCCTTCCATCTCTATCGTGCCGTAACGAAGAAAAACATGAAACACCGAACAACGCCGTACGCAGTACGCAGCAGTCTGATAAACCAAAAGCAAAACGCGTCTCCTCCTGGACTGACAGTCTGACATCGCCTCCGTCCATCTCCATCGTCGTCTGAGACACCACAGCACTGCCCTCGGTAGCTTCAATTTCTCCCTCTCCATTAAAGTCCCTTCGTGACTAATACCCTTGACTACCTTTCTCTATTTTTCAGCAGAAACATTCAGTTCCATCTTCTACGCTAACCTAAGGTCATCATCTATCTTTATTTTCCGTTTACCCTTTTTAAATAATTAATTCACTCATATATTCATTTGTTTCTGTTTAATCTAATCCTTCCCCCACTTTTTCATTTACTTAAGTTTCATTTTATTTAATTTATTTGTAGCCATGACAACGAATTTGCGGCTTCATTTGGACCAACAATGTAATACCATCTTCAATAATACAGCTATGGACCTCAACTTTGGAGGAATTTACTCAAAATTTGGGAACAATTCACCCTTTTTATGCAAACCCATATCATGTATTCTCTCCAACAAGCTTGCTTCACTTTCAATGTCTTCCCAAGGCGACCAATTGAAAAGGGTTTTACAGAAAACAAGGGGTTTTGCCATGGTTAATTGTAGTGGGAGTCAGTCTAGTGGTGGACTCACTTACAAGGATGCTGGGGTTGATATTGATGCTGGTTCTGAGCTTGTTCGTCGCATTGCCAAAATGGCTCCCGGTATTGGTGGCTTTGGGGGACTTTTCCCTCTAGGTATTACTTTCTTTTTCTTATTTTATTGGGTTTTATTTGGTGTCTTTTTATCCTGTTCACCCTACGTCCCATTTATTCGTATACTTTTGTGATCGAATGAGTCAATTTTGTAGTAGTGACTCAAAACTACATGTAGTTTTATGGTACAAAAGTTCCCGACTCAACTTTCATCTTAATTCATTTGGAAACAGGCTCTTTGTGTTGCTAACACAAGGCGTAATCTGACACTCCCCTACCCTGCAATTTGCGGGAACCATCGAGGCATTGGGATAATTTTGTTCCTGTTGACTCAAAACTACATTGTATGATTGTATCTCCACATATGTTTGGAGAAATTTATGGTAAAAAAGTCGACATTTGCTTAACCACATGAGTTAAATACGAACAATATATTTGGCAGGGTGGAAGTATCGTTCTTCGTAAGTAGGAAAAGATAAAAATAATAATTGACGTTATTGATATTTTTGATGTTGAAATGGCTAATTGCTTTTTCGGAACTCTTGCTGAAAGGGTGATACTTTAGGGCGTTGCGGAGTTTAATATAATACCATTTTTTTAGTTGATCGTACGTGCCACGTGGATTAATGTTTCCATGGTCGTTAGTTTTTGATGTAATTGTAGGCAATAGGTGCATGCTTGTGTTTCTTTAGTTTTATTCTTTCTACTTCTTTGTGCTCATGTTTGAGGTTGGAAGTGAATGGCTTGCTGCTGTTTAACCAATAAGTCTGGTTCTGAACTTGATTGGTGATGTACTGATGTGGGTTTATGTCAGATTTGTGTGAAGCACTGACACACACATTTTAGAACCTAAAAAGGTGGTTAAATAGAAATGAAAAAACAAGAGACGGACTTTAATTTGAGTATGCAGTTTCCATTTTTTAATTGCTTCATACTTGTGGAAGGAAGGAGTAGAGGAAGTAGGGCGAAGAATTCTAGGACATTCGAATTTATAATATGAAATACCATGATATGGGGCTTCTAAAGATAGTTCTTTCAGGATCTTACTAGTAGTTTGAGTAACCTATAAATAACGTTGTTTTGGAGTCGGTCTTGGACAAATTCTGAATTGATGATCTTAAGATTACTTTATTTAGGGGTAGTTATATATTTATTTCAGTTAAGTGGGTGGGTACTTGGTTGGGGATTTTGGTTACGTTAGGTTGGTCTCCCATTATACTGATATGAGATTGTCCTATCTTATCGTCTTTGACTTTAGTTGCACCATTTTTTTTTCTCATCTAAAGTATTTCTCCCTGCCATTTAGAAAATACTTGTGCGCTTATGAACGAATTTATGGCATATGGTGCAATTATGCATCCCTATTTACTTCTTATGGTAGTATATTTTTCAGTCTGGTAGGTTTTTTAATGAATATGCAGGCGATTCGTATTTGGTAGCTGGCACAGATGGTGTAGGCACCAAATTAAAGCTTGCTTTTGAGACAGGGATACATGAGACTATAGGAATTGATCTGGTAAGTTCTGAATTGGATATATGATATTGCATATGGTTTCCACAATTTGAATTGGCATTTGATGCATTTTTTGTACAGGTTGCCATGAGTGTAAATGACATTGTAACTTCTGGAGCAAAACCGCTGTTCTTCTTAGATTATTTTGCTACCAGCCACCTCGATGTGAATCTTGCTGAAAGGGTAAGGGGATTTTTTTAGAGGATTTCTTGTGAGAGAACTAGAGAGAGGAAAATATTTCTTGCTTAATAGTTAAAATCACATTTTAATCCAGATGTTTTGCTTAATAGTTAATATCACATTTAAATCCGTTAATAATTGTTCCTTGTTTGGGGTTCGGCCCTTAATTACCTTTTGTACTCTTGTTGTTGATTAGCACATTAGCATTATGTAAGTTTATAATTTTGTTAATTATGATCTGGTAGTTAAAGATTAACGACGGTTTTAGCTTGCCAGGCCCGCTGTGCCTGTTGTTAAATGCTGTTTTCTGATTGATTTTTTCAATAATTTCCGGCCTATCTTAGACATTGATACGTGAACGATAGCGGTCACAAATTCTAAACATGATCATCTATTCATTTTATTCAAAACGAAAACTTAGTGGACAAGCATTCTTTGTAGTTAGCAATAATATCTATGCTTGTGCCTTGGTTCTGTTACCACATCCCACATTGTTGTGCTCTTCAAACTAAAAACATGGTTATATTTTTCTTTCAGGTTATAAAAGGGATTGTTGGTGGTTGTGTGCAATCTGACTGTGCTCTTTTAGGGGGTGAGGTAATTCTGAAATTTAACCTTCTTTAATTTGTTGCATATGTGTTCTTTAATGACTGTAACAATGTACACTGATGTAAATTCTTCATTAATTGCAATTTTTTATTTGTTGTGGTGTTAAAAGAATTGTTTGTCAAATCCCAGAATTGTTTGTCACATCCCTTCACTTGTAAGCAACTGGGTATTAATATATAAGTACGTCAACTGAAGTTGTATAGTTGTACATATTAGTGCGTCAATTTGTAGTGCCTCAAACCCCTTCCCTTGTAAGCAACCTTTTTTTTAAAATTTGTTGTGATATCCTCATTTGACTTTGGTGATTAGACAGTGTCTACTTTTGACCAATATTTATATACAAAATACGGAGTAGTTATTTTGATAAATCAAACACGACAAGTTGACATGGTATCTCTGCGTATGTGTGGAGAACATAATGCTATCGGCTAACCAACAAAGTCAAATGAGAACAATAAATGCGGGATGTTGGTAGTGTTGGTACGTGGTATCATATCTATCATTTTTACCCGATTGAATGAAATTCGTAGGTCTTGTTTTTTTTGTCATTTTCTAGCCTAAGTTTCATTCGAGCTGATTTGAAATGCTGGGCTGATTGTGTTGAAGTCCTTCGATAAATTTCCGACTTTGAATTTCAAAGGTTTCGTGACATAGGCAGCTAACCTAGACCCTAATGAGATTACCTATAGTATGGTGTGAATTTCTATACTCCTTTTTTCTTTTCTTTTCTGTAGACACGTCCGTTTCTTGAAACTTAACTCTATTATTGATATTGGGAGTGTTTATAGCATACGTATAGTAGTTTTTATCACTAATTTGTCTCGTGCCGCGCTGTAATTGCTCAAATTACTCGCAATTGATGAAGCACATTTTTGTCGCCCAGACTGCAGAAATGCCTGGGTTTTATGCGGAAGGCGAGTATGATCTTAGTGGGTTTGCCGTGGGCATTGTTAAGAAGGACTCTGTTATTGACGGAAAGAATATTGAGGCTGGAGATGTATTGATTGGTCTTCCATCCAGCGGGGTCCACTCCAATGGCTTTTCTCTTGTGAGAAGGTTAGTGAATAATGATTGCCCATAGCCTCAAATTAATACTGGACTAGTATCGTGGAAGACCGTGATATGAATACAATTATACAACTAATCATCAACCCTTGTAACATAACAAAGTATTCCTATTGTTGTATGCATACAACAATCTTGTACTCCGTATAAGTTTTTGTCTTAATACTATAATGAGCCACAATATTCCCAACCTAACACCTGATTGCACCTGAAACGCGTGTTTCAGGGTTTTGGTGCAAAGTGGAAACTCTTTGAAAGATGAAATCCCTGGTGGTTCAGTTACTTTAGGTGAAGCTTTGATGGCTCCAACAGTCATTTATGTAAAGCAGGTAACTTCTCTTTTCGTTCTTGTTTCCTACACTATTGAGAGTCGAGGGGTGCAAGTATTTTAGATCTTACTCATTTATATTTTTTGTTGGCTATGAAGGTCCTTGATTTGCTTGAGCAAGGAGGAATTAAAGGAATAGCCCATATAACTGGTGGTGGATTCACAGACAACATACCTAGAGTTTTTCCCAAGGGTCTTGGAGCTGTTATTGATACAAATGCTTGGCCTGTTCTTCCCGTTTTTAAATGGATTCAAGAGGTAACATATACTTTTGCCTAGAATCTATAGTTTGAGGTGGGGAGGCAACGTCAATCGGAGTACCTATATGACTCGTTCAACCATGTCTGACTCTCAACCCTTGGACATGGATATGATTTACTTAGATACTCCCTTCATCCAATTTATATCGTTCCCTTATTTTTTGTTTCATCCCAAATTAGTTGTCCTTTTCTGTAGCTAGCAAAACAAAAAAAGTCAACTTTCCATGCGATTTCTTGATATGTAATTGGCAATATACTCCCATTAGTTCGTTGATGAACCTAGTGGAAAGGGAGTAGTAAAATGAGTGTGGTATCTGTAGTTTCAATATAAGATTCTTTTTAAGTCAAGGGGTAGCAATGATATTTCATTACTAATTTAAACAGGATCCATTGCCCTAGGTACCTAAATAGATCAGCTCATGCTATTGCTAAGGCACTAGTATGAGATGTATCCTAATTAACTGTCAAAAAAAAAAAAAAAAAATTTAAACAGGATCTCTACTCAAACACTGATAATGTGTATTGCAGTGGAATACTTCGTTTTAATTATAAATGTCTAAGAACTCCTTGACTAATATACTTACTGCCGTGATAGGTGGGAAGGATTGATGATGTGGAAATGAGGCGGACTTTCAATCTAGGGATTGGGATGGTGCTAGTAGTAAGCCCAGACGCAGCCGTCAGAATCCTAGGGGATGCAAACGGAAGCACCCCAGTGTATCGCATTGGAGAGGTAGTGAGAGGTGAAGGGGTAAGCTATCGATAAGGCCCATTGATTATGGAAACATTCATTTCATAAGACAATAGCACAAGGCTGTTTCACTACGTCGTGTCGTAGTTTTGCCAAGTTTGGAAAGCTAGAGCATAGCTTAGAGAGTAGTGTTTTTTTTGGTTCAACGAAGAGCGCACTTGGTCGCATTACAATAGGGGGAGGGGGATTTGATTCTGGGACCTATTGTCCATAATACCTCCGTCTTAACCACTCGTCTAAGACATCTTTGGTTCAGAGTAGTGTTTTTTGAGGTATTGTAATTGTATAATAGCAATTTCATATGGTAGCTAGCTAGCTCATTTTGATAAAGGTTCCATCAGTTAGTCTTGTGTTTTTGGATTTAGAAGTCTATTTCTCCATTTGCTAAATTGCTAGACATGTTGCATTGTAGCTCGCTCTGCCATTTATTGTGTTATATGTTGTGCCCTTTGTCATCAAAAAACAAATGAAACTGCTAAACTAAAAATTTGTAGTTCGACCTTTTTGGTGGGGTTCAGAATCCCAATAGGTTGAGACTTGAGCGTAGTTTGTAACTTCAATTTCAGTGTATCCGGCTATAAACCGACTCTGATGGCACATGACCTGAGACCGCATCATTAAAGATAGGTTATACAACCTGATCATAGATGGCGCATGACCAACTGTAGCCCAGTGTCTTGTACCGTGGTTTTTCGCTAGCCCAAGGTCATTGATCTTTCTAAAGGCTAAAGAGTAGAGAGCTTATGACAATCCTACAAACCAACTGCTTAGATAAGGCCTTGTTCTCTGGATTTTTCGTTACTTGGTTATAATTTAATATATAGGATAGACTTGGCATTATTAACATAATAATATGAGAATATGTGGCTCAATAAATTGTGTAAGTGGTTTAGTAATTTTAGAAAAATTATTGATAAAACGACGATAAAAGCCAGCATAACCAAGGAAACTTCTAACTCCCTTATTAGGGGGAGGTAATTGCTCTACTACCTGCACACTTTTTAGGTTCTTGGCTGAGAGATTAGTTGAGATGAGCTCTCTAATCCTTATTTTCAGTTTACTTGGTTCTCTAACTTGTTGGTCTTTGGACTATTGGGGTCGATCACCACGGTGTAGGAGATTCCTCTTAGCTGAAGACAAGCTTGTTCGGCTCGTTTGCCCCTTTTGTTTCTACGCTCTTGTGGCTTAAATCCACCTAGTTTTCCCCGTTAGGCTCTGGGAATTATTTGTAAAGTTGTTGATGTGGATGGCGTTGCTTGGGGTTCAACCTATTCTTCACCACACTGGCCTCGTTACTCCTGTTTGCTTTGTTGTATTTTTAATATTAATAAACAGTTATGTAGTCTTTAATTTTGGCTTATATGCACTAGTCTTGCAAGTCGGGCTTCCAGTGCAACTTAATCAGCTAGCTTGTTTTGTAACTTTTGGGGTACTATAATCACACTTTTTTCAACTGACAAAAAAAATCGAATTATGAGGTGAATTTTCAGCGAGCTGGTCGAGTAAGTCCAAGTAGGATGTATGGCCCATTAAACTTGAAAAAATAAGAACCTGAATGGTTAATGGCACACCTCATTAGCGTGGTTTTAACTCAGCTTAGATATAGATTCGACTGTGTTGGTGAATTAAGTCCAAGTCAGATGTATGACTCATTAAACTTGCAAAAAATAAAAATAGGGAAGGTTAATGGCATACCACACTAGCATGGTTTTAACTCAACTTAAATAAAGATTCGACTGGGCTATCACCAAGGTGCTACCAATACACGTCTACAAGAGTACGAGTCTTTGGCAGGGCTATAGAGGATCGTCTTTGAAGGCACCAAGTCAATAAACTAATAATAACGATAAAAATATGAACTAAGAAGTATTTTAAAAAAATACAAGTGAAATGAAATGAATAATGATTTTAAACGAAATAAAACTTGGTTAGTTAAAAGAAATCAGGTGCCAATTACGAAATGTCATGTGATACCTTTTGTGACGGATAATCCGTCGCAAGGAAGACCTGGCCTTTTGTGTAGCGTAGGAGTAGTTGGTAGAATATGGTTTGTGCTAAACTCAACAGGGCCAGGTTAATTGCAAAGTCTATTTGGCCCTAAAGTCAGGGGGTGTGCCTGGTCCCTGCGCAAGCTAATAGAGAAACCCAAGTGTAAGGTACCGCAAGTCCGCGACGATCATACAACCACTAAGTAACGTGGCGTGGTCACAAATCGATTTAAATTTCATCAATCAAATTGATTTTAGAATGCAGTTCTATTTTCTTTAGCTCAGTGTGTACGAGTTTGCCTAGACCATCAATGAAAAAGAACGAGACTGAATAAACTACTACTAATATTTCTATTATTTTAAATGACTCCTTATAAAGCAGTACTATTATTACACCGTATTCCATATAATGAGGCCGATAAAAACATAAAAACATAAAAACATGCTGAATTAGGACGAGTCATACTTTAATATACTACTATATGTGTTCCTTATTTGCTGTTCTTGTCAGCATAGCATAGCATAGCACAGGGTAGAGCAGCAGCTTCATACCAAGGTGTTTGATTAATTTCTATAAAATTTGTCCCTAAGGATCTCAAGAGTTTCCTTCAAGCTCTAATGTTGTTGTCAGCCATTTGCAGACTTGCTCAGTTTCTTCAGGAATAGTGTAATGCCCTAACCTGCACAATACATAACCAACCACACTGTGAGACGAGTTCTCATCGTAAATTAAGCATCAAATGTATATTTATTATATTTGAAGCTAGTTACTTATACCCATTATAGCTTTTAAAAGTCAAATTCTGAAACCCCAGCGAAATTAGAGTTTCTGCAGATCTTTCACCATGCTCGTATGCAACCACTTCATCCGCTGAAAATATCAAAAGGACAGCGATTGTAATTTCTACACAATGACACTATTTTAATGCCTTGATGTTTCTCACCTATGATCAGGTAAGAGGGTAAGATGTCTGAGGTCTATGTGTAGGAAACGCAGATATGCAACTATATGACCTAATGACCTAATGACCTCTTATGAAAATCGAGTCAACAATTGCATGAACCGACTACTGGTTTACATTCTAAGGAGCGCAGCAAGATCAATGCGCGATTCCCTATATTCCTTCATATTCCCAAGGCACGGAACTGAGTATTTGGCTCCAACAGAATGAAAAGAAGATACTACAGGAAATATTAATACATGAACCGTGGCAGAGCAAAATGGGCAGAGATGCTGCGCGTTGCTTAGCTTCTTCAGATGCTGCCTCCATATATTCTCTCAATGCACTGAAAGAATCGACATAAAATGACCATAAGCTGGTAAAACGTAAATCCCGGTAAAAGAAGTAGGGCATGTCTATCATAAACTAGACAAACCTTGAACAAGGCAGCCAGCTACTAAGTCCGACAACAGCATTCAGGTTGATTGAATAAGGGTCCCCGTTCCTGTAACGTCCTAGCACTTGGCATATTGCAGAATATAAAGCAAGTGTACCACCCATATTGAAACCCCCAATCCCGAGCTTAACTGCAAGTAATTTCCAATATCAATACCAAATTTACAGGAGAAGAGTCCCGTTAATGAATTGGACGTATTTAGAGATTGTTTACAGAAACAGCATACAACGGAAACAAGGAAAACCTAAACTCGTGAAGAAAAGGGTGTGTGAAAGTACGTACTGTCACGAGGTTCATCCGACAATAGGTTGGCAATGTGAGCAGCTGAAACATCCAAGCCTTCCAAATCATCAGTAGCAGTTTCGGATATATCTTCCAAATCAGACCCTGATTATTCAAACCAAATGAGTTTTACAAATTGGATGGGAAGAAATTAGAACTAAATTACTAGTAAAGAAACAGAATAGAGGACAATAGAATCACAAGATGTGCAAGGAAATCCCCCGAAAAATGCTACTGGACGAGTTGGAGCAGTTGGGCAAATCCATTTTATCTGCATGGTTTGAGTTGTTTAAATTAGAACAAAGAACTACAAATAAATCTTTAAATGCTAAAAAAATGTTTTCCATCCGAATGTTTCCCAAAACCTTTCTGATCAAATCAGAAATTATACTTACGTTTGGAAGATGAAGAGTCTCGAAGAACTGAGACCAGCTGCAACACGGAAACTCAAAATTAAAATCCTGTAAATTTGATTTTAGTGATAACACAACCAACAAATACAATGGAGCAATGCTTTGTTCATTTTGCTCATAACTCTTCATTTACAGAATTAAAGATGATCAGACAAATGACAGATTATTCACAAACGTATTTTCGAGTTTGACTGATGAATGCTTGAAATTTAGTTAGTACTTTCAGACATATCCGAGATGAGACTGTAATGGATAAAACTTGAGACAGCTTATCAGAAAGCAAGGAATGATCGAACAACAATGCTACGAAACATTTCTCCTAATCACTACCCATGATCATTTTTCTGGTTGTTTCTTGTTGCAGAAATCAAAAACAGCTGCTGTCATTCACAACATAAGCTAGAAATTTGACAGAAAGATCAACATAGCTAAGAAATTTGATGTCAGGAAAATATTCACGCAACCTTTAATGCAGGAATTTTACGACATTAAAAGGAAAATCACGCCAAAGCATATAGAATGTAGTACCTCAAACCTTTGTCCCCCATACCATGTAACCACACGATAGTGGCTTGGTGGTCGCCCTTAGGCCGAACAACATGAGTTCCTCCAAACTCCAGAGTAGTAGTCATATGATGACTAGTTGCACTAGTCTCCTCGCTACCTGAAACAACGAGTAAATGTAATGTCGCAAAAACTAACCATCTGAGGCCCGGGGGAAAAGGTTAGCCATAATAAAGACTAACCTGAGCCCTCGACATTGCCAGCAATAGGGTTCATATCGGAGGAGCAAGCCACAAAGTTGAATACTTGATGCTATGCTATGAAGTATTAGCACTAGCCCTATTTATACAGATATCTGGGGGTACAAATGGAAGTATACCAAAGAATCTACTGAACAGGGAACACTGCTTGCTCATAAGCCACGAAACGATACACGTCCGTTCACTGACATAAATAAAGAAACTAAAAAATAAGCTCTCTAGCAATATAAAAGGCCATCACTCATCACTCGTAAGTTAGGTATCCCGGACACTTCACTTAATTAGCCGTCCCGTGTTCGACACCGTGTCCGACACTCGTTGGACACATGGCTAAATATATTATAATTTAGACGAGGAATAAAATTTTAAAAAAAGACCAATTAGAAGATGAGTTTGACTGGAAAATGAGAATTAGTTATGATAAACGTCGAATTGTACCTTTATTTGTTTAAATTTAGCTTCAAATACAAGATAAAAATAAAATTATACGTTATTTATAACCATAAAATATATTCCCTCCGATTTTCTGTGTTGTTCCCTCTTTCCTCTTTTGGACAACATTTTTATGTGGGGTCATATGTATTGTGTGGTCCAAATTGATTCTCTTATTTCTTGCGTCAAAATGGAAAGGGAACAACACAAGAAATCGAAGGGAGTATATTTTATTATATTTAAATGCCGTATTCCATGTCCTAAATTTCATGGGATGCCGTGTCTCGTGTCCATATTCGTATCCGTTTTGGTGTTACCTAGCTCATAACTCTCATCAGGGAGTAAAAAAAGAGATGATTATTGTGAAGAAAGGTATAAAAAACTGAAAAAGTAGAAGCCCTTTATGAAAATAGAATCCACAATCAAATCCAAGGCACAATTCACCCACCCAACCACCCATCCAATCATGCTTCTTGTAGTTTCAAATAGTAAATAAATAATCCATTTGAAACATACCACCAGATTCAGCAAATTAAAAAATTCATCTAAAAGCTACTACAAATATTACATGTCAACAACATTACAACATCACTCGAGTGTCGACTGTCGAGTTCCTTGAGCATGCTTCACCTGAGCGGGTAAAGGGGGTGTTTGGTTCTTTCATATACGCGTCTTTTACGATAGATACCGATGGATTCTAACTCTATTACAACCCCTGAAATCTCATATCCACCCTCCCCGCTAAGTTCTAACTCCATTATTCTCATTCTCTGATTGAACCAAACAACTTTAATATGGAGTAGGTTCTAACTTTATATCTCATTGGAAGTAGAATCCATTCCATTTATTCCCCTTAATTTTGTTTAGTTTTAGGTAAAAAGAACAGTTAAGTTCGTAGGCGAAAAATAATTTCGTTATTTTTCATTTATTCCTAGTTTGCCTATGAGTATTCAAATTAAATTTAGTAAAATTAAATATGGCTTCATTGCATATCTGTTACGGAGACGGTTTTCATAATAACTAGCTATCGTTTTTGAGCTAACGACCTGACTTTTTTTGTACATATTTATAAGCAACAATTAAAAACAAAATAATAATAACAACGATTTTAAATTTGCTATTTTTTGCAATAAAAACTTAAAACGATCATAAATATTGGGGCAAAAAATTTGACGATTAAGAATGATGAAACTTGTAACGGTCATAACTTTGCTCAAGTATCTCTTTTTGATGTTTTTTTTTCATATTTCGACGAGACAAATGGAAAAAATTAGTTAACCTGGCTCTTTCGTAAATTGATTGTGAAGTAGCAGACCAAAAGACATTTAACCCTGCAACATCCAAATTTGCAATTAAAACATAATTTCTTATTGTTTATACAAATCCTGAAGTATAAGGTGCATATTAACATAAAGTGCCAAGTATATGGTGGATATAACTCAGAGGTGCCAAGTACCCATCAAATAATTCATGCACCAACTTGCATTTTGAATGGAGAATCTATACATCATCAGTTATGCACCGTGTCATAGCATTCCTAGCCGTAACAAATAAATCACAAATTCTCAATCCGTCACAAGCTGAAGTAATACCCAAGTAATTAGATAAATAAATGCATAATATTATCCCTAGATAATTTTCACTTTTGTCTTATCTATAAACTTCGGCTTACGACGGATATGTCCGTTTTCAATGAGACTCGATGCAAATAAATCAACATTTCCCTACCTCACAAATTCTCAACTTGGAGAGATACAGGTGTCTAATAACTAAGGCTTGTTTCGATACAAAAATGAAAGGGAGACCGAGGGGAAGAAAGGGGAGGGGAGCGGAAACGATGGAACATTGTTTTATCTCAGAATGTTCGTTTGCTGGAGGGAAGTAAAATGACTCCTTCCGAATTTATTTTGTTAACCAAACAAAGGAATTTCCGTCCCTCCAAATCTCCACAACATGGCGCTCCAAAATTATTTAATGAATATGCTAAATTGGATTTTGGCATTTCGGTACTGAGTCATTTTTTGCCGTTTAGTAAATCAAACAAATTTGTCTCCAATATAATTTTAAATTGCATGGTTTATTCCAAAGGGTAAAATTTTTCTAGTTTTGAAACAAGACTTTAGATAGTCATACAAGACTCGTCCAAAACTACTAGACCATCCCTAAATAAGGTCGTCAAAGAAGTCGCGACCTTATTGTGTCACCCTAATTACGTAATTAAGACGCTATTTTGGTGACCTTGAAGCACAAATTGACCCCAAAATGAGTTGGTGAATTTTTTTGATGACCTTTGACGCGTCGAAATGTTATTGCTTATTATATTATTTGGCAGGGTAGAGAATATTATTAAGGATTAAAAATGTTAAAAAATGGAAAATGACTGGAAAATGATTAGATTGATGCCCCAAGTTTGTGACCTTCGGCTCGGGAGGGTGTAAGCGAGTTGAAAGTGAGTGAAGATAATTGAAGTGAGATTAGGAGCTAAAACGTTAGCGACTTAGTTAACGTGATCTTCTACGTGCTTGAGCATGGTTTAATAATATACTAAAGTCTTAACAAAGTCTTAAGAGTCCTCAAAATTCAAGGCTCAACTTAAGACTATGGGTGAGTTTTGACCCCACTTTCTATTGAAATTATTAATAAAATGCCCTGATATTTGCGGAGCGTCATATGATAAACACAAATTCTCATTTGTGACGGCGGTATCCGTCACAAGCTTGTGACGGATACCGTTTTCTCTCACAAAATACCCACTTTTTCTCTCTCTCCAACACTATTATGCGGTTCCCTTTCTCCACTAACTCATTTTGTATCTATTTTATCTCACAAAATATCTGTCACAAATGGTGACCCGTCACAAGCAAGACTTACTATATAATAAATTATCCTCATAAAATAATCCTATCGTAAAAGCAACAGAGAGTAGTCGAGTAGATACTAACAAATTCAAAAAACAAAGCGGCCAAATCTAAACAAATAAACACATTGATCCCAATATATAAAATTTAGAGTAATATGCTTTAAACAAAGTCAACTCTTATAATACCCGTCCTTCTAATTAGAAGCAAGAACCAAAAGTAAAACAGAAAAGTCCCGATTTAATTTACCCTAATGAGGTGATCAGAAAGTATAGCACTACGCCACTACCTCAAAGTAAGTATATTATTAGAGTCAAATGTAAGAGAATCTCTAAATTAATTAACTAACAACTAAACATATGATTAAATTTGGTCATGGACCGCTGAATCATATGGACCGTTGGTACGGTTAAACAAGGTTTAAACAATATTCACCTCTAGACCACGTGTCCTAACTAACTCTTCGACATCATGAATAGGTTGCTTGCTTAACAAAACAAAGTAAGTATCAAGTAGCCGAGAAATAAAAGAGTATAATTGACTATGTATCATTTTGAGGGTAGGGATGTCAAAGGATTGGATCTGGAGCAAATTCGGCAGGATTCAAATTCAGATCATTGTTATCTACATTGGATTCAGATCCGTATCCAACGGATTCGGGTCGGATCCGGATCTGTTACGTGTCGATCGATAGGTGCTTTCGCTGGCCAGATTTTCGTGTCTTAGGTTTTTTTTAGTTAGTTACTCTTTGGACTTTAGTACCTGAGAGTTGTAATTTTATTTCATTAGGTTATCTTTTATTCTAGTTTTGAATGCTACAAACTTATTCTATGTAAAACTTTTCTTCAACTTTTAGATCTAGATTTTGCATTCTTCTTCTCTACTTTCCGGATTATTGGTAATTAAATTTAATCTTTCACTCTTCTTTATCTAATTGTTCATTTATTTTCCTCCTTGTTGCTATTCATTTTATGTTGAATTTTATCATTATCATTGTTGTTAATTTCGTTATACGTAGCTAATATCTTCGCTAGTATTTAGGGGATTCAATGAATTTATGACGGGTGTTAATTAGGTTTTAGATTGGTCAATCATATTATGTCTTTGTTGTTAATTGTAGCATTTAATCACGATTAGTCAGTTAATGTGCATGATTGACTATTTGATTCGGTAAACCCTAACCTAAGATCGAGAGCCTGGTGGGGATTAGACCTGCTACAAACATTATAGTGCCTTAATAAGTTGCAAAAGCTCGTTAGAAACATTTTAGGGTTATTAGCGACCGAGATGACCTTTTCGCTACCCCTTAGACCGATATATGCGAGCGATCTGTGACCTGGACTATAATCGTTAGACTTTCATTGATGAACCGACTATCCCGGTTTTCTCTCCTTATATTTTATACTCTCTACTTCTCTTTCCTTATAACTTTAGTTTAGTAAACAAATCAAACAACCCCATTTGGCTACTTTGGCCGACTTTAGTTAGCAAATAGAACATATACAGTCTCTCTGTGGATTCGATCCCGACTTTCCCTAACTATTTTAGTTAGTGGCTTTAGGGTTATTTTTGATAGGGTTGCGACAGCCGTGTCAATAAACGATTGAATGGTAAAGTATGAGGGTGTGGGTTGGATAAGTGTAATTAGTATGAGGGTGTGGATAGTTTAGGTAGTTTAGTTAAGTTAAAGTCGGTATGTCGTAGTTAGATCGGGTTTTTTATAAACATCGTCATCGTAATTTAGTTTGCGTATTAATTTTAATTAAGAGAAAATTAAGAGGGTTATTTGTAAAAAGAACATATAAGAGATTATTTGCTATTTACTAAACAATTAATAATAATTATGTTACTGAGATTTGTTAATTGAAATTTGCAGTCGTACTTACTAATGTTAGCTCCAATTAAAATTTATGTCAGCTAATTGTCAAACATGGTCCAAAACATTTTTTTGGCATGTGCAATAGTGGAAGCACAAAACTTTGGAGAGACGATCCCTCATTAAGTTATTGAGAGACCAGTTTATCGTACTCATATAACATTCAAATCCCTTTACTATTGATTGTGACTCAAAATGTATATTCTAATTCTTGCATGTTTTTATAATAAATTGTCCCTATTTTCATATGTTTTAGCCGTATTTATTAGTACCTCATTTTTTAACATATGTACTCGTTTTATAACTTTTTGTGCCATTTTTCCATCACTTTGTAATTAATCTCGCAATAAGTTTATTGAGAGACCATTTCTCAGACCACGTACTTGAACCGTAGACCCCTTACTATCTTGCAACTATGCTTAGACCTTTGATTACTAAAATCATAAACTAGTATGGTTCAAAGACGTGGATGAGTTAGAAGGGCAACATGAATTTTTTTTGATTTTTTTTGTCAACATGATATTAGGTCTTGAATAGACAAAATCCAGAGCCAATCGAGTTAAAGGGCAAACACATGATATATTCTCCTTATTCTTGCAAGAGAATCACAATCTCTAGTGTCCGGATTTTTGTAGTGTTTCGTTAAAAATGCATTAAAAAAATTGTTCCACTAAAAGTCGAGCTGAAAAATTCAGTCCGACAATAACTCTCCCGATGGATGATTTGAGGACATGCCGGTGCTAGGATGTTCCAAAGAAGAATCAAAACAAAAGAAAGCTACACTATTACAGCATGAAACACTAGATTATTTAAACATACGACAATGACATGCATTGTTTGGAAAATAGCTAGAAAATAACATGTCAACGGAAGTCCAAACCAACAAGAAAAATAAGAGTTGATAATCTACGATTCCACATAACACTCAGAAACCACCTTCCACGAATCGGTTTGCCCCAAATGTAGTCTCTCAGATAACAAAGGTGTCCGCTAAAAGTGCATACCATCATTTTTTATGACAGCAAAAGGCATAAACTACTTGATCAAACACAAATTCTCGTTGAGACCGTATCATGATAATATTATCATGAAACCAACACATGTGGGGTGGTATGACTAAAAGCTCTAGCTAGGACTAGCCTCAGGAGAACCATCTCCATATGAGACTAGTCCTTTTTTACCAGGTGAGCTGACCGATGATGACCTTGACCGAGACATGGTCGCTTTTTTTGGAGGTGGTGAACCCTTAGATGATCCAGATGCTGCTGGACTCGGACTCCTGCTTCGGCTCTGACTAGAAGATGAAACACGCTTATCAGCCCGAGGAGATGCACGGTATCTGGGCGGGTCCACTGGAGAACGACTACGGACAGGGCTGCGACTGTAACGGCGGCGGCGGTAGGGCGGACTTCGGGACACACTCAGACTCCTTGTTCTGCTTCTCCTGCCCCTGTATCTGCAACAAGCCAGAGAATTATCACCACACCAACAATAAAAATGAAATTTATTCCTAAAATGATTCCACGAATTCTCATAGCCATGTAGAATAATAAAATGGGGCAATGCTTTAGTTTTTAGTTGTGTAATGGGCATTAACATTAATCCGACTCTCCCGAGACCAATTGAGAGATTTGGGGTCGGCTAACAAGAACACTCGAATAGAACCATACGTTTATTGGCCAAATACACCAAAATATAGAAGTTTTTTTTTCGGTTCAAATGAGCGCACTTAGTCACGGTAAGAAACCAGAAAAGGAAAGTTGTGAATCTGAATTAGTATTTGTTAAACATGTAAAAACTCGTCTCGTTATACCTTGGTGGAGATTTTCTAGGACTCCTGTAGCGTCGTGGTGGGGAACGATCAGAGTAACGCCTATGACTTGAGTATCTGTAAATGAGAGCAAACATGACTTGAAATATAATATGAATATCCGTAAGTGCAAAAAAATAAATACAAGAACTGGGTTTGATACTTAAAAAAACAAATAATGACAAGCAGGAGTACCTGTCACGACCAGCATAACGATAACGATCAGGTGTGGGGGTCCGGTATTTACGAGCAAAAGAGTATCTGTCACTGAATCCTCTGCCCCTTCGGATACGTTTTGGAGACCCATCCGGGGAAGCGCTTCTGGACACACTCCTCCGACGAGGAGGACTTCTAGAATAGCTACGGCGCCTGTAACTCCTTCTGGGTGATCTAACAGGACTACGGCTAGCAACTCTTCTAGAAGGTGCCCGGCCCGAGCTTCGGCTTACGCTTCTATGTGAAGATCTTACGGGGCTCATACTTCTACGAGAAGATCGTACTGGGCTTGGACTGCTTTTCCTCGGACTTCTTCGAGGTGGGGACTGAATTGGGCTTACACTAGCCTTCCTTCGAGAACGGCTCCTTGGTGGGCTCATGCTTGGACTCCTAGCAGGGCTCCTGCTTGGACTCCTGCTCAGGCTCCTAGCAGCGCTCTTAACCGGGCTCCTGCTCGGGCTCCTTACTGGGCTCCTGCTCGGGCTCCTTACTGGACTTCTGCTTATAGGACGACCTCTTGGTAGAGCTTGAGGGGGGCTCATACTAGCACTGGGGCTTCTGCTGGAGTCCCTGTGTGGAGTTGCACTCCTGCTCCTGCTCCTATTCCTCGGACTAATACTCATACTCTTACTCATGGCCCTTTTAGGACTTGCACTTCTGCTCCTGACCATCAATAAATTCTCAATACAAAAAGGTGTTGAACATAATCTTAAATATTTGAGAAGAATGAATGTAGACCTAGATTTGTCAGGGTGGTCCTCTAGCACATCAGGTTGTCTGTCTTCACTTCTGCCAGATCTTGTATCTCTGTCGCGGCCATTAACTCGCTGTTCTCCATTTTCCTTGGGATATATATACTCGTCAAATTTCTCAGAACCTTCAATTCTTTCAAGATTGTCGACTGCAACCACATTCTCTGGCAACAGAGAGTGGTTTCCAGCTGCAGAAGCTCAAATTATCAGGGAATAAATATTCGGAAAGTACAACCATGCAGAAATAACATCACCCTCATAAAACAACAGCTTTGTATAAACTATGAGATATCAGAAGTTATAGCTTTATTCATAGAAGAATCTAATACTGAGTTTGGTTCCAGATAAATACTGAATTATATGTTGCCCACAAATACACAATAGAGTGCAATATTAATCCAAACAAAAGGGGCCAACATGCTTTTACACTAGAGCAAAAGAAAGTAATCATACACTAAGCTGAATCCCCAACAGGGGCCAACGCCCAATTAAACTCTTCTGGATAAGGACCAGTCTTGGCAATATTAAAGCAAAGGCGCTTATAATACTTTAAAAAATGAACAGTTTGATCAGAAAGGTGCTTAAAATGCATTGATAGCTTGTTGACACCACTGTGATTTGAATACTTTACAGACCTACTACATAATGTCAAGTTTCGTAATATGCAGATTAATGCCAAGTGGGCAATTTTGATGTGAGTCTCGGAACATCAACAAGAATAAGGTGAGTCTTAAAGACGTAAACTATGAAGATACAATTGTCAAATGTAATACCAAACCAGTAACTGAGATACATGAGAAGAAGTGTGTACTATAATGCAAAAACGGCTAGATTTCTACATTAGCCTTCAAATGGGAACTACAGGACAAACTCTTCAAGATAAATTTCAAGGGCAGGATTTTATATCCAACTACATAACTCAGGCAAGTCTGCAATTAAAAGCATGTATCATAAAAACCGTGATCTTATATCCAACTATCGACGTGATACGAGGCACGCACGCAAAAAACAAAAAGAAACAAAAAACAATGCCTCAATATTGACATGAACCCGCACTTAAATATAGGGACCATAGCTAAGTTAACCAAACTCAGTTGCAAGTGTCGAGCAGGTGAGTATCTGAAAGTTAAATAAGGCTATATTGTGAAAATTCTCACATTTAAGCCAAACATGAAATGCCAGAGGGTTGTGTCTTAAGGAGTGACATGTTGACATATAACACAACTACAGTCAACTGTTTGATGTAAGGTAGGCATACAATAATGCACACACAGCCCCCAAGTTCTCTAAACCCAAAGGTCTAATTGTTCAGTGAGAATCAACTTTCTCTAGCAACTAGCATTAATGTCCCATATCAATACTACATAAAACAAATCATTTCCCAGATCTCTAAAGAATCTTGACACAACCGACAATAGATTCAACAAACCAAGAAGTAGCACCACAGATTTGCGCATTAATCCACAACTAAATGAGAGGCTCAAGATATGCACAGTAACCTTGTCTTTTAAAGACAAAATGCAAAATGAGAGTCAACCAGTTCCTCCATCTAGCAATAAGTGCCAAATCGATAGTGGACAACATATGAATTTCTCCTAGATTCCTAATGGATCAAATTCAATATTGATTGAAGATAGAAATCAGCATTAAGGACAGTAGTCTAGTACCAAATTCAAATAGAGTTACAAATTTAAACTTATTTAAAGTAACCCGGAAAATAATAGCCATCTAAGCAAATCAAGCACACAGCGACAAATATGAGATCAGTGTATATCTTCCTTTTTTCTCAGTACAACCGCATGACACACTACTAGAAATTACATTCAACCAGAAACAGCATACCTCAGTGTAAGACTACTTAAGAAAATGCAGCAGAATCGACCATACCTGGTTTCTGCAAATCTTGTTTCTGATTGAGCTCTCTAGCTTTGACTTCATCGTCAGAGCTGCTCTCAGCCTCGCTCTCACTATCAGTATCACTAAGACTGCCCAAAGCTCTTCATAAGAAGGGCACAAAATATCCATCAACATTTATTTACATAACTGATATAGGCCAGCAATATTCAGAAAAGCAGTAAAGCATCGAAGCACGACAAATCAAGTTGAGTGAGAACTAACAACATTTAAGCACATTATAAAGCATATATGAGGGTAACACAAAAAGGATGTAGAAAATATAAAATATGTGATACTTTCAGTAGTTCAGGTTTCTATAATATATGTAACATAATGGAAATTACTTATACTATTCAAAATAGGGCATTCTTAGACCGCAATAAAATGCCATATTTTCAGTCAATGATTTGAACTTTGAAGTTAAGTTATGACAGTGAACCTTTTTTCTCTCAAAATATCAACATGTAGGTGACATAAATATCTTAGCAAGCATCGAAAAGAACTGAAAGGAAGGAGCGGGAACGGGTAGTCGCGCAATGGGAAATATACCAAGTATGCAGCTAAAGACCTATAAAGTCTAAAACTAGATGCAAATATTGTGATGCAACGCAAAAAACAATGTTCAACTGAAGTTCTATCATGACAATATATAAAGAATAAATCCGACTACTAGTATGTAGTCACCTTTTTGACTTGCGCCTTGACCGCTTGTCATGCCTTTTGCGTTTCTTGTCACGCCTATCTTTGCGCTTCCTACGTCCGTGTTTGTCCCTCCGCGATCTCTTTCTCTTCTTACGCCTATCATCACTAGATGAACTGAGGTCTGATGAGGATGCATCACTATCAGAATCAGAATCAGAATCCGAATCAGACTCTGTACTATCCAGTTCACTATCAGAGGAACTCTCAGACTCAGATGAAGAATATTTTCTTCTTTTCTTTCTCTTGTCCCTAGATGATTTCTTATGTTTCCCTTTGCGTCTAGCTTCCTGGCCATAAGCATCCGAGCTTGCTTGCTTTCCCAACTTTTTCCTGAGTTTCTTCTTATCTGCATAACGAGTGGAATTCAGGATGACCATAGAAGGAAGTCAACACTCAAACTAATTTGTCTGTCTTAGTTTACAAAAACATGGCACAGCTCACCAAGTCACAAGCCAAAAATTAATGGTTGTCCATTAAGGTGCCACCGCCAAGGGATAGGAATCAGCAATTTGCAAGAAAAAAGGAATAGTTCCTTTCTTATGTCTTTCTCTTTGCCCCATTGTTCTATGCTTTTAGTTATCTAGAAGTTTAACCTCTCTAAAATTCAAGAAAGGGATGACGCTGAAAATAATTATTTTGAAAATATAAAATTGACTGCAAAAAGAGTACTCATGTGTATTGTAGCATCCTCATTGTTTTTGTGCCACTCATCCTTTTAAAACTAAATCGTTCGTACATATCCTAACATCGGAAAAGAATGACGATAAAGTAATAGTGTCATCTATTTAATAACTAAAGGAAATTGAAAGTCTTGTGAACGTATCATTCATTCATTATCAAGAATTGGAAAGTCATGGGAATTCAATTCTTGGGAATTGCACAAGTTGACTTAGGTTGAAAAGGGAATTGGAATTCTTAAAGTTATCATTCCCAATAATTGAAAACTGATGAGAATTGCACAGAGTAAATTTGGTTGACAAACATAAGTTTAAATTCGCAAGGAATTTTCAATTACTTTTGGGCTCGGCAAGTGACTTCTTCTAACAAGGATATCCGTAAGACATCATATTTCCTATGTATGAAATCATTAACATAAGGCCTTGTTTGGAGGATAGATGGATTTTTAAAGAAAGGGAGGGGAGGGATTTGGAGGGGCGATTTCCATTGTTTGGTTAGCAAAATGGAGATAGAGGGATTTGGAGGGGAGGTAAAATGAATCCCTCCATTTCCCTCTTCCAAGGCAAAAAGTTTTCCCTCAAACATAGGAAAGATTTAGAGGGGAAACTCCTATCCACCATTCCATCTCCCCTTCCCTTCCCATGTTCCCCCTCTCCTTCCTATCCCTCTATTTATTAGACAACTTCTATTCACAAGTAGAATTTTAACTTTCCGCAAAGTAGATGGATAACAAAACAAGCACCTTGGCAATAAGGCAACTTCTTTTCATGAATATAAATACCAACGAACAAAGGTTTAACAATACCAACCAACAAAGGTTATTAAGCATGTTCATTACCGCTCTCACTAAATTCACCGCAGTTAACAATTTTAACTGTGACAGCTGGTTTGCCATCTTCATCACCCACATTTTCTATTTTCTTCAGTACCTCGAATCCATACACAAGCTTCCCGAAGACTACATTTTTCCTGTCAGAACAAAAAAAAATTGAGGCGCAACATTCTGGATAAGTTTCACAATACATCTACCCAGTTTAACCATCCCTTATCAAACACAGCAGACCAAACTACCATCAAACCACAGGAGTCTCGAGTAATACTACATCCTCCAGCATTCTGCTCAAAGAAGCAAGAACCGTGCTATATTCAGAGTAAACTAAATCTGAGGGAAGAGGAGGAAAGTACCTGTCAAGATTGTGATTAGCCTTAAACAAAAGACTGAAAATAGATCCACGAGTATCACGATCAGCAATCGACATAGATAAAAGACCAGGTTCATCATGCTTAAGCTTTGGCGACTCATCTGGAAGAAGAAGAACAAGGTACAACATTAAATGATGAAAATTCAAAAACGAAACAACAAGAAAACACCACAACATCTACAACTCCCAACATTAGCATATACAATCAGCTAACACAAACAAATATCCATGACAGGAAGAATTATCTTCAGCAACAATCTTACCTATGTACAAGCACGCTACCATGGTGTAAATGCACATGTAACCAACAAGCAAATTCTTGTGTATGGTCAGTAATCAAGATGATTAGCTAATCCTACATCTAATCTCTCTTTGTTTAACAGATAGGGTAACTTTGCTAATAACCCAACATGCTTGATCTGCAGTTGAAATCTAATGGAAAACCGGGATAGAAGGGATCTTGTCAGGTACCGAAAAAGCCCTATAGGGTTAAAAATAAATCATTGACTCGTTTGATTTATTTGATTGAAAGGCCAACACTGAATACTGAAATCAACGATATGAAATTGTAAAAGGAAAGAGGTTCTCCCATACCCACCTCTATCCTCAGGCCTTGCAATGCAGCATCACACCAGGCAAAAATCTAACATGTCCAACACATTCATTCAGTATCTTTTACAGAGAACGCCAAAAGAACAAACAATACAATAATGGAGTAAGTTGAAACAAAAAAAGACCCCCATATGCATAATATAGACCATTGAGTCAATGGTTATAGTAATTCACTTACCAAGTTCAACAAAAAGTAACAAATTGGCCACCCTAATGCAGACACAAAGTCACTGTTTTCACCAATCAGATTCAAAGTATTTACCAATCAGATTCAATCAGGTCACGAGAAGAACAGATAAAAAATTAATAACCACCACGAACACCAACAAGATTCTTTCTTCAAAAGCTATTAACCAAAGATTCATAAGAAGGGCATATAATCTTACCAGGAAATTTATCACCATATATACTTTCGCCAGCTTTGCCTGCAGAACATTTAAAAGAGCGCTATTACACACAGTAATATGGAGATCTATGGCAAGGTAGATAGATAACCAAACCAGAGATGTGCCTTCAGTAACCATAAGAAACGAACAAAATAGCAAATAATAAGTTTTTCAAACCATAATCCTATTTTCCCAATAAAATGCATGCCAATGAATTTCATTACCTAAACATGAGCGAGAACAAAGAAGACATGCAAGAAGATATTAAAAATGAATCACAAGTAGGCCTAACCAGCCAACAAAGAGAACCAAATCTATAGATCCTGACTGTTATATGACAAAAACTTACTCCTTTTGTTATTTCTTCCACTTCCAAAATGGCACATTACGTAAGGAAAATAATAAACAATAAGAAAAGTAGAAAGCAGAAAAGGGGGACACTTTACGAGAGAGAAGTGAATGACAAAAAGAGAATGTGGAAGAATCATAGAAATGGACCAGAGAGAAAAAGTGGACGAATCAACGAAAATAAGGGAGTCTATAAGACCGTAAATGCATATCATGGATAAATTGCATATTATACCCCGCATAAGACAAATCAGTTAATGACTTAGTTGTATGCATAAAATGGTCTCAAACAAGACTAATGGATCCCCGGTTACCAAGGTTGGTCACAACATACACAGACAATGAACCAATATTAACAATCATCGAATTCCTAACAAAGGAAGCACCAAAAGATAATGTGGTGAATCTCAAGTCTCTCGAACATCATAAGATTGCTACTGGTAACAAGTCACAATATTGTAACGACAATTTGATTAGAACAATCCTAGAAGAAATTCAGCAGTCATTCTCTTGATGATGAAATATTGAGGATGGATATATCGTATACCTTCTTGTCTAAGTAGATCACCACCCTACAGAAAAAGAAAAGAAAACATTGATCAGTATTTAGCAGAAGACTCAAATTTCCATACATCTAAACACAGCCATACACGTAGCAAATATCTTTACTAAATCATGATCTATAACAAGTACAACCTTAGAACTATATCTTTAGAAAAGCAGGAGGGACCGTCAGCCCTGTATCCTACAGCATAAGCAAGGATAACCGACAAATGAAGGAGCAAAGACAATATCCAAGTTATGCAGACAGAAAACTAGTTTGGGGTAAGAATTTAAACTTCATCAAATACAAACTAGAGAATAGGGGCATACCTGAGCCATTGAACCCTTCATTATATGATGGAAAAAAGTTCCTTTGTAGTACAGAGGCTTCCCTAGTGTTAGGCCAACACCCTTTTCGCCTGCAATAGCACAACATAAAGCGTAAGACTGGTGGACTACGGCAAAAACAACTTCAGAAAGAAGCAAACAAAATTGTGGACCAATAAAGAGAGTATATAAAATATTGAATCTGAATGGAAACGAACGCTTATATCTCATATATGACTCAGAAAAAACTCATTAATACTGATGAAAGATAGTTCAGAAATAGAGACGCATGAACAATAAGGCTCTCTTCCCCAACATTTTTAAAAAATGTTTGGCTGGCATTTTGTTAACAAAGTGAAATTGAGACGACAGCAAGCTGTTGCCCCACACACACACACAAGAAAACGAATAAAACAACAAGAACCGATAACACATAAGTAGGTTAGCGAGAAACTCGGAATAATTTACCAGTGCATAACGCACGAAAGTTCTCAGCAGTCCTTGGGACAACATCAGAAAAGAGCTGCAAAACAGAAGACTAATTATTGATGCTTGGAAAATTTCTACAAGTTAAACAAGCAAAAACAGGAGGTTGGGAAGCATTAGTGTCTTAGAGCATTACACAGTTAACAGAATCCAGAATCAGTTCAGAGTGTGGAAATACCTCAAATACCATCTTTTCAAGAGGATCTCCATCAATACAAACGTCTAAGAAAACCAGCGAATTTTTCTTCTTGGTCATTTTCTTTTCAATCAAAGAATTTCAAGCTAAGTTCCCTGCAATCTGTTACTAAGAAGAAAGCAGGAAACATAAAAACGCAGCAGAAAGCATGCCTCATAAAAATTACAATAACAAAGAAATAATATCCAGTGTCCCGGAAAAAGGCAAACGTGCTGAGATTTCCTATACAAGTAGGATAAGATCCCTCCAAGTTCAAACTACCTCACACTGCTTCAAGCAACTATTCTCAGTATATACTCACTCCAAACTACCAAGCTAGTAAAGCAGCCTCTTAACAAGTATTCACACACTTTATTATGTTCTACACCACTCCACTGCAAACAAATTTATAAAACGGTCTCAATGAGTGAATTACTCTTAACTAGTACGGAGTATAATCATACAATCCTTAAACCACAGTTTTGCTTTAACATACCAACAATGCTGTATCACTCACATTTTGGGTAAGTGACAATGCAACACTCAAACAACCTATCTATACCCTTGCTAAAATTCCCGGACACGTATTTTACTTGAGGTTACCTTCATCAGGTACCAAGTTGTGAAAACCCCCCACATGATTATTAGTGCTTCGCTTATCGCTCATTCAAAGAAACTTCACTCCAACACTAACAATATCACATCTTCAAAACCTAAATATACTGTAATAGCACAGCAATTCATATTCCCACTTGGGAAAAAAACAAATCCCTGAAATCCAGTAGCATTATCCAAATCCCTGAAATCCAGTAGCATTATCACTGATTCGCTGACAACACCTGACAATTGACACATCTTACATGTGATTCTAACAACTACAGGATCCTACCTATCTGGGAAAACATCAATGGGATCTTACGGAGAAATTTAAACAGTAAACAAACAGAGTCCACTGTCCTCCAAACACGATTCTACAGTAAAGCAGGTGTCATAAGGCAAACACTAACTCCATGCATGGAGAACACGAATCACCAAACCACGTGGAGACACGTATCGATCATCAAACGTCCACACGTCTATCATCAAATAGATATAATCTGTGGAGCAACAACTGTTTGAAAATCGAATATTGTTAGAATATAAAACGAAGCAAGGAACTCCAAACATCGGCTTATGCTTTTGGTTGAGTTGGTTTCTTGACATGGTATCAGAGCCATGTGACCAGAATCCCACCCCCTCCATTCTAAAGTGGATAATCAGAACAGGCAGAACAGGCAAGGGAATTCCGCCTTCACCCACACTTCAAGCCCAAAAAGAAAAAAGGGCCTTCGTGTGAGGGAGTGTTAGAATATAAAACGAATCAAATAACTCCAAACATGGGCTTAAGCTTTTGGTTGAGTTGGTTTCTTGACAAATACCTCTGACATAACATATAATAAAGGATGCAAACTAAACACTTAACAGCGTGAACGAAATATGACAATCAAACAGAATTACACCAAATTGCAATTACAAGAATCAAACAAACACCGGATACGTAAGATAGGTAATTCCTTCAGTACCTGAAGGACATCAAAATAACTACAAGATGCAAAAATACAGAATTAAACTATATAATCACATGTAGTGCAAATCACCTCATTCAATATAAACAGAAATCATGAATGCGAAAACCTAACATAACATTTTTGCTATCGAATCGGCGATGCATAATCAGTCAAAACAACAGAAAATAATTTGAAGATGCGAGAATAAATTAAAATCAAAGAAAATTCAAAAAGTAGTGAAGAAATTAAAAGAGAGTAGTTACCTGAGCTGATGGTGGCGGAGACAGCGATACGAAGGCGCGGTCGAGTGTCGCCGGCGACGGCGGATGAGTGAGAGCGAGTGAGAAATGAGGTTGTTGATGAGTGTGTAATGAGAGAGATAGTGTGCGGCAATAGAGAGCATTAAACTTAGGGTTTTCCCATTCTCATTTTTTTCTGCCACCCAATTTTCTGGTACAGTATTTGTCTAGTTGCTCACAAAATAGTTGCACCACCCGATTATATTCCAAATACTCCAAATTATTGGGTTAAGACGGTCTCATACTATAGTACGGTTATACGGGTGCGATTTGTAAAATTATTATCGTCGAAATATATATTCTATGGTCAAATTGATAATATTTTTCTTATATATGGGTATTCTAAAGATCTTATAATATTTGATCTTATATCTACGGGTTTTTGTAATCGTTTTATACAAAATTAATGTAACACCCTTAGAAATTCACGAGATTGTTAATTTCAATTTTGTAAAGTATGTGATCAATTGATCAATTACCGTCTTAATACGACAAAGCAATACCTGGTTTGTTTTAAAAAACCATTAAATATTAGACGTTTGACATATCACTTGAGAAAAATTATTCTATACATTAGAAATGAGAAATTATTAATTTTCAGTAATATATGTTGTAGTTAAAAGTTTAGAAAAATAATTGTTTTACATGTTGGAAGGAGGATGAATGTAGAGGAAGTGAAAGAGATTTAAGAGGGAAAAAAATAGGTGGAAGACAACTGTGATTTTCGAGAAGTTTATAAAGAATACAAAAGATTCATGGAATAATGAAATGAATTGAAAGAATTTCCTAGGTCGGTTTAATTTTTTTTGATAAGGTGACGTGACTGGTTCCAAAAAGTTGATGATTAGTTATTGATATTTTGTAATTAAGTTTTTTATTAGGTTTTGAGAATTGATACTCATATTAATTAATACGGTTATATTGATTAAGAAGGTTAATTAGGTGGTTGTATAATTAATATCGGTTTTTTTATTTGGTTTTGAGAATTAGTACCCATATTAATTAACATGTAGATATTAATTAGCACGGATAATTAGGTAGTTGCATAATTATTTTCAGTTTTTTATTTGGTTTTGAGAATTGATATTCATATTAATTAACACGGTTATATTAATTAACACAGTTAATTAGGTGGTTGTATAATTAATTTCAACTTTTTATTTGGTTTTCAAAATTGGTACCCATATTAATTAACACGGTTATATTAATTAACACGATTAATTAGGTGATTGTATAATTAGTTTCAGTTTTTTAATTGGTTTTGAGAATTGACACCCATATTAATTAACACGGTTATATTAATTAACACGGTTAATTAGGTGATTGTATAATTAATTTCAGTTTTTTTTTGTTCTAGTTCGTTGATGTGGAAAGATGACCAACACGATTTTCATGATTGACTAAAACAAAGCATAATTAATGAAGTTAAATGAGAGAGTTTGACTACCCTCATTCTTGCATCACATTGTGCCACATAGACATAAATACAAGATTCTTTTATATATAATTTATATAATTATGTGACCACTATTGAAAGACATGTGACCAAATGGCTCGTCTGAAATAATAAGACGGGATTTATCATTTTATAATAAAATGTGACCACTATTGAAAAACAAATTACTATAACAATGAATTAAAAAGTTAGCTGAAAATTAAGAATTTATAAGATAGTTGATTGTATAGACATGATTGACAAACATATTTTTGATAAAATAACATAAAAGGACATAATCTTATCTATATTGTAGCAAAAACATTTAAACAATTCTCATTCACCCACCTCATCAAACCAAACATTTTTTTTAAAAAAAAAAAAAAAGATAAATGTGGGTCCCACGTCAAAAAAATTGGATTTTATTTCTCGAAAAGTTATTCGTTTATGTTTGTACGTAAAATTTTACTTTTAAATTTATGTAAATTCACGGTTAATGTTAATAAACTAATACGGAATACTCTGTCGAAAAAACATGGATAAAATAATTTTAGAGTGGATTCTTTAAAAAAATAGCTATCATATTGGAACTATACATATTATATCTAACAAATATTCCGGCATAAAAAAATGTGTTATTTATAATTAAATTATTACTTCGTATATCGTTTGAATAATAATAAGATTTTAATCTGGTTACAAAATAACGAATATATCTCTTTACGAAAATCAACATATTAAAAAATTATAAGATAAAAAAGTTTCCGCATTGAAAAAATAATAGTTACGGAGTTTTAAAAGCTTATTGCTGAAAGTTTGAAAAAACGAAAATAGATTAAACTCATGTTACATACAATATAATTTTTATTTCAAAAATTAATTTACAAACAATTTAAAGGTTATAATTAATTTAAAAGTTGTAAAGATATTAGTTTGTATACTTACATGAATCTTTAATAACTAGTTTAGAACCAGTGCAAAATTGCACGGGCATGTATAGATACAAATTTTCAATTTTATGTTATCACTGTAGTAAGTTAGTAATAGAAGCTAAGTATACAACATTTTACATAAATGATCCACTTTAGCTTAAAATTAAAATGTTGTTGAACCATAAACTGATTTAATAATGATATGCAAGATTCTCCTATAAAAAGAGAAAGCTATATTATTTTCAGGACCGCCTCGTTAAAATTGGCATGTATATACACCTGCTTCCAAAATTAAAACGATAAAAAAAAGGTTATGTGTGCTTTACACCTATTAAAACATGACTCGGTCCATAATCAAGACCGACCCAACTCGATTTGATCCGATTTTTCAGGGTCAAAGACCCGTAAATCTTGACCCACAATCCGAAATGACCCGAGCCCAAATTAAAAGAACCTGTTATTTTATGGTTGAAATTCGAACTGACCCATTCGGCCCGATGGTTTGAAGATAAATAAGAATATTATTAAAATATTAATATTTTTATATTATGTTTGGAATAGTGAATATAATTTTAATATTTTAATTAAAAAAATAAATTTAATGTCAATTTTATATAGTTTTTAAATTATTAAAGCATAAAATAATTATGAAAATAATGAATATAATAATATTATTAATATAAAATGTTAATATAAAAGATGTCATAAACTTTTCTCGAACCCGTATTCTGACCCCGATCCGATCCGATACCCATATGGTCGACCCGCATATGTATGACCAACCTGAGACTCGCTTCCCGACCCGTTTGACAGGCTTAAGAGTGCATAATTAATAATCTTTTACCCATATATGAAAAAAACTATACCAACTTAATCATACATGTATTAGTTTTGTCATTAACCTTATCATAATATTTAAGACCGTCTTAATCTAAGTCGACTCTCACAACAAATTATAATAGAGGGAAACGGAAAAATTAAAGGGTTGTGAAGTGTCTTAAGTTAAGACGGTATTAAGCAAGCCATACTCCCAAAAATTAAACTCCATTTTTGACATTAAAGAGCAAAGTTTCATGTCATTTGTCGATCCAATTTAACACAAAATATTGAAAAAAATATATAAAAGTTGCCAGAAATATGTAGCAGTTAAGAAAAAGTAGGATACATAAATGACATGCACTACAGTCAATGAATTCAATAAGCACCAAAAGTAATTTTCTACCCTAAACTGTGTGAAATTATATTACAAAGTACAAAATTTATTAAAAGCTCGGCGTAAAGTAGATTATTCATATGATGTAGTACCATCAATTCTAATTGCATAGTTTCGGAATTTTAAAATAAATTTTTCGTGTTTTGTTTTAAAGACTATAAATTTTATTATAAAGTATCTAAGTTTGTTATTTAAATATTATGCTAAAAATATTACAATATATCTCAAAAACATTACATATAAGAGCAATTAAATTTGCTTTTGACGGAAAAAAATTTAAAATGTAACTAATAAACTTCAAAAAACACGGAAAAATACACATAATTTCAATTAAAATTAAAAATTAAAAGTTATGCCTGAAGTATTAGTACATTTGATGTATCTTCCTTTTTCCCGAAGTAGAGTGACAAAATCATATTAAAACCTACAATTCACATTTATAAGTAAAAATACTTATTAAATTTGTTGATAAAAGTTATGATGAATAAATACCTTGAAAAAATGTACACCATTTTTTTTTTTGGTATAGAGAAGAGGGAAAACCCTTACAAGCAGCAAACTAAAACAAAAACAAAACAAACGATCAAACTAAACAAAAACAACGAAACCAACAACTACACTACCCACATCCTTTCCGACGAGCTAGTCTCACGGAGGAAGTATCCTTGGCCACGCTACTCCTTGCATATCGTCCCTCAATAATCTACCCAGCCCCGCTGGGAACGTATGATTCTCGAACAATTGTAAACGCTGGGATTGTTCAACTCCTCGCGTCGCAAGCCAATCGGCACAGAAATTACCCTCTCGGTAAACATGGGTGATCTTGATTTGCCATTCGAGATCAGTTATAAAGCTTCGACAGATCTGTATTAAATGTGAGTGTGCCGACGGTAGTCGAACTGAGCCTCGCATAAATTCCTCTACTACTTTCGAGTCCGTCTGAATGATAATTCTGGTAAACCCCTGTTCTTTGGCAATGATCAGAGCTCTTTTGAGGGCCATTAATTCCGCTCTGGTGACCGTCGCAAGTCCTAGTTTCTCTGCAAACGCTATTAGTAAACGACCCGACGCATCTCTGCATATACCTCCTGCCCCTGTCGGCCCGGGATTTCCCTTTGACGCTCCATCTATGTTAAACGCAACCCAATCATGTGGTGGAGCCACCCATCGGATCAGCACCTTCTTCCTTCGGTTTATTGTTCCTGAACTAATAATATCAGTAGCATTCCGTGCTTTTAGAACTTCATCGATTCGCATCCGGATTACTAACTCTTGATTACCAGGAATGGCTTCATCCCTGTTAAATGTCCTGCAATTTCTCCATCTCCATAACCACCATACTATCACTGTAAAAATTGTCGGCCAATTCCGCATCTCTGGTTCAATTCGCGGTGTAATATTCATGACAACCCACTCTCGAACACTTGTGCTATTTGTGAAATAGGATGAGTTGGCTACACTAAAGTGGCGCCATACTTTCTCCGCCTCTTTGCAATCTCGAAGTAAATGGAGCGAAGTCTCTTCGATCCCCGGGCACTGTCGGCAACATGGGTCCTCCGTAAACCCTCGCCGTGCACGGTTTACGTTGGACATTATACGGTCATGGAGGAGCAGCCATAGGAATAGCCTCATTCTTTGTGGTGCCCAGGTTTTCCAAGGAAGCTTCCAAAACGAATTACCATCTTCTATACCGGTGTTCCTTATAAGACGAATAGCCGATTTTACCGAAAAGTACCCCGACGCCGTCTCCGACCATTTTGAAAAGGTATAACATGATATGTGGATAATATTTGTATAAATGAACTTAGCGGGATGCAGAAAATAAACTTACATTAAAATTCAACTATAATTTAAAAAATTAATTGTAGAAATTGATGTGTGACTAACTTGAGAATATTACTTTAAAACCTAAAGAATTTGTGTTTTGGGTAAATATAATCTTGAAAAATGATAGGATAGTTTTTTTAAGGAAAGTAATAATCTAAAATGGCGATATTTAAAAGAAACATTTGCATGTATCTTTAGGGCTTAGGTTAGGCGGGAAAAAAATTCACGGTAGCGTGACACGTGTCAAGTTTAATGGATAGTGGTTGTTCTTTTATACCTATATTGGCTATATATAGATAGATAGATGGTTTAACCCAAATATGTCAATATGATGCAAAGTAATATGTTTGAGGCAAAAAGTTGATGGGTAATGAATTAAGAACAATAATAAGATATAATTAGATTAATTTGAAAGTGATCTCAAAATTGAAGACGTAGAGAGGGTATAAAGAAGATTGTGTAAATAATATAGAAGATTTTTTAAATAATATAGAAGATTTTGTAAATAATATAGAAGATTTTGTAAATAATATAGAGTATTGATTTGAAAGTAATCTCAAATTACAAAAACGGTGGGTAACAAAATAATAATGTAGCGTGACATTAGAGGATTAAGCTTAGTATGTGTTTTTCTAGTGCATAAGTCCTAAAATATAAATTCATTTCATATGGGATGGCAAAAAACTTAGTTTTAATGCGGACTCAATTTAAACTTGAGCCCAGTTTTTTTACTATGGTTGTTTAGATATATGTATTAAATTGGGGTAGGATGCACAATGTTACTCATATATTTTTAACTCGGCCAAAGTTAATCGAATTGAACTAATTGAAAGTTTTAAAATAAAAACAACAAATTAAATTCTCATTGGGTTTCATTTGTAACAATGAAAATAATAATGTCGATATATATTTGCATTATTCTAAACAAATTTTATATATTAGAATTTTAATAAACAATCCGTGCATTTTTGCACGGGTTAAAACTAGTAAGTATATAATTTTATAAATTGAAGGGTAAAATAGAGATAATATAAAAATAATAGCTTACTTATCAAATGTTACCCTATGTAAATTTTTATTTCAGTTGGCTTATTTCGGCACATAAGCTACTTGTCAAACACTTGTAAAATGATTCGTGGTTTTGGTATTATCTTTCTGTAATCCTGACCTTATAACGACATTTAGGAGACATTTTGCATTCTTGACTCGGGTTGACTCGGATTTCGGATTGGTTTTGGGACAAAGTCGATTTTGACCTTAATTAGTGTCACTTAGAAGCTTGCAACGTTGATAAGTACATTTTATATATGATTTTTATCCCACATTTAGCTCGGTTTTATATGTTATTTGCACTTTTACTAGTGTTTTTATGAGCTAATTGTTTGTTTTAGATATATTGTGCATATAAGTGTGTTTTGTAGGAAATGTAACTATTTTAGCTATTTTTATCATCAAATATGCGATAATCAAAGACAAATGAGCTAAGTGAAAGCTAGAGTGATCAAGCATGTAAAAGAGTTAAGAAATGATGAAGAAAAGCTAATTTGCACGTGCACGGGAATATTAATCACAAAACCAAGTCAATCATGCAATCAAGGTCAAAGTGTAAACAATTGATTTATGAAGAAATGAATCACAAGATTTCTCAATATCCAACATTGGATGCTAAAAGATATTTTATGATCAAGCAATTGGTGTTTATCGGGTGATTTATGGTTGTTGGGTTCATATACCCATTATTTATTTATTTTGAAAGAAAGATCAATTCATTAATAAATAGTCATACGACATCTACAACATATCTGTAATTTGACTGGATACAACTCGACTAGAATCAAATAAAATAAAATCTTATTCAAAGAAAGAGCTGTAAACTTGAATTGCTTCAAAGCACGTCCTCTATCATATCGCCCCAAACAGCTTTTCACGAGAGGATCGTAGGATTTTGAGCCTTGACGAGAGACGATTTCATCTGGCCAAATTGAGTGCAACCAGCAAATCGACAACATATATAATACCATATAACGATCTACTACGAAACCGATCCTCCGCATCTTCACCCTATAAGAAACGATCAAGACGGTCTTATCTAAATTTCCAATAGAACTAAAACCTAGAATAACTAAGACTGAAAAACTCCGAAAATAGAGACAAACGAACGGATCTCACCAAAAGGGAGACTTTTATTGATTAATACGTAAGGTTTCATAGTAAAAATTGATAAATAAAGTTTTATGGGGGCTTACCATCGATCAATAGTCGATGGAAGCCCCAGATTTGATTGATGGAGGCAGGGGTGAGCAAATTTAGGTCTGGACCGGAAAAATGGACCGGACCGGACCATTTGGTCTGGACCAAACCCGGACCGAATCATTTTGGTCCGGTCCTCGGTCCTCATTTTTTGAAGTTTTGGTCTTCGGTCCGGTCTGGTCCAAGACCGGTTAATTTTGGTCCGGACCGAATGGACCAAAGTTCTTGCCTTTTAAGACTAATCATTAAAATATTTTGAATTAAATTAACATTTTATCTTCAAAAGCCATTATAAATTAGTATTATCAATGATTTTCATAAAAAGTGTCGTCTAACTATTTAAATTCATATTATTTAGCGGAATTAAAATGTAAATATCATATACGAAATATTGAAAAAAATTAGTTTAGGTCCATTTCGGTCCAAGACCGGACCAGACCAAATATTTCGGGTTTGGTCCGGTCCAAGACCGAAAGTTTTAGGTCCGGTCTTTGGTCCACCAAATTTTTAAGTTCGGTCTTCGGTCCGGTGCGGTTCGGTCCAGTTCGGTCCGGTCTTGGACCGATTCTCACCCCTAGATGGAGGCTAGGGTTTTTTTAGAGAAAAGAAAGAGAGAGCTTTTAGAGAGAAGAGTAATGAGAACTATGATTAGATATTTTGATAATGCATGAGCTAATTAACATTTTAACTTAGTCGCGATAGATCTAGTGCATGCATAACAAAAAAAATGACAAGGAAGAAAAACAATGTTTTGTTGCATTGTTGTATGGCTCGAAATGGACACGAGTAAGGTCTTCTACCTTCACTTGTTCTCGAGTTACAATGAGTATTAACATGATCTTCCAAGACTCCAAGATAGAAGTCATCTTCTTAATTGCAACCCAAAACTCTTACCCAAACACTAACCTTAAATATTTAATCTAATATCAATATTATTACTACTCTAGTAATAATATGAATATATTAGATGTTGAACAAAATGAGCATAAACCATTTTCATTACATGAGAGAATGTGTGAGATTTTTATTATTTAAAATAAGAACAACATACATATCTTATATGGGGAGGGGGTGCCGGTTTTAGGAGCTTGGAAATGGTGAGCATTCTTTTGCTTTTTGCCTTCTCAATGCTATAGGTGATCTAGGTGGTTGGCAAAATGATTGTTTGTTTTTGCATAAATAAGAACAATCATCATTGTCTCTTAAACCATCATTAAAAAGTGGCCCCCATGTGTAAAATGGACTTATATTTTACAATTTGTATTTTGTCAATTGTAATATGTGTTACATGTGACATATAATATGTTATTAGTCACATATATACATATTTAACATATTAAATCATCATTTGGATTCATTAATGGGAATAATCCATACTATGACCTTTCCTTCTTATAATACTCCATACTATTAGTTAACTAACAATAATACAAACTATCCTAAAATCTTCCCTTAGAGAACTTGGTCAGTTTTGTGACCTGATAAATCTGGTAAAATAAAAAAATCAATTAAAAGAATAATCAATCTTCATGTTCATTTTTTTTTTGGGTGACGAGAGGTTTAATCCCCCGGGCTCATGCATTCCCGCACCACCACATGGACCATGTAAGCCACCCCTATTTAGGGCTGCAGTGGCCAAGTGATCATCGCCCCAGCTGGTAATCGAACCCGAGACCTCTCAACTCCTGCATTTCTGCAAGCTTTAAGGTTTAACTCAGTTACCACTGGACTAACACCAAAAAAAAAAAAAATCTTCATCTTTATCTTTTTAAATCTCTTTTCTCTCTCCGCTTCTTATTCTCATGCTTCCATTTCTGGGCTCCCCTTTCTCTCTCTGCTTCTTATAATTTTTCCTGAAATTATCATCTCCATCTACATTAAACAATGAACAAGTATTCCTCATATGCAAGTTCAAGCAATTCGAAAATGATAAATGGTGTATTATGCAAACATAATATCAAGGCAGTGTTAAGGACTATTAAAAAGGGTGTTCACATATGAAAAAAGTTTTATGGGTGTCCTCTTTGGCGAGGAAGTGTTTCGTATTTCTTACCCTTCTTTAATTAATCCTTTTTTTATTGATTTTAAAAGTGATAAATGGTGTAAATTTTTTACATGTAGGATAATGATTTTAAATTTTTACAACTAGAGGATGGATTCATATGTGGGAATGATTTGGAGGCCATGGAAATTGAAATTGATGACTTAGAAAAACATATTTTGAAACAAAAGGTGAAGAAATTGGAGCTGAAGAAAGAGAATTCGAAGAAGCTTGTGGTTGAATTAAAAAATGAAGTTAAGAAACATAGTAAAGGAGAAAAGCTTGCTCTAATTGTTTCGATGGTTTCTTGGTGTTTTTTTCAATTTGTTGGATGTTGTATGAGTAGATTCTGATTAGTGTTCATTGTAGTGTACTGTGTTCAATGTAAAAGCTTTATAAGCTCAATGCACATTATGATTTTAATAAAAAGTTTGTTGATTTGAAAATGAAAAATTGTCATTACAAGACCAAGACCAAATTCTGATTGCATTCTGATTGTTTCAGAAACTAATAGGAAAATACAAAGAAAACTACAACAATTTAGTTTTCACTTAAGCAAAGTACAAAGAAACCAAATTCTAACTTTTAAATTCAGTCTTTACTTCACTTCACTTCAATCTTCACTTCATGGTTGGTTGACTGGTGCTTGAGTAGGCTGTTGACTGACATCTTGAAGGGGTGTTTGTAAGTCTCTTGGTTCACATTGATTCCTGGTGGATTGAAGAAGGCATTTTCTTGCTTATCAGTCAAAACGCCTACTCCTTGGGGTGCCTAAGAGGAAAAGAAATGTTAATACATACACTAAAACAGGAAAAAAAAGACTAAAAAGGAATCAGAAGTGTTAATGTATACCTTTCTTATTACAAATCCTCTTCCCCCTCTCCCTCCTCCCCTTGGATATCCCCTTCCTCCTCTCCCGCATCCCATTGCGGATCCCCTTCCCCCTCTACCTGACCAGATAACCCTTTCATTACTCCCTAATCTTGTTGGTTGTGCAGTAGTCTCATGGTGAGAAGTGGAGTCTGTGTTGAGCCCAAGCTCCTCCCTGGCAGTAGCATTCCTAGGCCTACCTCTTCCTCTTTTTGTTGGTGGTGGCATGACTTTGTCTGTGTCAAGGCATTTCCTCTTGTTATGAGTGTTAGACTTTTTATGAGTGTTAGACTTGCCCATGAATGTTAAAGATTACAGCTACACCAGAACTACAAGGGATCCTAGTCAGATCCCATTTCTTACAAGTGCATGGTTTGTTCACCAAATCAACCTTCACCTCATATATGCCACGTTTTACTTGGAATTTTGTAGTTGATTGATGAGCTATATTTTGGTCATGTTTTCCACTGTCTATCCTTCATTTTTGGTCCCGATTCGACCTCGTTTTGCGTGCCTTTGCTCGATTTTACGCCCATTGTCTCGACTATTCCTTTTCGGTTTACATTTTGTAGGTATTGTGGCGGGAGCGAAGAAACGGGAGCAAACGAGACAAATTTAGAGCGAAATGTGAAGAAATTATGAAGAAATCATTCCAGGCACTCCCAGCCGGTACCCAGCCGGCGGCCGGTAGGCCGGCTGGAGATCTTGACTTGACTTTTGAGTAGAAATGAAGGAAAAGCTACAGGAATCTAGTTTTGGACTCTTAGCCGGTGCTCAGCCGGCAGCCGGTGGGCCGGCTGGGGATCATGCTTCTTCTTAAAAAGAGAAGAAAAATCAGAAGTTCAAGAATGGGCTCCCAGCCGGCTGGTTGTAGCTGGCATTGAAGAAAAAAGAGGGAAAATGCAGAACCATGGAACCAGCCTCCCAGCCGGTACCCGACCGGCAGCCGGCCGGTCGGCTGAGGATCAAGCAAGTGAATCAAAATGGAAGGAAAAAATCAGAAGTTTACGTTTTGACTCTTAGCCGGTCCCAGACCGGCAGTCGGTGGACCGGCTGAGAGTCATATTTCAGAATTTCGAGCACTATATAAACCCGCACTTATTCTATTTTCATTTAAGCAACATTTGAGATATTTTCAGTCTTAATTTAGGGTTTTTACTGTTCCATTCATATACACTTAGCCTAAAAAACTCTCTTAAAAACTTTAATCCTTTCTTAGATTTTACTTTAATCTTGTAGTTCTTGATAATCATTCCTTAGTCCTAGAAGATCAATAGTTTACATTTGTAGTTTTGGGTGTATTTTGAAGACATTTGAGAGAATTCTTCATTTGTATCCAAATTCTTCACTTTAATGCAGATATTGGTATAATCTTCCTTTCTCTTGTTTAGTATTTCCATTTGTTTACATTTATCTCAAGTTCTTTTTAATCTATTGCTTGTTTTTACCATTTCCCATAATGTTTATCATCTATACCTCATTTGTTCATGTTTCATTCTTAATCATGTGTGAGTAGTTTCATTCTAGGGTTAGGGGTTTGCTTGGGTAGTTAGTAACCATGAAATATGCTTAGGGTTAGTCTTGTTTTGCCTCTGTGGTTGAGTTTTCACATCATGCATGTTACGTGTTCGACGAATTGCCTCAACGACGATTGGGTATTAGTCTTCGCTATGTTTGCTTTAGACGATGGTCTTGAGTTTCATGAGCATGTTTATGTGTTAGGTTAGCTTTGTTTGTAGCGGAAGCTAGGACGAGTCTTAACCTAAGGGTAGTCGACTCGAGAGAAGAGACGACGCTAGACTTACCATAGAAGTAACACAAGACCGTTATCTTATGTTTGGTTACCGACTTACGTAAGTGACCCCCGACTCCCTAGTTCTCCTTATCATCAATTTAATCTTAACATACTTGCCTTCATTTATCTTTAGTTGCTAGTCATTTCATAAACCAAACTATTACCCCCCGACTTAAGCTTTAATTAGGACCTAACTAATCAATTTCCCCCCCATCTTCGCGTTCGACCTCGAACTTAATACTACTTTCCTTCGGGTTTACAAATCTTGTTTGATGACCGGTAGTGACGGCAAATTCCGGCCATCATTGATGAAGGCAGAACTTTGTATGCAGCAGCTAGTTCCTTATCTACTTCTAACTTGTCTTGAACCCTAGGACATATGACAAGGTTTTTCTTTCCCATTTCTGCCTTTTTTAGTGTCATTCTTTCCATCATGGCTGATCTTATGTTCACTAACATGTAGATCAAATGCTTAGATCTTGCTTCTATAATATAAGCATGGAATGTTTCAGCCATGTTGATGACCGTGACATCACATTTGGTTTGAGTGTCCACAAAAGCTCTGCAGAAAATTTCTGGTTTAGCAGCTAAAAAGGCTTATGCTGCCCTATGGTCTACCTCCCTCATCTCACTTAGAGCTTCCTCAAAGTCAGCCTTATTGTAGGCTTTTGCACAACTCCAAAACAACAATTTCATTTTATCTCCCTTGTAAGACTTGTGCCCGTTTGCAAAATGTATCTAGCACACTGCCTATGTTCAGCCTTAGGAAATTCTTTAACAACCATTGACACTATACTCTACACATAACTAATAAACCTTAATCAATTACACAACATCAGGTAATTTGCCTAAACAATTGAAATGAATAAATCCTAATAAACTACAGCATTAGAATTGAGTAAATGAATAAAATTCACCTGATGTTTATCAGAAATGATTGTCCAACCATCACCATTTTCTTCTCCAAGTGTCTTATTTAATTGCTGAAAAAATCACTCATAGCTCTCATTATTTTCCCCTTCCGCCACAACCCAAGCTAAGGGATACATTTGCTCACTTGCATCCCTTCCAGTGGCTGCTATCAACTGTCCTCCCAATAATGTTTTTAAGAAACATGCATCAACACAAAACACCTTCCCACACCCAACCAACCAGCCTTGTTTGAGAGCATCAAAACATACAAACATTCTTTGGAAGATGTGGATTTTACTAGGAACTGTAGCCAAACTAAACACATTGTTTGCCTCTTCTTCTTTCAAAGTTATGATATAATAACCCAATTTGTTATTAATGCTCCTTGATAGAGCCATGTAACATCATATGAGCATTGTACTTAACCTTGTATGCAAACCTTTCTTAATAAGAACTTTATAGGCTCTCCTCACATTCTCAATTATCTCAGCAGCTGGACAATGAGGCCTAGCTTTGAAAACTTCTAAAAATTGCTTAGCTAACCATGTTGACTTCAACTGCCTATTATTTTTCATATTCATATGACATGTAAGATGGGGATCCACAGACTTTACAAATATACAAGCTCTTTTACTGTCCCAACTCCCATACAACTTGAATGGGCAACCTGGGATACATCTGACTCCAAGCCTTTGCCCTTGCTTTATCACTCTTATTAAAAGTTAAATTTCTACCTTGAGCTAGAACATACCGTTGAACCATATATTAAAATGTATATATTAAGAATATATATTTATGTTTTGATAATGACAAGTCTAGCAAAATATATTATATACTCGTGCGTATAATCGTGTGCTAATTGTCCAGTATATAAGATTTGAAGATCTCGTTAATCAATGTAAAAGATTCAAGATTGTTAGTAAAAGTCGACTAATCGAAGATTGATAGAAGATCACAAGCTCCTTTCTAGTCTTGATGAAGATTAGTTAGGATAAGTATATAGTAACTGAAGTTGACTAAGTTATACTTATCAACTATAACTTTAGTGTGACATTGCTTCAAGTTATATCTCATAGCTATAACTCTATAAGAAGAAATGTTCGGGTGAATAATGGTGGTTGAGACGATTTTGGATTCCAAAGTCGGCGTGAGTATTAGTGTTTAATTAGTAGTCTATTTGCAATATTGAGTTATTAATCTTAATTGGTTTATGTAAAATATCCAATAATTATAAAAAGGAATAAATAATTTACTTATGAGTTAATTATTTATTTCTAATAAACAAAGGATTTTTATTTAAACAAAATTTTCAAATAATATAATCTAAGGAATCGTGTGCAATGGTTTTTGGAAACCGTGCCTTAAGCACACGTTTCATATTTGTGGAGGATTAGTTAAATAAATTTTATGCATTTATTTAAAGTCCTAAACAAACTAGATTATATTATACAAATATAATTTATTATATTTTGACAAGGTTTAGGAAGTTGATTTTAATAAGGTTATTATTTATTTATTATATGAGATCTTTCCTAAATATGGTTTAGGAAATTGATTTTATCTATAATACTTAAATATCTTATTAAAATCTTTCCTAAATAAATTAAGATTAGATTTAAGAATATATTACTTAAAGACTAGAAGTCTTGATATAGTAATATTCCTAAGTCATCTAGGGTTTGAATACCTAGATATAATTTCTTATATATAGAATACTCACAATACACACGAAACCACACACGCACGCAAATCAAGGAGAAAAACCGCCGCCGTTTATTTCGTTTGATATTCGCGCTTTAATTGTCATATTCCGTTACAAGACTCAAAGTGCTCAAAATCGTTTTTACTCATTCAAGATTGTGAAGACGAAGAACTCTTTGAGGATTTATCTTATTCACGTAAGATAGTTTGAGTATTTTACGGTACTCGTTGTAATCAAGTATTTCACGGTACTTGACGTAGCTAGGTATTTTACGGTATCTAGATTGAGTTACAACTAACATCAAAGTTATACGAGTTGGGTTGATAAAATTGTAATCCGGAGAGAGGTACTAATTTTATTAATCGAGAATAGTGGACGTAGGTTTCGATTTGTGAAACCGAACCACTTCAAAAATATTGTGTCTCCTCTTATTTATTGTTTTACTTGTTATTCAACACACCAACATACACATCGAAGAAGAATCGAAGAAGGAGGCATACTCAATTCAACCCCCCCTTCTTGAGTATATTCATATCAATAGACTCTTCACATACCTAGTTACACACTCCCTAAACACCTCTCTATTTGGAAATCTTATGGGCCATCTAAGTTTATTGAAATATGACTTTTCATCGACTATAGCAACTTTTTTTTTTCTCTTCCTTGGAACATGGCCTTCATCACTTTCATTTGGAGTATGAATTTCATCTCCACTTTAGTCATAGTCACTCATTCTTCCTTTATTTTCAGCAACTTCAGTATTTCAAACCTCTATTTCTTCATCCTGACCCTGCAACACCTTAGATGCTGCCTCAATTTGAAACTGTTTTGCTATTTTTATAGCATTAACATTCCAACATTTCACCTTTTGTCTTACTTGATGCACTTCCTCATCTTAGTTGTCATCTGACTACACTTCTTTCTCAATCAAATTCTCCATAACCTCTCTGGTTTTATTCGACTCCTCATCACCCAGATCTAACTACTCATCACTCACATCCAACTGCTCATCACTCAAATCATCTCATTCATCCTCATCACTACTGCAAATATCCTCCTCATGTTCAGGTTCATATTCAGGGTCATCTACCTCACTCAAATCATCCCATTGAAAATTCTCAAAGACATTGAGACAAGCTAAATCTGCCTCTTCCTCATAGGTGACAATGAAATATGATATTCTTGTTGGAGCTTGTGTCCTCCACATGTAGTGTGATAACGTCATTGCACATACCCTTGTACGGACAAGTGGGAGATTGTTGGGGCTGGTGTCCTTGACAATTAAGTACAATGACTTATTAAATCTCTTTAAGGATCACAAGGGCATACTTTTGTATTATTACCAGTTGATCCACGTTTATCAATAACGGTTGGCTTGCTAGATAAGTTTGACGTTATTGTCATACGGATGACGGTGATCAACTGGTCCCTATACGTCACACCTATAGGACACGTTTGAGAGATGTGAAGGTATGAAAATACAGTCACATTTTGCCGGTTATGACTAAACAGTTAGTCAGAGGTATTGACTATTAAATTAGTCAATAAGATGTTGAGATTATTATTTAATACGGATTAAATAATTTTAGCTAATACGGATTACATGTTTAATTCGTAAATTAAATATAAACAGTTATATATTTAATTAAATATTGTATTCGCGAATTAATATAAACAGTTATATTAATTTGGGTAATTATACAATATCGTATTTTATCAGACCATTATTAATATATCGACTATATTAATATCTGATAACATGCTACGATTTATAAATAAAACCCGCGATTATATTTTAGCAAAAACGGATCGAATCACGCATTAGAATAAGGTAAGAGTGGGAAGCCCACTCTCACCCTAACCCTAATTTCGGTCGACCAAAGCAGTACAAGAGGAGAGGACTTCTCCTTTTGTCAGACTACTGATTTTACTGATAATCACATCTCAAGAAAAATTAGGGTTTTCAGAGTATTCTTCTCCCAAAACCTCAGATCTCACATCTAAAACCTAAATAGCTCTCCCAATATTGCAAGGCAGTTGGAGAGGATTTCTAGCACACGCGGCCACGTCTCATTCTAAGTCTTGGGTGCAAGTTATAGGAGGGAATTTGTGTTAATTCCTGTTCTTAGGCCTTTCGCACAAGGACTAAAGGTTGTACTTCTTTTCTTATCCTTTTTAATCTTATGACTATAAACACAACTGTATTTTTCATTATAATCCTGCAAGTTTAGGGTGAATACATGTTTTATTCCCCACAATTCTTAGGTCATTGCAATCATATATTGCCTCGCATTCAACATTTTCAGGGTTTTTTTATTGTACGGTTCTTTAGAACAGGCACTCACTTGTTTTTTAGAAGCGACACTGATTTGTTTTTAGAGGAAGCAATGCTCTTTTTTTTAGAGGAAGCACTGGTTTGGTTTTGAGAGGAAGAACTGTTTTTTTAGAGGGAGCACTCCTTTCTTTTTGAGATACACAACTGATTTTTTGAGTAGAGGAAATACTTGGTTTTGATGAGGGGACACTTCGTTTTGGAGCTGATTTTTAAGAGATTAATTTAGTGTTTTAGAGGTGGTACTTGACTTTTGTGGTCCATTCTTTTCACAAGCCTTGTCTTCTTTCTTTCTCCTAGGTGTCAATCTTTGTGGACAGTTCACAACAGGTTCATAACTCCCCTCCACCACACTCTCAATTTTATGAGGTTCATCATTAAGTTAGGGATATCTTTTTCAACAACAAGGTAACTCAACCATCCTATTAACTACTCTCTCTACACACATGACATGAGCATCCTTGTAATCTTCAGCCTTTTGCAAGTCAATATCATGTTTCCAAGAAAATATTCCATCAACACTTCTCCTAAACTGATCACATTTCTCAGCCTCTTTAAGAATGGTGAACCAACAAAATTCATCTGGATCAACATCCACTGTCCTAAAAGTTCTGCCCGTATAACCAAAACCATTCTTAGATTTCTTAATTCTCCCACCATACCATATTTTCAAGGTCACAAATTGACAAACCTAAGTAAGTAAGCATCAATGGAATTAAAATAGGATCAACAAAATATTAAAACTGGGAAATGGTAGATGAAATTAAAATTGGGGAATGGAATTAAAACTGGGGAATATAAGACAGTAAAACAAAATTAATGTCTAAAACATAAAGACTTACCGTTGCCATCACTGAGAAGATGATTAATGGTTGCTGAAGGAGATGATTAATGGTTTTTGGGAAATTGATTAACCATTGCTGAAGAAGATGACGGAAATGGAAGGAGAAGGAGATGAATGTGAAGGGTATTGAAATTGAAGGAGATGAATTTGATGGGCGATGAAATTGAAGGAGATGAAAATCAGGCGTAAAAGAGAAATTAGGGTAAAAGTAAGATAAAAGTCTTACTGTGTAGGTTAAGTAAGAAAATAAAGTAATTTCAAATTTTAAGTAAACGAAAACCGGTTCTTCAGGTATCAAGTCATACAAGTGTAATATGAGAAGATTATATGATAGTTTGTATTATTGCTAGTTAACTAATAGTATGGAGTATTATAAGAATGAGGGGTCATAGTATGAATTATTCCCATTAATTAATCCATAAATAAATCACATTTAACAATTTGACTAGTAATTTACAATTACATGTATGTAAAATGGGTCATTTTAAATATGGTTAGTATAATCCATAACATCTTGTAATTACTAAATTGAATCTTATTTATTCATATTACAATAAGATACAACATTCTCACTTTTGTTCAATTTAAATAAATAATTAATATGTATCGACATACAATTAATTAATTTTACAGTTTAGGAATCGTCTTATAGGTCTGACCTAAAGGGACCGTCAAATGGCAGTAACGTCAAACTCTAGCCAGCCAATCGTTACCGATTAATGTTGATCAGTTGACTATATAAGTTTAATTTTCCGAATTAAAATTGAGAAGTCGATGTTGCTAATTATCGGTTTTATTAAATAAACATCTAAAGCATAAGAAAATTGATCCTATTAAATTTTCAACTTCAAATATGATGAATATAACATAAATTCAACATAAAATAATTTTCTCAATTTATTTAATCCGTTTTAGCTATTTTTGCCAAATAGTAATTATTTATGTCGTTTTTACACTAAAAATTCAAAAATCATGCAAAACAAGCTTAATAAACTTGAAATTTTACACACACTGAGTAAATAATTCATTTTATAACATATCAAAATTTCATTGCCAGATTCATTGTTAACTATTTTTAATCATTTAGCCTCTTAATATGTCACTTTATCTTATAAAATTCATATTACACGCAAAATAAACGATTTTATTCTCAAAATTTACATACAACAGGTAAATATTGCATGTGAGACCATATAAAACAAATCAAGGTCAAATTCTAAGTTAAACTATTTTAAGTCCTAAAATCATATTTTATCCATAAAAACACCATTTTATACTAAAAAAATATTTAAATGAACAATAAAAATTCATAAATATAAATATATGACCCTAAAACACTTTTAGGACAAGAATGTTTAACATGCAAAATAATTTCGTGGCTTTATCATATAAATCACAAACTTTTAGTTTTATTTTTAAAGTTCTAAACTCGTAAAAACTAATAAAACGATTTTGCATGTACAACTAGCACTTGATGCCAATTGTTAGGTTCATTAACCTCCATTAATCATATTAATGTTAAATTAACTCATTTATAACTCATTTATTTAAGGTGGATCTAGTACATGCAAATAAGAGTAAAATGCTTAGATCGAGTATAGGATATATGGGCACAAAATCAACTCATTGATTTTGTTCTTGAGCTAAAATCACAATCGAATGATCCTCCTAGATCGCAAGTGTAGCTTTCCTCCGACAAATACGCACCCAAGACTTAGCCTGATACTTCCTAATTAATCTAGGTCTAGAAATTAATTAGTAAAAATCTTAATTAATAATCTAATAATTGTATTTACTACACTAGTAAATAATATGGTCTAATAATTGTATTTAGTACACTAGTAAATGATATGGAATATTAGATTTTATGAGACATAAACTATTTTATGTAATTTTAGAGAGATAATGTAACATCAAATGTTGAACACCATTAGAATAATTTTAGAGGACAAAAGTCCTCTTATGGGGTGCGGTGGTCGTGGGATCAAGGAGAGAGGGAGGCATGATGAGACTTGACATACTTTTGCTATTATCTAAAATGTGTAAGATCGAGTTGTTTTACTTCTGAATTTGATACGAAAATACACTAAATAAAATCACCTTTTATTTTCCCTCTTCTCCTTTTCATATGGCCGGCCACCACTATAAAATGGGAGACCCATTTTAAATTTTACATTTTCACAATTTTTTTTTTTGGAAAATATAACGTGTGACATGCAACATGTCACTAGGCATTTTAATATGTATTAATCAATTTAAATACTTTAAAAGTCAATTTAATTATAGCTTAGCACATTGGTAACTATAATTAATCGATCATTCTAATTTCACATGTTTCATAAACATCGATTAATAATTAATAAAATAACATTTTATTTACTAATATTGAATCTTATTTAATACTATTAAAATAAGATTCCATTTTCTCATCTCGTACGAATTAAGGATTTAATTAATCGTATTGATATACGATCAATTAACTTTTCTGTTTCGGGATCCATCCTTTAGGTGTGACCTGAAGGGACCGTCATTTGACAATAACGCCAAACTCTAGCCAACCAACTGTTACCGGCATATGTTGATCATATGACTATATATAAGAATCATACCTTGCGTATTCTTTATATGAGATTTAGGTGTGATAGTTAAATTACGTGATCGCACTATTGTTGAGAACACTTACTCCAACAAGTGTGCCAATTAAGCCAGTTTGGGTTGAGATATTTGGGTTTCCGAGACTTTGGGTTGGATTAGATCAAATCCAACCATTCCGAAACTCTTGACCACAATATATGATATGCTAAAAGTTTTCGATTAAGAACTATCACAAATTTTCCTCTACGACGGTACGTAAGTGCGACCAACAGAAAATTACGTATGTGCAACCAACACAAAATTGACTGCTGTTTATAAATAATTACCACTTTTGATCAAATAGTTTTTTTGGTATGAACGAGGGGCAAGGCCCCGAAACCTTAATTGATATTAGCTATTACACGAGGAATGACTATCCCGAAAATATCTTCCCTAAGAATAGACCTTAATCCGCTACTCGGGATATCTAGAAATGTAGGATTAATGCTTGAGGTCACCCCTAGATTAGCTAGAAAAACCGTGGCTCGATTCGCTTATCTGTAAGTATGCTCAAGCTTGACGGTCCATCGCTCTTCCTCATTAGATCTTTGCATCGTTTAACCAAAAAATTTAGTCCATTGCTAACTAGTTGATCCTCATTGATGATGCGCACACATGATTTGTTATCCATATGAAATTATGAACCATAAGCTTCGTAAAGTTCATTACATTGGCTTGCTCTAACCCAACGATAAGGGCTCGGAGTTCTGCTTTCATCGAAGTACAATTGCCACATGAAAACTCGAAAGCTGAGATGAAATTACCTGACTCATCTCGGAATATACCACCTCCACCCGCCGGACCCGGGTTCCCTTTCGGGGTCCCGTCCGTATACCTCTTGGTTTTGGAATGAAAATATCATGTATATCAAATGCATTTTTTGTAGCCGCAAACTGGTTATGCAGAAACTCACGAGGGAAAGTCGGGTTTTCAAATTCGCGTCCAAAAACAATATTATTCCTCCATTTCCATATCCACCAACAGGTTATTGCAAAATGAATGGGCCAGTTACTCTCCGTTGTGTGTACTTCGTTGCTCGCGAATCTCGACAACCAATCACTAAAGAAAACATTATAGAAAGAATTGTTGGACCTGTTAATACATATTTCGCTCCAAATTTGTCGAGAAATGGGATAGGAAAGAAAAAGGTGTTCCGATGTTTCCTCGCTACTTTCACACCGAGGCCACATCGGTCTATGACCCATATTCCCAAATCTAAGTGATTACCCCTTATTGAGACTACCCAACAATGTTGTGGAAGAAAAAAGAGACGTCTCTTAGTCGTGATTTGTTAGTTGTGAGACTTGTGACACATTCCCAAATCTAAGTACTCTACAGTGTAAACTGGTAGTTTTCTTTCTCAACCCATAAAACCCACCAAATCAATCGACATCTCTTGACTCGATTCATCTCAATTTTCGATTAATTCCCAAAATTGAATTCTACCCTATTTCTATATCATCCTTAATTTAATTATTTACATAGAAAATCGTATCCCCATTTCGATCTCCAGGCAGTTCTCCACAGTATAACCCAGATGCCCATTTCTCTGATCTGCCATTTCAGCACTCTAATTTCTGGGTTTTATGCTTTGGATACATACAAGAAGCTCATATTTTCATTTCTTTAGCAATGGTATAATTCTCTACTTGCTGTAATTTATTTATTTTAATCGTGTTTACCTGCGCTACATTATTGTTTACTGCTGTTAATTGGTCTACCATAGTGATAATCAGTGTTTAGGAACTTGATAATAAGTGATCAAGAATATTTTGATCATTGCATCAATGTTTGTAAATAAATGACTCTAGATTGTTGTTATGTTACAAGATACGGAGTAGTTAATGACTGAGTGATCACAAAGCCCATTGAGGAGGATTGTTATAAAGGATTTGAAACACTGGCATGGTTTGAGGAGGGTGAGAAACAATGTTTTGTTGGCGGTTTTCTGGTCCCTCTGGTTCTTTACATTTTCTGTTTACTTGTGAGGGTAATTTTTAAGAAACGTAAAGAACCATGGAGGTTAGTTTTTCAAGAAACGTAAATGCTCCATTCGTTTATATTATTTGGTTGTCCAAGGATGATGAAAAATGGCAACTTTTGAGGATTTGGTTTTGGTAGGGAATTTGGCTCAAAGACTTACCTCTAGTCTTACAAGTTCCGAGTTCCCACTCTCTGAAATTGACTTTATGTAGCAAGCGCCACTGTTCATTGAGAGTCAGGGTTCGATAATGGAATCTCGAGTTGATAAAAGTTCACGACCCTATCTGATTATTAGTCAAACTTAATTTGCTGTTGAAGGTGATAATTTATGGAAGTCAAAGTTTCACGTCGTACTGGAATGTGGTAGTATCTTGACACTGTGTAAGAGTTAAGTGTTGAGTTAATGTAGATCTGTGTGTCCAGCCTTGGGACAGGGTGCTTATGCCTCTATAACTTACCACAATACTAGGGATGTCCTTGTGGCATGACTGGGGCAGATATTGGCGTCCCCACACCTTTAGTCATGAACTAAAATCTATACGCACAGTCCCGCACTCACTCCATAACTGACCGTGGATAAGTGCTTTGAAAAGCATACATGCCCCTATGTATGAAAATTTAAATGCATACCCATCCCATTTGCTTCGTTCCCACCTCGTCCACAACTTGATCCATATTCTGCTAGAAACTAATGTATATAATTGAGTGATGAAAAGTAGAAAGAAGTGGGACAAAGTAGCAAGTTGGAAGATAATTCGAGGTGGAGGGACTGGTAATAAAAATAACAAGTGATAATAATAATGAATATATTAATAACTGGTAGGTAGGTGGGTTATGGGTATCAAGTGCTGAAGCGGGTACAGTGCAAAATCCACACTTGCACCACCACCTACAATGTTTTATCGTTGTTTCCACTCCACCACCCACCGATGTACTATTTATACCCGCTCCAACCGGCGTGAGTGCGCTGTGCCACCCACTTTTACCCATTCTGCATGCGGGCTTGCCTCTGCTCCAGCTCTTGTGTTCATTTTGGTCGTAATACTTTTTTGGTGAACGATTCAAAATGTTTGATACTCAGAGAGTCATACTCTATATAAATTTGGCTTTGTACCTTAATCCTTTTTCTACCATTGAAGCAACATTTTTTTGCAAAATACACCCATGTGTTTGCTGATTGAAGATTCTACTCTAATACCATTTGTCTCTTATTTTTTTTTAAAAGAAAATCTTCCAATTGGTTTTGGACTTGCTTGTAAATATTTTAGAACTGTATAAGTTCGATTATTGGCTTTGCCACTAATCAATATTTGTTTGTTTCTCATTTACAGCGAGGGTAGTTATGATTTTGCTTGATTGTTCCATCTGAAGCCTACAACATTTCACTCCAAGGTGCATGGTGGAGACTGAAGAGTAATTATGCATTACCTAGAGATGCAATCTGTCATTGATGGCACTTCTAATAATTCTTCTCTGGCATGCATCATCAACACAGAAATAGGTGCTGTTTTGACAGTAATGAGGAGGAATGTCAGATGGGGCAGTCGTTTTATTTCAGCGGATGATCAATTTGAGCACTCTCTAATTCAGTCCTTGAAGTCGTTAAGAAAGAAAATCTTCTCATGGCACTCTCAGTGGCATAGCATAAACCCTGTCTTGTATCTCCAACCATTTCTCGACGTCATTCGATCAGAAGAAACTGGAGCTCCAATTACAAGTGTTGCTTTGTCGTCTGTTTATAAGATCCTAACTATTGATTGCTTTAGCGTCAACACTATTAATATTCAAGATGCAATGCATCTGATAGTTGATTCAGTGACAAGCTGTCATTTTGAGGTTACAGATCCAGCTTCAGAAGAAGTGGTATTGATGAAGATAGTTCAGGTTCTCCTAGCTTGTGTGAAAAGTAAAGCGTCAACCGTGCTGACTAACCAGCATGTTTGCACTATTGTTGATACATGTTTCCGAGTTGTTCAGCAAACAGGGACGAAAGGTGAGCTGTTGCAACGTATAGCCCGTCATTCAATGCATGAACTCGTCCGCACAATTTTTTCACGTCTTCCTGAGTTTGATAGTACATATAGCGAGTTGGGTAGTGAAGGCTGTTTCATTGACCACGAGGTATTTGCTAGATCTTCTATTGCTCAAATCTTTTGGGGGTTTTCCCTAGGAATTTACCGTAGGCATCGAATTTATCTATACTGAAAAATCTCATTTTCTGGAAGATACTTGTTAATTTTACTGCTTGATAAAGTATTTACGTGTCGAGATACTTGTTAATTTTATTATGTAGACCACAATACACCCAGGTGATGCCGCTCGTCAAAAATCAGAACAATGGTAGAGTAAAACTTGATGTCCTGAAGCTGTTTGATTATTCTCTTGTCTATCTTTACTATAGATTTTTTTTCTCTCTTTCGAATGTGTGTGAAGTTGTGAAGTATGGGTCCTTGGGTCTATATATGGTGTCATTCTTATTGTGCTGTTTGTCATCTGTAAAAGCATTACAAATTACATCAGCGACAATAACAAATTATCATATTGTCCCAAAAAGTCTCACCTATGACGATTTAGGTGGTTAGATGTGTGCAGCCTTTTCTCTGCGTTGAAGATATGAAATATCATAGAATATTTCTGGATGACACCGGATGGAGTCATGGAGATAGGCCGAAAATTGATTTCATCAGACTCTATTGATGGGTGGACCAGTTAGTATTCTTGATTAGATGGGTCTTATGGGGACCATAATTGATTATTTATGTACTTCCTACATTTGTCAATTGTCCATAGTAAGTGGCTATGTATGTTAATTTTGTTCAAACTTTTTTCCTTCTGCAGATTCAGAAGCCAAATGGTAACCCCAGTTCTGTGGCTCCACAATCTGTTTCTGAAGATCTCACCCCACAAAATGTCGAGCCGTCTTCATTAGATAGTACATCTACTTCTGCTCCCGTGGTGAAGAGTGTAAGCCCTGAAACTGAAATTGTTGATACTGTCCAAAGTGATCCACACCTCATGAAGCAGCCATTTGGCATCCCTTGTGTGGTTGAGATCCTCCAGTTCTTGTGTTCTCTGTTAAATGTTACCGAGCACACAGGAATGGGTCCAAAATCCAATACTGTTGCTTTCGATGAAGATGTACCCCTGTTTGCCTTAGGCCTAATAAGTTCTGCCATTGAACTGGGTGGTTCCTCATTCCACAAGCACTCAAAATTACTAAAGTTGATACAAGATGATCTGTTTTGGAATCTAATGCAGTTTGGTCTGTCTATGAGTCCTCTCATTCTTTCCATGGTTTATAGCATTGTTCTTGGTCTATATATACACTTGCGTACTAAGCTGAAACTACAGTTGGAGGCATTCTTTTCCTCTGTGATTTTGAGGCTTGCTGAGAGCAAATATGGGGCTTCTTATCAGCAGCAAGAAGTTGCAATGGAGGCTCTTGTTGACTTTTGTAGGCAGAAAACATTTATGAATGAGATGTATGCTAACTTTGATTGTGATCTCACCTCGAGAAATATATTCGAAGATCTGATTAATTTGTTATCAAGGAGTGCATTTCCGGTTAATAGTCCACTTTCTACCTTGCATATTCTTGCTTTGGAGGGCTTGATTGCAGTAATTGAGGGAATGACTGAGAGAATAGGGAGTGTGCCCTTTATGCCAGACAGCTCTATTTTCAAGCTTGAGGTGTATAAACCATTTTGGTTCTCTAAGCCTGAGAATTATGAGCAACCCAGCTATTGGGTTCCTTTTGTTCGCCAAACGAAATACATCAAACAACGTTTAATGATTGCTGCTGATCACTTCAATCAGGGCACAAAGAAAGGGTTGGAATTTCTTCAAGAGACACACTTATTGCCGGAGAAACTTGATGCTCAAAGTGTGGCTTGCTTTCTGAGGTGTACAGCTGGGTTAGATAAGAATCTTATAGGAGATTACCTAGGAAATCACGATGAGTTTTGTGTCCAAGTTCTCTATGAATTTGCCCGGACTTTTGATTTTGAGGGTATGAATTTGGATATTGCATTGCGGATCTTTTTGGAAACGTTCAAACTTCCAGGAGAGTCACAAAAGATACATAGAGTGCTTGAGGCTTTCTCAGAGAGATACTATGAGCAGTCACCGGACATATTAGCTGACACGGATGCAGCACTTGTGTTGTCTTATTCACTAATTATGCTGAACACCGATCAACACAACACACAGGTGAAAAAGAAGATGAAAGAAGAGGATTTTGTTCGGAATAATCGGCGGATCAATGGTGGCAATGATCTCCCTCGGGAATACCTATCTGAGCTATACCACTCTATCTGCAAGAATGAAATACGTATGACTCCTGAACAGGGTTCGGGTTTCCCGGAGATGAGTCATAGCCGTTGGATTAACCTGATTCAAAGATCCAAAGTTACTTCTCCATATATTCTAACAGCCCACAAGCCGTATCTTGATAGGGAAATGTATGGTATAATAGCAGGTCCCACTGTTGCTGCCATATCTGTTGTATTTGATCATGCCGAGGATGAGGATGTTTACCGATTGTGCATTGATGGCTATTTAGCTGCTGCGAAGATTGCAGCCTCCTTTCATCTTGAATCTGTTCTTAATGATATGGTCATCTCTCTTTGCAAGTTCACAACTCTTTTGAACCCATCTTATCTTGAAGAGTTTCTTTTCACTTATAGTAGTGACACAAAGGCTAAGATGGCAACCACAGCCGTGTTCACTATTGCAAATATATATGGCGATTATATTCATTCAGGCTGGCAAAACTTACTGGACTGTATTTTACAATTTTATGAGTTTGGCTTTCTTCGATCGGGGTTTCTCTATGATGCTTCAGATGACCCGGCTGTCCCTGGAAAGCCTTTTGCAAATACATTATCTTCACCTCACTTATCAACAACCGTTATCAACTCCAAGAAATCCTCGGGTTTTATGGGCCGCTTTAGTCAACTGTTGTCCTTTGACTCAGAGGAGCCTAGATCACAGCCAACTGAAGAAGAACTTGCTGCTCAGCAAGAAATCCTTGAGACTATCCAGAAATGCCAGATCAGCAATATTTTTACTGAGAGTAAATTTTTGCAGGCCGATTCATTGATGGACCTTGTACGTGCAATCATGGCCGCAGGTCAAATACAGAAAGAGGGTGGCTATCTTTTAAATGAAGTTACTGCCGCCTTCTGTCTTGAATTACTGATTGCAATTACTCTTAACAATCGAGATAGAATATCATTTTTGTGGCAGGCGGTATATGGGCACATATCTAATATTGTCCAATCAACTAGTATGCCATGTACTTTGATTGAAAAGGCAGTTTTCGGGCTTCTCAAAATTTGCCAGCGGTTACTTCCTTACAAAGAGAACCTAGTTGACGAACTTTTAAGTTCGCTTCAACTAGTTTTGAAGCTTGATGCTCGAGTTGCCGATGCGTACTGCGAGCAGATCACACAAGAAGTTGGGCAACTAGTGAAAACGAATGCGGGTCATATAAGATCACAAATGGGTTGGCGGGTTGTTTTGTCTCTGCTTGCCATCACAGCTCGGCATCCCGAGGCTTCTGAAGCTGGATTCAATGCAGTGTCATACATAATGAGTGATGGGGCCCACCTGTTGCCTTCAAACTTTGTACTTTGTATTGAAGCTGCAAGGCAATTTGCCGACTCTCGTGTTGGTGAAGTGAAGCGATCCATTCATGCATTGGATCTCATGTCGGGATCAGTCACCTCTTTGGGCCGATGGGCATCGGAAACCCGCGAAGGTATTACCGAGGAGGATGCGGTCATGCTGTCAAAAGATATTGGGGAAATGTGGCTAAGGCTGGTTCAAGCATTGCACAAAATGTGTTTGGATAATCGAGAAGAGGTCCGAGCTCACGCCCTTTTATCATTTCAGAAGTGCTTGAGTGCAGTCCAAGAAATCCATCTTTCACAGCAGCTATGGTTACAGTGCTTTGACCTGGTCATATTTCCAATGCTAGACACTTTTCTTGAAATTGCTCAAGGAAACTCTTCAAAGATGTACCGAAATATAGAAGCCACGCTCGTGATTGTGATGAAACTCCTATCTAAAGTGTTTTTACTCTCTATCAATGAAATTATGAAGTCAGCAACATTCCGAGACCTGTGGATTGCCGTAATAAGAAGGATGGAAAATTATATGATGGTTAAAATTAGAGGCAGGAGAAGTGAGACACTCCAGGAGCTCGTTCCCGAGCTTCTCAAGAATTCATTGCTTGTAATGAAAGCAGCTGGAGTTCTTATGCCTGGGAGTGATTCCAGTGGAGATGGTTTATGGGAACTAACATGGTCTCGGGTCAATAAAATTTCGCCTTCATTACAATCAGAAGTGTTCACTGATGCTGAATTGGATAAAAGGCAGCATGGTCAACTCAAGGAAGATGGAATTCAATCATCAGCCCAAGCTGGTTCAGCCCGGAATGAAACTGTTGCTTCGGAATGTTAAAACGTGGATTTGACATGATCATTTTTGGTGGTTCTTCTTTGTCTTACCGAGATCATTACAACCTTTAGACTGGGATGATGGTGCTCAAAAAGGTTGATCAGGCTGGAACGAACCACATTGCTTGAACCATAGGGTTTGTAGACGATGATCTCAAACAAGCTCTAGTAACTTTGCAGGTTTGAGCCCATAGGTATTATCTTTCCGATCATCCTTTAAACATTTTTTTTTACAATTACCATGTAGAATATATACCAGCCTTGAAGAGTTGTTTGGGGATTTAATGGCGGCTTCCTTATCTGTGTTTTCAGCTCATCCTTTATTTTCTTCTCACGTAGCAAGAAATCCTAAATTTTTGCCGTTTTATAGCTGTATTGTTTTTGCTATAAATTCAGCATTCCTGCTGTCAGTTGCACAAGTCGACATGCACGTTTTCCCTCCCCCCCCCCCCCCTCTATGTCATTATAGAGTTTTGATCATGGTAGTAAATCTAGGCTGCTGGTAGCCTGCGACCAGTTAGATGATTGTGACTTGTGAGCGTTAGTACTACTGGATTTTGAGGCGGTGTTAGATTACCGTTGTTTTGCAGTCGTTTATAGTGTATGTTTTTTTGGTGGCCCTTTTATTGTTGATGTTTCTCAGGCCCCAGTAGGATTAGCAGCATTTGTCCTCATAAAGCTGTCTGTACTCATCTCTTTCAGCTACCTTTTCTTACCAATATTTCATCTACTTGTTTTTCTTTTAAAATTGGTAAAGAAAAGAGTCTCTTCACCCAACCTCTGACCCTATACAATGATTCTTCATAGTTGTCCTGAATTTAATCCGACTCATATGACAATAACATGTACTCGAAATCTTTATGTTAACTCGTTTAACAACACAAGATGGAGATAATAACCCACATACAAGTGAATGAAGGGTCGACCTAGCTATCTGAACGAGTCATTCGATTTGGTTTTAGATAAGTTACATCAAATCCTCCCTCTCATTTAAGTTAATCTTAGTTTCAATTTTAGTTCCTTTTTGTTTGCTGTCATTTTCATTCTTCAACTTAATCAGATTGTGGCTATCTCTGGTCTGATACAATTCATAACATAGTAGATTAGTAGATTAGTAGGTTTTATTGACTACAATGTAATAAATAATTGACTTAACAATCATTAGTTTTTCATTAGCATGCTAATTATTTAAATCACTTGTCTCTGTCTCTCACTAATTTAGTGAGAGATATAATAGGGAAACAAAACTTAAGTGGGTCGCTCACCCTATCATGTGAGAGGTCTCTTAATAACGCTATTGAGAACGTCTTTCCGAAGTTTTTGTGAACTTAAAAAGGTGAACTGTTTCAATTATAACCAGTAACAAACATATTCAGGTTCAGTATCTTTTGGATTTGTTGATTTTGGTTCAGTTTCGACTCGATTAACATTTAATTGATTTTGGGTAGTAGTCAGGTACACCTAGAGTTACTTAAATCGGGTCTTCTTCAATCACATAACAATTCGAATATCTGGATCGATTTCCGGGTTGGTGCTTGTTTTACCAAGGTTTGGGTAGGTTTTTTTTTATTAGTTAGCAATAGGAAATTGTACATAAGAAAAAGCGGAGTAAACAGTCAACTTAAAATTCTCTTTACATTTCAATAAAATGTGAGTATTTGAAGAAAAAACCTGCATTATTACTTTGAAATGAGGCTAAGCTCTAGTCTGAACATTTCACACATATCCATAGCTGTACTGACGAAATAAAACCAAACTAAAAAATCGATTGAAAATATTTGAATTGACAACCTATCGAGCACTCAATACGAGAAATTTAAATAGACCTGAAATCTGACTCAATCCGATTTAGACGTTTTCATTGATTCTTTGTTTATTAGTAGTCTTGTGGATGATACATTCAAATTGTAAATCTAAGACCCATTTAAGCTAATTTTTTTTAATCTCAACTCAAGAAACTATGCTCGAAAACTCAACTAAACCGAAATAAACCCAACCTGAATTGTACACGACTTGAGAAATTTAAATAGTACTGAAATCTGACTCAATCCGATTTAGGTGTTTTTCATTGATTCTTTGTTTATTAGTAGTCTCGTGGATGATACATTCAAATTGTAAATATAATATCCATTTAAGCTAATTTTTTTTCCTCTCAACTCAAGAAACTATGCTCCAAATCCCAACTGAATGGAAATAAATCCAACCTGAATCGTACACGATTCGAAATAGCATAAATCATTAAAGTTCTAACTGAAATTAATTTGATCGAAATCAAATTGAAATTGAAATTTCCTTCAACCCGAATTAAATAGAACCGATAACACAATGTAAAACTGAATCAAATGACCCGTTTGACATGTCTATCCATAGCCTTCCCCTTTCCGAAATTACTCTTTTACATACGAAATTTAAAATTTTTTATGCACACCTTTTCATTAACTTTCCATTCTCTACCTTTATACACAAAACCTAATCTAATTACTCTCAGGAACTTGAACAATAAATTTTAATTTCCAAATCAATGAATTGACATACTTGTTAATCAATTATCAAAATTTTTGTTAATTTTATTTATTAATCTGACATCTGCTAAATGCTAAAGACTTGATCCCTCTTCATCTAATCATATTCCCATTACTCAAATAGTCAAATCCCAACTAATCCCAGTATTAAGAAATACGAAATTAGTATTGTCATCAAAACCTTAGTTTCATGATAATCGTCAAAACCCCATTGAATTTTGACCAACATATCTGTAAATCAAAGGTTAACTCTTAATTGAATATGGTTTACTTAATCACCCTTCTTTCATGAGATTTATAATAAGTATTTTCATTAGTGTGGTATCATCCAATAATTCATACTGAATGCGTATCATGAAAGGGAAGGGGGTTGTACAACGGGTGTGGTTGGTGATGGCTGGTTAGTGTTTTGGCATGGGAGGTCGGCTTGTGCTTGTCGGCTCGAAAGATGGTCGTGCCTACTGCCTACTAGTTTTGTCTATATTCTTAATAATATTAGAGTAAGAGATAGAAAAAATGACAAGATAAATGACAAGGTAAAGCCGTAAAAAATGACAAGGTAAATGACAAGGTAAAGCTGAAAAAAAATGACAAGATAAATGACAAGGTAAAGCCGTAAAAAATGTTTATAGAGAAGATCAGTATGTGAACAACACAACATGTTAAAATCTCTTTCTCTCAATATAAGCCCTTATTATCTAAACAACTATAGGAATATTGTTGCCATGTTAACTAGAGCCGAGGAAAAAATCCGATTATCCGAATTAATTTGACATCTGATCCGTATCCGATCCGAAATAATGGATAGCTGCTCTGAAAAATGGTTCAGTTCGGATACCCGAATCCGAAATTTTCGCCCTGGAAGTGATTAATTAGATTAAGAGGAGAGTAGTACTGTTATGTTATGTAAAATTTAGCTTAAAAATTGATTAAGACAAATTAGAAATATTATTAATACTCTCCTTTTAATTTAATCAAAACCGCTGAAAACTACCCGTCCGACCGGTTACTCGGTCGAGTAACCGACATACCTGATCGAGTAAGCCCAATTCGGCTGAGTAACTACTTGCCCGGTCGAGTTTTCACTCAGGATAACCCCTTCCTTAGAAACCGGACAACCTACTTGGTTGAGTTAGCCTTACTCGGCCGAGTAGCCAAGGACCAGAAATTTGTAGTATTATAGTCTTCCTTCCTTAAAAACGAATTTCGTTCCCGAAGTTCACACCAATGTCCCAACAAAACAACCCCGACCAACAAGAAAAACGTAAGACTCAACCAACTTGTACCACATAAAAGACCAATGACCGACACAACTCGATTAAACTGTCTAGAACTGCCCCAACACTAACGCGATCATCTCCTACCCCCCCTTAAAACAAAAAGGTTACGATCACATAACCAACCGTACCTGATAAAAAAGATAAGGTTAACACTCTCTCATATTGCCTCCCAAGTAGCTTCTTCCACTAGATGATTAGACCATAGCACCTTAACAGACACAGTATCACCGCCCCATTTTTGCGAACCTTGTGATCCAAAAGCTCCTTTGGTGTCTCAACATAAGTGAGTGCCTCATCTAACCCAATATGTGCAGCTTCTAGTACATGAGCTAGGTCATAAATATACCGCCGAATTTGAGACACATGAAAGACATTATGTACCCGATCAAGGGTTGGTGTCAAGGCCAGTCGATACGCCACTTTGCTTATTCGATCAGTAACCTCACAAGAACCAATATAATTCGGGCTTAACATTCCTTTCCTGCCAAAATGCATGACATCCTTAATAGGTGACACTTTCAAAAGAGCTTTGTCACCCACCTCGAACTTTACTAATCGGGGGTGTAAATCTCCACAGCTTTTCTGTCATTCTTATTCCCTATTTTATCTTTTGTCGGATCATCTTAACTTGCTCAACCATCTCTTGTACAATCTCTGGTCCTAGGACCACTGCCCCAACAATGTAGTCCCAACTGACAGTACACTTACACTTTCGACCATTATAAAGCCTCAAACGGTGTCATCCCAATGCTTGTGTGATAACTGTTATTGTATGAAATAAACTCAATCAAATCCAGTATATCTTCCTAGCTGCCCCCGGACTCCACCACACCAGCCCTCAACATATCCTCCAAGGTCTTGATACTTCTCTCCGTTTGTCCGTTTGTCCTAGGATGAAACACAGTACGCATCTTCAAAGTGGTTCCATTAATTCTGGCAACTCTTGTCAGACTGAGAAATGAACCTCGCATCTCTATCTGACACAATATACCTTGGTACTCCATGTAACCGTACCACATTCTTCAAATAACCATTTGCTAGCTGAAGCTTGCTCCAAGTATCTTTCATTAGAATGAAATGAACTGACTTGGTTAGTCGGTCCACAATCATCTAAATCATGTTATTGCCCTGCACGGTCCTCGGTAATCCCACAATAAAATCCATTGAGATAGACTTCCTTTTCTACTTAGCTACTTCGAGTGATTGAATCTTACCTTGGGGCCTTCGTTGCTTACCCTTGGCCCTCTAACAAGTCAAACATCTGGCAACAAATTCGGCTACATCTTTTTCTTTTTTTTCCGACCGACCACCAAAACGTTTTATTTATATCTTTATACAATTTATCACCACCCGGATGAATGAAATATGGACTATAGTGAGCCTTCTTCATGACCGCCTTTTTTTATATTATCATCATTAGCAACACACCATCTATCCTCTTAACGAACACTCCTATCGGCATGAACTGAGAATCGTGCCATATTACTGTTACCTATTTTTCCCCTCCAATCCTATATTTTAGCATCCAGTATATTTCTATCTCAGTTCATCATAAAAATCAAGTTCAATAGTCAAACTGTCTATATCACCCCCTTGCGAATCATGTGAATTCTCATTTTACCCACCTCGTCGTGCAGCTGCATTAGCAATAATGAAGTGCATAAGGGAATGCATATCCTACTCAACGTATCTGTAACTACATTGGCTCCGTCCACTTTCTCTGCCGCATATTCAACTCTCTTTCGGTGAAGATATATTTCACTCTTATGATTTGTGACACCCGTCGTTGAGGGGTGCCAAAGATAAGATTTATAAAACCTCGGCTTAAGACTAGATAGCGTAAGTCAAGGGTCGAACCACAAGGAGGTGGGGAATGTTTATTGTTTAAGGTCAATGTTTTTAGGGTAACAAATTGGGGGTTTTGATTGGTTGTCACTAAGTCTAGAAATAAAGATAAAAATAAAACAAGAAAATAAGAATGAGATAAAACTTATAGTAAAAGAGATGCTAGGATGTTCGGGCAGTAAATAGCTACGATGGTGTAAATCCTAAGTCAACATGTAATGCAGTCGCGTAAGGGGTGTAACATATCCTTTCGGTCTATGGTACCTAATAGCTCCTTTCGGCCTATGCAAATATTGGGTGTCAACAATAAGGGTGATTCCTAATTTCTAGGTCACATACCTTTCAGTCTTAAGTAACCTAGCCGTCTTAAGGCGTTAACCAATGCCCCTCCCGTATCTTTCAACCTTGGGTAAGTCATTACTAACATCCTATATGTCTCCTTTCAGTCTTATTATAGGTTATTATGGTCGACGAAATAAAACAGAACTAAAAACATACGCAGTTTGGTCGACCGACCAGTTACTCTGGTCGACCGACCAAACACCTAAGTCGACCGACCAGTTAAGCCGGTCGGCCGACCTGAGTCTGCTACAGGCGGTCTCGGGTATTACACCATCTACGCATATTACTCCCTACATCTTAACATATGCAATTAGCTACTCATGGATATGAAAATAACAATGAAAACAATAATAAACATGGGATTCATAGCAAGCATTAATCTAAGCATGTGATAACAATAAAGGCTTTGGGATCCTAAACTAAAGCGAATACTAGCAATCCTATGAAACGATAATGAATAATCTGAAAACAAGAGAGTTACCGTAATATGGATTAGGGCAGAAAAGAACAAGCTTTATTGAATTCCGTGGTAAGATTAATGATTACAACCAAGAACAATGCTAAACTAACAATAACTTTTGTGAAAATAGAAAACTAAAACTAAGGATGATTATTGTAAAACTTGTCTCTGATAAAAACTCTATATGGAACTGAATATGATTGTATTAAATAACCCTAATCACGTAATTAGCTTAAGTAGGCGACAAACATAAGCTTTCTAATAACCTAATCACGCGAATGGGCTTTTGCGGAAATTCTGAGTCTGCGCGCTGGTCGACCGAGCAGGTGATGAGGTCGGTCGACCGATTGTCGGGCTTGGTGGACTTCTGACTTTGAAATTCAAATTCTGGATTGAGATGATCAGGTGTTTTGGTCGACCGACTAAGGTAGCCGGTCGGTCGACCAACTTTCCTGTACGTCAGTCTTGATTTTGCCTTAAATTCATCCTTCGGTCCTTGGTTAGCGCTTTGAGTTGACTTGTCCTCGTTCCTTGGTTATGCAAAAATCACGAGGGTAGAAAGTTGGTGCAAAATCGCCTCTTTTCCGCATAATTCTGAAAAAGAGCATAAAAATACGAAAGTAGACAATTGTTGGGAAATAAAAGGCTAAAACATAGTAAATGAGCGCTAAAATGCGTGTTAAAATAGATGTAAAACATCATAAAATAGACACGCATCAAATTCCCCAAACCAAACCTTGCTTGCCCTCAAGAAAGAATTAGACTCGATCTTAAACTATTGGAACGATTATTTCAGTCTCAGAGCGAAATTTACATGTAAGCCTAAGACAATGCCAAGTAACAAAATGAGATAGCATTTAAATCATGCAAACGAGTTATGGGGTTTTCAAACTTGCAAAAATAAAGACTATAGAGACTTTATACCATGGACTCTCGTGGGACGCTCGAGACACACATGAGGCAAAGGGTGAATATATGTAAAAGATAGAAAGAATTATATTGTTAAGACACTCACCTAACTACGACCCATGAAAACATGCCTGCAATCTAACATGAACAAGAATTCTACAACCATGTATAAACATACTCATTAAGTGACTCGGATACATGCAATTGAGGTAATGAAAGATATGTGAGGTGAAAGGTAAAAGAGGTTAAGATGTTTTTGGACTTGTGGGGTTAGTAGCCAAGCTAGTAAAACCAGTTCCCAACAACATATTTCACGACTTTTGATATTAAGAAAGTGCTCTTTTGTAGCACAACTCTCACATTAAATAAAAGAAAGGACTCCCAAATATTTTGAATGAAGTACGGGAGTGATAACATGTAAAAGAAATGGATTTTCAGAACGAATTTGCATTATTGTTTCTGTCAGTTGGTCGACCGACCAGAAGGTGCGGTCGGTCGACTGACTTTCCTATACGTTTTGATTTTTTGTTCTTTCTTTCGTTCTTTCTTTTTCTGTTCTTTTTCTTTTCTTTCTTTTTTTTTTTTTTTCTCTTTTTGCTCAAGATAGCATACAAACCAAGATGCCTCAAAAAATAATCCAATGACCACAAATACTAGCTTGGAAGGGTAGGCTAAGTATGGGATGTAGTTTTGGGGGATAAAAAGACAATTTTGGCTATGTAAGGCTTATGGGTAAATAAGAGAAAAGGGATCCCAAATGCACGTACCAAAACTCACAAAACGAGATAGTAAACAAGTATATAGCAATTCAAGTTCATGTTTATGCATATTGATGTAACATGTTCCAAGGGGAGTACTACTCACATCCTAGACAACTGGTTTAAGAATGAAACCAGGAAATAAGCTCTAAAAATTAGAATGTATAGTAGGTTGCCAAGGTATAAGTCAAGTCTCAAGAAAACAAGTTGACAAAAACTCGTAGATATGCAAAAGACTCTTATACTAAAACAAGTTGACAAGGCAAAGCAAAGGCATAAACATGTAAGATAGCAAAGATCATCATTGAAATACTCTCGTTCCGACTCGACCTATATGCTAAATTAAACGTGCATTTTTTTGAAATTTTTTCGTTTTTTTTTTTGAATTTTGTATATGCAAGGAAAATAAAGAAAAGAACGATGCAAGACAGAAATGCAATAAACGTGTGACAAAAATGCAGTGGGACAATGCATGTGACACGAAACCATTCCCTAAACCAACACGCACAATGTCCCCATTGTGCATTAACCTAAGTAAAGGTTTTATAAAATTAAGGGAAAAATGCAAGAAAGTAAAACCAAGGGAAAATGGAAAGAACTCACCGGTTTTTTAAGCGCATGAGAAACCTCCCCAAACCAGCGTGAGCTAGGAGGTTTCGGTGGCCAGCAGTGCCACTCCAAGTACCTGAAAAAGTCAAACAAAGAAAGACTTTTTTCGGGGATTAAACACGTTTTGGGTGATGTATAATGTATTGAAGTTTTGAATAGAAGAAAAGGTGGAAGCATAAAGTAAAGGAAAGAAAAAGGAACTCCCTTATAACGTTTACACGCTTCCCGAAGTGCCACGAACAGTCTGCACAGGTAAATCTGGTCGGTAGACCCTTCTCTCTGATCGACCGACCAGTTGTCAGTCTTACAGTGCTTCTGGAATGCAGGGGTCTGGTCGACCGACTAAGGGTGGTGGTCGGTCGACCATAATTCCTGTACAATGGCCTCCTTTTCTTCGAAATTAACTTGTATCAACCAAGTTAATCTTCCCCAAACCTGAAAAACATTATATACGCGCCCAAAACATGCGCAAAAATCCAGAACCAAGTCTAATTGTCTCTACTACACAACATAAGCAAAATTGTCCTAAAAACTTAAAGCAAAACAAACGGAAAAGTCTTAACAAACAAAAAATTGTCTTAAACATAAAAGTTCGAAAAACTCATCCGCTAAAGATGCGGAAAATCTCAGACCACGGCTTTTGTCTATATGCCGTAGTCTCCACCGTGTTCGTATGAATGGCCAAACACATCTCTTCTCCGTCGCAAAGCATATGCGACAGACTCTTCTCTTTCTCCTCTTCTCTTCTTCTCTTGTCCTTCTCATCGACCACGTCCGGGTCTTCATCCTCTTTGTAGCTTAGGATCCCGAGTCCACCTCTTTGTATGATGACTTCCTTCACCAAGGGCTTCCCCAAACCAATTCCTGCATTAGGCAAAACAGAAGCATCCTCCATGTTGCTCCCAATCTGGGGCGGAGGTGTAAAAACAGGTACAGGTGTAGGTATCAAAATAGGAGAAGTGGTGATGACCTCATACTTCTTTTCAGAAGTAATAGCATTACATGTGATAGGGGTCATAACATCTTTCTTCCTGTAGGAAAGACCAAAGATTATAGAATGCTTCCCTACCTTAAAAGTCAAGGTCCCACTACCAACATCAATGATGGCTCCCGCGGTGTGTAAGAAGGGTCTCCTTAGTATGATAGGTATATGGGCATCCTCGGGAATGTCCAAAACTACAAAGTCAACTGGAAAGAAGATCCTGTCAATGCGCACAAAGATATTTTCCAACACCCCTATGGGTTCCATGGAGGTACGGTCAACCATTTGAACCGTCATGCTAGTCATTGCAGAAGAGGTCATCCCTAGTTTTAAGGTCACACTTAAGGGCATAATACTGATGCTAGCCCCTAAGTCACATAAGGCGTTTTTGGCTGGGAAGGTCCCTATGTTACATGGTACAGAAAAACTCCCAGGGTCCTCTAACTTATGAGGGGCAATTACATGGGACAGAAAACTGGAGGACTCTTCGGTAAGTGCTATCGATTCTACCTTATCTAGAGACCGCTTTCAGCCTCATGAACTTAAGATAGGAGGGAACCTGTTGAACTAACTCTAAAAACAGTACTTGTACATTTAATGAACGAATAACGTCTTTAAACTTATCAAAGGATACATGTTCCTTAGTTGGTAGGAGTCGCTCCGGATAAGGAGGGGCGGAACTTTCAGCATTTTCGGTCCTCCTCAAAAATTTGGGGGTCTTATCACCCCGGAATAAGAAGGCTCTTAGGTTGTCAGGTATTTCTGGCCTAAAAGAGTCCGTCTGTTCAGCTACTTTGGTCGGTCGACCATCATCCTCGGTCGGTCGACCAACCTCCTGCTCACCAGAAGCTACTGGAAACTGCTCTGTGGTCGACCGACTGGCATCAGTGGTCGGTCGACCAGGACTACTGGTACTCGCCTTCTGCCGTTTCTCCTTTTCTTTCCCACCAGTTTTATCACCACCAACCTTAGCCCTGCTCCGCAATGAAATGATGTTAAGAGTCTGTAATACCTCTCATTTTCGAATAGGTTTCCCCTACATGTTCCCCATTTATTTTAATTGCTATCGTAAGCGGATATATTGAGTTAATAATAATGTTACGAGTTTTACATGTATAACGAGTTGGGCTCGATATACATGTAAAACCCTACCACGAGTATAACACACGGTTTTGTAAACGAATGATTTACATATGGGTAGAAGTATCTGTACCGCGTCGACGTGGGCCAAGTGACTGACCCACTTACGCATGAACACCATACCCATTCGGCAATACCCTTTTACGCATGAAAAGGGCAACTTTTATAAAAAAAACCCTAATACCATACGTATTCAATCTCTCGGCCACCCAACTCCGTAAACCCTAGATTTTCGTATACTTTCACCCACCCTCAACCTTGATCGCGGACTTCATCATGAGAGAGAGTGAGGGGCGGTGGACACGGCATCAGTCGGACGTTCGAGTCAAAATCCGGCGAGAGCATAAGGTAAGTTGATTTTGTATTTGCGTTTGTGTCTCTTCAGTCGTGAGGGCGTGTCGTTAGTCGAGTCTCTGTGGTGACCGTGGGACAGTGCGGGGGTGTGGGTGAGTACGTGGGTGGTGGTCTGAGTGTCGGAGGTAGCTGTGGTTGTCGGGATTAGCTTTTGACGTCGGGTTATGGTCTCACGTAAGGGTTAATGGGTGGTGCCACCGTTGACTCGGGGGAGGTCGACACGGTGGTACCACAGTCGGCGTTGGGTCTGACGTCAAGGGCGGTGACGGTGGTGGTTCCGGGTTGTGTCGAGTTTGAGAATAGGAGCTGGGGGTGTTTGGTTTCAGGCATGTCGGGCCTGACTAAGACCGTGGTAGTACTCGTCGGCTGGGCCGACCCGTTCTGAGTGTGGGTTGGGGTGGTTGCCGGTGGACGGAGGTGGCGCTAGGTGATGTATAGTGGGGTTGTTGTTTACCGCGGGGGTTCATGGGTTTGTCGTAAGTATGGGGTGATTGTTTTTATTATTATTACATTATATTATTATTATTATTATTATATGTATATATATATATATATGTTGTTATCCTTATAATTATTATTATTACTACGATTATTTTTATTACTATTATTATTATTATATTATTATTATTAGTATTGTATATATTAGTGGCAGTGATAGAGTTGGTTATTTATTAATTTCTATTAGTCGGAGTTTTTTTTTATGAGTCGGGAAATTTCTTTTTAAGGAAGTTGCTATTTTGGGAAAGTTTCCATTTTGGGAAACTTTCTACCTTTAGAAGGTTGTAATTTATAGTAAGTGTATTTTGTGTTATGGGGGGATTTTGGGAAGATTATTAATCGTTACCTAATATATGTCTAGGTGACGGTTTCCGCGTGGAACATCTCTAGCAGCTGTTCGGTTGTCCTTCTGCAATTGAGGTAGGGGATATTTATGTTTGTGGTTGTGTTATGACATGAGGTTATATATTGTATGATTGATATATTTGATTACGAATTCATTGTGATTGATTGATTATTATTGATTATTGTGGAGAATGGAGCTGATGAATTGGGTCTTGTGATAAGGGTCTTGTGATACGGGACTTGTGATATGGCCATGGTGGGTGTGGTGTGATGGAGGTTATGATGTGGTGGAAGGTGTGGTGTGATGGAAGGGATGGTGTGACGGAGGTGAAGTGGTTGACTGAACGGTGTGGAGATGGAATAAATAAATTGTATGTCCATTTATGTCTTGTTGATATTTTCCTACTCAACCTCGTGGTTGACCCTGTGTATTCGTGTGACACCTACGATGATCCGGAATGGGGAGTAGATTCTACAGGAAAGAGACAGATGAGCTAGGAGCTGGGACGGGAATGTGAGATGCAGATTTGGGACCGACTTAGAATTATATCACTTATAGATTGATCATCAGTTGTACTTTATTCTGTTGCATAGTTGTAAATCAAAGTTTAAATCTAATAAGTTTTTATATAAAGCACTTTGGTTTCATTTACTTTGTTATTCACTACCTCGGACATTCCGAGATAGTAACAGCTCTGTTTATTGAGGATGTCTTGCTAAAGGCTCCTTAAATAAATGGGGGTGCTACAAAGTGGTATCAGAGCGAACGATCCTCAGGCCTAACCCAAATGAATGATAATGAACCTAGATAGAGTCTAAGAAAATGAACCCCGAGATGAAACTGATAGGTGCCCCAAAAAGGAACGAGATGAGTTAGGGGCCCCCTCACACCAAACCTGGGCGCTTTCGGTTCTGCCTCGGGAACCGAATGAGAGTAATCGAAGAGTGGGGTAGACTATATATATATATATAGCGACCTAGTTATATTGTACTAATATTCTTACAGGAGAAGAATGAGGTAAGTAATATGTAAACTGTGGCTAATAATGTTATTGGAGATTATGATTGATATCTGTATGTGAATCGTGCGGGATGGTTGAATATAAATTTCAAGAATATGGATGTGTAATTGTTGAGCAATATTTAAAAGTAATATGATCATATGATTTTGGTGCCTTGAAATGTTTATACGATTATTTGGTATTTAAATGACTATCGTTATTATGTGATATTGATGTTTAACTCCTTGTAAGGATGAGTAATTCTGTTGATATTATCATATGTTATGGTAACCTATGCCTAGTGATATGCGGAACGTGTTGCCCCAAGCCATGAATGACTTGTAGTTAGTGATGTGTTACAATTGTAAATATTAAGTTATTTTGTTGATTTTACTTTCAGTTTCGAAATCTTTATCACTTTCTAGGTGACAATTACAATTTGAATGAGGAATGAATGTTAATACGGTGCAATGTCCATGCTTCAAATGATATGTCAACATGTTTCGGAAGATGAATGGTTGAGTTTCGACGTAGTAATGTGAAATCGTAACAGAACCAATATTTAAAATAAACTTCCAGAATTTTACCTTGTTTGTACGGACTGTTATTTTAAATGTGTTCCATATTTGAGTATGAAAATGTTATGTATGATAAACCCCTGAGTTAGATTTACAATGCTTTTGGTTTTATGTTAATAGGAGTGATGAGCTCCATTTTGGTCATCATTTCCTTTGCATTTTCTTTGTTTTCGGTCACGATTCGGCCTCGATTTGCGTGTCTTGAGGTGTTTTTACGTCCGTTGCCTCGTATATTCCTATTCTGTCCAATTTTTGTAGGCATTACGGCGGGGGCGAAGAAACGAGACAAATCGACCCGAATTTGGAGCGATTTATGAAGAATTGTGAAGGATTTGTGATTGTTGCCTCCCAGGCCCTCCCAGCCGGTCCCCAACCGGCGGCCGGTCGGCCGGCTGGGAGCTCTGACTTAGGATTTTTGGCGTAAAAGAAGAGAAAATGCAGATTCATGGAACAAGGCCCCCAGCCGGTGGCCCACCGGCAGCCGGTCAGACGGCTGGGGAGGCTTTCCTATACTTAGCCAAATTCGAAGAATGAAGAAAATGAATTGTTGGGCAGAACTCTGAAAAAGGACTCCCAGCCGGTGGACAACCGGCAGCCGGTCCACCGGCTGAGGGGACCTGTGCTGAAAGAAGTTTGAAGAAACAATTAGAGCTGAAAGATAGGCTTCCCAGCCGGTGCCAGACCGGCAGCCGGCCGGTCGGCTGGGAATGCATGATCATTGAAGAAAATTGAAGAAAAACTCAGAACTCAGATTTGGGCTCTCAGCCGGTCCACCACCGGCGGCCGGTCGACCGGCTGGGAAGCATTTTTCAGAAATTCGCGCACTATATAAACCCGCACTTAGTCTTTCATTTGCATAGGGGATATTACGTTACTTTTACACACTTTTCTAGGGTTTTGCACTGTTCCATTGTTCTATACTTAGACTCAAAAAACTCTATTAATATTGGAATCCTCTTTAGATCTTAGTTTAATCTTTCAATATTAGTTAATCCTTTCTTAGTGATTCTCTTAGCTTTGTTCTTGGGCAATTTTAGAAGATTCTTATTGGGTTGTAATTTGAGGGTTTGAGAGAATCCTCCAAGTTGTAATCCAAGTTCCTTGCTTTTTCCTTATTATTGGTATAATCTTCCTAATCTCTACTTTGTCTTTGCATTTTGTTTTAGTTTTGCTTGTTCAATTACTTACTCGCATTAATTTCCACCATGTTTAGCATTAATACTTTATTTGTTCAAGTTTATTCCTTAGCCATGTGTGAGTAGTCTTATTCTAGGGTTAGGGGGTTTGCTTGGGTAGTTAGTAGCCATGAAAAATGCCTAGAGTTAGTCTTGTTTGCTTCTTTGGTTAAGTTTTCGCATCTTGCATGTTATGTGTTTGATGAAATGCCTCAACGACGGTTGGGTGTTAGTCTTCACTTTGTTTGCTTTAGACGAAAGTCTTGGGGTTTCATGAGCATGCTTGTGTGTTAGGTTAGCTTGGTTTGTAGCGAAAGCTAGGACTAGACTCGACCTAAGGGTTTGTCAACTCGAGAGAAGAGACAACCCTAGACTTACCATAGAAGTGATACAAGACCGTTATCTTACGTTTGGCTCCCGACTTACCTAGGTGACCCCCGACACCCTAGTCCTCTTTATCATCAACTTCATCTAGATTTACTTGCTTTAGTAGTTAATTAGTTTTTCCAAACCAAAACCTTTTACTCCGACTCATACTAAAATTAAAGCATAACTATACAACTTCCCCACCGTCTTTTGGGTTCGACCCTAAATTATACTACTTAATTTGGGTTCTTTATAAATGTGCTTGGTGCCGGTATCGACGACAAAAACCGACCATCAAAATGGCGCCGCTGCCGGGGACGGTGTTTAGAAGTTGTGTAGTTTAGTTTTAGTTTTAGTCTTGAGTTAGTTGAGCTTGCTTTTGTTTTGATGAAAGATTTGGTAGTTATTTGTAGAGTGCTTGTTTTATTGCTCACCCTAGTGTTTAATAAACACTAGGACGACTAATTGGTTTGCTAAGTTTTATGCCTAGGGGTGACTCTAGCTCTTTGTTGTCATCTTCCGAACCGGAGAGGCTCTTTCGAGCCCTAAGGAGGAAGACTATTGCAAGGGTGAGAATTGCGTCCCAAGCTTCTACTAGCCAAAACAACCCCTCTTCATCCGAACCACCAAGTCCCAATCAAAGCAATCCTAGCCCAACATCCGACAATTTTGATAATCCATTTTACCAATCGCCACCACAATCACCACACTTTCCAAACAACCATCAAATTCACATAATGGCCGCTCTTCGTGATCATAACCGGCCCAATCACAATGACACCACCAATCCAATCAACTTCGGGGTTCTTGTTCCTCAAAATTTCGAAATACACCCTTCGCAAATGAGTTCAATCGAAAAGAATGCCTTTAGCGGGGCTTCTCACGAAGATGCTCATGGGCACTTGAGAAAGTTCAAGGGTAAAGTTGCGATGATAAAGAAGACCGGAGTACCCGAGGAGACATTAAGGCTTATGCTTTTCCCCTATTCCTTAACCGACAAGGCCGATAGGTGGCTAAATGTCCATGCTCCAAATACATTCACCACATGGGACGACTTGGCAACGGCTTTCCTTGCCAAGTACTACCCATCATCCAAGACCGCGATGCTCCGGAATGAGATAACACAGTTTCAACAAGACGAGGGAGAATCTTTGGGAGAAGCTTGGGATAGATACCAAGATTTGCTAGCCAAGTGCCCACACCACGGGATACCACCTTGGTACACAACTCAAACTTTTTTCCAAACCCTTCTCTCCCGGACTAAGGAAATGGTTAATGCATCGGCGGGTGGTAGCTTTGACCACTTGCCACATGAGGAAGGAACGGAACTCATCAAGAAGATTGTTGATTCGGAGGAAAACTATGGTACTAGGGGGAATGTCTTGAGGAAGAGTAGTAAGTACCCTAGTGAGCACCTTTCCAATGCTAAGGCAAACGAAGAAACCAATGCCAAATTGGACTTGTTAACCAAGAAATTGGAAGAGTTGACAAAGGGCTCCGCCACCAAAGAAACCAAGAGCAAAGTCCCGGGAATGTACCAAGTTAATAGTGTTGTTTCATGTGACTTATGTGGGGGATGCGGGCATACTTTTGATGTGTGTGCAAACAACAATTCCTATGAGGGAAGTGAGAGTATGGAGGAGGTATATGCTTTCCAAGCCTTTAACAACCCAAAAAACCCAAATACTTTCAACCCAAATTCGAACTATTACCATCAAGGTATCCGAGGAAGTCCCTATATGAGCTACAAAAGTACCAATGTGTTGAATCCTCATCAAATCCAACAACCTCAAGGGCAAAATCCCCCCGGTTTTCAACCAAGGGGAGGAAACTTCAACCCGAGAAACAATTACAACAACAACTTTTACCAAGGGAATCAAACCAACCAAGCCAATCAAGGCTTTCAACAAAGTTTCAATGACCCGAACTTTAATCCAAATTTCCAAAACAACCAAAACCCACAAAATTTCAATGCAAATTTCAATAACAACAACCCAAACTTCAACAACCAAAACAACAACCAATACCATAACCAACAAAATTTCCACAACCCAAACCACCAACAAAACTTCCACAACAACAATTTCAACAATCAAAGTCTCAATGACCAAAATTTCAACCAACCATTTCCTAACCACCACCAAAACCCAAACTTCAACAACCAAGGTCCCAAAGCAAATCAACAAAGTGGGGGTGCAAGGAATGACTACGGGTTTCCCTTGCCCCTTACCAACACACCTCATCAAGATCTCTCAAGTGACTCCCAAGTTGGAGAGTTGCTTAAACTTGTGAAAGGCATGCAAGCGACACATAATCAAGAAATGATGAATTTGAAGACGGCAAATCAAAAAGAGATCCGGGAGATGGAGGCTAGAGTTGCTTCACAAGCCTTAGCCAACCCACAAAGGCCACCGGGCGGCTTTCTTGCCCAAGGTCAAAGCTCCCGGGATGCTTCAAAACCACATGGTGTCAATGCTATTACGACAAGCAAGAATGAGCAACCAATGCTTGAGAGGAGAGATGATGAAGGAGGATCGAAGGTAGAGCAAGTTATGACGGTATTAGGGAGAGGAAGTGAGAAATGTGTTGAGGAGGAGGTGATGGTGATGGTGTCCAACACTCCTCCGGATGATTGTAATGAAGTCGACATTGATGACTTAGACTTTGTGATGCAACAAGTCTTGAACATTCCAAAGAATAAAATAGATGAAGGGAAAGAGAACATGGAGAAAGGAAAAAGTGTTGTCGAAGAAGAGTCCGAGCATGGAGAAGGCCTCATTGAGAGGAGAGTTTGTGAGTTCTTCCGAAAAATTACAAGAGGAGATCCTCGTTGTGAGGAATTGATGAAGCTTGTAGAGGAGGTGGAGGCAACAATCCCCTCCCGAGGAAAGAAAAGAGAAGTGAATGCAATCACGCCCGCCAAGAAAGTCCCATGCACCCTCCCCATCAAACTCGGGGATCCGGGTAGCTTTTCGATAAGTTGCCATGTTGGAGGGAAGAAGATTGATAATGCATTATGTGACTTGGGAGCCGGCGTGAGTGTTATGCCTCTAGCTATGGCCAAGAAATTGGATGTCAAAAGTTTGTCTCCCGCTACAACTCCTATCACTCTTGCGGATGGTACCGAAAAACTTCCTCTAGGGGTGCTTGAAGATGCTATCGTCAAGGTGGGGAATCTATCCATTCCCACCGACTTCGTGATATTAGACGTCCCCGTCGGTAGTAGCTCCTTCGTGATACTCGGTAGGCCATTCTTGGCCACCGGAGGAGCGACTATTGATGTGAAGAGAGGAAAGTTATCATTCGAAGTGGGAGAGCAAGTGGCGGAGTTTGAACTTCCGGAAGCTCCCGATACAAGCTCCAAGGAGAAGAAAGTTGGCATGGTTGCAAGTTTGTTGGTGAATGATGTCCCTAAGATGTTTGATGAGAAGGGAATCATGGAAAATATGATCTTGAAAATTGAGGATGCTAGTTTTACTAGCGAGAAGTTGTTGAGTCCGGAGAAGAGAGACCATGACAAAGAGCAAGGAAGACCGAGTTGTACTAGTTCTTTTGAGGACCCTTTGGTTGAAAAAGGGGACCTAGAGGAGCTAATTGCCGGAAAAGATGTCAAAGCTCGAAAGTTGATAATGAGCAAGATGGAAACTCGAAGTGAGAGCAAAGTGGAAGCCCCGTCCGCGGCTTTTGACCTTTTCTTAAGGTCCCTAGCTAGCATGGACGAGGTCTCAACCTACAAGACTTGATGATTGATCATGAAAGGTTTGGTGGAGTCACTCAACAACCACCGGTTGTAAGTATTAGTTCTCTTTAGTTCATCTAGTTTTCATGTTAGTTTCTTTGTTAGTTCGGTTTTTTGTTTAATTTTTAGATCGCATGAGATATTTGGATATGTTTGTTGCTTGTTTGTGGAAGATTCATGAGTGTAGTCGGAGGAATATTGGCAAAACCGTTGTAGGCAAAGTTGATTTTTATGTTCAAATTAAATTATTTCTCGAAATAGTGTACAGGTACTCTCAGCCGGCCCACCGGCCGACGGTACCATACCGGCTGGGAGGACCTGGACACATTTCTGTTTTTGATAGTTTATTTGGACAGATTTCAGATTTTGCATCCCCAGCCTGTACCTAACCGGCAGCCGGTCAACCGGCTAAGAAGGCGAGTTCTTTATTCAAAAATCAAATTGCAAGGAGAAATGATTCCCAGCCGGTAGGCCGGCGGCCGGTCCACCGGCTGAGAATCAGGAATGTGTGAACATACTTGAAGAAAAAAGCAAGGAGAAGGGAACCCCAGCCGGTCGGTCGGCAGCCGGCTCGCCGGCTGGGAGTGTTTTTGTATGTGAAGGATTCGAAGAAAAGAAGAAGGAGTTGGACTCTCAGCCGGTCGGCCGGCAGCCGGTCCGCCGGCTGGGAGTGCGTTTGTGAGTGGGAAAAGAAGAAGAGGAGAAGTGGAAATTGAAGACCTGATTTTGAGCCGGTCGGCCGGCAGCCGGCTCACCGGCTCAGAATCAAAGTCCTTTGAAAAAAATTCGAAAAAATGCAAAAAGTTTTGAAACCCTCACTCTCAGCCGGTCGACCGGCGGCCGGTCCCAGACCGGCTGAGAGTCGTCTGTCGCGTAAATTAAATCTCGATACCCCTCTTTTCTTTCTCATTTCTACCTCATTTCTTAACCATTTCCCTTCATTTCTTCTTCATCCTTCCTTATTTTCTCCTCTCCATTCATCCTTTACCCTCAAATACTCCCTCAAACTTCACCAAACTCTCTCAAATCAAAACCCCCTTTATTCCCTCATCACCTTATCCTTCAATTAACCATGTCGGGAAGAACAGAAAGGCGATCCAAATCAAGGCACGACCCAAGGGTGGAGCAAGAATATGAAAATGTAATGGGAAGTGGCAACATTGGCCCGGATCCTTGCTTTCCCGGTCTCACATTTGCCTCAATCCAACAAAAAGGTAATTTCACTTACGTTAAGAATCGCCCCCTTCACCCAACTAGGTTCATTGATAGAGCCGGATTGAGAGAATTAGGGATTGAGAAAATAACGGCGGCTCTTTTTGAGGGTTTAGGAATGAAAGCCTTGTATGAGACAAAACCGGTTCACACATCTCCCCGGTTAACTTGGGAATTTTTGAGTTCTTTGGTTGTGACTAAGAACCGAACTTTGGGGAAAGTTGCATTTCTTGAGTTCCGATTGATGAATAGGGAACATCGTCTCACCTTAGATGAATTTGCTTTGATTTTTGGGCTAGACGGAAAATTAGCCATTAAGCCTCCGGAGGGCTTTGATACTGAGCTTATTTGGACAGCCATAACCGGTCTTGTAAGTGATAGAAGCCGAAAGAAACCGGCTAATAGGGTGAATTTGGCACCGATTAGAATTTGGCATAGGTTCATGGGGTGGACCGTTTTCTCTAGGGACGAGCCTCACAACTTCACTACTACTGAGCTTGAAATAATTGGTTCTTACTTGGTTGGTGGCCCGAAATTGAACATTGCTCACCATATGGCCCTTCACTTGAGTAGGTTGGCATCCCAACCTCAGCTTACTACCCCCATTTGTGTTGGGGGGATGGTCACCTTGATTGCCAACAACCGTTGTCAGCGGCACTTCACGGTCGACTTCATTCAGGGCGAGAATGTGCTATCTAGCCGATACTTGCAGGATGCTTTGGGGTGGGTGCGTTATAACCCCAGTGATCGCAAGGAGTATTGGCAGATTCGGGTTGACAACAAGTTCAAGAATTCAGTTCCTTTGCCAAACACCGAGTTGATGAGAGTTGTGCCGGGGAAGACCTCTTACCTCCTTGATATTGAGGCGGACCCCGAGGACCTTCCCCCAGACCAGCGTGCCCCTAGAGTCTACACCAGAGACAGAGTCGGTGCCACTCCTTCTGACCTTCCTTTTGAGCAGTTTCAGCAGCCCCCCATTTCCATGTCCCAGTTTCAGAGTGGTCCCTCGCACTTCCAGGGATCCACCTCCGCCTCCGGTCCATCTTCTTATTCATGCCCCCCAGAGCTTATTGATTTCATGGCCCGAGTTGACTTGGGCATGAAGACTGCAGCAGATCTAGCGGACCAGCGCCAAGCCATAGCCGATGAGCGGCATAGGGATTTGACTTATAGGCTTGATTACCTTTACCACGATCAAGCTTATGGGTCATTTCCGGATTATGATCGGTCCGTCCGCGAGGGTTATCATCATCCGGATGATGGTCACCCGTCTTACTACATGCCTCCGGATAGGGGTTATGTGCCTCCTGAGGGTCGTTTTTACGGGGAGATTAACGTCGCCCCGGGTTATTTTTCAAACCCGATCTTTCCCCCCAACTTTCGGGGTAATGAGGATTCGGGCCCTCCGAGGCATTCATCCTTCCATGGCGGTTATGGTGATGCGGGAGCTAGTGGATCGCAAGCCTCCCCCTTCCGCGATTTCGTGAGCAACCCGAACGACTTCATGGTCGTTGATGGCGGCAATGGGAATGATGATGATGGTGGCGGTGATGAAAGATATGAGTCCGAGGATCATTTTGATGATAGCTTTGATGAGTGACCACCTTTGGAGGTGGTAGTTGGTGATGATTATGCTCCCCTTGCAAAATCCAAAACAAGTCAAGTAACTCCCTTAATCCAAATTTCTCTTTTAGTTTGCATTTTACTTTCTAGCATGCATTTAGTTAGTTTCGTTTATATTAGTTAGTTTCTTTTAGCTTGTTTTAAGTTTTTAATTCATCTTTGCATATCATTAGTTTAGATGCATATAGTTGCATTCATTTAGATGCATTAGATTTATATTTTTGTATCATATTGTCACATATAGATTGCATACATGTAGCTTAGAGCATTTAGTTTGCATTTAGTCTAGTTTTTAGTTTTTCTCTTCTTTTGTTTATCTTTGTTTTTAATGCCTTCTTAAAAACCAAAAAAACCAAAAAAAATTGAAAAACCAAAAACTTTCAAAAACATGTTCTTTATTTTCCGGTTTTCCTCCTCACATTATGCACATAAATAAGTGTGGGGAGGAAGAACCGTTTATTTCAAAAAAAAATACAAAAACAAGTTTTTATTTTCTCAAAAATTTCAAAAAAGCCAAAAACATGTTGTTTTCGTTCTTTTGCTTCATTTCCCCCTTTGCACTTCATTACATTGAGGACAATGTAAATCTTAAGTGTGGGGAGGGAAAATATCCACCTTGTGTATATTTGATTGCTTTTGTAAGTATGAAAAACCTCAAAAATACCAAAAAAATCGAAAAATTTGAAAAATTCAAAAACATGTTTTTACCTTATTAGTGTAGAATTGTATATACTTGTGTTTGCTTTCCCTCCTTTCGCATAGGTAGCACTTGCTTGAGCACCGCTTTGGACCTTGAAGACACCACGGTATGATCGTTCCAACCTCTATTTCACTCTCATTTTCTTCCTTTTGTTGCAATTGAGGAGGATGGGCTTGTATTTGGAGGATGTGGAGTACATTGTGGAGAATTGTGTGTGGCTTGTGTGCTTTTGTGCTGTTAGGAGTTGCATTAGCTTTGTTTGGCATTTAGTTTGATAGTCTCATTTGCATTATAACATGTCTATATTAGTTGCATTCATGGCATATAGTTGCATTTAGGTTAATGTTTTGAAAATGCCTAATTGAGAACTTTGACAAAATCGTTTAAGCATTTGCAAATAATTCTTCTACTTGGGACTTTGTCTTTTAGAATGATTTTTAAAACACCCTAGGTCATGCTTTTCTAGTATCTTTCTGACCATGGTCCAATACCAAGTCAAGGGTTTGCATGTGAGTCACCTTGTCCACCCCCGTGATGTGAAGTGGTTTTGATTATCTTGTCTTGGTGACCTTGTTCGACTTGACGGTTTGGCAACCCAAAAATAACTTTCATGAATAAATTTGGAATGCTCTTGTCAATGATCATAAGAAGTGGAAATGTTTTGAAAGAAGAAAAAAAGAAGCCTCAAGTGAAAAAGAAAAGAAAAAAATGGTTAATGAAAAAAGGAATAAGAACATGTTGTTTTGGTGGAGGCGTACCACTTCGATGTGCTTTGGAGGGTAGCCATTGAGTTGGCTTCCCACCTGGTTGTGAATTCGACCGCCCAAAGACAGAGTGATTGTCACCCCGATAAGCTATTGTCTAGAGGTTAACCGGTTGCCTAATAAGCGATTGGCGAAAGCAAAGGACATTAGCACGCGTGGGACAAACCCCATCCTAACTCATGGCATGGAAAAGAAATGAAGAAAAAAAAAATTGAATGAGGTCAAATTTTGATTGTAATCCACCATTTTGTATTGATTTGAGCATTTCATTCCAAAAAAATCAATTTTGCCTTGCCGTTTTGACGATCTCGGGACGACCCATGACCTTTACTTTGTGAAGAATCTAGACTTGTTGCATCTTTTGCCTTTAGCATTGCGGGGATTATCATTCCATTCCATCCGATCGCCCTTGACAAAAGTATTTGGATAACGGTTATGAAAGTAGCCTAGTTTAGCATGATTTGGCGGTGTTTTGTTGTCATCCTTCTTGCCTTAGTGACTTGTAGAATTAATATTTGTGAAGGAGTTTACGACTTTGAATTTGTTCTCTTTTAGTTGTTTTCCACCGCTTAAATGAGGCAAGCGGTTTTCTTTCTTTTCCGATGCATGTTGTTTGTCTATACGTGTTTTGTTTTTACTTGTTTGCATCAAAAGTTTTGTAGCAAGACCTTACTTGCCTTACAATAGGGCATTCTCCCTCATGAATGTCAAATTGTGAGTTGAAAGGGCTACGGGTGTAGCTAAACCCGATTCGGCTTATAGTTAGCTTAGTTAGTTGTTTCTTTGTTTTTAATAAGGGTTATATAGTTACTTGATCTCTTACTTGAGGACGAGTAAGGTTTAAGTGTGGGGAATTCTGATGAGCTCCATTTTGGTCATCATTTCCTTTGCATTTTCTTTGTTTTCGGTCACGATTCGGCCTCGATTTGCGTGTCTTGAGGTGTTTTTACGTCCGTTGCCTCGTATATTCCTATTCTGTCCAATTTTTGTAGGCATTACGGCGGGGGCGAAGAAACGAGACAAATCGACCCGAATTTGGAGCGATTTATGAAGAATTGTGAAGGATTTGTGATTGTTGCCTCCCAGGCCCTCCCAGCCGGTCCCCAACCGGCGGCCGGCCGGCCGGCTGGGAGCTCTGACTTAGGATTTTTGGCGTAAAAGAAGAGAAAATGCAGATTCATGGAACAAGGCCCCCAGCCGGTGGCTCACCGGCAGCCGGTCAGCCGGCTGGGGAGGCTTTCCTATACTTAGCCAAATTCGAAGAATGAAGAAAATGAATTGTTGGGCAGAACTCTGAAAAAGGACTCCCAGCCGGTGGACAACCGGCAGCCGGTCCACCGGCTGAGGGGACCTGTGCTGAAAGAAGTTTGAAGAAACAATCAGAGCTGAAAGATAGGCTTCCCAGCCGGTGCCAGACCGGCAGCCGGCCGGTCGGCTGGGAATGCATGATCATTGAAGAAAATTGAAGAAAAACTCAGAACTCAGATTTGGGCTCTCAGCCGGTCCACCACCGGCGGCCGGTCGACCGGCTGGGAAGCATTTTTCAGAAATTCGCGCACTATATAAACCCGCACTTAGTCTTTCATTTGCATAGGGGATATTACGTTACTTTTACACACTTTTCTAGGGTTTTGCACTGTTCCATTGTTCTATACTTAGACTCAAAAAACTCTATTAATATTGGAATCCTCTTTAGATCTTAGTTTAATCTTTCAATATTAGTTAATCCTTTCTTAGTGATTCTCTTAGCTTTGTTCTTGGGCAATTTTAGAAGATTCTTATTGGGTTGTAATTTGAGGGTTTGAGAGAATCCTCCAAGTTGTAATCCAAGTTCCTTGCTTTTTCCTTATTATTGGTATAATCTTCCTAATCTCTACTTTGTCTTTGCATTTTGTTTTAGTTTTGCTTGTTCAATTACTTACTCTCATTAATTTCCACCATGTTTAGCATTAATACTTTATTTGTTCAAGTTTATTCCTTAGCCATGTGTGAGTAGTCTTATTCTAGGGTTAGGGGGTTTGCTTGGGTAGTTAGTAGCCATGAAAAATGCCTAGAGGTAGTCTTGTTTGCTTCTTTGGTTAAGTTTTCGCATCTTGCATGTTATGTGTTTGATGAAATGCCTCAACGACGGTTGGGTGTTAGTCTTCACTTTGTTTGCTTTAGACGAAAGTCTTGGGGTTTCATGAGCATGCTTGTGTGTTAGGTTAGCTTGGTTTGTAGCGAAAGCTAGGACTAGACTCGACCTAAGGGTTTGTCAACTCGAGAGAAGAGACAACCCTAGACTTACCATAGAAGTGATACAAGACCGTTATCTTACGTTTGGCTCCCGACTTACCTAGGTGACCCCCGACACCCTAGTCCTCTTTATCATCAACTTCATCTAGATTTACTTGCTTTAGTAGTTAATTAGTTTTTCCAAACCAAAACCTTTTACTCCGACTCATACTAAAATTAAAGCATAACTATACAACTTCCCCACCGTCTTTTGGGTTCGACCCTAAATTATACTACTTAATTTGGGTTCTTTATAAATGTGTTTGGTGCCGGTATCGACGACAAAAACCGACCATCAAGGAGTTATATTTTGAGAGAAATAAATCTTTTAGGTGGCAGTGGTCAGATTGTTATTGCACAGTCCCGTTTTGACCCATCTTTTTGGTAAAAGAAAGCATTTAAAACTTGGTTATTGTTTATGCATAATTCCAACTCTACTGTTCAGAATATGCGTTCACGTTTTCAAATGATAAGTCATGTAAAATCTTAATGAGTCGTTATTTAATTATATTGTGATTCTTGCAAGTTGCCTAATTTTCTGTTGGATTGATGTAAAGTTCTTGCCCAGACCGTATGAGTTATAAAAATTGTATTAAATAATTCCCTTGAAATATGCATTCGATCCTTTTCCTATGATTATCTAGTCCTTTATATTTTCTCAAAACTATAATCGCTCACACGTTAGATAAACTGTTATTTAATTATGATTTGGTAAGTTGCTGCATAATATTTAATTGGTGAACTTAGGAGATATGTAAGTACATATAAAAGTTTAATCGAATGTGAATTATGTGATGTGACCACGTGATATCCTGATATGACATTAGTAACATGAATAGTAGGCATATGGTATGAGTATGAACCTCACTACGTTATAGCGTAACCTTGTTTATTTTGTCAAGTTTAGTATAGAATCGTTCCAATTATATGTCTAATACTATGATCTCAAAATGAATATGTGCTGCTCGTATGTGATGTTAAAAGCATGTTTATCTGTGCCAAGTGGCAGAATGAAATTTAACTGGTAAGCTTATTAGCATAATATAACAATCTAATGGTTATACGTAATTGTGATTATTTGAACAATGTGAATCTAGTTGATATTCTTTCGTATATTGATGGTTTACCTCTGTCTAGTCCTCTGTGATTATAGTCCTTATAATTTTTTTCGAGTATATTGCTATACCATATGGTGAATTGCATAATGTTATACTTAGAATCTGATCACGATGTGTTGAATCATTAATTGTTTGACATATGATTTATGGAAGTACTAGTTGGTGAATTCGCTTACTTTTATCGTTAAATGTTGTCTTCATAATTCATGAACTACAAGAACAATGTTTAGTAAGGGGAGTCAGGATGTCTCAATGTAGTCTTATTTCGATCTATAACTTGTAAAATTGTTTTGGATTCGTGTTTATAAATTGTCACAATGTTTCAAACGTTTCAAAATATTTTCAAAAGTGATAAACCATGATAAAGCTTGATGTTTGATAATTATGGTGATTGTTTGCATTATGACAATTCTGTAGCTATGTGTCGATGAAATCCTGTTGGAATGTGGATTGCTGCACAATGTATAAAACTCTTATTTTGCAAGTCGTATATAGTAATAGTTTCATGATAAATGATGTAATGTGAGTGGACGGGAAATGTACCTGCGTGATTTTATTAACTTATAGATATCTGGGAATGTTAAATGGTCTTGTGAGTCTATGATTTGCGTATATCTTGTGAAGTATGTCAAGGTTCCATGTTTAATTACGTAACTAGTTTTGCTCCATGTCCGTTCCTAGAATATGATTCTGCTTCTATAATATGATTACGAGCATTAAAAAAAAAAATATTTAATTGTCAAGTATGAACTATGGGTTTCTTGATTGTTTACCTTGTTTTAAATATATTAAATTGTGATAAATTTCAAAGGTATGTAAGTCTTAGCTACCCTGATTCTGCTTTACTGCGTAACACGATTCTACCGATCCTAATAATCTTATTATTTTTTGGGGTTATTTGTTTATATGTTAATTGTTATCGTTGTAAAAATATGTGATGAAAGTTATGAACTTTTATGTACTATTATATATGACTAGTTATTATTATTACTCTGGTTATACAATTTATTGTTTGTGAGATGGGTTGGTTCAGTTTGTGTTTTTGGGTGCCCGATTGAATGGATTTGCTACTGTTAGTGAATTAGTTTATTGTCTGGGAAGTGCACATGTAATTGTAGAATAAATGTTGGATTTGAGGTCTTTCATCAATTGGATAGAAGGTGGATCATTGGTATATGTATAGATTATAATGGCGTTATTTAGATGGATAACGATGAATAGTTTTGGTGGTCGTTGTTATGACAAAATTATGCGCTTTGAGAATAGTTTGCGTGTTTTGTGTTCATGTTGTCATTTTTTTTTTCTTTGACCGAACCCGTGGGTTAGTAGCTTGGAGTCTTGTACTCTAAGTGTTGAGCACGGTTTTTGGAACCTTTGACAATATCGATATTGATATTGAGATGGAAACTGGTTACTAATATTGAATTACGAGTTGTTAGGCCGCTGTGCCATATTGTGTTTACGGTCCGGAGTGACCATTGTTACTGAGTTATAATCTTTGAATTGAAATCTATATTGAGATGGAAATTTTGTTCCGCAGTTTATCTGCCAGTTCACTCACCCTTTGTCCTTGGTCTTAGATGCGATGATGAGTGAGATACTTGGTTACTCGGAGTGAGATGTTATGAGAAAAAGTAATGAGTAAGACGAAGTAATGAGCTGGGATTTGTATAATGAGGTTACGGGGACGTAACCGTGTTTTAAGGATGACAGGATTGTAAAATCTTATTGATGTATGATATGAGTAGTTGTTGTGACATGGCTAATTGATATGGCGTGATTTTGTGAATACATTTGATACTCCTGATTATTTCTGTTGTGCATTTTATTTTATTTCGTGAAGTATCTTATAATTTAGTTATACGTTAAACTTTGGGGACAAAGTTTTCTTAACGAGGGTAGAATGTAACATTTCGGGTTCTAGAGTACTCTTATTAGTTTTGGATGTTATGTGGTGTCACATTTTGTGTGCCTAGTGATCAGATTGTTGACCATAATGGGATGGTGAACTTCGGGACGAAGTTTCTTTTAAGGAGGGAAGGCTGTAATACTCCTGTATTTTTTTTTTAATAATTCATAATAATGAGTTGTTTATTTATGTTATTATCAAGATGACATATATTTATATGTTATTATTAATTGTTATAAGTACTTGTTAAATTTTTAAGTTGCGATTTATGAACGAGAATTAGTGTTATCATGATTCGAGTCTATGTTTGATATGCGATATATGTTCGAGTAAAAGTACGACAATAATATATATATATGTATATGTGTGGGGTTGAACTTCGGGACGAAGTTCATTTTAAGGGGGGAAGACTGTAATACCTCTCATTTTCGAATAGGTTCCCCCTACATGTTCCCCATTTATTTTAATTGCTATCGTAAGCGGATATATTGAGTTAATAATAATGTTACGAGTTTTACATGTATAACGAGTTGGGCTCGATATACATGTAAAACCTACCACGAGTATAACACACGGTTTTGTAAACGAATGATTTACATATGGGTAGAAGTATCTGTACCGCGTCGACGTGGGCCAAGTGACTGACCCACTTACGCATGAACACCATACCCATTCGGCCATACCCTTTTACGCATGAAAAGGGCAACTTTTATAAAAAAAACCCTAATACCATACGTATTCAATATCTCGGCCACCCAACTCCGTAAGCCCTAAATTTTCGTATACTTTCACCCACCCTCAACCTTGATCGCAGACTTCATCATGAGAGAGAGTGAGGGGCGGTGGACACGGCATCAGTCGGACGTTCGAGTCAAAATCCGGCGAGAGCATAAGGTAAGTTGATTTTGTATTTGCGTTTGTGTCTCTTCAATCGTGAGGGCGTGTCGTTAGTCGAGTCTCTGTGGTGACCGTGGGACAGTGCGGGGGTGTGGGTGAGTACGTGGGTGGTGGTCTGAGTGTCGGAGGTAGCTGTGGTTGTCGGGATTAGCTTTTGACGTCGGGTTATGGTCTCGCGTAAGGGTTAATGGGTGGTGCCACCGTTGACTCGGGGGAGGTCGACACGGTGGTACCACAGTCGGCGTTGGGTCTGACGTCAAGGGCGGTGACGGTGGTGGTTCCGGGTTGTGTCAAGTTTGAGAATAGGAGCTGGGGGTGTTTGGTTTCAGGCATGTCGGGCCTGACTAAGGCCGTGGTAGTACTCATCGGCTGGGCCGACCCGTTCTGAGTGTGGGTTGGGGTGGTTGCCGGTGGACGGAGGTGGCGCTAGGTGATGTATAGTGGGGTTGTTGTTTACCGCGGGGGTTCATGGGTTTGTCGTAAGTATGGGGTGATTGTTTTTATTATTATTACATTATATTATTATTATTATTATTATTATATGTATATATATATATGTTGTTATCCTTATCATTATTATTATTACTACGATTATTTTTATTATTATTATTATTATATTATTATTATTAGTATTGTATATATTAGTGGCAGTGATAGAGTTGGTTATTTATTAATTTCTATTAGTCGGAGTTTTTTTTTATGAGTCGGGAAATTTCTTTTTAAGGAAGTTGCTATTTTGGGAAAGTTTCCATTTTGGGAAACTTTCTACCTTTAGAAGGTTGTAATTTATAGTAAGTGTATTTTGTGTTATGGGGGGATTTTGGGAAGATTATTAATCGTTACCTAATATATGTCTAGGTGACGGTTTCCGCGTGGAACATCTCTAGCAGCTGTTCGGTTGTCCTTCTGCAATTGAGGTAGGGGATATTTATGTTTGTGGTTGTGTTATGACATGAGGTTATATATTGTATGATTGATATATTTGATTACGAATTCATTGTGATTGATTGATTATTATTGATTATTGTGGAGAATGGAGCTGATGAATTGGGTCTTGTGATAAGGGTCTTGTGATACGGGACTTGTGATATGGCCATGGTGGGTGTGGTGTGATGGAGGTTATGATGTGGTGGAAGGTGTGGTGTGATGGAAGGGATGGTGTGACGGAGGTGAAGTGGTTGACTGAACGGTGTGGAGATGGAATAAATAAATTGTATGTCCATTTATGTCTTGTTGATATTTTCCTACTCAACCTCGTGGTTGACCCTGTGTATTCGTGTGACACCTACGATGATCCGGAATGGGGAGTAGATTCTACAGGAAAGAGACAGATGAGCTAGGAGCTGGGACGGGAATGTGAGATGCAGATTTGGGACCGACTTAGAATTATATCACTTATAGATTGATCATCAGTTGTACTTTATTCTGTTGCATAGTTGTAAATCAAAGTTTAAATCTAATAAGTTTTTATATAAAGCACTTTGGTTTCATTTACTTTGTTATTCACTACCTCGGACATTCCGAGATGGTAACAGCTCTGTTTATTGAGGATGTCTTGCTAAAGGCTCCTTAAATAAATGGGGGTGTTACAAAGTCTCCTTCTTTTGGTCCGTCTTGGTCGGAAGTTGACCCGGAGCCCTAGTATCGTTCTTGCTCGCAATTAGAGCAATTTGGGACTCTAACATCTCCATGCCCGCCTCTCGTGCCTGTGATTCCTTATGAACCAATCCAATGATATTTTGGATGAGAGCATCCGTATTCGGTGGTGGGTTTGAAGGTGGTTGAGGGACGAAAGGGGATTTTTGATAGTTTTGCTTATGCGGTGGGATATAAGTTGAGTTTTGTTGTGGTTGTTGGTGTTGTGGGTTGAGGACATTTTGGCTTGTCCATCTCATGTGGGGGTGGGCATTGTTGCTATTTGGGTCAAAGAAGTTGTTTCCGCGGTAGTGTTGAAAGGCCGCGCATGTCTCATTTGGTGAAGTGCAAAATTTTGAAACATGCCCCTCTCCACCGCATCTCTCACAAATAAATGGTCCGTCAGAAACGGCATTTACTTGGTACATACCACCCTTACTCCCACTCCCAATCTCAAACTTACCACTGTTAACCTCCAGCTTATCTAGGTTGGCCATCAAGGTCTCAATAGCTGCAACATTAGACTCAGCCTTCATTTGGTTACCACGGGAAGTCCCGTGTTCAGCACGATGTACAACAACATCCTCTATGATCTTGAGACCTTTAGTCTCTCCCGGATTTTCTTGGAACCTTCCATTGGCCGCAACATCTAAGTAGGCCCGGTTATCGTCATAGAGGCCATTATAGAACTGGTTACATAGAAACCACTGTTCAAATCCATGATGGGGTATGGATGGAACGAGTCTCTTGAACCTAGTCCAAGCCTCACTGAAGTCTTCCAAAGCTCCTTGTTTGAAGCTAGTAATCTGCGCCCTCAAGGCATTAGTCTTGGCCGCGGAATAGTATTTCCGAGAGTAGGCCAAGGCTAATGTGTTCCAGTCGGTCACTCTCGCAGCAGTGCGGTCTAAATCTCGATACCACTCCCTCGCCGAATCTCGGAGGGAAAAGATGAACATAGTCTCTTTGATTTGATCTTGCGTCACTCCATCTGGGGGTGCAATGAAGCATATATAATCCGTGAAGATTTCTATATGCTTGGCTGCATCCTCATTGGTCGCGCCCCCAAATTGACTCCTCTCCACCATGGAGATGTAGGAAGGCTTGGCCTCAAATGGCTTCCCCGTGCCCGCAGGTAAAGTGAACCCTTTGTATAGGTCCTTCACCTGTGGCAAGGAGTGACTGGCGATGCTTGCTTCTTCGGCCATCTTTTCTTCCTCTTCTTCAAAGGTTTGGAAGTAAGTATTTGTTGGTGTTTTTGGTGTAGGTGGATTGTGAGGTGATTGTGGTTGATTTGGTGTATGTGGGTTATTTTGTGGTGATGGTGGTGATGATGGTTGATCAAAGATGTCTTCTTGAAATAGGGAATATGGTGAACCTCCCTCCCTACTCTCTAGAAAACGCTTTCTTCTTGCTCTAAGATTCCTCTCAAGCTCAAGGTCAAGTGGTAGGAGTTCTCCTTGAATAAACCTGCGCATAAGATGGAAACTACAAGAAAAAAGTGAGAAAGGTTTAAGGAACAAAGTTCCTTAAACACAAAAACAAAAACAAAGAACAATAAACACTGGCGTCACTTCCCCAGCAACGGCGCCAAAATTTGACACCCGTCGTTGAGGGGTGCCAAAGATAAGATTTATAAAACCTCGGCTTAAGACTAGATAGCGTAAGTCAAGGGTCGAACCACAAGGAGGTTGGGAATGTTTATTGTTTAAGGTCAATGTTTTTAGGGTAACAAATTGGGGGTTTTGATTGGTTGTCACTAAGTCTAGAAATAAAGATAAAAATAAAACAAGAAAATAAGAATGGGATAAAACTTATAGTAAAATAGTGTAATACCTCGTATTTTTATTTCGTTTTATTTATTTATGCTAACTTTATTAGATTTCGATGTCGATGGATTATACTAAAAGCGATATAATATTTGTGGACGAGGTGTTTTACGCGTTGTTTTTAGAATCGTATAAGTGAATATTTAACAAAACCGTACTTGATTCATGTTATGTGGGTATTGGAGTGCGTGATGGGCTGAAGCATACACGGGTAGCTGAGTCTTTGGGCCTAGGATTGCGTGCCCAAACCCTAGCCCATCACACGTTTTCAGATCTTATAACTCAACCCTCATCATAACCCTCCCTACCGTCATATATTTACAACTCCATAAACCCTAACCCTAACACTCATACTCACATAATCTCTCCACCCCTCTTCTGCCGCCACCTCAAAGTTTACAACAGGGAGTCTTACACGGTGTTTAAGGGTGTCTAGGGTGGCTCGATTGCTAGGGCAAGTAGGTAAGATCATCTCTCCACTCGTCTTCCTTGTTTTCTATCACACTTTTTATGCGTTTTCATGGTTATGTATACGTTCAAAGTACCTGTTTTACGCTTAACTTTAATCTATGATGTATAGTAATGAGGAGAGGGTTGTGTTTGGGTCGTCGTCGTCTTTGGGTGGCCGTCGATGGTGGGGTTCTTTTACACGTTGTCAGAGTCGTGCCTTTAATTCCAGTTTAATATTCTGAACAAACCGTGTCTCTACCCAGTTTTCTTTGAATAGTTGTTTATGATCTCGTATGTGTATTGGATGGTTATGAAGATTGTAGTTGTGGGGTTAGTGTGGTCTTTGTCGCGGTGGCTTTGGGTTGCTGAGTCGAATTTTGTAGTAGGTTTCGTTTGGTGTCACAAATAACGTAACCAGGGAAGCAGTATGTATACAGGGTGTTTGTGACCGTTGTAGGTGGTGGTAGTGGTCAGTCGACAGTCACTGACTCTCCTCATAGAACCACCGTGGCTCGGTGGTGAGCCTGGTGGTGCCGGAGTAGAAGTCAGAGGTTGCCAGGGGTGTCGCTGGTGGTGTTCGTTTGGGGAAGTCAGTCACAGTTCTGGGTTGGGTTCGTGGTTGTTGTCGTGTTGTCGGTTTTGCTACAGCGTTAAAGGGGTGCTGGTCTCGGCGTCTGTGACTGCCACCCTCACCATTGGAACCACCAGGACTCAGTGGCGAGTCTGGTGGTGCCAGGGGTGTAAGTGGTAGTCATGGTGGGTGTGCGAGGGGCTGTTGATGCGCGGTACAAGGAGGTTAAAGGGGTTGGCTGTGTAAAGAGGTCACGGTTTTGTCGAAGTTTTGGGTTCGTGTTGTTAGTCATACGTGTTAGCATCATCATCATCATGATCATCAAGTGCATCAATGTTAATTTTTATTATTATAAGTTTAAACATTTTTTTTCATGGGCATGTTTTATTATTGAAATAGTTATAATTATTAATATTAGGTGTTTATGGTATTGTTGATTATGGCATTAATTGTATTGAATTATTGGTATGGTATGTGGGTGTTAAGGTATTATATTTAGTCATGAAGGTAATTAGATAATTTGGTAGTGTAATTATATTTATTATTATTATTAACAACAAGCATCGTGATATTTGATTAATTGGTAGCTTGCTATTTATAGTAAGTCTAAAAATAGTAAGAATATTTGGTTAATGATAATTGTATGTAAAAGGCATGCGTATATATAGATATATTCATAATGTGTTATATATGAATCAATTAGGAACATGATTAAGTGATTTTAGTAGCCTTGTTTTTGGGTAGAATTTGATAAGAATAATATTTATAGGATCGGAGTTCGAGGAGGAATATTATTAGACGGTGATTGCTTGTCCAGTTTTGCTATCTCAGGTAGGTTACACTGGAACTACTTTGTATTGTGTTATGTTTGTATGTGAATTGGATGCTATGGATGCAAGTATGATTATTTATGAGATGCATGTACAATATTTTTCTTATTATTGCATTCATAAGCATGGCATGAGTACGGTTACAGATTGAGATGATGATGAGATATTATTGGGCCCAGGCTAGCTCTGCAGGGCTAGACCTGGTGACCTCAGCTGTTATGCTGGTGTTCGGCGACGACAAACTATAGTCTGCCGGGAGGTTCGGTATGGCTTGGTGCAAGGGTATGAGTATTGAGAATGAGAATGAGATGGAGCTTGAGCATGGCATGATCAATTGCTTTTACTATTTGTTTGCATTATTTATTACTGTGTTATCCTACTCAACCGCGAGGTTGACAGTGTATTCGTATTCACCTACAATGATCCGGAATGGGGAGTAGATCTTTCAGGTCAGAGACAATAGGATTAGGAGCTGGGCATGGAATGAGAGACATGGCATGGACCGACCTAGTTCTAGTTCATTTAGTTATACATGTTTAGTTGTAGTTGTTATCAGTTGTACGGTTTTGGACTTTTTATAAACTTGACTCGTATCATCTTTCAGTTTACAATTTACCTATAAAGTACTGTTTATCTTTCTCTATGATTATCTACTACCCTGGGTTAACCAGGATGGTAACAGTTTAATTTACCCTGGAAGTCCTAGTTCAGGCTCCTAGGTAAATGGGGGTGTTACAAAGAGATGCTAGGATGTTCGGGCAGTAAATAGCTACAATGGTGTAAATCCTAAGTCAACATGTAATGCAGTCGCGTAAGGGGTGTAACATATCTTTTCGGTCTATGGTACCTAATAGCTCCTTTCGGCCTATGCTATTAGTTCCTAGGTCTCACAAATATTTGGTGTCAACAATAAGGGTGATTCCTAATTTCTAGGTCACATACCTTTCAGTCTTAAGTAACCTAGCCGTCTTAAGGCGTTAACCAATGCCCCTCCCATATCTTTCAACCTTGGGTAAGTCATTACTAACATCCTATATGTCTCATTTCAGTCTTATTATAGGTTATTATGGTCGACGAAATAAAACAGAACTGAAAACATACGCAGTTTGGTCGACCGACCAGCTACTCTGGTCGACCGACCAAACACCTAAGTCGACCGACCAGTTAAGCCGGTCGGCCGACCTGAGTCTGCTACAGGCGGTCTCGGGTATTACACCATCTACGCATATTACTCCCTACATCCTAACATATGCAATTAGCTACTCATGGATATGGAAATAACAACGAAAACAGTAATAAACATGGGATTCATAGCAAGCATTAATCTAAGCATGTGATAACAATAAAGGCTTTGGGATCCTAAACTAAAGCGAATACTAGCAATCCTATGAAACGATAATGAATAATCTGAAAACAAGAGAGTTACCGTAATATGGATTAGGGCAGAAAAGAACAAACTTTATTGAATTCCGTGGTAAGATTAATGATTACAACCAAGAACAATGCTAAACTAACAATAACTTTTGTGAAAATAGAAAACTAAAACTAAGGATGATTATTGTAAAAACTTGTCTCTGATAAAAACTCTATATGGAACTGAATATGACTGTATTAAATAACCCTAATCACGTAATTAGCTTAAAACTTGTCTCTGATAAAAACTCTATATGGAACTGAATATGACTGTATTAAATAACCCTAATCACGTAATTAGCTTAAGTAGGCGACAAACATAAGCTTTCTAATAACCTAATCACGCGAATGGGCTTTTGCGGAAATTCTGAGTCTGCGCGCTGGTCGACCGACCAGGTGATGAGGTCGGTCGACCGATTGTCGGGCTTGGTGGACTTCTGACTTTGAAATTCGAATTCTGGATTGAGATGATCAGGTGTTTTGGTCGACCGACTAAGGTAGCCGGTCGGTCGACCAACTTTCCTGTACGTCAGTCTTGATTTTGCCTTAAATTCATCCTTCGGTCCTTGGTTAGCGCTTTGAGTTGACTTGTCCTCGTTCCTTGGTTATGCAAAAATCCTGAGGGTAGAAAGTTGGTGCAAAATCGCCTCTTTTCTGCATAATTCTGCAAAAGAGCATAAAAATACGAAAGTAGATAATTGTTGGGAAATAAAGGCTAAAACATAGTAAATGAGCGCTAAAATGCGTGTTAAAATAAATGTAAAACATCATAAAATAGACACGCATCAATTTGAAAACACCTTAAAGGTTGTCATGCTGAGGTAGTGTCTCCAAATCATCAATCCGAATATGACTTCACCGAACTCCAAGTCATGAGTAGGATAGTTCTCCTTGTAAGATTTCAGCTGTCTCGAGGCATAAGCTATCTTTTTTACATTTTGCAACAACACACGGTCTAAACCGTGCTTCGAAGCATTTGAATATACCTCGAATGAAGTTTTCTCTTCTCTCAGGTAGAGCTAAGACAAGAGCTTTGGTTAAATGCCCCTTTAATGTGACCCCCACGATATTGCGGAAAAATAAAATACGTAATTAAAGCGTAAAATAAGAGAGTTAAATTTTTTCTTTAAAGTTTAAGAAAAACATGTGCGGGTTCAAAACATAAACTAACATATACAGAAAGTAAATAAATCCATAAGTTATACAATCCAAAATATAAGTGTACGTGGAAAAGATATCCCACGAATAAAAGACGATAGGTAAGTCTAGCGAAATAAAACGTATTAAACAAAAGTCGAAGGGTCGGTGCTCGCTAGCCCACACGTCTCAGCCCAATCAAATTTGTAAAACCTGTCATTCATGTAAACATGAACGCCACAGTTAGGGATGACAACGGATCAGATCTGGACCGGGTCCAATAGGATCCAGATCCAAATCCGCATTGTATACCCTAGATCCAGATCCAACGTGTCCAAATATGTGATATCCAGATCTAGATCCAACGGGTCCAAATATATCCGGGTGACCCGGGTCCGTTACGGATCCAAGTTTCTAACCCCCACATTTAAAAAAACTCATGTGTCATAAAACTATTGATATCCATATTCCGAAATACAATAAAATGGAAAAATAGTTAGTAGCGTGACAAATATGTTCAACCAAATATTACAAATAGTAATTATTATGACCAAGTAATCCAAACAGAAATCAAAAAACAAAATAATTAAGACGTAAAATTTCAAGTTTTTGTTATGAAAACGGATCCAGGGTCGGATCTGGATCCTTCAGGGTCTACGTAAGAGGATCCAGATCCAGACCCGTTTTGAAAGTAGTGGATCCAGATCCGACCCAGATCCAACGGATCCGAAAAAATAGGATCCAGATCCAGGATCCATTGCCCCTAGCCACAGTCAGTGCGTGGGGGAGTAACTCAAGGATTTCCCAGCCACTTATTGTTAGAAAACACGTAGCCAAACATACATCACACAAACATGCATATAAGCATGTGATAACGATATATATAAATCATATGAAGTGTTATAAATAAGCAATCATCATATGAATCAATCATAAAAATCAACATATTAAAGTCAAACATTAAAGTCAACATGTGAAATCTTCACCAAAACTCCATTAGGCTCTATTTCTTTACTCAAGTTGCTTCAAATCTTTACCAAAATTCCATTTAGGCTCCATTTCTTTACTCAATTTGCAAACAAATTCCGTTCTTTCTTCATCGGGACACGTGAATCTTCTCAAAACTCCCTTCCATAGTCAATAAATGCTCTCATTAGCCTCATCACACTTGGTGATTGTCGAAATGACGGGAAAAAGCTACCAAATACTTTATTTCCTACAAAATATAATGAATACAAGCAAAAATAACTAGGACACGGAATTAACTTACAAATACACTTTTTAAAGTGCAATAATCAAATAAACCCGAGCTAAAATAGAGATATAAATCGTGTAAAAATTTTACACATCAAGGGGGGTCCCCTTGACGAATGCCTCTAGAGGGGAGGGAAACTTGAGATGGGGTTCCATTTATTAAAATTTGAGCAGGTGGAGGAAACATAATTCATGATGAGATCAATAATGTCCTTGTTAATATGACACTTGATGAGGCATTTGTGAAAAAAAATTCATTCGATGCTATCAAAAGCTTTCTCGAGGTCAAGAAACCAACTAAGCTGTAGTTTGGAGCATTTCATTGAGTGAATGAAGGATCTCAGAGGCAATAATGTCATTTGTGCTAGTGCCTTAACCCGGGATAGATCCTACCCTGGAAAAGGGGAAATGATGGAGTTCATAAAAGGTTATTTGTGGGTCGTCTAACTATGAGGCCTGTAATCTAGTGACTCTTGCTAGATTTTAGTCTTGTTTTACTCTTGTTAAACAATTATTGATCCCATTTTAATTTTGATCAATTGAGTATGAACTTGTAACTCAAACTTGTATGGATCCAAAATTATCACTATTCTTATCACTTAGATAAATATTAAATATAGTCAACCTTAATAACACCGATTTATAAACCTAAGCTATCATTCCCTAAAGAAACGTAAATATTAGACATATGTAGGTAAACGTGGCCATTTCAGGATCAATTCAGGATCGATGATTTGTGATCTGACCATAAATATGCTATAAATTAAAGCTAAAACACATCATAATAAATTTGACCTAGTCTTGCTCGACCTAATACACCGACAAGACTCTATTTTCATGACCTTTGTCAACAAAAAAACGCAAGTTAATTCAAGGTCGGGCACGAGACAACACGGTCCTGGTCCATAGGATTATCAAACCGCAGACCGTATAGAACATTGCCGCGTATGACCCGGTTACTCATACAACATGCAATAGTTTTACACTGATCTTCAATCAAAAAAAAAAACTTGTATACTAAGTATGTGCTAAACTTGACATAGGATTCCAAAACTTGTAGGCAAGGTTAAGCGCTTTTTTTTTTCCTCTTTGACCTCTCCAGATATGTTTAAGTATACAAGTTACTGGTCAAAAAAGGGGCCAAACATTCATTAGTTGTTGTTACTACCCTCCACTAAATGTCTTTTAGTAAGATTCTTGCTCAACTTTAAGTTGTTTCATGTGCTCAATTGATGTTTGTATGTAGTTTTAGCAGGATCATGTCAAATGGGTCCAATTTGTATTGAGTAGAGGAGGCTTTCATTCAATCTTTACTTTCTTTGATACATAACCTATATCTATATCTTACTTACTTAGCCCTAAAGTCGATGGCTACTTAAAGTTGCTTTATCTAATAGGTTTTCGAGTCTTTATAGGCAATGCAACCAAGTTCAATCATCTTTCAAGAATTGGTCTAATGATGACATATAATAAGTTGATATCGATTTAAGTCTAGTTTACTATATACAAGTCGAGAGCTAACACTTTGGCCAACTGTTTACCTTTTCGTAAGAACACTCCCGGCAAGGAAATTTTACACTGTTATCGACGGTGGACACCTCGGTTTAAACCCAAAAGAAAAATTATACGCAAGTCGAACAAAGACCTAATAATCAACCAATTTAAAATGCCCAAACTTTTTTTAAAATGGTAATATGTGACCATATTATGGTTAAACGTAATCACAGTCGTAGAGCCGGCCAATTTACAACTTATCATATCTTGTTGTTCAATGGTGGACACATTTGGCAGATGTAAAACGGGTACAGAATCCCGTATTATTGTTTAAAAATCATAATGGCTCGTTTAAAACAAGACCAATCGTTTAAAATCATGGTTCGAGAATTTCGAGCAAGACTTGTAACACTTTGTGCAGTAACTCGAACTGATCAACCTACCTCCTATATATTTTTGTGTATTTAAATAAAATAGTACTTAGAAAGAAGAGTAAATTAGATTTTACTCCCTTTTGAAATCAAAATTTTTAAAGTTAACCTTTTTGAATTTTTTTCCTAAAATTACTCCTTTAAGTTGCATTTTTTTTACTAAAATTGCTCTCAAACTCCATTTTTAGTGACTTATTTCTTCTATTTTTGAACATATTCCGTTTGTGGCTTAGCCGATCTATACGTCGGAAGGTATATATATGTAGACAAATGTAAGGGGGTTCAAAAACATAGGAAATAAATCAACTCAAATCGGTTTTTTGAAACAATTTTAGGAAAAAGTGCAATTTAAGAGAGTAATTTTAGTAAAAAATGCAACTTAATGAAGTAATTTTAAGAAAAAATTTCAAAAGGGAGTAATTTTAAAAATTTTGATTTTAGAAAGGAGTAAAATCTAATTTACTCTAGAAAGAATAAAAAGAAAAGTAAACATATCATAAAACGAAAGAAGTACATACAAGTTCTCTTATTACAAATATGATTAATTGGGACAAATAAATAATCAGTAAACCTTTTTACCCCCAATATGTAACACGTAATCTCTTTGAATTTTTGTAATTATCAATTTTAGTTCAGTTCGCTTGGTTGTATAATAACCTCGTAAACAAAGGAGTTGTTTTGTTCGTTAAGAGAATTAAAAATCTAAGTAAATAAGAGGTTTCATGACCTTGTAAATCACATAAAATATAAGAAAGTTGTTTAGTTGGAACGTGCGTGGGAAGTTAATTTCACCCAATTATTTAAGGTGATTTAGCTAAGCAACTTCTTACATTAGGAAGGAATCGGAGTTCATACGGAATTTCAATTTATGTGATTTGGGGCAAACAAACAACTCACTCACTTTACAAATTTCATAAATTATAATCTAAGTATTTTAAAGTAGGTAACCTAACAATCCCGAATGATAAATATTTTCTCAACGCGTTACACCTCTGATTCGTGCATACCAAAAAACATAATAGATCGTCGTTTATCTAGGAGCGCACCTTAAGAAATACCCTAGAGAGTGAAGTTCTTAGAGCATGGAGAAGTATATTTATTTTGTCAATATGAATATTATTTTCAGTTCATGCGGGCGCTTGTATGCGGACATAATATGAATGCCTTAGCTTTATTGAAATAACTTCTTGAATCTCGGTTTGTAACAAAAACAACTCTGGAAAGTAAAATATTTACAATGTATCATCGTGTGATCAACAAGAAGCACACTTGGGAGTTAAATACTACTAGTAGTATGTACAAAAATTAAGCCTAGCTACTTTGTTCACTTTAATTCCATGCATTCGGACACTAGCCAGCAGGGGCGAACCCAGGATTAAATTTTCGGGGTAGCAAAACAATATTAAAAAGGTAAAATGCTAGAAAGGGGATTCGAACCTGGGACCCCAAGTTGAAATACAAAGCCTTTACCATTGTACCACATGATATTTATTGTACATTTAATGAAATATCAGTAATTTATCTACTATTCATCTATATTTGGGGTAGCAAAAACCCGTCTTCTAAGTCAATTTTTTTAAGTTTGGTGTAGCGCCCGCCACCCCTTACTACTAACTAGGTTCGCCCCTGCTAGCCAGTAGTACTACATACATTACATATAATAACAAATATTGTACGGAGTAACTAAATGTATGGAATTGTAATGAATAGGAAACTATACTTCGGGTAGGGTAATTATGAGTTCGGCTAAAATATGGGTGGGTACATTTCGGGTCAAGTTAATTACGAGTCAAGTATTCGGGTCGGGCTATGGTTTGAATCCGGGTCAATTACTAGTTTTTATGCCAATTCCTAAAAACTTTGAAACTATACATTATTTCAATATATATAAAACGGTATTTTGTCAACTCAAAACTTTTTAATAGGTACTTGCCAACAACGAGAGATTAGGTAGTACAAACACTTCTCGTAATGAGTCGTACCGTGTCTGACACCGATACTCCACGGACACGCGCTGAAACATGTCGGACATCTATAAAGTCGTGTCTAATTTTCTACATTTATTTGGGCACGTATCCGACGGGTGTCCATGGTATTTGGGTCGTGTCCATCGCGTGTCCGCGATAATTGGTCATCATTTTGGGTGAATGATGTTTTTCAGACGAGAAATACGCTATCGAAAGAGATTAATTAGAATATTGATTCAGATGAGAAATAAAAATAGGGTTATTATCAAGAGAAAGTTTTACCTTCACTTATTTAAAATTAATATCAAATACTTTTACAAAAATTAACTATAAAATGTATATATTTTATTAAATTTAAATAATGTGTCCCTTGTCCTAAATTTCATGACATGCCGTGTCCCGTGTCCATGTCCGTGTCTGTGTCCGTGTCTGTTTCGGTGCTACCTAGACGAGAGATTGTTATGAAAATTACTGATCAAGTAATACAATGAAATTGTGTTATTTCGTCAGCTACAAGCTAGGTAGCACGGATACTTCTCGCAATGAGTCGTACCGTGTTCGACACCAACACGCCACAAACACACGCCGAAACGTGTCAGACACCTGTAGGCTGTAGCTATAAAGCCGTTTCTGCATTTCTCCATTTATTTGCGCACGTCTCCGACTCGTGTTCATGGTATTTGAGCCGTGTCCATCACGTGTCCACGGTATTTGGTCATCATTTGGGGTGAATGATGTTCTTCACATGAGAAATGCGCTATCGAAAGAGATTAATTAAAATATTGGTTTGGACGAAAAATTAAAATGAGTTTTACCTTCACTTATTTAAAATTAATATCAAATACTTTTACAAAAATAAAGTCAAACATTTATAACTATAAAATGTATATTTTATTAAATTTAAATAACGTGTCTCGTGACCTAAATTTCATGACATGCCGTGTCACGTGTCCGTGTCGTGTCCGTGTCCGTGTCCGTATCCGTTTTGGTGCTACCTAGGCTACAAGTAGGGTTGAGCAAAAAAATTCAAATCGTTTTTTTTTCCGAATCCGATCCGAAACTAAGAAAAAAATCCAAAAATATGGATAACATTTAATTTGGATATCCGATCCGGTTTCTCCGAATAAAATGAAGGGGTTGTGGATTGTGATTTTCTTAAAACTCGATATACAAATCTGATCCGAATTTTAATAAACTAAAAAACGGTAGTTAAGGAAAATCTAAAAAAAGTAAAAAGTCACTACAAACAACACATCATTTATCAATTCAGTGCTCAATACTCTCTATAACTACTGGGGTGTAACACCCCAAGAGTATGAGAGAATTGAAAAGTTGTCCCACATCGGTAGAATGTGAGGCTTGTGATATGTTTATAATAACTTCCACCCACCACTTAGTAACAAGGCCTTGTGCTTTTGGGCTTAAGTGAGGACAATTAACGGGCCCAAAAAGTGCACACCCATCTTATTGGGTTTGTGTTACGACGGTGGCGGGTCGGGTTGTTACAAATGGTATCAGAGCGACCCTGCGACCGTGTGGTGAGCCTGTGGTCGGGAGTACCTGGGTCACACACCTAGCGGGGGAGGATACAGTAACCCTACCAAAACATGAAGGAGGGTTTGGAATAAAGAAAGCAGAACAGTGGAATATGGCCTCAGTAGGAAAGTTGGCTGACTGGGTATACAATAAGGCTGATAGACTCTAGATCAAGTGGATAAACAGTGTTTATATCAAAGGCAAGCCCTGGCATAACTATACTCCTCCTAAGGATTCTCCATGGACTTGGAAAAGTATATGCAAAATCAAAGAAAAACTCAAAGAACTCAAAGAAGGATATGTGCAGGATAAATGGGCTCTTGATGACAAGGGCTACACTATCAAAATTGGCTATGCGTGGCTTACTAATTCTAAACCTAAGCATGTGTGGGTTCCCCTGATATGGAATAAATGGAATTGGCCAAAGCATTCCTTTATCTCCTGGCTGATAAGAAATGAAGGACTGAATGCTAAAGCCAAATACACAGATTTGGTTATTGTTCTGATGACCTTTGTTGCCTGTGTGGAATGATGCCTGAAACAACTGCTCATCTGTTTGAAAATTGTGTGGTTAGCTGCAAAGTGAAGGAAGTTGTACGAGTCCGGCTGGGCAGACCTATCCCTGAAGATACTGAACTACTGTCTGCAAATTCTGCTCGTATTCAATGGCAAATCCTGACACTAGTCCTAGCAGCATACCAGTACTTCATCTGGTATCAACGGAATCAAGCCAGGGTGAAGATGACATGACAATCATCCTCCCAAGGAAATTGGCTGACCTTATTAAAGACAATGTTCAGAAGTGTATTACAATCAAAGGAGGCTCGAACTTGGATTGGCAGATGTTGCTTGAGCAAAATTCAATGAGTTTAGTATTTTTTACGTGGCTTTTGATCTTTAATGTGCTCAAGGAGGCTCGAACTCCCACCCTTTGTACATTGTAAACAGTTTTTTGATATATATCTATACTACTCACATTTCACCAAAAAAAAAACACATCATTTATCACACTAGTAAACAAATCAACACAAACCCTAATCTATCCCATCTCACCTCCCAATATCGTGTATCACCACATACAAATCAGAAATCGCCAATCGCCAATCGCCAATCGCCAATCGTCAATCGCCAATCGCCATTGCTAATCGTCAATCATCATCAATCATCTTTCTTCATTCATCATTTATATTTCTTTCTCTTATTTTATAATCTTTGTTTCATTTCAGTTGATTTTATAATTTTTTTCTCAAAAAAATTAGTTGATTAGTAAATTAATATGATGCTATATTTGCTTTGTAATTTTTTTTCTGAGTTTCTTTCGTACAACACAGTTTTATAGTATCACTTTTATCTTCGTTGTTCTTTACATTATCAATCTCATTCGTCCATTTGCAAAGGGTGGCGTGATGTTTTTTTGTGAAGACGGTGATGAATAACAACCATCACACAATTAATGTTCGAGTCGAAAAGCTTCTTATGACTTGGCAATATCCAATCTGGAAATCTCAGTAGAATTTTGTCCATGTCATATTTGATTTGTTTATAATTTGTTTTTTCGATATGTTCAACTAGGATTGAGCGTTAACAAGTTTAATAATTATTATAATAATATATTTTTTAGAAAGTGAAATATTTGTGATGTAAAAAACAATTGAAAAAAATAGTTTGAAATCTTTGAATGGTGTTAAAGGAGCCAGATATTGAGAAAGACGGAAAATGGCCAAAATAAAGGGAATTGTATCACCCCTCAAATGGAGATTTACCTAAAAAAACAGTAAAATGATGAAATGTAAATTGGATAGGATCCGATTTCCGGAATTATGGATACCCTTATTTTTCGGATTTCAGATAACTGGATATCCGAATTATTCGAATTGGATCTAGATCCCTAAAATTCATAATTTTTAATTGGATATCCGAATCTACTTTGAAATATGTATGCATCGAATATCCGATTTTGCTCGGCCTTTGCTACAAGTGTACCACCACAATGAGATGCGTGGGTAACACATACATGAGTTTAAAAATAATTTGAAGAAAAAAAACATAAATAAATTGATCTAACATCAAATTAATGTAATAAAATACATATCTTATCGATGAATAAAATATGTATTTGATAAAATACATATTTTATCAAATTAATAGTCATACAAGTGCTTTTTTACCTGAAAATGGGCTTGGGTGCAAGTTTTGAACGGAGGTATTAACTTGGGTATAATTTATTAAAAAACTAGTGTAACAAACGTGAAAAATCACGGGGTTGTGTACACTTACTTCTAATGATGACTATAAATTTTACTTACTATATAACCAATTCTATTTATTCGAACATTTGTACTTTTTAAAAATAAAAAATAAATAATATAATACTCCCTCCTATTCCATATTTTGTTCCCCTTTGTATTTGGCACAAATATTAGGGTAACATTATTCGTAAGACTCCCCAAAGTCTTAAGACTCTGGCACATTAGATTTCCACTAATTTTGATTATTTTTTTATTGTTTAGACTCACCTCAGACTCACCCAAAACTTTATACATTATCCGTCAGACTCACCTCAGACTCTACTTTTCCATTTTACTTTTTCTTTTTACATGCTTATTAAACTACTTTTAGTGGGGGTCAAGACCCACCAAAGTCTTAAGGAGAGTCTTGGATTTTCAAGACTCGACTTAAGACTTTCCTCAAGACTTGGGTAGATTATTGGTAAAATTGAGGGAGTCTTGTCTTAAAACTTAAGAAAGTCTTGTCTTAAGACCCCCAATAATGTTACCCTTAAGGTGGAGAATAAAATAAGTGTAAAAAATTGGATGGGGTTTGGTGTTAGGAGAGAGGGATGAATAATTAGGAATTAAATAAGAAATTGTAGGGCCAAAATCATTAAAAAAGAATTAAATAGGAGTAAAAAGGTTGGGTGGGGTTTAATAATAGGAGAGAGAAAAGAATAAAATAAGAATAAAAGTTTCTAAAATAAGAAAGAAGAAAAAAAACCCGAATAATCCGTTTTAGGAAATAAGGAATAAAATATGGAATAGAAGGGAGTATCATTTTAAATATTAAAATATATATACGAAAATTATAACATTCACATTTGAGAACTTCAAGTTAGGTAAGTTAATTAACTAACACATGATAATATAATGTTAATAGGAGTCACAATTGTAAGACATGATTAAAATGAAACAATTAAGACATAGTTAAAAAAGGAAATTATAATATACAAATTTAAGTAATTTAAGTTATATAAATTATAAAAAAAATCAAAATTAAGATAATTAAGTTCTATATATTACAAAAAATGAAAATTATAGTCAAGATTGTGGTTATATTAGTTGCATCAAATTGTTAGATTTATAAGACGAATGGTTAGGAGAATAAAAGAACAAATAAAAGATAATAAAAGATAATACTAATTAAAAGGGAAATAATAATTTAACATAATAATTTGACACTGATTAACAGGGAAATAATAATTTGACATAATATGTTTCCATATTAATTAATTGTAAAACCCCTCGCGAAAGCGGAAATTTAAAACACACAAAGTACTAAAAATGCAGCGGAATTAAAACTTTTCAACAAACTAAACATGCGAGGCGCTTTAACAACTAAACATGCGAAAGATAAAACATAGATAAGTATAAGTAAACTATACAAAAGCAGCCCGGGATAGCATATCCCTACAGGCACAAATACTGAAATCATAAAACTAAGGTCTAGCTAACGAATGGGTAAAGTCATCGACGAAGGATCATCGCTCGCTAGCCTCAACGTAACCCCCCTGAAGAACAGCATCAAGTACCTACACACATACAACATGTGCGTCACAGTCAGTGGGGAGTGACTAGAGTTCTCATAGCCACCTAATGTCATACAACACAGAACATGAAATTACAAATATCATACTCCAACATAAACAATCATGTGAAGCATTTATCTCAACATCTCGATCTCCTATCATCATGCGAATACTATGCAAAGGCTCTCAACCAACTTCGGAAACTATTTGGAAGGAGAGCCGGTTTCCCTTCCGGTTGCCCGGCCGGGGGTCTTTCAATCCAAACCATTTACGAAACTGAATAAAGAGTCATCCAATGCCTTGGATGAACAATACTATAAGCAAGGTACTAAACTCATCAAAACCAACATACATATCTGACACTGTACCAACTCTAGGCAAGCAGATAACAACAGCAACTATATAACACTGTACCCCATCCTAGGCAAGTATATACCATATCAGCAATTAGTATCCATATGCACAAATACACCTTATAAAAACTAAGGCAACCAAAAGCTGTAACCTAATCCTAATCACAGTCTCACAACAATACACCTCAAATACAAAGGCAAACAAGACTGTAACCCAATCCAAATTACAGTCCCACCACAATACATACCCCATAATCCAAAGGCAAGCACAAAACTGTAACCTATTCCAAATTACAGTCCTAACACAACATACCCCATAATCCAAAGGCAACACAGAACTGTAACCTAATCCAAATTACAGTCCTAACACAACATACCCCATAATCCAAAGGCAACACAGAACTGTAACCTAATCCAAATTACATTCCAAACACAACATACCCCATAATCCAAAGGCAAGCACAGAACTGTAACCTAATCCAAATTACAGTCCTAACACAACATACCCCATAATCCAAAGGCAAGCACAGAAATGTAACCTAATCCAAATTACAGTCCTAACACAACATACCCCATAATCCAAAGGCAACACAGAACTGTAACCTAATCCAAATTACAGTCCTAACACAACATACCCCATAATCCAAAGGCAACACAGAACTGTAACCTAATCCAAATTACAGTCCTAACACAACATACCCCATAATCCAAAGGCAAGCACAGAACTGTAACCTAATCCAAATTACAGTCCTAACACAACATACCCCATAATCCAAAGGCAACACAGAACTGTAACCTAATCCAAATTACAGTCCTAACACAACATACCCCATAATCCAAAGGCAACACAGAATTGTAACCTAATCCAAATTACAGTCCTAACACAACATACCCCATAATCCAAAGGCAACACAGACCCACATAAAACACACATAAAACACAATTGGGACTCCCTTCTCCCTTTCTCCACAAACCCACATAAAACACAATTGGGACTCCCAGCCGGCCGGCCGGCTGCCGGTTCACCGGCTGGGGACCCTTTTTCCCAAAATTCGCAAAGTTCACTCAACACCAAGAGGGGCTCTGAGCCTGCTGGTCGGCCGCCGGTCGGCCGACTGGCTCAGAGTCTCTGAACGTGTTTTTCGCCATTTTCGCCATTCTCAAATCCTTTCCATTCTTTAATAAACCGTCTTAAACACGATTCTACACAACAACCCCACATTACCCACATATACACAACATCAAATAAGCATATGAACATGTATACGAACAATCAATTCGTGACTTGACACAAAATCACCAATTTAACCGGTCTTAACATGTATACTCTTAAATCTCATTCCTCATCAAAATCATCAATAAAACTTCATAATATCAGTTTATAAAAACATCATAAGAACATTCAGAACTTAAGGATTTACTAACATTCATCAAAACATAACAAAATCACATAAAGTGCTAATTTAGACAAAAGGCCGAGTTTCTCATTATCGTCACCTTTACTCCGCGAATGCTCCGGTTTACTCTTCAAGGATCACAAGCTCTTCCTCTGGGTTGTTATTAGCTCCACCTTCAAGCACAAAAACACGGATTAAAGTGATAATTTCGTGATTAAGGCAAAACAGCCCCGAAATGAAGTTTCACGAAATTGAAAACGAAAGTGATAGAAAGATCAGAAATGAAGAGAGGAATGCGATGGTGAAAACCTTGAGTCAAACCGAGTTGAAACGAGAAAATGGATGATGATTTAGTGAAGATGAAAAGAGTGGAAATGGAGGAAAACAAGTTACTGTTTTATCATTTGGTGAGGGAGAGTTTTAACGTGATAAAGAAGAAGGAGGGTGTCCTTTATGGACTTGAATCGGGTTTGTAAAATGTAAGGAGCGGAAATTCTTGAAACGGGATTTACCAAGTAAACGTGACATCTTTCAATTAAACAACTCAAGACGGACTTAACGGCATTTCTTAAAATAAAACATACGGATCAAAATTAAAATGTTATTAAATTACGAAGACTACCTTTTAAATCATTAAAATCCCTTTCATAAAAATGCGGGCTGTTACAATCACTCCATCTTTTAAAAAGTTTCGTCCTCGAAACTTGAAAGCAGTAACAAGGACAAGGTTAACAAATCAAAGTTTTCACTTAAACGGTTATTCCAAACTCAGGTTCTTTTCACAAATCTCGAAAACAACTTCTTAAGGCACCGGTCTTCGTCAATGAACGTTGGGGTTCTCGTTGTACATTCAAGAGCCCGACATTCCAAATCTGAGACAAGTCCCAAAATTTAAATATCTTAAAATCAAAATTTAGACCGATCCGGTGTCGGCAAGCATCGTTCAGGTTATCAGACGTCTCCAATAACGAGTTCAATGACGAATCGACGTTGAGATTAATCGAATTGCAAGGCAAGTAACTCTTTAAAACCAGGTTTCTTGAAAAATTATCACCAAAACCTATCAAAGTTGAAAGATTATCCACTTCTTTTAACTAAAATCCTTTCGAAAACACACTTACTTTTCAAAATTTTCAGAAAGAGCGAAGTTTGCGAAATCTTACAAGTTGCAATTGATCGAAAGGAAGGTAGCTTGGCGAATTTACAGGTGCACAAACAAGAATCGGTGCAAGGAAGAGATTAAGATTTAGAGCAAATGATAAGACTTTGGGGTCTTAGAAGAAGATAGGAGAGAAAGGTCAAAGATGAAGACGCACCAGTGATCAACTGAGGGCAAGTCTCTGCAGTAGCTCTGCTCATCACGTACACGGTACCCTTGGTCTTCGGCTCTCAAACAGCACCAGCAGCAGTAGCGGTCCTCCCAACAACAGTCTTCTTCTCCGGACACTCGTAGAAGCGATGTCCAGGCTTCTTGCAGGTGTAGCACAAGTAGGGATCACCGTTACAGTTAACACCAGGATGAAGGGCCTTGTGACACTTGAAACACTTCAAGGAAGGATCAGGTGCAGGGCGGGGATCCATGGTCTTGGAGGAACCAATCTTCTGGAACTTTTCATGTTGAACTTCTGGAGAATCAGGTGAAGGATCAAGGGGCCTCTTCCCAAGAGAGCGAGCCTGAGGGGAACTGAGAGCAGAAGAAGCTCTAGCCTCAGCATCTATGGCCTTAATTGAATTCTCAGCCCAAATAGCATCATCATACACCTCCACGAAAGAAGTAGAATCTCTGCGAATCATACTCTCGATGCGGGCACCTAACTTTCCCTTGTAGAAGTAGACTCTCTCGGATTCATCCCTTACGAACCGAGAAGCAAAGTGAGCCAACTGATTAAACTTGTCCGTGAACTCCTGCACTGTCATGTCTCCTTGTTTGAAATCCATGAATTCTTTGAGTCGCTGTGATCTGAGCTCCTTAGGATAAAACCTTGTCTCGAGCTTATCCTTGAAAGCCTCCCAATCGAACAAAGGATCAAGAGTGAAAGTAGGTCCAGTCAATGCCCACCACCTATCGGCCTCAAGGGTCAGAAAGTGAGTGGCTAGCCGCACTCTATCCTCTCTACCCACCGAATACATAGTAAAGCTCTTTTCCATCTCTCTGAACCACTCGGTAAGAGCTACCGGGTCAACCTCGCCACCATAAGTCTTCACGTGGCTACGGGACATTTGCGAAGCTATCCATGAGAAACTACCATGACGATTAGCCTCGTTGCCTGGCGGTGGAGGAGGTGGAACATTCCCTGCTTGCTGTCTCTGAGTCTCAAGCAAGTGATGAATCGCTTGCAACAATATGTTATCAGCAGCTGTGGGTCTCACCATCCTTCAAAAGAGAAAACAGTGTTAACCTAACAATTAACATTCACAAACAGTCTACCACTTGTCCTTAAGTCTACCCAAATCTCTCATTCATTATTCAAGTTTTTGGTCGAGTTAAGTTTGGGGATTACATGAGTGCGTAGGGAGCAATAATGCTCTGATACCAACTGTAAAACCCCTCGCGAAAGCGGAAATTTAAAACACACAAAGTACTAAAAATGCAGCGGAATTAAAACTTTTCAACAAACTAAACATGCGAGGCGCTTTAACAACTAAACATGCGAAAGATAAAACATAGATAAGTATAAGTAAACTATACAAAAGCAGCCCGGGATAGCATATCCCTACAGGCACAAATACTGAAATCATAAAACTAAGGTCTAGCTAACGAATGGGTAAAGTCATCGACGAAGGATCATCGCTCGCTAGCCTCAACGTAACCCCCCTGAAGAACAGCATCAAGTACCTACACACATACAACATGTGCGCCACAGTCAGTGGGGAGTGACTAGAGTTCTCATAGCCACCTAATGTCATACAACACAGAACATGAAATTACAAATATCATACTCCAACATAAACAATCATGTGAAGCATTTATCTCAACATCTCGATCTCCTATCATCATGCGAATACTATGCAAAGGCTCTCAACCAACTTCGGAAACTATTTGGAAGGAGAGCCGGTTTCCCTTCCGGTTGCCCGGCCGGGGGTCTTTCAATCCAAACCATTTACGAAACTGAATAAAGAGTCATCCAATGCCTTGGATGAACAATACTATAAGCAAGGTACTAAACTCATCAACACCAACATACATATCTGACACTGTACCAACTCTAGGCAAGCAGATAACAACAGCAAGTATATAACACTGTACCCCATCCTAGGCAAGTATATACCATATCAGCAATTAGTATCCATATGCACACATACACCTTATAAAAACAAAGGCAACCAAAAGCTGTAACCTAATCCTAATCACAGTCTCACAACAATACACCTCAAATACAAAGGCAAACAAGACTGTAACCCAATCCAAATTACAGTCCCACCACAATACATACCCCATAATCCAAAGGCAAGCACAGAACTGTAACCTAATCCAAATTACAGTCCTAACACAACATACCCCATAATCCAAAGGCAACACAGAACTGTAACCTAATCCAAATTACAGTCCTAACACAACATACCCCATAATCCAAAGGCAACACAGAACTGTAACCTAATCCAAATTACAGTCCTAACACAACATACCCCATAATCCAAAGGCAAGCACAGAACTGTAACCTAATCCAAATTACAGTCCTAACACAACATACCCCATAATCCAAAGGCAAGCACAGAAATGTAACCTAATCCAAATTACAGTCCTAACACAACATACCCCATAATCCAAAGGCAACACAGAACTGTAACCTAATCCAAATTACAGTCCTAACACAACATACCCCATAATCCAAAGGCAACACAGAACTGTAACCTAATCCAAATTACAGTCCTAACACAACATACCCCATAATCCAAAGGCAAGCACAGAACTGTAACCTAATCCAAATTACAGTCCTAACACAACATACCGCATAATCCAAAGGCAAGCACAGAACTGTAACCTAATCCAAATTACAGTCCTAACACAACATACCCCATAATCCAAAGGCAACACAGAACTGTAACCTAATCCAAATTACAGTCCTAACACAACATATTTCACATCAAAACTATGACCTAATCCAAATCATAGTCCTACAATTTCAATACTGAGCATACTCAATTTATAACTAGCTATGCAACGACGTATACTTAAACCAACACTTAATTGACCCCGGGAATTAAGCCGAGGGAGAGCCGGTTTCCCTCTCGGTTGTCCGACCGGGGGGTCTCTATCCTCACTCTATTCCTGAACCCAATATAGTGTCGCCCGAACCTCGGGGACTTCAAACAAGCATACGAAGCATACGGAAAAAGAATTAATACAATCCGACTTGAAATTCGTAAGTTACGAAGCAAATACTACGATCAGGGGCTCTCAGCCGGTTGGCCACAGGCGGCCGGTCAACCGGCTGAGAGTCCTTTTACTCTCTAGCCGACAGCGCAAAAACAACGCAATAGGTCTCCCAGCCGGCCGGCCGGCTGCCGGTCCACCGGCTGGGGACTCCTTCTCCCTTTGTCCACAAACCCACATAAAACACAATTGGGACTCCCAGCCGGCCGGCCGGCTGCCGGTCCACCGGCTGGGGACCCTTTTTCCCAAAATTCGCAAAGTTCACTCAACACCAAGAGGGGCTCTGTGCCGGCTGGTCGGTCGCCGGTCGGCCGACCGGCTCAGAGTCTCTGAACGTGTTTTTCGCCATTTTCGCCATTCTCAAATCCTTTCCATTCTTTAATAAACCGTCTTAAACACGATTCTACACAACAACCCCACATTACCCACATATACACAACATCAAATAAGCATATGAACATGTATACGAACAATCAATTCGTGACTTGACACAAAATCACCAATTTAACCGGTCTTAACATGTATACTCTTAAATCTCATTCCTCATCAAAATCATCAATAAAACTTCATAATATCAGTTTATAAAAACATCATAAGAACATTCAGAACTTAAGGATTTACTAACATTCATCAAAACATAACAAAATCACATAAAGTGCTAATTTAGACAAAAGACCGAGTTTCTCATTATCGTCACATTTACTCCGCGAATGCTCCGGTTTACTCTTCAAGGATCACAAGCTCTTCCTCTGGGTTGTTATTAGCTCCACCTTCAAGCACAAAAACACGGATTAAAGTGATAATTTCGTGATTAAGGCAAAACAGCCCCGAAATGAAGTTTCACGAAATTGAAAACGAAAGTGATAGAAAGATCAGAAATGAAGAGAGGAATGCGATGGTGAAAACCTTGAGTCAAACCGAGTTGAAACGAGAAAATGGATGAGGATTTAGTGAAGATGAAAAGAGTGGAAATGGAGGAAAACAAGTTACTGTTTTATCATTTGGTGAGGGAGAGTTTTAACGTGATAAAGAAGAAGGAGGGTGTCCTTTATGGACTTGAATCGGGTTTGTAAAATGTAAGGAGCGGAAATTCTTGAAACGGGATTTACCAAGTAAACGTGACATCTTTCAATTAAACAACTCAAGACGGACTTAACGGCATTTCTTAAAATAAAACATACGGATCAAAATTAAAATGTTATTAAATTACGAAGACTACCTTTTAAATCATTAAAATCCCTTTCATAAAAATGCGGGCTGTTACATTAATTATAGAGATGTGTAATTTTAAAAGAAGACGTTATTAATATGGAAATAATATGTTTACGTGATTATCAGGGAACGAAGATGTGTAATAATATGTTTCCATAACATGTCCAATTATAAATTATAAAATAAGAGTAGTTGAATATCACGTGATTACGTGATTATCATGGAAGATTTCAATTATTAATTATTAATTAAATATCACGGTTGATGACATGGCAGTGATGTTAGTTTTAATTGGCCGAGAAAAATTGAATTTGTGAGAGTAAATGAGAGGGCTTGAAAACAGGTTTTCTAAAACCACATTGCGTCACGTCAGCAATTGTACAAGATTCTTTAATATATATTGGCCGAGAAAAATTGAATTTTTGAGAGTAACGGAAAGGGCTTGAAAACAGGTTTTCTAAAACCACATTGCGTCACGTCAGCAATTGTACAAAATGCTTTAATATATATAATGAAGAATGATCATTGAGGTGGGAGTAAGTTTTAAAAAAATGGATTATACGAAGGTATAATTGATAATTTACTCTTGTTAAAACTAGGTTGTAACTCGTGAAATTCACGGGTCTGTTTTTAGTATTTTAGATTAATATGGTTAATAATATCAAAGATAAAAAATTACTTATTTACAGAGATTTATTTTTAGAATTTTAGATGAATGTAGTAGTTAATAATATCAAATATAAACATATTAATTATTTACGGATAAATTTATTTTGAATGATTTATCACACATATCGGTATACATGAATTATCATATATTTTGTTCATTAAGATGTTACCCATATCACCATTTTTACATATGTAAAATAATTTTACAATAAAGTTGTATATTACATATCCTACATTAAAACCAGAACTTAAATAATATACTGAAACTTAACTAGCAAAAGGATAGTTGGTTGAAAACGTAAATTTGGTTAAATTTAGTAAAGATGTTCTATATTAAACATCATTTGTTGTGTGCAACTGTCTTACAATAAGACAATCCGATTTTATTAAACGACCACCCGTTTAGTATATTAAATAAATATTTTTTGTATTAAAATGAATTGCCTTAATGTGAAGAATGGTGTTACACTATACCGAATAATATAATAATTTGAAATAATATAATAATTTCAAGAGTTCAAGTCATTGTGTTTACATAAGTTGCTAATATTGACCTGAGTTCTCCCACTTATGTATTATCACGTAATATTGTATTGAGTTAGAAAGAATATCTACGAATATAGATAATCATATACTTTATTAATGCAGAAGTCAATCCGTTGACATGGCATCACTAAAAACAACCTTCATCTGACGTGACACGATTTCAGAGCTACTGGAAGATTTCCAAAAAAAATACAGATTTAAGCAACTAATAGTCAAGATTACAATATTCCATAATATTCCTTACTGCAGAAATTCCTTTAGTTTAGGAAAAAAATCAAATAATAGTCAATATTTTAGGAATGCAATAGTGTTCTGCAAGATTTTTAGAATAATCTTTTCATCCTTACCATATTGCATTATTCCATTTTCACATTTTTTTATGATAGGTGATGACCATTTTTTTTAAAAAAAGTAAATAAATTATACTGAAGATTGCGAAATGATAGTATATGGAATAAAATCAATTGTAGAATATGAATGAAATATTCCATATTCTATCACTATAAAAACTAAAGTACAAATTAATAGGAGTAACTAATTTATTTAAACCGTAAGAGTATCCATTTTGTTAATAAAACTATTTATTTAATATAATAAATGAGTTCTTTTATAAAACAGGAGTATCTCGCAATATCGAACTCTCCCACGCAATCACTGTTGTTTGATAAATGTATCTTTTTGCTAATAAAATCAAATGGAAATTATTAATTAACCTAACTTTTAAATTACTATTTTTATTAACCAAGTCTTATAACCAATTGAATACACAGTTACACTCATTTTAAGCATATGTACTAATTTTATTGCAAGTCTTACTCATTTGTAGTTAATAATTCAAAATTAATTACTCCCTAAATCATTATATCTTAGCTATTAGTCTATAACTATATATATTCATTTAAAATTTAAAAAGTAGCTCCGTGAATTTCACGGGTTTAAACCTAGTTAAATTAAAGGCAATTGGGAGGTTGGTTGATTCGTATGATTCTGAAATTGCTAAGAATATAATAATTTGAAATAATATAATAACTTCAAGAGTTGAAGTGATTGTGTTTACATAAATTGCAAATATTGATTTGACTTCTCCCACTTACTATGTATTATCAATTTTTCATGTAATATTGTGTTGAGTTGGAAAGAATATTTCCGGATATAGATAGTTAAATTAAAGGCAATTGGGAGGTTGATTGATACGTATGATTCTAAAATTACTAGAAATATTTACGCATATAAAATTATATTGCCTGCACTATTTCATTCGCAATTAATAGAAATATAGAATATAGAATATTCCATATTTGGTTACTGCATATTTCATTCTATATCCAAAATTTCACAATATTGCTTATAGTTAGCTGGAATTTAGGGATTTTCCATGATTTTCGCAATCATAAACTTCAAAATCTCTTATATTTTGTTAGGTGTTTCTAACCGCTCTAATATTCTGCCACGTAACTTTTTGAAAAAAAATTATGATGTCAAGTTAGCTTCTCTTACTCTTATATTAGTAAAATATTTGATTAAGAGGGCACCAAGTCCAAATGATAGAAGGTCATGTGGTGGATACATATCTCACGAGATAAGACCTTGATAGAATAAGGCAACTTTAATTATGACTATCAAATGTGATATTAGACCCACTAAAGCAAGATTTAAGTTTGTTTCAATTCAGTGTATGAACAATGAAGTGCAACATTTAATTATACTTCCTCCATTTTAATTTAAATGGCACTTTGATTTTTGTACACTATTCACAAATCAATTTTTAATCTCAATTTTCTCTCAATAGATAAGAAAAAATATATTCATGTGGAGTCTTGTTTAATTCGTATTTACGAGTACATTGAAAATATATAACTTTTATAATTTTTACAAATACGTAGCTAAAGATATGAAGTACGTAAAACGTGCGTTGACAAACGTGAAAAATGTAAAGTGCCCATTTAGATTAAAATGGAAGAAGTAATCATTAAAATATCAACTGAATTATTATTATTATTATGGTCAAAATGGTTAACAAAAACTAGGGAACTTTTTACTCTCACCTTTGTATGCAAATACAAAAGAAATTGGGTATTCGTTTTCCTTTTTGAGTGTTTTATTCCCTTCTCTTTTTCTTCACTTTTCTTTTTTATTTTATAAAAAGCCCAATATTAATTTTTTTTTGTTTAATTTTAACAGTTAAAGATCAATTTTATTCCTTTGCCTTTTCTTCACAAAGCCTTCACTTTTCTTTTTCTTAACAAAAGCCCAATTTACTTTTCTTCTTTTTTTTATTTTTACAGTTAAAGCCCATTTTTACTTTTAAAAGATAGCATTATCTATTTTTTTCATGGCGGGCTTTGACCCGCATATCCATTGCATGCTGTCAAACTTTACCACTATAAAGCTAACAGGTTAATTTTGCCCTACTTTAGCTAGTTATCAATCAAGAACAAAAATGCATGGTGAAATTCGCAAACTTGAATTACAAGTAAATTGTCTCTAGTGAGATTAAATTTAGGTCAACACTTGTCACACAAATACTGTGACATGGAAGTAGAGCTATACAACGTAGCGGGCCAGTTCGGTCCAGTTCTGTTAAATGTGCCAATTTTTTCTAGTCCACCTAGGGTCAGGGTCCAGCCCGGTAGCAAATGGGGTCAGGGTTGGATTTTGTCAACCCAGCCCGATCAGCAATCCTATGCAAAATTCAGCCCAACTCGGCCCGGCCCAACCCACTATTATAACTAACACAAATTCAGCTCACAAACACAACGAACAAGTCCAGGGCCATCTCAATAAAAGTAGAGGCCCGGTGCAAAAATATAAGGCCCTCAAATTTCAAATTTAAAGAACATTTAATTAAAATATAAAATATTAATACAAATTACAAATTATTTGAAAAACGGTTTTTTCAAATAATACTTTTTGAAGAATTCTTCTACCAAACTTTTATAATCGACATACATAATCGAAATATTTACTATTTAATTGGGTTGACACTTGTAAATATGAGATTTTTGTAGACAATTGAAATGACGAAATTCGAATGATTTGTGTGAAAATTGATTTGAGTCATATCTATATCTATATATAATATAAAAAGGCTAGACAAAGTACCAAATTTCACCATTTCACTTTTGAGGAATTTTAGCAAGCCACATCATCATTATTATTTAAAAAGGAAAAAATAAAAAAAACCAATGAATTCTATATATAATATAAAAACGCTAGACAAAGTACCACATTTCACCATTTCACTTTTGAGGAATTTTAGCAAGCCACAACATCATCATTATAATTTAAAAAGGAAAAAATTAAAAAAACCAATGAATTTATAAGCATTAAATGCATATCATGTTTTTAAATACCATAACATCATTATTTAAAAAATACAAAAATAAAAAAAACTAATGAATTTTCAAACATTTACTACATACCAAGTTTTTAAATAGCATAATAACGAATAAAGTTTAGACTCTTAATTTTTAATAAATTTAACAGCAATTAATAAATCAAAATGCATGCTAAGTTTAAAATTTATGTGTTTATTGTTAGAATAATTTAATCCCCAAATAAAAAATACATCACTTTAAATTTACATCATGCAACTATTTTGTTTTGCTATAATGATTAAATTATATACATCAATCTATAAAATATAATTTAAAGGTTAATTATTACTAGACAAAGTACCAAATTTCACCATTTCACTTTTGAGGAATTTTAGCAAGCCACATCATCATTATTATTTAAAAAGGAAAAAATAAAAAAAACCAATGAATTTATAAGCATTAAATGCATATCATGTTTTTAAATACCATAACATCATTATTTAAAAATAAAAAAATAAAAAAACTAATGAATTTTCAAACATTTACTACATACCAAGTTTTTAAATAGCATAATAACGAATAAAGTTTAGACTCTTAATTTTTAATAAATTTAACAGCAATTAATAAATCAAAATGCATGCTAAATTTAAAATTTATGTGTTTATTGTTAGAATAATTTAATCCCCAAATAAAAAACACATCACTTTAAATTTACATCATGCAACTATTTTGTTTTGCTATAATGATTAAATTATATACATCAATCTATACAATATAATTTAAAGGTTAATTATTACAATAACTTTTTTAGCGTTGCGTACGTGCGTGTAAAAATAAGCTATTTACAAAATATTTATCTAAAAATAAAACATTTTAATTATTATTATATTTGACACTCTAAAAAAATATTAAGTGCATGTTTGGCCTTGTTTATGGAAAAGAATTTTTACTTTTGTAAAGGAGTTTTTATAAAACTAGTTCTTGATAAAATTGTTCATGTTTGGCCAAATTTTTTAAAAAACTATTTTTATCAATTTTATCGTGTTTGGCCTAACTAGTTTCTATCAAATTTTTTTGGATTTTGGGCTCAAATAACTTAAGAACAACGTGAAAATAGAAACAGAAGTAACAATTTGCTACTTCTGTTTCTAGGTGTTTCTAGGGGTCAGATTTAGAATTTTTGTTTAATAAAATTAGTTTTTAGTTTTTCAAAAAGTAGTGTTTGACCCAGCTTCTATTTCTTTGGTTGAAAAAACAGTTGAAAAGTAGGGCCAAACACATACTAAAAGGTAAAATTATTAAGTGAAGTTAATAGTTTCTAATACACTTTTAACCTTTCTTTTGGCTATAATAATTTATAGAATTCATTCAATGTCTTATCTAAAATATTAAAGTTATTTTGGAATATAAAAATTAATAAATTTACTCCGTAATCAGTGAAAAAGTCTAAACTAAAGTTTACCTATAGATGTTTACTACTAATAATTATTATTAGAGTTTACCTATAAAGTTTTGATATTTACTTTACTCTCTCACTTGGTCCCAAATATATAAAATCATATTAAAAGTCTAAACTAAAAAATGTGAGATGACAAGTTTAATTGTGGCGTGACAACTTTTATGTGACATGGTAAAAAAATGACATGGATTACTAATTTAAGAAAATTAAAAAATATGGTATAAGTTAAAAAAAAAATAGAAGGTATAAACATACAAAAAGAAATTGTATTTGATATCCTCTCATAATTTACCTTATTTATTTATCCATTATTTCATTTATTAATGAAATGACCTTTTAACTCTTCTTTCATCATTATTATATATACTCTTTATTTATGTATCATATTTTTTATTTTCCTTTGATTCATAAAACTTTGAGAGAATTAGTAATAAAAAATTTCATATATATGTCGAAAATAGGAGGTTTATAACTGTATATGGAGTAGAAAATAAATTTCAATGCAATTTGTTCATATATGGAAGGGTGACTTCTTTAATGGAGTAAAAAATAAATTTCAATGCAATTTTTAGATGGTCGTTTCAAAACAACCAAGTTATTCACATTTTGGTTTGTCTGTCCTTCTGAATCAAAAATTGAATTGTATTAAACATTTATTTTAAAATACCGTTCCTTCGGTCGTGTTCGTTTTAAACAAATGGTTGAGAGAGAGTGAATACTCCGTATAAGTTATTCACAAATTAAACACTTAAACACAGTAATTTATTAATGATCCCGTGATTTTCACGGGATCCAAAACTAGTTTAAAGATTGAAAAACAAAGGTTAGGTAAGTTTTGAGAAAATTAAAGAGCAAATTTAATTGGGGTAAAGAATTAATTATTTGGGGAAAGAAATTGTTGGTTTACTATGTAACCTTACTAGTTTTAAACCCGTGCAAATTGCACGGGTATGTTATTTAAGAAGTTATTATAAAAGTTTTAAATGTAAATTAAGTTTTAAAGTAAAGTAATAAATTTTTCCCTAGTTGTTATTTGACAATTTTATTGGCCAATGTAATAAATTGGTTAATTAAAAAAATTATGAATTTCATTTGAAAATTTCACTTGCAATTAGTATAAAATGATATAATAGTAAATTTGAATTTCTACTTAGGCATTGTTACTTAGGTGGCGGCCTAAAAAAATGCTAACTTAGATAGATAAAACAAAATTATTCTTGCGGAAATTATCATAGAATTAGTGAAATTACAAATTGTTAACCTTTTTTTTCATTTAATTATTACACCCGTGCACAGGGCAAAATGAAACTTTTGACCCGTAATATCCTAAAATACAAATTCTAACTAAATTTTCATTTAGTACAAAATGTTACTTAGTAAATGGAACAAAATTAGAATAGACTTGTGCACTTTTAAACGGTTTAATCAATTTATTATATATTTAAACCCAATAAATTATCATATAAAGATATATTATAAGGTGTTAGAAAAATACTTCAAAAATATCATTAACATGTATTACATAAGAAATACTATCTGTTTTCATGTGTAAGAAAAATTACATGAATAATTATTGTTAAAAAGATTGTAAATAATAATTCATATTTACCAATATCTGAACAAACAATTACTCCATAAAATAATTACCAAATACTATCTCTGACCCAAACCTGTACTATGTGGAAAGTAATATAAGTCATGCCAATAATAGGTTAGTCTCCCTTAATACGGAGGTATCAATCTTAACATCAAAACCGGTCAAATATGATCATTTTAAGCATACCAAAGTTGTTGTTTAACCCAATATACCTTACGTTTTTATCTTACACATATTACCTAACGCGTCCTAAACTTAAGACATATACACCCGTGTTAAATAATAACTTGTAAATATTGAGTAGGACGCGTGTAAATTTGTTTTCAACAACGGGTTAAAACGATTTCAATATTACTCCGTACTTCATAAACTACACGGCCCACCTCCAAATAATTCATATTATACCTTTATGTGCATATAAAATCTTGTAAGCAAATCCCGACCTTATATTTACTCTCTTTCAAGCCTCTCAACTACCAATCAACTATCACTATTTCGGGTATTATACTCCATGACTAATCATTACCCTCGAATATGATACTCATCACATATCTAAAATTTATTATTATTATTTTATCAGTTTAAAAGATTTTTTAGTCACTTATTTTGTATTAGTTAAAAAGTATTGCAATTTTTAGTTCAATTTTTACTTATTTTAAATTTATTTTACAATATTTTTATGTACTTTATTTTCATATTGTTGCCCATTAATTACGACTTAAACCAGTTAACTACTCTTCATTTAACTAATGTGTTTCACTCAAATGAAAAAAAAAGTCGATTTATGAATTCATATATTTTATAAACTATTGTTTTTATAGAATAATATGTTCTTTTATTTAAAATTTTCAATCACTTTTTGGTGTAGTATAGTTTTGATTATTTTTACATCATTAATATTGATCTGTAATTTTCTTAAGATTTTGACCTATTGAGTTGATTTAATTTATTAGTTTTTTCTATTTTTGACTATATTTTCCAACACTTGATTATATCATCGTTAATTTTATAATGTGGTTTGTTTCATGATTGACTTATATATGATGTTAGTTTTGGACTTTAGTAATATTGTACTGTGATTTAATAATATCACGTAATTCATTCAAATTGTATATTCTATTTAATTCACACATTTCTAATTATGCAACTAATTTAGAAAAAAATGTGTATTATTTTAAATTAGACCACATTCTTGGCTGAATGAACGTATCTCGTCTTTTACTATACAAAATTATCATTATGTATTTACTTAATAATTATGTAATCCTAAATTTTAATTTTATTCATTTATTTCGTTTATATGATATCAATAAAATTAGTAGATTGCTTTCAAATATCTAGTACTACCACACGACGGTTCAACGTGATTGTTGTATTACGAATTCTCAAAATAAGAGCAAAAAATTATGGGAGAGTAGTGGGGGACATTGTGGGGCCAACTAAGAAAAACAAAATTAATTAATGTACTTTAAACCACAGAGCGACACATCAGCTCTGTGGTTGTTGCTTTTATAGATTAGATTAATACTTTTAACTTTCATGTTTTAATTTTTTAATTATTTTTTATTCTCAATTATTATATGGGTAATATTAAGATTTAGGCCCAAAATTTTGAGGCCCAATGCAAGTGCGCATAGGGCGCCATGGCTAAGACGAGCCTGCTAACAACCCCACAGTGCCTGGTCAGGGCTAACTTTTCTTGGCTCGGCCCAGCCCAGTCCAACCCGGCCCAACCCACTTCCAACCCGGCCCAACCCGGCCCGGACCAACTCAGTGTACAACTCTACATGCAACTTATGAAAGTATATGATAATTTATAAAATTCTCCAAATTGTAAATGGTGAAGTAATGATATTGTTATGCTAAATATTGTGAAAATCGAGATCCGTGTGGTTACATTCTACGGACCTTGTGTAGAATTGTAATAAAATTAAAAATCTAAAATGAAATTGCAGATTAGGGATCTATGGTAGACGGTATATTGAGAGACTTTTACGATATTGAAGGGATTTAGCATATTTGACCAATTAATTACGTTAATATCCTCGATAGTGTCCAATTTGAATACGATTCATTAACATCATCCTATTTTCCTATATCGTGTGACTTAAATTCGTTATTATAAAGGTAAAAATTAAATATTAAAATTGTTACAAAAATGAGTTACTTTTTCACTAATACTGTCTGTGACTCTGTGTGTCTGTCTCATATAGAACTTCTTACAGATTACAGATGAAGTATAGCTCTTCTTTGAGGGGGTAATACCATAATAGAAAGCCTTATATTTACAGCTAACAAACACTTTGAGGGCTGTTTACGCATGCTACTAAAGTAGCACGTAACTACGTAAATAGTGCATATTTATATTTATATGGATTTACGTGTATTTTGTGGCAATTACGCTGATTATGTGTAATATGCTGCTATTATTCAGGCAACCTTTAACATTGTTAGGGGGTAAAAGCTCTGTCGTGGTCCATATATTCGCTTTAAACAGCTTTGCAGAAAAAATTAATAGCACTATGAGAAGTAAATTTAAACAATAAAGAAATATAGCTTTGAAATTGATGCCGAAATTCAAAATAAAATACAATTATAAAGTCGAGACACAACTTATAAGTTTATTTCCGTTGCATAGGATAATAATCAGACGGAGTACCTATTTTTCGAGAAAAATACGAAGAATAGAAAAAAAAAGATGAATTAACTGACATCTGATAAATTAAAATCGATATCACGTACAATAACTAGTTGGAGGTCTTACTAATAATTACTTGTACGTACTGAATAACAAAATGAAGATTTTAATAATAAAGTGGTTCAAAAAAAGTAGTTAAAGCATGAATTCCTTGGAATATAATTAATGGCCTAACAATGAAAATTCATACAAGAAAACTTAGAGGTAACTAAATTAGTCGTAGAACGAAATTTCAGCCCTCCCATGTAAGCTAAGATAACTCAATCACAGTCCTCATTGCTCTTCCCACTTCCTATTTCATTTGCTTACCTGAAATAAACCAAAATCATAATTGAATACATAAAGCCTTAAACTAAATAAACTTATAATAAGCTTCCATATCTTTTATAAGTATACTTTATTAGTAGAAATAGTCTCCCCATAGTCAAAATTTCAAAATTTGTTATATATTAGAGTTTTTGATTTATTTGCAATCTAGTTTAATGTACTATAAGTCACTCTATAATACTCCCTCGATTAAAATTCAAACAATCCAAAAAATCAAAATTAAATTACTCTCGAACAGTGACGGACCCAGACGTTTAGTGCTAGGGGGCACAATTTCTTTTATGTGTTATCTAAGCATATCTTAGACAATATTTTTTTAGTAGTATATTTTTTAAGTTTTTTTTTCCTAAAGTAGTCATTATATTATTAAAAAGAATGAAAATATAATTGGTTATAAACATATCTTTTTTCAAAAATTAATTTTTTTCTAAAATAATTTAAATTCTTAGTATATGTAATAGTAATATCTCATTTATGGAATATAATAAATTGTAGTGCAAAAATTAATAATAAATAAAAGTGATTCAATGGTTTAAAATTTGATAAATTACCTGAAAGATAGAGAGGTTGAAATCTCATTTTAAGTAATTTTTTAATAAAAGAAGGTAACAAGCTATTTATAAGCTATCACGAATCGAACTTAAAACCTAATAGATAAGGTTGTACATTTCTACCAATTACGCCACGATAACATAATGTCTATTATAGATACTTATAAGAACTTATTCCTGAAGTTTCATGGGGCACTTTTCCCGAGACCCCTTGAATCCGCCCCTGCTCTAAAAAAAAGTGAGAAAACCGATATACTCCGTCGTAAGTTAGCTTAAAGATAATTAAACTAAATAAAGAGAAGGTGATGAGGGCATAGGTGATACGTACCTTAAAGATTATTAATATGGAGATTTGCTACCAGAGTCTCTTGGTGCATTGCATCTGAAGCATTCTGTCCTGCTTGCAAAGTTGTGCTCATTGCATCCCGACCTACATTTTTTAACCATTATTTCCGCATTTTTTATATTTAATTCATATATATGAGAAATTAAAAAAATTACGTTATATTCCTTCTACATAGCATACAGTTATTTAATTCGATTGGATGGTGGATATATATTACCAAAACACAAATTCTCTTTAAAAAAGGACGTATTCGTCATAAGTTGAAGACGAGTCACGTAATAGCCAAATTATTATATAAGACAAAAGCATAATGTTACTTCCTAGACAATTTGCTTTTGTCTTATCTAACAACTTAGGTATTACTTGACCCGTCTTCAATTTACAATGAATATATCCCTCTTTAATACTTCCTCCATTCCAATCAATTCTATACCTTCACTTTATTTACGTTTGTCGATAACTGTTTTCTTTTGTTAATATCTTTAGTTACGTATCGATAAAAATTACTCCCTCCTATTCTGGGTTTTCTTCCCATTTGGAGGGGGCACGATACTCAAGGAACATTGTTTCTTTAATGAAGAAATAGGTGGGTGGGGTTTGGAATAGGAGAGAGTGATGAATAATTAGAGTTAAATAATGAATTGTGGGTCCCAAACATTGATGAAATGAATAAAATAGGGGTAAAAAAGTTGGGTGGGGTTGGTTGATAGGAGAGAGAAATTAATAAAATATAATTAAAAGTTACCAAAATAGGAAAGGGGAAGAAAACCTGAATAATCCGTTTAAGGAAATAGGGAAGAAAACAGAGAATAGGAGGGAGTATAAAACTTGATATTAACAATATATACTCGGCAAGACAATTTAAACAAGATCTTACATGACTATCTTTTATGTTATATATTAGAATTTTTGTCGAAAATTCACTCGACATATGAATAGTGTAATGTATAGAATTGATTGGAATAGAGGAAGTAAGATTTAGTGTACTAAAATTAAGCTAAGTAGATATCTAAATATATAGTAACCTCTAGTCTAGATCAATATGTCTTACTTGTGACGGATTATCGTCACATGCTTGTGACGGGTTAAATCTCACCTATATAAATAAATAAATAAAATAAAAAGTAGGATGCATGAACAATCTCAAATAATTTTTTTTTTTTTTTTTTTTTTATGCGACGGATATCGACAATAATCGCAAATGAGAATTTGCGAGTATAGATATGGACGCCAAAAGTTGTGTTATTCAGAGATGCATGAATTAATATACTCCGTATTAATACTTTTTACGTTGCTTTTGATGCACAAATAGACTACCAATACCAATAAGTGTTTATAGTGTCAAACAAAATAAAACATTCCCATGCATGTAACGTACCTAGTACAAATCCAGTCACCAGACTTCCAGCCAGAACGGCTGCTACCACCACCACTAGCGGCGCCACCACCACCAAACCCAAACCCACGAGAACGACCGACGCCATCAATAGTATCATAACCAGCAGAACCAGAATCCTCCTTGAAGGCCCCACACTTGAAGCAGCTGGACCTACTTGCGAAGTTGTGTGCTCCACAGTTGCCGATGCTGCAGTACCAGTCACCGGGTCTAACGTCCGGCCCCGTGAACCCACCCCCTCCAAAGGGGGACCTTCCGCCGAAGCTACCAAAGTCATTGCCACCGCCACCGCCACCGCCACCGAAGCTTCCTGAACGTGGGTCCCCACAACGTTGGCATGAGTCCCTCCTTTGGAAGTTCAAGTGACTGCATGACCTACAGTTCCAATCTCCTGGCCTACTCATTTTCTTCCTTTTTGTCTTACCTATATTTTATACAATAATCAATCTTTATACCCTAAAATTCTGCAACAAACAAACATATAACACAAATTCTACAATAAGACCGTCTCACACCATGAGACCATTTAGTTGTACCGCGTGAGACGTCTCACACAAGAGTTACAGACCATATAAACACCAAAATTTGAAAAACTTAAGAAAGAAGGCTTACCTTGGGAATAAAATAAAGTGGTAATTAGGTAAACAAAGAGAGTGGTGAAGTAAAGAGAGCAATGAAAGCAGGGAAAGAGAATGGTTTAGTTAGTGAAAGGGTAAAGGAGGAGGGTTTATATAGGATGAAGAAAAGCCTCGATTAACGAGAAGATTTAGAGGTGGTAAGAAAAGAGAGAAAGAATGTTCTTTTTCAAATACTTGAGCTGGCTTCTTTGAACAATAGAATCATCACATACCTCAAAAGTTCCAAAATATTGTACTATCAATGACATTGTAATTTACAATAAAGTGCCATTACCATATGTTCATATCATTCCAAAGATGGGAACTCGTTTTTCAAATTTCAGTCCAGCGCCTTTAATTATAATTAATCATATACTCACTCCCGCCCTTTATTTTAATACTTCTTCCTTAGTTTGGCACAAAAATCAAGAATAAAATTAAGCGATAAGTAGATCAAATTGTGGATGAATGATCAAATTATTGCTCATTAAGTTCAATTTAAAATAGAAAGGACTACAATTGAATTGTGACACGGCTGACACCCCAAGGCCCAAACTGAAATAAGATAACAAATGACCGGTACATAGAGATTATTTTTTATTATTAAACTAGACCTGACAAACAGGTCGGGTCGTGTCGGGTTCGGGTTTGTATTCGTGTCCGCATTAAATGGGTCATGACCCCCTCAACCCTAACCTGATCCAATTAGATAAACGGGTTACATGCATTAACCCTAACCCAACCCATTTATTTTTTCAATAACCCACCCCGACTTGTTTAACCCATTTAATTTTTAATAGATCAATTTTCACCCATTAAAACTGTTTAACTCGTCCAACCCATATAAATATAATGTATTCAAAATTAAATTTTATAGTAAAAGTAAATCATCTTCATCTCTTATTTCGAAATCAAAATAACAAAACCCGATTATAACTCATTTAAATGGATATATCATAGCCCATTTAAATTAATGGGTTATTTATGAAGATATTATGGTAAATAAGTTTATGGAAATTCGATATTACGAAAGTTGTTATTAGGAAATTGTATTAGATTATATTGTAGTTTATTAGCAATAGGTTTACCATAACCTTAGGGAGTAATTTAGTATATATAGACATGTATAGCTTGTAATTTATTCATCAATTAATAGAATAATCATTCAACCAAATTTATCATGGTATCAGAGTCCATGGCTAAAGACCTGGGGTTCATGGGCCTGACTTTGCAGCCGAACGAGCAAAGAAAATTGCTCAGTTGAATTTGTCCGGTCTGAGTTGATATTGGGCCAAGTTTACAGCTGGACGAGCAAAGTTGCTCAGTTGAATCTGTCCAGCCTGTGTGTAAGTGGGCCTCACATGTGAGGGGGAATGTGAAGAAACCCGAAAGTCCCACATGTGAGGATTATCCCACATTGACAAAAGAGGAGAAAAATTATCAATTTATAAGGCAAGGGGTTACACCCTCTATCGCCAATTGGTTTTAGTGTGGAACCCTCTTGGGTTTATATTGTGGACTCTTTCTCCTCCATTCGGGTGTGGCCCAGACCCGTTGTTGAATTTAACATGGTATCAGAGGGAGGTTTCACAAAAAAAAAAGGCAAAGGAAGAAGGCAGACGACACAACAATGTCGAAGAAGACGGTATCGAGAAAGGCTAATGTCGAGGTAGCCACAGGTCAAACGTCAGGGGGAGAGTCAAGTTCTACCGGCCCCAGTGTTGACACAATTGAGACCAGACTAACGAAGGAAGAGTTACTTTCTTTGAGAGCCCTTTTGAAGACGGGTAAAGATAATGTCGAGAAATTTCCAGGTAGTGATTATTGTTGGATACTAGATACAAGAGCGTCACATCACATGACAGGCCAGAAGAATTTGTTGAAAAATATCTGAACCAGTGTTAGAATGCCAGATGGAGTGCAAGCCATGGCGAAGTTGTGATAGGCGATGACTTGTGTCTAAAAGATGTTTTATTTGTGTCTACTTTGACTTGCAATTTAATATCTGTGCAACAATTAATTAGAGAAAAAAATTGCATAGTAACATTTTATTCCGGTTTTTGTATATTGCAGGACCATTCTACGAAGAGGATGATTGGAGTGGGTGAACAATGAGATGGTGTTTATTATTACAAGGAGAAGAGAAGGTCGGAAGAGGCGTGTCGTGTAGATTCCAGTAGTGAAGTAAGATTACGGCATATGCGACTAGGTCATCCCTCTCATAAGATTTTATTTAATGCATCTAATTTAGTAGGAAAGAATTTATCTTGGAATAAAGAAGTTGTTTGTGATTCATGTAGTAGGGCTAAACAAACTCGTTCCCCATTTATTCGTAATAGTAAGAGAGCCATTAATATCTTTGATTTGGTGCATTGCGTTTGGGGTCCGTACCGGGCTAATACTTTAAGTGGAGCACATTATTTGCTTACTATTGTGGATGACTGTAGTTGGGCTGTTTGGGTATATTTGATGGTTGAAAAGGGTGAAGCAGGACAATTACTAATTAATTTTTGTAATATGGTGAAGCGTCAATTTGATAAAAATGTTAAAATAATTCAAAGTGATAATGGATACGAATTTGACTCGGCGCTCACAAAGGGTTATTATAGAGAGCATTGGATTATTCATCAGACGAGTAACGTTGATACGCCTGAGCAAAATGGTAGGGTAGAAAGGAAGCATCGGAACATCCTAGAGATGGCCCGGGCTTTGCGTTTTGAGGCTGGGTCGTTGCCCATTGATTTTTGGGGAGAGTGTGTGTTGACAACAGTCTATTTAATTAATAGGTCGCCCACTAGTTTGCTCGATGGCAAGACGCCTTTCGAGGTGTTGTTTGGTCGTTCACCTGTTTTAGCTAATTTAAGGGTGTTCGGCTCATTATGTTATGCTCATAGCAAGAGGCGTCCGAAGGATAAGTTCGGTGAGCGAGGGCGTCGTTACATTTCCTGGGGTACCCATATAGAAAGAGAGGATGGAGAGTATATGATCTGGAGAGTAAAGAAGTTTTTTCAAGTCGTGATGTGGTTTTTCATGAGCATATTTTCCCTTTCCGAGATCCCCCGACGAATATTACCAGTGGGGAAAGAAGGGATATCAGTTTTGAAGGTGTCGCAGACTGTAACAACCCGACCTGCCACCGTCGTAACACAAACCCAATAAGATGGATGTGCACTTTTGGGCCCGTTATTTGTCCTCACTTAAGCCTAAAAGCACAAGGCCTTGTTACTAAGTGGGTGGGGGCTATTATAAACATATCACAAGCCTCACATTCTAACGATGTGGGACAAATCTCATCTCATACTCGTGGGGTGTTACAAACTCCCCCACTTAAAGAACACAACGTCCTCGTTGTGCCTCAAACTTGATCATAGCCAAGCCCAGAATCCTCCCCGCTAGGTGGGTGACCCGGTACTCCTGAACACAGGCTCACCACACGGTCGCAGGGTCGCTCTGATAACATTTGTAACAACCCGATCCGCCACCATTGTAACACAAACCCAATAAGATGGGTGTGCACTTTTGGGCCCGTTATTTGTCCTCACTTAAACCCAAAAGCACAAGGCCTTGTTACTAAGTGGTGGGTGGGGGCTATTATAAACATATCACAAGCCTCACATTCTACCGATGTGAGACAAATCTCATCATACTCGTGGGGTGTTACACAGACACCGTGACAGAGGCAGAGGATCGTGACTTGGCTATAGCAGGTAGTGCAGCGGGTTCCCCAGTGGTTGCTGATGCCACACCCGAGAGTGATTCGAATACCGCAGCAGAGGGAGGTCACGGGGAGGATGCGGTGGTTCAATCGGGATCTGAGCTAATCAAGTTAGGTAGAGGAGTGAGGGAGAGGCACGAGCCAGCTTGGAGGAAGGATTATATTTGTGATCATGTATGTGGTTCGGTTAATGTAATAAACACCATTCCTGAAAGCCCGGTTCAATCATCTAATTCAAGGAAAGGTACGCGATATCCATTAGCTAATAATGTTGCTTTTGTTTATTTTTTCTCTAAATTGCACATGGATTTCGTCGCCAATATCACGGCATGTGACGAACCGCGAAATTATACTATAGCTCCGAAAGATTCTCGATGGCAAGAAGCTGTGAAGAAGGAGATTGTGGTTTTGGAAGCAAATGGAACATGGGAGATAGTAGACTTACCAAAAGATAAGAAGGCTATTGTTTGTAAATGGGTGTATAAAATTAAATTTAATGCAGATGGCAGTGTCGAGAGACACAAAGCGAGGTTGGTGGCACAAGGATTCACACAGGTCGAAGGAATAGATTTTCATGAGAATTTTGCGCCGGTAACGAAAATGGTGAGTGTTCATTGTTTGCTTCACATAGCCGTTAATAGAGGTTGGATAATGTGTCAATTAAATGTTAATAATGCATTCTTTCATGAAGATTTGAATGAAGAAGTTTATTTGAATATTCCACCGGGCATGGAAATGGAACATCGAGGTAAAGTCTCTCGTCTCTTAAAATCTTTATATGGGTTACGCCAAGCGTCGAGAATGTGGTTTGCTAAGTTAGCCACGTGTTTGAAGCATTACGACTTCATCTAGTCTATGGCCGATTATTCGTTGTTTACATACACCAAAGGTGATATTTTTTTAGTTGTGTTAGTCTATGTTGACGACATGATTCTGGTTGGAAGTGACATTGCCGAATGTGTGAAGTTCAAGGCATTTCTTGATCGAAAGTTTGGTATAAAGGACATGGGAAAGTTGAAGTTTTTTCTAGGAATCGAAGTGGTGCATGGTAAGACAGGTCTTTTTCTTAATCAAAGGAAGTATGCTTATGATATTGTATCGGAAGCTGGACTTACATAGGCAAAGCCAGTTGCGTTTCCAATGGAGCAGAATCATCAGTTAGCGTTAGCAACGGGTAGTAGCTTAAATGACGGCAGTAAGTATAAAAGGTTGGTAGGGCGGTTACTTTACTTGACTATTACACACTCGGAGTTGGCTTATTCTATTCATTTTTGTCACAATTCTTGACTGATCCAAAGAAGGCTCATTGGGAGGCCGCTTTGTGAGTTGTGAGATATGTTAAAGGGACATTAACGAGTGGTATTGTTATAGCACAGAGTGGTAGCATGGAGCTTAAGGATTACACGGATTTGGACTTTGCTCGTTGCCCTATGACGCGACGGTCTGTGACCGGGTACTATGTGAGTTTCGGAGGCACGCCAGTGTCATGGAAAACGAAGAAGCAAGTGACGGTTTCAAAATCGTCAGCAGAAGCAGAATATAGAGCGATGGCTATGTTGACAAGTGAATTGGTATGGTTGAAGATGTTATTGGGATCGTTGGGCGTGAGTAATGATCGTCCAATTCGGGTTTTTTGTGATAATCAAGCTGCTATACATATCGCAAGGAACCCGATTTTGCATGACCGGACAAATCATATTGAAATTGATTGCCATTTTGTTCGACAATTCTTGGTCAATGGAACGATAGCTACATCTTATTTACGTACGCAAGATCAAGTAGCGGATATTTTTACTAGGGCACTAGGACGAGATCATTTTCATCGATTGTTGGGCAAGTTAGGAAGTTACGACTCTATACTTCCAACTTGAGGGGGAGTATGAAGATATTATGGTAAATAGGTTTGTGGAATTTCGATATTAGGAAAGTTGTTATTAGGAAATTGTATTATACTATTATATTGTAGTTTATTAGCAATAGGTTTATCATAACCTTAGGGAGTTATTTAGTATATATAGACATGTATAGCTTGTAATTTATTCATCAATTAATAGAATAATCATTCAACCAAACTTCTCATTATTCGTGTCGGGTTCGTGTCGCAAGACCCCAACCCTAACCCGACCCATATAATTTCGAGTCGTGTTCGTGTCGACCCAATTACGTAAACGGGTCGAAACACCTTGCCCCGAACCCGCTAATTTCATGTCGGGTTTGTGTCGTATTTTCGGGTCGTGTCAATGATTGTCACCTCTAATTATACATGCATTTGAAATAATACAACTTTTTTGTAAAATTTAAGGGAAAAAAAGAAAATGCTTAAACTAAAATTATTATCTCATAAAAATATTATCTTCCGTTAAATTTGAATTTTTAATTATTTTAATATTATCATTTTTTCATTAAAATAAAATTTAAAATGGCATTAAAATGTAAACTATAAGTAGATAAAAATTTGCATTAATATTGTAGCACCCTCATTTAAGCAGCACCCTTTTTTTAGCATGACATATCCGATTAAATACAGATGTTACCATTTCAAAAACCCAAGGCAATGTATATCATACCATACAATGATAATGTACTTTAAATAAAGTTTATATAATCTTGACTGAAAACTGTCTCAAAATAACCAAACAATTTAACAACACTACAACAAATTGACCCTTGTGTCACGAATTATGCCACGAAAATTTATAATTCATGGCTAAGTTTTGTTTAGTCCCCGGAAAATTTTCATTCACTATCTTAGAAAAAAATTATGTCATGGGTCAACTTTTTCCGTGGCAAAATGTCAATTACGCCACAATTTTGGCTACGGCCGTGGCTAATAATCATTATTGCCGCTGCACGAACTACGCCATACCCGTGGCAAAATTATATTTAGCCACAGATCATTCCGTGGCAAATATTTTTTAGCCACGACTTACACCTAGTTTATGGCAACATATTTGTTTAGCCACAAATCTAGTAACAATCATTTGTGGCTAAGATTTGTCAGACTTTAATAAAGATGTTTCATTTTAAGATAAACGTAAAATTTTTATTTATGTAAAAAATGGAGATATTTTACGGTGTACCCTCGAGATTTACGTAGGTGTATCAAACAATTACAATGAGTGTATCTATCTAGTAAAAAGTATGTATCTAGAAACCTAAACGAGTGTATCTAGCAATTTAAAAAAGTATATCTAGCTAGTAAGAAGTGTGTATCTAGAATTTAAACGGATGTATCTAACAATTTCAAGGAGTTTATCTAGCTAGTAAGAATTGTGTAACTAGAAATTTAAACCAGTGTATCTAGCAATTTAAAGAAGTGTATCTACCTAGTAATAAATGTGTATCTAGAAATTTAAACGAGTGTATCTAGCAATTTATAGGAGTGTATCCAATGTAACCATATACCCTTTCCCGTCCCGTTTTAGGATATCCGTCACCCTAATTATACTCCCGCTCCCCAAAAAGGGTTCACTCGGCTTCCCCTTATGGTGTCCTTTGTTTTTGCTCCCATTTGAGTGACAATTATAAGGGAAATGGTATAGGGTTGGATTAGGCGGATCCGCGGTAGCTGTACGCCTAATCCAATCCTATACCATTTCCAGTACCATTTTAGGATACCTAGCCCCCCTAATTATAACCCCGCCCCACAAAAAGGGTTCACTCGGCCTCCCCCTAGAGTGTCTTTTGTTTTTGCTCCCGTTTGAATGTCAATTATAAGGGAAAGGGTATAGGGTTGGATTAGGCGGACCGCGGATCCGCCTAATCCAACCCTATACTTTCTCCCGTCCCGTTTTAGGATATCCGGTCCTCTGAATCATAATACCGCCCCCAAAAAGGGTTCACTCGGCCTCCCTCTAGGGTATCTTTTGTGTTTGCTCCCGTTTGAATAACAATAATAAGGGAACGGGTATAGGGTTGGATTAAGCGGATTCGCGGTAGCGGTCCGCCTAATCCAACCCTATATCTGTTTCTGTCCCGTTTTAGGATGTCCGGTCCCTTAATTATAATCCCACTCCACAAAAAAGGGTCCACTCGGCCTCCGCCTAATCCAACCTTATACCATTTTCCCGTCCCGTTCTCTATATGCATAGATACACATCTTTGAATGCGTAGATACACATCTTCAAATGCGTAGATACTCATCTTTGAATGCGTAGATACACATCTTTGAATGCATAGATACAAATCTCAAAATGCGTAGATACACATCTCTAAATGCATAGATACACATCTTTGAATGCATAGATACACATCTTTGAATGCGTATATACACTTCTTTAAATGCGTAGATATATACATCTTTAAATGCGTAGATACACATCTTTGAATGCGTAGATAACATCTCTAAATGCATAGATACACATCTTAGAATGCATGGATACACATCTTTAAATACGTAGATACGCATCTCTAAATGCATAGATACGCATCTCTAAATGCATAGATACACATCTTTGAATGCCTAGATACACATCTTTGAATGCGTAGATACACATCTTTGAATGCGTAGATGCATATCTTTAAAGGCGTAGATACATTTCTCTGAATGCGTATATACACATCTCTGAATGCGTAGATACACATCTCTGAATACGTAGATACACATCTCTAAATGCATATATATACACATCTCTAAATGCGTAGATACACGTCTTTGAATGCGTAGATACACGTCTCTAAATGCATAGATACACATCTTTAAATGCATAGATACACATCTCTAAATGCGTAGAAACTCATCTTTAAATGCTTGGAACACCTGTTTGAATGCATAAATACACATATCTAAATTTCTTTTTTCTCGAAATTTCTTTTTTATCGATTTTCTTTTTTACAAAATTTTTTTCTTACTGATTTTTTTTTTTCAAAATTTGTTTTCCTCGAAATTTTTTTCATTACAATAGCACAAGCTACTCAATACAATATCACGAGTTTTTCAAAACAATATTTCGAAAAAAACTGGAAATTTTTTTTTTTAAAAAAACTGATAAAAAGAATCTCGAAAAAAAGAAAATCTTAAGAAAGTTTTCTCGAAAAAAAAAATCCATAAAAAAAATATTCTTCTTTTTTTTTTTATTGGTGGAAAAAAAAATATACTTCTTATCTTAGCTTTTACACACCTAAGTTGCAAATCCCATTTAAGATCCAATGGGTGAGATTTGGTATGCAAAGCTCATCTAAGATAAAGACCTCACACGATCTTCGCTCTATGGAATTGAGTCACATGAGTATAACCTAAATATTCGAGTCCATGAGTCTAACAATGGTATCACAAGTTATATAAAAAAATCAATTTTTTTCAATATCATTTTTTTCTCTTCTTATTGTTTTTTAAACAAGCATGTTTTTTTTCAGTATCATTTTTTTTTTCATTCTTTTTCTTTAAAAAACACGTTTTTTTTCGTATCACTTTTTCTTTATTAGTGACATGGTTTTTTTTCTTGTATCACATCTTTTTTTGACTACGCGTTTGTTTAAAATCGTGATACTGTTTTGTATAACTGTGATACTCTCTGTTAGACTCACATTAAAAATGGTAAGTGGACTTAGATTTAATATCACATGTTATACTAAACAATATCACAATTTACACTAGAAAAATGTGTTTGTAAAGTTATTAACGTGATATTAAAAGAAAAAAAATGATACTAATAAAGAAAAAAACGTCAGACTGAAACGAAAAAATAAATTGTGATGCTGAACGTAATGATATAATACTGGAACAGGTAGGATGCAACTAATAGGTAATCAGACGGAATTGTTTTTTATAGGCTATTTTGCATATTACTACCTAATAAGTCTGAAATTTTGCATCTTACTACCTAATATGTTCAATTATTCAAATAACTACCTAATAAGTGTAAAAACTGACACGATTACTACCAAAATAACCAATTTGCTAAAAAATAACGGAAATCAGTTTATTTCGTCCTATTTAAATTTAAAACCTAATTTAATACCCATATTACCCTTCCCCTCTCCTTCCTCCATTAAAACACCTTTCTAATACTTCAACAAAATTCATTTCTCCTTTCATCAATCTTGTTCTATTTCATCAATAGAACCCATTTCCCCCAGATTTTCATCAATTTTCTTCTATTTTCATCAATAAATCCCAAATTTCCACATGTTACCTAATTTTTCCGGTGGTAACATGTTTTCAAGGGTCTAATCGGGAGAAGAAGAAAGTTGGTTGCTTTTTTTGGGTGAAATTGAGAAACTCAGGAAAAAAAAAAGTTGTTGGAATAATGGAGAGACTGATAGAAGAAAGTGATAATAAAGAGATTGATTTGAATGTTGAACCACATAATCATGGAGTTTAATCGGGGAGGAAGAGAGTTGAAGATGTTTTATTAAGAAATGGTAAAATCGTCATTTAACTTATCCCGAACATTTAAAACTAACTTAAGTTCGGTTTACGTCAAAAAGGTAGCAAATTGAATAATGTTGTGTGATTTTAGGTAGTAAGTTGCAAAATTAATTATATTAGGTAGTAATATGCAATTTTTTGAACTTATTAGGTAGTAATTTGTCATATTTCCTTTTTTATATAATGCGTAAGTTTTCACATTATCAATTTTCTTTTAAGAAAAGAAAAATATTATGATACTGAAAAAAATCTGATAGCAAAAAAAGTTGATATTTTTTAGTATAATCTATGGTACTTTAGGTGGATTTATGGACTTAAAAATTTAGGTAGACACACCAGATCCTACATATTTCTTATGGTAAATCGGTAATTGTAAGCACAAATTCTTATTTGCAACGGCACTATCCGTCGCAAGCTTGTGACGAATACCGTTTTCTCTCACAAAATACTCACTTTTTCTCTTTCTCCAACACTATTCATGTGGTCCCTTTCTCCACTAACTCACTTTGTATCCATTTTATCTCACAAAATATCCGTCACAAATGATAAGATTGATAACCCGTCGCAAGCAAGACGCACTAAATTGTACTTCCTCCATTTTTATATAATGTACCCATTTTATTAAAATACTACACTCATATATTCAACAAATGGGAACATTATATAAAAACGGAGGATAGTAAGAGCTTAGAAGTACATAATACTCTTGTTAGGAAATTGTATTCTTGCATAACATGGACATTGTGTATTTGTGTTATATAAATACCAACTGAGATTAATGAGAAGAGAGAAATGATCAAGATCAACTTTTGACAGAAAAAATGGTTTTCTTGACTAATTTGGAAATGGAAATGAACTACACAAGAATATGAAATTGAAGTCAAGCAAATATTTGCAGCTCGACAAATGTGAAAAAATAAACGTAAAGAATCTGCTGAGACGGAAGGAGTAGTAATTTCTTTCTGTAACAACCAAAAACCCGAATTCTATCATAATGATCCTGGAATGATAGAAAGTATTCGATTTAAAAAATTACACTCAACTTTTGTTCCTCCAATCTTCGAGACCAAGAAAAGAAGTAAGCTCAGAAGAGATTGAAGAAGTACAACAAAAAGTGACGGGTAAGAGGCTAACAACATTTATGCAGCGTAGGCTCATTTTAGCTTGGACTTGGAAGAGCTTTGCAGGGGTTTCGCAACAGGCCTAGCAGTTTGATTTCTTATCGCTTTCTTTATATCGTACTTGACGGACGCAAAAGCACAGATAATCGCAAGCAACATTGACGGATAGACGTAAATAGATTGGGCCTCATCTGGGTTTGCGGGCCGTGCAAGGAGTCCTTCCTTGACAAGGCCCCAAACAATCAGGAGAGTACCGAACATGCTCATTCTTCCTGGTTTCAGGATTCCAATCAGAGCTCCTGCTACTGAAAAATAGCTACCTGCCAAAACCTGGTAGAATTACAAAATTAGGGAGGTCAGAAAGATAAGACGGAAAATAAAGATTATCAAGTCTAATGGAAAACTAACCAACCATCAAGAAAATAGAGAGGAAGGAAATATAAAATTGACACAGGAGATTACCCAAATCTGGGGAGATTAAACTAACCAATAAAGATTATTAAATGCCTAATGGGAAAGCTAACTTTAACTCATAAACCAGATAGATAATGAATCAAGTAAATAGATTAGACAACGAAGAGGACGGAAGGGATAGGAAGGGAGGGAGGGGAGATAAAAGAGGGGCACATGATCAATTTCTGTCTTCTCAACTTACGGCATGCTCAATTTAAACGGCCCCCGATTTCACAAGTACAAGGAGAAACCTTGGAAATGGGATAAGAATCCTGGGGATATGCACACATAGTGGCACACTTAAAGACACCAAGGAAAAGAGAAATAATAGGCTTTGGAAGGGGTCATGAGAAGCTGCAAACAATGGCTTAAGCACTCTTCTAGGACTAAAAACAAAACTGTCAGGCTAAGCGCTCCTTTGGTCTGCTTCATAGGTTTGAGTCTCATCTACAGAATGCAAGAAGTATTTACTCTTGTCACCGTGAGTCGAAGTTGAAAATAAAAACAATTTAATTTTATGCAAGAAGTGTTTCCTCTTGTCACCGTGACTCGAAGTTGAAAATAAAAACAATTTAATTTTTCACCATATAAAGATGAATAAATACTGCAATCTAAAAAGAGTAGATGCGGCTTCGTGACTACATAACATCTTACCATTTCAAAATCAGCTACCAGAAACGTAGTTAAATCTTGAAAAGGTATGTCGCTAACATATCATTTATTTATCTGAATGTCCGATATTCAGAGAGAGAATGGAAGGGCCAAGGGAATGGTTCACAAGATAGAAATAGAAGATCTTGCAGAAAAAATGTGAGACAGAAGTACAGAAGAAAGATTCAAAAAAGAAAGAGAAAGAATCAAATATGATTTTGTGGCACTAAAATAAAACAGACAAAGAAAACAGAAAACCCCACCATCAACAGATCATAGTCGAGAAGGGGTTCAAGACTTGGGTGCAAAGTTCGTAAAGTGCTGAAGCTATGGCGGTAAGGTTAGCTATCAAGTGGGCTAGGAATAACAGTCTCCTTCATGTCAACATTTCTTTGGATTGTATCATTGACATCTCGCAGATCCTAGGGCTCGTTTCGAGAAAAACACACTGGAACCCATCATGGTGGATTACTGAGTCTGCAGAGTACTTTCATCGTCTTTCAGATAATTATATCCCCAAAAAGTTAAATAATGTTGCTCATTTACGAGCCGAAAAGGATATTAAGATGTACCAATAATTTACTTTTCCATTCTTAAAAAAAACATTCAGACATTTACCACGAGGGTGGAGGTTGGGAAAGGGAAATAGTCACAGAAAATAAAACGTGAGGAAATAAAATTTAAAAAGCTTTTAAGGAAGAATGAAAAGCACCAGATGAGATTTTATGGCTCTAAAGCATAATAGAAACAAAAAGAAAACAAATCGGCTTTAAAACAGAGACTCATTGTGTTTCATCAATAATCTGATTCAAAACTACGCTATGTGCAGCAAACTTTATTCTTTAGGCTCCAAGAGATTTCAGAAGACTGAATCTTTTCATCTTGTTTGGTCCACTATCTAAGAATAATAATGAGCACTTCTTTGACCATACTCACTAACTTCGAACATGCACCTGAGACACCTGATACACATGGGGGGAGCATAAATGCAGAAAGCGTTAATGCAGCTATGACTGCGACTGAACACATTTTGAATGGGAAAATTGGTGGACAAACTACCAGCTCCTCACTGACTCAAGGAGAAAAGGAAGGGTTGCCTGGGCAATATTATCTAACCAGGGCCAGAGAGACTATACAGCTCAACCCAGTGAGAATATACAGGACAGAACAGCTGAAGTACGGTGGCAGCCACGGAGGATCCAAGAATCAGTTATGACTAAATCCAGTACAACTAGTCTATTTAAGCCACTACTGTAAGATGAGGATAATCATCATTTGTAATACATTTCTGTGAATACTTTCTTGTATTTTGCAGTAAACCTAGGTGGATCTTTCACCACAATTTTATGAGTTTGGGATAGAGTACCAATATAGTTATGGAACAGCTGTATTTTTATCCATTTTATTGCAATTTTTCCTTATTTATGCATTAAGTTCTATCAAAACCATTTTATGAAAAAAGGATTTCATGTTATACAGACCTTTTATAGATCAATTACATATTACTTACGTTCTAGCATCTCTCACACACAAAATTTTATCTAACACACATGATTAGTAGCTAGACAAAATACTTTTGGATGAGAGCAACCGACTGCACAAAAAGCTTGCAAACACAAGAACTGATCTCTTGATAATATCAAAACCAGCTATATTCTGATCGGTTCCACTGTTTCTGTGAGGACTCTTATTTAAAATCTATATACGAGACGATATATTAAGATCATATCGCTTATTGGATATAGCGTATTCATATCAAATCAGGCAACCTTGTCCTAAATCGTTTGGAGTTCTCGACCAATCCCCTTCTTTTCATCCCACATTCATTATAGCGTCCCAAAACATTGTCCTATAAAATCTTTTGACTTGGCAACCTAATATTTGCTTACCAATAGTGTGTCTTTAGCCTCATGAATAACTTACACCAATAGTGTGTTCCAGACTTCCAGTTTGCTATAGATAGGTACTAGGAATAGTGACCAAGGGGTATTGGAGAACATGGCAGCATATAGCGCAGAATTAAGCATACCATCATTCCTAAGCAAAAGCCTTATAGTGAATAAGGAGTATGGCAATTATCACTGAGACACTGACAGTCTGAGACAAAACACTAAATTGTGAATTGTCTTAAGAGATGTGGAAGGCTGAAGATGCAGTTAAGAAAGCAGTACCTCCAGACGTTTAAGATCAGCTACCACAGGGGCGTCTTTCGCACTTGTCAAATTATAGATATTCTCCAAACTACTCCAACTAGGAATAGTCCTGCTCTGGACAAGACCCTGAACTACTGCTCCTGGAAAAATGAGAGTCTTCACAAACCCCACAGGTATGATATCACTAGCAACCAGCTGCGAACATGTCACATGCATTGGAGTTGTACATATACCAGACCTACATGGAATTCTGGAGACGGAAAACAGAAATGTAAGATGGCAACTTATAATCTTATATTGAACAAACTATTGAATACAATAGCAAAAATATCAATTATCTTTGCTCCTCATCTGATCAATTAACCCATAATTTAGTCACAAGTCGTACATTATTCTTTTAACTAAAACTGCATGCAATCAGCAGAAACTAAGAAATCCGGTTCACGAGTATCAGCCTAAAAATTCCATGGCATCTCTTTCCAAACTATACAAATTTGAAAGTTTTATTCAAAAGTGTATTGTTGATGAATAAACTCAAGAGTTTGGTGAGAGAGTATCACAGTTTAGGAAATATTCTTATTTTCAAAAAGGGAATGCAATCAACAAACAAGCACATGCAAGCAGTACGAAATAACTATCATAAATTCATAATGAATTAGATAAATGGTTTATAAGCTTAAAATGTAGAACATGTAGTCACATACAACGATAACTTACAAAATAATTAAAAAACACCCACAATTAGTTCAGCCCTTTCCCACGGTGAATTATACAATTGCATGCATTCAGCAGGAACAATGCCACAGTAAATACAATAGTAGTTACAGACAGTCACAAATTATCTTGCTCTTTCCACAGAAAGATATTACAACTCGCACTTCATACTTCCCTCTTCCAAAATATTAGTTAATTATTATATTCCTTTAGACTTTAATCAACCGAAGTTCTTCACGTAGGTAAGGAATGCCAAGTAATAATTAATACCTCATAAAACACAATTGCTACGATGCTTTTTTCTGTTTTTGATTTCCTTTTTTCCTTGCTCTTTCTTTGACCACTATATTGATATACAATAATATATATCTAGTCACCTACTAGAGCTCAAGCCACAGAATCATCATACATTCATATCCCACACGAAAATTTGCACAGTGAAAAACCGAATCACTAACTCGGGAGGTAAGACAAAAGTTTTCCCTAGAACTAACCGACACATCCAGTGAGCGCTATCATGGTCAATATTGAATTCCAGAAGTCATTACACGAGCAAAGATCGTTCAACCATTGACAAACATCAAATCTTGCAATCTTACCTAAATGAACGATCCACAACAATCAAATCCTAATGTAGAATTACACCACTAAAGTACACTGCACATCTATTAGTTCAGCACTTCAGCGAAAATGATCAACTCGGTGCTCATAAGTCACTGTTTACAAATCTTCCAGAACTTGCTACAGAATCCTAGAAACACAATCTCCAACTACATCGAACTCCAGTAGCGTTTTAGTCAACTCAATAATTCAATCATTTCAGTTAGGCAAAATTCAAGATCTAACGGACACAAATCGCCTTCAAACAGTAACGCACGGTTGAGCATAGAATCGATAACTAAGTCAAAATGAAAAGCTCAAAAGTAAGTTCATATAAAATTGAATTACTAACAGCAACGGAAACATAATAACTGCATATCCATCATAATCAAGGTCAAACCGTCACTAGAGTAGATTAAACAATGATTAGATTCCGTAGAAATTCCAGATTTAATGAAAAGTATAGTGAATTGAGTAAAATTAAGAGGTCGTAAGCTTGTAATCGAAGAAAAATGGTGTTGATGTAAAAACAAGTTTGACTAAAAAAAGACCTGAAGAGAGGGATCTGGAGGAAGATGAGGAAGAAGAAGGTTCTAGAAGCGATGTTGGAGATACGAGTACTAGTCCATCCCCTTCTTGCGTTCGCCATTTTTGCTGTGTTTGTTAAGGTAGGGAGATCAATGAGAGCCCGACTCCCGATAATATAACTGAATGAACTATACGCTGTGGAGTTTCGACCCCGGTCGAAGATCCGGATTCTAGATAGGTCCGTACGTTACATACGTCTAGTCGTCTAGAGGTAGTATTCAGGTTCGTTCGGTTATGGTTTGGGTTAAAATGGTCGGTGTATTGAGTTCTAGATATACCAGGTTCGTAATAGATTCGCCTTGGTTCAGTTCGGTTCATGTCAGGTCATCAACGGTGGTAAATCGAGTTGGGTCATGAGCCGAGTCAGTATTGAATAGGTTATTAGCATACTTTTTTTTTTTTTTTTTTGTCAAGATACATGAAAACAGAAAAACGCTAAATCATGGCTTTTTTTGCCAATGAGTGAGCGATTCTGTTCAGTTTTCTAGGACAGAAACTAATAGATAAACAGTGAAAAGACGAAAACAAAGACAAAATATTCCCTAATATAACCTTGCACGATCGATCCCACTTCTCGAAACCCGCAATCTGTAAAACAAGAGATAGACAATCCGTCGAAACATCAACATGTCTTAAACCACACAAAGAGGCAAAGTTAAGTGCTTGAAACAAAGCCATTGCTTCTGCATGAGCAGGAGAAAGTGCCCACAAAGACATAAACTTCTGGAACTCAATATTCCCATGTTGATCGAACACAACCCAACCCACACCTGCCTTACAGTTGACAGTCCATGCCGCATCCGATTTAATTCTATGACAACGCATACCACATGAGGAACCAATGAGTTGAAAAGGAAAAGAATTCCTAATAAGCTCAATATCAGAAAGATCTTCAGAAGTCCTCAAACTCTCAACAAGAGGTGCATCCACAGAATGCTTAAAAGCATTAAAAACATTGCCAGCCTCCCCACCAATGTTTCTGATCAAATCATCAGTACCAAACAAGCTGGAATGAAAGATTCTGGAATTTCTCATTAACCAAATAGACCAAAGGGTAGAAATGAATAACACAACACCAAACCCAGAATCATCACGCTTACAGAGAAATGAAATCCAATTAACCATCCATTCATGAAAGGGAATAATAGCATCCATATCAACACGAATCCCCAGAGGAGACGCAAACCAGATGCGTGAGGCAAACTGACAGTCACGAAACAAATGAGCAAGAGTTTCCATTGACTGACCATGTGAATAACATAATCTGCAATTTGAATCCCATGAGAAATTCCTTCGAACAAATTCACTCCCCACTGGCAATGTATTTGAAACAATTTTCCAAACGAAAATTTTCCACTTTCCTGGAATCTTTAAACTCCAAAGCTTACCTCTACAGAAATCAATCGACCGACCAGACATACGATTAAAATCTGTTGCTGAAGCCTTAGAATTCCATAGCTCAGAGAAAGCAAGATGATAACCCTCTTTGACCGAATAAACACCCTTGCTCCCAGGATGCCAATAGACCTCATCATGAGTATCAAGAGATGGTATTTGAAGTGCTAGAATACGAGCAGAAATAAGATTACCACAAAGTTGATTTATTGCATTCACATCCCAAGAACCATGTTGAGTTTGGACTTGTGACACAAAAATAACCTGATTACCAAAGTCTTCACTAAAATTCAGATGCATCAGATCAGCAATAGAAGACCCATCCACCCATTTATCTTTCCAGAAATTAAGCAGGGAAGGAAATCCGACATCCCAAGCAAGACCAAGTTTTAACAATGAAATACCCCAAATGATACTACGACTTCCCCAAGAGACCCCAACACGAGAAGGTTCATCAGCCATAATAGTTTCCTTAGAAATGTTTAACAGACGGCCAACGGTATTACTGATCAACGACGAGGGCTCAGAAATAATACGCCATCCCACTTTAGCAAGAAGACTTTTATTAAAACATTCAATATTCCGAATACCTAACCCTCCCTTAGATTTTGGTTGATTAAGAAATAATCTACTGCACCAAGGAACACTACTCCCACCAGAAGCTCCTTTCCACCAAAAATGTGTCAACAAAGAGTTAATCTTTGTAGCCACACTTACCGGCACCTTAAATGCCGATAGAGAGTAAAGAGAAAGAGAAGAAAGAACCGACAGGATGAGAGTAAGACGTCCAGCAGGTGACAAGAAAGAATTATTCCAATTCAACACCCTTTTCCGAACTTTTTCAACCACAAAACCTAACACTTCTTTTTTGGATCTCCCAAAATCAGTCGGCAAACCAAGATAAAAGCCCATATTAGCATTCTTCTTAACCCGAAAAATTTTGAGGCAGTCTTTAGCCATTCGTAAATTGCAATTAGGGCTAAAAGTAATGGCAGACTTGCTTTCATTAATTTGTTGACCAGAAGCCTTACAAAACAAATCAATGATAGACATGAGTGCACGACAAGAACGCTGGGTGGCCTCCAAAAAGAAAATTGAGTCATCAGCAAAAAGAAGGTGTGATACGGGTGTTGCCGAACGACACACCTTAATTCCTTTAATAATTTTCCTTTTTTCCGCAGAGGAGATAGCTTTCGAAAGGACCTCCGTACAAAGTGCAAAAATAAATGGAGACAACGGATCACCCTGTCTAATACCGTTAACTGGCTTAAAAAAACCTCCAGCAGACCCATTAATCACAATGCTGTAAGAAACCGAAGTAATACAAGCCATGATGAGATTGACTACCGATTCAGGAAATTCCATGGTTTCAAGAGTTTTCCGGATAAAATACCAATTTAGCCGATCATAAGCTTTACTCATGTCAATTTTAAAAGCAATCTTGCCTTTAGAGCCCGGCCTCTTGGACGAAATATGATGTAAAAGCTCATGAGAAATGAGAACATTATCCGTAATATTTCTTCCAGGAATAAATCCATTCTGAAATTCCCCCACAAGAAAAGGCATAACCTTACGAACCCTATTGGTGATGCATTTAGTCACAATTTTTATGATCACATTACATAAACTAATGGGCCTGAATTGATCAACTCTTTCAGGTGCCGAATTCTTCGGAATCAGGGCAATAGAAGTTCTATTAAAAACAGAAAGAATATGACCTGAAGATAGCATGTGCAAAACCGCTTTAGTAACATCTTCCTTAATAACATACCAATAGTGTTGAAAGAAAAGAGCAGGTATGCCATCAGGACCAGGCGATTTAAGAGAACCCAATTGGAAAACAGCTTCCCGTACATCTTTCTTAGTATATGGCTTTGAAAGAGATGCCTGTTGATCCAAATCCAATTTGTTCTCAATTTTGTCAAAAAGGCCATGGAAATCATCACCAAAGGAATCATACGAATTCGATGACGAAGAGCAGCCAAAAAGACCTTTAAAATATTCTTCAAAAACCCCACGTACTTCCCCATCTTTGAAAACCCACACACCACTTCCATTTCTAATGCCAGCAATATTATTCCTACATGTACGTGTTTTAACCGAATTAAAAAAGAATCTAGTGCATGAGTCTCCATCCTTGATCCAATTCAACTTTGCTCGCTGCTTCCAGTACAATGCTGCAGCTCTATTAAAACCTAAATAATCCTTATGCAAGTTATCAAAATCTGTCTCATCTTTACCTCTAAAAACCTCCTCAAGCTCCTTCTCCATTTTCTCATCAAACTGAGACCATTTAAAACCCCACTCTTTACGTTTATCCAAAGACCATCTTGAAACTCCCCCCTTCATTTTATCCATTTTCCTTGACAACACAAAAGAAGGAGATCCCGAACCAAAGCTTTTCCAACATGATTTAATTACACTCAAACATTCAACATGTTTCAAGGCCCAACCTTCCAATTTGTAGTTTGTTTTCCTTTTTCCTCCAAAAAAATCCGAATCGAAAATAATTGGGGCATGATCAGAACCTTGAATCGGAAAGTGTCGAATACCTGAATCTGGAAATAAGTTCAACCAAGATTGAGACGCAATTCCTTTATCAAGACGTTCATAAATACGCTTCGAGCCTTTACGATTGTTACACCAAGTAAATCTAGGCCCTTTAAAGGGGATATCAAAAAGGCTATTACTAATCTTCCATTCCGCAAACAAGTCTGCTCCTCTTGGAAGACCCTTACAGCCCCCCAACTTATCTTCTAGAAAATCTACCTGATTAAAATCACCAAGAAGTAAAAATGGTGCATCAAAGGTTATTAACATACTTCCTCCATTCATATCCAAACTACACTTATTCCATTTTAATTCATTCATATCCAAACTACACATTACCTAATAAAGCCACAAAAATTACTAAAATATCCTTATAAACATCAATTATTTATACCAAATGTCATCAAATGACCCACCATACTCCACCACAAACAATAAAAAAAGCAATAAACACACTTCCATTGTACCTTCTATCATATTCTAATAAACTCTTAAGATTTGTGCATAAAGCATAACTACACAATGGATTTGAATGGAGGAAGTATATTTTATCTTATACTCCCTCCTATTCAAGATAATTGTCTCATTGTCTATTTTCGTCTATTCACAATAATGTTTCATTGTCCATTTTTGGTAAAGGTTTACACTTATTTTAATCACTTTAACTCACAACAATACCCCACATTACCCTACAACATTACTTATTTTAATCACCTCTATTCACAATAATAATCAATAATACATTCCCTCTCTCCAATCTTCCTACCCCACCCATTACTTTACAATAAACAATTGATTTCCTTAAAATTTGTGTCAAACACACAATGGGACGTTTATCGTGAATAGGAGGGAGTATCTTATATATTTAGTTTTAGATTGTAATTGTATGCTTAAATAATACGTGTGTGCATTAATTGTAATTTTAAGTGAAAATAATTTAGATGAATGTTAATTAAATCATTATTAAGCTAGTTCATTATCGAGTTGAGAAAAATATCGGTTCACGGGTCGGGTCGAGTCGGTTGAGGTTAGGTTCGAGTTGAAAAAAGTAAGGCTGCTATTGGTTATCGGGTTTGTCCGGCTCGGGTCAAGTCGGTTTCAGTTCACACAATGTTCGTGTTATATCAAGTCGGGTTTCGAGTGGGCCGAGTCGGATTCCCCGGATAGATTCAACTTTTGTCACCTCTAGGCACGGTTAGTCGGAATGTAAAGTTTAGATTCATATTTTGAGATCTTCGATTTGTTGGATCTGCTGAATTTGAATTTTGCAATTCGAGTGGATAAACATTAATTTAGTTTTGAATTAGTTTTCATGTACATGCTTGTACGGATAATAAATTTAACATTTTTCACATAAAGAAATATATCAATTACTAATTTAATCCTCATATCTATTTTGAGACATAATGGAGAACAACTTAATGTGTTATTTAAGACATGGAAATAAAAGGAGAAAATAAATACATGTAAAGTTCATTATTTGGTTAGCGTAATACTTCGTAGAAGATAAATGGTGAGATATAAAGGGAGGGTGCAAGACAATAATTGGAGTAGGGTGCAAAGTTTAAATTGGGATTAATTTTTTCAACACAAAAAATATTCAGCGACTTACGCATAAAACCGTCTTGTACTATAGAACTAATCCAATAGGAAAATATAACACACTCAATATTTAATTTTGTTTAAATTTAAATTTTATTTTAATTACACAGCATTTTAAGATGAATATGGTCATGTTAAAAAGTGCACATTACCAAATTATAATATTATTTTATTAAAATTGACCCAGCTACTCTTACCTAAACCTCACACAATCAACTCGGCTCGAGATTGACCCGAACTGCCTCAATCGAATAACACCCAACACCCGAATAGACCCAGCCCGAAAATGACCCGAGCTTTCCTAACCCATCACAGACTTAACCTAAATGACCGAATCCAAAACCACCCAACCCGACAATGACTCGACAAAACTTAAATCTAATTAACTACAAAACATTTGAAATGTCTTTTCTTCTCTTAATCATTGACCCGAAAATGAGCTGACCCGAAAATGACCCGGTAAACAATCTTGGAACAAACCCGAAACACAAAATTACCCGACCCGACCTACCTAAAAATTGTCAAACCCGAAATTACCCAGCTCGAACTGGCCCGACCTAAATCCCCCCGATTGACCCGTTTGGCAGGTCTACTCCGACCCCTCGAAAAAATAGACAAATTTAATGTACCCCGAGCCTATAAGATGTAACACCCGAGTTTTATGTTTTGTGTATTTTAAAAAAAGGCCTGAACTTTTATTTTAAGATGTTTATATTTTTAAATTTATTTTCGTAAAATATTAACTAAAACATAATATTTACTTCCGTCTTAAGTTATAGTAGGCTTAAGATGTGCGTCTGAGTATTTATCGGCTCACTTGAAGTGTTTTGGGCCAAACTCGACTCTTAACCCAAATTTTAGACAAAACAATCATTTTAGGTGGAAACTCTATTCATTTTCTTCATCTCCTTCCTCAAAATTTCAACAACTTTCCTCCCAACTAAAACACCATTGTTGTGGTTTTGAAGAAACCTATATCTCACATAACTTCTTCGTTTCTCAACCGAATTTCGAGTTTTTTGCGTCATTTTTTCCTCTCTTCTTTCTCCTTATATCTAAGGGAGAAAGTGGACATTTTTTTCCTCCTCTTTCCAAAATTTCGTCTTACCCATATTTGGGTTCTCCTATAACCTTTTCCATTTTTTGTTTAGATGTGAACTTTGACGATCCCGAGGCCGATTCATACGAGATAGACAATACAATAGAAGATTTATGTAACACCCTTATCATCTAAGGCATTTAGGCAGGGACATCAGACTATGAAAATGTTACCATTTCAGTTTCTTGTGACATAATATCAAAGTAAAAACCAAACGGAACCTTTATTATAAAGAATAATCAAAGTGAATACAACTGTCTCAAGAGAATAATAAAAGTATCAAAGTCTGCGGAAGCTAAGTATAACTATCATCAGGCCCGTCTATCCATAGGCGCTCTATGTGCAGTTGCACTGGGAGAAAGCAAAAAAAAAAGTAAAACAATAGAGTTGGAGAACACGTTTGACACTACACTAAACTATCCAATCCATCCATAATCATCTCCTTCCACAAATATAATTAATTTCTTTTTCTAAAAAAAATAAATCTGTTCTTCAATATTGCCATAAATTTATCTAACGTTTCTTTAGTTTAATCTTTAATTATGATTATCCAAATCAATTAGTCAAATCATTACAAATTTACAATTAGAGATATATATTAGAATCAAAATTTGCCAGTTTCAAATTTTCATCCGTCTTCAAAATTCCTAGATTTTACACTTGTGTTTCAAAAATTCAAAATAGGTAATATTTGTTTACTTAATTTTAAGAATTTAACGAGTTTCAAAGAAATCAAAATAGGAAGGACAAAGAGCCGGAGATCAGTTGATCAAAGAACTTTGATCGGTGTTTCGAATTCTCGGACAATCACAACGTTAGTTCCGAAATCCAGCTTCAATTAGGTTGTTTCAAATAATTTATGGCTTACATAGTTATATTAGTATTTTATTTAAACAACGTATGATTTTCTAAAATTTGAGCCCTTATATTTCTTTATCTGCACCGGGCCTCCACTTTTTTTGAGACGGCCCTGACTATCATGAAGCTACAAAAATAGATATGAAGACCCTTCATCCCCAAGTCAGCAATCATCAACAACGACAAACCCGAGACTTTGCTCACCATTACATGTATCATCACAGTAAAATACAACAAGCGTTATATATAATCTGATAAATAAGACGGTCATAACACAAATAATAATAAGGCGGTCTAGAAACCCGTTCAAGAAGGCGGTCTTGACATTCATTTGTCATATTTCATAATCACGAAATGCAGCAATTGTTAACATTATTCGAATAGATCTCAGCATAACAATTGGTGCAAAGGTTTCGTCACAGTGTAAACCATGAACTTGGGTAAAACCTTTTGTAACCAATCTTGCCTTGTAGACATCCTTATGTCCATTCATGCCAATGTTAATCTTCAAGATCCACTTACAATTAAAAGGTCGTATATCTTCAGGTAAGTCTATCAAGTCCCATACCTGATTATCGTACATAAAATCCATCTTGGATTGCATGGCTTCTAGTCATAGCTTAGAATTAGAGCTAGTTATAACCGCTTTGTAAGTTGTAGGTTCATTACTTTCTAAAAGTAATACCTCATAATCATTATCCTCTTCGATAACTCCTAGATATCTATCAGGCTAGTGACTAACCCTACCTGACCTCCTCGATTTAGAAGGAGCAACAATAGAGCCAGACGAAGAAAGAACGTTTTCCTGTGTTTGTGGCTCTTGAACTTCTTTAAGTTCAAATTTTCTCCCACTTTGTCGTCTAGAAATAAACTACTTTTCTAAAAAGACAGCCTCTTGAGACACAACACTATGTTCTCGTGACGGTTGTAGAAGTAATAACCATGTGTTTCCTTAGTATAACCTACAAAGTAACATTTGTCAGATCGAGGTGCTCGCTTATCGTCAGACTTGTTCTTGACATAAGCGCCTAATAAGTATATTTTATATAGGATTTTTTCCTACATTTAGCTCGATTTTACATAATACTTACACTTTTATTAGTGATTTCATGAGCTAATTGTATTGTTTTAGATATATTGTGCATACAAGTATATTTTGTAGAAAATGTAGCTATTTTAGCTATTTTACCATCAAATATGCAATTATCAAGAACAATTGAGTTAAGTGGAAGGTAGAGTGATCAAACATGCAAAAAAGTTAAGAAATGATGAAGAATTACTAATTTGCATGTGCATGGGAGAATTAATCACAAACCAAGTCAACCATGCAAATCAAGGTCAAAGTGTAAACAAATGAATTATCAAGATTTGAATTACAATACTTCTCAAAGATCTAACATTGGATGCTAAAAGATCGATATTTTGTAATCAAGATTATAATTGTTTAACGGGTGATTTAAGACGCTAATTAATATGATATTTGGATTCCCTGGGTAATTACTCGGGGATTAAAATCTTTTGACCAAGAATCACACGACCACGATCGGGGTTGGTCGTCCGCGATTGGGGTTGACCATCATTAAGGCCCCTCTTTAATCCTTACGTTTAAGGATTTTGTAGTATAAAAGGAGGGCTTACCCTGACCTTCTCAGTACGCTTTTTCATATTTTTCTTATGCTTTTCTATCATATTCTCTTAGTCTTTAGTTTTATTCTCTCAGAATTTAGTTTATGTAATCACATGCAATTCTCAATACATTTTCATTATAATATTTTGGTTAAGCAATTTCTTTTGAAGTATTGTTCTACATTCAAGCTATTTCAAGATCATTTTCATACGATATTTTGATTTAGTTTATGTTTTATTTATTTATCGTTTTTATATTTAGTTTCGCATTTTAATTACTCGTTCTATTATTATTTATTTACATCACTAATTTTATTATATTTGTCTAGGGAAAGGGAGCCATGTATTAGTTCATAATTAACATGTTAATGGAAATATGTTTTAGTAATTGTTACATATGTTTCTATCACATGTTTGTTTTGTATTATTACTCTTTGTTTATTGAGCACAAACTTAGATTAAATTTATTAATTCATTTTATAAGTTGAGAGGCTTATATTAACTATTACATTACGTAAAACCTGTCATTAAAATTCTAACAAAACCCGAAACTCTTCAAAACGGATCATCATGTATTAATTTATGCTATGATTGTTAACCAATTACATCACAACGTCATCAAAATTGCAAAATAATAAGATATACATGCATATATATTACTGATACCGTCGTTTGGTACCAAAAATAAATACCTAAGTACTACTAACAGAAGTTAGCGGTAAGTAGGGTCGATCTCCACAGGGAGACAAGGTATCTGTTCTAAGGTTCGTCTATGAGTCACAAGGGGGGTTTTAAGGTTTGTATAATCTAAACTAAAAACAAATGGATAAAAAGAGATAAAAGAAATAAAGTTCTAGCTAGGGAAAGAAATAGCTAAGACAACCGGTTCACCATAATTAATTAAGCCTAGTAATCAGTTCTTAGATTAAACAGTTTAAACATAATCCTTGGGTTAGCAAAAATCTCCTTTCGGCCTCAATTCTCCCTAAGACAACAATAGCTTAGTTTTCGCCCTCACCACGTGCCCTAATGTGTTACTACAGGTCTCACCCTTTCCAATCTTTCGGTCTAGGTCAAAGTTTACCGGATCAACTAGTGGAATGCGTCGACTCAAGCAACTAATCGCGATTATATGTAGCAAGTGACAACAAGTATTATATGAGCATAATCATAATAACTGATTACTAACTTTCATAATTACGGATCCCCTAATTAAGTGTTAGCAAGGGAAACTACTTACGCATAATTAAAAGATAAACAAAACATAAAAGAAATTAAGAAAAAATATAAACTAAAAGATTACCGATTGGTATTAAGGAAGAACATAGATCTGGAAATTACATAGAAAAAAGGAGAACGGAGTTTCCTCTGTCTCCTCCCTACCGTGGAAATGCCAAAGAAAGTAAAAACTGAAAATGTCTGAATAATAAAATAGTGTTAACCTACTGTTGGGGCTGGTGTCCTTGACAATTAAGTACAATGACTTATTAAATCTCTTTAAGGATCACAAGGGCATACTTCAGTATTATTATCAGTTGATCCACGTTTATCAATAACGGTTGGCTTGATAGATAAGTTTGACGTTATTGTCATACGGATGGCGGTGATCAACTGGTCCCTATACGTCACACCTATAGTGTTGGGTTTTAATAGTTACTCATAAACTAATTTTAGTCATACTAACATAACCTAATAAATAACATTTTAAAATACTAGTTAAAACGATCTTATGCATGCTAAAATTGCGGAAATAAGGAGAGTATTCGAACCCTTACACACGGTCCAAGAGAATGGCAAGGATGATCCTCCAAGTACCCAAAATAGAATACCTCCTTTGGATGCACCAAGACAACCCCTCAATCAACCGAGACTTGAACAAGCTAGTTACAAAACCGGTTTCTCCTTAAACTTATTCTAATCTCTCCTATTAGAATATTTTATCAATACTAGTAAATAGTATGTATATATTATCTTATAATATCAATTTAGAGGTTTATGTAATCTCTCCTTGCTAAGACAAATTTTCGGCTAGGTTGAGAGATTTTATTTGATTTTTCTACACTTAGAAAATTATTCAAGCATTAGGAATGAATTGAATTTGTGAGCATATCACAAATATAAAGAGTGATGCTTGGGTTGAGGTGTGGCCGGGCATGGGAAGACACAAGGGAGACAAGTTCTCTAACCCATGCAACTTAAGGTGGCCTAGATAGTGTTCCCAAGACACATGCCTTTAAACATATGATTAAAGTGTATTTAACACACACTAATCATCCTCACCTACATCCACTTAGCCGCCCATTTTAACATAAAATGGATTCCATTTTACAACATTGTCAATTGTATAGTTTGTATAAAAATGTGACATCTTATATGTCACAATGTAATACAATATAATTATTTTATCTTAAAAATATATATATAAATATTTATCGTATAAATATTATAATTAAATAAGTCCTATTTATTAATTGACAAGTAATTCGAAATTACAATTGTAAAATGATTATTTATAATTATCGTCAATACGATTTACAACCTTTGTATTAATTATAACCCAATTCATTCTAATTTCGATATAATAAAATATCGTTTACTATTTAACAATTGACACATTTCAATTTTAAACATAAATCTTACATTAAGATTTAACCTCTAATTTCTCGATATACGAGTTTAAGGAATATGATCAAATCGTATCAATATACATTTGATCATTTTATCAATTAAGGGAATTGTCCTAAAGGTGTGACCTAAAGGGATCAACTGACCACCACCGTCATACGACAGTAATGTCAAACTCTAGCTAGCCAATCATTACCGATTAATGTTGGTCAGTTGACTAATATAAAATCGTATCATCCCTTGCGCATTCTCGTTATGAGATTTAATTATGTGATCGCACTATTGTTGAGGACACACTTCCCAACAATCTCCCACTTGTCATCGACAAGTGTGCGTCACCAATTCTCTTGTCCTATTACAATCTCCCACTCAATGCAAGATGTCTCTCTGAGGTCGTACTTGCATTCGATCATATCATGAGTGGTTTCCTCGATCTGGAGAATAACTGTTTGACCGGAATTATCTACCATAGATACCTTCCGAGCGTGGCCACGCATTTCCAGTTTACTTCTCCTCGAGTGGCCCTGAGATTTGAACAACCCTGACAAGGGGTGGACAATTTCTATCGCACTACTTCCTTCAACTAGTCACAGTCAGTCACAACCCAAAACAATCCCATTTGACTCCAGTTACGAAAAGTCGTAGAGAATGGATCAAGGTTATGTCTAAACTGTACCATCTTGGGAGAGTAGTCTTTAGTCTAAGAATTGACTCACAAGAATACTATAGCAGCTCTCGCCACGACCCGGCTATCAAATTTCCAGAACTCTATGAGCGGTCACTAAATGCCCGACAAAGTGCCTCTTGCAGTCTGCCTATGTGATCGCCTAGTCATCATATATGACTCTATGGCACTTGAACTTGCCATCAATCGCCTCACACTCTAGTCGCTTTGAGACGTCACCTCATGTAAGCGGCTAGGGGCTATACTAAGTCAATCCAGTTCACTTATGGGGTTCAATATTGTCTCTTACAACCCATTTGGATTCTGACAAAGTATCTTTCACTTTGAGTTAATCATAACTCAAATGATGTTGTCATGCAACAATAGTCAATTCTATTATCTTGCATTTGATGCACAATCATCTATTTGTATTAGTGTTTTGCGAATAAACCTTTTATTCATGATTGCAAAACTTACAAATTTTTGTCTCCTTCATTCTCATATTATCTCGTATAATATGATTCTATTTGAGTACATATCTAGAACTCTTTCTAGATTTTTGAGTTTCCTTTTCGGAGGAAAGCTCCCACTGTTATCTTATAACTTGTGACGTATCGATATACTGGAGGGATTAAAAATCACTCTCTACAGTCACTTATGTACTGAAATCTATATTGTAGTTTATTTACGATTTCATCATTCTTAATAATTTTCACTCATCTTGGCTATTTGATAATGGTTTCATTCATCGTTATGAATAAGTATCCAACCATTCTAACTTCTAGCGGGCGACCTTTTATTATCCATATAATAAACCTTCCCGTAAAGCTCCATCATCTTATGATTTAAGGTATTTGATCATCTAGAATTGAAATCCTCTTATTCTTTTCACCTTAAAGAATCACCCACTCTCTCTAAATGGTAGGTTTCAATTCTTTAATGAATATTGCTCCCACTAAAAACAATATCTCTCGATATCTTAAATGAACCTTTCACTTCTCGTATGTTAAACTATTACTCGAATCATTATCACTATCATTATCCCTATAGCGATCTATTTTCATTTAATCAATCATCACCCTCTTTTCATGTCTTCGTTTCCTCGAGACGAATATGACATGATAATCCCTTATAACTACATTGAGAGGATTGAGATGATTTATTCTCTTTTATCTTATAGACTTAGAAAAATCATTTTATTAAGGAACCGTTTTCCTTATACGGAGTTTCATGTTTCCTCTTCTATGAAACAATGACATAAAGAACATTTCTTCGAGTGTCCTCCCGTAGTTTCTTCAGTGTCCTCTCGTAGTTTCTTTTATCATTTAGGGTTCTTCTTAAGACTCCCAAGTAGGAATCTTCTCTAAGATCCTTTATATTATCATTGGTTTGCGAGCGAAATATTTTCTCCCACTCTATCCTTCTAACAATAACCTTTATTCGTATAAGGATAGTTATTTCGAGTAACCAATGTATATGAATGTTTGAAGTTTTATAGGTGTGATGAATACATTCTCATTTTCACTTAAAATGAAAATCTTATAATGAACTAATATAGTCTCATTTTGATTGAAAGTATCTCATGGGGTGTAGTTCTCCGTTTTAATCAACACCTTGATTATATTATATTGATCGTATCAATTGTTTATTGCGTGATAAAATCACTATTATTCATGTTTAAACAAGGCATGCAATTTATTTGAGAAATCAAAACATTGATTAAGAACAAAAGTAGTGACTCGGGTTGAAAACCAAGTCACCAATATCCAAAATTACAACCATTGTTTTAGGATTTTAATCCTTGTCTTACAAGAAAATAAATTGTTCCATAAATAAAATGCAAAATATGAAAGAAGACAATATGAAAATTAGAGGCTAGCTCTTCAAGTCTTCAATCAATTTGGATGCTACCATAGCCATCCAAGTAAGGAACTTCAAGCTTCCTTCTCCTTGCCCTTATCATAATTAGGAGGCGCCCCTTTAAAACATTTAAAAAGGGGTAAACATCAACACATTTGTATCACTATACATAAGTTGATAAATGACATGAATCATAAACGAGAATTATTACCTACGGCGGTTGCTTTCCCATTTTTGAGATCGCTTAAGTATTTGGGGCAATTTCGCTTCCAATGACCGATCCTCGTGCAATAATGGCACTTGTCTTGCTCTTTTGAAGACGAGGTGGAAGCGCCTTTCGAAAAGGTCTTTTCTTTGGTCGCCTTGGGCTTGAACATTTTCTTGCCCTTGCCTTTCGAGGCATTCCTCTTGAAGCTCGTTTTCCCTTTCTTTTCGATGTTCAAAACATCCTTGGTGGAACTTTCATGAAGTCCCATGTCCCTTTCGGCTTGGACTAGCATCTTATGCAACTCGTCCAACGTGGTCTCTTGGTTTCGCATATTGAAATTCACCCGGAATTGAGCATACGCCTTAACCTTATTGAGCGAGTGAAGAACTCGGTCAATAATAAGAGAGTCGGGAACATCAACATCTTGAGCTTTTAGAGTCTCCGCGAGCTCAACGAGTTTGAGCACATGAGGGCTTATCTTTTGCCCTTCCTTGAATGTAATGTCAAAGAAGGCGGAAGCCGCCTCATATTGAATCACCCTTGGAGTTTGCGAAAACATGGTCGCAAGCTTGGTGTATATCTCATACGATGTGGTCAACTTAATCATACTCCTTTGGAGATCCGGCTCCATGGAGAAGATGAGCACATTTTTAAGAGCGGAGGACTCTTTCATGTAGGCTTCATAGGCCTCACGAGTTCCGACCGCGGAACGAGCGGTTGGAGCGGGAGGAGCGGCTTCGGATAGGTAACGACTCTTATCGTCACCTTGAGCGGCCAAAAGTAATTGCGCATCCCAATCCTTAAAATTGGAACCATGCTTATCGAGTTTGCAACGATCCATAAAGGATCGAAGCCATGATACGTTAGTGAGAGGTGGAGCGTTGGTTGCCATTGATGAGTCGAAAATTAAACTACAAAAATAAAAGGATAAACAACATCATTTTAAATTCATAATTTGAATTTTAACAAACTTAAACATGTTAAGTATATTTACTTAATGATCTCTTACCCAATTAAGTAAACAATCCCGAGACCCAAACCCATACTAATCCGGGCACGGTGTAGCCGATTCAACCCGTATCGGTATAATTTGGTGGATTAACTCTTTAATCGGTTCTACTCTTAGAACTCTCGGTCGACGATTTTCTTAAAATTATCTTTAGCCCGAACTTATTGCAACTACGGTTACGAATACTTTCGTTGAGATCAACCAAATTTCAAGGTGTAATCTTATTACCCCACTTACCCAACGTGACAATTTTAGTACCCCGGTGTAGCCGAGCCTACGTTCTTGTGAAGAAGGGATTCATGGGTCCGTACTTTTTGGTAAGGCTAAGTCTCAATATTTATATGTAAGAGATCTAGTCAAATTATTATCTATCTCCGTTTAAGTGAACTAAGTCGGTGAATCATCGATAAAATAAAAGACTAGGTCGACTAGGTCGAAACATGCATGATACGATGTATGACGATTTGGCTATGCATGCAAACATATAAAAGCAAATAAAAGCATAAAAATAAACCCTAGTATGGCCTTTCCTAGAAAATAAATAACAAAGTACAAATTCGGAAACCAACTCCTTTGGTCCCTTGAACTTTACGCGACACGCACTTCGAGGTAAACACCGTCTTGATCGGAACTCCTTTCCGAATGACACCGTCTTCAAGGAACTCCGGATTTAACAAATATTACAACTTTTCTAGTCTACTTTATACATTATAAAATAGGAATAAATTACAATTGGGTGATACGAGATCACAAAATTACAACCGAATCGGTAACCCCTTACATTACGGGAAATACCGATTTAAAAACTAAGGCCATACTAAGTAAATTACATAATTCCCAAAATTACGTAAAATAAATCATGACATTCATAATAAAGTATGCAATGCTTATGTAAATATGAATTAACATGCAAACCCTAAGCCAAATCGTCCTATTTAAAACACTTATTTAAATAGTTATCGCAAACCTCGGTTTATGGAATCGCGTGTTTTAACGGCTAACAACACTATGCATTATATGAAACGGTTTTCATCCTTAATTTAATCATCCTAACTCGCATAGGATTCAAAATTTAGTCTTACTCAAACTTTGAACATGACATAACTTAATATATTTCAATATTGATCGGTATTACTCGGTTTTACGGGAAAAATAATATAAAAATCCAAAAGAGTCATAAAAATTTCGAAAATTCAAAATTCAAATTTTGAAAAATCCAGAATGTTCTTAAAATTTTCAGATGCTTAAAATATTAGTATTTACACGGTTTTAACATTATTTCGTAAATAAGACGTAAAACGAGCATTTTAAGTCGGAAAATTCAATAATTACCTTCATAAATGCAAATTAAATACTAATAATATTTTTACACTTTCCAAAACACCTTAAGAACATAAAATGGACATAAAATTAAATTACACACTGCCCAAGAGCCGAAATTTTTAAAGCATGACTCTTTTTATTTAATTTTAAATGCAACATTTTAACAAATTAAAATTAAATCAAATCTGAAACTTTTGGCTCCCACGGATATTTTCATGATGAACATATCATAAATGACTAATATGGGTTACATATTTCGGCCATTTTAACAACATTTGCAAATTTGAACGATTTACGTCATATATCGTACGATTTTAACCTTTAAAATTATTTCTCAAGCATAAAATAAGATAAAATTCTCGAAAATTTTATACATGCTGGAAATAATATATATGACATCGTGTTAAATTTTTATGGCCAAATTCCAACTTAAACTATTAAAGTCGAAATTATGTCACTAATTACCCGATTTTTACATTAAAAATCTATTATATTGCAATATTTGAGATAAATTTCTGGAAAATTCAACATAAATTTTAAATATTGCATGTGACATCCTCATAAAGTTTTATAGTCAAATTCATAATATAACTATTTTAACCCATTTTTATTCATCTTATTGCATTTTAACCATTAAAATTCATATCACACGTTTTATAAGTCCATAATTTACGAAAACTCATATTCATAACATAGGATATACATGTGATAACATACTGAAAAATCTCGGCCAGAAGCTTATTTTAACTATTTTTCCCAAAAATAAATATTTTTAACCATTAAAACATATTAAAACCGAGATTTAATATACCATCAAACAATATTCATGCAAAATATATTCCAAATATTCTAAAACATTTTAGAAAACAGTAGGTAATCATGCTTAAATTATTTCGTGCATATCATATATTAAACAAAGATACCAAATTTTATTTTGTTATCACTATAACTCCGTAAAAACGTAAACGGAAAGCATGCAAACAACCTCTTGCTCTGATACCAATTGTTGGGTTTTAATAGTTACTCATAAACTAATTTTAGTCATACTAACATAACCTAATAAATAACATTTTAAAATACTAGTTAAAACGATCTTATGCATGCTAAAATTGCGGAAATAAGGAGAGTATTCGAACCCTTACACACGGTCCAAGAGAATGGCAAGGATGATCCTCCAAGTACCCAAAATAGAATACCTCCTTTGGATGCACCAAGACAACCCCTCAATCAACCGAGACTTGAACAAGCTAGTTACAAAACCGGTTTCTCCTTAAACTTATTCTAATCTCTCTTATTAGAATATTATTTCAATACTAGTAAATAGTATGTATATATTATCTTATAATATCAATTTAGAGGTTTATGTAATCTCTCCTTGCTAAGACAAATTTTCGGCTAGGTTGAGAGATTTTATTTGATTTTTCTACACTTAGAAAATTATTCAAGCATTAGGAATGAATTGAATTTGTGAGCATATCACAAATATAAAGAGTGATGCTTGGGTTGAGGTGTGGCCGGGCATGGGAAGACACAAGGGAGACAAATTCTCTAACCCATGCAACTTAGGGTGGCCTAGATAGTGTTCCCAAGACACATGCCTTTAAACATATGATTAAAGTGTATTTAACACACACTAATCATCCTCACCTACATCCACTTAGCCGCCCATTTTAACATAAAATGGATTCCATTTTACAACATTGTCAATTGTATAGTTTGTATAAAAATGTGACATCTTATATGTCACAATGTAATACAATATAATTATTTTATCTTAAAAATAGATATATAAATATTTATCGTATAAATACTATAATTAAATAAATCCTATTTATTAATTGACAAGTAATTCGAAATTACAATTGTAAAATGATTATTTATAATTATTGTCAATACGATTTACAACCTTTGTATTAATTATATCCCAATTCATTCTAATTTCGATATAATAAAATATCGTTTACTGTTTAACAATTGACACATTTCAATTTTAAACATAAATCTAACATTAAGATTTAACCTCTAATTTCTCGATATACGAGTTTAAGGAATATGATCAAATCGTATCAATATACATTTGATCATTTTATCAATTAAGGGAATTGTCCTAAAGGTGTGACCTAAAGGGATCAACTGACCACCACCGTCATACGACAGTAATGTCAAACTCTAGCTAGCCAATCATTACCGATTAATGTTGGTCAGTTGACTAATATAAAATCGTATCATCCCTTGCGCATTCTCGTTATGAGATTTAATTATGTGATCGCACTATTGTTGAGGACACACTTCCCAACATATAGGACACGTTTGAAAGATGTGAAGGTATGAAAATACAGTCACATTTATGCCGGATACGACTAAACAGTTAGTCAGATGTATTGACTATTAAATTAGTCAATAAGATGTTGAGATTATTATTTAATACGGATTAAATAATTTTAGCTAATACAGATTACATGTTTAATTCGTAAAATTAAATATAAGCAGTTATATTTAATTAAATATTGATTTCGCGTATTAATATAAACAGTTATATTAATTTGGGTAATTATACAATATCGCAATTTTATCAGACCATTATTAATACATCGACTGCATTAATATTTGATAACACGAGTGCGATTTATAAATAAAACCCGCGAATAATATTTAGCAAATCGGGTCGAATCAGGCAAAGGAATAAGGTAAGAGTGGAGAAAGCCCACTCTCACCCCAATTCGGCCGACCCACCCGAGTACTACATAAGGCGAGTCCTTCTCCTTTTGTCGGGGACTGGTAATTCATAAATCTCACAATTAGGGTTTTGAGAGCATTCTTCTCCCAAAAACTCAGATCTCACATCTAAAACCTCAAAAGCTCTCCCCATATTGCAAGGCAATTGGAGAGCATTTTCTAGCACACGCGGCATCATCTCAATCAAGTCTTAGGTGCAAGTTATAGGAGGGAATTTACTTTAATTCCTGTTCTTAGGCCATAAGCACAAGGACCAAAGGTTGAATTCTTTTTCATGTTTTTATTTATCTTATGACCATATTCACAACTGTAAATTTCATTATAATCCTTCAAGTTTAGGGCGAATACATGCTATATTCCCCACAAGTGGTATCAGAGCCAAGGCCATGAAATTTTTACTTTTGTGTTTTTCATAAGTTTTATTTAAAAATTTTGCAAATTCGTTTCTGTCGCTTTGTCGGTCGGTCGACCCCTAGTTGCGGTCGGTCGACCGCCTCCCGCAGAGGTTTTCTGTTTTTTCGGCAGTCTCTCTTTTGCATAATCGATCTTGTTTTCGATTCCTGTTTACATATTGTTAATTAATCGATATTCTTGACAATATGTGAACCCTAATTGCTGTTTATTTTGATTTACACGTTTTGAATCAAAGGTTAAAACTTGTTTTGTTTGAAAGAACAGCAATTTCGCGTTTTTAGAAACTCGTCTTGTTATTTTGTGGTCGGTCGACCACCCTGCAGTTACAGGAATAAAATAATTTTTTTTTTTTTTTTTTTCCAGGAGGTCGGTCGACCTGTTTATTGGGTCGGTAGACCTCTTTCCTGTAACAGTCGTTTTATTTTCGGAAAATAACTTGTTTTTATTTTCCCTTGGCCCAAAGTAATATGCTATATACGGAAATAGTGTATTATTTTTGTGAAACGGTTCACTCTCGTATGATACATATTATTTTAAAACAGTTTAAGATAATGGATTATAAACTTATTAAAAATAAAGTGGTTAAAACAGTATAATCACATAATTTTAATCCTGATAAGGTGGTTTGGTAAAATTTGTTAATCATAATAACAATATTATGTCATGTATAAATTTTAATATTAGTTGATGCATTTTATTTATCGTCTTGTTGAATGCCTTGTGAATGCTTTCAATAACGTATTTATTTTTGCAAACGGTTGTAACTTAGTGTGGCCTTAGTAGATTGTGTTACCGTAATGATGAAACACAGTCTTGCTTGTAATTTTGAAATCTTGTATCTCCGTTTTGGGTTTTTGCCATGTAATTACTTTTGTATTTAAATTAGAATGTAAATAGGGTTATATTTGTAATTTAAATTAGTTATTTTGCGAAGACCAAAGACGGAGACCAGATGCTCACTCCCACTGCAAAGACCGAGATGGAACATCAAGACAAGCTTCTAGGGTCCAACGGTGGATTCCAAAGTTGTTTTTATGTTTATTTTGGTAGGATAGGCCACACTAGGACTTTTATTTACGTTTATCGCATTTATTTTATGTTTTCATCGATAATAGCTTGCATCATATTCCGCCTAAAACCAAACCACTTATAACATGCCTGAAAACTGACTCATGTAGAGGTTACGCGTTAGTTTTCTGTGACAATACAGATGTCACATGTCAATTGCAAAGCCATCACTTTATTTCATTTATTCACGCACATGCTAGATATTAGTTCACTTAAAATGGATAAATATAAGTTGATGGGGTCTTCCTCGTATAACCAAAAATTGAGAATAGTCTTTATAAATCAGACTCCCATGAATCCCTTCTTCGTCGGTAGGCATAATATGACCCCTTCTACGTCGGGTAAGTGGGAATAGATGATTTATTTTATCTCAACATCATGGTCACTCGATACTATCTAGCGACTGAGATGGACTAATAGATAGGATATACGGAAATCTATCGACCAAGAGTTCCAACGGTGGAATTAGCCAAGCTGTGGGCTTATCAATATACGGAAATTGAGTCTTGGGATCGTTTATATAATTCTTGAGGGAGATCAATTATATAAATGCATGAGTCTAAGAGTTTAAATACAATTTAAAATAGACTTAAATCACAACAATGAGTTGCTTATATGGTTTTGTTTTATCTTCTTTTCAGTGTAGAACACGTTCAAATTAAACTGTTGTATAACTAATGGCTGGTGAAGACCCAATGCCAAGTGCCAAGCTAGCACGTGAATCCTGGCTAAAAGCCTTCATGGACTCCATGAATCAGTCTACTAGACTGAGGAATGATGGGTCAAACTTCTCTGACTGGGAGGCAGCACTACGGAATGCTGCCATTGCTGACGGAAAGCTCAAGTACTTAACTGAGCCCATTCCGGCACACCTAGGAACTGGAGCTAGAGCTAACGAAGTTCGCGCTCATAGCGACTTCGTCATGGAAGCGGGTGCGATAAAGAACGTACTCATCTATGCAATGGAATCCAATTTGCAAAGACGCTTCATAACCAATGGTGCAAACAAGATTTTCACCACGCTCACTAACGAATTCTCAAAGGCTCCGAGAATCGTTTCTTATGAGCATACCTGTCGCTTCTTTGAGGCGAAACTCCAGAAGGGCCAAGCGGTTAGCCCACATATTCTCAACATGATTGAGAATATCGAGAAACTGGAGGCCCTAAACTGCAAGATCAGTGAGAACATAATCGTTGATCGAATGCTTCATTCGCTTCATGATGGGTTCGCCCTCTTTAGGGCCAACTATTACATGAACGACATGAAGAAGACTCCTCATGAGCTCCACTCCCTTCTCGTACAGACCGAGAAAGATCTGAAATTAAGTGGGAGCGTGAAGCAAGATGTTCTCATGATCTCCAGTAAGGGTAAGGGTAAGGGTAAAACTAAAGCTCAGGGCGACCTAACAGTAGGCAAGCCCAAGTTTAAGAAGTCAGGATTTACTAAGAGTGGGCCAGGAGAGTCGAGCAACTCACAGGGCAAAACAAAGAGCAAGGATACTAGCATGGAATGCCACCATTGCCACAAGGCTGGGCATTGGAGGCGCTCATGCCCCGTGTATCGTGAGGACATTAAGGCAGGCCGCGTTACTCCTGTTGGTATGTCTTCTTCTTCTTTTATTCACATGATTGAGATTAACCATGCAAGTTACGGAACTTGGGTACTAGATACTGGTTATGGTTCTCATCTATGTAATCATGTGCAGGGCCTCCGAAACCAAGAACCCCTCATCAAGGGTGAGGTTGACCTGCGTGTCGGGAATGGAGCACGTGTTGCTGTAGTCTCGAGGGGAACATACGTGATCCAGCTTCCAAGTGGATTCGAGTTATCTTTATATAACTGTTATTATGTTCCATGTTTGTCCAAAAACATTATTTGAGTTTCTGCGCTTGACAAACTTGGTTTTTCATTGGTAATAGAAAATAACAATTGTATTTTCTCATTACACAATATGATTTATGGCAAGGCAATTTCCATGAATGGAATTTATGTTTTAGATCAAACCACTGAAATATTACATGTGAATAATAAGAGATTAAAGGTAGGTGACAAAGATCAAACTTATCTATGGCATTGTCGTATGGGACACATAAATGAGAAATGCGTAAAACAGCTCATACAGAATGGAGCTATCTCAGCCTTTGATTTCGAATCATATGGCACGTGTGAATCATGTCTCATAGGTAAGATGACTCGTATTTCCTTCAAAGGTGTTGGAATGCGTGCTGCCGACCTATTAGGACTCATACATACGGACGTATTTGGCCCTATGTCGATCAACGCACGAGAAGGCTATAGGTATTTCATCACTTTCACGGATGATTTGAGTAGATATGGCTATGTCTACTTAATGAAGCATAAAAGTGAATACTTTGACAAGTTCAAAGAATACCAGAATCGGGTACAGAACCAGCTGGGTAGAAAGATTAAAGCACTACGTTCTGATCGTGGTGGTGAGTATCTTTCACACGAGTTTGATCAACACCTTAAAGACTGTAGCATCGTGCTACAGTTGACTCCACCTGGAACACCACAATTAAATGGTGTGTCCGAACGGAGAAATCGAACTTTACTTGATATGGTTCGATCCATGATGAGTCACACCGTTGTGCCTGATTCATTGTGGGGCTATGCTCTTTTGTCGGCCGCTCTAATACTTAACTGAAGTCCTTCTAAAGTTGTTGACAAGACTCCATACAAATTATGGAAGGGAACGGTCCCTAACTTGTCCTTTATTCGGGTTTGGGGCTGCGAGGCTTATGTCAAGTGGAGACACGAGGATAAGCTCGGCCCGCGATCGGTCAAGACATACTTTATAGGTTATCCAAAGGGAACTTTTGGTCATTACTTCTACTCGCCAACCGAACAACGTGTTTTTGTTGCGGCTAGTGCGACGTTCTTAGAGAAAGAATTTCTCGAGAACAAGTCGAGTAATAGAACCTTCGATTTATCAGAGGTTCAAGAACCAACTACCGAGCAACTATTGGAGAAAACAGTTCCTTCAACCGAGGCTGCGGTAGATATTCCTGAGGAACCTAGGAGGTCGGGAAGAGTCTCCATTCCTCCGGACAGGTACATTGGTATGGTCGAGGAACATGATATGGATGGCGTCTTACTCCTAGAGGGTAATGAACCCTCAACGTATAAAGGTGCCATGACCAGTTCTGACTCAAAGCTATGGCTAGAAGCCATGCAATCCGAGATGGACTCCATGTATGAGAACAACGTGTGGGATCTTGTGGACCTACCTGCAAAGGTACGCCCCCTTCAATGCAAATGGATTTACAAAATAAAGCATGCCGTAGAAGGTAAACAAGATATCCATAAGGCAAGACTAGTTGCTAAAGGTTTCACCCAAGTGCCAGGCTTGCACTACGATGAGATCTTTGCACCCGTAGTCATGCTACGTTCCATTCGGATTATCTTAGCGATAGCCGCATTTCATGACTATGAAATATGGCAAATGGATGTTAAAACCGCCTTCTTAAACGGTTATTTGGAGGAAGAGTTGTACATGGTACAACCCGAGGGTTTTATTGATCCAGAATATCCTAAGAAGGTTTGCAAGCTTAAGCATTCTATCTATGGACTTAAGCAAGCATCGCGGAGTTGGAATCATCGCTTCGACCAAGTGATAAAAGAGAATGGATTCGTTCGATCAGTCGAGGAACCATGTCTCTATATCAAGTCGAGTGAGAGCAAGATTGTCTTCCTAGTACTGTATGTCGATGACATACTCTTGATTGGGAATGACATACCTCTCCTTTCTTCGGTTAAAGCATGGTTGAAAAACCATTTCCAGATGAAAGATCTGGGAGAGGCACAAAGAATTTTGGGCATCCGTATCTACAGGGATAGATCACGACGGATGTTGTCTCTCAGTCAGGAGTCTTACATAGATAAGATTCTAGAGAGATTCAGCATGACGAACTCCAAGAAAGGGTTCCTTCCTATGACTATTGGGCTTCACTTGAGCAAGTCTCAAGAAGCTAAGACATTGGAAGAGAAAGAGCGCATGAGTCGGATTCCTTATGTTTCGGCAATAGGATCGATCATGTATGCCATGATATGCACACGTCCAGACGTTGCATATGCATTGAGTATGACCAGTCGATTCCAAGCTCATCCAGGTGAACAACACTGGATGGCCGTGAAAAACATTCTTAAGTACCTACGGAGGACTAAAGATTGGGGATTGACTTATGGAGGCGACTCAACGCTCTGCGCCACGGGTTACGCAGATGCTAGCTTCCAAACGGATCGAGATGACTCGAAATCTCAGTCTGGATTCGTTTTTAATCTTAATGGCGCTGCTGTCAGCTGGAAAAGTTCTAAACAGAGTGTTACAGCAGATTCTACGACTGAGTCCGAGTACTATGCCGCCTCAGAAGCAGCTAAGGAAGCAATATGGATGCGTCAATTCTTACAAGGACTCTTAGTAGTGCCTAGTTCGAATGACCCAATCACCGTTTATTGTGATAATAAAGGTGCCATCTTCCAAGCTAAGGAGCATAAGTCTAGCAACAAGGCTAGGCATGGACAACGGAAAGCTCATCTAATCAGAGATTACGTGGAGCAAAAGGAGATTTTCATTGATAAGATCGCTACGGATGACAACATAGCTGATCCTCTCACTAAAGCATTACCACGTGATAAGCATGAAGGGCACATTCATTCCATTGGAATTAGATGTGTTCCTAAGTTGTAGTACTCTTTTATGAATTCTTGTAATAATTCATTTTCTCGTGTACTCTATTAAACCTCATTGTTATGATATATAATGTTTTGTTTTTCATGTGGAATTGTACGCCAATTTTGAACACCACAAAGTGAACTGAATAACATTACATCGTTTTAGACCTTGATTACCCACTTGAGCTGATAACTCAGGTAATCATTTTGTGACGTTGGTTGATGGTGGGTTCAACGAGCCATAAGTCACACGGCTGACTGACCAATCACAGAGACGGGTTATACGGATATCTCGTAGGACACCCCGTGACAACGTTATGGAGTCCTAAATGTTTTATAACATTGGGTGCCAGGTCGTGGATAGGACCTCCATAGTGTTCCTTAGAGTCGAGTCTTTTGACTTTCAACTGTCTCTTGAGATTAAGGCAGATTTTGGGTAACTTTGGTTTCTTTCCCACGGTCATCGTAACAGGGGCCAAGAGGATTTTTTCTGGGTTATTTCATGCTGCGCGATATCGGCAGGATTCGAGTTGAGGGAAATATCCAAACCCTTATCAGGATTTTATCATTTCTCAGGGCCACTCGAGGAGTAGTAACTGAAATGCCAGCATGACCATGCTCGAATACAGATTCGTTTTATCAGTTAAGTTACTCTCTAGTCGGGGAAACCACTCTTGATACAGATCGCTTGTGAGATACGACCTTTGCGAATGCGGATTTGCAAATTGTCTTACATTGAGTGGGAGAAATTTTAAAAGGATATGAGAATCGGTTATCGCACCTACACTTGTACGGACAAGTGGGAGTTTGTTGGAGCTTGTGTCCTCCACATGTAGTGTGATAACGTCATTGCACATACCCTTGTACGGACAAGTGGGAGATTGTTGGGGCTGGTGTCCTTGATAATTAAGTACAATGACTTATTAAATCTCTTTAAGGATCACAAGGGCATACTTCAGTATTATTATCAGTTGATCCACGTTTATCAATAACGGTTGGCTTGCTAGATAAGTTTGACGTTATTGTCATACGGATGGCGGTGATCAACTGGTCCCTATACGTCACACCTATAGGACACGTTTGAGAGATGTGAAGGTATGAAAATACAGTCACATTTATGCCGGATACGACTAAACAGTTAGTCAGAGGTATTGACTATTAAATTAGTCAATAAGATGTTGAGATTATTATTTAATACGGATTAAATAATTTTAGCTAATACGGATTACATGTTTAATTCGTAAAATTAAATATAAGCAGTTGTTATAACGGAAGCACAGAGAAAGACTAAAACAAACAATAAAGAACAAACGCACAGATTTACGTGGTTCACTAACGGTGTGTTAGCTACGTCCACAGGGCAGAAGGGAGAGAGTTTTATTAATGTGAGGAGTTTTTCAGATTACAGATTCAGAACGATATTAAAGTATGTGACTGCTAGGGTAGAGGTTAAGAGTTTATATAGTACTCTTAACCTAATACAAAACAGATTAGAATTAATCTAATAAAGCCCAAACAGAAACCCTAGCCCAATACAGAAATCCGATACCGTTTCCCGCATAGTCGTTCGAAGCGGCGACTAATAGATTCAAGGCATAGACCCAACAAATCTCCACCTTGACTTGAATTCTCTCACAAACAGACAGATGTACCAGATGCATCCCATAGATGCCAGAAGTACCAGAAACTCTTCTCCCTTCCCCCTCAGATATTGCCCTTAGCTGGGCAATCAGTTGCTTCGAATATTTAGCAAGTCCAAACAGTGTTGGAACTTGCTCTCAGTCACTGGCTTAGTGAACATATCAGCTGGGTTATCAGCAGTACCCACTTTGTTCACCTTAATCCTCTTCTCATTCCTCAGAAAGTGATATCTCACATCTATATCCTTAGTCCTCTCATGATGGACTTGATCTTTAGCCAAGCAAATTGCACTAAGACTGTCACAAAATACAATTGCTTGCTCCTGATGTAGACCCAGATCACTGATCAACCCTTTCAACCAGATTCCCTCTTTTGCTGCTGCAGTCAAGGCCAGGTACTCTGCTTCAGTAGTAGACAAAGTAACTGTAGGCTGCAATGTAGCCTTCCAGCTGACGACCGAACCACCAAGAGTGAAAACATAACCAGTCATTGATCTTCTGCTATCAACATCTCCTGCATAATCAGAATCTGAGTATCCTGCCACAAGACACTCCATATCACCTCCATAAACGAGACCAACATCAGATGTACCCTTAAGGTACCGAAATATTCTCTTCACAGCTTGCCAATGTTCCTTACCAGGATCAACCATAAACCTACTAACAACACTGACTGACTGTGCTAAATCAGGTCTAGTGCAAACCATAGCATACATCAAACTACCTACTGCACTAGAGTACGGAACTCGAGACATGTAATCCCTTTCTTCAGCTGACTTGGGTGAGAAAGCAACAGATAGATGTGCATTTGCAGCACTAGGAGTATCTATAGGCTTTGCAGTAGCCATACTAAATCTGGATAGAACCTTCTGAATGTAGCTCTTCTGAGATAAGAAAAGCTTATTCTTACTTCTATCTCTATAAATCTCCATTCCCAGAATTTTTCTCGCTACACCCAAGTCTTTCATGTCAAACTCTGCACTGAGGAGACCCTTCAACTTCTGAACATCAGACTTATTCTCTGCAGCTATCAACATGTCATCTACATATAGGACCAAATAAATAAAAGAACCATTCTCCACCTTTGTGTGATAAACACAACAATCATACGGACTCCTAATGTAGCCAATCTGCAACATGTAGCTATCAAATCTTTTATACCACTGCCTCGGCGACTGTTTAAGCCCATATAAGGACTTCTTCAGCTTGCAAACATAGTCTTCCTTACCCGGAACTTGAAAACCATCTGGCTGAGTCATGTATATCTCTTCTTCCAACTCTCCATGTAGGAAAGCTGTCTTCACATCTAGCTGTTCGAGCTCTAGATTCTGATGTGCAACTATTACTAGCAACACCCTGATGGAAGTATGTCTGACCACTGGTGAAAATATTTCATTATAGTCTACCCCCTCTTTCTGACTGAACCAACGAGCTACCAAACGAGCCTTATACCTTATACCCTCAGCAATAGTTTCTCCTTCCTTTTTCTTGAAGACCCACTTACAAGTAACAATCTTTCTGCCTTGAGGCTTCTTTGATAATTCCCAGGTCTGATTCTTGTGAAGTGACTCCATCTCATCTCCCATGGCAGCAAGCCATTGGGCAGATTCAGAACATGTAACTGCTTCTGTATAGGTGGATGGCTCAGATAGGCCAGGATCCACCTCCTCAGCAACTTCTAGTGCATAACCCACCATATCTTCAAAACCCAATCTATTCGGAGGCTTACCAAAATTGGACCTGATTGACCGATCACGGGCCAAACTCTGCTGATTCAGAATTGGTATTGAAGAAACGGACGGTACAGATTCGGATTCAGACTGTAGTGGTTGACTTTCCTCTTGTGGTTCACTCTCTTCAAGAGTGTCTTTCTGCTCCACCTGCTTATCAACACTACTACTACTATCTGACATAACAACGGACTTCACAGTAGGATTAACCATAGAATTTTCATCAAAAACGACATTCCTGCTTAAAATAACCCTACCTTCAGACGGAGACCAGATGCGATATCCCTTGACACCATCCCCATAACCCATGAATACTCCCTTTTTAGCTCGAGGCTCAAGCTTACCCTCACTTACATGATAATAAGCAGTACTACCAAAAGCCCTTAAAATAGAATAGTCAGCAGGCTTACCAGACCACATCTCAAACGGAGTTTTGAGATTCAGACTTGTGTGAGGTCCCCGATTTATCAGATAGCATGCTGTACTAACTGTTTCTGCCCAGAATCTTCTAGTTAGTCCAGCATTAGAGAGCATGCACCTTGCCCTCTCCAGAAGGGTCTGATTCATTCGTTCTGCTACACCATTCTGCTGAGGTGTATCTCGGACTGTACGATGTCTAGCAATCCCTTCATTCCTGCAGAACTCATCGAACTCAGACCAACAAAATTCTAGACCGTTATCAGTTCGCAGCCTCTTGACCTTCTTTCCAGTTTGATTCTCCACTAATGCCTTCCACTGCTTAAAGTGAGTAAAGGCTTCAGATTTGTGCTTCATCATAAAGATCCAAGTCTTCCTTGAATAATCATCAATAATTGACACAAAATATCTGTGTCCTCCCAAAGATTCCACCTTAGAAGGACCCCAACAATCAGAATGGATATAATCAAGTGTGCCCTTGGTCCTATGCACTGCTTTAGGAAACTTGCTGTGATGTAGCTTCCCGAATACACAATGCTCACAGAAATCCAAATTCTTGACCTTGTGGCCACACAGAAGATCTTCTTTTGAAAGAGTCTGCATCCCCCTTTCACTCATATGACCAAGCCTCATGATGCCCGTCGTTGAGGGTACCAAAGATAAAATTTATAATTCCTAACTTTAACAATAGATAGTGAAAGTCAGGGTCGAACCACAAGGAGGTGGGGAATGTTTATTGTCTTAATGTTAATGTTTAAAGGTAACAAATTTGGGGGTTGATTGGTTGATTACTATATCTAAAGCAAAGATTAAAATAAAACAAGAATTAAAAGATGAGAGTAAAATATAATAAAAGAGGATGCTAGGATGTTTGGGTAATAAATAGCTAAGGTAAAGTAAATCCTAAGGTCAACATGTATTGCAGTCGCGTAAGGGGGTGTAACATATCTTTTTAAGTCTATGCTACCTAATAGCTCCTTTCGGCCTATGCTATTAGTTCCTAGGTCTCACAATTATTGGGTGTCAACAATAAGGGTGATTCCTAAATCCCAGGTTACATACCTTTCAGCCTTGAGTAACCTATCCGTCTTAAGGTGTAAACCAATGCCCTTCCCGTATCTTTCAATCTTGGGTAGGTCATTACTAACATCCTACAAGTCTCCTATTGGTCTCATTGCAGGATATTATAATTTATAAGAAAAGACGAAATAAGAAAACAGACGCGAGTGGTCGACCGACCGGCTACTCCAGTCGGCCGACCACGGCCTCGGTCGACCGACCGACTATTTCAGTCGGCCGACCGTGGTCCTGCTACAGGTCGGATTTTCGGATTTTTATTTACCTATGCGTATTATCCCCTACATCCTAACATATGAAAATTAGCTACTCATAACTGTTAAGACGAATATAAAATTGGGAGTAAACATGGAAAACATAGTAAATAATCTAAACATGCAAGATTCAAATAAAGCTTTGGGATTCTGACTTAACAATTGTAATAAAAGCAATAAGAACAATAATAAAGCAAGATTAAAAGAGTAATTACCACGAATTTGGAATTTGGGCAGAAAGAAACTAACTTTATTGATGAATGCTTGAGAACTATTGAAGGATTATAATTGAACTAAAAACTAAATAGAATTCTCTAAATAGGACTTGATTGTTGAATCTCTCTCAAACTTATTGTATGCAAAACTGGATGATAAAAAGATAGTTCAAAGATGATATATGATAAAGCATATGAAAAAGCATACCTAACCCTAATCACAAGATTTGTTTATATAGGGTAAAAACTAAGAGTTTCCTTAAAGCTAAAACTCTACTTTATTTCCGAAAAGAAATCGTATGGGCTTCGTGCTGGTCGGCCGACCCGTTTAGCTGGTCGGTCGACCGCTTCTTCTGGGAAGTATTCGGATTTCTTCTGTTTTGACTCTTGGTACTTTGACTTTGACTTCAGTTGACTTTCCTTTTATTCCTTAATTAAGCTAAAGACTTGAGGATACGAGTTTGGTGCTAAATCGTCTCTTTTCCGCATAAATCTGTAAAAGTGCATAAAAATACGAAAGTACACAATTTGTGGGAAATAGAGGCTAAAACATAGTAAATGAGCGACCAAATACGTGTAAAAATAGATGTAAAACATCATAAAATAGACACGTATCACCTCATATGCCACAGCCTAGTCATATCTTCTTTATCAACATCTGAGGATGCAACAGAAATAGAATCTGACAGTGTCGATCCCTGAAGATAATATAGAGTACCGTGTTTGATACCTCTCAGAATCACATTAGAACCTTTGCAGACGTTCAGAACTCCACCTTCACCCTGAAAACTGAAACCCTTCTGATCAAGAGTACTTAAGGAAATCAGATTCTTTGTCATCAGTGGAACATGTCTAACTTCGTTCAATGTGCAGAATCTACCATCACGTGTCCTTATCTTACCTGAGCCGATTCCCACTATTCTGCAAACAGCACTGTTGGCCATAGAAATATTGCCTCCATCTATCTGCTCATAAGTTGTAAACCACTCTCTCCGGGGACATATATGGTAAGACGCTCCAGAATCTAAGATCCACACATCAGTATGATTTGTGACCTTATTACTAACAAGAGCATAATCATCTTCCTCGGAATCTCCATTAGCTACCCCAGCAGTACCAGATTCATTCTGTTTATCTTTCTTGGGACACGTGAATTTCCAATGCCCCTTTCCTTTACAGTAGTTACAAACATCAGTAGGTTTAGGACCCTTAAAACCAGATGTACCAGAGGTACCAGCAGAACTAGAAGAACCAACATAAGAAGGCTTCTTATACTTTTTCTTCCCAGAATTTCCCTGTCCAAAACCCCCGCTAGCTACTAACCCTGCGGCCTGATTATCTGTGACTGTACCAGCCGCCTTATGGCGCAATTATCTAGTATGAAGAGACGATCTAACCTCTTCTAGAGTCACGGTATCCTTACCCACAATAAAAGACTGTACGAAATTCTCATACGACAGTGGTAAAGAAACTAACAGAATTAATGCGGCATCCTCATCTTCTACCTTAACATCAATATTACGCAGTTCTAGTAAAATTGTGTTTAACTGATCTAGATGATCCCGGAGAGGCATACCTTCCTGCATTCTCAGACTGAACAGACGTTGCTTTAGAAGCAACTTATTGGTCAAAGACTTCGTCATATAAAGACTCTCAAGCTTTGCCCACAGACCTGCGGCGGTTTCTTCCTCCGCGACTTCAGTAATAATATCATCAGCAAGACACAACATAATTGTTGAATGTGCCTTCTCCTCCTGACTGGTCATCTCAGCGGTGACTGCAACGGCAGCTGCGCCTTCCTGCTTCTTCTGAAGCGGCGTCCATAACCCTTGTTGCTTTAACAGAGCCCGCATCTTGATTTGCCATAAACTGAAACTATTTCTCCCAGTAAAACGATCGATCTTTATGTTCATCGCCGACATCTTTCTAATTCAGGAACCCGAAGGCTCTGATACCAGTTTGTTATAACGGAAGCACAGAGAAAGACTAAAACAAACAATAAAGAACAAACGCACAGATTTACGTGGTTCACTAACGGTGTGTTAGCTACGTCCACAGGGCAGAAGGGAGAGAGTTTTATTAATGTGAGGAGTTTTTCAGATTACAGATTCAGAACGATATTAAAGTATGTGACTGCTAGGGTAGAGGTTAAGAGTTTATATAGTACTCTTAACCTAATACAAAACAGATTAGAATTAATCTAATAAAGCCCAAACAGAAACCCTAGCCCAATACAGAAATCCGATACCGTTTCCCGCATAGTCGTTCGAAGCGGCGACTAATAGATTCAAGGCATAGACCCAACAGCAGTTATATTTAATTAAATATTGATTTCGCGTATTAATATAAACAGTTATATTAATTTGGGTAATTATATAATATCGCAATTTTATCAGACCATTATTAATACATCGACTGCATTAATATCTGATAACACGAGTGCGATTTATAAATAAAACCCGCGAATAATATTTAGCAAATCGGGTCGAATCACGCAAAGGAATAAGGTAAGAGTGAAGAAAGCCAACTCTCACCCCAATTCGGCCGACCCACCCGAGTACTACATAAGGAGAGTCCTTCTCCTTATGTCAGGGACTGGTAATTCATAAATCTCACAATTAGGGTTTTGAGAGCATTCTTCTCCCAAAAACTCAGATCTCACATCTAAAACCTCAAAAGCTCTCCCCATATTGCAAGGCAATTGGAGAGCATTTTCAAGCACACGCGACATCATCTCAATCAAGTCTTGGGTGCAAGTTATAGGAGGGAATTTACTTTAATTCCTTTTCTTAGGCCATAAGCACAAGGACCAAAGGTTGAATTCTTTTTCATGTTTTTATTTATCTTATGACCATATTCACAACTGTAAATTTCATTATAATCCTTCAAGTTTAGGGCGAATACATGTTATATTCCCCACACCTACCTCCTTATAAAGGGAGATTCGGTTAACCTAAGCGTTTTAACCTAAAACAGAAGTTGCGGAAACTGTAGTCTAAGTGAGTTGCTCGATCGAGTGAAAAATCACTCGATCGAGTAGCTTTTCTTCCCAAAGTTCTCGATCGAGTAAGGCAAGGACTCGATCGAACACTTTCTCTCTGGCAAATACTCGATTGAGCAAAGAAGCCCTCGTTCGAGAATTTTTCTTCTGAGAACTCCTCGATCGAGCACTTCTCAGCGAGTAATTCCTGCACTGCGCACCGAACTTCAAACGAATACCATTTCTTCGTTACTCGTCCAAATCAAGCGTTTTTTATGGCGTTGGAAAGCTAAGAGGAAAAGCTTTCATCTCCAATCAGAATCACTTGATTATCTGTTGTATAACTCTATATATGTCTCTCCAAAGTAGGTACTAGCAAATTGAAGTTCTTCTTTACGTGCTTAGCTTCATTTCTCCATTGTGCGCACCTCAAGTAGCTTTTCACTAGGACGATTGGCGCTTTCTAATACTTGTAAGGCCTATTCCAACTTTCATCTTCTAAGCATAGCTTACTTTCGACAAAGACGCATGGTTTTCGCGACTTTTACATACTTTCCTGCAAAACAACAAGAAATACACAAAAAGCGAAATATGGGCAAAATAGCGCATAAAACGCATATAAATGCATGAAGAGGCGTGTCAAAAGATACTAAAAGGTTTATGAAATATGCATGCATCAATTACGATGGTCTTAAACAGTGTGTCAGCTGTCAGCCCATCTTAAGATGGCTCTTACCACCAACACAGCCACCAAGGACACGACTTGACACCACCATTGTGATACTACTAGGGGTGTTAACGAGTCGAGCCGAGTCCGAGCTTGGCCTTGCTCGGCTTGTGCTCGACTACCAAAACTCGAGTTCGAGCTCGAGCCGATCTTACCCGAGCTTGAAAAAAATGTGCTCGTTACAAAGCTTGCGAGCTTTAACACGAGCTCGAGCCAAACTCGAGCCAAATCAAGCCTATATAAAATTGTTTATTTTTTTATTTTTTCCTTTCGATATTTACAATAACAAGGTCCGGAGATTTTATGTAAAAACATTTAGCAAATCAACAAGATATTTGATATATATGCTACAAAGATATAATAATGATAAAATATTTTTATAAAATATGAGCATATTTTTATAAAATATGATTAATATTTTATGTGATCTCAAATGATCGAGCCGCTCGCGAGCTTTTCGAGTCGAGCCAGCCTTTGCTCGGCTTGACTAGTTAAGCTCTTGAGCCGTGCCCGAGCTCAAGTCGAGCTCACACGAGCCAAGCTTTGACCGAGCCGATCTCGAGTTGCTCGTAAGCTGTCTCGTCTCATTAACAGCCCTAGATACTGCTCTACTTTAGTTGTTGGGTACTCGGTCAAGTAGGACGTAGTCGACCGAGTATGAGTACTCGTGTTTGGAGGTTATGGCAGAGTCTGCCTATGAAGTACTTGAACGAGTATAAGAGATACTCGGTTGAGTACAATTAAAGATGCCAATGGGCGCGGGTCTTGGCGGGTCTCGTCTCGCATCCGCCCTACTTGGGACGGGTGTGGGGTAATGATTTGATGGGTCGTGGCCCTCGTGGGCAAGGATGAGTTTCAAAAGTATCATTCGTCGCGGGTCATGGAGCGGATGCGAGTATCATATGAGACCCTCCCTATACCCACCCCCGCCCCACACCTACCCCTCCCGCCCATCCCCGCTTGTACCCACCTTATAAATAATACGAGTAATATCTAAAAACTATAGATATGATATATAAAAAGAAAAAAATATAACTTAAAAGATAAAAAACCCTACCTTGGCTACCCACTTACCCAAAGTCCAGACTCGTAAAATAACCCATGAACCCGGTAGTCCAATAGTATTAATCACTACTCACTGTCCACCAAAATTCCCCAATTCCTCATTTCCCCAAATATTGGGACAAAAAAACCTAGTAGTATAAGTAGTACGACTAGTATATTTCACTAAAAAAAAACACGGTGTTCTGACGGAAAATATCCGTCAGAAAACCGGAAATCCGTCAGGAAAATCGAGTTTCTGACGGATTAACCGTCAGAAAATTTCATCCCCAATATTCGTCACGAAAATCAATTCTGTGACGGATTTTACGTCAGAAAATAAGATGCTGATGGACTTCTGACGGTTTACCAGTCAAATAAAATTTTTTAAAGTCAAAGCATTTTTGACTTTTTGTGACGGATAATCCGTCGGAAATTTAGTCAAACTTGACCTTTTGTGACGGAAAATCCGTCAGAAAAAGTCAATATTTGACGGAAAATCCGTCGGAAATTTGGCAATATTTGACTCAATTTGGCATCGAAGGGATAAGTTGTTCTCATATATATTTAAGTGCTATCAACCTAGCAGCGGCTTGCAATAAACTCATTTTGCTTCCCTCATACACTAGTTGTGCGGCTTTTTCTAACATTTTATAGAAGGAAGAAACTTGAGGATTTGGGGTTTCATTATGCACTTCTTCATCACTAAGGTCATTAGGATTTAGTCGATCCTCCATTATTTGTTCAATATTATCACGTAATGCTTTTTCCACGAACTCCCGATAAGGATTATCACTAACTACATTACTACTGCTGCTTTCTCCGGTTGGCATTTCCTCACCACGATACGTCCAAACATAATAATGTGGGGCAAAACCATTCGACTAAAGATGCAGTTGAACATCTTTAATCCTTTTAAAAGCTCTGTTATTGCATTTCTTACATGGACTCCTCATTTCACCTAAATTCTTATACACACTACTTTGTACCGCAAATTCAAGAAACTCTTTTACCCTATTTGCAAATTCAAGCTTAGGTTTCTTTTTCTTATCTATCCTTTCATACATCCACTGTCGTTCTAATTTTTTCATCTTATTATCTATCTACATTCAAATTATCAATCAATTGACAATTATCAATTAACTATCAAATATAATACACAAAAAAACAATATCATCAATGAATATATAATTGTTGTCAAGAAATCAAATAGTTTTTGAATTAGGTCCTTATCACTCCAACCTAAACCCATCAATGTACATTTCAAATCATTAGCAAACACGCACTTATTATTTATTAATAGGGAAAAAATTCGGCAGCAATTCCCCTTTATTCTCTAAATACAAAATATGGATTATATTATTAGTCCATATGTAACACCCCCATTTATTTAAGAGCCTTTAGCAAGACATTCTCAAATAAATAGGACTGTTAGCATCCCGGAATATCCGAGGTAGTGAATAACAAGGTAAACAAACCAAAGTACTTTATATAAATACTGATTAAATTTAAACTTTGTATTACAACAACTACGTGGTCCAACTTGGTAAAATGAAAGTACAACTGACGATATCTAAATGTGATCTAACTCTAAGTAGGTCCATGCCATGTCTCTCTCCATGCCCAAGCTCCTAATCCATCTGTCACTGACCTGTAAAATCTACTCCCCATTCCGGATCATCGTAGGTGTCACACGAATACACAGGGTCAACCGCGAGGTTGAGTAGGTAACACAGATAAAACATAAATAACAGTAAAAGTACATCCACCTCCATCTCCATATCACAAGACCCATTATTCTCCACACCAATCACAAGACCCATTATCTCCACACCAATCACAAGACCCATTAACTCCGCACCAATCACAAGACCCATTAACTCCGCACCAATCACAAGACCCATTAACTCCGCACCAATCACAAGACCCATTAACTCCTCCCGATCTCCACAGTGATCAATAATAATAATACAATCCACAGTACAATAATAATCAATTATATCAACTCGTAATAAGCATCACTTACACATTTCATGCCATAACATGAATCATAATATATTTCCCCTACCTCAATAGCGGATTGTCAACCGAACAGCTGCTAGAAATGTTCCACCTTGAACAACCGAACTCAGTTCCTATAATTAGTATTGAATATCAATTTCTACCCATACAATCGCATTACTAAAATTACTTGACCCTATCCAAACTCACATCAATTATCATGAACTCCTCATTCATATAGATCATCACTTGTCAATTAACTTACTAGTTACAGACTTACTATATATAGACAGTAATAACATAACTAGTATATATCATACAAAAACAACCCATGGTAAAATAATAACAACACCACTACCTATACAAATAAATGTGAATAATGATAATGATAAAACAATATGGAATAATAATAATACTAATATGAATGGCATTATTATCCTATAATTGTAAAATCACCTTAATAATAATCGCCCACTAGTAAAGATAATAAACTAAATGAATAAAACAACAACAACAACAATAATAACAATAATAATAATAATAATAATAATAAGTAAAAATACATTAAAGTAGTGATAACATATGATTGGATAATACTAGTAATAATAAAGAGAGTTTGGTTGCTAATAACGTAATAAGAGTGAACACACGCAGCAGCCCAGCCACCAAGTGAACAGCCAGCCAACCTACTTTCCAGCCCCCTTTTGACCACTTTCCGCTGTCTTAACCACTACCACTCCCTCGTGACCAACTTCCCTGGACTATGGTGCAACCATCACCACCTACCACTACCCCAGAAGCCACTCCTGCAGCCGTCGACACCATCCCCAAAACCCCTGGTCACGACAGTCAACCCAGACCTTCTGCGAAACCCGTATGACACCCCCCTGTAACTACACCATTATCCACCCACCAACACCACTCCTAGCCCAAACAACCACCAGACCAGACACCTCACACCACCCACCAACCCCTGACGCCGGACTCCCACCTTCGAACCTCTCCACCCCTTCAAGACAACCCTTACAAAACCCCTGCGCGTACACACTCGATCCCCTGTTTCTGTACCAACCCAGAACCGTATCCCTCTCCAGAACAACGGTCTCCTATCACCACACACACCACCCTCGACAACCACAACCATGATCCACAAACACCACCCTACCAACCAAGACGGACTCACGTTCACACACGACACAGAAAGCAAACGAAACAGCCACAATATAACGAAACAACCACAGTATAACTACGAACAGGGCATAAAACGTATACTACTGACATTCATGGTCGTTATGGTGACGGTTACTGTGGCTCGACGGTCGATTAGCAAGGACAACATATTCTACGTACTCCATAGATTAATAAGATGCGAAGAACAAATCTTACAGACTTACACATACAATAAACAACATGACCCAAATACGAGTGAAACCAAAGGAACATTGGAGGCACGGTGAACATACCTATTTCAGTCCCCAAACGAGCCACCCTAGGCCACTCCGAACCACCGTGTGAACCCTCTTCCCCAACCTTCGATGTGGCGGCTGTGAATGTGTATGATGTGTTAGGTCTCATTGGCAAGGATTAGGGTTTTAATCTCCTTCTAAAGTGGGTAGGCTGAAGTCGAGTAGTAGATTGTTTTGATGTGGGTTTAAGTGTGTCGAAATGGGCTCAAGTGGGTGGCACGCAAAACGAGGCCCATTTCCGTCACTTAAGTATGATTTATCACTAAAAGATTAACTCAACCCCTCACCAACAAAGTATATAGCATGACACACTTATTCGACAATCTCTTATCGAATATAAACGCCCAAACGATGACATCATGTCAAAATAAATAATAAAGTTTGAGATAAAATAACAACATATTAACACCATAATTTCGAGGTATTACAGTCTTCCCCCCTTAAAATGAACTTCGTCCCGAAGTTCACCATCCCATGGTCAACAAACTGGTCATCATATAACATCAAATACTAATAAAATACTTCGAAACACGAGTTGTCACATTCTAACCTCCTTAAAAAAAAAACTTTGTCCCCAAAGTTTAACGTATAACTAAGTTAAAGGATACCTCACGGAACACAATTAAAATAAAATTGCACAACAGGAGTAAACAGGATTATCAAATGTATTCAACAATCACAACATACCAAATAACCATGTCATAACAACAAGCCATACCGTAAAATCTTAGATTTTACAATCTTATCCTCCTTAAAACATGGTTACGTCCCCGTAACCTCAGTATAAAGTTTCTAGACCGCAAATCAATATATCCACCTCAATATCTATTTCAAACTCAGGACAGAACTCAACAACCAAGGTCATACTGGACCGTAGCCACAACGTGGCACAACGGCCTAATAACTCATAACTCAAACCAGCAACCAATTCTCATCCCAATCTCGATATCAATATTGTCAAATATTCCATTTAAGAAACTGTTATACCAAACCGACCTTATCAACTCAATCTCATCAGTACTTACCTTCAAAGTCCATTGACGTACTTGTATCCCTACTCATCATTCCACTTATTCATAAAACACGAACGTGTACGCCATAAACATGAACTTGTACATAATTCAGACCAATCAATTACTAACAACCAAAGAATTATCACATCAATAGAAAATTTTAACTATCAGAATAAAAGGAGAATTACTAATATCCAATCCAAATAAGTACTCGAAGAGACCCATAGGTAGTATCATGTACTCATACAACCTCAAGAATTAACAAGAGGGTTAGGATCTGAAGAACTCGGGTTACTCAGTAAAACAGAATCGGGATAGGTAACACTTATACACCCATGAAATTCAACGCAAAGCTAGTATATACAACAACATAAATAATTAAGGAAACCCATAGTTCATGATTGACAACTTAAAACGTTTCATGTTCATAAACATATTTTGAAGCAAAACATATTTAGAAAAAAAACATAGCACAAAATTAATTAACGTATTAAACATGGAACATGGACATATTTCACAAGACATACATAACTCATAGACTCACAAGATCGTTTAACATTCCCAGACATCAATTAGTTAGTAAATTCACTTAAGTACATTTCCCGTCCACTCATATTACACCATTTATCATGGAGCTATTATTATACATGATTTGCACAATAAGAGATCTATACGATGCGCAGCAATTAACAATCAAGCCGGTTTTCATCTAAACATAGCTACAGGATTGTCATTTGCATACAATCCTCATAATTATCAAACATCAAGCTTTTTCTTTGTTTGTCACCTTGAAAATACTTTGAAATGTTTGGAGCAAAAAAAAAAAAAGTAGTTTGTGGCAGTTATAAACTCAATTCAAGACGATCTTACCATCTACAACTCAGATTTAAGACTACATGGAGGCATTCTGATTCTTCTTTTCTAGGGCATTGTTCTTGTTCCTCATGACTTATGAAAACTTTAACGATAAAAGTAACGAATTCACAAGACTAGTACTTCATATTTCACATGCCAACTAATTAATAACTCAAACTAGTATGGTCAGACTTTTAAACATAGCAAATGCAATTCAGTTTGTGACATAACAATATACATGAAGGTATTATAAAGGTTATTGTCTCAACGATCTAGACAACGATATACCATAAATATATGAAAGAACGTCAACACTTTTAACATCGTTCAAAATGATTTCCATTACGCATAATAATTAGATTGCTTTATCATGCTAATAAGCTTACCAGTTAAATTTCATTCTACGACTTGGCAAGATTCTCCTCTGATAACATTATTTTGACATCACATACGAACGTCACACAAATAGTTTGAGGTCGTACTACTAGACAGTAAGAGTGTAGGTATAATTGAAACTATTCTATATTAAACTTGACGATGCAAACAAGGTTACGCTATCATATAGTGAGGTTCATATTCATGTCATATGCCTACTATTCATGTTATTAGTTTCATAACAGGATATCACGTAGTAACATCACAAAATTCACATTTGATTAACCTTTATATGAAGCTTACATAAATCACAATTTCACCATTTAAATATTATGTAGCAACTTGTAAAAAAAACATAATTACATAACGACTCGATAAGATTTCACATGGCTTAACATTCTGAAAACGCTTACGAATGTCCTAAACAGTGGAGTTGAAATTTTACCTAAAAAAAATAAACACGCTTTAAATGACTTGCTTTACAAACATGGATTTTCATACTCATATTTGGAACACATGTAAAATGACAGCTAGTACAAACCAGGTAACATTCTGAAAGAATTTTATTAAAATTTTGATTCCTTTGCAAATTTACATTACTACATCGAAACTCAACCTTTCTTATTCCAAAACACGTTGACGATCATTTAAAGCATATATATCACTATATACCATATTAACATTCAGTCGACATTTCATTTGCAGTTGTCATCTAAAACACAGTAAAGATTTTAAAAGAAAAGAAAATAGGATCAACTAAATAACTTGATAGTTATACATGTATATCTAAATAAATTAGTTTCCACCATCGCACGATCACATCTTATCCAAGTATGGAAACATAAACTAGGGACTACTATGAGGTCCCTTATTGATTACTAACTTCATACCGAACTTAAATGTGCACAGTAGGCATAAAATTTTAAATACGATATATACCACTCATGACTATATACATTCATGGCTTAGAGCAACACATTCCACATATCACTAGACATGAATTACTAAGGCAATTAGTAGAATAATAACAATCATAATTCTCAAAGTCCGTTCACATTTCATAGTAAACCAAACAGTAAACTCTTGCAAGTATAAGGCATGCAAATAAGAGGTGTCAAACCGGTTCGGTCTACTAGCTTTACCCATAAGACTTAACTTGGTTCCACATCCTTTAACGACATAGCATAGCTGGCTCTACTAACCATTTCAGTCAATCATGATCATATCTCTCTACATCTAACCTCTTAGGTAGTTATAGCTTATGGTGCCCCTATCGCCAACTCATTACTCATATCCTTATACTATATCTCTACTTAAGGGTTCAGGGATCAGGAAGCCGCATGCATATCATCATATAATTAATAATTCACAACTCGTGCCATTCATACTCTAAAATTTCACTCAATTATTCAAATAAGTGGGCATGCCAATATCAACCATATTCTTTCGTTGCACATCGTTAACCATGTATCACATCATGACTAACCTCATTCCGCCCCTGCAAAACTGTTAGTACAAGATAACTAGGTCACTATATAGTCTACCCCACTCTTCAATTACTCTCATTGGGTTCCCGAGACAGAACAGAAAGGGCCTAGGTTTGGTGTGAGGGGGCCCCTAACTCATCCCGTTCCTTTTTGGGGCTCCTATCAGTCCTATCCCGGGGTTCATTTTATTTGACTCTTCCTACGTTCATTATTATTCATTTGGTTTAGGCCTGAGGATCGTCGCTCTGATACCACTTTGTAACACCCCCATTTATTTAAGAGCCTTTAGCAAGACATTCTCAAATAAATAGGACTGTTAGCATCCCGGAATATCCGAGGTAGTGAATAACCAGGTAAACAAACCAAAGTACTTTATATAAATACTGATTAAATTTAAACTTTGTATTACAACAACTACGTGGTCCAACTTGGTAAAATGAAAGTACAACTGACGATATCTAAATGTGATCTAACTCTAAGTAGGTCCATGCCATGTCTCTCTCCATGCCCAAGCTCCTAATCCATCTGTCACTGACCTGTAAAATCTACTCCCCATTCCGGATCATCGTAGGTGTCACACGAATACACAGGGTCAACCGCGAGGTTGAGTAGGTAACACAGATAAAACATAAATAACAGTAAAAGTACATCCACCTCCATCTCCATATCACAAGACCCATTATTCTCCACACCAATCACAAGACCCATTATCTCCACACCAATCACAAGACCCATTAACTCCGCACCAATCACAAGACCCATTAACTCCGCACCAATCACAAGACCCATTAACTCCGCACCAATCACAAGACCCATTAACTCCTCCCGATCTCCACAGTGATCAATAATAATAATACAATCCACAGTACAGTAATAATCAATTATATCAACTCGTAATAAGCATCACTTACACATTTCATGCCATAACATGAATCATAATATATTTCCCCTACCTCAATAGCGGATTGTCAACCGAACAGCTGCTAGAAATGTTCCACCTTGAACAACCGAACTCAGTTCCTATAATTAGTATTGAATATCAATTTCTACCCATACAATCGCATTACTAAAATTACTTGACCCTATCCAAACTCACATCAATTATCATGAACTCCTCATTCATATAGATCATCACTTGTCAATTAACTTACTAGTTACAGACTTACTATATATAGACAGTAATAACATAACTAGTATATATCATACAAAAACAACCCATGGTAAAATAATAACAACACCACTACCTATACAAATAAATGTGAATAATGATAATGATAAAACAATATGGAATAATAATAATACTAATATGAATGGCATTATTATCCTATAATTGTAAAATCACCTTAATAATAATCGCCCACTAGTAAAGATAATAAACTAAATGAATAAAACAACAACAACAACAATAATAACAATAATAATAATAATAATAATAATAATAATAAGTAAAAATACATTAAAGTAGTGATAACATATGATTGGATAATACTAGTAATAATAAAGAGAGTTTGGTTGCTAATAACGTAATAAGAGTGAACACACGCAGCAGCCCAGCCACCAAGTGAACAGCCAGCCAACCTACTTTCCAGCCCCCTTTTGACCACTTTCCGCTGTCTTAACCACTACCACTCCCTCGTGACCAACTTCCCTGGACTACGGTGCAACCATCACCACCTACCACTACCCCAGAAGCCACTCCTGCAGCCGTCGACACCATCCCCAAAACCCCTGGTCACGACAGTCAACCCAGACCTTCTGCGAAACCCGTATGACACCCCCATGTAACTACACCATTATCCACCCACCAACACCACTCCTAGCCCAAACAACCACCAGACCAGACACCTCACACCACCCACCAACCCCTGACGCCGGACTCCCACCTTCGAACCTCTCCACCCCTTCAAGACAACCCTTACAAAACCCCTGCGCGTACACACTCGATCCCCTGTTTCTGTACCAACCCAGAACCGTATCCCTCTCCAGAACAACGGTCTCCTATCACCACACACACCACCCTCGACAACCACAACCATGATCCACAAACACCACCCTACCACCCAAGACGGACTCACGTTCACACACGACTCAGAAAGCAAACGAAACAGCCACAATATAACTAAACAACCACAGTATAACTACGAACATGGCATAAAACGTATACTACTGACATTCATGGTCGTTATGGTGACGGTTACTGTGGCTCGACGGTCGATTAGCAAGGACAACATATTCTACGTACTCCATAGATTAATAAGATGCGAAGAACAAATCTTACAGACTTACACATACAATAAACAACATGACCCAAATACGAGTGAAACCAAAGGAACGTTGGAGGCACGGTGAACATACCTATTTCAGTCCCCAAACGAGCCACCTTAGGCCACTCTGAACCACCGTATGAACCCTCTTCCCCAACCTTCGATGTGGCGGCTGTGAATGTGTATGATGTGTTAGGTCTCATTGGCAAGGATTAGGGTTTTAATCTCCTTCTAAAGTGGGTAGGCTGAAGTCGAGTAGTAGATTGTTTTGATGTGGGTTTAAGTGTGTCGAAATGGGCTCAAGTGGGTGGCACGCAAAACGAGGCCCATTTCCGTCACTTAAGTATGATTTATCACTAAAAGATTAACTCAACCCCTCACCAACAAAGTATATAGCATGACACACTTATTCGACAATCTCTTATCGAATATAAACGCCCAAACGATGACATCATGTCAAAATAAATAATAAAGTTTGAGATAAAATAACAACATATTAACACCATAATTTCGAGGTATTACAGTCTTCCCCCCTTAAAATGAACTTCGTCCCGAAGTTCACCATCCCATGGTCAACAAACTGGTCATCATATAACATCAAATACTAATAAAATACTTCGAAACACGAGTTGTCACATTCTAACCTCCTTAAAAAAAAAACTTTGTCCCCAAAGTTTAACGTATAACTAAGTTAAAGGATACCTCACGGAACACAATTAAAATAAAATTGCACAACAGGAGTAAATAGGATTATCAAATGTATTCAACAATCACAACATACCAAATAACCATGTCATAACAACAAGTCATACCGTAAAATCTTAGATTTTACAATCTTATCCTCCTTAAAACATGGTTACGTCCCCGTAACCTCAGTATAAAGTTTCTAGACCGCAAATCAATATATCCACCTCAATATCTATTTCAAACTCAGGACAGAACTCAACAACCAAGGTCATACTGGACCGTAGACACAACGTGGCACAACGGCCTAATAACTCATAACTCAAACCAGCAACCAATTCTCATCCCAATCTCGATATCAATATTGTCAAATATTCCATTTAAGAAACTGCTATACCAAACCGACCTTATCAACTCAATCTCATCAGTACTTACCTTCAAAGTCCATTGACGTACTTGTATCCCTACTCATCATTCCACTTATTCATAAAACACGAACGTGTACGCCATAAACATGAACTTGTACATAATTCAGACCAATCAATTACTAACAACCAAAGAATTATCACATCAATAGAAAATTTTAACTATCAGAATAAAAGGAGAATTACTAATATCCAATCCAAATAAGTACTCGAAGAGACCCATAGGTAGTATCATGTACTCATACAACCTCAAGAATTAACAAGAGGGTTAGGATCTGAAGAACTCGGGTTACTCAGTAAAACAGAATCGGGATAGGTAACACTTATACACCCATGAAATTCAACGCAAAGCTAGTATATACAACAACATAAATAATTAAGGAAACCCATAGTTCATGATTGACAACTTAAAACGTTTCATGTTCATAAACATATTTTGAAGCAAAACATATTTAGAAAAAAAACATAGCACAAAATTAATTAACGTATTAAACATGGAACATGGACATATTTCACAAGACATACATAACTCATAGACTCACAAGATCGTTTAACATTCCCAGACATCAATTAGTTAGTAAATTCACTTAAGTACATTTCCCGTCCACTCATATTACACCATTTATCATGGAGCTATTATTATACATGATTTGCACAAGAAGAGATCTATACGATGCGCAGCAATTAACAATCAAGCCGGTTTTCATCTACACATAGCTACAGGATTGTCATTTGCATACAATCCTCATAATTATCAAACATCAAGCTTTTTCATTGTTTGTCACCTTGAAAATGTGGGGAATAAAACGCGTATTCACCCTAAATTTGCAGGATTATAATGAAATATGCAATTGTGAATATCGTCATAAGATTGAAAACATGAGAAAAGAAGTACAACCTTTAGTCCTCGCGCAAAAAGGCCTAAGAACAGGAATTAATGCAAATTCCCTCCTATAACTTGCACCCAAGACTTTGAATGAGACGAGGCCGCGTGTGCTAGAAATCCTCTCCAATTGCCTTGCAATATAGGGAGAGCCCTTGAGGTTTTAGATGTGAGATCTGAGGTTTTGGGAGAAGAGTGCTCTCAAAACCCTAATTTTTCTTGAGAATTGTTTAAGCAGTGAAACAAGAGTTGTCGACAAAAGGAGAAGTCTCCTCCTTTTGTAACACTGGCCGGCCGAAAATAGGGTTTGGGTAGGAGTGGGCTTTCCACTCTTACCTTATCCCAATGCGTGATTCGACCCATTTAGCTTTAAGTTGTTCGCGGGTTTTATTAATAAATCGTAACATGTTATCAGATATTAATACAGTCGATATATTAATAATGGTCTGACAAAATACGATATTGTATAATTACCCAAATTAATATAACTGTTTATATTAATACGCGAATACAATATTTAATTAAATATAACCGTTTATATTTAATTTACGAATTAATCATGTAATCCGTATTAGCTAAAATTATTTAATCCGTATTAAATAATAATCTCAACATCTTATTGACTAATTTAATAGTCAATACCTCTGACTAACCGTTTAGTCATATCCGGCAAAATGTGACTGTATTTTCATACCTTCACATCTCTCAAACGTGTCCTATAGGTGTGACGTATAGGGACCAGTTGATCACCGCCATCCGTATGACAATAACGTCAAACTTATCTAGCAAGCCAACCGTTATTGATAAACGTGGATCAACTGGTAATAATACAGAAGTATGCCCTTGTGATCCTTAAAGAGATTTAATAAGTCATTGTACTTAATTGTCAAGGACACCAGCCCCAACAATCTCCCACTTGTCCGTACAAGGGTATGTCCAATGACGTTATCACACTACATGTGGAGGACACAATCTCCAACAAACTCCCACTTGTCCGTACAAGTGTAGGTGCGATAACCGAATCTCATATCCTTTTAAAATTTCTCCCACTCAATGTAAGACAATTTGCAAATCCGCATTCGCAAAGGTCGTATCTCACAAGCGATCCGTATCAAGAGTGGTTTCCCCGACTAGAGAGTAACTTAACTGATAAAACGAATCTGTATTCGAGCATGGCCATGCATTTCAGTTACTACTCCTCGAGTGGCCCTGAGAAATGATAAAATCCTGATAAGGGTTTGGATATTTCCCTCAACTCGAATCTTGCCGATATCGCCCAGCATGAAATAACCCAGAAAAAATCCTCTTGGCCCCTGTTACGGTGACCGTGGGAAAGAAACCAAAGTTACCCAAAATCTGTCTTAATCTCAAGAAACAGTTGAAAGTCAAAAGACTCGACTCTAAGGAACACTATGGAGGTCCTATCCACGACCTGGCACCCAATGTTATAAAACATTTAGGACTCCATAACGTTGTCACGGGGTGTCCTACGAGATATCCGTATAACTCGCCTTTGTGATTGGTCAGTCATCCACGTGACTTATGGCTCGTTGAACCCACCATCAACCAACGTCACAAAATGATTACCTGAGTTATCAGCTCAAGTGGGTAATCAAGGACCAAAACGATGTAATGTTAATCAGTTCACTTTGTGGTGTTCAAAATTGGCGTACAATTCCACATGAGAAACAAAACATTTTATATCATAACAATAAGGTTGAATAGAGTACACGAGAAAATGAATTATTACATGAATTCATAAAAGAGTACTACAACTTAGGAACACATCCAATTCCCATGGAATGAATGTGCCCTTCATGCTTATCACGTGGTAATGCTTTTGTGAGAGGATCGGCTATGTTGTCATCCGTAGCGATCTTTTCAATAAAAATCTCCTTTTGCTCCACGTAATCTCTGATTAGATGAGCTTTCCGTTGTACATGCCTAGCCTTGCTGCTAGACTTATGCTCCTTAGCTTGGAAGATGGCACCGCTATTGTCACAATAGACGGTGATTGGGTCATTCGAACTAGGCACTACTGATAGTCCTTGTAAGAATTGACGCATCCATATTGCTTCCTTAGCTGCTTCTGAGGCGGCATAGTACTCGGACTCAGTCGTAGAATCTGCTGTAACACTGTGTTTAGAACTTTTCCAGCTGACAGCAGCGCCATTAAGAGTAAAGACAAATCCAGACTGAGATTTCGAGTCATCTCGATCTGTTTGGAAGCTAGCATCTGCGTAACCCGTGGCGCAGAGCGTTGAGTCGCCTCCATAAGTCAATCCCCAATCTTTAGTCCTCCGTAGGTACTTAAGAATGTTTTTCACGGCCATCCAGTGTTGTTCACCTGGATGAGCTTGGAATCGACTTGTCATACTCAATGCATATGCAACGTCAGGACGTGTGCATATCATGGCATACATGATCGATCCTATTGCCGAAGCATAAGGAATCCGACTCATGTGCTCTTTCTCTTCCACTGACTTAGCTTCTTGAGTCTTGCTCAAGTGAAGCCCAGGAGTCATAGGAAGGAACCCCTTCTTGGAGTTCGTCATGCTGAATCTCTCCAGAATCTTCTCTATATAAGATTCCTGACTGAGAGACAACATCCGTCGTGATCTATCCCTGTAGATACGGATGCCCAAAATTCTTTGTGCCTCTCCCAGATCTTTCATCTGGAAATGGTTTTTCAACCATGCTTTAACCGAAGATAAGAGAGGTATGTCATTCCCAATCAAGAGTATGTCATCGACATACAGTACTAGGAATACAATCTTACTCCCACTCGACTTGATATAGAGACATGGTTCCTCGACTGATCGAATGAACCCATTCTCTTTTATCACTTGGTCGAAGCGATGATTCCAACTCCGCGATGCTTGCTTAAGTCCATAGATGGAACGCTTAAGCTTGCAAACTTTCTTAGGATGTGCTGGATCGATAAAACCCTCGCGTTGTACCATGTACAACTCTTCCTCCAAATAACCGTTTAAGAAGGCGGTTTTAACGTCCATTTGCCATATTTCATAGTCATGAAATGCGGCGATCGCTAAGATAATCCGAATGGAACGTAGCATGACTACGGGTGCAAAGATCTCATCGTAGTGCAAGCCTGGCACTTGGGTGAAACCTTTAGCAACTAGTCTAGCTTTATGGATATCTTGTTGTCCTTCCACGGCATGCTTTATCTTGTAAAGCCATTTGCATTGAAGGGGACGTACCTTTGCAGGTAGGTCCACAAGATCCCACACGTTGTTCTCATACATGGAGTCCATCTCGGATTGCATGGCTTCTAGCCATAGCTTTGAGTCAGAACTGGTCATGGCACCTTTATAGGTTGTGGGTTCATTACCCTCTAGGAGTAAGACGTCATCTGTATCGTGTTCCTCGACTATACCAATGTATCTGTCCGGTGGAATAGAGACTCTTCCTGACCTCCTAGGTTCCTCAGGGATATCTACCGCAGCCTCGGTTGAAGGTACTGTTTCCTCCAATGGTTGCTCGGTAGTTGGTTCTTGAACCTCCGATAACTCGAAGGTTCTATTACTCAACTTGTTCTCGAGAAATTCTTTCTCTAAGAACGTCGCACTAGCCGCAACAAAAACACGTTGTTCGGTAGGCGAGTAGAAGTAATGACCAAAAGTTCCCTTTGGATAGCCTATAAAGTATGTCTTGACCGATCGCGGGCCGAGCTTATCCTCGTGTCTCCACTTGACATAAGCCTCGCAGCCCCAAACCCGAATAAAGGACAAGTTAGGGACCGTTCCCTTCCATAACTCGAATGGAGTCTTGTCAACAGCTTTAGACGGACTTCGGTTAAGTATTAGAGCGGCCGACAAAAGAGCATAGCCCCACAATGAATCAGGCACAACGGTGTGACTCATCATGGATCGAACCATATCAAGTAAAGTTCGATTTCTCCGTTCGGACACACCATTTAATTGTGGTGTTCTAGGTGGAGTCAACTGTAGCACGATTCCACAGTCTTTAAGGTGTTGATCAAACTCGTGTGAAAGATACTCACCACCACGATCTGAACGTAGTGCTTTAATCTTTCTACCCAGCTGGTTCTGTACCCAATTCTGGTATTCTTTGAACTTGTCAAAGGATTCTCTTTTATGCTTCATTAAATAGACATAGCCATATCTACTTAAATCGTCCGTGAAAGTGATGAAATACCTATAGCCTTCTCGTGCGTTGATCGACATAGGGCCACACACGTCCGTATGTATGAGTCCTAATAGGTCGGCAGCGCGCATTCCAACACCTTTGAAGGAAATACGAGTCATTTTGCCGATGAGACATGATTCACACGTGCCATATGATTCGAAATCAAAGGGCGATATAGCTCCATTCTGTATGAGCTGTTTTACGCGTTTCTCATTTATGTGTCCCATACGACAATGCCATAGGTAAGTTTGATCTTTGTCACCTACCTTTATTCTTTTATTATTCACATGTAATATCTCGGTAGTTTGATCTAAAACATAAATTCCATTCATGGAAACTGCCTTGCCATAAATCATATTGTGTAAGGAGAAAATACAGCTATTATTCTCTATTACAAATGAAAAGCCGAGTTTGTCCAGTGCAGAAACTGAAATAATGTTTTTGGACAAACTAGGAACATAATAACAGTTATATAAAAATAACTCGAATCCACTTGGAAGTTGGATTACGTATGTTCCCTTCGAGACTGCAGCCACACGTGCTCCATTCCCGACACGCAGGTCCACCTCACCCTTGATTAGGGGTTCTTGGTTTCGGAGGCCCTGCACATGATTACATAGATGAGAACCACAACCAGTATCAAGTACCCAAGTTCCGCAACTTGCATGGTTAATCTCAATCATGTGAATAAAAGAAGAAGAAGACATACCAACAGGAGTAACACGGCCTGCTTTAATGTCCTCGCGATACACGGGGCATGAGCGCCTCCAATGCCCAGTCTTGTGGCAATGGTGACATTCCATGCTTGTATCCTTGCTCTTTGTCTTGCCTTGTGAGTTACTCGACTCACCAGGCCCACTCTTAGCAAATCCTGGTTTCTTGAACCTGGGCCTACCTACCGCTAGGTCGCCCTGAGCTTTAGCCTTCCCTTTACCTTTTCCCTTACTTGAGATCATGAGAACATCCTGCTTCAGACTCCCACTCAACTTTAGATCCTTCTCAGTCTGTACGAGAAGGGAGTGGAGCTCATGAGGAGTCTTCTTCATGTCGTTCATGTAGTAGTTGGCCCTAAAGAGGGCGAACCCATCATGAAGCGAATGAAGCATGCGATCAACGATGATGTTCTCACTGATCTTGCAGTTTAGGGACTCCAGTTTCTCGATATTCTCAATCATGTTGAGAATATGTGGGCTAACAGCTTGGCCCTTCTGGAGTTTCGCCTCAAAGAAGCGACAGGTATGCTCATAAGAAACGATTCTCGGAGCCTTGGAGAATTCGTTAGTGAGCGTGGTGAAAATCTTGTTTGCACCATGGGTTATGAAGCGTCTTTGCAAATTGGATTCCATTGCATAGATGAGTACGTTCTTTATCGCACCCGCTTCCATAACGAAATCGCTATGAGCGCGAATTTCGTTGGCTCTAGCTCCAGTTCCTGGGTGTGGCGGAATGGGCTCAGTTAAGAACTTGAGCTTTCCGTCAGCAATGGCAGCATTCCGTAGTGCTGCCTCCCAGTCAGAGAAGTTTGACCCATCATTCCTCAGTCTAGTTGACTGATTCATGGAGTCCATGAAGGCTTTTAGCCAGGATTCACGTGCTAGCTTGGCACTTGGCATTGGGTCTTCACCAGCCATTTTAGTTTTACAGCAGTTTTAATGAACGTGTTCTACACTGAAAAGAAGATAAAACAAAACCATATAAGCAACTTATTGTTGTGATTTAAGTCTATATTAAATTGAATTTAAACTCGTAGACTCATGCATTTATATAATTGATCTCCCTCAAGAATTATATAAACGATCCCAAGACTCAATTTCCGTATATTGATAAGCCCACAGTTTGGCTAATTCCAATCGTTGGAACTCTTGGTCGATAGATTTCCGTAAATCCTATCTATTAGTCCATCTCAGTCACTGGAATATTATCGAGTGACCATGATGTTGAGATAAAATAAATCATCTGTTCCCACTTACCCGACGTAGAAGGGGTCATATTATGCCTACCGACGAAGAAGGGATTCATGGGAGGCTGATTTATAAAGACTAATCTCAATTTTTATACGAGGAAGACCCCATCAACTTTTATTTATCCATATTTAAGTGAACTAAAAACTAGCATTTGCGTGAATGAATTAAATAAAGTGATGGCTTTTAAATTGACATGTGACATCTGTATTGTCACAGAAAACTAACGCGTGACCTCTACATGAGTCAGTTTTCAGGCATGATATAGGTGGTTTGGTTTTTAGGCGGAATATGATGCAAGCTATTATCGATGAAAGCGTAAAGATAAATGCAATAAACGTAAATAAAAGTCCTAGTGTGGCCTATCCTACCAAAATAAACATAAAACAACTTGGAATCCACTGTTGGATCCTAGAAGCTTGTCTTGATGTTCCATCTTGGTCCTTGCAGCGGGAGTGAGCATCCGGTCTTCGTCTTGTCTTTGGTCTTCGCAAAATTACTAATTTAAATTACAAAAGTAATCCTAGATACATTCTAATTTAAATACAAAAGTAATTACATGGCAAAAACCCAAAACGGAGATTCAAGATCTCAAAATTACAAGCAAGATCGTGTCCCATCATTACGGTAAAACAATCTTCTAAGGCCACACTAAGTTACAACCGTTTGCAAAAATTAAATACGTTATTGAAAGCATTCAAGGCATTCACAAGACGATAAATAAAATGCATCAACTAAAAAAAATTTATACATGACATAATACTGTTATTATGATTAATAAATTTATACCAAACCACCTTTTAAGATTAAAATTATGTGATTATACCGCTATAATCACCAATTTTAATAAACGTATAATCCATTATTTTAAACTGTTTTAAAACAATATGTATCAAACGTGGGTGAACCGTTTCACTAAACAATACACTATTTCCGTATATAGTATATTATTTTAAGCCATGTGAAAATAAGAAACAAGTTATTTTCGAAAAAGGGAGCCCGAAACAAGAGCACTCGACCGAGCAGCAGAGGCACTCGATCGAGTGCCAGTGTCACTCGATCGAGTGCAGCAAGGGCTCGATCGAGTGACTCTTTAAAACGCAATCGCTGCACTTTTAAATCTAAAACGAGTTTATAACTTGGATTTAAAACGTGTAAATCATAAATAAACAACAACAAAAGATTCACATATTGCTAAAAATATCGATTAATTAACAATATGCAAATTATAATCGAAAAACAAGATCGATTTCTCACAAAAACACACGCGCGGGGCCTGGTACGAGGGCACTCGATCGAGTGCAACAGGGACTCGATCGAGTGCCTAGGCAGATTGCACGGTTTTCTCAAATTTTGATTTTATGAAAGACACAATTGTAAAATTTTCATGGCCTAAGGCTCTGATACCACTTGTGGGGAATAAAACGCGTATTCACCCTAAATTTGCAGGATTATAATGAAATATGCAATTGTGAATATCGTCATAAGATTGAAAACATGAGAAAAGAAGTACAACCTTTAGTCCTCGCGCAAAAAGGCCTAAGAACAGGAATTAATGCAAATTCCCTCCTATAACTTGCACCCAAGACTTTGAATGAGACGAGGCCGCGTGTGCTAGAAATCCTCTCCAATTGCCTTGCAATATAGGGAGAGCCCTTGAGGTTTTAGATGTGAGATCTGAGGTTTTGGGAGAAGAGTGCTCTCAAAACCCTAATTTTTCTTGAGAATTGTTTAAGCAGTGAAACAAGAGTTGTCGACAAAAGGAGAAGTCTCCTCCTTTTGTAACACTGGCCGGCCGAAAATAGGGTTTGGGTAGGAGTGGGCTTTCCACTCTTACCTTATCCCAATGCGTGATTCGACCCATTTAGCTTTAAGTTGTTCGCGGGTTTTATTAATAAATCGTAACATGTTATCAGATATTAATACAGTCGATATATTAATAATGGTCTGACAAAATACGATATTGTATAATTACCCAAATTAATATAACTGTTTATATTAATACGCGAATACAATATTTAATTAAATATAACCGTTTATATTTAATTTACGAATTAATCATGTAATCCGTATTAGCTAAAATTATTTAATCCGTATTAAATAATAATCTCAACATCTTATTGACTAATTTAATAGTCAATACCTCTGACTAACCGTTTAGTCATATCCGGCAAAATGTGACTGTATTTTCATACCTTCACATCTCTCAAACGTGTCCTATAGGTGTGACGTATAGGGACCAGTTGATCACCGCCATCCGTATGACAATAACGTCAAACTTATCTAGCAAGCCAACCGTTATTGATAAACGTGGATCAACTGGTAATAATACAGAAGTATGCCCTTGTGATCCTTAAAGAGATTTAATAAGTCATTGTACTTAATTGTCAAGGACACCAGCCCCAACAGAAAATACTTTGAAATGTTTGGAGCAAAAAAAAAAAAAAGTAGTTTGTGGCAGTTATAAACTCAATTCAAGACGATCTTACCATCTACAACTCAGATTTAAGACTACATGGAGGCATTCTGATTCTTCTTTTCTAGGGCATTGTTCTTGTTCCTCATGACTTATGAAAACTTTAACGATAAAAGTAACGAATTCACAAGACTAGTACTTCATATTTCACATGCCAACTAATTAATAACTCAAACTAGTATGGTCAGACTTTTAAACATAGCAAATGCAATTCAGTTTGTGACATAACAATATACATGAAGGTATTATAAAGGTTATTGTCTCAACGATCTAGACAACGATATACCATAAATATATGAAAGAACGTCAACACTTTTAACATCGTTCAAAATGATTTCCATTACGCATAATAATTAGATTGCTTTATCATGCTAATAAGCTTACCAGTTAAATTTCATTCTACGACTTGGCAAGATTCTCCTCTGATAACATTATTTTGACATCACATACGAACGTCACACAAATAGTTTGAGGTCGTACTACTAGACAGTAAGAGTGTAGGTATAATTGAAACTATTCTATATTAAACTTGACGATGCAAACAAGGTTACGCTATCATATAGTGAGGTTCATATTCATGTCATATGCCTACTATTCATGTTATTAGTTTCATAACAGGATATCACGTAGTAACATCACAAAATTCACATTTGATTAACCTTTATATGAAGCTTACATAAATCACAATTTCACCATTTAAATATTATGTAGCAACTTGTAAAAAAAACATAATTACATAACGACTCGATAAGATTTCACATGGCTTAACATTCTGAAAACGCTTACGAATGTCCTAAACAGTGGAGTTGAAATTTTACCTAAAAAAAATAAACACGCTTTAAATGACTTGCTTTACAAACATGGATTTTCATACTCATATTTGGAACACATGTAAAATGACAGCTAGTACAAACCAGGTAACATTCTGAAAGAATTTTATTAAAATTTTGATTCCTTTGCAAATTTACATTACTACATCGAAACTCAACCTTTCTTATTCCAAAACACGTTGACGATCATTTAAAGCATATATATCACTATATACCATATTAACATTCAGTCGACATTTCATTTGCAGTTGTCATCTAAAACACAGTAAAGATTTTAAAAGAAAAGAAAATAGGATCAACTAAATAACTTGATAGTTATACATGTATATCTAAATAAATTAGTTTCCACCATCGCACGATCACATCTTATCCAAGTATGGAAACATAAACTAGGGACTACTATGAGGTCCCTTATTGATTACTAACTTCATACCGAACTTAAATGTGCACAGTAGACATAAAATTTTAAATACGATATATACCACTCATGACTATATACATTCATGGCTTAGAGCAACACATTCCACATATCACTAGACATGAATTACTAAGGCAATTAGTAGAATAATAACAATCATAATTCTCAAAGTCCGTTCACATTTCATAGTAAACCAAACAGTAAACTCTTGCAAGTATAAGGCATGCAAATAAGAGGTGTCAAACCGGTTCGGTCTACTAGCTTTACCCATAAGACTTAACTTGGTTCCACATCCTTTAACGACATAGCATAGCTGACTCTACTAACCATTTCAGTCAATCATGATCATATCTCTCTACATCTAACCTCTTAGGTAGTTATAGCTTATGGTGCCCCTATCGCCAACTCATTACTCATATCCTTATACTATATCTCTACTTAAGGGTTCAGGGATCAGGAAGCCGCATGCATATCATCATATAATTAATAATTCACAACTCGTGCCATTCATACTCTAAAATTTCACTCAATTATTCAAATAAGTTGGCATGCCAATATCAACCATATTCTTTCGTTGCACATCGTTAACCATGTATCACATCATGACTAACCTCATTCCGCCCCTGCAAAACTGTTAGTACAAGATAACTAGGTCACTATATAGTCTACCCCACTCTTCAATTACTCTTATTGGGTTCCCGAGACAGAACAGAAAGGGCCTAGGTTTGGTGTGAGGGGGCCCCTAACTCATCCCGTTCCTTTTTGGGGCTCCTATCAGTCCTATCCCGGGGTTCATTTTATTTGACTCTTCCTACGTTCATTATTATTCATTTGGTTTAGGCCTGAGGATCGTCGCTCTGATACCACTTTGTAACACCCCCATTTATTTAAGAGCCTTTAGCAAGACATTCTCAAATAAATAGGACTGTTAGCATCCCGGAATATCCGAGGTAGTGAATAACAAGGTAAACAAACCAAAGTACTTTATATAAATACTGATTAAATTTAAACTTTGTATTACAACAACTACGTGGTCCAACTTGGTAAAATGAAAGTACAACTGACGATATCTAAATGTGATCTAACTCTAAGTAGGTCCATGCCATGTCTCTCTCCATGCCCAAGCTCCTAATCCATCTGTCACTGACCTGTAAAATCTACTCCCCATTCCGGATCATCGTAGGTGTCACACGAATACACAGGGTCAACCGCGAGGTTGAGTAGGTAACACAGATAAAACATAAATAACAGTAAAAGTACATCCACCTCCATCTCCATATCACAAGACCCATTATTCTCCACACCAATCACAAGACCCATTATCTCCACACCAATCACAAGACCCATTAACTCCGCACCAATCACAAGACCCATTAACTCCGCACCAATCACAAGACCCATTAACTCCGCACCAATCACAAGACCCATTAACTCCTCCCGATCTCCACAGTGATCAATAATAATAATACAATCCACAGTACAGTAATAATCAATTATATCAACTCGTAATAAGCATCACTTACACATTTCATGCCATAACATGAATCATAATATATTTCCCCTACCTCAATAGCGGATTGTCAACCGAACAGCTGCTAGAAATGTTCCACCTTGAACAACCGAACTCAGTTCCTATAATTAGTATTGAATATCAATTTCTACCCATACAATCGCATTACTAAAATTACTTGACCCTATCCAAACTCACATCAATTATCATGAACTCCTCATTCATATAGATCATCACTTGTCAATTAACTTACTAGTTACAGACTTACTATATATAGACAGTAATAACATAACTAGTATATATCATACAAAAACAACCCATGGTAAAATAATAACAACACCACTACCTATACAAATAAATGTGAATAATGATAATGATAAAACAATATGGAATAATAATAATACTAATATGAATGGCATTATTATCCTATAATTGTAAAATCACCTTAATAATAATCGCCCACTAGTAAAGATAATAAACTAAATGAATAAAACAACAACAACAACAATAATAACAATAATAATAATAATAATAATAATAATAAGTAAAAATACATTAAAGTAGTGATAACATATGATTGGATAATACTAGTAATAATAAAGAGAGTTTGGTTGCTAATAACGTAATAAGAGTGAACACACGCAGCAGCCCAGCCACCAAGTGAACAGCCAGCCAACCTACTTTCCAGCCCCCTTTTGACCACTTTCCGCTGTCTTAACCACTACCACTCCCTCGTGACCAACTTCCCTGGACTACGGTGCAACCATCACCACCTACCACTACCCCAGAAGCCACTCCTGCAGCCGTCGACACCATCCCCAAAACCCCTGGTCACGACAGTCAACCCAGACCTTCTGCGAAACCCGTATGACACCCCCCTGTAACTACACCATTATCCACCCACCAACACCACTCCTAGCCCAAACAACCACCAGACCAGACACCTCACACCACCCACCAACCCCTGACGTCGGACTCCCACCTTCGAACCTCTCCACCCCTTCAAGACAACCCTTACAAAACCCCTGCGCGTACACACTCGATCCCCTGTTTCTGTACCAACCCAGAACCGTATCCCTCTCCAGAACAACGGTCTCCTATCACCACACACACCACCCTCGACAACCACAACCATGATCCACAAACTCCACCCTACCACCCAAGACGGACTCACGTTCACACACGACTCAGAAAGCAAACGAAACAGCCACAATATAACGAAACAACCACAGTATAACTACGAACAGGGCATAAAACGTATACTACTGACATTCATGGTCGTTATGGTGACGGTTACTGTGGCTCGACGGTCGATTAGCAAGGACAACATATTCTACGTACTCCATAGATTAATAAGATGCGAAGAACAAATCTTACAGACTTACACATACAATAAACAACATGACCCAAATACGAGTGAAACCAAAGGAACGTTGGAGGCACGGTGAACATACCTATTTCAGTCCCCAAACGAGCCACCCTAGGCCACTCCGAACCACCGTGTGAACCCTCTTCCCCAACCTTCGATGTGGCGGCTGTGAATGTGTATGATGTGTTAGGTCTCATTGGCAAGGATTAGGGTTTTAATCTCCTTCTAAAGTGGGTAGGCTGAAGTCGAGTAGTAGATTGTTTTGATGTGGGTTTAAGTGTGTCGAAATGGGCTCAAGTGGGTGGCACGCAAAACGAGGCCCATTTCCGTCACTTAAGTATGATTTATCACTAAAAGATTAACTCAACCCCTCACCAACAAAGTATATAGCATGACACACTTATTCGACAATCTCTTATCGAATATAAACGCCCAAACGATGACATCATGTCAAAATAAATAATAAAGTTTGAGATAAAATAACAACATATTAACACCATAATTTCGAGGTATTACACCATATATGTATTCAGAGAATATTAAAGGAATCGTCACCGAATTTTACCCTCATTAAAAAATCACAAGTGTTTGTTTGCTACCTAAATGACTTAAAACGTACAAAGACACTACCAAAACGGGGACTATTAAAAAAATTACTCCTAATAAGTAATTTTTGAACGGGTACTAGGTCAACATTTAACAATTAAGAATTATCAATAACTAATAATTAACAACAACAGTAATAACAATTAACAATTATCAACAATTAACAACTAAGAATTAACCATTATCAACAACAACAACAACCATTAACAATTCAAGTAACAACACTAACAATTATTAACAACAACTACAATTAACAATTCAAGTAACAACACTAACAATTATTAACAATAAACAACACCACCACCAACAAATTATTAGCAACTATCATAGGTCAATTTTTCTATCTAACCGGCTACTATTCTAGGTCATTTTTTCTATCTAATTAGCACTATATATCCTAGATCAAATTTTCTAACTAATTATCTATTAACCTAAATCAATTACACTAACTCACTAATCACAAGGTAATATAAACCAACACTTCCACCTTTAAAAAAATATGGTGAAACCACAATTTAAACTCATACACCACAACTAATGAAACAAATTAAAGCTTTCATAACAGCCCTGCACAAAGAATGAATAAGGGGACAGAAAAATTTCAAAAACTTACATTAGTTTTCTTAGCATCAACTGTAGCAGCGGCAACAGTTTTCTGCAACTGTGCAAATCAAACAAAGAAAAAACCCATCATTATCATTATCACCCAACAAATCAAACAAAGAAATGGAAATCAAAAGCTGCAATGGATCATCATTATCATTATCACCCAACAAATCATTGTCATTATCACCCATCATTATCATTATCACCCAACAAATCATACAAAGAAATGGAAACAAAACTGTAAATTAATGAAAAAAAAACATAAATACATTACCTATTATGCAAGGAGGAGTTGGTAGTGTGGTGGTGGTTGTCTTGGTGGTGGGAGTTTTAGGGTAGAACGCACGAATTTGGGGGAAAAATTAGAAAGGCGAAATAATTGGGAAAAAAAACGAAGTAAGAATGAAAGGGGGTCTGTTTTCAGAAAACATTAAAAAAAATTCCTGACGGAAAGGGCATCAGTACCTAGGGGACGTGTCCATTTCTAACGGATTTGGTGTCAGTAAATTTTTTCTGTCCGAGAATCCGTCAGAAATTGTATTTCACTTTTCAGAAAAAGCTGCTTTGTGTCAGTCCAAATACTGACCGACTATCCGTCAATAAAATTTTCTGACGGACTATCTGTCAGAAATTGCCTCCAACATTTTGTGGATTCCCTAGTTTTTTTTGCGGTCTTTTATGTCGACGGATTTTTGACGACTTATCCGTCAAAAAAGAATTCTGACGGACTGTCCGTCAGAAATTGGTCAGTAGACCGAAACTTCTGACGGATTGTATAATCCGTCAGAAATTCGGTCAGTACTCCGTGTTTTTTTATAGTGTTTCAGATTCAAGTTTTACATTTTAAAAAAATAGTTTATGAGGAGATAGGTTATTTGGCGGGTCAACCGCGGGTCCCCACGGCACGGGGATGATTTTTAAATGTTCACCCGTCGCGGGTCATGGGGCGGGCGTGGGTGCGCATTATAGTTCGCGGATGCGGGCGCGGGTTACCCCTCCTCCGTCCTGCCCCGCCCCATTGACATCCCTAAGTTAGAGCTGACAAATAATGACACGACACGAAAACCCGACACGAACCCGACACGAAATTAGCGGGTTTGGGTTGAGGCTCAATGACCCATTTATGTAAGTGGGTGAGCACGAACACGACACGATATTTAATTGGGTCGGGTTTGGGTTGAGCTCTTTAAACACGAACCCGACACGAATGACCTGTTTACTAAATTAATCGTAAGTTTTTTATCCTCCATCACATAAATATACTTAAACTTTCCAAATATAGACATGACACGAAAACACGACACGAACCCGACACGAAGTTAACGGGTTAGGGTTGAGACTTGATGACCCATTTATTATCTAAGTGGGTCGACACGAACACGACACGAAATTTAATTGGGTCGGGTTTGGGTTGGAGGTTTTGTGACCCGTTTACATGTGACACGAGCACGAACCCGACACGACCCGATCTGCTTGCCAGGTCTACCCTAAGTACAGTGTTCTCGGTTGAATATGGGTGATACTCGGTCGAGCTTTTATAGTATCACCTTATAAGTAGGAATGACAACGAGCCGAATCCGGACCGGGTCCAGTAGGATCCAGATTCAGATCCGCATTGTATACCCTGGATCCAGATCCGATCCAGATCCAACGGGTCCAAATATGTGAGATCCATATCCGGATCTGGTCGGATCCGGGTCCGTTACGGGTCCAAGTTTTTAGCCCCACATCATAAAAAAAACTCATAAGTTATAACACTATTGATATCCATTTTCCGAAATACAATAAAATGGAAAAGTAACTAGTAGCGTGACAATTATGTTCAACCAAATATTACAAGTAGTAATTATTATGATCAAGTAATCCAAACACAAATGAAGAAACAAAATAACTAAGACGTAAAACTTAATGTTTTTACTATAAAAACGAGTCCAGAGACGGATCTGGATCCTTTCAGGGTTTGCGTAGGAGGATCCAAATCCAGATCCGTTTTAAAAGTAGTGGATTCAGATCCGACCTGGATCCAACGAGTCTGAAAAAGTAGGATCCAAATCCGGTCCAACAGGGTCGGGTCTTATGGATTTGAACCGGATCCAGGATCCATTGCCATCCCTACTTTTAAGTGAGGGTGTTCCAATAACTTATCCTCGATGAGTATATGCATATTTGTACTAACTTATCTAAAAATTATTAAAGATATTACTCCTCCATTTTAATTACGTATTTGCTAAATCCTACACATGATTTTACTTAATTCTGCACACTTTTGTCATCTAATTCCGAATTTACCCTTAGTTAAAAAAAAACTCAAAAAAATTCGCGCTCCTCTCTTCCTTTCGCTCCCAACCAAATTGCTAATAATTTAACGAATTATGGATTTTAATTCGCGAATATCACAAGTAATTTCATCTATCTATCAACATATTTAATAATACACGTCTTTTAATGGATTAAGTGAATGTTTTTTCATCTTAAAGAGAATGATTTTTACAATTAGGGTTTAAAATGTAGGGATTTGAGATTTTGAATTATTAAAAGTGGGTCGGTTTATGGCGCCTACTAAAAGATCGATTTATGGCAGATGGTGGTGGTGCGTTCTGGTGGTGAACGTCTGGTGGTGGGGCGAGTGATGGTGGGGTGGCGGAGCGTATATGTTTTTTTGGGGATTTTTTTTTTGCTTTTGATTATTATCCTCTCTAATTGTGTGTGAAAAGTGAGAGTGTTAAAATCGGAATAAGATGACAAAATGTGCGGGATTAAGCAAAATCATGTGTGAGATTTAGCAAGTCCCTTTAATTATTTATTTATCATTTTTATTTTTTTGTAAGAAGTATTTTATCAAAGGAAAGACAAATAAATAATTGAGAAGAAAAAACCTATATTTCCCTTAAATTGGTATCAGATGAATATTATACCCTTACATTTATGCGCAAGTTGTACACTAGTTATGTCTAAATTAATGGTCCGGATGCAACGTAGCCCAGTTTAAAAATAAAACGAGTCGAGAATGGAGAAGGTGACGAAATTACCCTTGCTAGGAACAGCTAAATGACAGCGATGCTCCAAATGACACATCCAAGTTCCAACGAAGTCCAAAGTTGCACTTGTGAGCCTGTTCTGTATAAATCTGGTTGAGGGTAAAACAGTAAATAGGGTAAGACAGTCTACCAAACAATCGAGTCCACCGACGGGGTAGTCGTACTACCGACACTTACTCATCTTGTTTAAGTACAGACTGTCACCCAACACCATCTAAAACAAATCCCAAAATGCCTTAATTATAAACATTATTCTCATTTCATGTGTTACTTCAACATAAAATATACTCCAAATTTCAACTAAACACAATTCATACATTATTGTGTTTTACTGTATTATCATTATTTTATTATATTTTATTAGCAGCTGAAAGCAAGTGACAAAAACAGCCATTTAAAGAGAGAGAAAGATATATAGATGAGCAAGTAAAGAGTATAGAGAGGGAGACGAAGAAGCTGAGGAGGTGTGTGTATGTGATATACTGATATGTACCCATCTCATTTGCTCAAATTTCTTACAATTTGAGCAATTACCCATTTCAGATCTTCCCTAATATCCCTCACCCACAACAATTTAGGATTAAATTCATCTTATTTTCTGGGTTAGATTGCTGATTGAGCACTTACCCACTTCAGATCTCCCTAAAATACCCCTCATCCACACAATTTCATTACATTTTAGAGTTTTAAGTTTTGGGGGTAGCTTCAATGGAGGCCACCGGTGGAATGGTTGCTGGATCTTACCAAAGAAAAGAGCTTGTTAGGATTCGTCATGATAGTACTGATAGTGGGGTGAGTTTCATCCACTCAACCTTTTTTGTTTCTTAATTTCTTTTGATTGTGATATGATGAATATTTGTTTTTTATTTATGGTTTGGTGCTTACATTTTTGGTCTAAGATCTGTGCTGATGGTGATTTGTGGTGTTATTTTCTTAGTTGATTTTAGTAATGGTGGTTGGTAGATCAATATTTAAGGATTAATAATGTATTGATTGATGATGTCTTGTTTATGAGAATGTTTCAACATTAGAGAGATAGTGAATTAATGATGGATGACAATGTTTAAATATTTTCGACTAAGATCTCGTAGAGATGGCAACTATGACTGTAATCTGTTCAATTTGGCCTTTCATTGGTTGTTTGATGCTTGATGGCCTCAGTGAAAATTGAATCAAAGATCAAATTTGTTGATCTTATGTATCCCTTACGAAATTCTGATCAAGTTCAAGCTTCAAAATTTCAAATATATGTTTATGATCCATGAAGATATGTTATCAGTCAAGCTTAATCAACTACTACTATTATCTTATATGCTTATGCTGCTGTGAAAACTCAAAACTCTGTCAAACGCATGTTAGATGTGGCCTTTGGATAGTGTGTTTGGTTGTATCGATTTGGTAACACTCTTTAATATGTTTCACCTTATGGTGTTAGCCTTGTTAGTTGTGGGATGTTTTTGCTATTACATTGACTTGATATGAGTTTGCTTTTTGCGGGAAATTGCAGTCCAAGCCTTTGAAGAATTTGGATGGCCAATTATGTCAAATCTGCGGGGATACTGTGGGAGTTACTCCAAGTGGTGATGTATTTGTTGCTTGCAATGAATGTGCTTTTCCAGTTTGCAGGCCTTGCTATGAATACGAGAGAAAAGATGGAAACCAATGTTGCCCTCAGTGCAAGACTAGATATAAGAGACTCAAAGGTCAGTCTTGTTTTGCTGTCCTTTTTTCGTCTATCCCATTTATAGGCTCCTCAAACTTATGATCAAAATGATGTGAACCACCATTTATTTACCCAAGTATACATAAAGGATACAATATAAACTTACTCACATTTTCCTAGCATATTGTTGTTAACAAATTTTTTTTATAGTCACGATATCTCTCCTATTCCTATCTCCTATATAGTACTTCCTCCATTTTGATATGATGTACCCATTTTATTAAAATACTCCACTCATATATTCAACAAATAGATACATCGTATAAAAACGGAGGAAGTAAAAGATTAACAAAGCTAGAATTTTGCCGCCTAAGACACATTCTACTATCTAATATTTATAGTTGTTCTTTACCATATATAAAAAATTTCAAAAACTTTCCTTCCAATTAGACTTGGCAAACAGGTCTTGTCGGGTTCGTGTTCGTGTCACCTTTAAATGGCTCATGACCCCCACAAACCTAACCCGACCCAATTAGATAAACGGGTCACATGTGTCAACCCTAGCCTAACCCATTTATTTTTTCAATAACTCAACCCGCGTAACTCATTTATTTTTTTCCGGTCCAACCCATATAACGCATTTCAAAATTATTTTTTGTACTTTTTTTATTGGACAAGGCCCAAAAATGTTAATAACTTGCCTTTGATTTTATACGGGTTGAGCAGATGAATGGATGTATCATAACCCAATTATGACCCATTTAAATAAATGGGTTATTCGTGTCGTGTTCTTGTCACAAGACCCAAACTCTAACTCTAACCCAACCCATATAAGTTCATAAGTTCGAATCGTGTTCGTGTCAACCCAATTTCGTAGACCCGAACCCGCTAATTTCGTGTCCGGTTAGTGTCGTGTTTTCGGGTCGGATCAAGGATTGCCGCCTCTACTACAATCACCATTTACTTAAATAAGAAGCGATTTCCCTCCAAACTTCATTTACTTGAGTAAAGAAACAAATAAACATTAAATATAACTGATATTATTAAGTTCATGAGAATAAACTATCATTAAAATAAGTGGAGATAGTTTACAAAGTGAAGTTATTAGCTTTGCGATAAAAAAATTATTAATAAATAAGAGTACATTTCATGACATTTTAAATGTAAAAATAAGTTAATGACAAGATTTTAATGACAACTTTCTCTAATCTCTACAAATATCATGATGTAGCATGAGATCTATACTAGTTTGTGAATAATTGTATTACATTAGGAAAACAATATACTAGGAATATACCTAAACATGCTGTATATTGTGAGAATTCGAAATTACATGATATCAGCTATTGACCATCGAATCAAAGTATAATAATAAGGAGCTAGGGAGTATTTATTACCTACTATGGGTGAAACTGATGGTGCATTTTTTACAGGGAGTCCTCGAGTGGAAGGAGATGAGGATGAGGAGGATGTTGATGATATAGAGAATGAATTCAATTATGCCAGAGGAGCTAGCAAAGCGAAACAACAATGGCATGGAGAGGATATTGACCTCTCTTCATCATCTAGGCATGAATCTCAACCAATTCCTCTCCTAACTCATGGCCAATCGGTGGGTAAAAATTACAGTTCTTCTACTCTTTTTTTTTTCTTATTCTTTGCATTGCTAGAAGTCCTCTTTCAAGGCAAACATCGTCTATGTGCTGTTGAATGTTTTGTTTGGGTACCAAATGGTTAGTAGCTATATTTCTTCGTCTATGTACTTTTCTGCTGGCTTATCAATCTGAAATCTGAATGTCAGGTTTCTGGAGAAATACCAATGGCTACACCAGACAACCGATCTGTGAGAAGCAATTCAGGTCCTCTAGGTCCTGAGAAACGTGGTAACCACTCGCTTCCTTATGTTGACCCATGCCAACCAGGTAATTTAGTGACCTTATCATTGTAGCACATCCCTACTTTATTATATGGTGTAGTTTTTTCATCATGAATGGAATGTGTTTGTGACAGTTCCTGTGAGAATTGTGGACCCTTCAAAAGACTTGAATTCCTATGGGCTTGGTAGTGTTGATTGGAAAGAAAGGGTTGAAGGCTGGAAGCTTAAGCAGGAGAAAAATAATGTGCACACAAACCGTTACTCCGAAGGAAAAGGAGGTGACATTGAAGGCTCTGGTTCGAATGGGGAAGAACTACAGTTGTGAGCATCTCTCTTGTGGTTTCTGATATTTTCTGTGCATATTTCTCATGTGGTGTGACTTGACAGCTCCGTGAAAGGACCATGTTAGCTGTATCCGTACCCTCCTTTTCCCTGTTTGTTCTGGCCTAGAAGTTTTCATCTGATTTGCTGCTTACATTCACTTTCATAACTTCTTTCAGAGCCATTTCCTTGCTTCTCCAAACCGTTTGTCTAGGATTCATTGTTTATTTTGGTCTGGGTGTATTCCAAGGGTTTTGCAACTGCACAAGTCCATATTAGATGGTCTCATGATATTATTATTTTAAGACCGACTCATATAAGAAATGGGGTAGGTATTCTACAATCTAGTGGATTAATGGGGAAGTAAGTGGAGTTTTTGGCTAAATGGGAGGGTCTCACATTATATCAACATGAAACTGTCTTTTGAGAGACTAAGGCCCTGTTCTTGTAGATACTTTCAAATCAGGTCAGGGTAGGCCCTATAAGTTCAATTCAGTTTTGTTTTACGTTTCACTTTAGTTCAGGTCATGTCTTATAAGTTAAGTTTAGTTCAGTTCAAAGAGTTTCAGTCCATAAGAACGGGTCCTAATTGTTACAAGGAAGGGTTGATAAAGATTAAGATTTTCGTCACCCATAATGTGGACCATAAACGATCAAATCATGTATGAGAATTGTGATAATATCAGACTTCAACTTCAAATTTCTCTTTTCTATCATTAACACAAGTCTTGTTTTACAGGGCTGATGATATTCGTCAACCTATGAGTCGTATCGTCCCTGTTTCTTCAGCCCATCTCACCCCTTATCGTGCCGTGATCATCCTTCGTCTCATCATCCTTGCTATCTTCTTGCAATATCGTATTACTCATCCTGTCAAGAATGCATATCCTCTATGGCTTACATCTGTAATTTGTGAGATCTGGTTTGCTTTGTCTTGGCTTTTGGATCAGTTTCCAAAATGGTACCCCATCAACCGTGAGACGTACCTTGACAGGCTTGCATTAAGGTTTGTTCTTTGATTTTAAATGAATCCCTTCTTCAGACACCAGTACTTGTATAGTTGTATGAGACTGTCTCACAGTGAGACTTACTAACTACTACTTACCCATATAATTGGATTAGATATTAATAAGTAATTAAAAACATCTTACCACGAGGCATAATTTTAGTTATCGGCCGCAACGCTGTTACCAGATCAAGATCTAAAGGGTTAGGAGTTCAGTGCAGCAGTGTGGCCGCATTTACCGTGTTTTGAAATGATATTGACTGCATTTAGTGAGATTAGGTCGTGGTCACCAGTATCGTCACGCAATAGAAAACAAGATTTAATATCCATGCACTCACTTGTGGGGCCCATCTCGCAGGAAAAGATAGTGCAGTACACGACTTGCTGATCTTCATATAGTTGTTAGGACTATCATTACATTGTTTGGGATATTGTAGTGAAGTTCTTATTTTTCTTGCAATTTCTGGTTACTTTTGCTAGGTATGATCGGGAGGGAGAACCTTCACAATTAGCTCCTATTGATGTCTTTGTCAGTACAGTGGATCCTATGAAAGAGCCGCCTATAATAACAGCTAATACTGTGCTGTCCATTTTGGCGGTGGAGTATCCAGTAGACAAAGTTTCTTGTTATGTTTCTGATGATGGGTCAGCGATGTTGACTTTTGAGGCTCTTTCTGAAACTGCTGAGTTTGCAAGAAAATGGGTGCCATTCTGTAAAAAATTCGCTATCGAGCCTAGGGCTCCAGAATTTTACTTCGCTCAGAAGATAGATTACTTGAAAGACAAGATCCAGCCTTCTTTTGTGAAGGAACGCCGAGCAATGAAGGTAAATTTTTAGGCATAGATTGTCTCAAGAGCCATTTTGGTAATAAACCAGCCCCCTGTTCATAATACAGTGGCTTCACGAAATTCGGAATAATATGAGACATTACAAAGTTATTAAATTATGTTTTTCAAAATTTTCACTTTACCCTAAACAGTATGATAAAATTTTACCTTAAAAGTTAACAATCGTATTCACACTTTTTTTATCATCTTCTTTTTGCAGAGGGAATACGAGGAGTTCAAAGTAAGAATCAATTCTCTTGTTGCTAAAGCACAAAAGATGCCTGAAGAAGGTTGGACAATGCAAGATGGTACAGCTTGGCCTGGAAACAACCCAAGGGACCATCCAGGAATGATTCAAGTAAGTTGAATTCCTTAAAGCAGTAAGTGTTATGTCCTTTGATTTCTAGGCTGGTGTCAAAATCCTCTAATCTTTGCTTTACAGGTGTTTTTGGGCCACAGTGGAGGGCTTGACACAGATGGTAATGAGTTGCCGCGGTTGGTCTATGTTTCTCGTGAGAAAAGACCTGGATTCCAACATCACAAAAAAGCTGGTGCCATGAATGCTTTGGTTTGTATTTTCTCAATTTCTGTAATATCAGTTCTTCATAATCGTTTTGGACTGTGCACTATTTATTTATCTCACATTCTCTTCAAAATATTACTTTGAAATCCTCATTTCCACTTTTTTAACATATCTAAGTCTATTGTTCATGTGCATCTTTAGGGTTAGTTTTTGTAAAGTGGAAATGACTTAATTACCCTCTATTTTTCTGCAAACAACTCATTGCCGATGGACCCTCTATCTTTTTGTATGGGAAACTTGTCTTTTCAATCTAAATATTTCCAAAATCAAATGAAAGTAATTCACTTAGATAAGAGGGAGTAGTATAGTTGCTTACTTGCATTGCTGTACTTTCATTAGATGCTAAAGCTCTTTTCCACGAGACCGCGAACCACATTGTGTATGAGTTACCAAGGTTTATGCGACTGCGTTTTGAGGCAGTATTGGCCAAAATTTGTGGCCCCACAACCAAGTTCAGGCTGCCACGATCTATTACAAGATCAGGCTGCCACTAGTTACACCGAACATTTTGTCTCAAACAAAGATTTAAGGCCATGCCAGTGATCTATTTCTTTCTTTCTTTCACTTACAGAGTATTAAGCATTGTGCCCTGATTTGCCACAGCCTATAGTCCTTTTTTGTCCACTGTATTTGCTGTATGTGTACTTGAGATTAATTGTATTTTGCTGTGCAGATTCGTGTGTCTGCTGTTTTGACCAATGGTGCATACATACTCAATGTCGATTGTGATCACTACTTCAACAACAGCAAATGTCTTAAAGAGGCCATGTGTTTTATGATGGATCCAGCTTATGGAAAGAAAACCTGCTATGTGCAGTTCCCTCAGAGATTTGATGGCATAGATTTGCATGATCGATACGCTAACAGAAATATAGTGTTTTTTGATGTATGCGACTTACCTCTCATTTATCCAAGTTTTACATTAAATTACATTTTAGTCTATAAGTTTGAATAATTTGTTATCCTTACATTTATTAGGTCAACATGAAAGGGTTGGATGGCCTCCAAGGACCAGTTTATGTGGGAACTGGATGTTGTTTCAACAGGCAAGCTCTCTATGGCTACGATCCAGTCTTGACAGAGGAAGATTTGCAGCCAAATATCATTGTAAAGAATTGTTGTGGATCGAGGAAGAAAAAGAACAAAAAGTACACGGATAAGAAGAGGGGACCTAAAAGAAGTGAGTCATCTATACCGATTTTCAACATGGAAGACATCGAAGAGGGAGTTGAAGGTAAGTAAATTAAGTTCATGTTTTCAACCCTTTTACTTAACGGTCTTATATCTTTAGAGTACTTGATCAAATCACTTTGGTCGTAATTGTGGTAATATCTGATACTCTCTCCATTCACTTGGATGGATTTGGATTCACTGCATTTTTCGTTTTGGATCATTCAAACAAAATCACTACATTCCTGCTCGGGGTTTTGATTATGAATATGTCATTACAACGTCTGTGGATTCCACTCTCCATCGACTTATTTTACTTTCTGCCTCTATTCACTCGACATAAATGCTGTTCCCAGTTAGACCTTTCTTAAAACTTATGTAATGTGAGAATGTAAATCCAAATGAACAACCTTTTACAAGTTTGTACTTCTATCATGGCAAGAAGTAGTGTAAGGTGCTATTACTAAGATCCATAACTGTCCAAACATAAAGTGCCCACCTTCTCTTTTGATCACACAGGGTATGATGACGAGAAGTCTATTCTTGTCTCTCAAAAGAGACTGGAAAAGCGATTTGGTCAGTCTCCAGTGTTCATTGCAGCCACGTTCATGGAGATGGGTGGTATTCCACCTTCAACAAACCCTGCAACTCTTTTGAGAGAAGCCATCCATGTCATCAGCTGTGGATATGAGGACAAGTCAGAATGGGGTAAAGAGGTGAGCATAGCAACATCACATTAATTCTATTCTGAAAATTTGCTATTTGTTATGATGACAAATAGTTTGTTAAGTCCATTTAATTCAGTTAACTCTGGGATTGGTCTTAATCATGAGACAATCATAATTGACAGTGTACTTTGTGCGCAGATTGGTTGGATTTACGGTTCTGTCACCGAAGATATTCTGACAGGGTTCAAGATGCATGCCCGAGGCTGGATTTCGATCTACTGCATGCCACCAAGGCCGGCATTTAAGGGTTCAGCTCCCCTCAATCTTTCAGATCGTTTGAATCAGGTCCTTCGGTGGGCTTTGGGATCCATCGAGATTATGCTTAGCAGGCATTGTCCCATATGGTATGGCTACAATGGGAAGCTGCAATTTTTGGAGAGATTGGCGTACATCAACACCGTCGTTTATCCCTTGACGTCAATTCCACTCATTGCCTACTGTATTCTGCCGGCTATGTGTCTCCTTACTGACAGATTTATCATTCCTGAGGTGCGTCAATGTCTGACCTGTAATTTCTCTTAAATATCTTCCCCTTTTTGCTAAATTTCTGTTCCTTCAGTCACCTAGAACCTTCTTGAATAAAGCTTTCCATACGCCAAGTTTTGAGACTTCTACCTCCATGGCTCCTCGCAGCTTATTGTCCCTGTTTGACTTATGTGGTTAATATTTTTCTACTTTGACCATTTTACATTTCTTACTAAAGGAAAATGAGTTTGCGTCACGCACAGGCATAAGTATTATCGTTCTCACGTTAAATATTATATACTTTTAGGCTGTAGCTAGTGTATTGTAAGAAGGTAATATGAAGGATATATTTTACTCTGTTGGTATTTGACCTAACTTGGTGCTCCTTTGCAGATAAGCAACTTGGCTAGTCTATGGTTCATCATGCTCTTCGTGTCTATTGCTGCTACCGGAATCCTCGAACTTAGGTGGAGTGGAGTTTCCATCGAAGATTGGTGGAGAAACGAACAGTTTTGGGTCATTGGTGGTACCTCGGCCCATCTTTTTGCCGTCTTTCAGGGTTTGTTGAAGGTGCTTGCTGGCATAGACACCAACTTTACTGTCACTTCCAAGGCAGCTGATGAGGATGGTGACTTTGCCGAGCTTTACTTATTCAAATGGACGGCGCTCCTCATCCCGCCCACTACCGTCCTCATCGTTAACTTGGTCGGAGTCGTTGCTGGCGTTTCATACGCCGTTAACAGCGGGTACCAGTCGTGGGGTCCACTCTTCGGGAAACTTTTCTTTGCCCTTTGGGTGATAGTTCACTTGTACCCTTTCCTCAAGGGTTTGTTGGGACGTCAAAATCGGACCCCGACCATTGTCATTGTCTGGTCCATTCTATTGGCATCCATCTTCTCCTTGCTTTGGGTCAGGATCAACCCTTTCATGTCCGACCCGAATAAAATATTGGCTGCTAATCAATGTGGTATCAATTGCTAAGATGCTCCCCAAGTTATGTTCTTTCTTCTTTTTTGGCCCAAACTCTCAGCATTCTAGTCGAACCGTGTACCGAGTTCGTTGGTATTTATGTATGTAGCATTGTGATAAGTTATAATTGTAGAAAACGTATACAACTGTATTCTTTTGGACAATTACTTTATATACTCTGGTGAATTCTTGTATTTAGTATCGTTGTTAACATTGAATGTCATGGTTTTACTCGTCTTCCCTCTTTTGGGGTCAAATTTTGGTGAAAAGAACCTCGTGCTGAAGATAAAAGTGACGTACACCACGGTGTATCACCGTAACACCAACTCGTTATCAACTCGGTTTTTCGAGGTAGTGAAGTTGGAGATACAATCAAAAACACCTTAATTATGATTAATGATTAAATGTTATACAAATTTAACGGATGAATGAAAATACAACTCATGATACAACTTATGACAACTACGCCTCTAACTACCAAGTACTATTCGGTGACTGCTGATGCTCACACAACTCTCACAAGCTAACCTGACTCCTCATGTGATCGGAAATATTATATGGTTCAACACCGGCCACCCCAGAAATGTGCCGGAAATGGGTAACAGACAAACAACACTGAACACATCAATTTCAATACAATTAGACATATTATGCATGCAATGTAATGACATGCATTAACAAAACGACCGTGATGGTACCAGAACACGTCCAAACGTATCCATAACCAACATCACCAACCCGTCCAACTGTTCTCACAACACAAAGGTGCCAGAAACACGTCCACGACACCGACTCCGAGAACTACCCGTGGTCCCCTGTCAGGGGACGTGTCTCAACCACATGCGCCCCTAAAACTCGAGTTATTAATGTGCACATTCCTCTTGGAGTAGGAAGCTCGAAGAGGGAACTCAAGCGAAAGACGCTCTCTCAACCGTCTTCTGTCTCCACAACAACCTCAACAATGATCTGTCACCAACACCAACAAACACAATAACACAATTGTTAGAATGTGACTCGTTTGTCGCGTTAATATGTCGAAGTTTTATTACGGTGAGCAATAAACTAAGAGGGGATAAAAGGGAAACTCGGAAATAAATGGGAAACAATGAAACTGCACGTCCAATTGTACGCTGGTACTAGCTTTGATGATGTCAGCATGACATCTTGGTTTATGCTTCCCAAATCCACGTGCTTGATTTAGTTTTGGAAATTAAAGTATCCAATTGTCAATTGGTTTCTGTGTTTACGTAGGATACTTCCTTATTTCTATAGTTTATTTGTTTTGGTAAGTTTGTTTTAGAAATTAGTTTCCTAATTGTATTAGTCTTTGTCAGGGTAGTTTACTATATAAACACTACTCCGTCTTAGCTATTCTTTAAGGAGAGATTTGTGAGGCAAACACTTTGAGAGTTTTAAGAGGCAGATCTAGAAAAACTCTGTGCTCATCTTTTGTAATTTGTAATTCTCCCGACATAGTGAAATATTTTCCCTCGCCCTGGTGGATGTAGCTATTGCATTGATAGTGAACCACGTAAATCTTGTGTGTCTTTTATTTTTTGCATCTACTCCGTATCGCTTCCGCACAACAATTGGCACCAGAGCTTTGAGTTTTTTGGATCCAGGGAGGAGAAGATGACATGTGACACTATAAGGATTGAGAAGTTCGGTGGGAGGAATAGTTTTGCACTATGGCAATTGAAGATGAGGGCTTTGCTAAAGGAGCGGTGCATCTGGAAACCCTTGACGTAGGGTTTCTCTACGAAGGTAACGAAGACCGAAGCTTCGACTGCGGATGCTCAACTTAAGGTGACTGAGACGGAAGATCCTGCCTTGATAACAATGGAGGAGAGGGCTCATTCATCGATCTTGTTAAGTTTGTCAGACGATGTCCTAACTGAGGTAGCCGACGAGTCGACTGCAGCGGGGTTATGGCTGAAATTGGAGAGTTTGTACATGACAAAGTCGCTCACCAACAAGTTGTTGTTGAAACAACGTCTATTCTCTTTCAAGATGCAAGTAGGTATGTCATTTCGTGATCATCTGGACAAATATAATACTATATTACTAGATCTGCGTAATATAGATGTTAAGATTGAGGATGAAGATGCTGCTTTAATTCTGCTGGTTTCTTTACCGCGTCATATGAGAATTTTGGGGATTCTTTTGTTCTTAGTAAAGAAGCATTGACCCTAGAGGAAGTGAAGTCAGCACTTTGTACTAGGGAGTTGCGACAAAAGGCAACTGTCGACTTAGGAGACGGATCAGGGGCAGGTTTAGTTGTTAATGCTAAAAAGGGTGGAGCTCAGAAGAAAAAGGCTAAGGCTAAGAGTCCGGACACCAATACTGCTAGTAGTTCCGTTATCTGTTTTCTATGTAAAGAACCCGAGCCTAAAAGACCTAGTTGTCCTAAGTTGAAAGCTAAGTCTAATGCGGCAGTAGTACAAAGTAAGAATGTGGAGTACGATTCTGAGGCGGATTATGCACTTGCAGTAGATTGTGTTCGTCCTATAGATCGTTGGATTCTAGATTCTGGGTGTTCTTATCACATGTGTCCAAACAAACATTGGTTTAGTAGTTATGAGTCCTTTAATGGGGGTCACGTTGTTGTTGGTAACAATGCTACTTGTGAGGTAGTGGGTATTGGGTCGATTAATGTGAAGACTGCTGAGGGTAAGAAGTGTACTTTGACTAATGTGAGACATGTTCCAGCCTTGGGGAAAAATCTTATGTCACTTGGTTCATTGAGTGACTTAGGATATGAGTTTCGGGGTAAAGGGAATATTTTGTTCGTCACGAAGGGTTCTCATTTGGTGCTAAAAGGTGTCAAACAAAATACCTTGTATGTATTTCAAGGTGAAACACTGACTAGTTCTGCAGTTTGTGCATCCGTAAATCACGGAGAGATGACTAATCTTTGGCATAAGAGGCTTGGTCATATGGGTGAGAGAGGGATGCAACTATTGTCCAAGAGAGATCTTCTTAATGGTGTCAAGGTGGGGAACCTTGAGTTTTGTGAACATTGTGTGTTTGGTAAAAAACACAGATCTAAATTTAGCAAGGGCAAAAGAAGTCCTTGATTATATCCATTCAGATTGTTGGGGGCCTGCTCGTGTTGAAGGTTTGGGAGGTTATTATTATTTTGTTACATTTATTGATGACTATTCCAGATATACATAGCTTAGGTTACTGAAGCATAAGAGTGAGGCTTTCAAAGTCTTTGTGCAATGGAAGACTTTGGTGGAAAATCAGAAGGGTAAGAAGATCAAGAAGCTACGAACGGACAATGGTTTCGAATTCTGTTCAGGAGAATTCGATGAGTTCTGTAAGAATGAGGGTATAGGAAGGCATCATACCATCAGGGGTACACTACAGCAGAACGGTGTAGCAGAACGAATGAACCAGACACTTTTAGAGAGAGTTCGATGCATGCTCTCTAATGCAGGTCTTGCTAGAAGGTACTGGAGTGGAGCTGTTCTTACAGCTTGTTACTTGATCAATCGTGGGCCTCATACGAGAATAGACTGCAAGATTCCTTATGAGTTATGGAGCGGCAATGTACCGAATTATTCTACACTGAGTGTCTTTGGATGTGTAGCTTATTATCATATAAAAGAGGGTAAGTTAGATCCGAGGGCAAGGAAAGGGTGCTTTCTAGGATATGGAGATAGAGTTAAAGGGTTCAAGATTTGGTCTCCGTCAGAGGGTCGTGTTATTATTAGCAGGGATGTTACTTTGATGAAAATTCCATGTTTATTTCTAAGGAGGTGTCCGAGGGTGTTGAAAAAGATAATAGTGCCAAGAAAGGGGTGAAGTTTGAGGTGGCTCCTGCCACTTTATCTATGTTACCACGGGTTGTGATCGAGGATGGTGCCAAACCAGTTACTACTTCTAGTCCTGTGACTACTCATACTCTAATTAATGAGGAAAGTCATCAGGGTGAGTCTTCTAGTCAACCGACTGATCTTACTAACTTGCCTAAACGTGTAAGTAAGAAGACTAGTAGGTTTATTGAGGAGATTGAGGGTCGCAAAGTTTGCGGCAATAATTGCTATGTTGAGGAGATGATTGGTTATGCACTACAGGTAGCTGATGATATTGAGTCTGAAGAACCATCATCTTATAAAGAAGCAATTGTTAGTAGTGAGTCAGTGCAATGACTTGCTGCTATGGATGAAGAAATGGAGTCTCTTCACAAGAATAATACTTGGGAACTTGTGCCACCACCAAAAGGAAGAAAATTGATAGGGTGTAAATGGGTGTTCAAGAAAAAGGAGGGAACTTCAGAGGCTGAGACAGTTAGATACAAAGCTAGACTTGTTGCTAAGGGGTTTAGTCAGGTAGAGGGAGTTGATTATGTGGAGATGATGAGCTCTATTTTGGTCATAATTGTCGTATTTACTTCATTTTCGGTCCCAATTCGGCCTCGTTTTGCGTGCCTTTGCTCGTTTTTACGTCCATTTCCTAGACTATTCCTATTTGGTTTCCATGTTGTAGGTATTGTGACGGAAGCGAAGAAACGGGAACAAACGAGGTGATTTTGGAGCGAAATATGAAGATATTATGAAGGAAAGGCTCCTGGAACTCTCTGCCGGTCCCAGACCGGCAGCCGGCTGGCCGGCTGAGAGGCTTGACTTGACCATGAACCAAAAAAATGCGAAAATGTTACAGGGATTTGTCATCTGACTCCCAGCCGGTGCCCGACCGGCAGCCGGCCGGTCGGCTGAGGATCATGCATACTTCAAAATTACTTCGAAAAATCAGAAATGTGATTTCTGCCTCCCAGCCGGTGGCCAACCGGCTGGCTGTACCTGTACGTTGAAGAAATTGAAGAAAAAAATCAGAATGAAGAAACCAGCCTCCCAGCCGGTACCAGACCGGTAGCCGGCCGGTCGGCTGAGGATCAGGGCATGTGAAGGAAAAAGAGAAAAAAATCAGAAGTTTAAGTTTTGACTCTTAGCCGGTCCCAGACTGGCAGCCGGTGGACCGACTGAGAGTCATATTTCAGAATTTCGCGCAATATATAAACCCGCACTTAGTCTATTTTCATTTACGCAACATTTGAGATATTTTCAGTCTTATTTTAGGGTTTTTACTGTTCCATTGAGATATACTTAGCCATAAAAAACTCTCTTAGAAATTTTAATCCTTTCTTAGATTTTGCTTTAATCTTGTAGTTCTTGATAATCATTTCTTAGTCCTAGAAGATCAATAGTTTACATTTGTAGTTTTGGGTGTATTTTGAAGACATTTGAGAAAATTCTTCATTTGTATCCAAGCTCTTCACTTTAATCAAGTTTTTGGTATAATCTCTCCTCTCTTTACTTAGTTATTTCCTTTGTTTAAGTTTTCTTTATTCATTTGTTTAGTCTTATCATAATACAACATGTTTAGCATTAATTCCTCATTTGTTCATATTTCCTTCTTAATCATGTGTGAGTAGTTTCATTCTAGGGTTAGGAGTTTGCTTGGGTAGTTAGTAACCATGAAATATGCTTAGGGTTAGTCTTGTTTTGCCTCTTTGGTTGAGTTTTCACATCATGCATGTTAAGTGTTCGACGAATTGCCTCAACGACGGTTGGGTATTAGTCTTCGCTATGTTTGCTTTAGGCAATGGTCTTGAGTTTCATGAGCATGTTTATGTGTTAGGTTAGCTTTGTTTATAGCGAAAGCTAGGACGAGTCTTGACCTAAGGGTAGTCGACTCGAGAGAAGAGACGACCCTAGACTTAGCATAGAAGTGAGACAAGACAGTTATCTTATGTTTGGTTACCGACTTACCTAAGTGACCCCCGACACCCTAGTTTTCCTTATCATCAATTTAATCTTAGCATTATTGTTCTTATTTGCCTTTAGTTGTTAGTCTTTTCATAAACCAAACTATTACCCCCGACTTAGGCTTTAATTAGAACTTAACTATTCAATTATCCCCACCATCTTCGCGTTCGACCCCGGACTAAATACTACTTTCCTTCGGGTATACAAATCTTGTTTGATGACCGGTAGTGACGGCAAATTCCGGCCATCAAAATGGCGCCGTTGCCGGGGATGGTGCTAGAAATTGTTTAGTTTAGTTTTAGTTTTAGCTTTAGTTAGTTGTGTTTTCTTTGTTTTGGTCAAAGCTTTGTTAGTTAAGTGTAGAGTGGTTGATATTTTACTCTCCCTAGTGCCTAAAAAACACTAGGACGACTAATTGTGTGCCAAGTTTTTATGCCTAGGGGTGATTCTAATTCTTTGTTTTCGACTTCCGAACCGGAAAGGTTTTTCCGAGCCTTAAGGAGGAGGACTATAGCGGGAGTGAGAATAGCTTTCCACGCTTCAACTAGCCACAACAACCCACCTATATCTCCCGAACCACAAAGCCCAAATCAAAGCATTCCAAGCCCAACCTCCGAAAACTTCGACAACCCATTCTACCAATCACCACCACCCTCACCTCACATTCCAAACCACCCACAAATTCCCATAATGGCTACCCTTAGAGATCACAATAGGCCAAACACAATGATACAACAAACCCCATCAATTTTGGCACTCTTGTGCCCCAAAACTTCGAGATTCACCCTTCTCAAATGAGCTCTATTGAGAAGAATGCTTTTAGTGGAGCCTCTCATGAAGATGCTCACAGACATTTGAGAAAGTTTAAGGGCAAAGTTGCCATGATCAAGAAGACGGGGGTGCCGGAAGAAACTTTGAGGCTAATGCTCTTCCCCTACTCATTGACGGACAAGGCGGATAGGTGGTTGAACATTCATCCCCCTAATAGCTTTACTACTTGGGATGACTTAGCCACGACTTTTCTCGCTAAGTACTATCCATCTTCGAAAACCGCAATGCTCCGTAATGAAATCAGCCAATTTCAACAGGATGAGGGTGAAAGCTTGGGAGAGGCATGGGATCGGTACCAAGACTTGCTTGCTAGGTGTCCTCACCATGGGATACCTACGTGGTATACAACCCAAACCTTCTTTCAAACTCTTCTCCCACGCACCAAAGAGATGGTGAATGCGTCCGCGGGGGGTAGTTTTGACCACCTCCCAAATGAAGATGGGACCGAGCTTATCAAGAAGATAGTGGATTCCGAAGAAAACTATGGTACAAGAGGGAATTCATTGAGAAGAAGTAGTAAATACCCCAATGAAAGCCTCTCCAACTCCAAAGCAAATGAAGAAACAAATGCCAAAATTGATTTGTTGACTAAGAAGTTAGAGGAGCTAACAAAGGGGTCTTCAAACAAAGAGACCAAGGGAAACACTCCGGGAATGTACCAAGTGAGCTACGTTGTTTCTTGTGACTTGTGTGGGGGAAGTGGGCACACATTCGATGTATGTGCTAATAATTCTTATGAGGGAAGTGGGAGTGAAGATGAGTTGTATGCCTTCCAAGCATTCAACAACTCAATGAGTCAAAACACTTTCAACCCGAATTACAATTACTACCATCCGGGTATTCGTGGAAGCCCTTACATGAGCTACAAGAGCACAAATGTCTTGAACCCACACCAAATTCAAAAACCCCAAGTTCAAAATCCACCCGGTTTCCAACCAAGGGGTGGAAATTTCAATCCAAGAAACAACTACCACAATCAAAACTTCTACCAAGGGAGTCAATCAAATCAAGCCAACCAAGGCTTTCCACAAAATTTCAATGACCCAAATTTCAACCCAAATTTCAACAATCAAAACAACCAAAACTTCAATCCACCAAACCAAAATCTCAACCAACAAAACAACCCCAATCAAAACCAAAACAACTACAACCACAATCCACAACAAAATTTCAATAACAACCAAAATCCCAATAACCCAAACTACAATCCAAACTTCAATCAAAACTTTCCATCAAACAACCAAAACCAAAACTTCAACAACCAAGCTCCAAGAGGAAACTCCCAAGGTGGGGGTGCAAGGAACGATTATGGGTTCCCCTTGCCCCTCACCAATGCACCTCATCAAGACTCGACAAGCGATTCCCAAGTGGGGGAGTTGTTGAAGCTTGTCAAAAATATGCAAGCAACTCACACCCAAGAAATGGCGAATTTGAAGAGTGCCAATCAAAGAGAAATACGGGAAATGGAGGCTCGAGTTGCCTTTCAAGCTCTAGCAAACCCACAAAGGCCACCGGGCGGCTTCCTTGCCCAAGGCCAAAGTTCCAAGGATGCCTCACATAATCACCAAGCACATGCGGTGATCTTGAGGAGTGGTACGGAGCTAGAGGACCCGTATAAAGACTACAATTTTGGTGAAGATGAGCCCATTTTGGAGCTTGTGAAAGAGAAGGAAAATAGAGTTGATGCAAGCACTTCAAGGGATGATGAGTATTATGTGGAGTACCTCCCTTATGAGGAGAAAGAAAAAGAAGTTATCTTGGAGGAAGTGGATGCTAGACAAGAAGAGTTGGTTGCACAACCAACTACTAAGGTAACAAGCAAATCAACACCCACCAAGGTACTATCTAACCCTCAACCTACTAGCTTGGCTTACCCTTCAAGGGTCTTGAAAAGAAAAGAAAACTTCAAGTTCACCAACTTTTGTAAGATGCTTGAACAACTTGAAGTGACTCTTCCCTTCACGGATGTGATTTTGAATATGCCGACTTACTCAAATTTTTTGAAAGAAATCTTGTCGGGAAAGAGGATCTTGGGTAACCAAGAAGTAATGGCTATGAAGGAGGAATGTAGTGCACTTCTCCTCCAAAAGGCGCCAAAGAAACTTGGTGACCCGGGGAGCTTCTCTATCCCTTGCATAGTCGGTGATATTCCTATCTCTCGTGCTCTTTGTGATTTGGGAGCTAGTGTTAGTGTGCTCCCTTTGAAAGTTGCTAAAAGGATTGGTTTGAATGATTTGGTTCAAACAAACATCACCCTCCAATTGGCGGATAGGTCCGTCAAGCGCCCTTTGGGGGTGCTTGAGGACGTACCCGTCAAGGTGGGTAAACATTTAATTCCCGCCGATTTTGTTGTCCTTGACATCCCGGAGTATAGCCACACCCCCATCATCTTCGGTAGGCCTTTCTTGGCTACCGGAGGCGTCTTGATAGACGTGAAGAATGGACGGCTCACCTTTAGGGTTGGGGATGACAAAATTGAGTTTAATCTTCCTACTATGATGAAAGGTCCAAGACATGATGAGACATTCACATTGGACATTGTGGAATAAGTAGTAAGAGAAATGGAAGAAGTGGAAGAAGACAAGGAGAGTCACATGGAGCAATTGTGTGGCATCTCAACATGTGAGGACAAAGAAATGGATGAAAGCCTAGAGCTTGAAGATGAGGAGGTAGAAAAAGTGGAGGGAATGCTCCCCCAAAGGTACAACTCAAACCCCTTCCTCCCTCCCTCAAGTATGACTTTCTTGGGGAGGGAGAGGCTTACCCGGTGATTATCAATGCTAACCTCAATGAGCACCGAGAATCCAAACTTATTTCAACTTTGAAGGATCATAGGAGCTCATTAGGGTATAGCCTTGACGACATCAAGGGGCTAAGCCCGAGTCTTTGCATGCATAGAATAATTCTTGAGGAAGGGAGTAGACCTAGAGTGGAAGGTCAAAGGAGATTGAATCCCAAAATGGCGGAGGTAGTGAAGGGTGAAGTTCTTAAGTTGCTTGAGGTCGGCATCATCTACGAGATCACGGATAGCCGGTGGGTGAGCCCCGTCCATGTTGTCCCCAAGAAGGGGGTGTAACATTGGCTACACAAGGGGATGAGACTCTCCTACCGACTCGTCCGGTGACGGCTTGGAGGATGTGTGACACCGTCGTTGAGGGGTGCCAAAGATAAGATTTATAAAACCTCAGCTTAAACTCAGATAGGATAAGTCAAGGGTCGAACCACAGAGAGACAGGGTAAATTATGTTTGTAAATTTAAAGTCTATTGCAAGTAACCAAAAAGGGGGGTTTTGATTTGAGATTTAAACTAACACTAAGTAGCAAACTAACAAGAAAATTAAAATAAGATAAAAGGAGATTAGGAACTTTGGTTCCCCATGGTCAAAACAAGTCAATGAAGGGTAAGAATAATCAAATAACACAATCCCAAGGAACAAAGAATAAACCTTTAGGTCAATATTCTACCCAATCCTTACGGTCTTAGGGTTCCTACAAAAGCACTAAACTTTCGTTCAAGGGCAATCCCAAAGTTGTTGTTAAACTAATCCCAATAATCTTTCAATCCTAAGGATTAGTTCACCAACAACAATGGGGGATTGGTAATTTAATCATCAAACCTATCAAAGTCAAATCTTTATCATGGTTCCCCTAATTCCCAATCACAAGAATTAGCTATGCATACTTTTAATTATGGAACTAACAATTACTAAGAAAATTGAAGAGATGAACATAATTAAAGATGACAATAAAAGAGTAAACATGAAATAAGAAATAACAACAAGATGAATAACAAGATTGAATAAAAAGGAAAGATTGAATTGTGACAAACTTACAACTTGAATGGAAAATCTAAGAATAAAGATGAAAGCTTGGTACCAAAATCTAACAATGGAGTTTTTCTCTAATTGGGGCTGCTTCTCTCTATTAGGACTTGATTATAATTCTATGATAGAAAACTAGATTAAGAACTTGATGGATATCTGAATTATGGACTGAATTAGCTTAAATAGGCGGAATTAAAGAGTTTCCTAATGACCTAAACACTTGTATGGGCTTTTCGGAAACTTCTGGGTCGGTGCTGTGGTCGGTCGACCAATATTTTCGGTCGGTCGACCGCTTTACGGATTTTATGCAATTCCTGGGCTTCAGGCAAATTCTGGGCTTTTCCAATAGGTATCTGGTCGATCGACCTACTTTGTTGGTCGGTCGACCAACTGTCGGGACTGCAGCGCGCATCGTTCTTAAAACAGCTGCCATTTCTTCGTTACTTATCGAAATCAAGCGATTCTCGCGGCGTTGGAAAGCTAAGAGGATAAGCTTTCACCTCCAACTGGAATCACTCCATCATCAGCTCTAGAACTCGAGATATAGCCATTTGAAACAGGCTGCAACATCGAAGATCGATTCTTTGCTTGTAAAAGTTATCTTTAGGCCTTGAAATGTGCGCTAAGCTTCGTTCCTTCTTATCCTTAGTCATGAAAAAGTCCCGAGGGCATAAATTTGGTATAAAATCGTCCCTTTTCCGCATAAATCTGCAAAAGAGCATAAAAATACGAAAGTAGACAATTGTTGGGAAATAAAGGCTAAAACATAGTAAATGAGCGACAAAATGCGTGTAAAAATAGATGTAAAACATCATAAAATAGACACGCATCAAATTCCCCAAACCAAACCTTGCTTGCCCTCAAGCAAGAAATAGACTCGATCTTAACTAATGGAACGATTTCAATCTCAGAGCGAAATTTACATGTAAGCCTAAACCAACGCTAAGTACAAAATGAGAGAGTATATAAATCATGCAAACGAGTTATAGTGTCGTCAAACTTGCAACACTAGAGACTATAGAGACTTTATACTATGGACTCTCGCGGTACGCTCGAGACACTCATGAAGCAAAGGGTGAGTATATGTAAAAGATAGAATGAAGTATATTTGTCATGACACTCACCTAACTACGACCCATGGAAACATGCCTGCAATCTAACATGAACAAGAATTCTACAACTATGTATAACAAACCCGTTAAGTGACTTGGATACATGCAATTGAGGTAATGAAAGATATGTGAGGTAAAAGGTAAAAAGTGGTTAAGATGTTTTTGGATATGTGGGGTTAGTAGCCAAGCTAGTGAAACCGGTTCCCAACAACATATTTCACAACTTTTGATATTAAGAAAGTGCTCTTTTTTGTAGCACAACTCTCACATTATATATAAGAAAGGACTCCCAAATATTTTGAATGAAGTACGGGAGTGATAATATATAAAAGAAAGGGATTTTTGGAACGAAATTTTGAATCTGATATTGTCAGTTGGTCGGCCGACCTATGATGTTGGTCGGTCGACTGACTCCACTGTATATTTTTATTTTTTCGTTTTTCTTTTCTTTCTTTCTTTTTCTGAATTTTTCTGTTCTTTTTCTTTTCTTGCTTTCTTTCTTTCTTTTCTCTTTTTGCTCATGATAGCATACAAACTAAGATGCCTCAAAAATAAACCAAAGACCATAGATACTAGCTTGGAAAGGTAGGCTAAGTATGGGATGTAGTTTTGGGGGAATAAAAGGGCAAATTTGGCTATGTAGGGCTTATGGGTAAATAAGAGAAAAGGGATCCCAAATGCACGTATCAAGACTCACAAAACGAGATAGTAAGACAAGTATATAGCAATTCAAGTTCATGTTTATGCATATTGATGTAACATGTTCCAAGGGGAGCACTACTGACATCCTAGACAACTGGTTTAAGAATGAAACCAGGAAATAAAGCTCTAAAACTTAGAATGTATAGTAGGTTGCCAAGGTATAAGTCAAGTCTCAAGATATGCAAGTTGACAAAAACTCGTAGATATGCGAAAGACTCTCATACTAAAACAAGTTGACAAGGCAAGGTAAAGGCATAAACATGTAGGATAGCTAAATCATCCTTGAAATACTTTCGTTCCGACTCGACCTATATGCTGAAATAAACGTGCATTTTTTGGAATTTTTTTTTTTGAATTTTTTTTCATTTTTGTTTTTGGATTTTTGTATATGCAAGGAAAATAAAGAAAAGAACAATGCAAAACAGAAATGCAATAAACGTGTGACAAAATGCAATGCATGTGACACGAAACCATTCCCCAATCCAACCCGCACAATGTCCCCATTGTGCATTAGCCTAAGTAAAGGTTTCAAAAAATTAAAGGAAAGATGCAATAAAAATAGAACAAAGGGAAATTGGAAAGAACTCACTGGATTATGAAGCGCATGAGAAAAACCTCCCCAAACCAGCGTAAGCTGGGAGGTTTTGGTGGCCAGCAGTGCCACTCAAGTACCCAAGATGACTTACACGATCCTGAAAAAGAAACGAGAAAACCGTAACAGCAGGGCGGTCGACCGACCGATGTAATAGGTCGACCGACCTTCCTGTATATTAAGAAATTCCGAATTTGCAGAGCTCAGGTCGGTCGACTGGTAATGCTGGTCGGCCGACCCCTCTGCTGTACAGTGGTCGTCGGTTCTTCGTCGAAACCTGAAAAAGTAATAAATATGCGCCCAACAAATGCGCAAGATCCCAGAACCAAGCCTAAAATGTCTCAAACGAAGCAACAAAAGTAAAAAGAGTCTAAGTCTAAAAACAAGAAAATAAAAAGTCCAACAAAAAACTGAAATAAAACACTAAACAAGAACTACGACTCAGTAGCAAGATACCCCAAAGTAAGGCACTTGGCTAAAATAGGTCCTTTCAGCAGTACTGACCGCTACCCTGGGCTTCCAGACAACAGGCCTAGATGGAGGAAGGGTATCTGGTGTCGCATAAGCTATGACATGCTTTTTTACTTTGCCCGGCCGGTCTTCTTCAGCAACTTGCTCCAATTTCGTCTCCCCAGTATCTCCAGGATCTCCTATGCCCTTTTTATCATGACCTGCACCAATAGAAATAATAGGATGGTCCTCCAATCTTCTCTTAAGCTCAAGGTCTTTAACGACCTTCAAGATTTTTCCGAGCTGATGTTCCAATTTTGCTTTCTCTAAATGATCTGGATATGGGACTGTAATGCTTGTCGCAGAATCAACAATCTTCGGCTTTTTTAACTTCAGAATCTCCGTCGAGTCATTGATGAAAGGAGAATTAGGTAGCTCAGGAGGCGACTCCATAGTCTGTTCAGGTATCATGGTGAGGTCTTGAATGAGGGAAGGATCCAGCGATTCGGGAATAGAAACTGCATTCTGCTCAGTAACAGTGGTCGGTCGACCTGGTACAGCGGTCGGTCGACCAGACTCCGTATCATCGAAAATTTTCTGTTCTGCAGAAACTGATCTCACGTCAGGTGACGAGGTCGGTCGACCTGCTGTTGTGGTCGGTCGACCTTCTGACCTGTGCATGGGATCAATTTCTTCGTCCTGAACTACGGCAGCATCATCCCTTGGGGTTGGTCCCTCATAAGCTTTCTCAAGTTCTTCGGAACGAGCGTTATTGGATGTTTCAAGTGCGGAAACATGACTTATTTCAATATTTGTTTTCAGTGAATCCCCACATGAATTTCCATTATCAGCTCTATGAACCGCCAACTCCTCAATAGTAACCCAACCCTTGTCAGCAGCTACATTATAAAATCTTCCAATTGTAGTTGAATCAAGGATGGCTCTGTAGTCATCATACAAAGAGCTATAGAATCGGTGGCAAAGGTACCACTCCTCAAAGCCGTGGTGAGGAACGGATCGAACCAACTTCTTAAAACGGGCCCACGCTTCAGGAAATTTCTCATCGGGTCCTTGCTGGAAATTTGAGATTTGAATTCTCAAAGCATTGGTTTTTGCTGGCGAAGTGTACCGTTGGCAGAAAGCCAATGCTAGAGATGTCCAATCTGTAACGCTAGCTGCTTCCATATCAAGGTAACGAATCCATTCACGCGCAGAATCTTTCAAGGAGAAACGAAACAACATCTCCTCAACCTTATCTCGCTCTCCCGCCGATACGGGTGCGGAACAAAAATAATCTGTAAATAGCTCCAAATGCTTCAAAGGATCCTCATCTGGTAGACCTGCAAACTGTTTTTGCTCCAATAATTCGATATAGGAGAGATGAATTTCAAAGGGAAGAATGAATCCCCCTGGAAGGTGGTGTGCTGCTGGCTGAAGATTATCGGAAATAGTAGACATGATCGCAATAGCACTGAGAGTACTCAAGTCTTCCTCTCAAAAACCTGTCTTCTGGAACAAAACTAGAAGAGAAAGGTAAGCAACGGTCTTAAGGAACCGAAGTTCCTTAAGACAAGGAAAATAAACTAAAAATTAACAAACAAAATTATACCGTTTCCCCGGCAACGGCGTCAAAATTTGACACCGTCGTTGAGGGGTGCCAAAGATAAGATTTATAAAACCTCAGCTTAAACTCAGATAGGATAAGTCAAGGGTCGAACCACAGAGAGACAGGGTAAATTATGTTTGTAAATTTAAAGTCTATTGCAAGTAACCAAAAAGGGGGGTTTTGATTTGAGATTTAAACTAACACTAAGTAGCAAACTAACAAGAAAATTAAAATAAGATAAAAGGAGATTAGGAACTTTGGTTCCCCATGGTCAAAACAAGTCAATGAAGGGTAAGAATAATCAAATAACACAATCCCAAGGAACAAAGAATAAACCTTTAGGTCAATATTCTACCCAATCCTTACGGTCTTAGGGTTCCTACAAAAGCACTAAACTTTCGTTCAAGGGCAATCCCAAAGTTGTTGTTAAACTAATCCCAATAATCTTTCAATCCTAAGGATTAGTTCACCAACAACAATGGGGGATTGGTAATTTAATCATCAAACCTATCAAAGTCAAATCTTTATCATGGTTCCCCTAATTCCCAATCACAAGAATTAGCTATGCATACTTTTAATTATGGAACTAACAATTACTAAGAAAATTGAAGAGATGAACATAATTAAAGATGACAATAAAAGAGTAAACATGAAATAAGAAATAACAACAAGATGAATAACAAGATTGAATAAAAAGGAAAGATTGAATTGTGACAAACTTACAACTTGAATGGAAAATCTAAGAATAAAGATGAAAGCTTGGTACCAAAATCTAACAATGGAGTTTTTCTCTAATTGGGGCTGCTTCTCTCTATTAGGACTTGATTATAATTCTATGATAGAAAACTAGATTAAGAACTTGATGGATATCTGAATTATGGACTGAATTAGCTTAAATAGGCGGAATTAAAGAGTTTCCTAATGACCTAAACACTTGTATGGGCTTTTCGGAAACTTCTGGGTCGGTGCTGTGGTCGGTCGACCAATATTTTCGGTCGGTCGACCGCTTTACGGATTTTATGCAATTCCTGGGCTTCAGGCAAATTCTGGGCTTTTCCAATAGGTATCTGGTCGATCGACCTACTTTGTTGGTCGGTCGACCAACTGTCGGGACTGCAGCGCGCATCGTTCTTAAAACAGCTGCCATTTCTTCGTTACTTATCGAAATCAAGCGATTCTCGCGGCGTTGGAAAGCTAAGAGGATAAGCTTTCACCTCCAACTGGAATCACTCCATCATAAGCTCTAGAACTCGAGATATAGCCATTTGAAACAGGCTGCAACATCGAAGATCGATTCTTTGCTTGTAAAAGTTATCTTTAGGCCTTGAAATGTGCGCTAAGCTTCGTTCCTTCTTATCCTTAGTCATGAAAAAGTCCCGAGGGCATAAATTTGGTATAAAATCGTCCCTTTTCCGCATAAATCTGCAAAAGAGCATAAAAATACGAAAGTAGACAATTGTTGGGAAATAAAGGCTAAAACATAGTAAATGAGCGACAAAATGCGTGTAAAAATAGATGTAAAACATCATAAAATAGACACGCATCAATGTGTATTGATTATCGCAAGTTGAATGCGGCCACTCTCAAGGACCATTTCCCAATCCCCTTCATTGATCAAATGCTAGAGAGACTAGTGGGGCATTCGTACTATTGTTTTCTCGTCGGTTATTCCGGGTTTTTTCAAATCCCTATTCACCCGGAAGACCAAGAGAAAACAACTTTTACATGCCCCCAAGGAGTGTATGCTTATCGGAGGATGTCGTTCGGGTTGTGTAATGCACCCGACACCTTTCAAAGGTGCATGATGGCCATCTTTGCCGATTTTCTTGAGAAGAGTATGGAGGTTTTCATGGATGATTTTAGTGTCCATGGTGACTCTTTTGACCTTGGGCTTGCTAATCTTGAAAATGTGTTGAAAAGATTCGAGGAGCACAACCTTGTCCTCAATTAGGAAAAGTGCCATTTTATGGTAGAGGATGGGATTGTGCTTGGTCACATTGTGTCCAAAAGGGGGATAGAGGTCGATGGTGCAAAAGTGGCGGTCATTGAGAATTTGTCACCCCCCACCAATGTGAAAGGGGTGAGGAGTTTTCTTGGACATGCCGGTTTTTACCGGCGTTTTATTAAAGATTTTTCTAAAATTGCCAAACCATTGACTTCTCTCCTTCTCAAGGATGCACCATTTTTGTTTACTAATGATTGTCTTGAAGCCTTTTCTAGGATCAAAGAGGCACTTGTGACGGCTCCTGTCATCCGTGCTCCGGATTGGGAATTGCCTTTTGAGGTCATGTGTGATGCGTCGGATTTCGCGGTTGGAGCGGTCCTAGGGCAAATTGTGGATAAGAAGCACCATGTGATATATTATTCAAGAAAGACCCTTGACCAAACCCAACACACTATTCCACGATCGAGAAGGAGATGTTGGCGATTGTTCATGTCATTGAAAAGTTTAGACAATATCTTGTGGGATCTAGAATGGTGGTGTACACCGATCACACCGCTCTAAGGCAATTAATGTTGAAGAAAGATGCCAAGTCTAGGCTCTTGAGGTGGGTCCTTTTGCTTCAAGAGTTTGATCTAGAGATTAGGGACAAGTCGGGGTCGGAACATGTTGTTGCGGACCACTTGTCTAGATTGACTATTGAAGATCATGGTTTGCAAGATAGGGAAGGGCCGATTAATGAATGATTGCGTGAGGATAGCTTGATGGCTATAGGCAATAAGTTGCCTTGGTTTGCGGATCTAGCCAACTATCTTGTTAATGGCTTTATCCCCGAGGAGTTGGAGGCTAGAAATAGGAGAAAATTGAAGGTGGATGCTAAAAGATACTTTTGGGATGATCCTTACCTATTCAAAAAGTGTGGGGATTGACTCTTGAGAAGATGCGTGTCCAAAGAAGAGGGGCTTGAAATAGTGGATAGGTTTCACAACTCTGCCTATGGAGGACACTTGGCGGCTTCTCGGACTATAGCCAAGGGTCTCCAAGTAGGGTTCTTTTGGCCTTCTATGTTCAAAGACATTCACGATGTGGTTAGATCTTGTGACGCTTGTCAAAGGTCGGGCAACATTGGTAAAAGTAATGAGATGCCCCTCAAGACTATCTTGGAGATTGAGCTATTTGATTGTTGGGGGATTGACTTTATGGGACCTTTCCCCAATTCTTGCGGGAATGAATACATCTTGGTGGCCGTGGACTATGTCTCGAAGTGGATAGAAGCGGTTGCCTCCCCCACCAATGACTCCAAGGTAGTTGTGAAGCTCTTCAAAACCATAATCTTTCCCCGTTTCGGAGTACCCCGAATTGTGATTAGCGATGGAGGTTCTCACTTCCGGAAACACACATTCAAGGCCCTTCTAGCCTCTTATGGAGTGACCCACAAGGTAGCACTTGCCTACCACCCTCAAACTAGTGGGCAAGTGGAGGTTTCAAATCGCCAAATCAAGGCTATCTTAGAGAAGGTGGTACACAAGAACCGGAAAGATTGGTCCCAAAAGTTGTATGATGTGCTATGGGCTTTGAGGACGGCTTACAAGACACCAATAGGAATGACTCCCTAAAAGCTTGTGTACGGGAAAACATGCCACCTACCGGTGGAGCTTGAGCACAAGGCTTGGTGGGCCTTGAAGGAGATGAATTTCGACTTAGATTTGGCCGGGGAGAAAAGATTCTTGCAAATGAGTGAGCTTGAAGAGCTTAGATTTGAGGCATATGAGAGTTCAAAACTCTACAAAGAGCAAAGCAAGAAGTGGCATGATGCCAAGTTGATGAAGAAGAATGTAAGCATAGGAGACCTTGTTCTCCTTTTCAATTCAAGGGTTAAGAATTTCCCGGGAAAGCTTAGATCAAGATGGCCCGGTCCCTTCAAAGTAATGGACATTTCACCTCATGGGGCTTTTGAACTTTGGAGTGAAGGTGGTGGCACCTTCAAAGTCAACGGACATCGGATAAAACGTTATTACCAAGGAGATTCAAAAGGTACAGTAGAAGTGATTGACCTCGGGGACCCACTCCCCGAGGAGGATTGATTTTAAAGGATATTGTTCGTGTAAGGTTTGGTGGAGTCACTTAATAACCACCGTTTGTAAGTTTAACTTCCTTTCTTTCATATAGTTTGCATTTTTAGTTCGACTTTTAGTTTGATTTCTAGCTTGCATGTGAGATTTGGAAGTGTTGGTTGCTTGTTTTTGGTTAATTCTTGAGTGAAGCCGGAAGTTGAAAGGCAAAATTGTTGTTTGCAAAATCAATTTTTATGTTCAAGTAAATTATTTTTCGAAATTGAGTGCAGGTACTTTCAGCCGGCCTACCGGCTGACGGTCCCATACCGGCTGAGAGCACCTGGACACATTTTTGTTTTTGATAGTTTATTTGGCAGATTTCAGATTTTGCACTCCCAGCCTACACCAAACCGGCGGCCGGTCAACCGTCTTAAAGGCATGTTACTTATTCAAATTGACGAAAAAAAAAATCAAAGAAGCTTGATTCCCAGCCGGTCGGCCGACAGCCGGTCCACCGGCTGAGAATCATGAGGGTGAGCCATGTTTGAAGAAAAAGGAAGGGAAGAAGAATCCCCAGCCGGTCGGCCGGCAGCCGGTCCGCCGGCTGAGAGTTTTTGTAAGAAGTGAAGTTGAAGAAGAGGAGAAAGAGGAGAAGAGCTGAAGACCGACTCTGAGCCGGTCGGCCGGCAGCCGGTCCACCGGCTCAGAATCAGATGCCTTAACAAAATATTTTCGAAAAAATTCAAAAACCAAACCCTAACTTTCAGCCGGTAGACCGGCGGCCGGTTCCCTACCGGATGAGAAACACCTGTCGCGAATTAAAACCCACGAAACCCCCCTCTTTTCTCATTTCATCCTCATTTCTTCTTCAACATTGCTTATTTCCCCCTTCTCCCTTACATTCCCCACCTACAAAAAACCCCTCAAAACACTCCAAACAAACCCCTTTCAACCCCTCATCAAATCCCTTCAAGTTCACCATGTTAGGAAGGACCGAGAGAAGATCAAAATCGCGAAATGACCCGATGGTGGAACAAGAAGTACAAAATGTGCTTGATAGCAGCTATATTGGTCCGGATCCGAACTTTCCCGGCCTCCAATTCGCTACTATCCAACAAAAAGGTAACTTTACTTATTTCAAGCATCGCCCCCTTCACCCGACTCGGTTTATTGATAGGGCTGGTTTGAGGGAGTTAGGGATTGAAAGGATTACTGAGGCTCTTTTTGATGGTTTGGGGATGAAAGCCTTGTACGATACTAGACCGGTTCACACCTCTCCCCGATTGACTTGGGAATTTTTGAGCTCTCTTGTGGTTACAAAAAACCGGAGTATATAGAAGGTAGCCTTCTTAGAGTTTCGTCTCATGAATAAGGAACACCGTCTTACTTTGGAGAACTTTGCTTTGATTTTTGGTCTCAATGGAAAATTGCCAATTAAGCTTCCGGAGGGATTTAACACGGAGGCTATTTGGACAGCCATTACCGGTTTAGTGAGTGATAGAACAAAGAAGAAACCGGCTAATAGGGTGCATTTGGCACCGATTAGGATATGGCACCGGTTCATGGAGTGGACCGTCTTTTCTCGGGATGAGCCTCATAATTTCACTACTGCGGAGCTTGAGATCTTAGGGTGTTATTTGGTCAATGGGCCGAAACTTAACATTGTCCATCATATGGCACTTCACTTGAGTAGGTTGGCAACCCAACCTCAGCTTACCACCCCTATTTGTGTTGGCAGGATGGTCACTTTGATAGCCGAAGACCTTTGTCAGAGGCATTTTACGGTGGACTATATCCAGGGTGAGAACGTCTTATCTCGCCGGTACTTGCAGGAGGCCTTGGGGTGGATCAAATATAACCCCAATGATCGGAAAGAGTATTGGCAGATTCGCGTCAATAACAAGTTCAGAATTCTGTGCCTTTGCCTAACACCGATAGGATGAGGGTAGTGCCCGGGAACACCTCCTACCTTTTTGACATTGAGGTCGACCCAGATGAGCTCCCTCCTGATCAGCGTCCTCCCAGAGTTTATACCCGAGATAGGATCGGTACTACCTCCTCCAACCTCCAGTTTGAGGAGCCCGCAGTCACTATGCCTCCTTTTCAGAGTGGTCCTACATTTTTCCAGGGATCCACCTCCAGTTCCGTTCCTCCTCAGCCTTCCCCTATGCATCAGGACCTCATAGATTTTATGGCCCGGGTTGATTTGGGTACGAAGACGGCATCAGAGCTTGCAGATGAGCGCCATGCATTGGCGGATGAGCGCCATCGGGATTTGACCTATAGGCTTGACTACTTGTACCACGATCAGGCCTATGAGACCTTTCCTAGTTATGACCAGTCTGTTCGCCAGGGGTATCATCATGCGGCCGGTGGTCATCCTTCTTACTACCTGCCTCCGGAGCGTGGTTATGTGCCCCCGAAGGGCGTTTTTACGGGGAGATTAATGTTGCCCCGGGCTACTTCTCTAGCTCGATCTTTCCCCCAAATTTCCCCGGGGCTGGGAACTCAGGCCCTCGCCCTCAAGGGCGTCCTTCTCCCCGTGGCATGGTAGGTAACCCCGGAGCTAGTGGCTCGCATGCTTCCCCTTTTCGTGATATAGTGAACAACCCGGATGACTACATGGTAGTAGATGACAATGGAGATGGTGATGTGAGCAGTAATGGAGGTGATGATGAAGATGATGAGTGACCACCCTTGGAGGTGGTAGGTGATGTCTATGCTCCCATTTGAAAATCCAAAGCAAGTAACTCCCTTTAATCCAAATTTCACTTTAGTTTGCATTTTACTTTCTAGCATGCATTTAGAGTAGTTAGTTAGTTTAGTTAGCTTATTTTATTTCGATTTCATTACTTCATATCATTAGTTCAGTTGCATATAGTTGCATTCATTTAGATGCATTAGATTTACATTTTCTACCATATTGTCACATGTAGTTTGCATACATGTAAATTAGAGCACTTAGTTTGCATTTTAGTCTAGTTTTTAGTTTTTCATTTCTTTTGTTTACCTTTGTTTTTATTGCTTTCATAAAAATCAAAAATCCAAAAAAAATTGAAAAACCAAAAACCTTCAAAAACATGTTCTTTATTTTCCGGTTTTTCTCCTAACATTATGCACATAAATAAGTGTGGGGAGGAATAACTGTTTATTTCAAAAAACGCAAAAACAAGTTTTTCATTTTCTCAAAAATTTCAAAAAAGCCAAAAACATGTTGTTTTCGTTCTTTTTCTTCATTTCCCCCTTGCACTTTGTTCCATTGAGGACAATGTAAATCTCAATTATGGGGAGGGAAAATATCCACTTTGTGAATATTTATTTGCTTTTGTAAATATGAAAAAACTTCAAAAATACCAAAAAAATCGAAAAATTTCAAAAATTTCAAAAAACATGTTCTTCCTTTCTTTTGTTTTTGTTCTTTGCTTGCATTATATATATATGTTTGTTGGACTAACAAGTGGCAGATGCAACAACAATCCGAGGTATTAGGAGAATGAAGATGCTTGGTATACTATTTCCTACTTCTTCCTTCCCTTTCCTATTTTCTTTTTATGTTGATAGCATGAAGGAGAACGAGATTTTTGTGCCTTGGATGTTCCTTTGGGGAACTTGTGGTTGTTGTGGATGATGTGCTGCTAGTTTAGTCCTCTTGTTGTTGCATGTTTGTTGTGTTTGTTATTAGTTTACTTTAGTTTCACATGCTTTTTCGTTTTCATAGTTTTGTGAATATGTGTTAGTCGGTTTTCTATTTTGCATTTGTTTGTAAATATGCATAGGAGGTTGAATAGTGGAGGATCTATGCCGTCAATGATGATATTTGTCTTGCTTGTGTCTTACCCCTCCTAATAGCTTGCACTGTTTGATGTCACCTTGTTAGGGTTCTTGCTTGCAAGGACCCGGAAATCTAGGCTTAATGACCAAGTTTCGACCACCTTGTGAGACCGTCTTAGACCTTGACTCGACCTAGGATCGACATTAGCTACTCAAATGTGAGGATAGAGCCTCCTTTTTAGTCGGCCCATCAAACCGACTCAGTTTAGGATTGTGAGTAGTCCTCCTTACGTGGTATGTTATGTCAATACGCATAAGTATGGCGCTCGATCCTTATTTCCGTGTTAATTTCATGTGCATGTGAGACAACTCTTGTTCCAAATAAATCTTCACATTTGCCAAATTAGCCTTGTTTTGACCCTTGCATCTTATTCCCTCTTTTGTTTAACCACTTTGAGCCTTAGCCTATTCATTTGGCCTTAACCACTAGATGAGCTACATCCCAAAAAACACTCTTCCTTGATCAAGAATGGTTGCTTTTGTGGTACTTTGTTGGTGGTAGAGTTGAGATTTTAATGTTGATTGGTGCACTCTTCCGTCGCGGTCACTACTTGTTGTTTTCTTGGTGTATGGAAGTTTGAGAAAAAGAAAAGAAAAATGAAAAATGAAAAATGAAAAATGAAAAAAAGAAAGAAAATAGAAATCAAAGAAAAATTTGAAAAAGTTTTGAAAAATCCAAAAAGAAAACTGTATATATGTGTTTTGAAAGAGAAAAAGGCTAGCAACAAATCCCTTCCATCAAGGGGACATAGAAAAAGTCGTTGCTATAATAATGTGGTCTTTTGATGTTTTTGCACGCGTGCCGGGTTTACACAATATTTGCATTTGATTTGGTTTTCAAGTCGTATGTTAGGGTGTAGACGTTGTTGAAGGAAAACGAGATTCACACTTGTTATCCTAATAATGTAGTCTTACTAATTATTTTACATATTAATTAATCTCATATTAATTTATACTCAAGATCTTATGCATGCAAAATAAAAGCGGAAATAAGGAGAATCGTATTCTTACAACCGGTCTGAAAAGTGCTTAGGACGATCCTCCACGGAGCAACCAAAATAGCTTGCCTCCTTTACGTTGCACCCAAGACCTACCCTTAAACACCGAGACACGAACACGAGCTAGGTGATGAAAACGGTTGCCTTAAAACCGTGTACAATAACAATATTAGTACACTAGAGAATATTATCTAAGTAATATTTAGAGGTTATTGTATTATGTTTCTCACACTAGAATAAAAATACAACATTAGGATTAGTCTTTTAATATGTGTGGTATCACATATATAAAGAGAATGGCCTTTGTTGGGGTGTTGTGTTTTAGGCGTGTGAGTTAAGTGTATGGGAAGAATTAGAAGCTTTTTAACTTACCCATATGATATAGGTAGTCAACCTACAATTTAGGTGTAAGCTACAATAATCATTGTGTTGTAATCATAACACACAATATAAACCCATTACCCACACAAATGTCACACGACACAACTATATGTAAAATGGACCTTCATTTTACAATTTGTAGTTTGTACAATTGTGTAATATGTAACATCTTATGTGTCATATTTAAATTGTATTAATTTAAAATATATTTATCACATAAATATCATTTCTAAATTAATTAAATCATATTTAACAAATTATTTTAGTAATTCGTAATTACCGTCCCAACATATGGTTATCGTAATAATCGTCGATACGATATATTAACAACGTTTGTTATAACCATGAACCATTCATTATACTAATCTTGATATTTCTAAAATATCGTTTAATATTTGACAATTGACACATTTCAATTTCAAATATAAATCTTACTTTAAGATTCATCCTCTGAATTCTCAATATACGGTTTTAAGAATATTGATAAATCTGTATCTTATACAATTAATCAATATATTATTTAAGGGGTGGTCTGTCCTATAGGTGTGACCTAAAGGGATCAACTGACTACCACCGTCATACGACAGTAATGTTAAACTCTAGTCAGCCAATCATTACCGATTAATGTTGGTCAGTTGACTAAATCAATATTGGATCGTCCCTTGCATATTCATTTCATAAGATTTATGACAATGATTTTTATCACTGTCGTGATCGCACTATTGTTGAGGACACATTTCCCAACAATCTCCCACTTGTCCTCGACAAGTGTGCGTCACCAATTCTCTTGTCCTATTACGTCATCTCCCACTCAATGCAAGGTGTCTTCCAGGTCGTACTTGCATTTGATCATATCTTGAGCGGTTTTCTCGATCTGGAGATTTAACTGCTTTGACCGAAATTATCTACCATAGATACCTTCCGAGCGTGGCCACGCATTTTCAGTTAAACTTCTCCTCGAGTGGCCCTGAGATTTAAGACAACCCCGATGAGGGACTGGACAATTCCTATCCTACTGTTCCCTTCGACTAACACAGTCCATCATGACCCAAAAGAAGCCCATTTGACCCCCTTTAACGGTTGATAGTAGAGCTAAAATCAAAGTCAATCTGAACTGTGCCACCTTGGGCGAACAGTCTCAAGTCTAAGAATCGACTTATGTGAATAATATAGTAGCTCTCGCCACGACCAGGCTAATTATAAAATTTCCAGAACTCTATAAGTGGTCACTAAATGCCCGACAAAGTGTTACACAGTCTGCCTATGTGATCGACTAGTCATCCCATATGACTCTATGACATTTGAACTTGCCATCAATCGCCTCACACTCTAGTCGCTTCGAGACGTCACCTCATACAAGCGACTATGGGCTATACTAAGTTTATCCAGTTCACTTTACGGGGTTCAAATTGTCTCTTACAATCCATTTGGATTTTACAAAGTATAAATTGTGAGTTAATATTAATAATAATAATAACTCTAACGATAAGAGTGATTGTTATGTGCGAACAATCAATACGCTATTGCTGCTCCACATAGACAATCTTTGATGATCATACATCAATTTGTATTAATGGTTTATTATGTGAATATACCCTATCTTCACATCTTTTAAACCTACAAATTCCGGTTTCCTTTTGACTCATATTATCTCTTATAATATGATCTTATTCAAGTACATTTCAAGTCTTTATACTCGACTCGAGTCTCCTTACTTTAAGGAAGCTCCCACTGTTTTCTTAAAACTCATGACATGTTATCCTTATGAACATAGTCATACTGTACTAGAATTTATATTGTAGTTTACCTAGATTCGATCTACTAGTTCTCCTCGAGAAACTTATATCGAAATAGGGCTTTATTTCAACTTATGGCATTTTGATCAAGGTTATATGAATTAACATTTTCATATCTCGGATTCAACTCCAAACCTCGTTAATTGATCGGTGACGTTTCATTATCATATAATAAACTCACTTATACTCTAGAATTGGAAACCTTATATTCTTTAACCTTTAAAGAATCACCACTCTTTAATAATGGCAGGTTCCGTTTCCTTAATAACTTTTCTCCCACTGAATTCCATATTACTATCTTATAGTTTAATAACTCCCACTATCTTCATAGTGTTTGGTTAATATCTTCAAACATCTTCTCAACTCATAATGAACATTTCATTTTGATTTACTTCAAACATTTTCTCAACTCGCCATGAACATTTCATTTTTCATTTTCCTTCCCACGAGAACGGGAGATGATTTCTCCTCTATTATCTTTATAAAACAGAAACATTAACATCATGGAAACGATTTCCTTCCGTTAACACTTGCGGTTCCTTTTGTCCTCTCTAGGAACTAATGATAACATATGGAACATTTCCTTTTGTGTCCTCGCGTAGTTTCTTCTGTGTCCTCTCGTAGTTTCTTCTATCCAATCTCTTAGAGTTCTTCTTAAGGACTCCTCATAGGACTCTTCTACTCTTCTCTAAGATCCTATGTTTATTTCATTGGTTTACGGGCGTAGAATTTCTCCCACTCTACCCTTTAAAATAACCGTTATTTAAGAAGGATAGCATTTTCGCCCGTCAACAATGTATTGGATAAAGAATTATGTGAGTTGTGAGACTTTAGTACTCTCATTCGTTTAAGGTAATCATCTTATAACGAACTGATGTTCTTATGTTTGAATTTGAAGTATTTCACGGGATGCAATTCTCGTTTTTAAGTAAGTCGTATTACTTTTATAATGATCCTATCATGTCTAGCATACGGTGAACTATTCAAAGTACTTAATTACGATCTATGAAAATCGCATTAATTCATGTTATGTATCATAAGAGCATTTTAAAATAACCAAACATGTTTGATTAAGAACAAAAGGATGACTTGGGTTGAAAACCAAGTCACCACTATTACAACCATTGTTTCAACAAGATTCTTGTCGTACAAGAAATACAAAGTTCTTAAATTAAAATGCAAAAAGAAAGAAGACATCAAAATGAAAATTAGAGCCATGCTCTTCATGTCTTCAATCTCGGATGCTACCTTAGCTATCCATGGAAGGAACTTCAAGTTTCCTTCTCCTTCTCCTTGCCTTTGTCTTTGGTAGGAGCCCCTTTAAAACAATTTATAAACGGGTGAGAATCAATAACTTGTATCAATATACAAAATTGATTAAATAACATGAATTTGACGAGAATTTATACCTACTGCAAGAACCCTTCCGACTTTGAGGTCATTGAGATACTTCGGGCAATTCCGCTTCCAATGCCCCATCTTAGTGCAATAATGGCACTTATCTTCAACCTTTGATGACGATGAAGAAGAAGCACCTTTCGTAAAAGTCTTCTCCTTAGGAGATGCGGGTTTGAAGGCTTTAACATTTTTACCCTTGTTGGCCTTGCGCTTAAACTTCCTCTTGCTTTTTGTATCGATATTAAGCACATCCTTTGTGGAACTCTCATTAAGTCCCATATCCCTCTCTGCTTGGACCAACAACTTATGTAACTCGTCCAAGGAGGTTTCTTGATTGCGCATGTTATAATTTACCCGAAATTGAACATACGATTTCACTTTGTTGAGGGAGTGAAGGATTTTGTCAACAATAAGCGAGTCGGGAACATTCACCCCTTGCAACTTCAAGGTTTCGGCTAGCTCAACCATTTTGAGCACATGAGGACTAATCTTTTGACCTTCCTTTAAGGTCAAATCAAAGAATGCGGAGGCCGCCTCATATTGGATTACCCTAGGAGCTTGCGAAAACATGGTCGCAACTCTAGTGTATATCTCACTAGCCGTGGCTAGCTTAATCATTCTTCTTTGGAGATCCGGCTCCATCGAAAATATAAGCACGTTCTTCTAAGCATGCGACTCCTTCATGTAGGCCTCATAGGCCTCACGAGTCGCTTCCGATGAACGAGCACCGGGAGTGGGAGGAGCGGCAACGGTAAGATAACGAGTCTTATCGTCGGCTTGCGCGGCCAACACCAATTGGGCGTCCCAATCCTTAAAATTGGCGCCATGCTTCTCAAGCTTGCAACGATCCATAAAAGACCGAAGCCATGAAACGTGTTGTGGGAGTGGTGGAACGTTATTTGCCATTGTTTGATAGTCGGAAATGAACTACAAATGAAAAATTAAGGAATTTAAAACACAATTATCGTTTTAATAAATAAACTTGTAAATTTTAAACAAGTTAAGCATCTACTTAATGATCTCTTACCCAATTAAGTAAATGATCCCGAGACCCAAATACACACTAACTCGGGCACGGTTTAGCCGATACATCCCTCATTAATGTGACTCGGTAGATTAACCCCTTAATCGATTCTACTTTTAGAACTCTCGGTCGATAAAATTACATTAATTCTTATCTTAGCCCGAACTTATTACCACTACGGTGGCTCGAATACCTTCGTCGAGATCAACCAAATTTCAAGAATAAGTAATCATATTACCCCACTTCACCAACGTAATAAGGTTTGCACCCCGGTTTAGCCGAGCCTACTCCCTTATGAAGAAGATCCTTCGCGGGTCCTTTACTTTTTGGTAAGGCTATGTCTCGATTTTTAAATAACGTAAGAGATCTTGTCAATTTATTATCTATCTCCTTTAAGTGAACTAAGTCGGTGAATTATCGATAAATTGATTGACACGGTCGATAAAATCGATGAAATGCATGAGTTTGAATGACGATTTGGCTATGCATGCAAACATAATAAGCATAAATAAAAGCATAAAACTTTAAAAGCATAAATAAAATCCTAGTATGGCCTTTCCTAAAATAGAAAATGAAGTAAATTACAAATTCGGAAACCAACTCCTTTGGTCCCTTGAACTTCACACGCGGCACGCATCCCAAGGCAAACTCCGTCTTGGTCGGAACTCCTTTCCGAAATGGCACCGTCTTCAAGGATCTCCGGAATTACAAATAATTACAAATTTTCTATCTATTTTATACATTATAAAATAAAATAAAATAATAAAATAAAGTGATACGAGATCACATTAAATTACAACCGAATCGATAAACCCTTACATTACGGGAAATATCGATTAAAATCTAAGGCCATACTAAGTAAATTACATAATTCAAAATTACGTAAATAAAATTATGACATTCATAAACAATAATTAAATATGCAATGCTTATGTGAAATGCAAAACCTAAGCCAAATCGTCCTATTTAAACACGTTTTAAATATCGTTATTCGTAATAACACGGTTTTATGGAATAACGTGATTTAAACAATTTTAAAATCACTAATCACTCTATGAATCACCATTCACGATTTAGTTAAGTTTCCTAACACATTTTAGGATTCAAAATTTAGTCTTACTCAAATTTCGAAAATTAACTTAACTTATTTTAATATTGTTCGGTTTTAATCGGTTTTACGGGAAATAGCATTAAAATAATCAAACGAGTCATAAAAAATTTCGAAAATTCAAAATTCAAAATTTTGAACATACTGAAAATTTCTTAAAATTTCAAATCCTTAAAACTTAAATATTTTCGAAATATGCCCTTTTATTTCGTAAAATAAGCCGTGTACATGCAAAATTAATCGGAAAAATCAAAACTACTTCAAAAATTATGAAATAAAATACCAATATAATTTTTACATCTTCCTAGACACTCAAAGTATCTGAAAAATGCATGAAAAAACAGATGCACACTGATTTAGAGCTGAAAAGTAATATTATGACTCCTTAAACACTCAATTTCAACTTTAACTCTTAAAATTAAAATTTAAAATTTCAGAAACTTTTGGCACTAATTAAAAATATGTTGATGATCATATATAATATTACTAATATGGGTGAGTTTTTCGGACCATATAAGCAACTTTTACTATTTTTAATAATTCGTGTCATATATTACGCGATTTTACCGATTAAAATCATTTATCATGCAATATTCGAGATTAATAGCTCAAAATTCACATGCATGATAGAAATAATATATGTGACACTATATTAAATTTTTATGTTCAAATTCAAACTTAAACTATTTAAGCTAAAATATGTCACTAATATTACGATTTTTACGATAAAAATCAATATTCATGCAATATTAAAGAACAATTTCTGGAAAATTCATCATATATTTTATATATTGCATGTGACATCTAAAAAAAATTTTATAGTTAAATTCATAATATAACTATTTATCCCATATTTAACTCATTTTATGACTATTTAACCATTAAAAATCATAAACCATGCATAAAACCTTCAATAATTTCGAAACTTATATATTCATAATATGTTAAATGCATGTGAGAACATATTTAAAATTCATGGCCAGAAACATTATTTAGCTATTTTTCCCAAATAAAAACATTTTTAACCGATTTATAGCATGAATTAACCAATTTAATTACAATGATGAACAATATTATTCCATAAATCATCAAAATGACTTAAAACTATTTTAAGACCAGAAAGTATACATGCATTAAAATTTTCGTGCATATCCTATATGTACTACTCATTTTCGTTTTTAATTAAAATCGTATTTTCTCGCAAAAACGTAAAAATCGAGTTGCATGCAAGCAACCTAATGCTCTGATAACACTTGAAGGAAAACGAGATTCATACTTGTTATCCTAATAATGTAGTCTTACTAATTATTTTACATATTAATTAATCTCATATTAATTTATACTCAAGATCTTATGCATGCAAAATAAAAGCGGAAATAAGGAGAATCGTATTCTTACAACCGGTCCGAAAAGTGCTTAGGACGATCCTCCACGGAGCAACCAAAATAGCTTGCCTCCTTTACGTTGCACCCAAGACCTACCCTTAAACACCGAGACACGAACACGAGCTAGGTCATGAAAACGGTTGCCTTAAAACCGTGTACAATAACAATATTAGTACACTAGAGAATATTATCTAAGTAATATTTAGAGGTTATTGTATTATGTTTCTCACACTAGAATAAAAATACAACATTAGGATTAGTCTTTTAATATGTGTGGTATCACATATATAAAGAGAATGGCCTTTGTTGGGGTGTTGTGTTTTAGGCGTGTGAGTTAAGTGTATGGGAAGAATTAGAAGCTTTTTAACTTACCCATATGATATAGGTAGTCAACCTACAATTTAGGTGTAAGCTACAATAATCATTGTGTTGTAATCATAACACACAATATAAACCCATTACCCACACAAATGTCACACGACACAACTATATGTAAAATGGACCTTCATTTTACAATTTGTAGTTTGTACAATTGTGTAATATGTAACATCTTATGTGTCATATTTAAATTGTATTAATTTAAAATATATTTATCACATAAATATCATTTCTAAATTAATTAAATCATATTTAACAAATTATTTTAGTAATTCGTAATTACCGTCCCAACATATGGTTATCGTAATAATCGTCGATACGATATATTAACAACGTTTTTTATAACCATGAACCATTCATTATACTAATCTTGATATTTCTAAAATATCGTTTAATATTTGACAATTGACACATTTCAATTTCAAATATAAATCTTACTTTAAGATTCAACCTCTGAATTCTCAATATACGGTTTTAAGAATATTGATAAATCTGTATCTTATACAATTAATCAATATATTATTTAAGGGGTGGTCTGTCCTATAGGTGTGACCTAAAGGGATCAACTGACTACCACCGTCATACGACAGTAATGTTAAACTCTAGTCAGCCAATCATTACCGATTAATGTTGGTCAGTTGACTAAATCAATATTGGATCGTCCCTTGCATATTCATTTCATAAGATTTATGACAATGATTTTTATCACTGTCGTGATCGCACTATTATTTAGGACACATTTCCCAACAGTTGTTTGGTGTTTTTAATAATGACCACTTTGTTTAAGGTTGTGACGGGTTCGTTTTTTTCCAAAGTAAGTTGGGGTTTATGCAATTTTTGCTTGGTTTTGTGAAAATCAAAGTTAGGGCATAAACGTTGCTTAGTTGTTGTAATAAGGAGTTGCGTGGATAAAGGCAATCATTCTTGTTTTTGAGCCTCAAATTCTAGAACGGTGCTTGCACCAAACCATTTTCACCCGACCCAATCCCCGTTGCATCCTTGTTGTTGTTCTCATAGTGTACATTTGCATTTTCTCATGGATTTTTGGATGGAGTACCATTCTAGATTGCGGGCATGCTTCGCAAGTTGAGGTAGGTGAGTGATTTTGGTCCCTTTTTGTCACAAAAATCACCCCAGTTTCTTTCCTTGTGTGTTGTGTGTCACCCGTGAGAGTCGGTACTTAGGGTTCTTTTATCGGTTATGGGTCTTGCATGGAGTCGAATTATGTGTGCGTCGTGTCAATCTTGGAAGTATAGCTTAGTACTTCCGTTTGCCCGCCTTGAATTGGTTTCTTGGTCTTTGGTGATGTCATTTTTGGTTGCTTGAGCTTGATTTAGGGGTTTGACACCGTAGTTGGGCTTTGAGTCGGCATCCTCCGCTATAGACCTCCCTTGTTTAGTTTTTCAAAACCCCGCTTGAATGAGGCAAGCGGTTGGCTTTTCCTTTTCCCGATGCATGTTGCTTGTTTATATGTGTTTTGTTTTGACTTGTTTGCATCAAAAATTTTGTAGCAAGACCATAGTTGCCTTGCAATAGGGCATTCTTCCTCATGAATGTCAAATTGTGAGTTGAAAGGGCAACGGGTGTCGCTAAACCCGATTCGGCTTCTAGTTAGCTTAGTTAGTTTGTTTCATGTTTCTAATAACGGTTTTATAGTTCTTTGATCTCTTACTCGAGAACGAGTAAGGTTTAAGTGTGGGGAATTCTGATGAGCTCTATTTTGGTCATAATTGTCGTTGTATTTACTTCATTTTCGGTCCCGATTCGGCCTCGTTTTGCGTGCCTTTGCTCATTTTTACGTCCATTTCCTATACTATTCCTATTTGGTTTCCATGTTGTAGGTATTGTGACGGAAGCGAAGAAACGGGAGCAAACGAGGTGATTTTGGAGCAAAATATGAAGATATTATGAAGGAAAGGCTTCAGGTCCTCTCAGCCGGTCCCAGACCGGCAGCCGGCTGGCCGACTGAGAGGCTTGACTTGACCATGAACCAAAAAAATGCGAAAATGTTACAGGGATTTGTCATCTGACTCCCAGCCGGTGCCCGACCGGCAGCCGGCCGGTCGGCTGAGGATCATGCATACTTCAAAATTACTTCGAAAAATCAGAAATGTGATTTCTGCCTCCCAGCCGGTGGCCAACCAGCAGCCGGCTAACCGGCTGGCTGTACCTGTACGTTGAAGAAATTGAAGAAAAAAATCAGAATGAAGAAACTAGCCTCCCAGCCGGTACCCGACCGGCAGTCGGCCGGTCGGCTGAGGATCAGTGCATGTGAAGGAAAAAGAGAAAAAAATCAGAAGTTTAAGTTTAAACTCTTAGCCGGTCCCTGACCGGCAGCCAGTGGACCGGCTGAGAGTCATATTTCAGAATTTCGTGCATTATATAAACCCGCACTTAGTCTATTTTCATTTACGCAACATTTGAGATATTTTCAGTCTTATTTTAGGGTTTTTACTGTTCCATTGAGATATACTTAGCCATAAAAAACTCTCTTAGAAATTTTAATCCTTTCTTAGATTTTACTTTAATCTTGTAGTTCTTGATAATCATTTCTTAGTCCTAGAAGATCAATAGTTTACATTTGTAGTTTTAGGTGTATTTTGAAGACATTTGAGAGAATTCTTCATTTGTATCCAAGCTCTTCACTTTAATCAAGTTTTTGGTATAATCTCTCATCTCTTTACTTAGTTATTTCCTTTGTTTATTTAAGTTTTCTTTATTCATTTGTTTAGTCTTATCATAATACAACATGTTTAGCATTAATTCCTCATTTGTTCATGTTTCCTTCTTAATCATGTGTGAGTAGTTTCATTCTAGGGTTAGGGGTTTGCTTGGGTAGTTAGTAACCATGAAATATGCTTAGGGTTAGTCTTGTTTTGCCTCTTTGGTTGAGTTTTCACATCATGCATGTTAAGTGTTCGACGAATTGCCTCAACGACGGTGGGGTATTAGTCTTCGCTATGTTTGCTTTAGGCGATGGTCTTGAGTTTCATGAGCATGTTTATGTGTTAGGTTAACTTTGTTTGTAGCGAAAGATAGGACGAGTCTTGACCTAAGGGTAGTCGACTCGAGAGAAGAGACGACCCTAGACTTACCATAGAAGTGACACAAGACAGTTATCTTATGTTTGGTTACCGACTTACCTAAGTGACCCCCGACACCCTAGTTTTCCTTATCATCAATTTAATCTTAGCATTATTGTTCTTATTTGCCTTTAGTTGTTAGTCTTTTCATAAACCAAACTATTAACCCCCGACTTAGGCTTTAATTAGAACTTAACTATTCAATTATCCCCACCATCTTCGCGTTCGACCCCGAACTAAATACTACTTTCCTTCGGGTATACAAATCTCGTTTGATGACCGGTAGTGACGGCAAATTCCGGCCATCAACATGGCGCCGTTGCCGGGGATGGTGCTAGAAATTGTTTAGTTTAGTTTTAGTTTTAGCTTTAGTTAGTTGTGGGTATTGGGTCGATTAATGTGAAGACTGATGAGGGTAAGAAGTGTACTTTGACTAATGTGAGACATGTTCCAGCCTTGGGGAAAAATCTTATGTCACTTGGTTCATTAAGTGACTTAGGATATGAGTTTCGGGGTAAAGGGAATATTTTGTTCGTCACAAAGGGTTCTCGTTTGGTGCTGAAAGGTGTCAAACAAAATACCTTATATGTATTTCAAGGTGAAACACTGACTAGTTCTGCAGTTTGTGCATCCGTAAATCACGGAGAGATGACTAAGCTTTGGCATAAGAGGCTTGGTCATATGGGTGAGAGAGGGATGCAACTATTGTCCAAGAGAGATCTTCTTAATGGTGTCAAGGTGGGGAACCTTGAGTTTTGTGAACATTGTGTGTTTGGTAAAAAGCACAGATCTAAATTTAGCAAGGGTGTTCATACAACAAAAGAAGTCCTTGATTATATCCATTCAGATTGTTGGGGGCCTGCTCGTGTTGAAGGTTTGGGAGGTTATTATTATTTTGTTACATTTATTGATGACTATTCCAGATATACATGGCTTAGGTTACTGAAGCATTAGAGTGAGGCTTTCAAAGTCTTTGTGCAATGGAAGACTTTGGTGGAAAATCAGAAGGGTAAGAAGATCAAGAAGCTACGAACAGACAATGGTTTCGAATTCTGTTCAGGAGAATTCGATGAGTTCTGTAAGAATGAGGGTATAGGAAGGCATCATACCATCAGGGGTACACTACAGCAGAACGGTGTAGCAGAACGAATGAACCAGACACTTTTAGAGAGAGTTCGATGCATGCTCTCTAATGCAGGTCTTGCTAGAAGGTACTGGAGTGGAGTTGTTCTTACAGCTTGTTACTTGATCAATCGTGGGCCTCATACGGGAATAGACTACAAGATTCCTTATGAGTTATGGAGCGGCAATGTACCGAATTATTCTACACTGAGTGTCTTTGGATGTGTAGCTTATTATCATATAAAAGAGGGTAAGTTAGATCCGAGGGCAAGGAAAAGGTGCTTTCTAGGATATGGAGATGGAGTTAAGGGGTTCAAGATTTGGTCTCCGTCAGAGGGTCGTGCTATTATTAGCAGGGATGTTACCTTTGATGAAAATTCCATGTTTATTTCTAAGGAGGTGTCCGAGGGTGTTGAAAAGGATAATAGTGCCAAGAAAGGGGTGGAGTTTGAGGTGGCTCCTGCCACTTTATCTATGTTACCATGGGTTGTGATCGAGGAGGATGCCAAACCAGTTACTACTTCTAGTCCTGTGACTACTCATACTCTAATTAATGAGGAAAGTCATCAGGGTGAGTCTTCTAGTCAACCAACTGATCTTACTAACTCGCCTAATCGTGTAAGTAAGAAGACTAGTAGGTTTATTGAGGAGATTGAGGGTCGCAAAGTTTGCGGCAATAATTGCTATGTTGAGGAGATGCTTGGTTATGCATTACAGGTAGCTGATGATATTGAGTCTGAAGAACCATCATCTTATAAAGACGCAATTGTTAGTAGTGAGTCAGTGCAATGGCTTGCTGCTATGGGTGAAGAAATGGAGTCTCTTCACAAGAATAATACTTGGGAACTTGTGCCACCACTAAAAGGAAGAAAATTGATAGGGTGTATATGGGTGTTTAAGAAAAATGAGGGAACTTCAGAGGCTGAGACAGTTAGATACAAAGATAGACTTGTTGCTAAGGGGTTTAGTCAGGTAGAGGGAGTAGATTTTGTGGAGATGATAAGCTCTATTTTGGTCATAATTGTCGTTGTATTTACTTCATTTTCGGTCCCGATTCGGCCTCGTTTTGCGTGCCTTTGATCGTTTTTACGTCCATTCCCTAGACTATTCTTATTTGGTTTCCATGTTGTAGGTATTGTGACGGAAGCGAAGAAACGGGAGCAAACGAGGTGATTTTGGAGCGAAATATGAAGATATTATGAAGGAAAGACTCCAGGTCCTCTCAGCCGGTCCCAGACCGGCAGCCGGCTGGCCGACTGAGAGGCTTGACTTGACCATGAACCAAAAAAATGCGAAAATGTTACAGGGATTTGTCATCTGACTCCCAGCCGGTGCCCGACCGGCAGCCGGCCAGTCGGCTGAGGATCATGCATACTTCAAAATTACTTCGAAAAATCAGAAATGTGATTTTTGCCTCCCAGTCGGTGGCCAACCAGCAGCCGGCTAACCGGTTGGCTGTACCTGTACGTTGAAGAAATTGAAGAAAAAAATCAGAATGAAGAAACCAGCCTCCCAGCCGGTACCCGACCGGTAGCCGGCCGGTCGGCTGAGGATCAGGGCATGTGAAGGAAAAAGAGAAAAAAATCAGAAGTTTAAGTTTTGACTCTTAGCCAGTCCCAGACCGGCAGCCAGTGGACCGGCTGAGAGTCATATTTCAGAATTTCGCGCACTATATAAACCCGCACTTAGTCTATTTTCATTTACGCAACATTTGAGATATTTTCAGTCTTATTTTAGGGTTTTTACTGTTCCATTGAGATATACTTAGCCATAAAAAACTCTCTTAGAAATTTTAATCCTTTCTTAGATTTTACTTTAATCTTGTAGTTCTTGATAATCATTTCTTAGTCCTAGAAGATCAATAGTTTACATTTGTAGTTTTAGGTGTATTTTGAAGACATTTGAGAGAATTCTTCATTTGTATCCAAGCTCTTCACTTTAATCAAGTTTTTGGTATAATCTCTCATCTCTTTACTTAGTTATTTCCTTTGTTTATTTAAGTTTTCTTTATTCATTTGTTTAGTCTTATCATAATACAACATGTTTAGCATTAATTCCTCATTTGTTCATGTTTCCTTCTTAATCATGTGTGAGTAGTTTCATTCTATGGTTAGTAACCATGAGCATGTTTACGTGTAGGTTAGCTTTGTTTGTAGCGAAAGTTAGGACGAGTCTTGACCTAAGGGTAGTCGACTCGAGAGAAGAGACGACCCTAGACTTACCATAGAAGTGACGCAAGACAGTTATCTTATGTTTGGTTACCGACTTACCTAAGTGACCCCCGACACCCTAGTTTTCCTTATCATCAATTTAATCTTAGCATTATTTTTCTTATTTGCCTTTAGTTGTTAGTCTTTTCATAAACCAAACTATTACCCCCGACTTAGGCTTTAATTAGAACTTAACTATTCCCCACCATTTTCGCGTTCGACCCCGAACTAAATACTACTTTCCTTCGGGTATACAAATCTCGTTTGATGACCGGTAGTGACGGCAAATTCCGGCCATCAGGAGATTTTTTCTCCTGTTGTGAGACACACTTCTATTCGTGTGTTACTAGCTATAATGACTCATTATGATTATGAGCTTGAGCAACTTGATGTCAAGACTGCATTTCTGCACGGTGAGTTGGATGAAGATATTATAATGAAGCAGCCATAGGGGTTCGAAATTCCAGGGAAAGAGCATATTGCCTGCCATTTAAGAAAGTCCTTGTATGGGCTTAAGCAATCTCCAAGGCAGTGGTACAAGAGGTTTGACACTTTTATGGTAGAGCAGGGTTATGAGAGAAACCTATATGATTGTTGTGTTTATCATAACAAGCTAGAAGATGGGTCTTTGATTTATTTACTCTTATATGTCGATGACATGGTTGTTGCTGCTAAGAAACTGTTAGATGTTGACAATTTGAAGAAGCTACTCAGTTCAGAGTTTGATATGAAGGATTTGGGGTCCGCAAAGAAGATATTAGGGATGGAGATTTACAGAGATCGTTCTAAAAGGAAGCTTTTCTTATCTCAGAAAAGCTACATTGAGAAGATATTTGGTCGTTTTGGTATGACTAATGCTAAACCTTTAAATACTCCTTATGCTGTCGGTAAGCTAACTATATCTTCTGCACCTGAAACTGAAGCTGAGAAGTCTTATATGTCAACGGTTCCCTATGCTAGTGCAGTTGGCAGTTTAATGTATGCCATGGTTTGCACCAGGCCGGATATTGCACATGTTGTTAGTGCTGTTAGCAGGTTTATGGCTCAACCTCGCAAAGAACACTGGATAGCGGTAAAGAGAATTTTCCGCTACATGAGAGGAACGACAGATGTTGGTCTTGTTTACGGGAATGATGATGAGTGTTTGGTTGTTGTATATTCTGATTCCGATTATGCTGCGGATATAGACAGTAGGAGGTTCGTAACCGGGTATGTTTTTACACTTGGTGGTTCTGTTGTTAGTTGGAAGTCAACATTACAATCTTCCGTGACTTTGTCAACCACGGAGGCAGAGTATATGACTTTGACAGCGGCTGCTAAGGAGGCTATATGGTTAAAGGGGCTCGTAAGTAAGCTTGGTCTACATCAAGAGATTGTTTCGTTATATTGTGATAGCTTAAGTGCTATTTGTTTGGCGAAGGATCAAGTGCACCGTGAGAGAACCAAACATATAGATGTTAGATATCATTTTCTGAGGAACGAGAAACGAATTAAGGTGAAGAAAGTGGGAACAGCTGATAATCCTGCAGATTGTTTTACTAAGCCGGTTCCGTTCAGCAAGTTCAAACATTGCTTGGACTTGTTGAATATAGACAGTTATGTCTAGACCCTTCGGGGTGCTGAGCTCGAGGTGGAGCCTTGAGCGGCCCGGTCCAGGGCTAAATGGACGCAGGCCTTTGTCTAGGGCTAATTGGATGGCAGACCCAGTCCAGGGTATATTGGATGGTTATAGACTCAAGGTGGAGTTTATGGTGTTCTAGTGTGCGCGCTTATTGCTGGAACATGGCAGATACAAGGTTACTTGGGAGTGACTTGTATATTTTGGATGAGTGGTTTGGAAGTCGTTTGCTAAATGCGACTGTCCGAGTGAAGGTGGAGAATTGTTAGAATGTGACTCGTTTGTCGCGTTAATATGTCGGAGTTTTATTACGGTGAGTAATAAACTAAGAAGGGATAAAAGGGAAACTCGGAAATAAATGGGAAACAGTGAAACTACACGTCCAGTTGTACGCTGGTACTAGCTTTGATGATGTCAGCATGACATCTTGGTTTATGCTTCCCAAATCCACGTGCTTGATTTAGTTTTGGAAATTAAAGTATCCAATTGTCAATTGGTTTCTGTGTTTACGTAGGATACTTCCTTATTTCTTTAATTTATTTGTTATGGTAAGTTTGTTTTAGAAATTAGTTTCCTAATTGTATTAGTCTTTATCAAGGTAGTTTACTATATAAACACTACTCCGTCTTAGCTATTCTTTAAGGAGAGATTTGTGAGGCAAACACTTTGAGAGTTTTCAGAGGCAGATCAAGAAAAACTCTGTCCCTCGTCTTTTGTAATTTGTAATTCTCCCGACATAGTGAAATATTTTCCCTCGCCCTGGTGGATGTAACTATCGCATTGATAGTGAACCACGTAAATCTTGTGTGTCTTTTATTTTTTGCATCTACTCCATATCGCTTCCGCACAACAACAATAATGCATGGCAATGTATATATCCAATCAATTCTAACTCATTACTCGATACACACAAACCAACATTCACAATTACCTCGACTAATCTTCCATATTAAAATGTTCATGTGACACATCTAACACAATATACTAATTATTTTCATTAGTCAATTAACCATTATTACCATTCTTTAATCATTTCCATTAAGGCTAACCATTCCATAATCCACTAAGTACTTACACTAATCACATGAGGCAAATTAACTATAACTACACAAAATGCAATAACACTATATTGAAACCGAGTAGGATAAACCTACCTTTTAGCATAACCGCAAGCAAAACCCAAGTGAAACCGCTCCGACAATATTCTGGTTCGCAAAACCGTCACATCTTATAATATTCACATAATAACTATCATAACACATGCATACTATATTATCAAATAAGATAAAGTCCCTTATTAATTCCTTTAATTACTCATATTCCCCTTAATAATTATTACATAATCCTCCCACCAAAAATCGTCTTAAAACAAGGTATACAAATTAAAAGGAAAAAGGTAGTATAGTACTCAACAAGTGATAAAGAAATAAAAAGTATATGGTTGAATCTTCCAAATTCTTCACTCATAATTGTAGATCTAGTATTTTAGAGAAGAAGGATTGTAGAAAGAGGCGGGAGAGGTTTAGAGAGAGTAAATTAGGGTTTAGAAATGAAGAAATTTTTGAAGTTGGGGTATTTGTATCATTGTAAGGCCCACGCGCAAAACTGGGTTGAGTCACTCGATCGAGTGCGCGGTCCACTCGGTCAAGTGCCACACCGCACTCAGTCGAGCGAACCTTTCACTCGGTCGAGTGTCACTCAACATGGGCCCTACCACTACCAAATCTCAGATCCACTCGATCGAGTGTGTTGGAACATTTCAAGTTGATGATGACAAGTCCTTGTTTATATTAATTGTTTGTTCTTAAGTAGCATGAATTGAGTATTCAAGGCTAAGCAAATGGATTGAAGAACAAAGGCAACAAAGAGATCATCCATTATGTTTCAAACATGATCAAGAAGAACAACACAAGTCAAGAACATCCCCTTGTAACCTAAGTCACAAATGTAAGAGTAAGTGGAACATTCTCGTTAAAATCAAGTGTTAGCTTTGTCATGCAACAGTCCATTAGACTGTTGCGTCTGTACCGCATGGAGTTTTTTAGTACGAGAAAAATGTTTTCGAGGAACTTGCAAAATGGTCGTCTTAGTTTTCTGAAAATAATTGTCAAAATCTATTTTCTTGTAAAATCGTCTTCTCTTTTGGTACGCACGAATTGAAGAATAAAACCCGTCTTATTCATAGTGTACCGTATTTCGTAAAATAATAAGAACTTGTGAATTGTTTACATTTGAAATGTAAATGGTACTTGAGCATCTTATTAGAAGATATTTTACTAGACAAATCTGAAATGCTTTATCAAGAGCCAATGAAAACTAAAAAACAACTTTTGCTTGTCAAGTGGGCTAGCTATTATCCAATGGATAAAAGTACAATGGAAGCACACATTGGTTAATAACCACATTTTGAGTACTATAAAAGAAACCAGTTAGCCTCATTCAATGCTAAGGCTTTTACAATATTTATTGAAGTATTTCTGCAAAACTCTCATGCTTTCAAAGATCCTTCTTTAAGTTTTGCAAAATCATTTTAAGTTTTAAAAGTCTTCAAATGTTTTTCAAACACGGTATGAAAATCTCCATGCATCAGTAAGCTCCACTGTGACATAATGAGTTTGTTCCATGATTCTCGTGTTTAGATCTTAAATGTAAATCTCCACGTTCTTAAGTGAACATCTGAGATTCTGATCCTGTAAACCAGAGATAGAACATCTTAAAACTCTTGAAGCGGAGTAGCTTTAAGTTTGAGTCAAGTCTTGAAGTGGAGTAGCTTTGAGCAAATGCAACCGGAGTAGGTTGGCGAGTTATTTTACTTGTATTCGTTTAGTTGTTGGAGTAAATTTCTAAACAATCAATAAAATAACGATTGGACGTAGGTCTCGGAGTAGAGACTGAACCAATTTTTTAACTTTGGTTGTTTGTTTATTTACTTACATACTCTTCGTTTTCTTCTCGCTTACTTGAACGATTCCAAGTTTCTGTGTAACAGTCAATCATACTGTTGCATAGAACACTTTGCTCATCTTGTGAACTTACTCGTCATTAAGTCTCTCAAGTGTAGTTGTCGTTAAAATTTTAAAAAGGTCACACCTAATTCACCCCCTCCCTCTCTTAGGTGTTAATTCGTTCTTAACTCTTCAATTGGTATCAGAGCCTCGTGCTCTTGATATTGGCTAAGCCTCTAAAGAGTTGATCTTATAGTTATGGACGAAAATAAACACGCTAAGTATCCCATCTTCAAGGGAGATAACTATGTCTGGTGGAAACATCGAATGGAGCACTACGTTAAGGGTACTGATTATGAGTGTTGGTTAATAATCAAAAATGGCCCCCTTGCTATCTCAGTCACTAATGCCGATGGCACTAGTACACCAAAAAGCGAGGACAAGTACGTTGAGTCAGATTACAAAAAGGTCGAAAAGAACTCTAAAGCCATGTCCATCCTTCAATATGGCATCGGTGAACAAGAGATTAATCGAATATCTGGTTGCACGTCGGCCAAGGAAATTTGGGACTGTAACACCCCAAGAGTATGATATGAGTTTGTGTGGAAATTTGTCCCACATCGGTAGATTGAGAGGCTTGTGATATGTTTATAATAGCTCTCACCCACCACTTAGTAACAAGGCCTTGTGTTTTTGGGCTTAAGTGAGGACAAATAACAGGCCCAAAAGTGCACACTCATCTTATTGGGTTTGTGTTACGACGGTGGCGGGTCGGGTTGTTACAAATGGTATCAGAGTGACCCTGCGACTGTGTGGTGAGCCTGTGGTCGGGAGTACCCGGGTCACCAGCCTAGCGGGGGAGGATTCTGGCCCTGGTTGTGGTCAAGTTCGAGGCACAACGAGGACGTTGTGTTCTTTAAGTGGGGGAGTTTGTAACACCCCAAGAGTATGATATGAGTTTGTGTGGAAATTTGTCCCACATCGGTAGATTGAGAGGCTTGTGATATGTTTATAATAGCTCTCACCCACCACTTAGTAACAAGGCCTTGTGTTTTTGGGCTTAAGTGAGGACAAATAACAGGCCCAAAAGTGCACACTCATCTTATTGGGTTTGTGTTACGACGGTGGCGGGTCGGGTTGTTACAGGGACACCCTATTCCTTGCATATGAGGGAACGTCACAAGTAAAGAAGTATCGAATAGATCTTCTCATGCAACAGTATGAGATGTTTAACATGACTAAGGATGAATCCATAAATAGTCTCTCCTCTCGTTTTTCTAGCATTGTCAATGAACTTAAAAATATAGGGAGGGTTTTTGAACCCGAGGATCTAGTTCGCAAAATTCTTCGTTGTCTAACCGAAAAATGGCAACCAAAGGTTACCGCTATTGAGGAAGCAAAGGATCTATCTATTCTACCCCTTAATGAACTAATGGGCTCACTCATGGCTCACGAACTAACCCTCGTGAAGCGTTCTGAGGAAAGTTCCAAAGGGAAAGGGCTCGCTCTCAATGCTCTCTCAAGTGATGAGGAGGATGGAGATGATGAGTTTGCTTTGTTCACCAAAAACATTGCAAGTATGATAAATGGTAGGGGTTCTCAAAGGTTTAAGACTAATGTTAGTAAACGACAGTTTCCTAAGAGAAAATCGACTTCCACTATTGGATGTTTTAAATGTGGTGATAAGGGTCACCAAATCAAAGAATGTCCAAAGTGGGATCTATTTAAATCAAAGGAGAAACGTGACATTGCAAAACAAGATTATAAAGCAAAAGTCATGACGGCTATTTGGGGTTTATCTGATTCCGAAGAGGATGAAATCCTTGAGGACGAATTAGATGCCAAGTTATGTGTCTCGTCAAACTCTTCAAAAAGTGTCTCAAAATCTTCTAAGGAAAAGGTCGTATGTCTTATGGCCCACTCAAATGATTCCAACTCTGATTCCGACAATGAGGTAAACTCACTTAAGAAAAAAGCTCGGTCATTCTCAAAAGATAAAGTTTGCATTTTATTAGATCAATTCATAGATAAGTGTCGTGTTCAAAATGATAAACTTGAAGCAATGCAAGAAGAAATCGAGAACATTGCTGAAGAAAACATTTGTCTAAAAGAAAGTCTAAATGAAAATGAAATAACCAGCTCCTCAACCATTGTCGAAAATGAAATCAAGAGTTTGCAAAAACAGAACCGTACCCTCACCAAAAAACTGGAACAATTTCAAGTCACAGACTCTTGCACTGTTGCATCAGATCTTGACAAAGAATTGAACAGTCTTAAAAATTGTGTCTCCACAATCACCAAGGAACGTGACTCTTTGCTGTTTGAAATCACTTTCTATAAGCATGATAACAAACAACTACAACAAGTTGGATCAATGTTGAGTAATGAAGTGAGTCACATGAAACATGCTCTCGACAAATCACAAGAGCTAAACCATGAACATCTAAGTGAAATCAAAACTTTGAATAAAAAGTTAGATGAGGCCAAAACCTTCTATCTCAATCACAAGAATACGAATGTCGAGAGAAAATGACTGGACTCGGTTTTTCACGCAACAGTAACACACACTGTTGCATAAGAAACCAAGACCCAAGTCAAACTGACTTCAGAAGAAGAAAATACGCTGGTCTTGCTGAATACATAATATGTAACTATTGTGGTAACACAGGTCATGAGTTCAATGGATTTGAAAAGAGAAAACTTGACCTAGAAACAAGTACTTCAAGAGCTAAACAATCATGGGTCAAAAAGGAAGTGTCTAAAAAGGAGAATGTTAAGAAGGAACCCAAGCTAGTCTGGGTTCCTAAACTAACGAATTGATTATGTGCAGGCAATAGTGGGAGGCAGAAGCAATTGGTATTTGGACAGTGGATGCTCACGTCATATGACGGGAGATAAAAACCAATTTCTCTCACTAAAGGCCTATGATGGCGGGATGGTGACTTTTGGTGACAACAAACGAGGTGAAATAGTTGGTATTGGAAAAGTTGGTAAGTCAAAGTCACTATGCGTCGACAAAGTGTTGCTTGTCAAAGGTTTGAAGCATAATCTTCTTAGTATTTCTCAATTATGTGATCGTGGTAATATTGTTGAATTCCGTGCAAATGAATGTAGAATAATAGATGAAAAGACTAGGAATCTCATTCTTAGTGGTAATCGTGTTAAGGATGTTTACATGACCAATCTTCACTCTTTGTCGGGACAAACCTTGTCTTGCATGAGTGTTCAAAAGAATAACCCTTGGCTTTGGTATAAACGACTTGGTCATGTGAATGCCAAAACACTAAATACCATAAGAAAACTTGACCTAGTAGATGACATTCCGAATATAAAATTTGAATTCAAATCTCTTTGTGATGACTGTGTAAAAGGGAAAAAAGTAAAGAACTCCTTTAAATCCAAAAATATCATTAGTACTTCTCTACCATTAGAACTCATCCACATAGATTTATGTGGACCAATGCGTATACCTAGCAAAGGTGGTAGTAGGTACATTTGTGTAATTGTTGATCACTTCTCACGGTACGTTTGGCTTTTGTTCCTAATTTCTAAGGATCAAACCTTTGATGAATTCCTTATTTGGGTCAAGAAGGCTCAAAATAAATTTGGATACAAACTCATTTCATTAAGATCCGATCATGGATCCGAATTTGAGAATTCATCTTTCAATGACTATTGTAATGAGTACGGTGTTAGCCATAACTTTTCTGCCGCTAGAACCCCACAACAAAATGGGGTAGTGGAAAGAATGAATCGAACTTTGGAAAACATGGCTAGGACTTTACTCATTAGCTCTAAGGTTCCTAGAATTTTTTGGGCAGAAGCGGTCAATACTTCTTGTTATATTTATAACCGTGTTATGATTCGAAAAATGTCAAACAAGACTCCTTATGAATTGCTTCGAGGTAGAAAACCTAACATTTCACACTTAAAATGTTTTGGTAGTAAGTGTTTTGTCCACAATAATGGAAAAGACAACCTTGGAAAATTTGATGCTCGAAGTGATGAAGGAGTATTTGTCGGATATTCGGATCATAGTAAGGCTTATAAAATATATAACAAACGTACCATGAAAATGGAGGAAAGCGTACATGTAATATTTGATGAATCAAGTTTGTTTATTTCTGATGATCAGGATGAAGAAGATGAATATGATGATGACTTTGAGATTGGCATGATCCGTCGTGATATGGATCAAGTGCTAGAAGAGGACGAGCAACAGTCTGATCAACTGTTGCATGAGGAAAACGGCCAAAATCCAGGGGGAACTAACACTCCCTCACCAACAGAAGAAGCCAGCACCTCAGGGGGAAATTTGGAAAGGGAACAGCAACTGACCACACAAACAGAGGAAGAACCAAGTCCTCTTTCAACAAATTCCCAAAATTCAACAGTAGCTTCTACTGTTGCATCAGAAACAAATAACTCCCTCGAACCACTTGTTCTCAAAAATTGGAAACATCAAAGCTCATATCCTCTATCAAACCTAACCAGTGATCTCAATTCAGGAGTAAAGACCAGATCCTCCCTCCAAAATTACCGTGCATTCCATTCTTTCATCTCAAAAATTGAACCAACCAATGTCACAGTGGCCTTGACTGATGAATACTGGACCACAGCAATGCAAGAAGAATTAGAGCAATTTGAACGTAACAAGGTATGGCATCTGGTTTCTAGGCCTGCCCAATGTACTGTCATTGGTACGAGGTGGGTCTTTCGCAATAAGCTTGATGATGTTGGAGAAATCATACGTAACAAAGCTAGACTAGTGGTGCAAGGGTATAATCAACAAGAAGGGATTTATTATGATGAAACCTTTGCACCGGTAGCTAGACTTGAGGCCATACGTATGCTCATAGCTTTTGCATCCTTTCAAGGTATCAAACTCTTTCAAATGGACGTGAAAACCGCGTTTCTAAATGGATACCTTGAAGAGGAAGTTTTTGTTGAACAACCTCCCGGATTTATAAATAATGAATTTCCTAACCATGTTTTCAAACTTGACAAAGCACTTTACGGTTTAAAGCAAGCTCCTCGAGCTTGGTATGACAGATTGTCCAAGTTTTTACTTGAAAACGGCTTCTCACGAGGCTCGGTTGATAAAACGTTGTTTATTAAGTCACAAGGAACTGAACTGTTGCTTGCACAAGTTTATGTCGATGATATTATTTTTGGTGCAACAAATAACGTTCTTTATAAGTATTTTTCTGATTTGATGACATCCGAATTTGAAATGAGTATGATGGGAGAACTAGGATTTTTCCTTGGTCTCCAAATCAAACAAAATGAACATGGAACAATGATTCATCAACAAAAGTACTTAAAAGAGATGTTAAACAAGTTCGGGTTGTCCGACTCCAAACCAATGCCTACCCCCATGATGTCCAAAGTCAAAATTGACAAAGATGAAGAAGGTAAGAGTGTAAGTGAGAAGATTTATCGAGGTATGATTGGCTCACTTCTCTACTTAACCGCAAGTCGTCCGGATATACAATATAGTGTTTGTGTATGTGCTCGTTTCCAAGCAAATCCTAAAGAATCACATTTCAAAGCCGTAAAACGGATTTTTAGGTATTTGGTTGGAACACAAGAAGTACATCTTTGGTATCCAACTCATTTTGAACTTGATCTTATAGGTTTTTCGGATGCGGACTATGCCGGTAATCTCGTGGAAAGAAAGAGCACGTCGGGAATTGCAACGTTCCTTGGACCGTGCATAATTTCATGGGCTTCAAAGAAACAAAACACCGTTGCATTGTCCACGACCGAAAGTGAGTATGTAAGTGCCGCTCTTTGTTGTGCGCAAATTCTATGGGTAAGACAACAATTACATGACTACGGTCTAATTTTCGAAACTACCCCTATTTTTTCCGATAACACTAGTGCAATTAACATTTAAAAAAATCCAATACAACACTCACGTACCAAACACATAGACATCCGACATCATTTTCTACGTGATCAAGTGGAAAAAGGCCATATATGCTTAAGTTTTTGCAGAACCGAAGATCAACTTGCGGATATTTTCACAAAACCGTTGGAAAGAGAACAATTCGAAAGACTTCGGTCGGAAATTGGTTTGCGTGACAAAATGTAACGAAATTGAAAAATCACGTACTTCTCCTACATGATTGACTAGAGGAGATAACTTAATGCATGCTAAAATAAGTACTCATTACTATGTTTAATATTATGTGTTGTACAAGTTTATGTGAAATAAAAATTACAATAAAAGGAATAGTGTACTTTAAACATGTCGAGCCACTCAAACATAAATGACTTGTCAAATCAAACCAACCATCCTTCTCAAAAGTACAACCTCCTACACTTTAAACTTAACTACCTACTCTTATCCCTTCATTTCCCATGCAAATTGTACTCCTATTGTACAAATCCAAAAGCAAAGAAAAACTGCCAACCTCTCTCCTTCCTCACCCGTCCAAAACCGTACACCCTCCATCTTCCTTCTTCAATAAAATGCCTCCCAAAAACCTTTCCAGAGAACTACAAAACCTTAAAAACTCCTTCAACCCAAAATTCATTGCAAAAAGAAAAAATATGTCCACTCAACCCGAATCAAATGTTACCACTGCCTCCGAATCCACCAAAATCGTTCAATCCCGTAAGAAGGTGGTTGTCCGAGGTGGTAAAACTGGTCGAAAAATGCGTGGCAAGGGACGAAGGGAACCCATTTCCCTTCAACTTGATCCTTCGGTAGACTTTGATACCGATGAGGAAGAAGAAGTGATAAAAATAAAGAGGCAATTGTCAGAGAAAGTGAAGAAGAAATAAGGTCCGATATCCCTGATTTGAATATCGAGGAAAATGAGGCAACTGAAAGTGATGAGATTGATCAAATCATGGCTGATCTCAGTAAGAAAAAGGAAGAGGAGATGAAAAAATTAAAAGAAAAGGAGAAAAATAAGAAGGAAACAACGAAGAAAAAATCGAAGGTTGTTGTGGAGGAAGAGGAAAATGAGGTTGTTGAAACACTCAATGAAATGAGTGCTAGCAAAGAAAAGGAAAACTCGGAAATGAATGAAGAAAGTGTGGGAACAAAGGAGAGAAACACGGAGGCTGTGGAAGAGGATGAAACAGTGAACACCACTGTTGAAAAAGAAGGAACTCGGAATGAAGATGAGGTGTTTGAGGAAACGCTTGACCCACTGTTTTCCGAACCCTCCTCCAAAACCCGTTCCAAAGGAAAGATGCCTGTAATATTTGAAGAAGAAGAGGCTGATGAGATCCCCCATGAAAGTCCACCCACCAAATCAACCAAAACCGTGAAGCGAAAAGGGTCCGGGTCAAAAACTCACACGGCTAAGAGGGCCAAAACTTCAAAGCTCTTGTCCTCTCTTGATGAAGAAGATGAGGAAATTATGGAGGACAAGACACTCACCAACACTTGTCGTGCTCTCGCCGTGTCCTCATACCCAGAAGCCTTCAAAAATGATGTGGCCAATCATCTCAACTCTCTTGACTTGCCGGAGGACACATTAAAGACATGTCACGGTATCCTCAACTGTTGCTTTCACAGTGGAAGACGCTACCGCAAGTCTTGGTATGATTCATCACCCGCTTTTAAATATTTTAAGGAGGCTATGTATGCACAGGGTTGGGTGAACCTTCTCGACAAGTATAGTCACATGTACTTGTCCGAAGTCATTCAATTCTATGCAACAGTCAGAGTCGATGTTGCTTCGGGTACCCTTTCGGCTGTCATAAACCATAAGCCCTTTGTTCTTACTGTTGAGAGACTTGCTGGGTTGCTTGATATTTCTGATATGGGGTTGACAACTTTTCCAAAACGTGACTGGGGGGAAGTAGAGGAGGTCACAAGTGCCCAAGTACTCAAGGTACTTCGCCCTAGTGCCACCGAGGGCCCAACCAACATATATGCCATTGAACTTCCCGACCCAATCCCCTTTGTCTTTAACCTAATATTCCGCAACCTTGTACCTAGCAACAATAGCCGAGGGAGATGCTCTCTTCTCGAAATGCTCCTCATTCACCACATTGTTAAGCACAAACCCATCAACCTTTCGCGCCTTATATTTTCCCGAATCCATGAAGCGGCCACCGGTTTCCAAAACGGTGTTTTTGACACTACTTTCGTGGTGCCATATGGTATGTGGCTGTCTTTGGTATTTTCTGCTGAGAGGGTGGTGGAAAAGGGTAGCCCAGCCGTGGAAAAATTGAGTGATGAGATGTCATCGGGGTTGTTGTCTCGGATGAGTATGGCCGTGGTTAATGGAGTTTTGGTGAAGAAAACTCAAGCAACAGTGGGACAGAATGTTGATCAGTGTGAGGTCCTTGCTCGGTTGAATCAGTTGGCTGAAACTATAGGGCAGCTGGTCAAGGACGTGAGCTACTTGAAAGGAGCAATGGCTGAGCTCAAAACCATGAATGAAGACCTTCTTGAGCGCTTTGCATCCTAAACAATCAACCATCCCCACTAATCATTAACCCCCCTTCCCGTGGCTTTTCAAAACCTTGTTCTAAGTACACTGTTTAACTTGTCGTTGTTTTTGTTTTATGAACTCTACGTACTATGCTTGTATGAACTATGTTATAAACTCTTTTGCAGGTGCTTAAGTCCCCCCTTGATGATGTCAAGAGGGGGAAGTATGTGGTTTAACATGTGTTGTTTGTCTCGTAACTCTTAGGCTAACGTTCACCTTGAATATGTCTTAGCTTGATGCTTGGAACGAACTACTTAGACTAAGGCATATTAGTTTTTAACCTCTTGATCATATGTGAACAATTATGTTAGATATCTAGACCGACTTTGGGTTTAGGGGGAAAAAATCACATGGTTTAGGCTTGTCATCATCAAAGGGGGAATTTGTTGGAACATTTCAAGTTGATGATGACAAGTCCTTGTTTATATTAATTGTTTGTTCTTAAGTAGCATGAATTGAGTATTCAAGGCTAAGCAAATGGATTGAAGAACAAAGGCAACAAAGAGATCATCCATTATGTTTCAAACATGATCAAGAAGAACAACACAAGTCAAGAATATCCCCTTGTAACCTAAGTCACAAATGTAAGAGTAAGTGGAACATTCTCGTTAAAATCAAGTGTTAGCTTTGTCATGCAACAGTCCATCAGACTGTTGCGTCTGTACCGCATGGAGTTTTTTAGTACGAGAAAAATGTTTTCGAGGAACTTGCAAAATGGTCGTCTTAGTTTTCTGAAAATAATTGTCAAAATCTATTTTCTTGTAAAATCGTCTTCTCTTTTGGTACGCACGAATTGAAGAATAAAACCCGTCTTATTCGTAGTGTACCGTATTTCGTAAAATAATAAGAACTTGTGAATTGTTTACATTTGAAATGTAAATGGTACTTGAGCATCTTATTAGAAGATATTTTACTAGACAAATCTGAAATGCTTTATCAAGAGCCAATGAAAACTAAACAACAACTTTTGCTTGTCAAGTGGGCTAGCTATTATCCAATGGATAAAAGTACAATGGAAGCACACATTGGTTAATGACCACATTTTGAGTACTATAAAAGAAACCAGTTAGCCTCATTCAATGCTAAGGCTTTTACAATATTTATTGAAGTATTTCTGCAAAACTCTCATGCTTTCAAAGATCCTTCTTTAAGTTTTGCAAAATCATTTTAAGTTTTAAAAGTCTTCAAACGTTTTTCAAACACGGTCTGAAAATCTCCATGCATCAGTAAGCTACACTGTGACATAATGAGTTTGTTCCATGATTCTCGTGTTTAGATCTTAAATGTAGATCTCCACGTTCTTAAGTGAACATCTGAGATTCTGATCCTGTAAACCAGAGATAGAACATCTTAAAACTCTTGAAGCGGAGTAGCTTTAAGTTTGAGTCAAGTCTTGAAGCGGAGTAGCTTTGAGCAAATGCAACCGGGGTAGGTTGGCGAGTTATTTTATTTGTATTCGTTTAGTTGTTGGAGTAAATTTCTAAACAATCAATAAAATAACGGTTGGACGTAGGTCTCGGAGTAGAGACTGAACCAATTTTTTAACTTTGGTTGTTTGTTTATTTACTTACATACTCTTCGTTTTCTTCTCGCTTACTTGAACGATTCCAAGTTTCTGTGTAACAGTCAATCATACTGTTGCATAGAACACTTTGCTCATCTTGTGAACTTACTCGTCATTAAGTCTCTCAAGTGTAGTTGTCGTTAAAATTTTAAAAAGGTCACACCTAATTCACCCCCTCCCCCTCTTAGGTGTTAATTCGTTCTTAACTCTTCAGAGTGGACCAACCCACTCGGTCGAGTACCGTGCTCACTCAGCTAAGTGACTTTTACTTGGTCCATTGCAGTTCTCCTACGCCTAGGTTGGTCTTACTTGGCGTCGTATGTGGTCAACTTTTTACTTTCGAAGACAAGTGGGTCACCTCATGGTTCCCAATGTACTTACGAATAACCGGGTATTACAAACACCAAATTTACATTTGCTTTAATTTAAAGTTGATAAGTGCTTAACCCTGTTTTACCTCATATTCCGGCTCGATTCGAGTCGGTTTTAGCCTTTATTACGTGCATTTTATACCCAATTTCGTATTTTATGAATGTATATATCGTCTTGCAGTATTCAGGATGAAATCGACGAAACGAGAGCAAAAATGAAGGACTTGAAAGAAAGCAAGGAAAAGAGAAGAAATGAAGCTATCAACGTACTCATAGCCGGCCAGCCGACCCCACATCTCAAACACTTAAATAGGCGATGAAGAAGAGGAGAAAAAGCTTGCTTGAGTTCCCAGTCGGTGGGTCGGTAGCTGGTTGACCGACTGGGACTCCTCATCCAATACTTAACCATATTTTGGAGAAATAATGAGTAGAACTTGGCTTCGGTGAAGAAGCGTGTTCATAGCCGACCAAGGACCGACAACCGGCCCCCGACCTTGAATAACTGGCAATTGAAGGAAGTTGAAAAAGAGCCATGAAGAAGAGTTCCCAGCCGGTAGCCCGGTCGACCGGCTGGGAAAACATTCCAATACTTAGATTTTATTTCACCATGCAACGAACAGTACTAAAAGACGTGTTTATAGCCGGCCACTTGACAGGAAACCGGTCAACCGGCCCTCGCTACCTAATGACGTTTGAAGATTAAATTTTGGGCGAATGAAGTCCCAGCCGGCCTCCAGATCGGCAGCCGGCCAGCCGGCTAGGAACACAAGACGGGGTTTTCTTATTTTTTTTCTAATTCAGCCCAATTGTGAGATGCCTATAAATAACGCCCCTTAATGTTTTTGGGTATACAACCCTAGATCTGAGAAATTCCTTAGTTTAACCTAACTTAGCCTTAATCAATCCTTAATCAAAAACTAAAATCTCTTTAATTATAGCCTAGAAAGTAGTTGTTCTCTAGTTTTATGTTTGTAACTTGGGTTGTAATTTGAGATTATTGAAGAATCATTCCATTAGTCAATCAAAGTTACACTCTTTTGGTAGTGTTTCTTCTTAATCTACTTTAGTTTTCATTTGTTTACATTTCAATTTCATTCTTTGTTTTATGTTTTTAATGGCTATTGTTTACTTCTACCCATCTTTGTTGTGTTTTGTTATATTGATCCATATGATGTGTGAGTAGTTCCCTTGTTAGGATGGAGGGGGATCCATTGTAGGATTTAGGTGAGATTTCAGCATGTTTAAAGGGTGATTATTGAGTTGAGTTCGTTGCCTTGTTGTTATACTTACAAAGTGTTTGTGAAATTGCCTAAATGAGTGAGTTAGCTTAGTTTCATTATCAAATTGTCTATTAGTCGAGTGAGTAGCTTGAGTAGTAATTAAGACATACACTACAACACATACTGCCTGTTTTCAACGCTTTTTAGGCCTGTTTTCGACGCTTTAAAGCGTCGGCAATTTTTTTCTCGACGCTTCAAAAAGCGTCAAGATTTGGGGCGTCAGGACTTTTCGACGGTTTTTAGTGTCGACCTTGGCGACGCTTTTTGGTGTCGAGAGGCACGACGCCTTTATGTGTCAGTCTTTCTCGACATTTTTTTGCGTCGAAACTTACAACTTCTCGACGCTTTTTCAGTATTGGAAAAATACACTATTATTATTATTTTTTTGGTGAAAGGTTAATATATATCGAAAACAAAAGTTAATTACAAGGAAGTACGATATCAAAAAACTAAGCTAAAGCCTAGACATGATTGCTATCCTCTTGTCAGACATCCGCTTCTGCGCTACCATATCGAGCATCCAAAACAAATACCCACTGCAAACCGTGAGCGAGCCTTGCTGCAACAGAACCAGCCCAAGAGTTGGACCTGCTACAATACTACCCAGACCTAGCTACTGCTTGCATTCTGATAAACAACAGCCTAACTCCCTGCATCTAGAACTTATATTCAAGCACAAAAACTGATCTAACTCATTCACACCAGGAAAGCCAATCATGACTACTGATCAGCATCCCTGCTCAAAAGCACCCATCCTACTTCCCAGACAAAGGTTGCACCAGGCCAGAACAAAATCCGAGTTACCAACGCCTTCAATATCGGAATGCTAAACCCATTCTTTCACGAAATCCAGCCACAATCCCAGTTGCAGACTAATAACCACCCCTGCATCACGCTGATGGCTGCAGCACACTTCCCTGCCAAAATAATCTGCTCATCATCAGTGCCCATTCTCAAACCCATATACTATACTATCATCTACTCCACTATTCTGCTGCAAACCAGAGGACAGCCCCACTGATGATGCACCCACCAACAGACCAGAACACTGGCAGAATACCCTATGTCCTACAATTAACCTGCAACAAACATTTCCTGAACAGACCAGAACACTGGCAGAACACTGCATCAGACCAACGCTGCAAACTGCATAAAAACAGCCCAGAAAACTGCACTTAAACTCAGCAAATTAACCTGTGTGCAGAGCACTACATTAACTCAGACCAGAAAATGATGCATCCTAAAACAACTAGCAAAAGCTGCACATCAACCAGAAAACTGAACTGCTCCAAACAGTCTTGCAGCCCACTGATCAGAATTACACATACTAAACAAAAATCATTTAGCATAAATTGAAATTGCATTATCAAATTACATGTGTTCAAGTTCAAAAGAACTATTGTAATTTTTTCGTTCATCCGAACAATAGAAGTTTTCCACGCAAAAATAATAAAATATCCCGAGATATTAAATAATCTACGACAAAAAGTACGACTAGCTAAATTAAACTACTCCCAAAAAAGTGAATTCACGCTTTGCTTGCTCCGCTCATCTCGATGCACCACCACTAAGGTTGTGCACCGGTCCAAAACCGGACCGGACCGGACCGGAACCGGAATTGGCAAAAATGACGGACCGGGACCGGACCGGAATATAAAAAACTCGGACCGGAACCGGACCGGTAAAATTCCGGTCCAAGACCGGACCGGACCGGTTGGACCGGAATTTGAATATTATAAACCGACAAAATTATGGATTGGTAAAATTATGGACCGGAATTTGAATATTATGGACCGGTTGGACCGGTTTGGACCGGATTTTAATATATTTTTGAGGAAAAAAATATAAAAACATAAATTCCGGTCCAAACCGGTCCGGAACGGAAAAAACCGGTCCTGGACCGGACCGGACCGGAACCCGGAATCTTAAAAAATGGTGGACCTGAGACCGGACCGGATTTTTTAATTCCGGTTCCGGTCCGATAGATTCCGGTCCGGTCCATTTTTCCGGTCCGGACCGGATTTTGCACACCCCTAACCACCACCATTTCTCGAGTTCGATACCTACCGGACAACAGATACAATATTAAACAACAAAGCTAGTTTTTTATAGGTAATTTAAGTAAATCAATAATCACGAATGAATGAATGAATGTGTATAGAGGAGAAACCCTAGTAGATCTGCAAAAATCAGTCTCATGATTAATTCATCATAACACAATAATGATGATTTTGAATATAGTAGTAGAAAAGAGCACAATAAAAACAAAGGAAAAAAAGAAACAAAAAGCTGCAAACAAAATAAATTCAAGGAGAAGAATGATGATGAAAACTTTTTAAAATTATTTACCTGTTACTAGTAGACTCACTCAGAATAGCCTAACCTGAACTCTAGATTCACAACACGCTAACAGGTATGATTCTTATTAGATTCTATATACAAGAGGAGTGAGTCTTAGGTCAAAGCGAAATAAGCAGTCTTCTATCTCTCTAGTCTGTCTTTACTAGTGTAGTTGGAGATTTGCTTCTTATGGAGAGTTATACTAGATTCTAAATCAGATTCTTAGGGACACTCGAGCAAGCTACTTGAAAATGAGACAGATTCTAATCAGATTCTAATCTACTTGAAAATGAGACAGATTCTAAATCAGACTCTAATCTACTTGAAAATGACATAATCATAAAAATACCTGTGAATTCAAGGTCGATTTTGCAAGCTGAGCTATCTCGGGTGATGGCATTCCAGAGCTCATACCTTCCAAGATTTTATACAAGATGATATTGGTCTCATTTAACTTCGTTTCAAGCTCTTTTTCGTCCTTTGTCAAACTGTGAACAGCCTTTTCCAAATTTTGCATCTTTTCCATATTCTCGAGTGTCAAAGAATTAGTGTCTCCTGATTTAAAAGCCTCCTTCCTTAAGATACTGTACACTGCAAATACATTGCTTCCTTTCACACCGAAACCATAGCCTAAAGGCCGTTTAGGGACATCTTCCCCATACATTAATTTACTGAAAGCTTCATTTTGGATTTGCACTTTTGGCTTGGTAGGATTAATCTCAAGTTCAGATTGAATATAAGAATCAGCATCCAGCTACACCCAAAAAAAAAAAATGCTTAGCATGTGTCAATTAATAATAAGAAAAGTTAGAGTACATTAATTTTTTTTTTATGTGTACCACAAATTCTTCTGTTCTTGTATCTTTCACATATGACCCGTCTTTCCTCTTATGAGTTTGCTTGAAAATCTCCAATTCAGTTGGTTCCCTTTTGTTCTTTTCTTCCTATCGTCACCATATAAGTATTTAGCTTTTACCCAAGATTGTGTGCAATTCTAATTAAATGTAAAAATAGTCATATAATTTAAAAGGTAGAATATTTACAAACTCCGCCCGTATATTAGCATAGCTTGTTGACCCAGTGGTGTGAGCATGATTTTGTGATGCACGTGCCTCTTTTCCGCATTCAGCAAATCTCTGTATTGAATAAAATATACCAATAAAGTATGCAATAAAGCAATGACAGTAAATAAACTGCTAACAATTAAACAAACGATAATGAAGATAATGAAAGCAACTATGTAATATTTGGGCAAATACTTTTCCCTTCTCAGAATACCAATAATCGACTAAGTGAATCCAACTATCACGAGGGATGCCTGCTGGTAAAGATTGATAGATTTCTTCTCTAGTTTTTGTCGTGGGTTTAAAGAAAGCCTTCTTTAAGTCATGTCTATATTGTCTTACACTCTTGCCTACACGTTTCAAATTGTTCCCACGCTAACGCGTCTGCAGGATGTCTAAGTTTTCCATCTTTTACACGTTCATTATGATGCCATCTCATATCTCCCGCTGTTTTAGAGGACGCGTATACTCTCTTTAATCTAGGAATGAGGGGGAAATACCTCATAAATTTGGCTCATTCACCCTTCTTAACTCGATATTTACCTTTTTCACCTACGACTTTTTTCCATCTTGATGTGTGACAAGAATCACACTCCTCTTTGTCAATGTTATCCCCCCAAAATAGCATGCAATTGAATGGACAAGCGTGAATCTTTTCATATCTAATTCCTATATCATTTATTATCTTCTTACCCTCATAAAAGGTTGATGAGAACTCTCTTACTTGAGGAAATGCTTGAAGTAGAAGTTCAAGTAACTTGTCAAATGACTCATTAGACCAATGAAACATACATTTAATATGGTACAAGTGTAAAAGGAATGAGAGCTTTGAGAAAGATTGACAGCCTTCGTAAAGCTCCTCGTTTGCAGCTTCAAACAATCTTTTATAGTTACTCTCTTCTTTACTATTGAGTTTATGGGGGTTGTTAGAATAGTCATCAGCCCTAGCATCATTTGCTTGCTCAAACTCATTTTCAGACTCACCAGAAGAACTAAAACCTATAGACATGTCATCATATTCAGATTCTTTTTCTATTTCTACCGAGCCAGCAAAAATATTATCATCATCATCAAGATCTTTAGAACAGTTAGGAATGTTAGTCCTGTAAACCGCATTAAGTAAACCATTCATATCATCACGCCTTGTTAAGGATTCTTCCCTACTTTCTCCATGCAAATGATCAAGAACATCTCTTTTACCATGCCAAAACCAATCTGTATACTTCTGGTAAAACTCTTTGAACAGAATGTGCCCCTCTATTTCACCCAAAGTAAAGTAATAACGTAACTTACAACTTTTACATGGGCATTTTGTTTTCCCTTCTACAAGATTTTCCTTAGCTAACTCAATAAACTTCCTACATCCATTTTGTAATCCGAATGGTCATTTGGCAAGGTAATCCAGCTAGTATCCATAACTACACATCATAAAGATTAAATACTCAAAAATCACAGCACATTAAATCATATAAATCATATAATCAGAATAAGTATTCCAGCAAGGTATTAAATATTAGCATCATTTTTTATCACACTAAAGAATACTGCCTCAATACACACACAGTAACCTTCACAACCCTTACAAAGCAGAGGTGAAGCGGTCAGTTGGCTCAGATTTGATACCATGATTCTAGTTCGTCTAAAACTAAATCTATGGATAGGTAACTGAACCTAGAACAACACTATAGCACTGCAGCAACCATTACAAACCCAGAAGACGGTAAAAACAAGACATCAAAGAAAAACTAGCATTATATATGTTACAAACCCAAAATCATAAATCTAACTTGGTTAATTGATGGCGATGATGATTAAATAAAATCGTACATATTTTTGATTAATTACTTATTGAGAAAGATGGCGATGATGATTAAATAAAATCGTACATAAAATTTTGATTAATTACTTACCTCTTGACGATGGTGATTAATGATGAGCGCGATTTCACTGGCTGGGCGAGTAATAATTGGAACACAGTATATGAATTTGGGGAAAAGGGAATTAATTTGGGGAACGAAGATGAAGGCGAGATAGATGCAATGATGGAAATCGTGGGTTTCAATTGGAACGAAGAAGGCAATGGAACAGTGTATTAGAAGAGTTAATTAGGGTTATGATAATTAACTACGCGCGAGATAGAGAGTGAAATAATTTTTGGTTGAAATTTTTAAGAAGCTGGCGGTTTAGCGAAAGTTATTTTCTAATTTTTATATAGTTTTAATGTTATTTGGGGAAAATGGGTCGACGCTTTTAGAAGCGTCGACCAAAAAGTGTCGAGAAAGTAAGGGAGTTGTAGTAGTGATAATAACAACTTGTGGGTTAAGTAGTTTGAATGAGTAAGTCGACTTTTCTTAACCTAGGTTAGAACTCGCATCGAGAGGTCGGGTCTTAATTATCGTTTTCGCTCTTGATTGTTAAACCTTGTGTGCATGCTATTTACCCTTCCCTTAACCCACTTCGTTGAGCCCGTTATCCTAGTTTCTTAAATCAATCATTCAAACAATTTTCCATTAGCTTGTTTTAGTCTATCTTGTTAGTTTACTTAGTTATCGAAACATAAGGGCGAAGGTAAAGATGACAATAAAGGTGACGACGGAGATGGAGGGGAAATTGAGATGGTTGGTGTGAGATATTGCTTGGAAGAAACTGTTGATAATGACACCGAGTATGAAAATGAGCATTTTCATATTTTTATTGGGGTGAATAATGGGAGAAATATGGGTTATATGAGTAAAAAATGGGAGAAAAGAGCAAGTCAATGCCGGAAAATTGACTTTTGTTGCCGAAATATGAATTTTGGGTAGTCTTTTACAAAAAGTAGAAATAAAGGTAGTGGAAAGCCAAAAATAAAATAAAATGTAATTGTTCACAAATGATCCTAAATAAAAGATAGTTTATCACAAAAAACCCTTATAATATACTATCCTCCGTTTTTATATAATGTACCCATTTGTTGAATATATGAGTGTAGTATTTTAATAAAATGGGTACATTATATAAAAATGGAGGAAGTAATAACTAATAAAATAACAAAATAATACTAGAAATGAAAACTACTGAGATGTAGAGAATAGAACTTGAATTATGAAGAACCGAATGAACCAAGATAACTTGCAAAATGAAATTATATTGGAGTGTAGAATGCTTAACAATTTTTGTGAAATAAAAAGAACAAAAACAAAGCTAAACTATTTATGAAATATTGTATGTAGTGCTAAGAGATTCTAAGGCATGATAACTAAAGATTTATAAAAAATAGATACAAGAGGCTGGGTTGATCATTCCTTACATTGGAGTATTGATAAAATACGTAAGAGACTTATATGCAGGTCACCCCGATCGGGGACACCCCACCCTAATCGGAGTATCAGGGTGGTAAAAATCCGAATACAATCCCTTATATTCTTAATTAAATGCATAGGGAATCCAATGAATTCCTTAATTCACCTCTTAGACTATGTTCTTTTTGGCTTAACTTCAATTTCTTTCAATTTTCCTTTGGTATATTCCGTTAAGTTTTATTTACGTTCAATCAATTATGTTCAATTAATCTTCACCAAATTAACTTTTAATTCAACTAAATCCACTTCACCCCAGTTTCACTCAATTTAGTTCAATTAAACTCTACCCCAATTAATTCAATTGAGTTTGTTTCAGTCGAAAAGAACCGAACTTAAATCTTTTACCAATTGGCATCCAAAATATAATTTAGGATCATATGCTTACTCTTGAGTAATTCTTTAGACACATCACTAAATCACTCAACTACCGGTCTCCTTAAGCAACTCCGTTGACACATTTTCGGTAATTTCATTCTTTCCAACGTGTTTTGTTGTTACTAATTCGTTTATTTTTTTTAAAAAATAAATATAAATTCATAGTGATATTAAATTGTCCGTAGTTGGAATAAATGTCGTAGTTGCCGAGCATAAACCCGCTCATCTGTTGTGACTTGAGAGAGAGAGAGAGAGAGAGAGAGAAAGAGAGAAGCGTTCAAGGGTTTTTGAAGTGGTTGGTTTCCTGAACAACATAAAAACCCAGCAAAAACAGGTAAAAAAGGACGAAAATGGAGCAAGTAACAGAGGGAATTAGCAACATTGTTATCAGAGATTCATCCAACAACAAGAAGAACAGGATTCAAGTTTCTAACACCAAACAACCCCTTTTCTTCTATGTTAATCTTGCTAAGGTTCTACCCTTTTTTCAATTCCCCTTTTTCTTTTTTACTCTTAATTTCATATGTATATTCTTCTTATGTATGTATGTATGTATGTTTTGTCCAAAAGCTGTCTTAATGAAGTTTATTACTCGATTCTCTCATTATCCAAGTAAACATCATTTCATTTGTCATTCCCACGAATTCCCAACCACCAAATTTAACTAACAATTTTCTGGGCTGATTTTAAGTTGGTTTTTCAAAATTAAGGAATGCTGAAACCAGTAATCCATGTTATTTATGATCCATCTTCAATGCTACGGAGTCCTTTTGACTTGCATTTGCTTTCAAAATGTACTCCATTCTAGATAGCTTCCTACTGTTTTAAGTCTATGAGTATTGTGCTCGGAAGCGTGAATATCTCGTGTTGGGCCGCTGCTGCGCCGGTGTCCAATGTCCATAATATTACGATATTGTCCGCTTTGGGCCAAACCCTCACGGATTTACTCTTGGGCTCCTTCCCAAAAACCTCGTACTATTATATTTTCAGGACACGTATAAAGGTGATATATCACGTTTATACTACCGATGTGGGACATGGATTTGCACCCTAACAATGAGTATATGAGTAACGTTTAAATAAAGTAAAATCACTAATTATACGGCCTGCACATCTTATATTCTATGCATTTCGTGACTCAATTTTCATTTGGGTCTTCTGGATACTATTTCTTTTGTTAGCAACATAAAGGTGAACTTACGGTTGCATACATCCCATTCCTTCTATCTCGCAATTTTGTGTCAACCCTTTAAAACCTAGGGTAATCTTGTTGTTTTCAATGTTATTCAGCTAACATGTTGCTATCTTTCTATCTGTTACTTTTGCTTTGGATTTAGGCGAATATATTTCTAACTCCAACAAAAACACGAGATTTTTAGCTATTAGGCATCATCCTTGTTCTTCTAATGTGATGCACTCTTTTATTTCTTTTGTAGAGGTACATGCAACAATATAATGATGTGGAGCTCTCTGCTCTTGGAATGGGTATCTCTCTCTACAACCTCATCTCTTACACTTCTTTTTATTAGTATTCTGTATTCTTTTCTTGATATGGTTTGATTCTATGTGTGCCTGGCTGTCCGCTATCCATACACAAACTAATAATATGTGCGTCATACTCTAATCTCCAAATTTATCAGCTCTCCATTTTGGTTATGCCTAGCAGTTTGACCCCTTGTCATTTTTTTTTGATTAACTTTCAGCTTTTTTAGCCAGTGAAATGAATAGCCTCTCACCTAGTGGTATACAGGTATTTGACTGTATTGCCCAAGGCGAGGCGATACTTAGAGACGCACTTCTACATGCTTTACTGATGAATAGAAGTTGTATTATCATTTTGTTCAGTTTTGTATGATAAGGTGCCATAATGCATGATCATGAATTTTCCAATACTTGAGTAGTTCATACATATATTTTGCTAAGTTGTGTATCACTTTGCCTAGGCTTATGCCTTTTGCTGAACTTAGAGAAACCCTACTGCCTCCTTTAAAACTCTGGGTTTACCCTCTTCTCGTCGTGCTATGCCCAGAGTCTCTGGTTGGCTTGTTTGATCTTCCATGGTAAGAAAGTTTGGATACCTCGTAATTTCTGTTGCCTCTTTGTTTGACTCGTTTTCCTATTAGGAAGGCTCCATCTCGACGAAAGATGTGTATAGTGTCTGTTAGTTTTGAAGGGTTGTGCTGTGATTTGGTTAGCGTATCCATAATGGTCGAACCTAAGGTCATCTGCAATAGTTGGTATTTAACACGATTGGTCCTAAAGAGCTTGTTGGATAATAACAACCATAGGCAATCACACTTCTAATATAAGATTAAGTTCTTCATTCAGGAGTTGGTTTTTGATTTTCCCAATAGAAAAGTGGAGAGAAATGTGAGGCTTATTTAAAATAAAATAAAAATCGAAGGTTTTTCATTCACGATGCCTGATGGTATTTTTAGGTTGCTTGGTCTTTCAATTAATTATGTGAGATTGTCGAGGCAATGGTAGGTGGTAACGAGCTCCAACAATTGTGGAGCCCTAGACTCCTATCATGACCTCATCCACATCATCATTTATAAACAAATTTGCCTAAAATCTGCACATCAATGGGAAACTCCAAACAAATTTCTAATGGACTCCACTTTCCTTACCTGCTCTTTTGAAAGGAAAACTCCAAACAAATCAGTAATGGGACTTCTAATCGATGATCTTTTTACTAAGAACAGATTGCTTCTTACCAAGGAGCGTTTTAATAAGAATCAGTTGAGCTACAAAGCGACCATTGTGAATTGGTATTTGCTTGACAATATGATATTACTTGTGCTTTAAGCAGTGAATGGGCATTTCTCGTGTAGTATTATCAAATTTCTGTAAGCTCCCAATTTTTTTTAAGGAGATAAGGGTTAATCCCCTAGAATTTCTCTTTCTCTATATAATTGATCATGATGTTACCCCATTTCATTTTGTTTGTTTCGGGTGAGAATATCATGACAGTGTTTCCATATTTTTCAGGGTTTGGAGGGTATACAATCGATTTTGTTATAGTTAATCTGTTAGAACTTTAGAATGTACTCAGTATGCCTTTTGTGGAAAGTCAAGTAAGAATATTAACGTTTCATCTCCCTCAGTTCTTATGCTATCTTGATCTCACCTACAGCCATTTCCACATCTGTTACTATTGCTGAGATCCTGAAGAACAATGGATTTGCGGTTGAGAAAAGTTAGTGATTTCTCGGACTCTTTATCGTCTTTGGGCCATCTCCTTGCCGTGTATTAAAATACATGTGTTCAAATATGAGACAAACTTTGCTTATTTTCTTGTTATTTTTGTTGGACAGAGATAACAACTTCAACAGTTGACATGAATGAATCAGGCGGGCGTCCTGTCCAAAAAGCAAAGGTATTTGACGTTCTTTGTACGTATTATTACGAGTATGGTACTAAATATTAGTTTGAGACTTGATTTCCAAATCGTTCATTGCATCTCGATCTCAGTCATTGCATCATAAGTGTAGCTGATACAACTCTAAAACCTTTACAAGCCTAATCGCTTAATCGGTCAAAATCCAGATTTTAACACCCTTAGTTTGTAATGGCTGTTAGCTATTATGGCAACAAAAAACACTAAACATTTGAACTAAGTTGTTTTGGTTCCATTGTAGATTGAGATCCTGTTGGGGAAGTCAGAGAAATTTGACGAATTGATGGCTATAGCTTCAGCAGAGGTTGCAGATGAGATTTAGCCGTAAGATCAATGTTGTCCCTTATTATTAATATCAGCTACATCTGTTGTTGTGTTTTGTAAGTGGTGTTCGAGTATCTAGTAAGTTCTCTATGCCGTCAAAGTTGCCATTTTCAGTGAATGTAAAGGATTCGCGCTATTCATGAAATTGATAGAACGAGGAAAACTGGGTGATGAACTCTTTTATTTTGTGAAGTAACTGGTGATGAATATAAATCTATAAGGAAATTATCAGCATGAATTGGTATGAAAGTTTTTGAGTCGAATCAGCAAAGGATACTTGCATGCAATATTGCAATGTAGCATTACCCTGTCCTAAGGAGGCTTATGTAGTATGCAGTATGCAGCGTGCACCTAGGTAGCACCAAAACGGACACGGACACGGCATCCCATGAAATTTAGGACACGGGACACGACATTTAAATATAATAAAATATATGTTTTATGGTTATAAATAACGTATAATTTTATTTTTATCATGTATTTGAAGCTAAATCTAAACATGCAAATGTACAATTCGACCTTTATTACAACTAATTCTCGTTTTTCCACTCAAACTCATCTTTTAATCGGTTTTTTAAAATTTTGTTCTTCAGCCAAACTATAATATGTTTAGCCATGTGTCCAACGAGTAATTAGGAGAAGTGTTCGTGCTACCTAGACGTGCACTATGCAGTATGCAGCATGGTAAGATTGTTCAAAGCAGTAAACAGGCCCTTCTCATTTGCCAACACAGTCCCAATTAGAGATGGCAATGGGTAGGATCTGGACAGGATCTTATAGGATTCAGATCCAGATCCATTTTAAAATGGTATATCCAGATCCTACCCTTATCCTTAGGGTCCGAAATTTGTAGATCCATATCCGCATCCTAAGGATCTGGGTAGGATCTGGATAAAATCCAGATCCGTCAATCTCCAACGATACATTTAAATGAAACCGCACCTAGTCACTATTATACATTATTTCACTTTTACTTGTCAATTAGAGACGATGTTATAGTCGAATTACCCTCTATTATCTTCACTGGTTTAAAAATCGTAGTCTAAAAGAAATAAAATGAGTGTACAAAGTGTTAAAAGTCTTATAGCAACTTACAAATAAGGTTTACAAACCACAAAATAATTATAATTCTAACAATTCATAATAAAACAAATTGTTCAAACAAAATAAACACTAATATTTCAATCCTTGTTTCCATGGTCTACCTTTGAAGGGTCGAATCTATCCAAAAATTACCCTTATAGAAATTAAAAGAGGGTCCAAGGGTAGGATCTGGATCTTAGTGGTGGGATCCAGATCCGACCCTCGTACTCGTATAAGGATATGAGTCTGATCCAGATCCTAAGGATCTACAATAATGGGTTCCATATCCTACCCTTGGGTATAAGGTCTGATGGATCTGGGTTGGATCCGGGATCCATTGTCATATCTAGTCTCACTCTATTGTAAAATGTTCCAAATGGGTTGGGTCATTAATCCTTGCAATCAGCCACTTTATCAAATTATTTCCTAATAATTTACTACTAACTGTTTTCTTAATCGTCATATAGCTTGGACAACCTCTAAATTTTTTTTTTGGAACACGGAAGGAAAGTGTCTACGCTCGCATAGCCTTATACGTTTGATTATGCGCAATTCTATTAAGTGATATAACCTCAGTAGCCTCACATGTAAACAAAAATCATGTTAGTTACATAATATTTAAGTATGACTCATAAGTCATGTTAGTTACATATGAAATTTTAAAAAATAATGTTGACCCTATTTTTCTTTTGTTTAAAGGGAGTCACATGCTGATTTTAATGTTGACGATGATTAGAAACTTCTCATACGTTCTCTATCATAATTTTACCAACTAAACTAGTTTGGGATATATTTTACAACTAACTAGCATCAAAACGAATAGGAATATGAACACGATACAGACTATGATACGACTCCCATAAATTTTAAGACACGAGTCTCGATATTTAAATTTATCAAAATATATAATTCATAGTTATACAAACACGATTTCATTTGGATAAAAATTTTTGATATCGGATTTAAATAAATGGAGGTAAAATCTGACAAACTCATTCTCATAGACTATTCAAATTACATTCAACTGGATTTCGTTGAACACAAATTCTCATTTGTGACGGCGATACCGTTTCCTCTCACAAAATACCCACTTTTTCTCTCTCTCCGACACTATTCATGTGGTCCCCTTTCTTTACTAACTCATTTTGTATCCATTTTATCTCACAAAATATCCGTCACAAACAAGACTAAGGCCCTGTTCTTTTGGACTTCAAGTCACTTAACTTAAGTTCACTTCAGATCCTATAAGTTCAGTTCAGTTCAGTTCAGTTCCTATAAGTTCAGTTCAGTTCCTATAAGTTCAGTTCAGATCCTATAAGTTCAGTTCAATTCAGTTCCTATAAGTTCAGTTCAGTTCCTATAAGTTCAGTTCAGTTCAGTTCCTATAAGTTCAGTTCAGTTCAATTCAGTTCCTATAAGTTCAGTTCAGTTCAGTTCAGTTCCTATAAGTTCAGTTCATATAAACTCAATTAAGAAAAGTTATATACGGAGTATTATTTTTAACAACCGATACAAATATTTTGCTTTAATTATTCGATACACGTCATCTATAAAAAACAACTCATTAATAATTTACCCGTCTTTTACTCTCTAATTAATGTCAAACTATCATCCTCATTAATGCCAAAAAACAACAACTCATCATACGACGGCCTCACCCTCACCAATTGTCACTCTCCCATTAATCAGTTTCTTCATCACCATTATTAGAGAAAATAAATGGTTATAGAAAATTGTAATAGTGAATTATTTTTATCGTAATGTAATTGTAGTATAATGTATGAACTATGAACAAACCATTATATATAAAGTTGAAAATATTTTAAACTACCTTGTATTTTAGACTAATTTTTTTATCAATGTAATAATAATAATAATAATAATAATAATAATAGTTAACTTAAATTAAAATAAAGTTAATTAAGTTCGGATTTTATAAGTTTAGTTCAGATCCTATAAGTTAAGTTCAGTTCAGATCCTATAAGTTCAGTTCAGTTCAGTTCCTATAAGTTCAGTTTAGTTCCTATAAGTTCAGTTCAGTTCAGTTCAGTTCCTATAAGTTCAGTTCAGTTCCTATAAGTTCCTATAAGTTCAGTTCAGTTCCTATAAGTTCAGTTCAGTTCAGTTCCTATAAGTTCAGTTAAGTTCAGTTCCTATAAGTTCAGTTCAGTTCCTATAAGTTCAGTTCAGTTCAGTTCAGATCCTATAAGTTCAGTTCAGTTCAGTTCACTTAAGTTTCAGTCCAAAAGAACAGGGCCTAAGGCCCTGTTCTTTTGGACTGAAACTTAGCAGAACTGAACTGAACTGAACTGAATGTATAGGATCTGAACTGAACTGAACTGAATTTATAGGAACTGAACTGAACTTATAGGAACTGAACTGAACTGAACTGAACTGAACTGAACTGAACTGAACTGAACTGAACTGAACTTATAGGAACTGAACTGAACTTATAGGAACTGAACTGAACTGAACTGAACTTATAGGAACTGAACTGAACTGAACTTATAGGAACTGAACTGAACTGAACTTATAGGATCTGAACTGAACTTAACTTATAGAATCTGAACTGAACTTATAAAATCCGAACTTCATTAACTTTATTTTAATTTAAGTTAACTATTATTATTATTATTATTATTATTATTATTATTATTGTTATTATTATTGTTATTATTATTGTTATTGTTATTATTGTTGTTATTATTGTTGTTGTTCTTCTTCTTCTTCTTCTTCTTATTATTATTATTATCCAATAGATGACATTGATAAAAGAATTAGTCTAAAACACAAGGTAGTTTAAAATATTTTTAACTTTGTATATAATGGTTTTTTCATAGTTCATACATTATACTACAATTACATTATATAAAAAATAATTCACTATTACAATTTTCTCTAACCATTTATTTTCTCTAACAATGGTGATGAAGAAACTGATTAATGGGAGAGTGACAATTGGTGAGGGTGAGGGTGAGGGCGTCGTATGTTGAGTTGTTGTTTTTTGGCATTAATGAGGATGATAGTTTGACATTAATTAGAGAGTAAAAGACGGGTAAATTATTAATGAGTTATTTTTTTTATAGATGACGTGTATCGAATAATTAAAAGAAATGTTTGTATCGGTTGTTAAAAATAATACTCCGTATATAACTTTTCTTAATTGAGTTTATATGAACTGAACTTATAAGAACTGAACTGAACTTATAGGAACTGAACTGAACTGAACTTATAGGAACTGAACTGAACTGAACTGAACTTATATGAACTGAACTGAACTGAACTTATAGGAACTGAACTGAACTGAACTTATAGGATATGAACTGAACTGAACTTATAGGAACTGAACTGAACTTATAGGAACTGAACTGAACTGAACTGAACTTATAGGATCTGAAGTGAACTTAAGTTATGTGACTTGAAGTCCAAAAGAACAGGGCCTTACTATTCGTTGAAGGTGTGCCCAAGTAAATGAAAAAAGTCAAACACGACTTTATAAATGTTCAACACATTTTGGCATATGCCCAAAAAATGTGAATGTCGAACATTTATACACCGATTTGGAGGAGTGACCGTGCTAGATAGCTTTGTAATGATTTTTTTTAATTATTATCCCATAACCCGATTAATACTGATATTGTTTTAATAAAAGTACACTTGTTAGTTATCTAATTATAATAACTTTCCTTTCTAGTATATGCAGGTTGGTATACATCAACATTAAGCTTCTCAAGATTCATCACTTGCTTCAAAAACAACGCAACATTTAAATTTGTTAATATAAAGTTGGTTATACTTGTTTTTAAAATTGGACCGTGAACCCATGATCATGCATGTGCCTTCATGCTACGCTGTATTCTGGAAATTCATCAAATTCATGTGTAGCAATTAAGACAGTAAATGTCATTTGGTTTCTTAATAACACAATTAATTGCCCTTTACCAACTAGTGATTATAGGCATATAACAATATTGTCAATATGGACAGTGGCGGAGTGGAGCTAAGATTTGAAGTCATTGAGGTGAAAAGGTACCATCATAAAAGAATCTTGTAAAAATTTGAAACGAAATTTTCAAACCGTCAACGAGTTACTACTCAATACCAAAATGATATTTCAACACTGGGCTACAGTACGTGGACGGATCATAAAAATAAGAAAATAGACGTAATACTCACTTACTACCAAACGATAACAAAAATCAGTGGTAGTTTGGTTAAATCTTGAAACTTGTAAAAATGTAGGAGTTGAGAGGTCCCAAGTTCGATTACCAGTTAGGGCGATGACCATTTGACCACTGCAACCCCCGAATGGGTGACTTATATGTCCATGTGATAGTGCGGGAATACATGACCCCGAGAGAATTTAACCCCCTCGTCATAAAAAAAATGCGATCACAAACATAACAAAAAGGAAAAGTGAAGATCTATCTAATAGACTATAAACTTTTAGAGCCAAACATTAACGAAAAATACTCGTCATCTCAAATTTTTTGTTTGATGATTATGATATAGAAAATAAAGATGTTTAGGTATTATAATCATAGAGCTGATTAAATGTGAACTTGAACCTAACATGGACATGGTTCAAAAAAAAATTTCCGGCCCATGGATAAGGTGTTTAACGGATTTGGATCAAATTAGTAAATTAGACTTTGTATTTTTCTTAATATGGTTTGATCAGATTAGCAACTGCAATGGAAGAAAGATCCTTCACCATATCATATTTTGACAAATTCAAAAATGAAATATGTTTTGTTACCATGGAAGAACCTTAAGTAAAGTTCTTTCCTAAGACCAATATAGGCAATATTAATTATTTTATTTAATTATTTAGTCAATTATTTATTGGAACTCTCTTGGTTTTTTTAAAGAATTTGGTTCTAAATATCAAGTTAGGTTTGTCTATTTAAGAACAAACTCTTTTGCATAAGGGTACAAACTTTATTTTTGAACTTTGTTTTGATAAAATTAATGTTAAAAACCGCCATTGTAATTTACTCTTATAGATTTCGGTGAATCGATGGTACAACCCATAAACAAAATTAATTATAAGGTGATGGTGACACATGCTAACAAGTTGTCAATTGGCAATGGTAGTGAACTTGAAGTTATATTGAGAGACTAAAATTGATGAAACATTGGAAAGTTAAAGATAATAAAAATTAGCCCAAAAATGTGTAGACTATAGCAGAAAAAGTAGGGGTCCAATTATCCAATCCTACTTGTTTGTTCCTCTTACTTTGGCTAACCATCCTAATTATACATTTTAGTCTTGTCTTTACTCCCATTTTGGTTGGTTTGTTAACTAAGTCATGCATTTAACCTTTATGGAAAATCTACGTCGTGTTTGTCAATCAAATTAACAACTTGCATGCTCTTGTACTCTATCAACCATCCCTTCCCTTCCAAATTTAAGCATCCCCATGAAATCAAGCTAGTGCTATAAAGCTTGTCCATTTTGTGGTATAAATAATAAATTTAAACATGGAAAACAAATTAGGTTATATTGGAGTACGTGTTCGTATCATATGTAAGCAGGTTAGATACTCTACCTAATCAAATTTTATGCTGTATTTGTGTCGATCCATAAATATAAATGGGATTATCAAGCCTAAACCCTAATTCGCTACGTTTGTTTAAGTTTTTCTGTCACGTCTATATTTAGAGAGTGCAAGTATATTTAGATGATGAAGGAACAAGAAAAAATAGGATTAATTTAGTAAATATATAGGTTATCCGTGTCCAACTCAATGATATCTCCTGCCGTGTTCATGACTTCATGTCGACCTACTTAGACAGATGACTCATTATGCCTAAAGTAGGCTTCTGGGCCGGGCCAAGGGGGCGACACAATGAAGAAAACGAGGTATCCCGGGTCCGGCACGACTAGGAAAGAGGCGGGCTGTGATGCTAAATTCCAAAAACCTCTTACCTAGGCACAACCCTACACGAGGCACGAAGGTTCATACACAACAATTATAGGGGTAAATAATTAAAAACCGTTTAAAATACCCCCAAGCATGACAGGCGGCACGAGTCCGACACGACTTTGCCTAGGCCAAAGGGCTAGGCAACCAAATAACATGATTGACCGTACCTAGGCCGGGCCAAAATTGTGGCTAGGCACGACAGGTAGGTCGTAGGGACCTGGTATGGCACAACACAACATATTGCCTTTTCATAAACCTTTACATTAGTTTTGAGTTGTACCTTTATTTCAAGTACAATTTGGAGTTTGTACTTTGTTTTAAACTTTATTCAATTTAATTGTTTCATTATGGTACATTGGTACCCTTTATATACATTACCTCGAGAAACCGAGATGGTAGCACTTCCATGTACTAAGGCAGACATTGCTAAGACACTTTGGTAGATAGGGGTGTTACACCATCGAGTTTAATTTTTGAATCCTTCCAATGAGAGAAGACGTTTTTGTTTTGTATTTTCATCTTATCTATATAAAAAACGGCGAGATTTCCTATGGAGCCAATTGCGTACTATAATTGGCGATAGTCGAAAGAGTGACTTGAGGAGAGTTGCCCGACCTCCAAGTGTGAGGTGTTTTGTACTCCAGCCCACAAGTTTTTTCATTGGAATTTCTCTTCCAACGAGCAATGATATCTTTTGTAACTCGACCATTAACGGTAGGCATTTCGAGATATATATTTAAGTCCAGCGTTTTCTCGAACTCAAATGTAACATACATATTTTCTTATAATCAACTGTTGTTATGAAATATTATAGTATAATATTATATGGATGTCCATATCTTATAATATCTTAGAGTGTTTTATCTTATGGAAACTCTACCTCATTGTATATGTATATATATCCCTCATAATGGAATGAGAACATACTTTTGTCTCTCTTACTTTCTCTCTATAACTCTCTATGATCTTTATTTCACAACACGTTATCAGCACGAGTCTCTACGCTAATTTTTTTTAACTTATTGAGAGAAGAGAGTATGAGAAGGGATAAGTATTAAAAGATAGTTCTTCTAAGGAAGTAAGTTCATCAATAGTATTGCCAAAGAATATAAGATGTCCTCAAGGAACTGTCATTGTTAAAAGGATCAAAGAGGAAGATCTTATCGCAAATAATATGATCTCATTGTCCCTCGGAAAAGTCTACACGACTAATTACGATTCCTCAATTTCCGATCCCAACGATGATGCTCCTAAGGCCGCAGGCCAGCAGACTGGATTAATGAAAACATTTGTTAAAACAAAGGGAGTGGGTGGTAAGATTAATACATGGGATGTGGCTGCTACACAAAGCCAATCCATACTTGGCTCTATTTTCGTTACCACTGCCGATGGCTCGACTTATAATCATATACAAGCAGGATGGGCGTCAGATTCCTCTGCGCTTCCTTGCAAGTAGCATTCACAATAAACCAATTCTAAGTCGGCCTAGAAGTCTTTGCGGTTATCGAATATAACAAGAAGACCGGGAAGTAATTGGAATTGGTAAAGATCGACAAGGATCTATTCTACTATTCTCAATTGAATAAGGTACGTTTTCTTGCACATGTTATATTGGTTAATTGTAAAACTATAATTATGATTTTGGTATGTATAGTCTATTAAAAGGATTTTATAATGTGTATGAGATTATTATATCAGTTGGGTAAAATATCATATTATTATGGAATTGAAATTTCATAGGAAATACCTTTTGAAAAAGGACATATCAATATCATAAAACTTTGGATTTGGAAGTTCCAAAAGATTTATTTTACAATGATGAGGGATATGTCCATATATTATGACTTTGACTTCAGGTTCAAAGTTTTAAAGGGGGTAAATTTGCCACCGTCTCATAAGGGAGATATGTTTATATTATGACTTTGACCTGAAGTTCAAAGTTTTAAAGGGTGTAAATTTAACATTGTCTTATAAGGGAGATATGTTTTCACCTGAAGTTCAAAGTTTTAAAGGGTGTAAATTTAACACCGTCTCATAAGGATAATATGTTTATATTATGAAGTTCAAAGTTTTAAAGGGTGTAAATTTAACACCGTCTCATAAGGATAATATGTTTATATTATGAAGTTCAAAGTTTTAAAGGGTGTAAATTTAACACCGTCTCATAAGGATAATATGTTTATATTATGAAGTTCAAAGTTTTAAGGGGTGTAAATTTCACAATGTCACATCAATACAATATGACTTTGACCTGAAGTTCAAAGTTTTAAAGGGAAAATTTAACACCGTCACATCAATACAATATATTCATATTGTATTTTGGACTTGAAGTTTCATAGGGAAACACCTCATACTATCTTGGGCCTGAAGTTCCAAAAGATTTATTTTAAAAAGATGGGGAGATATGATATTCATATTGTATTTTGGACCTGAAATTCATAAGTTTATAATGTATAAGGCAAGTGGCTAAAAGTCCACATGAAAGCTAGTGGCATTTGAGTTTTAAATGAATAAAACGGTTTTATTTAAGGGAAATTATTTCAAAATTGATTATTGTTCACCTAAAGTTGAACAGTATAATGAGATTTGAAATTAGATCCATTCTTGGAAGTGAATGTGACATCTCATAAAGGGTCTTTTGGTGACAGAGATCAGAAACATGTAATAACAATAATGAGAATAGTATAATGAGATTTGAAATTGGATCCATTCTTAGGAGTGAATGTGACATCTCATAAAGGCTCTATTGGTGACAGAGATCGAAAACATGGCATAATGAAAAAACCCAGTAAAAGGACACATCATATTATTTTTGAGTCAAAATTCATTTCATTTAAAGTAATGAAAGTCGGGTGAGACTCATATATGCTCGAAATTTGATACGATAAAGCATAAATTATTATGGGTTGAAATTTTGACATTCACACTATGGCCTGAAGTTCATAGCGTTTGCAAATAATGAAATTATGGCTCGAATTATGACCGGAAGTTCATGAATTTTACAAATATTAAAATTGTGGCCTGAAGTTCACAGTGTTCGCAATTTATTTTTGTATACGGTGATACATTTTATGTATTAAAACAAAAATAAAGTCGGGATTTATTCATGAATGTCAAAAACTCATAAATTATGGCATATGGGATTTTGCAATGATGCAATATACTTTTCATTTCACTCATATAATGTAGTCTTGAAGACACATATCGTGAAAAAAAAAAAATGTTTTGAGTAAAATTATTATTTATTGGGAGTAAATTATGTCAACGATAGTCCTTATATATAAGGACGCGGTGTGTTTATTTTGAAACACTTATATTCATATCAAAAGTGGATATTTACTATACTCTTGAAAGAAAGAGGACGTGGTGTGTTTATCTTGAAACACTTGTATTCCTATCAAAAGTGGATATTTACTATACTCTTGAAAGAAAGGTGTTAGTGTGATGCTCATAGGGCATTATGAGGTAAATTGTCGGAAAAATACAAGTAATTTTTAAGTTGTTGGAACCTTTGTGGTTAAGAGAATAATTGATTTGTAAGTTAAATTATGATCAATTTACATATATAATAATTATCATGTTATACGACACATTAAAAGGATGTGATAAACATGAGTATGTCATCATTGTATATGTTGACGATTATAATTATTGGTCATTTGAGAAAACTCAAAGAGGAATATATTTCCTATTGATGAGTCTTGCCTACATATATGGGACACTTCTTGTGTCATTTGTCACATCAATTATCAGGTTGAATAAAATATTGCTGACAACAAATTTAGCATGCGAAATATAGTCAACTTGGGGTGGCGTGTGATAAGTGAAATTATTGAGACACAGCCGGTTCTTATTAAAGTTTGCCATGAATTAATTGTGAGCAACTTAGAAAGTTGACATGGAATAATTCAGATGTGACATATTAAGGCCATCCGGGTTCTTATTATACCCGCTCCGATAAACCTGAAGTTTATCCTAAGGAAAATATAAGTGCTGAAACTCTTTCGTGTAAATTTATTAAAAGCAAGACGTTACACGGAGATTGAGTATATTCGATATTTGAGATCTAACAACTACTTGGAGTGTAATAAAGAACGTAAATGTTCATTTATGGATTGCCATTATTTAAAGGGGCTTGTAGCCACATAATGATTTTTCTAAGTAGTTATTGTGTGGTAATCACAACTTATTATATGAAATCGTTAGTCTCCAAATTGGGCATTGTGATTCAGCACATTTATAATCCAACTGCATTATAAGGTTATTATACAAAAAATGCCAATATAAATTCTCATCGGTGACATGAGACATTAAGGTCTAAAGTGGTTATGGTTTTTACCACCTTAGGGGGAGAATGATAAGGAAAAGCTGGTAAAAACAAACAAGTATATTATCCCCAACTGGACATGATGTTCAGCGGTTTGTTTCAAATATGAAATACATCACATAGAGGTTCATGGAATTAAAATGATGGTATTCATTTAATAATGAAGATGTATTAATAATACCACTTTGATCATCTTATCAAAAATGTGATATGTTCATACAATGAAATCTATGATTTAATTATAGCCAGATAGCCCTATATGTGGTATAGCGAGCTATAAATTAGTCATATGGTGTAACGAAAATTAGATTCTTGCCAGTTTGAACAACAAACACACAAGAAAGGTAGTGTGAAAGTCATATCGGTTCAAATATTTTCAGTAATAAGAAAATGGCAAGCATGAGCAGTTGGTACTCTTACAGAGTAAACAAGTTTGGATGTCCCGGAAGTGACATAGATATCTGATTGATAATAGATGGCCTATATAGAAAAAGAAATGGTACCGTATATATTCAGATATCACTTATTCAGTACTGACAATATCACGAGATATTGAAATTGTATCGATATGGTTAATGAACCGATATGCAATTGCGCGCGGAGTTTAATGGACTAGATAATGGGGATCTTATAAATAAGTCCAATTTTATTGTCGACACATAATCAATGATTATGAATGAGCTCATGGACCGGAAGTCCATCTATTGACCGGAAGTCAATTTAAGTGATGAATTTTGGAAAACAAAATTGTACAGTTTGCATTATCGAGTCATCATCATGTGCATTTTTAAGATTAAGTTCATCATTGCATTTAGTTTTAATATTTACATTATTATTATTTGTTTTAGAATGTTGTATAGAATCGGTTACATATCATATGCATGCACGTGATTTATTATATTGCTATTATTTGATAAATATTTAAAAAAGGAGAAATATTATCTTATGAGATATTTCAACGAGGATAACTCCTTATAGGAGCCTCTTATAAATGATCATCAAATGGTGATGTTTTATTAATTGAGTTTTGGGAACTCGGGATTATATATGAACCTCTGCGACACGATTGAAAGGTTATCGTGATTATTTCCAAAATGGAAAATTCAAACTCATATAGAGTTACTTCAAGGAAACTATTATTATCTCAACTTGAAGTTTGAGCATATGAGAATATTATTTAATTGAGCTTTATGCTAAACATGCAAAATTATTTTATGGCCTAGAATTAGTATAACGATTGGAAAATATTGTAGTTAAAATCTACAATGAGGATGTCAATCAATAAATATATGGTTTAGCAAAGAAAATAGCTCAAAGGTATTGGATGATTTATTCAATAATTATCGCATTGAATCTCTTTAATACAAGGAATTAAGGAATGATGGCTACACTCTTTTTCCCTTCGACTAGGTTTTTTGTCCCAACGGGTTTTTCCTGGCAAGGTTTTTAACGAGGTAGCAATATAAGCGCATTATTACGCTATAGTCATGATCGTCATTATTGTTGAGATGACAGTTATTTTCGACATATAATGTCATGTCGTTTTTGTGGAGAAGAATCATTTTTGTGGAAGTATCAATTGAAATAAAGATCCAATATCTGTTATGAAATGATTATATCCAGAGTGTGAGTTATCAAAGAAATGTGATATCGAAACTGTCATGGATTTCTATTGACCGGAGATTCAAGTCTATTAACTACAATGGGTATTACTTCAACGATCGAGAATTTATATCAAAGCATGGATCATTTCAAGATTTATCAAGTTATGTCATCATCAGGGGGAGTAACACGCGCTGTACTCTTTTTCCTTAGCTATGGTTTTGTCCCACTGGGTTTTCCATGGAAAGGTTTTAACGAGGCAGCTTTGCTATGCGTGTTTGAAGATTAGTGTACTCTTTTCCTTTACTAGTGTTTTCCCACGAGGTTTTCTAGGAAGGTTTTTAACGAGGCATCTTCTTCAGTGATGGACATCCAAGGGGGAGTGTTATGAAATATTATAGTATAATATTATATGGATGTCCATATCTTATAATATCTTAGAGTGTTTTATCTTATGGAAACTCTACCTCATTGTATATGTATATATATCCCTCATAATGGAATGAGAACATACTTTTGTCTCTCTTACTTTCTCTCTATAACTCTCTATGATCTTTATTTCACAACAACTGTGACATTTTTCGAGAGAAAAATCATAGATTTTGGAGTATTGACCTTTTTCTCTAAGAGACTCAACAAAAATTATCTAATAACCTTTTGACCGTTGAAGCCTGAAACGAAATAGCTTCGGCAATTAATACCATAATATCATTCACAAAGAATAGACCGTGTAGGCGTGTATTAGCACAATTCAACTTATATAAATCATTCACAAAGAATTTTGTGAATGATTTATACTCATTTCCACAAAAGAGGGTTAATATAACAAACGTTACATTACATTACAATTACATCACTACAACGTACAAACATCCCAATCTTTCTAAACCAAACTAACCATCTTTTTCAAAGGATAATTTACCTAAAGAAAAAGGAAAAAAAAACTGTCTAGAAAAGATAGGGAAGCATTAAAAAAAAAGAGAAAAGAAAATAAAACATTCCTAAGAACTACCTCCCATTACTCGTATTTTTCGGGGGTGAACTATTATTATTCATCACCTACGACGAGCTGGAGTCCAATGTGGTAATTCGGGGCTAAAATGAGCTGAGACGACTCGCGAGTCTAATAACTCCATGATTGGAGTCAGATTGACACATCTTGGCACTTTGTACTGATTAATTGACGCCCCACGAGAGATAGCATAATCCATCAATTCCTCAAAGGTCCCACTTTTAACTACCCTGATTTCCAATGGACCTATTGAATTGTCAGCAACTCGGCCTTGTCTGTAAACCGAGTTCAGCGATTCCTCCATCTCTAAACAACACCCATCCAACACCCTTTTCGGTGGCAACTCGCCCGAGTTGCTCTCCATCATTAACTCACAATAGATGACGTAATGGCCTGGTATTGTACTTGTGTCTGCGAAACTGGTGTATTCTGAAACGCTCGTGTTGTATGTCTTTAGGAGTTTTGACGCGTTGTCGACCGCCTTTTGTAGCTCAGACTCGTCGGTTTTGTCCGAGTCAATGCTGAGAAGGACGTTCTTTCGCCTTACGAAGTGGAACTGTGGTGCCGAGTTGTGGAACCCTGTGACTCTGAGAATGTCACCAACACGGTAACGGTATAACCCGGCGTAGGTGGTAATCACTAGCTCATACTCCTTTCCCACCTCGACATCAACCAGGTCAACGAGTTTTGCGGACATGTCGCCTCGAGAACTCACACCGGTCGAGTCAACAGGGAGAAACTCGAAGTAGGCCATGTTTGGCATGATGGTGTAGGAGACCTCAGAGGGCTTGCACATCGGGTTCAAGTTTAACCCGAAGTAGCACTCTGAGGAGGCATACATGGTGCAAGCACAGGGTAAACCCCCGCTGTAAAAATCGAGTGTGGGTATATACTGCGCCATTGCCCCGGTGACAATTACATCAAGGTATTTGGTATTAGGCCAAATCCGGGTTATAATTCCTTCCCACTGATTCTTAGAACACTCGGCTTCCACAAAGTCGGCCAAGAGCGGGGCAGGTTTGACAATCCCGTACATACATGCCCGAATGGCGGGGTCAGTGACCCGAGGGTCAAGACTTCCAAGGCGGATATCAGAAGCCAATTGGTGCCAATTGAGCTGGAGAAAGCGGATAGCTCGAAGCAAACCAGAAGCAAAAACGGCCCCTAAGCGGAGCACGTTGTGACGTTGATACAAGCCACATAGCATTTGGGTGTACATACTTTGGTAGGAATCCGGACAAAGGATAGCTTCATTAGGACTAGTGTAAACCATATAGGGGTCATACGGGCGAGTCTTGAAGTGATCGCTTTTGTAGTAACTGGTCAAGACGGGTCGAGCCAAAAGTCCACCGGGAGTCTTGGTCTCGGACTTGACAAACAAAAAGTAAAGGCCTTTGCCCTTGTCTAGACCAGGCACGTACCTGAAACGTGAATTTAGGGAAGATTAATAAATGTTGGTCAATTAAATTAGCAATCCCAATAAACATTGGCAACATAACATAACATAACATAACATAAATTATTAGGTGAATATAAGAAGAAATCCAGAAAATAAGGGGAGATAATAATTGGAGTAATAATTAAATAAATAATGCGTGCTTACAGATTCATGACAGGCATGAGAAGACTGTAGAGCAGTTGACGACGATCTAATTCTTCTTTGATTGTTGGCATCAGTTTCCTCTCTCCTGCTGATGTCCCAGAACTGCAGTTTTATCATACCATATTTACAAACTTTAGTTAACCAATCCTCAATTTCCAAATATTCAACATTTTATCAAATCAATTTGTATTCTATTCTTATTCTGGCTATTGTCATACCAACACTACCACCATAACCATAACCAAAATGAGTCCCTTGTTTGTAACAAATGGTAGTATGGTACTCAATTTTGGCATTTTCACAAAAAAATTGATTTAAAAGGGACGGAGGTAGCTGGACGAACCCACGTGGTAGCAAGGGGTGACGGTCAGTAACCCAAACTTTAAAAAAATTATTTAGAAGACGGATTTTTGTTACTCCAAATATTGTTAAATAGTGGATAAATAAATATTATCCCACTCAATAAATATCTTGTGGTTCAATGATATTTGAATCCCGTGATATTTTTAATTTTTTTTTTGCTAACCCAAATATTTAATCAAGGGTTTGTCCCTGGAGTCACTAGCCATTTTTCGAGTTCCTGGGGCGTTTAGAAAGGAATGAAATTTTTGTGTGTATTTTTGTACAATCCTTAGGTAAAAATAGATTAAATTTACATTCTATGTATGTAGGAATAGGTATAAGATTTTCCGTGAGACTCCGAAAATAAAATTATGTTGATCCGCTACATACTAGTTTGAATATAGCTGGAAATCCATGGTGGTTCTCGTATTTGTAACAATCTAAATAGATTCTTAAATTATCAACGCTCCTAAATCCTACATAACAAAGTAAGCCTAAAAGTTTGAGTATATTTAGAGTAGTATGTATATGTACCTAGTGAGAAACTCAGAAATGGGGTGAGACGAGAGAATGGGGGAGCGATCGCCATTAGCGATACGCTGTATTTCAGGCTGAAGGTCCTCGTAAGTAACCATAGGAAGCTTAGCCTTGAAACACTCTTTGTTATTTGCACCATTTAGTTTGTACCTTTTTAGGTACTCGGTTTCTGCATTTCGACTCAATATTTCCCCTAATACCTTCTCTTGGACTTGGTCGGCGTTCCGTGTCATCTCTTCGATGAAACGGAGCGCCTTCGCATCCTTATCGCAGGCTGGTGGGCCCAATGCCGACGACATCACCGAATCCACTGCCATTTTAGTGGTTTTAGATACAAAGTATATTCTTGTTTAATTAGGTGTTTGTTATTTGGGAGTTACAAAAAGTTGGAGAATGAGGGAAGAAGAGATGAGAGTTAGATTGTGGAGAGGGGTGGGAAGTGAAGGGAGGTATATATAGGTGGAGAGAGTGCCATGTAGGAGAGAGGTATGAGAGGGGACAAAAGGGAGGTGAGCAGGAAGGTGTGAGGACCAACAGCGGGGTCGAGGAAAGGGACTTTGTTGGGTGTACATGGGGACAACCTGGCCCTACGACACGTGGACTTTGTTTCTCTAATGCTTTCTTATTATATTAAAAATACTCAAATTCTCGTTGAAGACCGACATATCCGTAATAAGCTGAGGATGGGTTAAGTATTACTCAAGTGGTTAAATAAGACAAAAGTATAATGCTACTCGTTAGGCAATTTGCTTTTGTCTTATCTACCCACTTAGGTATTACTTGAGCCGTCTTCAACTTGTGACGGATATATCTGTCTTCAATGAGACTTACTGTTAAAAATATACGTCATCGGGTTATTCTTCTCCCAACTTCTTTTACTCAATATTTGGGTTTTCTATCGGGTTAACAAAATGGCTTTAGATCAGTTTGATTTCTGGTTACTAAAATGAATTTAAATCGATTTAATTTCGGGTCAGTCATCGTTTAGTTAGGTTACTATTGAGTTATGGGTTATATCAAAGTTTGTTGAGATACTATTAATCAAGTTATTAGCTATGTTTTATTTTATATTTTTGTGTTTAGTTTTGGGCATGTGCATGTACAATTTTAGCGAGATATTAAGTCATATTTTTCTAATTTGTTATTAATCTCTTAAAACACAAATTAAAGTAACGTAATCTTTCTAGTGTAAACTAACAACAGTTTCTAAATTCAAGCATAGATAAAGTTGAGTTGGTCAAGCACCTCATCACTATGCTTAACATTTCTATCTAGAATCCTCGCATCTACATGTAATTGGACTTGCTTGACGAAACCTTACAAGGTAGATACATTGCCATTGAAAAGATGATAATTCCTTCCAGCCAAATGATATATATAGATGGTTGAGTGCATGAAGAAAGGAAAATGTAAGTCGAATGAGAAACCTGCAAGTTTATTTGAGTAAATTAAAAAGCTATTATGCAACTCACCAGTCCTTATTATCAGATTTTAATAAACTGTCTGAAGTCAATTGTGATGTTGGTCGAGTAGGCATTGGTGTTATGATTATGCAACGACATAAATCTGTTGCCTATTTTAGTGAAAAATTAAATGGGGCAAAGCTTAATTACTCCACCTATGATAAAGAGTTTTACGCTATTGTCATGGTTTGAAATCAATTGAGCCATTACCTGTAACCTAGGCTTTTTATGCTGCAATCAGACGATGAAGCACTCAAATATATCAATGGTCTGGTCAACATGTAAAATCTTAGACATGTCAAATGGGTAAGATTTCTTCAATCTTTCTCATTCATTAAGGGGAAAGAGAATGTAGTGGCAGATGCTCGCTCGAGAAGATACATCATGCTAAGTTTCATGGAACAAAGAGTGACGGGGTTTGAATATTTAATGGACCTATATGCAGAGGATCCTGAATTTAAGGAAGAATTGTAATACTACAAGTTTCTACCTCCTAGCTACTCAGTCGAGTAGGACCAACTCGGCCGACTTGGCTGTCAGCTATGTCTAGTTTGGGTATCGTCGAGTGAGAACTCAACCGAGTAGGTGTTACTCGACCGAGTAAGACTAACTCGGCTGAGTTGGTTGGTGACTCGTCTGAGTTGGCGGATATGACAGGTGGTTTATACAGACTTGATTAAATGAAATGGAGAGTCTTTATAAATTTTAATTACGCATAATCAGTTTCCAGTTTTACTTTTACACAAAATCATTTCCTCTCATGTTAATTTAATATCTTCAAAGGCTAGTTCATTGTTTCGGGAGTTGTCGTATCGTTTCCGCTGTAATCGTCGGTAAGTTCGTGTCTCTATTGTATACATCATTTTTATAGAATAATCAAACCCTAATTGCGGATTAGGGGTTATTATTGATTATTGATATATTGGTTTACTTAAGTGATAGATTTGTAGAGGGACGTTTCTAGATCGTCGCGTGCTGCCTTTTATGTGATTTACAAATAAGATAGATTTGTTATTGGATTTGGTTATATGCATTTATGTGATTGTGATTGAATTGAATTGAAAGAGATGATGGTGATGTGATTGTGATTGTGATTGTGATTGTGATGAGACTATTGTAACATCCCGTATTTTCGTAAAATCTAATTTAAGCATTTTAAGTATTTTAAGTAATAAAAATAATACTTTAGTAATTTATTTTTGAAAGACTCTAATTTAATAAATAAGATCCGTCTTAAGAACCTCCAGTTCTCAAGACGAATACAACTTGGCATAGTTAAACATCCGACTCAAGTATTCATTTCCATATCCGTTTCAATATTTGAACCCGTTTCATCTATTCGGAAAGGACGACTCACTTGTTCTTTTATAAACCCTTATGTCGACATAATTGCCTTCAACATTTCACTCTTCCTGCAAACTTAACATTTCTCAAAACCTCCATAAAACCCTTCATTCTTTTGCAAAGATCTTCATCATCCGTTCATCGAATCGCAAAAGTAAGTACATTTTCGGAATCCTCGTTCGATTTCCAAGACATCCATCACTTTCGTTTTTCATTTTATCGACTTCGAAAAATAGGCTGTTTTGCCTTCAACTCGTTTTTAGTGTTTTTAAATCGTTTCCTTTGTTGTAGGAGTTGGTCTCGACGATCCCGACGTGGACTCTTACGTGGTTGAGGAGGATCAATCGCCGGAATAAGCTTGAAGGTGACGATAATGAGAAACTCGGCCTTTATTGTGTATATTAGCATGCTTGGTGATTTTGATGTTGTTCTTCTGATTTTATTCAAGTTCTTTGATTATTGGACTTAGTATCATGATTAGGATGTGTAAAATGTGAAGAAATTATGATCCAAGATGTGGTTATGTATTCCTTATTGCATTTTCAGTTTTTCCTAAATTGCGACGGATACTTGTTATTTCCACTTGAGGATTGTTATGGGGATTGTATGCTGATAAGATAGTGATATTTGATGTGTATGATGTTGGGCAAATCATGCTTGTAGTAATTTCTGAAGTTTACATGTCGATTTATGAAGTTTTGTGAAGTTGGGAAATTGCGATTTTCAGCGACAGGCTCTCTGAGCCGGTCGACCGACCGGCTGAGAGCGCTTCTTGGGATTTTTGTGTTTTACGCGAGACTTGAGACCATAGGAAATAAGTCTCCCAGCCGGCAGACCGGCCGCCTGCCAGCCGGCTGGGAGTGCGTTGTGTTGTTTTTTTGTAGTTTGGAAAACTTAAGGGTAGTCCCAGCCGGCAGACCGGCCGCCTGCCAGCCGGCTGGGAGTGCGTTTTTGTCGTTGCGTATTTTCAAGTTTTAAGGAGGCTGAGTTCCCAGCCGGCCGACCGGCTGCCTGCCGACCGGCTGGGAGTTCGTGTATTGTTTCAGAAAAGAAAGAAGAGGCTGAGGTGGTCACCAGCCGGCCGACCGGCTGCCTGCCGACCGGCTGGGGACCCCTGTAAGCTATTTTGAGTTTTTCGTAATTTGATCGTAACTTTCAAACGGTTTATCAGTTTTACTTGGAACTTGTTTTGTGTACCTTTGACATGTATTTGAGGTCCCCGGAGGATGGGCAACATTATATTGGGTTCGGGAATATAGTGAGGATAGAGACCCCCCGGTCGGGCAACCGAAAGGGAAACCGGCTCTCCCTCATCCTAGTTCTCGAGGTCAATTAAGTGTTGATTAGAAGTTAAAGGTAGAACTATAGAGTAGTTCATAGACTTGATTGATATTGTTTTGTTGCGTATTAAGTTATGCGTTAAGATGTCGCCTCTGAACTTAATACGTAGGTTGTTTGTCATGTATAGGGGTATGCGTTGAGTTTTCGCCTCTGAGCCCTATATGTGTTTGTTTGTCGTGTATGGAGCCATGCGTTGAGTTTTCGCCTCTGAGTTCTATACATGTTTGTTTGTCGTGTCTGGGACATGCGTTGAGTTTTCGCCTCTGAGTCCAGACATGTATGTGTGATCGCGTCAGGACATGCCTTAAGCTGGCCTCTGAGTCTGACGAGTAGAACAACTGCACGACGGGGCGGTCAGGTTGTCATACCTTACCCGGAGTGCAGGTGTTTGGTGCTAGAACATGCGTTGAGTTTTCGCCTCTGAGTCTAGTATCTTGTGATGTAGTAGGGGTCCATGCGTTGAGTTTTCGCCTCTGAGTTCCTTACTTGTGTTAGTGAATTGAATGTTAGTCCATGCGTTGAGTTTTCGCCTCTGAGTCTAATGTTCAGTGATAGCCGGTCCATGCGTTGAGTTTTCGCCTCTGAGTCCTTGCTTGATGATGTGAATTTGGTATTAGGGTTATGCGTTAAGGTGTCGCCTCTGAACCTTTATACTTGCTGATTTATTTAGTACCTAGGTTATGCGTTAAGATGTCGCCTCTGAACCTTTGTACTTGCTGTTTATATCTGCTTGCCTTGATGATGGTACAGTGTCAGATATGCATAGTTTGTTATCGTTGTTTGATTGGTGGTTAAATCATCCAAGGCATTGGATGACTCTTAGTTCGGTTTCATAAATGATTAGATTGAAAGACCCCCCCGACTGGGTAACCAGTAGGGAAACCGGCTCTCCTTCTTATCTGTTTATGAAGTTAGTTGAGAGCCGTGCATGGTAATCGCATGATAGTAAGAGATCAGATGATGAGTTGTTTATGCTTCACATGTTGATATATGTTGGAGTATTTTGTATTGTTTTATATGTTACGTGTTGTCACAAAGGTGGCTAGGAGAACTCTAGTCACTCCCCACTGATTGTGGCGTACATGTTTTCATGTATGTAGGTACATGCAGGGTTGGAGATCAGGGTTACAGGAGAGCTAGCGAGTGATGATCCGTTCATCAGTTGACTTACCCGTTTACGCTTAGCTAGACTCTTAGACTTTTGTTGTTTTTGTTTTGGTGCCGGTAGGGATGTGCCATCCCCGGCTGATGTACTTATTTATGTTTCAGTTTGATACTTAGTACTGTTACTTATCTATTTGGTTTCAGTTTCAGTTTACGTTTCAGTCTAAGACTTCTCGCATGTTTTATCTTTAAAAGTTTTAATTCCGCTGCAATTTTGGTACTTTTATGTGTTTATATTTTCGCTTTCGCGAGGGGTTTTACAGTTGGTATCAGAGCATTATTGCTCCCGACGCACTCATGTGACCCCCAACCTTAACTTGACCAAATAAACAAATAATGAATGAGAGATGGGTAGATCTAAGGATTTATATTGTAGTCTGTTTGTGCCTTGTTAAGAATACGTCTAACGGTTTACTCTCTTATGATTGAAGAATGACAGAGCCAACCAATGATGAGAATGCTGAGACTCAAGCCCTCATTCAAACTCTTCAAGAGTGCATAGCTAGGTCGTCTATGCCTCCTTCTTCGTGTCCAACCTCGGGAGGTAACCAACCTGGAGGATTGGCTTGGGTTATCACTCAGATGTGGAGGAATGCAGCTAAGACATTCGACGGAGAGACCAGTGCTGCGACCCTCACTGCTTGGTTCTTTGACATGGAAAGGAATTTCATGATTTATGATGTTCGACCCGAGGATCAGACCCGAGTAGCATCACAGTTCTTAGTTCGCGAGGCCAGGAGTTGGTGGTTGACGATCAGTACCCTTGCTACTCGTGACCCTACTTTCACCTGGAGTCGTTTCAAGACTCTTCTTGGCATGAGGTTTTACCACAGGGACATCCGCCAGGATAAGATGACCGAGTTCATGAACCTTCGCCAAGGAACCCTTTCTGTTCAAACCTTCACCAATCGATTTGAGGAGCTAATTCACTTTGTTCCACAGCTAGTTGAGAGAGAAGAAGACAAAGCCTATCTGTTTCGGAGCAAGCTTAATGCTGAGACTAGGAGTGTAGCCAGTGGTGACCCGACTTCTTACTTCCAGAGTTACTACCGTGTCCTGCGAGCGGAGGACCCTTATGAGATCTATTGTGAGAGAGCTAGAGCTTTCTCCCCTCCACGACCGCCTTTGCATAGATGTCGAAGCGGGAGACCTCTTAGCCCTCTTGCCTCCTCTCCTCTCGGAAAGAGGAGGTGTCCCCAGAAGAACAAGAAGCCCCAGAGAGTTAAGACTTCCCAAATCCGGAGCATGAGCCTCCCATCGGACGTTCCCCTTAAGTGCTTCAAGTGCCACAAGGATCTCCATCTTGGACTTGACTGCCATGGCAACCCGCATCAATGCTTTACCTGCGAGGGATTTGGACATCGCTCTTTCGAGTGCCGCGTAGGGAAGGGCGCCGTCAACCGAGCTATCACTATTTACCCTAAGACTTCCAGGGATCGAGACATGGAACCCTCGACAGAAGCTCCCCTGAGATGTTTCAAATGTCGCGAAACCCTTCATCCCGGGGCAGACTGTCACGGTAACCCTTATCTTTGCCATGCCTGCAAGAAGCCCGGGCATCGCTTCTTCGAGTGCCCCGAGAGGATTACCGCCGTTGACAGAGCTGTTACTACTGACCTAGAGGCTGAGACCAGTGGAGCTAGAGCTGTTCAACTTCAGACTGAAACTGGAGTCCATCCTGACCCACCGACTGGTATGTTCATGCCTACTGTCTTATTTATGGATAATATGCTTGTAACCGTTAAAATCTTAATCTCCTCCCTTAGATTCCTGTTAATCTTCTTTGGAATCCGTCTTCTTTCCTTTTGACTCAACCTGATAACTTGCTTCCCCTAAAACACCTTGTGCGGTAACCTACCATAGATGAACTTGGAAACCTCTTGCAATTAGCTGTAAACCGTGATATGGAGAGTGTCGTTATTTGGGGAGAAACCTAAAGAGCTTATTGAGTATGTTTTGGGTAACCCTAGTGTTGTTATGTTACTAATTTGAAGAGTAAGTGAATGATGAGATAATTGTGCTAAGTAGAGTGTCTTACGTGGCTTTAGATTGGACTTAGGTGTGAGAATCTTGCTGAATCATGGATAATTGTGAGTTTGGAATATCCATTTGAGGATCTCGAGGAACTTAGAGTAAAGATTGATTTTGAGGAATATACTTACGGTACGGACGTTGTCCGAATTGAATGAGACAAGCTAATGCTATTCGAAGTTGAGGAACGAGAGTTGTTAGTAATGGTATGAGAACATTGGGACATATACGAGAACTTGAGGAAGTGACTGAGCGGTTGACCTTAAGGTACTTAATGAATCTTAGCACTTATCTAATGAAAGACTTAAAGGAAAATTTAGGATACATCATCAGTTTGAGAATGAATGATTTGTGGAGAGATGTAAGTCCAGAAACGCGTTAATATGAGTATGGTTATTGTGGACTGTGATACAAGTCTAGCAGATGCATCCCATGAGTTGAGTAGCCTGAGAGTTTGGTTGAATCGTCATTTGGGAACTATCTGAGACGAGCTATCTCAATATTTGAGGAATAAATCTTTTTAAAGGATAATCTTGCTTTCGACTTCGAGGAACCTTGAGATTCGAATCGTTTTGAGGAACTAGTCATGAGGGCCACCGTCATAGACGTGCCTGACTTGGAAGTTGTTACCTTAATAAGATCTTGTTTTGAATTCTCATCGTGATATAATTTGGGAATTTAGGATATTGAACCCTGCGAAATAGATTGCTAGGATCGAACGGTCAGAATTTAAGGTTAGAGGATAGTGAATACTATATCTTGAGTTGATGATTCATTGTGGTGGTAATAGAATTCCGATTCAGAGTTTTGGAAACCTTCTTGTTGAGGAATGCCCTGTTTTGTGGATGAGATAGGGGTAATAGGAACCGCGAATCATTGTGAGCATTGAGGTTACTGGAATCGCCCTTAGGATATACTAGGGATCGTTGGAAGGATGTTTCGATTGTGAATTTAGCGGTTAGTGCAACCAGGTTTGGCAAAGGTTACCGTCTTCTTTAACCTTCGACTTGATTGTTCCGTTCCTTCGACCCTCCTTTTTGTGTCCTTACAGCCGCGAGGCTTGGAACCCCTAATCCTTCTTATCAAAATAAGCTCTGCGACCGTTTCCGCGCTCTCGAGCGTCTGTTTTGGAACTTGTTTCTCAATTGTTGACTTTAAATCCATTGTTTTTGGGAAAAAGCTTAATTGTTTTAAAAAGTTGAAACTGCTTTCTCTTCCGTGGGAAACAACTTTTAGTCTTGGTTACCATTGTCCTCTTCAAATTTTGAGAACTAAAAGTTAATTTGGGAGGAAACTTGATTTTGAAGAACAGGATATTTTTACAATTTGGCAGACTTCAGCGTTGATAGCCACTAGAACGTGTTATTGGAGACGTCTAATAACCCGTACTGTGCCCATCAACCCCGAATCGATGTAATTTTGGAATATTGACTATCTTATTTTGGGACTTGTCTCAGATTTGGAATGTCGGGCTCTCGAATACGTAACGAGGATCCCAACGTCCAGTGACGAGACTTGTACCTTGAAATCTTTTACTCCTTAAAAACCTCTTGGAAGATAAAGTTTTGAGTTGTCTTGAACCGCTGGTTCATTTTGGAAGTTTTAGTTGTTTTCATACTTACTTCTACGTTCGAGTTTCGAGGACGAAACTTTTTGAAGTTGGGGTGATTGTAACATCCCGTATTTTCGTAAAATCTAATTTAAGCATTTTAAGTATTTTAAGTAATAAAAATAATACTTTAGTAATTTATTTTTGAAAGACTCTAATTTAATAAATAAGATCCGTCTTAAGAACCTCCAGTTCTCAAGACGAATACAACTTGGCATAGTTAAACATCCGACTCAAGTATTCATTTCCATATCCGTTTCAATATTTGAACCCGTTTCATCTATTCGGAAAGGACGACTCACTTGTTCTTTTATAAACCCTTATGTCGACATAATTGCCTTCAACATTTCACTCTTCCTGCAAACTTAACATTTCTCAAAACCTCCATAAAACCCTTCCTTCTTTTGCAAAGATCTTCATCATCCGTTCATCGAATCGCAAAAGTAAGTACATTTTCGGAATCCTCGTTCGATTTCCAAGACATCCATCACTTTCGTTTTTCATTTTATCGACTTCGAAAAATAGGCTGTTTTGCCTTCAACTCGTTTTTAGTGTTTTTAAATCGTTTCCTTTGTTGTAGGAGTTGGTCTCGACGATCCCGACGTGGACTCTTACGTGGTTGAGGAGGATCAATCGCCGGAATAAGCTTGAAGGTGACGATAATGAGAAACTCGGCCTTTATTGTGTATATTAGCATGCTTGGTGATTTTGATGTTGTTCTTCTGATTTTATTCAAGTTCTTTGATTATTGGACTTAGTATCATGATTAGGATGTGTAAAATGTGAAGAAATTATGATCCAAGATGTGGTTATGTATTCCTTATTGCATTTTCAGTTTTTCCTAAATTGCGACGGATACTTGTTATTTCCACTTGAGGATTGTTATGGGGATTGTATGCTGATAAGATAGTGATATTTGATGTGTATGATGTTGGGCAAATCATGCTTGTAGTAATTTCTGAAGTTTACATGTCGATTTATGAAGTTTTGTGAAGTTGGGAAATTGCGATTTTCAGCGACAGGCTCTCTGAGCCGGTCGACCGACCGGCCGCCGGTCGACCGGCTGAGAGCGCTTCTTGGGATTTTTGTGTTTTACGCGAGACTTGAGACCATAGGAAATAAGTCTCCCAGCCGGCAGACCGGCCGCCTGCCAGCCGGCAGACCGGCCGCCTGCCAGCCGGCTGGGAGTGCGTTGTGTTGTTTTTTTGTAGTTTGGAAAACTTAAGGGTAGTCCCAGCCGGCAGACCGGCCGCCTGCCAGCCGGCTGGGAGTGCGTTTTTGTCGTTGCGTATTTTCAAGTTTTAAGGAGGCTGAGTTCCCAGCCGGCCGACCGGCTGCCTGCCGACCGGCTGGGAGTTCGTGTATTGTTTCAGAAAAGAAAGAAGAGGCTGAGGTGGTCACCAGCCGGCCGACCGGCTGCCTGCCGACCGGCTGGGGACCCCTGTAAGCTATTTTGAGTTTTTCGTAATTTGATCGTAACTTTCAAACGGTTTATCAGTTTTACTTGGAACTTGTTTTGTGTACCTTTGACATGTATTTGAGGTCCCCGGAGGATGGGCAACATTATATTGGGTTCGGGAATATAGTGAGGATAGAGACCCCCCGGTCGGGCAACCGAAAGGGAAACCGGCTCTCCCTCATCCTAGTTCTCGAGGTCAATTAAGTGTTGATTAGAAGTTAAAGGTAGAACTATAGAGTAGTTCATAGACTTGATTGATATTGTTTTGTTGCGTATTAAGTTATGCGTTAAGATGTCGCCTCTGAACTTAATACGTAGGTTGTTTGTCATGTATAGGGGTATGCGTTGAGTTTTCGCCTCTGAGCCCTATATGTGTTTGTTTGTCGTGTATGGAGCCATGCGTTGAGTTTTCGCCTCTGAGTTCTATACATGTTTGTTTGTCGTGTCTGGGACATGCGTTGAGTTTTCGCCTCTGAGTCCAGACATGTATGTGTGATCGCGTCAGGACATGCCTTAAGCTGGCCTCTGAGTCTGACGAGTAGAACAACTGCACGACGGGGCGGTCAGGTTGTCATACCTTACCCGGAGTGCAGGTGTTTGGTGCTAGAACATGCGTTGAGTTTTCGCCTCTGAGTCTAGTATCTTGTGATGTAGTAGGGGTCCATGCGTTGAGTTTTCGCCTCTGAGTTCCTTACTTGTGTTAGTGAATTGAATGTTAGTCCATGCGTTGAGTTTTCGCCTCTGAGTCTAATGTTCAGTGATAGCCGGTCCATGCGTTGAGTTTTCGCCTCTGAGTCCTTGCTTGATGATGTGAATTTGGTATTAGGGTTATGCGTTAAGGTGTCGCCTCTGAACCTTTATACTTGCTGATTTATTTAGTACCTAGGTTATGCGTTAAGATGTCGCCTCTGAACCTTTGTACTTGCTGTTTATATCTGCTTGCCTTGATGATGGTACAGTGTCAGATATGCATAGTTTGTTATCGTTGTTTGATTGGTGGTTAAATCATCCAAGGCATTGGATGACTCTTAGTTCGGTTTCATAAATGATTAGATTGAAAGACCCCCCCGACTGGGTAACCAGTAGGGAAACCGGCTCTCCTTCTTATCTGTTTATGAAGTTAGTTGAGAGCCGTGCATGGTAATCGCATGATAGTAAGAGATCAGATGATGAGTTGTTTATGCTTCACATGTTGATATATGTTGGAGTATTCTGTATTGTTTTATATGTTACGTGTTGTCACAAAGGTGGCTAGGAGAACTCTAGTCACTCCCCACTGATTGTGGCGTACATGTTTTCATGTATGTAGGTACATGCAGGGTTGGAGATCAGGGTTACAGGAGAGCTAGCGAGTGATGATCCGTTCATCAGTTGACTTACCCGTTTACGCTTAGCTAGACTCTTAGACTTTTGTTGTTTTTGTTTTGGTGCCGGTAGGGATGTGCCATCCCCGGCTGATGTACTTATTTATGTTTCAGTTTGATACTTAGTACTGTTACTTATCTATTTGGTTTCAGTTTCAGTTTACGTTTCAGTCTAAGACTTCTCGCATGTTTTATCTTTAAAAGTTTTAATTCCGCTGCAATTTTGGTACTTTTATGTGTTTATATTTTCGCTTTCGCGAGGGGTTTTACAACTATATCGGGAGACAGTCTTATTCCCATGTTCGCCTATTATCACTTCTATCACTAGGGGAATGTGCACATTAATGATCCAGGTTAGTCGTTGCGGCGAGCGGGATTTACGTGATGAGACAACAGTCTTCACTGGCGACAAGGGTAATTTGTTGCAATGGGTGACCTCGCAGGGCTACATATGGCGATGTATTGTCGGTTACTATGAGCGAGGGAGTAACGGAGTAGTTGTTGGTGCTTGTGTTCATTTCCTTTGCTTATACTTGATGATTATGCAGATGGCTGACGCTGTTGTATTGTTGTAAGACCGTGGTAATCCATTCAGGGATGGCGAGAAGTTGTTGAGCAAGTTCATTTTGTGGTGTAGCTTGCGAGATTTGGATAGGGCTGAGATATCCATGATTGAGTCTAGTTTCGTTGCATAGTTTACACACTATCTTAGTTCGGTTATGATTTTTGTAGTTCAAATATTTTTTTTGGTTTGAGACTTGTACGCACTTTGAAAGTTATTTTATACATTTTGTTCTTTATCGATGTTCTTGATGTTCACTACCTCAGGAAACCGAGATAGTTACACCTTTATATGCCTTGGTGGTCCTTGGTAAGATACTTTGGTATATGTGGGTGTTAGAAAGTGGTATTAGAGCGATGATTTGGAAACCTAAAACTAAAGAATCAATGAACCTATGCGCGTCTAACTAAATGAACCTGGGTAGAAATTGTGTGAGGCCACCGTAAAGGTTAGGGCAATATCCCGAAAGAACAATGTTGCCCATACAATTTCGATTCGGTCACTACGGGGCTGTCGGGAGGTTCTATGTCTTATGTGTGACATATGAACGATGTGATAAGCATGTTATGTAGAATAAATTGTTGGCTATGTGTAGTATGGAATTAAGAACATGCTTAGGATCTCTTGGTCGTGGTATATGTTGTGTTATACCGCTGGGAAGGCTTTAAGTTCATGATTCGGTTGAGTGGGGTTGGTTACTCGATCAAGTAAAGTTAATTCGGCCAAGTAACAACCGAGTGAGGGTTATGTGTTTTTAGTCATAAGTTCCTATTTTGTGACCACTCGGTTGAGTTGAGAGGGAACTCGACCGAGTGAGGCTAACTCGGCCGAGTGACGTGTGTACTCGGCGAAGTGAGTTTTTGGCAGAATCTTGGACCGTTTCTAGAATGGAGTTACTTGGCCGAGTAGCCCAACTCGACCGAGTTACCCATACGACAAATAGAGAGGGGTCTTACAGGAATAACCATCTAAGTAACAAACATAGTTATGAATAGCCAACTACCTTTCTAACATTTGTTCAATAAAAGGTAATGGGTAGTGGTCCTTTCGGTCCCTAAGTTAAGCTTCTTATAGTCAATAAACATACGCCATCGCGTCACAACTCTAGTGGGAATAAGCTCATTTTCATCATTTTTTACTACAGTAGTCCCTCGTGTCTTAGGAACTACCTAAACCGGACTAACCCATTTTGAATCGAAATTTCATAAATAATTCCTACATCTAAAAATTTATGGACTTCCCCTTTTACCCATTCTTGTATGTTAGGATTAAGTCGTCTTTGACCTTGAACACATGGTTTATGGTCTTCTTCTTAGTGAATTCTATGCATGAAAAATCCGGGCTATACCCTTCAAATCTTTTACCTTATAGCCAATAACTTTCTTATGGATTGGAAGAACATTAAGCAAAGAAGCCAATCGATCGTCACTCAAATGGGTACTCACTATGACCAGGCACATATCCTCCTTATCTAGATAAGCATATTTGAAATTTAAGGGGAGGGGTTTAAGTTCGGGTTTTTGTACCCTCATTTTCTTACGGTGAAGAAACCAAACCTATTAATTGCGAACTTTTCTCCAACGGTAGCTATTCTCCTTCCAACTCAATCTCTAAAGCTTCCACTTCCTTCGTCTCAATATCATCATTCCTGAAAAAAATTTCAACAACAAAAGGGCCTCCAAGGGATCTTTGCTCAAAGATCGAGGCATTGAGTCATTCACAATAATATCACAAATATCTAAAACTTCAATGGAAAAAAATGACTCCTCCTCTAACATTGGACTTTTCATAGCTTTAACATTGGGATTTGCAAATATTCCGTGATGTTAAGAACAAAAAAATCAACTGGAATAAAAAAACTTGTCCACTTTTAACGGAACATCTTGCAAACACCCAAAGAAAGTTTTATAGATCGATCTGCCATTTGCAAAGTTACATTAGTACATTTTAAGACTCTCATATTAAATTTTTCGCAAATAGAATATGATATTACGCCTACACTAGCACCTAGATCACATAATGCTTTATCAATGGTATAAGTGCCAATGGTACATGGAATAAAAAACCTCCCGGAATCTTTTAACTTATAAGGGGAGTTGTTTTGTAAAAGAGCACTACACTCGGCGGTGAAGACTATTATTTCAACATCATCAAAAATCCTCTTCTTTGTTAAAATATCTTTTATGAATTTAGTGCAAGATGAAAGTTGAGTAATTAATTCAGTAAAAGGAATGGTAACCTGTAAATTCTTCACCACTTCTATGAACTTACCCTATTAAGTCTCATTCCTAGCTTTGGCTAATCGATGTGGAGAAGGCACCATGCCTTTTTTCGGAATTTGGACTTGATCACCCACCTTTGGAGGAGCATCCTTCACATTTTTCATAACTTTTTGTTGTTCTACATCTTTTGGTGTGCTCTCATTTATCTCCTCACTTTCTACCTCTTTCTTCACATTTAGCTTTGGAGGAGGATCATAATTGGTACCACTCCTTAAAGTGATAACATTTGCGGTATCTAGGGATTTTGTATTTTGTGGTGGGAAATGGTTTAGCACTTAATGTAACGAGTTGGCTAATTGGGTTTCCATTATTTTGATGCAGAAGTATGAGTTTGATTACTCTTTTGGAATTGGGTCATCATATTTTCTTGAATTTTATCCATCCGCATGACTAAAGTTTCAATCTTTAATTACTCACGCCTTAGCTATTTTGTATGGGTTGTTTTGGGGATGTGGGTAAGGTTGGTATTGTTGCTGGTACCCTTGTTGGTATTGTGGCTTGGGTGCTTGAAAACTGGAGCATTTTTTTGGTAGGTCCTTTGTTGTGGGGGCATGTTCGTGATTTGGTGTTGAGGATTCAACACATTGTTACTTTTGTAGGACAAGTTGGGGTGGAACAATTTATTCATGTTATAGCTATTAGAAAAAAGTATTTAATGGAAGTGCATTTTGTTTAAAGCTCTAAAAAACGTTTACCTTTTACATAGGAGCACCGCCAGTTGTAACTTTATGACCCGGACCACCACATTTTCATAATAAACCTCCTCATGGTTGGCGGCATTAACTTGTTCAAGAGCTTGGGAAGATCTTGACCCACTCCTCTCCATATGTTGTTTAAGTGCGATGATTTAAGCTTTCATAAGGGATAAGTTCGGATCTTCACCTCTTGCCTTCAGCGGAGTACTTGGGGAGTTGACATATTGCCAGTGATGGATGATCATGGACTCAATGGTAGAATGAGATAACTCCACATCAATTTGGTCAAATCTCCCATTGGTTGCGGAATTCAATACTCAGCGTAATTCTCCACAACATTCAATGTAGAAGGTTATTGCGAGAAATCAAGGATCAACCCCATGGTTAGGAAATTTTGATTGAAGCTCCTTCTACCTCTCCCAAGCATCGTCTAAGATTTCATTACCATTTTGTCGAAATTCCGTGATTTGACTATGACTTTGTTATGTCTTCTCCTGCAAAATAATAATTTTGATATAAGGCATGGGTCACGGTTTCCCAATTTGTGACCCCCAGAGCCTCCCTATCAAGAATATTGATCCATAGCTTGGCTTTATCTGTTAAGGAGAAATGAAAAAGTATGTCCCTTATTTGGTCTTCTGTGACCCCCTTTTGTCGGATCATAGAGCAATTGTCGCATAAATTTGCAATGTACAAATTAGGATCCCCAAGAGCACCACCTCCGAATTGTTTTCTTTCAACATTGGTGATGTAAGCTGGTTAGATTTCGAAATTGGCCTCCCCGTGTTTAGTTGTTGTGATGCCTTTAGGAATCACAGCCGTCGCACGCTTAGAATAATAGGACAAGTGCACAATCTTCTTTGAAATAGTAGAGCTATAAGCCTCTTCTAAAGCTTTGAAATCGTCAAGGTAGGACCTTCTAGAACTTTCAAGTTCCTCAAGAGAAGAAGAGTTACCAACTTCTTTAAGGAAACGTAACCATCTATGCAAAGACCTTTCCGGCTCGGGATCAACTAGAAATAGTTCACCTAAACGAGAATAGCTACGCATACAACAACAATCTAGAGAAGATTGTAAGTAACAGTCTCAAGGAACAAACGTTCCTCAAGACAAAGGAAAAAAATAAAATAGAAGTCAGCAAACATTAAAAACGCAACGGAACCGTAATTCCCCGGCAACGACACAAAATTTTGATGAGGCTATCGCACACCTATCAAAAAATAAATTCCCTACCATATATGAATGTAAGACAAAGTGGTCGAATCCACGTGGAATAATGTTGTTGCATGAAAATATTAAGCTATGAGTAGACTTCTATTCTAGTCGATTTTAAACTTTTTTTTAGTTGTTTTATAGAATGCAAAGATTAACGATGTAAACAATATTATTAAAGAGAGTCTAGGGGTTAGGTTATACATGCATTGAATTATGAAAGTAAATATTAAAATGGATAATGTAGAGTATTACTAAAAGTTTAGGCTTAAAGGAAACCATCTCCCGACCTCATTGTCAGCCAGCGATTTGGTTCTAACTACCTCTCGACTTCTGCTGGATCGTCTTACTAATACATTTTTAGTCTAATTCATGTTCGTGCCTCTCGACTTATAGAATGAATTAACACATTTAATCAAAGTTTGTGATCAGTAAACTAAGACTAACAATACATTACAAATATGTGATTAGAAATATATAAGCAAATACTAAAACATATTTATATAAACATTATGAATTATAATCTAATGCATGTCTCCCCTTTCCCTAGATAAACACACACACTATATCTAAAACAATAGTAATTAGCTAACATAATCACTAATATTAGTGCAAATATAATGTAAAACCGAGCTAATTAAATATAGGGGTAAAATCATATATAAAATATGTTTATCAAACAAGTAATTAGCTCACATAATCACTAATAATAGTGTAAATATCATGTAGAACCAAGCTAAATATAGGAGTAAAATCATATTTAAAATATACTTATCAGCTTCAATTCTAGTTTGATGTGTGCGGTTAGGGGACGTAAGGTGGATTATTCTCACCGTCAGTGTCATAAAATTGAAGTTGATGTTCATCTGATGAAATGATTGTCCATTTCTATCAATTTTCTCTTTTTCTTTACAGGTTCAACAAGAAAAATACAATTGCTAAGAAGGCTAAAAGAAATAAGGAGGTAGACCTAGAGGTATTAATGAGCCGAGCCGAGCCCGAGCTTGGCCTTGCTCGGCTTGTGCTCGATTACCAACACTCGAGCTCGAGTTCGAGCCGATCTTACCCGAACTTGAAAAAAACGCGCTGGTTATAAAGCTTGCGAGCTTTAACACGAGCTCGAGCCAAACTCGAGCCAAATCGAGCCTAGATAAAATTGTTTATTTATTTTTATTTTTTCTTCCGATATATTCAATAACAGGGTTCGAAGATTATATGTAAAAATATTTAGCAAATCAACGAGATATTTGATATATATGATACAAATATATAATAATGATAAAATATTTTTATAAAATATGAGCATATTTTTATAAAATATGATTAATATCTTATATAATCTCAAATATTCGAGCTTTTCGAGTCGAGCCAGCCTTTGCTCGGCTGGACTCGTTAAGCTCTCGAGCCGAGCCTGAGCTCGAGTCGAGCTCTCACCAGCCGAGCTTTGACCGAGCCGATCTCGAGTTGCCTTTGATCGTCCTCCCTACATAAATTGTTGTCTCACTGTTTCTACTTCATTAACGCGTATTTTTAATTCTCTTAGTTGACATTCTAGTAGTTGAAAGACTCTGATACTCCGAGGTTTAAACTGTAACTGATTTTTCTTTAGTTTAATCTCAATTTATCGTTGTTAAAAAATAAAATCTTTTCCGATTTTAACGTTATCAAAATTTAGCCCAAGATCAATCCATCATTTAAGTGGTATACATTTTAAAGAATTAATACATATTATAAATGAGTACTAAAACAATTACATACACTAGCATTAAGTTGGAATCCAAGAGAAATTTAAGATATACTCCCTCTGTTCGATTCCACTTCGCAGGTTTGCTTTTTGTACACTATTAACAAGTGGACATTTAATCTCGATTTTCTCCTAATACGTAAGAGAAAACATATTCATGTGGGGTCTTGTTTGATTCGTCTTTACGAGTACATTGAAAATATCTAACTTTTATAATTTTTGCAACTACGTAGCTAAAGATATTTAACATGTAAAACGTGCGTTGACAAACGTAAAAAAGCAAACCTGCGAAGTGGAATCGAACGGAGGGAGTAACTATAAGCCTAAAGCTGATTGGTCTATTGTCTCTATCCGCCTCTTGTCAGAAGTTGTTAGTCGTTTGTCTTTGAGCTATGCAGGATTTTATAATTGGTTTGATAAGACATGAAGAACAAGTAAAATAATTACATGTTAATTATATGATATGTATAATTGTAAGTTATACCGACAAAATACGGAAGACTAGTGACTAAAATTATATTTGTACGTATGCAACTGAAGTTCGTCTCGTCTATGTTTGTATAATTGATTGAAGGCTTGAAGCATTGATTGAGGTACACAATTATTCAGCTTGTGAAAATCATTTTTTGGTTTTTACTATCCCTTCATTATTTGCCTAATGGCCCATTTGTGAAAGACAAATTCTTATTTGCAACGACACTATCCGTCGCAAGCTTGTGACGGATACCGTTTTCTCTCACAAAATACCTACTTTTTCTCTTTCTCCAACACTATTCATGTGGTCCCCTTTCCCCACTAACTCATTTTGTATCCATTTTATATCACAAAATATCCGTCACAAATAACGACCCGTCGCAAGCAAGACTTACTATTTGTGAAAAAATGATATCAAAACGGTCTTTAATTGTGCAGTGGAAATTATAAAATTATAAAATGATAGTAGTACTTGTTAATCAAAATTCACAGTAACTTTCATTGCAAAATGTAATAATTAATTTTCAATTATTAGACTCGACTAGGGATGATAGTGGGTCCGGTCTTCGACCCAGATTTTTAGGATCAGACTCTAATGGGTAGGATGTGGGTCTGAAATTTTGAGACCCACTCGGGTATGGGTCGGGTATAGGTCTTATATAAAAACTTCGGGTTCGGGTTCGGGTTCGGGTCCAGGTCTTGGTGTTGAGATTCTACCCGACCCTTGGACCTTTATATTTCTTAAAAAAAAGAAAAAACACATACGAACTTCAATAACCCAAATAATACACATATACAGACGACCCTTATTAGTTATCACTAATATATTATACGCATATCCAAATTTCCATTAAGAATAACGAGGAAATTGATGAAAATGATAAGTTCGGGTACTAGGTATATGATATAATTTAGAGAAAAAATTGTTTAATCAAAGAAAAACTAGATCCTAGGGTAGACTTTACCCAAACCCGGACCCTCTGGATCGGGTATGGGTCCATTAATTTCAAACCCTTTCGGGTATGGGTTGGGTATGGGTCCAAGGTATGTGACTTAGGGTTGGGTAGGGTCTGGATCTTGCTTGACCCTACCCAGGCCCTACCCATTGTCAACCCTAGACTCAACCACTGCAAATACCTTGTTAATGACATATTCATATAGCATATTGGTCGCAATCTACACTCTTTTCAATATGCTGCTAATAATAAAATATTGCAATAGCATATTCGGTGTGTACATCAAAAGGGTATATTTGTCATATAGACGCATTTTCTAATTTTGTTATTTTAATTCGATGTTCAAACCTGTTACTAAAATTTATTAAATGTATTTTGTTAACTTTATTTATTATTATAATCTGCTTTCGTTGTTTGTTAAACAAGGTCATGTCGTTCAAAGTTTGTTCAGTTAAAAAAATTTGACATACAAAAACTCCTTGCTACTGTTTGTAAATACTACAAACTGTTTTTTTTTAAATCGTAGTTTTAGAAAGATGACCGACTTCAAAGAAAATCTCCACTTTCTGAACTCGTAATTACTAATTATGGACACTTAATATTTTCGACTCCGAAAAAAATTGTTGTTTCATGCAAAATGTCAAATTTAAAAGATACAAAGTTACTTTTTTGTTTAGGTAAATGATACGAGTTGGGCTACGAGTCAATGAAAAAACGAGTTCATTTTTATTGTTTTATTTATTATTAGACAAGGCATTTAATTTGGTTAATTGTAGTTTATTATTAGCTTTGAATGTCCTTAATTGTGCACTCTTAATGGTGGCTTTTCGTTTGTACCCATATAGCTGTGAGTTGGCTATATAAACCGTGCTACGGGATTGAATAAAGGGTCAAGAAATGAATTAAGAAAAAAAAACAGAAATTGTTTCAATTGTATCGTTTTATTAACGTTCGATTGTTCTTTGAATTGACGCGTTCGATTCACCCTTGTTATTGTTTGACGCGTTTTCAAACTTTAACCCGATTTCTGTTCAATAGGTCTTGAATACAATCACCATTGACGTAACTATAGGTCTAGTTACGGCAAATATCTTTGTTTATGTCGCTTCCGCATTTCATTTCGCATCATATGGTATCAGAGCTTAGGCTCTTGATTTCCTTAAATGCAAGACGATCCATGGAGGAGTTCTTGGAGTTCCAATCAAGGGATTTCGACCCAAACTTACCTCCTATTTTTGATGTTTATCCGGATGAGGAGGAACGTGTTACAAGGCAGGTTCGAGTGGCTTCCGTGGTAGGATGTGCATACGAGGGACACTTTTCACAAACCGAAGAAGAGACAGATCTAGTAATTCTAGTCCCAGAGAAGGCATGTCGTGCGAATAAGACTGCTCGGCATTCGACATTATATGGCTTACATTCGAAAATTTCGAATGTCCTTAGTTGGTGTGTGCCTAAGTTCTCCTGGGCGCTCGCATGGGATGTCACGCAAGCAAGGGAAAGCAAGGAGACAGAGAGGTCAATTCGAGAGCTGTTGTTCCACGAGTATTCGAGACCGAGATCGCTCGGTGAACCCTACAATAGTTGGACAACGTACAACAAGCCCAAGACCCTCGTGTTTGAGCCGGGTGGACTTACACGGTCTAAAAATCGGGACGATTCTTTTTGAAGAAAGGGAGTATGATACGAGTTGGGCTACGAGTCAATGAAAAAACGAGTTCATTTTTATTGTTTTATTTATTATTAGACAAGGCATTTAATTTGGTTAATTGTAGTTTATTATTAGCTTTGAATGTCCTTAATTGTGCACTCTTAATGGTGGCTTTTCGTTTGTACCCATATAGCTGTGAGTTGGCTATATAAACCGTGCTACGGGATTGAATAAAGGGTCAAGAAATGAATTAAGAAAAAAAACAGAAATTGTTTCAATTGTATCGTTTTATTAACGTTCGATTGTTCTTTGAATTGACGCGTTCGATTCACCATTGTTATTGTTTGACGCGTTTTCAAACTTTAACCCGATTTGTGTTCAATAGGTCTTGAATACAATCACCATTGACGTAACTATAGGTCTAGTTACAGCAAATATCTTTGTTTATGTCGCTTCCGCATTTCATTTTGCATCAGTAAACTAATGGATTGACAAAGGAGTAGAAACGATATAATACACGTACCTGCTTGTACGGAATAAGTTTGTGTGGGTGAGTTTGTAAGCGTCCAAATTTGTTTGTCTCCCGGTGCCCCTATTTCTTGGAACAATTATGTCCAACTCTTTTGAGTGGTTTAAAAGTCGGTAACTTCAACTTAACTCACGCATTTAAAAGGATGAGACATATTGTTTCAACCTCCTAATTTTCGAAAAACTAGGCTTGTACCGGTTTTTAATTAAATGAAGCAAATCCAATCCCCATGTGTGTTCGAAACTCAATCTAGTGAAGAAAAGGTAGTAATAATCCAGCCAAAGGTACGAATGAGCTGTCTCAGAAATGACCAGGCCTTCCCGTTAGAGGTCGTACATGAAGAGGACACACACCTTGCGGAGTTGGGGTTCCTTGTCTATATTCCAATTTGACCTGCTTGCTCTCATCATACTTGATTCTTGATAGTCTACATGTACCTAACTATACTCAGACGAGCTAATCCCGTTACAAGTTTGTGATGTCTAGAAAGGGGAGAGGGATAAGGTGGAGCATCCTTCATATGTTTTCCTACTCATCTTTCAAGGGTATTTTGTGAGAGGAAACGATATTGTCACAAATTTGTGACGGATACTGCCCTCACAAATAAGAATTTGTGAACCATAATTTATATGATTACTACTACTATATGATTATTACTTTAATAACCGTCTTAATCATCGCTCAACCGTATGAGTAGTCCATTATTATTGTACTACAAGACTTCTGACTGCTGCATGCTTAATGAAGAATATATTCTACATTATTATTTTGTTTATCATTTTATTTCATCATTGCTGTTAGACGGCTTTTTCTGGGGTGGTTGCCGTACGACCAGGAGTTAAAACTCATTAAAGCTTTGAATAGGCACTTTCATATGAACAATATCATCTTGCAAAATGCACATGCTCATATGTATTATTGGTCGTGGCCAATCTAGAATGTAAGAAATGGGGTGATTACACTATAAAAAAACAATATTATTGCGACGGAAATAAATGTCTTTGCAAATTATTGTTTGTGACAGAATTGTTTTTTACAATGAAATTTGCGACAAATGGTAATTTTCCAGTCCCACTAATAAAAAGTCAAATGGCGGGAAGGTTTGCGACAAAAATTCTGTTGCAAAGAATGACTTTTATGACGGGATATCCGTTGCATCTTAAATTGGTGGAATTTTTTTGGATCACCAGGTCAAAAGCTCAGTCAACCTTTGCGACGGATTTCCCATCGCAAAAATTGAGTGACCCTGGTCAAGGTCAAGTTCAGTCAACGTTTGTGACGGGAAATCCGTCGCAATTATTGACTATCTTTGACCCAAACCCTGGTCAAGGTCAAGGTCCAGTCAATATTTGCAACGAACTTCTCGTCAAAATATAATCTAATCTCGTCCCTAACATTTTTTGGGTTCTATGCAATATTTACAAATAAGCCCCTATTAACAAAAACTTATTCTAATATACAAATTCTTACTAAAAACAATTTGATAATTGATAATTCTAGTAAGGCTCGTCAAAATATAAATTATTTATTTTTAAATATGATTATAATTTTGTAAAATATATCATATATATTTACATTGTCATGGTGGTTAAATTAATTTAAATTGCAAATAAAACGATGCATGTTCGATCCTTTCTTTGAACATTTTCAATTACTATTAATATGCAAAATGAAAAGCAAAAAAATGTATAGAATGATTCTACCACTGAGCCACTAAACTTTAATGAAATTTTGGCACATTGATAAATATGTATAAGTTATTTGTAACATCCCGTATTTTCGTAAATTATATTTTAAAGGTTTTAAATTATTTTTACGGAATAAAATAATATTTTAAAAATTTATTGTGAAGGTATTTTAAAATAATCCGTAAGATCCGTCTTAAGAACCTTAAGTCCTTAAGGCGAAATAACTTGGCAAGTTAAATCCGTCTCATAAAAACCCGTTCACATTCAAAGGTCCGTTTCATTAAACGGAAAAGGACAATTAAAACCCTAAACCCATTTGTTATATCGACATAATCACAATTCTCAAATAACAAACACTGCTTCTCCATTTTCTCATTTCCTCCTTCAACTTTCAAGCTTCAAATCGATTTTCAGTCATCATCCGATTTCCAAACCAAGGCATGTTATACATTTCTGAAATCCTCTTGAAATTTGCAAGACATCTATCACTTTCAATTTCCATTTCGTCCAACTTGAAAAATGGACTGTTTTTGGTAGAATCCGATTTTAGCTTCTCATAGTCGTTTTTCATGTTGTAGGAGAAGGTTTAGAGGATCCGGACGTGGATAGCTACATCATTGAAGAGGAACTTGGAGCAAAAACGCTTTAGAGGTGACGATAATGAGAAACTCGGCCTTTATTGTGATATTAGCATGTTTCTTGACTTTGATGATGTTAGTTTCTGATTTTGTACATAGTGATTGTTGTTAAGACTTAGAATCATGCTAGGAATACATGGGATTGACTTTCACATGCTTTGATTGTGTTTTATATGCTTAGAAGTTGATTTTTCAGAAATCATATGCTTAAGACGAATATAAAGTATGAACTTGTTGTGGTATTATTGTGGAAATTGGTGCTTGCTTTTGATGCATATAAGTCTTATAGATGCTCGGTAATGTATAATTGTTGCAATTTTGGAAGTTTGGATTCGATTTGTGAAGATTAGAATCATAGGTGAAAGTGTGCGATTTTCGTGCAGGGGCTCTGAGCAAGTAGGCTGACCGGCAGCCGGTCGGCCGGCTCAGAGTCAAAGTTGAGTTTTGAATGCTGAGTTTGGGGAAGGAACTCTGAGCCGACAGGTCGGCCGCCGGTCGACCGGCTCAGAGTCCCTTCTTGGGATTTTGGAAAATTTATAAGAAGGCTTAGGGAAGGATTCCCAGCCGGCAGACCGTCTGCCGGTCTGCCGGCTGAGAGCCTCTACCGTCCTTCATTTGTGATTTTAAGTAAGTTGGTGGGAAGGAACTCCCAGCCGGCTGACCGGCAGACGGTCCACCGGCTGAGAGCCTCTTTCCTTGTTTTTCAGATTTAAAGTTTGGCATTGGGAAGGGACTCGCAGCCAGCTGACCGGCAGACGGGCCCAGACCGGCTGAGAGCCCCTGTTCTCATTAAAACAGTTTTAACTTTTGAACGGTTAATCGGTTTTGTTTGAGATTTGTTCCGTGTACCTTATACGTGTGTTTGAGGTCCCCGGAGGATAGGCGACACTATATTGGGTTCGGGAATGGAGAGAGGATAGAGACCCCCCGGTCGGGTAACCGAAAGGGAAACCGGCTCTCCCTCATCTTAGTTCCCGGGATCAATTAAGTGTTGTTTAGTGGTATAAGAGATTAGAACTATAGGTTAGTTTCTATCTTTGGATGTTATTGGATTGATGCGTGTTAAGATATGCCTTAAGCTGGCCTCTAAGCTTAACAAGTGAGTTGTATGTCGCGTAGTGGGATATGTGTTAAGTTCACCTCTGGACCCATTACGTGTTTTGCTTGTGGCGTGTCAGGATATGTGTTAAGTTTACCTCTGGACCTGACACGTGATCGATTGTCGTACACGGGATATGTGTTAAGTTCACCTCTGGACCCGGTGTGCGATAGCTGTGTATTGGGATATGTGTTAAGTTCACCTCTGAACCCAATATTTGTTTGTAGCAGTGGGATATGTGTTTAGTTCACCTCTGGACCCATTGCTTGTGGATGTATGTTGGGATATGTGTTAAGTTCACCTCTGGACCCGACATTTGTTTGTAGTGGGATATGTGTTAAGTTCACCTCTGGACCCATTACTGAGTTGTGTATAGAGATATGTGTTAAGTTCACCTCTGGACCTTTTACTTGGATTGTATGTTGGGATATGTGTTAAGTTCACCTCTGGACCCATTACTTGTGTTTATTGATATCAAGGTCTATGCCTTAAGTTGGCCTCTGAGTCCTTGTTTGTGAAAGTGATTTAGTATCTAGGTTATGTCTTAAGTTGACCGCTGAACCTTTATACTTGCTATGTTATATCTGCTTGCCTAGAGTTGGTACAGTGTCAGATATAGTTGTTGATATTGATGAGTATAGTACTTTGATTATGGATTTGTTCATCCAAGGCATTGGATGACTCTTAGTCAGTTTCGTAAATATTTTGGACTAAAAGACCCCCCGGCCGAGCAACCGGCAGGGAAACCGGCTCTCCTTCCAAATGGTTTCCGAAGTTGGTTGAGAGCCTTGCATTAGTAATTGCATAGTGATATGAGATTCAGTTATTGAGATTTTATACTTCACATGTTTATATATGCTGGAGTATTCTGTTTGTATTTCTGTGTTACGTGTCGTTACAAAAGGTGGCTAGGAGAACTCTAGTCACTCCCCACTAATTGTGGCGTACATGTTTACATGTATGTAGGTACATGCAGGAGGTTGGCAGGGGTTGCTGAGAGCTAGCGAGCGATGACCCGCTTATCATCAATTGACTTTACACACTTCGTTAGCTAGACTCTAGACTTTTGATACAGTTGCTATTTTGAGTGCCTGTAGGGATGTACCATCCCAGGCTGTTGTATATATTTATCTTCAGTACTTAGACAGTTATACTAATCTATTTCTGTTTATATCAGTTTCGGTTTTCAGTTTTTAATTCACCTCGCATGTTAGTTATGTTAAAAAGTTTTAATTCCGCTGCATTTTTAGTACTTTGTATGATTTTTATTCCGCTTTCGCGAGGGGTTTTACATTATTTTCCTGATAAATATGTATAAGTTATTTCTAATATACAAATTCTTACTAAAACAATGAATCTGGCACCAAAAGACCTGAAAATGACACCACCAGTCCACCATTGTCCATAGTAAGTGCTTTTTAAAAATTAGCAAAATTCAACAGCTTTATACGCAACAGAGAGATTACCGAGACGAATACCTGATATAAATGGAAAAAGAGATAACTGAGCGACTGTGATGGATGTTGACGAAATAAAATGGTATAAATGACAAAGGAGATACCTGGTTTGTATGACTTTAGCGTTTTATCTGCGATAAAAGAGGAGATAATAACGTCGACGAAAGTGTTAGAGTGTTTGTGCTTAATGTTTGTGGTTGTGTTTGTATTTGCATCCACAGTGGTTTCTAAAGGAATGACCGTTCAACTATTAACAACGATTTCTAAAGGAATAACCGTTGTTATTACTTTTCACAGAATTGTGCCAAAATACAATAACTAATAACAACGGTTTTCACAAAATAACCGTTGTTATTATTGTATCCACTGACAACAATTAGTACTGTATTAAAATCGTTGTTAATGTTAATAACAACGGTTACAAAATAAAAACCATTGTTATTAAGTTTTACAGATTTGCGTCATAGTTATTTTATCCAAATAATAACGTGTTTACGTATAAAGTACGTGTTAATATGCGTTGTTAATGGTGCGTTGTTATTGTCCGTTTTTGTTGTAGTGTTTGTTTAGATACTTAGATGTTGGTTGTTGACGTCGACCGGGATGCAAAGTTGGTTTTTGAGCCATACGAGTCTTACCTAGCTTACTATGTTGTCAAACAGTTTAAGTCGAGATATTATCTCATCTTTCTTTTCAACATTTTTATTTAAAGACTCGTATTTTATGGACAAGAATAATAACATTTACGAAATTATTTAACGCACTTTGTTTGTTTTTATTTAATATACATTGCCTCAGAAAACTGAGGGGTTGTTTGGTTCATATGGAAAGTAAATTCATATGGAAGATAAAATTCACATTAAGTTAATTCCTAAATGAAATTTTTGGGAAAAACCAAAAGGTGTTTGGTTGCCTAATAAGGATGTGAGAAGTACAACCTACCAAGGGGGGAGTGGGTAAGCAACTGTTGGAAACTAGGTTCCTTATTTTATACTCAAATCTAATATGAGTTTTGTTTCTTTAAGTTTAGTCATAAAACCTTAAATAGATCTTATGCATGCAAGATGATATCATAAGATGAGATTGTCCTTACATTGGTTTTAGAAGGTTTATACTCAATAATCACCTATTACTTGAGTCTTCAATACCGAAATACCCTTATAACGATCTAAGAAAAATCGTCTCCAAAAGGTGCGTATCAAGGACTCGATCTCAAACTAATACTAATTTTGTTACTAGAAAATTAGTATAAGTATACTAGAAATAATAATAATATTACTCTTAATATTATTAGTATGGAAATAATTATTTCCTTAGTAAACTAATTTACTAGAAAAATATATAGAGAATGAGTTGTAGTGTGAATGTGTTAGTAGAGGAAATAAGCATCCAACACCAACCCACAAACTAAGGCATGAATGGTGTGTATATATTGAGCAACATAGGCTTGTTACACAAGCCATATGGCCGGCCAACATGCATGCCCAAGGCCAATGCATGGCCTCTTACACAATGCAAAAGAAACAAAGATGCCTTACATGTTTCTTACACACTTACACACCTATTCATAGGTTTTGTAAGGCTTTGTGTAAAGCATACACGATCACTACACACTACCATATACACGGCTGAAATGGGTCTAATATGGACCCATTTTATCTTTGTCAATTGTGTTAATTTGTAACATGTCACACACATGTCCCATAACACATGACCCAATTTGTTAATTGTGCAATTTTAACTATTAAAATTCATAATTTACAAATTTATTACATTTAAATAATTACACTAATAATTTCGAAATTATTGTTGCACAAAAATGTAATGTCATAATTTAATTACAACTCTTTGTAATTTTATGATCAACCGTGTTCATTCTCAATTTAATCGTTTCCTAAACGAATAAACAAAACCGAGTAATAAAAACAATTTTATTACTTTGACTTTAATTATTATTATAATCCCATTATAAAAATATTCGTCATATAATATTATTTCTAAAATTTCCAGTTATTAATTAATTTGTATCCAATATAATATTAATTAATTATTCCATTGAGACGGAATTCCCTAAAGATATGACCTTAAGGGATCAACTGATCACCACCATCATATGACGATAATGTCAAACTCTAGACAGCCAATCATTATCGATAAATGTTGATCAGTTGACTTTAAAAGAGTAACACTCCCAGTTGTGTTTCATTTAAATGAGTTTTAATTACGTCAACACACTATTGTCGAGGACACTTCCTCCAACAATCTCCCACTTGTCCGAGACAAGTGTGTGTTACCAATTCTCTTGCCCTATTACTATCTCCCACTCAATGCATGGCGTCCTCTCAGGTCGTGCCGGCAATTGATTAAAATCTAGAGTGGTTTATCTCGATCTGGAGTTATAACTACTGACCGGAATTATCTACCATAGATACCTTCCGAGCGTGGCCACACATTTCTAGTTATTATTCTCCTCGAGTGGCCTAGAGATATTTCTCAACCCTGACAAGGGGTGGACAATTCCTAATCGACTTATTCCTTCCGGCTAACCACAGCCCATCATAACCCAAAATATGTCCTTATAAACCCCAGTTACGAAGGTGTTAGGACATAAATCAAAGTTAATCTGAAAACTATGTCACCTCAGAGAACAGTCATTAGTCCAAGAACTGACTCATGTGAAACACGATAGATGCTCCCGCCACGACCAGGCAGTCTTTCAATAAGAGTACGCCAGAGCTCTATCAGCGGTCATTAGCCCGACAAATGTATCTTAACATGTCTATGCCTAGGTGATCGATTAGTCATCTCGTATGACTCTATGGCAATTGAACTCGCCATCAATCGCATCACACATCCGGTTGCATTGAGATGTCACCTCACTTAAGCAACTAGGGGCGAGGTCATGATAATTCAATTCACTTTAATGGGGTTCAATATGGTCTTACCATCCCATTTGAATTTTACTTGACCTTTCGTGAGTTATAAATAACTCAAACAATTAGTGGATTACACCATCCAAGTGGTCAACCTTTGAACACCATTTAATTTACAATCAGCTTTAGGGTCTCTCGTTTACATCCCTTAAAATTGTAATTATCTCCATTTTGAGTAAACCAGGTTTACCACGGTTCGTGCGATCGTTCACTTTGCGGATCATATCCACACATTGATCTTTCCTCTGAAAGAGACAAGTCATTCTCATGACTAGCGAATAAGATTATGTGCATTGTGTAACTCCCAGCCACAGCAATGCCTTTACATAATTTATGAACTTACACATTTTGTAGAATCTTGTGATGACCATGTAGTTAAAATACAAGTCATTGAGATGCATAGTCAATGAATGTAAGCCAAAGATTATCTCAAATCTTTGTCTGGTTTCTTGGAACTTGAGTCGTTGCAAACCTTTTACCATACGACTAAGTTATCTTCCAAGATCTTGAATTTGTCTTTCATCTTCATTGGAGAATACTTTGACAATTGATCAAGGTTTAATCATTAATTTAAAACCTGCTCTACGGGTTGTCCTGTAAGCGGTGCGCATCCACTTTACACGATCATACTAATGGCGGAATCATTAGTGATTTAAGCGTGCAAACAATAGTTCTTAAGGTTCGATATATTTTCATGATCCCATCATGGTTATACTATCTTCATCTCCATGAACAACCTTAACACTAACAAGATGTCTTTTATAATCTCAACTAAACATCCCATGTTCAATTAGATTTAATTCATATCAATATGTCATCTAGAACCAAAAACTCGTGTACCTTTCATGAGTATCAATGCTTCATTCCAAACGAGCAATGAGTTGTTTTTAGATAACGTTTACTCCCACTAAACTCTTGTTCTTGCCTGATTCTGAAGATCCCGAAGTCATACCCATGACTCAATAGCTTCAAATCCTGGAGTGAGAACTCCCACTGAACTTTACATTTAACCGTAAATCATAAAGCTCCCACTCAATTCAATGTTCCTTAACATTTAATGAATTGAAATGGTTGGGACTTCAACCATATGTGCTAATAGTCACATCCTTTTCAAATACCCTTTTGAAAAGTGGTTATTGAGTTTACTGAATTCATTCTCAATGAATTACCTTACTACTTTCAACAAAGTTACCCTTAACTTTGCAGACTGCTGGCATCTACATGTCAACGTATGCTTCTCCCAATAAATCTCATTTATTAGCATGTATGTCTTATAAATTTCATGGTCTTTAGAATTTGCATTGACACATTTAGATCACCATCTAAATCCAAGAACCCTTTCTTGAGCCTTTGCAAAATCTTTTGAATAATTTTCTTCGAGTGTCCTCCCGTAGTTTCTATAAGAGTCTTTTCTTATGGTATACAATTTCTGTGTGTAGGAACTTTCAGTTCCCCACATTTATCTTATCTTGTACTGTACGAGGACTATATCATGGATCTTATCCATGTATAGAATTTTTCCTTACAAACTTCAAGAATTTATCCTTGAAGTATCCTCCAGGGCCGGGGCCGTTGGTATATAAGGCGTAGATTTTTACCAAACCGTAGATCTTATCCACAACCTTTGGGTTTATCCACAACTTTTGGGATGATAAGGCTTAGAATCTTATCCACAGCCTAATCTACCTTTTACAACCATAAGGTGTAGATTGCTCTTGGGATATAAGGCGTAGATCTTATCTACAACCTTTGGGCTTATCCACAACTTTTGGGATGATAAGGCGTAGAATCTTATTTACAGCCTAATCTACCTTTTACAACCATAAGGTGTAGATTTTCTTAAATCGTAGATCTCATCCACAACTTAATCTTCCTTCTTATCTTTCACATAACCAAAACACAATAAATCCTACTATTCACTAATAGATCACATCCATTGTGTTTATCAAAATCACCAATTTCATGCATCTATAAACCAATTATAGATGCATCAACTTCATGCACACTGATTTTAACATAAATCATGTGCTATTTGTGGCTTTTTCAAAATTTCTCCCACTCTATCTTTGTAATAATAATCCCATTTTATCACCAAAGATAGCTACTAAGGCCACAAGCAATGACTTTGATGTTGGTTTGTGTATCCTTATGGTTTATTACAGAAAATATTCAATTTAAAGCTTTAGATAGTTTAGAATGGTTGATAACTTTGAAGTTGGTTTGTGTACCCTTATGATAACTTTTCCTCTTTAATTAAGTTCTTAACTTAATTTGATTTTGATTTGATTTGAATTGGGTATCCTATACCTATTCGGTTTCAATGGTCATACATTGAAATGTGACAATCAATTCTATTCTATGTTTAAGATTTGCAAGTGTTAAAACTAATTAAGAACATAAATATAAAACCAATAGTGACTTGGGTTGAAAACCAAGTCACCTCATTATCCAAAATACAACCAATTGTTTAAAGGATTATCATTTCCTCGTCCAACAAGGAAATAAAATACGGATTTTAAATTGTTCTTTCAACACTTGAAATAAAATAAGCAGGAAAAACAAAGCTCCTTGATCATCCTGAGTGGAGCTACTCTTAGTTCCATTGATCCATTATGCTTGATTTTTCTTTCCCTTATTTTTGTTTCCATGCCCTAATTCAAGTAAGAAGAGCATTCACATCACAACTTGTATCATAATACGTTAGTTGAGATTAACACAAAATAGAGACAGTTATCATACCAACTTGGAAGAATCTTCCCAACTTTGAGATCGCTGAGATATCTGGAACAATTCCTCTTCTTATGTCCTTTATTATTACAATAAAAGCACCTGGCTCCTTGAGGAGCGCTCATGTTGGGATCTGATGTACTTGCCTCCGAAGACACATTCTTTAAACCTTTGGAAGGTTGCCTCCCCTTAGCCCTACCCTTCCTATCGAACTTTCCTTTGCCCTTAACATTTATATAGAGCTCATCCTTAGGGGAACTAACATTTAGGTCCATATCCCTTTCTACTTGCACGATCATATTGTGCAATTCATCGAGAGAGACGTCTTGGTTCCTTATGTTGAAATTCATCCGGAATTGTACATAAGTCTTCACCTTAGACAAGGAATGGAGGATTCTGTCAATCACAAGTTCCTCAGGAATGTCCACTTGATTCATCCTTAGGGTTACTACATGCTCAATTATCTTGAGTACATGTGGGCTAGCCTTTTGCCCCTCCTTAAGGTTGAGATCAAAGAAGGCCGATGCCGCCCCGTATTGGACAATTCTCGAAGCCTTTGAGAACATTGTCAGAAGCCTGCAATAGATCTCATAAGCTGTGCCAATCTTTAGGGCAATCCTTTGGAGTTCCGGCTCCATCGAGAGGATCAAAACATTTTTCAATTCCCAAGACTCCTTGTGATAAGTATCATAATGTCGTCTTGCCGCGGCGGTGGCATTTTCTGCAGGTTCGGGAGGTGATGCTTCAATAAGGAATTCGGTCTTACCGTCACCTTGTGCCGCCAACAACAGTTGGGCATCCCAATCGGCAAAGTTTGCCCCATTCTCTTTTAGCTTACAATGATCCGTGAAGGATTGTAACCATGAAGTGTTTGTAGTAGTGGAAGTAGTCATGATTGATATTGATACGAGGACTACAAAATTTTAAACATATGAAGAAATTAAATGCTAATCGTTTTAATTTTCATTTAACTTGTAAACATATTTACTAAGTTGATGCATCTATAAAATGACCTCTATCCAATTTTATAAATGATTCCAAGACCCAAACCCATACTATCGAAATCGTGAACCACTGGAACTCCGACCCAATGATATGGTTTGGTGGGTTAAAATAAACCGGTTCTACCCTAGAACTCTTGGTTGATGACAAATCATAATTTATACATCTTAGCCCGGAACACATTGACCACTGGTCCTCTACACTTCCGTTGAGTACAAACCAAATTTCAAATGCATCGGGATGCGATCCGCCCACTGGACTGAATCCATCCCATCGCCCCACTTATCCTACGTAATGGGGTTCGTACTGCCCACTGGACTAGCACCACCCCACGAAATAGAAGCTCATGGGTTCTACTATTTGGTAAGGCTAATTCTCAATTGTTTAGTTTAATATAGAGGTCTTGTCAATTTATTATCTATCTCCTTTAAGTGAATTAAATTGGTGAACTCGATAATTATAATTGACACGGTCGTTATAAACGATCTAAACTAGTATGCATGTTTATGGCGATTTGGCTATGCATGCAAACATATTAAAATGCAAAAATAAAAACAATAAAGCAATAAAATCCTAGTATGGCCTTCCTAGTAATAGTAAAAACTAATTAACTATTACAAATTCGGAAACCAACTCCTTGGTCCCTTGAACTTCATTGGCACGCCATCCAAGAAAACACCGTCTTGTCGGAACTCCTTTCCGTATGGCACCGTCTTTTGGATCTCCAGAATTACAATAAAATAATACAACTATTCTATTGCAAAACTGAAAATTTAAATTACACACCCGTGATACGAGATCACATAAATTACAACCAAATCAATATCCCCTTTCATTACGGGTAATATTGATTAAAACTAAGGCCATACTAAGAAAATTACATAATTCCAAATTATATAAATATCATTCAAAATATGACATTCATATTAAATAAATTGCAATAATAAAATATGTATGCACATGCTCAATTTTTAATGCCAAATCGCCTTATGGGAGCAAATATCTCATATTTGTTTACGGTTTTTACGGATATGCGCGATTTTAACTATTAAAATCATCCAAAATTACATAAATCTCATTTATGTCCAAGTTAATCATCCTAACTTACTTTAGGAATCAATGTTTAGTCTCTACTAATATTTGATCATGATCTAACTTGATTTTGCATTATTGTTCATAAATTACTTGTATTTTCGGGAAAAATAAACAAAATATGGCCAAATGAGTCAATAAACTTCGAAATTTAAAATTCAAAAATTTTAAACTTTCTGGAAATTTTCTAAAAATTCAGAAATTATTAAAATGGTCTCATGCAAATATATATGGTTTATTTCTTAAATAAATCGTATAAAAAGCGTTTTTAAGGTTAAAAAAAACGATTTAAATTATAAAAACTTGCAATAATTTGCCATAAATTTTTAGTCATCCTAAAATACATATTAGAACTTGAAAATGACCAAAAATTACAGACCATACTCGAAAATTTCATTTTCGACTCATAAATTACGATTATTAGCTAATTAACTCATTAAAATTAATAATCATAAAAACAGAAACTTTTGATATCTAACTTTTAGATCTGATGTTCCTATTATATAAGACATCTATGGGTAAAATTTCATGCCATAATATTAAGATTAACTATTTTTAACACAATAAGTCACTATTTATCCGATTTTAACCATTAAAATCATAAATCATGCATCAATTGAGAATAAATTCCCAAAACTTACATACATACTGTAAATATTGCATGTGACACTGTGTAAAGTTTTTATGGCAAAATTCCAACTATAACTATTAAAGTCGAATTTAAGTCACTATTAATCCGATTTTTACTATAAAAATCATTAATCATGCAAAATAATTCCAATAATTTCGAAAATTCATACAGGAACTGTATATATTGCATGTGACTTCTCATAAAATTTTTAAGGTCAAATTCGAAATATAACCTTATATACCCATTTTTGCTCATATTATGACTATTTATCTCATAAAATTCATAATCCATGCATATTAACTCCATTTCTTACGAAAAATCATACACAATATATTAAATATGCATGTGAGAACATATCAAAAAATCTCGGCCAGAAACTATTTTTAGCTATTTTTCCAATTAATTGTTGTTTAAAACCGATTTAAACTACAAAATATACAAATAAATATAAAAAATGAACAATAAAAATCCATAAAATTATTTTTATGTCCTAAAACCATTTTAGAATCAGAAACTTTAACATGCAAAATTATTTTGTGATTTATCATAATAAACACAATAATTTCGAAAATTTTCGAAATGTATGTTAAACCAATTTTAACATAAATCATGAATCCGATCATGCATGCAACAACCGTAATGCTCTGATACCAATTGTTGGAAACTAGGTTCCTTATTTTATACTCAAATCTAATATGAGTTTTGTTTCTTTAAGTTTAGTCATAAAACCTTAAATAGATCTTATGCATGCAAGATGATATCATAAGATGAGATTGTCCTTACATTGGTTTTAGAAGGTTTATATTCAATAATCACCTATTACTTGAGTCTTCAATACCGAAATACCCTTATAACGATCTAAGAAAAATATAATCGTCTCCAAAAGGTGCGTATCAAGGACCCGATCTCAAACTAATACTAATTTTGTTACTAGAAAATTAGTATAAGTATACTAGAAATAATAATAATATTACTCTTAATATTATTAGTATGGAAATAATTATTTCCTTAGTAAACTAATTTACTAGAAAAATATATAGAGAATGAGTTGTAGTGTGAATGTGTTAGTAGAGGAAATAAGCATCCAACACCAACCCACAAACTAAGGCATGAATGGTGTGTATATATTGAGCAACATAGGCTTGTTACACAAGCCATATGGCCGGCCAACATGCATGCCCAAGGCCAATGCATGGCCTCTTACACAATGCAAAAGAAACAAAGATGCCTTACATGTTTCTTACACACTTACACACCTATTCATAGGTTTTGTAAGGCTTTGTGTAAAGCATACACGATCACTACACACTACCATATACACGGCTGAAATGGGTCTAATATGGACCCATTTTATCTTTGTCAATTGTGTTAATTTGTAACATGTCACACACATGTCCCATAACACATGACCCAATTTGTTAATTGTGCAATTTTAACTATTGAAATTCATAATTTACAAATTTATTACATTTAAATAATTACACTAATAATTTCGAAATTATTGTTGCACAAAAATGTAATGTCATAATTTAATTACAACTCTTTGTAATTTTATGATCAACCGTGTTCATTCTCAATTTAATCGTTTCCTAAACGAATAAACAAAACCGAGTAATAAAAATAATTTTATTACTTTGACTTTAATTATTATTATAATCCCATTATAAAAATATTCGTCATATAATATTATTTCCAAAATTTCCAGTTATTAATTAATTTGTATCCAATATAATATTAATTAATTATTCCATTGAGACGGAATTCCCTAAAGATATGACCTTAAGGGATCAACTGATCACCACCATCATATGACGATAATGTCAAACTCTAGACAGCCAATCATTATCGATAAATGTTGATCAGTTGACTTTAAAAGAGTAACACTCCCAGTTGTGTTTCATTTAAATGAGTTTTAATTACGTCAACACACTATTGTCGAGGACACTTCCTCCAACAGCAACTTCCCACATGCATGATGTGGGAAGTGTAACTCATGGAGGAATTTAATTCCTCCATTTTGGGCAACCAAACAAGTTTACAAAATAGTAATTCATGAGATTTTCCAATTCCCATGAATTAAAGGGGCAACCAAACAACTCATGAAATGACAACAACTTTATTTAGTTGAGGATGTCTTGCTAAAAGTTTTTTCTTAAATGGGGCGTTACATAAACCAAATGATATATCCATCAATTGGGGAGTAGTGAGATAAGTAAGTATTGATTCGTGAGATGTGCTGGATGCTGCGTGTGGGCCAGGAGGGATCGACTGATGATTAGTGTAAGAGTCGGGGACACCATAGTTTATGACGTTACTCAATTAATTTCATTGAGTTTTATTCAGTTTATACTTCCGCTTAATTAAATAATTAGTCTTTCAGTTTTAGATTCACTTGTAAGATTGTTAAGAAATTTTGACAGCATTTATATGTAACTTTTATTTGAAAGTATCTTGTATTGTTTGTCTTTAGTTATTCAATTCCTTGAGCAACCGAGATAATAACAGTCTTAATTATAAGGGAAAGTCTTGCTAAAGACTCATGGATGATTTGGGGTGTTACAATAATAATAAAATATGGGTGCCTTTTCAATATTACTTCAGATTTCAATCAATCAATATCAATATATATAATTAAAGGAGCATTTATAATAATTATTTATTTATAATTTTTCTATTAGAATTAGAAAATAAGAAAATAATAAATTAGTTACAACTTCCAATTTTTCTATTAGAATTAGAAAATAGTTGATTATTTACAATTTTCCTATTAGATTTAGAACATTTTTATTCTTTAAGATTTGTATACGTACTATTTAATGTTATTGATTTTTTTCAATATTTCCATTAAAAATGAAAACGGGAAATGAGTTATAAAATAATTGATTATTTACATTTTTTCTATTACACTTAGAATAAGGTATTGCTCTTTCATGTACATGATTTGATCAATCACGTACATGATTTCCCACTTTACCCCTCCCATTTTAACAACCACAATTTTCAATTTTCTTCACATTTCAATTCTCCCTCTCAATTTCCTCCTTCCACGTCTCAACCACCACCCCTACCACCACCCTTGCAGCCACCACCCAATCAGTCTATTGAATTAAATTATGTTTTTTTGAAGTCTTATTTGGTATGGGTGAATTCAATTCTTATTTTCATAAACCTAATTTAAATGATGTTAATTTAATTTACTAATCCGATAAAAAAAATTGATGCATATATAATGAAGTTACTTGATCTACATGAGAATTAAGATCCATAAGATGTAATTCAATGAGAATTTGATTTATCTAGAGAAAGAAAGAGAAAAGGAGAGTGTTTTTAAAGAAGGACATAATATGAAAAAATTAGGGAAAAATGTAAATGAAAGAGTAAAACTCGTACATGAAAGAACAATTACGTTAGAATATTATTGTTTACAAGTAATATTTATATACTTACTATTTAATGCTACTAACTTTATTTAATGTTTATATTAATAATTTATTTATAATTTTCCTATTAGAATTAGAAAATAAGAAAATAATAAATTATTTACAATTTTTCAATTGGAATTAGAAAATAGTTGATTATTTATAATTTTCCAATTAGATTTAAAATATTATTATTCTTTAAGATTTGTATATCTATTATTTAAGGTTATTAAATCTCTTCAGTGTTTCAATTAAAAATGAAAATAGAAAATGAAAAATGAATTAGAAAACAATTGATTATTTACAATTTTCCTATTACACTTTGAAAAATATTTTTTAGGGTTATTTCATAGGAATAATCCAACCTATACCTCATCTTCTCATATTAATCCCTACTAACGATTAACTGAGAAAAATCCAACATATGACCTCAATTATCTTTCATTGAACTTTGTCTATTTTTGAACTTTTATTTTCGATAAGCAAGCACGTCACCTTGACTTACCTTTTGTTTTTCCTTCTTCCTGGACAAAAAGTAAGTGAAGATGACATGCTAACCTACCGATAATAAGAGTTTAAAAATAGTCAAAGTTCAATGAAAGATAAATGAGGTTATAGGTTTGATTTTTCTTAGTTAATCGTTAGTATGGATTAATATGAGAAGATGAGACATATATAGGTTGGATTATTCCTATGAAATATCCCTTAATTTGTTCCCTTTGTCCATATTTAATTGTTATTTCTTTTTCTCTCCATATTTTCCAAATAGTATTAACATGTATTTCATAAACAACAAAGTAATGACAAAAGAAAGATGTTTCCGAGATGGATAGGGTAAGACGTAAAAAGATCGAAATTAATTTTTAATCATTATATTATATTATTGTTTATTATAGTCAGTATTCCTTTTTCTCCCCCCATACTTTCAACTTATTATTTACAGTGGGACATTGTCTTCTAGAATAGTTGATTTTACATTGGATTTGTCGATTTATTGTTTTAGTGATGGAGGTAGATAGGTCTCAAGGTAGTAGGTAAGTGTCTTGGGGGTTGGTTCAGACGTTTAAGGGTGTGATTGGAGTTGTACAAGAAAATGTCTACGAGTTGTTCATGGATACGGCTGATCCTATTGGTTAAGTTGTTTAGTTGGGTGAGAAGGTTACGACGAAGACCTTAATGGTGTGGGAAAAGGTACGTATGTACTAGGGCTATATTAGAACAACTGAGAAAGTTAGTAGATAAATTTTGTTTTAAGGTTTTTTTTGCAAAAATGACATTGGCACATATGCTGTAAAAATAGGTTAAAATCTCTAAAGTAACATGTACATATACTCAATTTTCATTGTTATAAGTTGTGTGCTGATTTTCATTGGACATGTCTACTTTTTGAGATGGAGGTAAATAGGTCTTGAGTGAGGAGGTAAGTGTCTTGGGGGTAGGGTTACTCTCTGAAGTTGAAAAGTGTGATCTAAGTAGTACAAGTAAATGTCGGTAGACTGGTTTTTTCAGGGATATAATTTACTATTGATTTTAATCGTTAAGTAGGTTAGGTGGGTGAGAAGGGTACTTGACGGGTAGAATTAATCTCCTACATTTACGTGTGTGATTTAGAAGATAGAAAACATATTCTTATGTGGGACCGGGGTTGTTCAGGGATAAGAATATGGTTAGGATTGATTCGTTCTGATTGGTTTGATTGGTTAGTCGGGTGAAAATGGTTGAATATGGAAAAAAAAGTGCGTAACATGAGGTATTGATTGAAGAAGGTAAACAGATAAGTTGTATTTGAAAAAATGTATTATACGAGAATAAGAATCGACAAATTATATAAATATAGGCTAAAAACCTTTAAAATAACATGTGTATGAACTCAATTTTGTGTCTTTGACGAATGCTTTACTCCCTTCAATCCAATCGTTTTCTTAGGTCAGGGCATAAGTTTTATGTGGAATGACTTTATAGTGTATTTTATGGCGGTATTCTTGGAAATGTTTAGGGGTGTATATAAAAAGAAGGCATAATGTAGAATTTTAGGTTTAATTGTATCATTTTAAATACAAGAAATAGAAAGGGAAATTATATCAACTATTTTACCAAGTATGGAAGAAAGACATTAGATTAGTTTGTACGAAAATGGAATGTGAGAACATTGTATAAGAATGAAAGGAGTATAGGTTATGCCAGTATTACATCATTAACTTTTAATTAAGTTATTTTTTCATGATGAAATTAAAATGGCTGAAACACACCTAATTACATTGTATCGTTGTGGAGTGCACCGTTTGAAATCCTTCATTCTTTCAGTATTTATATTATACCTCATTTTCTAACTAAACAATGAATTTTCTATGCTTTTAATCCTCACTCATTTTTTAACCCAACAAGGTCTTCGTAATCAAAACATATATATAGTTGTTCTTTACTACTTCTCAATATAGACATTACGTAAGTTAGTAATTGAGTGGAATCTAAAAGAATAATATATCCAACACTAAATTCATGATTAGTGTTTTACAACTAAAATAAGTACTCCCTCCTACCCAACTTAAATGTCCCATTGTCTTCAAAGGACAAAGTTTATGGTTTATTAGTTGTTTAATATTTTGGCTGAGTAGGGGTATGCAGATTAGAGAGAGGGTGTTATGATTTGTATAAATTAAGTAGAGAAATGAGTGGGTGGGTGAGTAACAAATGATAAATAGTAAGGGTAGAGTGGTAAAAAGTTGGTAAAAAACTTACCAAAAATGGACAATGTGACAATATCCTGAATAGACGAAAATTTACAATGAGACATTTAAGTTGGATAGGAGTAGTATAAATAAGTAATACCTAATTTCATCCCTTCTATCCCCTTTCCTTCCAAATAAGGTAACTTATATTCCTTCTTTATTTAACTCTTACTCAATTCATTGTCTTTTTTTTTGTTCACAATCTCCTTCCTAAATTACATGATGTAGCCGGGAAAAAAAATTGTCAAGTCTGATTTGGAAAGGGAGGGGAATAGAAGAGATTAAATTGGATTGTATTAAAGTTTAGAATAATATAGAAATATATATCCATAGTTTCAATTATTCTTATAAAATAATCCTAAAATAAAAAAGAAAAATAAATATTTACATTGTTTTTTTTGGTGACGAGAGAAACCGCGGCCGTTACCTTCGGTGCGCACTGGGTGAACCCCATAAATATGTGATAGCCTGCAAAGCACATACACCAAGTAAGTCATCCGAGAATGACAGGCTCGAAGTCTATTTATGCATGGACTCGGGACAAGAGTCCAAATAAGAAAAATAAAATATTTACATTGTTATTTGTATTATCTCTCATTTTATAATTGAGATAACATTCCTCTTTTTACCAACTCCTCATATAATTTTGTAGAGCACAAACCAAATATAGAAAGAGGCCAGATGTTAAGGGACATCGTGGAACCATTCGAAGCTCAATATCTTGAATTAATTAGTGGTGGAAAAAGTTTGGTAGTAACTTTTTGGTGGATAATAGGGAAAAATAGATGAATAATAGTATAAAAGCAAAGAAAAAAGGGTCCTCCTTGCTTCCTGCATGGCTGACCATAGGGCTCTTTTATTATATATACGCATGTGTAATGCTTCACTTACAATCATACATTATTCATTATACGATATGCATCTACAGTAACTGACACTAAATAGGTTATACACACATATAAGATTGAAAATATATGCTACTATTTGTGGTTTCCATTACATAAGCGTATATGAATTCATCACCTCAGTTGGTGCATTTTTATGGTCTAAATAAAACATTGCACATGCTATGGATTTATATCTTTAAACAGCTACCAACGCACTCAACTTTTTGGTATACAAAAACGTTTGCAATGTAGAAAATGATTATTTATAAAGGAGATTTTAATTAGAGATAAATAATAAATGAATTAGGAGTTGATTTGGAGATGAAAAATAATATTTTGTAAGGAGTAAGATTTATCTTAGTGTGCAAATCTTTATTTTACGTTGGCAATGTAAAAGTGAAAGATCATATTTATAAGTGCCACAAAATTTAATAATACGAGAATTTTTGGGAAAGAGTTAAGAGTAAATACGTGAGGTTTTGACCCAAAGCGAACAATATCTCAATATTATGCATTGTGAACACTGTGTCACAGAGGTCTAACACGAGGTAGTCGATCACACTTCCGTACAACAAATGGTATTGGAGCTCTAGGTTTGACTTGGGCTAGACACGAGGACGCATCAAGCCCATTACTTGATGTTTGTGTATACGACAAGGTGTGGAACTGATATAACTTAAGGGAGAGTTAACATAATCTCTAAATGTGATATGGGTCGTATGATGATAAGACGGAGGTCGTCCATGAGAAGACCGTTATTTACCTTGCGTGGCGAGGTTACCTGAGGCTTAACAAAGACAGCAAAAGCGGTCCATGGTAAGTCGAAAGATGGCCAAGTGTGACGTGCTTAGGCAGTGAATTTAGACCTTATTTAGGGTATGTTGGATGCTGAGGAGTTTGGTAGCAAGTGTACCACAATCCCTATAAGACACATGTATGGTGTGTCACTTAAGAAGAGATTATCAATACTTGGTGACACGGGTGTCTAATGATCCTGGCTACATGGTGTGAGAGTTCTTGAAAGTTATGGTTAGAGTTAAGATGACGATGGTCCTTGGTTGAGTGAAGGATTGTTAGGGTGTAAACCCTTATCCCACATGAGTAATATAAAGGGAAAATATTATCTTTATAATGTGTCACAAGATATAATAGTACAAAAGCTTTTAAGAAAGAACGACACAAGAGTAACTCAATGAGAGCTTGGCCTATAATGGATAATATCAAACTTATGAACACCAATGCAACATAGCCCTATCCTGCGATATTTACGCTTTTGTACAACAATTTTATGTTTTAGATTTGAAGAGGCTTTTTTTTTTTTTTTTTTGCCTGGTGTAAAGAAAATGCGTTACACAAAGTTCTTCTTAGTAGCTAGCTTGTGAGCCACTAAGTTTTGAGTCCTAGGAATAAACGAAAAACTAATACAATGAAAAAAACCATAAAGCAAAAGATAATCATCCACAATATCCTTGATCAAGTGATCCCCCGCCTCAGTTCCACATATCTGAGAAATCAAACTCAGACAATCTGAAGCAATATGAATATGCACCAAGCCATATTCCCGAGCCCTTTTAAGCACAAACAAGACTCCCAGAGCTTCCGCTTGCGCAGCAGATTCAGCCCTAAAGGATTCACTGTACGTCTTGATCTCCGAGCCATCCACTCCATACGCCACAAAACCCACCGCAGGATGAAGGTTCTCTTTCCAGCTAGCATCAACCTGTATGTACACTTTACTACACGACTCAGCAGATCCTAAGAGGCTTATAGTTTCCAATTCTTGCAAAAATTTTAAGATATTGTCATTTGAATTAACCGTAGCTAAGATATAACTGAGTTATAAAATACTCTGCAACCTGCAAGTGCGTAGTGTTGTGTAATAGGTAAGGGTTGTGATCCACCAAGGGAGATAAGTGAAAACTTGTTGGTTCAAAACTACAAGTTTAGCTTAGTTGAAGACGAAGAATGATTGTTTAACAAATAATTTAAACTAAGCAAAGAATTAACAAGGCAACAACTCTAAAATAGCAAGCCAATGAAAATAAAGGATTAAATCAAATGAAGAAAAAGCTTAAGAGTTAAGACCCGACCTCTCCATCGACATGCCTCTATTACACTCATAAATCTCATCGACAAGTTACCAACTCAAGTAACAAGTTGGGGGGAAACGACGATAATGTGCCAAACACCTCCCTCCCGGCTTCGTGAATGGCAGATTAGTAATCTCAAGTATCTCCCTCCAGGGTTATTAGGGTTCTTCAACAATAACCAAATTCACTCTTATCGGTACCCCTTAATGACTAGAGACCTAGAGTTGTCTTTACGACTTTACCTACATGTTAAATCTCGGCTCATCCCTCTTCAACTTCCGAGTTAAGAGTTCCGGTCGATGGTTATCTGCACAACCAACTTATCTATAGGTTCTCACACTCGGGTTCAACCAAAATTGGTTTCGCTAGTGAAGTGGGGTGACAGATTTCATAAATCTAATAGATTCCATTAATGATCAATGGTCGTGTAACCAATCGAAACCACAAGAACATAAGCAAGATAAACCTCATGACTAGGCCCATCTCATTACCAACAACGACTCGACCAATATGGGAAGTAATTGCACAAACTAAGCATGGGGATTAATTGATCCTTGACTACTCACTATATAATCATTATCCTGGAATCTAAAACAAGTAATCAAACATTAAACATAGTCCAAATTATCCTAGTTGATATTTTGACATGCTTTCAATTTAAAGACAAAAAAATGAATGAATATATAATGTATATTAACAAAATACAATATAAATGCAATTAATGATACCGTCTTATTAAACTGGGTCTCAACAAGTTTTCATATATTTGGCGTGGATTAATATTAGTGGGAACGAACCAAGTTGTTTTAGTTTAGTGGTAACTCCTTTAAACCTTAAAGCTTGCAGAAATGTAGGAGTTGAGAGGTTTCAGGTTCGATTATTAGCTGGGCCGCTGGGGTGATGACCACTTGGCCACCGCAGCACCCGAAGAGGGTGAAAGTGGACAAAAAAACATAACAGATAAATATGGGGAGTCTCACCATTATAGATACTCGATTTAATAGTTAATCAAGCATCAACCATTAATCCAAATTTGATTGAGTTTGAATTGTCTTCTTTTGATCCTAAAAGGGGTGACAAAGCCAATACTAATTTTCCTCAGGATAACTGGGTGAGCATCAGTCCAAAGTGAAGCATTCAATGAACCCTTAAACACACGTTGAAGCGCAATAAAAATCTACGAAGGTCAACTACAACAGTGTAACAATACCCATAGCTTTAACGTTGATGAGAGAGCTCTGTGATCAAATGTTTGTAGCCAAGTGTGCTTCCTAGCAATTTTGACTAGACATGGGGCCTTTTTATTATTACATGTCGACCTAATTACGTGATAATTGCATTAATTGAAACGCGTGTGTTTTTTTTTGTGACGAGGGAACCCGTAGTCAGGGGTGAAGTCACGATTCGAAATTATATAGGGTCGAATTTAACTAACATACAAATACTTTTTTTTTGTACAAAATTTTGTAGAACCGGTATATTATTGGCCAAAATGATGATGTATTCAATTCCGTCCATGAGAAAAATATTTATTCATCTCTTTCATAAAAAAAAACTATATGCTTTTGTAAGATCGCTTGTTGTAAGTGAATTTCTTTATCTAATTATATAATTTCCCGACTTATACAATATATTTATGTAAAATTAAAGTCAAATATATATTTTTCTCGAAAAAGAAAGACGTCATATATGAAAATATTAAAGGAATAGTGATTTAAATTTTTATCAACATGAAATTTATATACTGGTCTACAATTTAAACAATCTAGATTTTTATGACACGTAGGTGACGATAAACACACTTGGGGGGCATTTGGTTAGAGAAAGGGAAAGAGAAAAGAAAATAAGAAAGAGTAAGAAAGGGAAAAGAAAAGAATTACCTAAAACTTAATTGGTTGTTTGGTTACACAAAGAAAGTGAACTAATGGTCCACTCACACTCACTCCTACCACTAACACTCACCACCACAAACAACCACTTATTTACTGGCGGCGGTGATGGTGATGGAGGTGTCATGGTGGTGGTGGGGGTGTCAAGGCAGTGGTGGCGGTGCTCACAGCGGTGATGGTTGGGGGTGCCATGGCAGTGAGCCAGTGATGGTGGTAGGGGTGTCACGATGGTGGTGGTAGTGGGGTGTCATGACGGTGGTGGCGGTGGTAATGGTGTTGGGCTGGTGTCCTTGACAGTTAGTACAATGACTTATTAAATCTCTTAAAGGATCACAAAGGCATACTTTGGTATTATTATCAGTTGATCCATGTTTATCAATAACGGTTGGCTTGCTAGATAAGTTTGACGTTATTGTCATACGGATGGCGGTGCTCAACTGGTCCCTATACGTCACACCTATAGGACACGTTTGAGAGATGTGAAGGTATGAAAATACAGTCACATTTATGCTGAATACGACTAAACAGTTAGTCAGAGGTATTGACTATTAAATTAGTCAATGAGATGTTGAGATAATTATTTAATACGGATTAAATAATATTAGCTAATACGGATTACATGATTAATTCGTAAATTAAATATAAACAGTTATATTTAATTAAATATTGAATTCGTGTATTAATATAAGCAGTTATATTAATTTAGCTAATTATACAATATCGTAATTTTATCAGACCATTATTAATGTATCGACTACATTAATATCTGATAACGTGTATACGATTTATAATTAAATCCCGCGAATTATATTTTAGCAATTAGGGTCGAATCACGTATTAGAATAAGGTAAGAGTCGAAAGCCCACTCTCACCTTGACCTAATTTCGGCCGAGTGATACAAAAGGAGAGGGTCACTCTCGCTGGTTTTGACTGACTACTGATAATCTCATCTCACAGAAAATTAGGGTTTTGAGAATTGTTTTCCCAAAACCTAGATCTCACATCTGAAAAACCTCACAATAACTCTCCCCATATTACAAGGCAATTGGAGAGCTTTTCTAGCACACGCGGCATCATCTCAGACAAGTCTTGGGTGCAAGTTATATGAGGGAATTTCCTTTGCTTCCTGCTCTTAGGCTATTCACGCAAATGACCTAAGGTTGTACTCTTATTCATGTTTTTCACCTTTTGACTATAATCACATATGTAATTTTCGTTATAATCCTATAATTTTAAGGGTGAATACATGATTATTCCCCACAAGTGGTATCAGAGCCAAGCCACGAAAATTTTACAATTGTGTTTTTCATAAGATGTTTTAAAATTGAAAATTTGCATCTCGTAAGATGTCTCGGCCGTGTGCCAATTTTGTGTGAAATCGATCATGTTTTTCGATTTTAATTTGCATATTGTTGATTAATCGATATTTTTTTAACAGTATGTAAGTCTTTTGTTGATGTTTATTGTTGATTTGCACGTTTAAAATCAATAATAAACACATGTTTTGTTTTTAAATCGTAGCAGCGTATATAAGATTCCACGAACGTGCGTATTTCTACTCGTTCGTGGTCTTCTTCTGCTACCAGTCACTCAATCAAGCAGTGTTTGGCTCGATCGAGCAGTTTTTAAAACAACAAGTCACTCGAACGAGCACTTTTTGGCTCGATCGAGCGGTTTTTTCGAACCACCAGTCACTCGATCGAGCATTCTTTCGCTCGATCGAGAATTTTCTGGATTCTACGAACGAGTGAATTACTACTCGTTCGTAGTCTGCCTCGATAACCAGTCACTCGATCGAGACTTGCTGTGCTCGATCGAGTGACACTGTTCCTCGATCGACCACGTTTTCTCTCGATCTAACAGTTTTCAGGGTATTTTAATTTTCCTGAAAATTTTGGTTTTCTGAAAACTTTTGGGTTCGATCGAGTACCTGTTTTACTCGATCGAGTAAAACCCAGTCTGTCAAGGTTACTCGATCGAGTACTCTAGTGACTCGATCGAGCAAACCCTGTTCTGGCAGATTTTTCGAAAATATATTTTATTTTATTTTCTCTTGGCCCATAGTAATATACTATATACGGAAATAGTATATTGACTTTTGTGAAACGGTTCACACTCGTAAGATACGTATTATTTTAAAACGGTTTAAAATAATGGATTATAATAATCATTAAGATTAATGTGATTAAAACTGTATAATCACATAATTTTAATCGCGCAAGGTGGTTTGGTAGAATTTATTAAACATAATAACGGTATTATATCATGTATGAATTGTTTTAGTTGATGCATTTTATTTATCGTCTTGTTGAATGCTTATGAATGCTTTTATAACGTATTTAATTTTGCAAACGGTTGTAACTTAGTGTGGCCTTAGAAGATTGTGCTACCGTAATGATGGAACACGGTGTTGTTTGTAATTTTGAGATCTCGCATCTCCATTTTGGTTTTTGCCTTGTAATTACTTTTGTATTTAAATTAGAATGTAAATAGGTTTATATTTGTAATTTAAATTAGTAATTTTGTGAAGACCAAAGACGGAGACTGGATGCTCACTCACGTTGCAAAGACAAAGATGGAACATCTAGACAAGCTTCTAGGGTCAAACGCTGGATTCCAAAGTTGTTTTATGTTTATTTTGGTAGGATAGGCCACACTAGGACTTTTATTTACTTTTATTGCTTTCTTTTTGCTTTCATCGATAATAGCTTCCATCATTTTCCGCCTAAAACCAAACCACCTATAACATGCCTGAAAACTGACTCATGTAGAGGTAACGCGTTAGTTTTTAGTGACATTCAGATGTCACGTGTCACATGTAAAGCCATCACTTAATTTCATTCTTTCACGACAATTCTAGATTTTAGTTCACTTAAAATGAATAAATATAAGTTGATGGGGTCTTCCTCGTATAAGCAAAAATTGAGAAAAGTCTTTATAAATCAGACTCCCATGAATCCCTTCTTCGTCGGTAGGCATAATATGACCCCTTCTACGTCGGGTAAGTGGGAACAGATTATTTATTTTATCTCAACATTGTGGTCACTAGATACTATCTAGCGACTATGATGGACTAAAAGATGAGATTTACAGAAATCTATCGACCAAGAGTTCTAACGGTAGAACTAGCCAAACAGTTGGCTTATCAATTTACGGAAATTGAGTCTTGGGATCGTTTATATAATTCTTGAGGGAGATCAATTATATAAATGCATGAGTCTACGAGTTTAAATTCAATTTAAAATAGACTTAAATCACAACGACGAGTTGCTTATAACGTTTTGTTTTATCTTCTTTTCAGTGTAGAACACGATCAAATTAAAACTGCTAAATAACAAATGGCTGGTGAAGACCCAATGCCAAGTGCCAAGCTAGCACGAGAATCCCGACTTAAAGCCTTCATGGACTCCATGAATCAGTCTACTAGATCGAGGAATGATGGGTCAAACTTCTCTGACTGGGAGGCCGCATTACGGAATGTTGCCATTGCTGACGGAAGGCTCAAGTACTTGACTGAGCCTATTCCGGCACACCCAGGAACTGGAGCTAGAGCTAACGAAGTTCGCGCTCATAGCGACTTCGTCATGGAAGCGGGTGCGATAAAGAACGTACTTATCTATGCAATGGAATCCAATTTGGAGAGACGCTTCATTTCCCATGGTGCAAACAAGATTTTCACCACGCTCACTAACGAATTCTCGAAAGCTCCGAGAATCGTTTCTTATGAGCATAGTTGTTGCTTCTTTGAAGCGAAACTCCAGAAGGGCCAAGCTGTTAGCCCACATATTCTCAACATGATTGAGAATATAGAGAAACTGGAGGCCTTGAACTGCAAGATCAATGAGAACATTATCGTTGATCGAATGTTTCACTCGCTTCATGATGGGTTCGCGCGCCCGCTTTAGGGCCAACTATTACATGAACGACATGAAGAAGACTCCTCATGAACTCCACTCCCTTCTCGTACAGACCGAGAAGGATCTGAAATTAAGTGGGACCATGAAGCAGGATGTTCTCATGATCTCCAGTAAAGGCAAAGGTAAAGGGAAAGCGAAAGCTCAAGGCGACCTAGCGGTAGGTAAGCCTAAGTTCAAGAAGTCGGGATTTGCTAAGAGTGGGCCCAGTGAGTTGAGCAACTCACAGGGTAAGACAAAGAGCAAGGATACAAGCATGGAATGCCACCATTGCCACAAGACTGGGCATTGGAGGCGCACGTACCCTGTGTATCGTGAGGACATTAAGGCAGGCCGCGTTACTCCTATTGGTATGTCTTCTTCTTCGTTTATTCACATGATTGAGATTAACCATGCAAGTTACGGAACTTGGGTACTAGATACTAGTTGTGGTTCTCATCTGTGTAATCATGTGCAGGGCCTCCGAAACCCAGAGCCCCTCATAAAGGGTGAGGTTGACCTGTGTGTCGGGAATGGAGCACGAGTTGCTGCAGTCTCGAGGGGAACATACGTGATCCAACTTCCAAGTGGATTCGAGTTATCTTTGTACAACTGTTATTATGTTCTTAGTTTATCTAAAAACATTATTTCTGTTTCTGCACTTGACAAACTCGGTTTTTCATTTGTAATAGAGAATAATAGCTATATTTTCTCATTACACGATATGATATATGGCAAGGCAGTTTCCATGAATGGAATCTATGTTTTAGATCAAACCACCGAAATATTACACGTGAATAACAAGAAGTTAAAGGTTGGTGACAAAGATCAAACTTACCTATGGCACTGCCGTATGGGACATATAAATGAGAAACGCGTAAAACAGCTCATACAGAATGGAGCTATCTCGGCCTTTGATTTCGAATCATATGGTACGTGTGAATCATGTCTTATCGGTAAGATGACTCGTATTTCCTTCAAAGGTGTTGGAATGCGCGCTGCCGACCTATTAGGACTCATACATACGGACGTATGTGGGCCTATGTCGATCAACGCACGAGAAGGCTATAGGTATTTCATCACTTTCACGGATGATTTGAGTAGATATGGCTATGTCTACTTGATGAGACATAAAAGTGAATCCTTTGACAAGTTCAAAGAATACAAGAATCGGGTACAGAACCAACTGGGAAGAAAGATTAAAGCACTACGATCTGATCGTGGTGGCGAGTATCTTTCTCACGAGTTTGATCAACACCTTAAAGACTGTGGCATCGTTCTACAGTTGACTCCACCTGGAACACCACAATTAAATGGTGTCCGAACGGAGAAATCGAACTCTACTTGATATGGTTCGATCCATGATGAGTCACACCGTCGTGCCTGATTCATTATGGGGCTATGCTCTTTTGTCAGCCGCTCTAATACTTAACCGAAGTCCGTCTAAAGCTGTTGACAAGACTCCATACGAGTTATGGAAGGGAACGGTCCCTAACTTGTCCTTTATTCGGGTTTGGGGCTGCGAAGCTTATGTCAAGTGAAAACACGAGGACAAGCTCGGCCCGCGATCGGTCAAGACATACTTTATAGGCTATCCAAAAGGAACTTTTGGTCATTACTTCTACTCGCCAACCGAATAACGTGTTTTTGTTGCGGCTAGTGCGACGTTCTTAGAGAAAGAATTTCTCGAGAATAAGTTGAGTAATAGAACCTTCGATTTATCGGAGATTCAAGAACCAACTACCGAGCAACCATTGGAGGAAGCAGTTCCTTCAACCTCGACTGCGGTAGATATTCCTGAGGAACCTATGAGGTCGAGAAGAGTCTCTATTCCTCCGGACAGATACATTGGTATGGTCAAGGAACATGACATAGATGACATCTTACTCCTAGAGGGTAATGAACCCACAACCTATAAAGGTGCCCTGACTAGTTCTGACTCAAAGCTATGGCTAGAAGCCATGCAATCCGAGATGGACTCCATGTATGAGAATAACGTGTGGGATCTTGTGGACCTACCTCCAAAGGTACGCCCCGTTCAATGCAAATGGCTTTACAAGATAAAGCATGCCGTGGAAGGACAACAAGATATTCACAAGGTAAGACTAGTTGCTAAAGGTTTCACCCAAGTGCCAGGCTTGCACTACGATGAGATCTTTGCACCCGTAGTCATATCATGCTATGTTCCATTCGGATTTGCAAATTGTCTTACATTGAGTGGGAGAAATTTTAATAGGATATGAGAATCAGTTATCGCACCTACACTTGTACGGACAAGTGGGAGTTTGTTGGAGCTGGTGTCCTCCACATGTAGTGTGATAACGTTATTGCACATACCCTTGTACGGACAAGTGGGAGATTGTTGGGGCTGGTGTCCTTGACAGTTAGTACAATGACTTATTAAATCTCTTAAAGGATCACAAGGGCATACTTTGGTATTATTATCAGTTGATCCACGTTTATCAATAACGGTTGACTTGCTAGATAAGTTTGACGTTATTGTCATACGGATGACGATGATCAACTGGTCCATATACGTCACACCTATAGGACACGTTTGAGAGATGTGAAGGTATGAAAATACAGTCACATTTATGCTGAATACGACTAAACAGTTAGTCAGAGGTATTGACTATTAAATTAGTCAATGAGATGTTGAGATAATTATTTAATACGGATTAAATAATATTAGCTAATACGGATTACATGATTAATTCGTAAATTAAATATAAACAGTTATATTTAATTAAATATTGAATTCGTGTATTAATATAAGCAGTTATATTAATTTAGCTAATTATACAATATCGTAATTTTATCAGACCATTATTAATGTATCGACTACATTAATATCTGATAACGTGTATACGATTTATAATTAAATCCCTCGAATTATATTTTAGCAATTAGGGTCGAATCACGTATTAGAATAAGGTAAGAGTGGAAAGTCCACTCTCACCTTGACCTAATTTCGGCCGAGTGATACAAAAGGAGAGGGTCACTCTCGCTGGTTTTGAATGACTACTGATAATCTCATCTCACAGAAAATTAGGGTTTTGAGAACTGTTTTCCCAAAACCTAGATCTCACATCTGAAAAACCTCACAATAACTCTCCCCATATTGCAAGGCAATTGGAGAGCTTTTCTAGCACACACGACATCGTCTCAGACAAGTCTTGGGTGCAAGTTATAGGAGGGAATTTTCTTTAATTCCTGTTCTTAAGCCATTCCCGCAAAGGACCTAAGGTTGTACTCTTATTCATGTTTTTCACCTTTTGACTATAATCACATATGTAATTTTCGTTATAATCCTGTAATTTTAAGGGTGATTACATGATTATTCCCCACAAATGGTGGGGTGACGGCGGCGGCGGTGGCGGTGGCGGTGGCGTCATAGTGGTGGTTTGTTGGTGGCTATTGTGGTGGTAGTTGCAAGTGTGGTGGTAGGTGAAGAAAGTGGTTGAAAGGTAATAATGGTAATGAATCTTAAAACATATAAATGTAGAACTCGAACACATGACATTTGGATAAACAAAACTCTTATTGCAATCCCCACAACCAAATGTGCTAGTGTAACAATATGCTTTTATTAACAACATATTTTATTTATTCATACACTCTTATAGGGCTATAGCCCATATAGCCCATAGGCTAGCTCCGCCCATGCCCGCAACCGCTATCTTCGGTGTACACTGGGTACTCACGGCTATATGTGATAGCCCGCAAACCACATATACCAGGTAAGCCACCCGAGGGTGACAGGCTCGAGGTCTGTTGAGGCATGAACTCGATCGGGCCAAGAATGCTCCACAAGATTTTGCTCTTGGGGAGGCTTAAACCCGGGTCTCCTGGAAATTTCACCCAGGTTTTAACCACTAGACTTGACCCTTATGAGCTGAAACGTGTGTTTGTTGATAGTACTTCGTATAACTATACTATCACTATAAAGTCAGTATTCATTTTGGGAGTGCAGTGTAAAAACTAACTCTGACAAAAAGTGGCTGGGAGAACCTCGAGTTACTCCCCACTAACTGTGACATACATGTTTGATCCCCACTAACTGTGACATACATGTTTGATGTATGACAGGTATATAGTTGGTGCTGTTTGGGGAAGACGTGTGGCTAGCGAGCATTGTTGATTATTCGGCATTTACCATTACGTTTAGTCTAGATTTACTTCATGTTACTTAAGTGGAATACTTATCACTCGTTTATTTAAGTTAACATGTATAATTCATAATGTCAGATTAGTTTTATCTTTCCGCACGTTTAAATGAATTTCCGTGATCAAGTTTTAATAATATGTTGAAAAGTCTTTAAAATGATCGTATTTTCGCTACGCATTATTTGTGTATCTTTACGCTAAATCACGGGGTTCACAACTGAGGCGGGGTATCGCTTTGACGTTAATACTTTCGCTGAAATTTGCTGATTGAGCAACCTTCTCAAAGACCTTCGTGTTACCCTTGATGGGATTCACATGGTTTCACATGGTTTACTGTGACAATATTGGTGTCGTGGTTCTAAGCGCTACTCCCGTCCTTCACTCTTGCATGAAGCCTCAAGCTCTTTATTTTCATTTTAATCGTGAGCAAGGTCAATCTGGCTCCCTTTGTGTTGTTCATGTTAATAATGGTGATCAATTTGTTGATGTTATTACCAAGCTGCTTCTTAGTTATGGTTTTGACATGTTGCTACTCAAGATTGGCCTTTCATGTCGACCTTCTAGACCTGGCAAAAGTATACCGAACTCGAAAAATCGATCGAAAATAACTGAATCGACACCTGACCGTACATCCGAAAGGTATAACTGAACTTCACCCCGAAACCTGAATCGACCTGAACTGATTCGAAATTGAACTGAATTTGTAATATCCGAAATAGACCCGAGATCGAATAAACCTGAACTGTTTCAACCTGAACTGGTTTGACCCGAATCGAAACACACCCGAACCGTTTTCAACCTGCTTAATGATGACCGAAATTCAACCGAAACCCGAAATTACCCGAATGTAGTAATTGTCGTTTGTCAAACAAAAGAAAAAAAATTATTTATTTATATACATATTTTTATATTGTACGGAAATTATGGTCCAAGTTATCCTAAACGTCAATAATTAATTATTTATATACATATTTTTATATTGTTACGGAAATTATGGTCCAAGTTGTCCAAATTAATTATTTAAAAGATAAGTCGATGTTGTAAGATATGAAATACTTATTATGATCAATTTATCATGTATATACTGCGGAGTATTTATATAAGAATGTCTACTATTTCTCAATTGCATGTTTGACCGTTCATATTTAAATTATTTGTATATATAATATATCAATAATTATAAAAAAAAAATAGATAAGAAAAAAATGTGGAATCAAATTATATTACTATTAAAAGAATTTGAAATATTATGGGAGAAAAATCTAAAAATTATATCAAAAACAAAATCGAAATATTTGATATATAAATATAATCCAATATTATCCCTTGACATCCGATCCGAATATGGCCCGAATCGAATCTCATCTGCTCTGATATTGACCCGACCCGAATCTCACTTGTTCCGATATTAACCTGACTCGAACCTGAACTGACCCGAAATATTTACAACCAATTAAAAGTGAAAACTAATTCCAACCTGAATTGAACCGAACTGAAATCGAAAATAAAGGTAAACCGAAATAACCCGATCCGAATGAAACTGATCCGAAACTGAATCGAATGACCCGTTTGCCAGGTTTACGACCTTCTAGCTTGCGGGGCATATTAAGAAATAATTTTGCTTATATTGCGTACATCTTTTGTATTATCTTTGATCCTTTCTAATCTTTGTATTCCTTGTATCTCTTAGCTTGGTTAGGATTTCTACTTTCACAAATTCTTATTTGCAACGGCACTATCCGTCGCAAGCTTGCGACGGATACCGTTTTCTCTCACAAAATATCCACTTTTTCTCTCTCTCCAACACTATTTCTGTGGTCCCCTTTCTCCACTAACTCATTTTGTATCCATTTTATCTCATAAAATATCCGTCACAAATGATGACCCGTCGCAAGCAAGACTTACTATTCTAGTTTGTGCTTATTAGTGTTGTACAAATACTTTGGTACGGTAATTCATATAATTATCTTTCACCACTTTTTTCATGTAAACTATTAACTAAGATAGAGAACTAAGACTATGTTTATCAATAACATTTATTAAAAAAAGACAAAAAATAATCATCAAAAAGTAATAATAAAATAATGTTTGAGGGAAAAATATCGTGATATTGGGATGTGCTGCAACACTGGTGTTGCAACATTGTGATTTCTCTCTCATCCCCACATGTCAACTTTTCATTGGCCAATTATAAATAGTGTACAAAATTAATATAATTAAATAATAAAAAGTAAGTGTCATAACAATATTACAAGAGTGTCATTGATGGAGTAAAAAATTAAGGGTAAATGTTGGAGGGATGAATGAGTGATAAAAGGTGAAAATATTATTTTTATATTGATAACACTAATATTGTTCAAATTATCAATGAACATAGTCTAATAATTAGAGGTGCTCATTCGCGGTTCGGTTCACCGAACCACATATTTAATTCGGTTCGCACACAGTTCGGTTTGGCAAAACACTGAACCTAAACCGCACCGTTCCTAACGGTTATTTGCGGTTCGGTTAACCACTTTAAATGGTTATTTGGGGTTTGATTACCGGTTAACCTATCAACATGCTAAATATATTTTTTCTTTAGCTTTCGAGATTTTTATCTAGTAGTTTAATTAAATTTTTAATATTTAATTATACTCAACAATAAAGTTAATAAGTGAAACTTTAATATTAATCATTTTAACCATTTTTGAATTTGGAAACACTTTTTAATTAAACAAAAGAACAATTTTTTATATAATATTTTAACTTTTTGCTTAGTTTTTGGTGAACGGTTCGGTTCGCGGTTAACCTCTTTTCTAAAATTGCGAACCTCAGCCGAACCGTGTCCATGGTAAATTTAACGGTTCGGTTAATCAAACCTTAAAAATGTACGGTTTTTCGGTTCGGTTATTGCTGTTCGGTTTATTATGAACACTCCTAGTAACAATTACAAATTCATATAATAAATATATCACATAACTTGCTTTTAATAGATAATATTCGTTAAAAGTTGAAGACGGATATTGTCTATATTTGACCAATTTCACAAGATAAATCTAAAGACATACTGTCTTAAAATCTGAAATGGCACAAATTCTCATTTGCGACGGCAATATCCGTCGCAAGCTTGCGACGGCAATATAGTAAAACACATTTGGAGAGATAAAGACAAAGCTTTTGTGATTTTCTATACACTTTTATTTTTGTCTTATATAAATAAATGGGTCTGCTTGACCCGTCACAAGGCTTATTGCTGAAATGGAGAGGGGAGCAAAAAAAAAATCTCTATGGAAGGCAAGGTAAGATATGTTTCGATAATGTGAAGCGACTGGTCGGTGCACAGACGCGTTACTAATAAAACTCGCAACAAAAAATTGTCTCATCTTGCATGCTTGTATTGACTGCATCATCTGGATTGAACCTTACGTGCAAACATGCATACTTGTTTGTTGCCGTCTCCTAATTATTTACTAATATATTTTATATTTGTTTTAGCTTCTTCTAGGAGCCTGCTACTGTCTTAGGTACAACTTACAAGCGTGGATAATAATACTTTGCAAGTAATTTGATATTTAATTTATTTAATTTATCATTTTATTATTGACCGAATAGGAATGTTAATATGTTATTCATACGTTGCTCTCTGTGATGCTTCAAAGTCAACCATGGAACAATACAAGTTGCATTGGGATAATTATGCAATGTTACTGGCTTTCTTGGTTAATTTAATTTAATTCGATTTTTTTTTAAAGTGTATCTCAAGGGCACACATTAATAAACTGGACATGGAAAAATTCGTAAGATATTCTCATGATAAATTAAAATATAAATTTAGATTTACTATAATTAGTGAGAATATCTTACGACATATTTGGTTTATTAATGTGTGCCCTTAGAGCACACGTTAGAAAAACCGTAATTAATTAATAATCTTATTGTTTTAGGAATTGTCCTTTGCGTGTGACCTTAAGTAATCAACTGATCACCACCGTCATATGACAGTAATGTCAAACTTTAGCTAGTCAATCGTTACCGATTAATGTTGATCAGTTGACTATATAATTGAATCATCCCTTGCGTATTCTTCTTATGAGATTTAAATACGTGATCGCATTAATGTTGTAGACATTACTCCAACAATCTTTCACTAGTCCGAGACAAGCGTGCGTTACCAATACCCTTGTCCTATTACGATCTCTCACTCAATGCAAGGTGTTTTACGGGTCGTACTTGCATTTGATCATATCTAGAGTGTTTTCGTCGATCTAGAGAGTAACTGTTTGACCGGAATTATCTACCGTAGATACCTTCCGAGCATGACCACGCATTTTCAGTTCACTACTCCTCGAGTGGCCTTGAGATTTTAAACAAACCTAAGAAGGGGTGGACAATTCTTATCGCACTGTTCCCTTCGATCAACCATATAGCTCACCATGACCCAAAAGATGTCCATGTGACCCCATTTACGAAAGGTCGTAGGGCAAAAATTAAAGTCATACTGAAACTGTGCCACCTGGGACGAACAGTCTCTAGTCTAAGAATCGACTCATAAGAATACTATAGTAGCTCTCGCCAACTCTATAAGCGGTCACTGTCCGACAGAGTGTCCCATAAAGTATGTCTATATGATCGACTAGTCATCCTATATGACTCTATATATCGCAATTGAACTTGCCATCAATTGCATCACACTCTAGTTACTTCGAGACGTTGCCTCATATAAGCAGCTAGGGGCCAATACTAAGTTAATCTAGTTCATTTTAATGGGATTCAACATTGTCTATACAAACCATTTGGATACAACAAAGTAAATAATACGAGTTTTAAAATAAAACACAAATGATAAATGTGATTATCGTATATGAATAATCAATAAATATTATTACTTCATATCTTATCATCTAAATGTATCGTGTATGTAGTTTTACATCTCAATGCAATTGACATGATATGACTTATCATCATGTTTAACCTATGAGGAGGCCTTCGTTAGTAAGTTTCAGCAACACTTTGCACTTACCTAACCTTACTACATAATTGTTTTCCCTTTGATATTCATAATCTTGCATCATAAAAATTTTCTGTGTACATGTCTAGATCCGACCTTAACATAGGCTTAAAACTTGTGCATAAAGCATAAGTGTAACTTGGATATGAATGGAGGAAGTATATATCTATATTTGAATCTTTTCTTTACTAATATAAGATTATAAGTTCATTATTGTTACCAAAACCAACATTTTGCTCATTACCAACTAGGACTGTTAATAAGACTAGACAACCCACGATAAAATCGAGTTTGGCTCGGTCAAAGCTTGGTTCGGGATCGCATTAAGAGCTTACAAGTCAAGCCAAGTTGACGTTAGCTTGGCTCGGAAAGCTCGTGAGCGGCTCAAACTTGTATAATTTGATAAAATATTACTCATATTTTATAAAAATAGTTTGTCATGATTATATATTTGTATCACACATATCAGAAATGTCTTTTCGATTTTACAATATTTTAATATAACACCTTCGAGACTTATCATTGAAAATATTGGGAGAATAAAATGAAAATTCGACACTTACATTTAGGCTCGAGTTTAGTTCGAGGTTGTGTTAAAACTCGCAAGTTTGATAATGAACATAATTTTTTCAAGTTCGAGTAAGCTCGAAATTGACGTGAGCTCAAGTTTTACATTATAAGTACAAGCTGAGTAAGGTCGAACTCGAGCTTGCGACTCGTTAACACCCATATTCCCAACATTCCATGAAGTGTTCAAGAAGGGACTAAGATAATTGGTTAAGTTGTCCCAGAATAGTCCAAGTGTTTTGGAAGTCCAAAATATATCGTTTTTGTGCTTATTTTTACATACTAGAAAAATAAGTCAAACTATGAAAGAAAACATAATCCCTCAAGTACAGTAAACATGTTTAATTACGGGAGAAACAAAGAGTAAATAACCTTGGACAGTGACATTCCTAATATACAAAATGATTAAATTAACAGTTAATATAATTAAATAATTAAATAACTTTATATAATTAATCATGATTGGTTGAGCCACCTACATTCCAGGTCAAAGTCTTCACCTCAAAAATCTCATACAGCCCGTATACAAGCCGCATGCACGAAATTTCGTACGGCCAAGCATACAAATTATTACGCTGTACATTTGAAGGCGCATGCACGTGGGACAAATTAGTAGAAACAAGGTGTCACCTCAATCAATTATTACTCCCAGTCGGAGTAATGATTCTTACTTCCTTTTTGGTGCGAGTTTAGTAATGATATCTCTTTTCATTTTTAGTACTCCCCCCGTCCCGGTCATTTGTTATCTATTTCCATTTTGGGGTGTATCATTGAATTGTTATCTATTTCCATTTTTGGCAACTTTTTGTGGATGACATTTGATTACATGTGAGGCCATATAATTTGTGTGGTCCAGATTCATTTATACTTCTTTTCTTAATCTTTGTGTCAAAAGCAATAGATAACAATTGATCGGGACGGAGGGAGTAACTTTTTTGTGGTCCAAAATCAATTCAATGTGGGCTAGGGTGTTTTGTGTGGTTTAAAATTATTTCCTTATTTTTTGTGCATAAAGGTAAGTGAACCATTACTATGACTCGGAGGGAGTAACTTTTAAGCTCTAGCCACTTGACTCCGCCTCAAAATATACACAAATTTTCATTTCACGGACATATCCCTCGCAAACTTGTAACGGATCAAGTATTATCCACTTGGGTTGAAAAAGACAAATCATTTGAGATTTTTTATGTTTTGTCTTATATAGTCAAGTGGGAGAATTTGACCCGTTAGAAGCTTACGACGGATATATATCACAAGGGAGACTTAGTGCATCCAAAATATAGGTCAAATTTTCCTAAATCACGGTTAAATAAGTATCGTTTTAGCCCGTTAAATTAGATAACTTTTTATTATCGTACTAAATCGAATTTCTAAGACTAACTAAATTTATAACAATAAATTTCTCTTTTAACGGATATAACCGTTTTAAGATTAAAATGGTCAAATGCTCTTACTTGTATAGATAAGACAAATTTTTTGTAATATCTAGGCATTTTGTTGAACCGTCTTAGACTCTTAGGTTTTAGACGGACAGCGCCCGTTTTAAATGAAAATTTGTGAATTTATAATATGATGTTATCAATTTCACAGAAGTCAGAAATGGTCTGCTAACAACAAATATTGATTACATTATTGGTCGTGATCCCGCAAGTTCATACTAATAATGAACAATTATTACAAAGTATTTCCACAATTTTTGTATTGCATTACGAGTCTCCTAATATTAACGTACATATTTTCAACAATTATATATCTAATATAACTGTTATATTTACATCACATAATAGTTCAGATAACCAAGTGCGACCTGTATATTGTATAAGCGCATGACATGAAGCATATCAAGGAGACTAGGAAGCATCCTGCTCGGTTGCGCATGTGTTGATGAAAATAAGTTTGGGAATAAGTGAAAAGGAAAAGGAGCGAAGAAATGTGATAAATTGTCATCTGGTTCCCTAATTAGGTGTCAACACAATCTTCTGTAAACAAGCCCTTAGCGTACGTACGGTTGCTCCCTATAAGAAGTTACGCGGGCCGTTTTCCCGTGGAATTTAATACGAAGTATATGGTTTTGGCCGTTAATAAGATATTATAAGACCATCCTTAAGCAAGGTTGTCAAAGAGGTCGCAACCTTGTTGGATCACCATAATTACGTAATTAAAACATTAATTTTGATTACTTTGTATTAAATTTGGTGACCTTGAAGTTTTCGGGGTCACAACCCCGAAATGAGTTGGTGACCGTCTTGGTGACGTTTGACGTGTCAAAATGTTATTAGCTTCTTATATTATTTGATGAGGTAGATAATATATTAATGATTGAAAATGTTGGAAAATGGAAAATGAGTGAAAAATAATTGGGCTGATGCCCCTAGTTCTTGACCTTCTACGGTAAAAGTGAGTTTAAAGTGAGTCAAGATAATTAAAGTGAGATTAAGAACTAAACGTTGACGACCCCGTTAACATGACCTTTTGTTAGGAGATGGTCTAACTATGTGCTTACTTTATTTCCCACTAGGATTTGCTGGTTTTGCATTATCACATTTCTAACACATCTGAGAACAAGAGTTAGCTCAAGTGGTAAGAGCACTCTTATCCCAACCATGAAGTTGGGGATTCGATTCTCATCCGCGACCTAGTGCGCTCATTTAAACCAAAAAAAAAAAAAAACATTTCTAACACATCTAACTCTCTAATGAATACACTACAATTCGGCTTAGTAGAAACCTATGAAGTTCTTTCTGTGAAGCTTCTTTCATTACTGATTACTATATATATTGATATACCAATATTCCGCATGCCTTTATTGGTAATACTGACCTAAAATAACACTTTAATTTCGGACTTATTTACTTTCTTCTTTCAACTCCACTTTACGACTTTACTTTTTTACGTTTGTCAACACGTGTCTTCCACTCTAAATATCGTTAGCTACGTATTTCAAAAAAAATATAAAAGTTAGTTAATTTTAATGATTGATAGGGTTGTCGCATACCTTAAACAAATATATTTTACCCTAAACCCGACTAACAATTAATGTAGTAAGATAATGGTCGAACAAAGGGATACGAAAGTTACGTGAATGAATTGCAATAAGGTAATTCTATCTAGCTCGGTTTTAAATCTTTTGGTTTGGTGGATTATGTATACGAAAATATCAATAATTAAAATGTAACACTCCTATATTTCCAGACTTATAGTTTTTAAAGATTTTAATTTTAATTTCAAGAATAATTAATATTTCATGAAATTTCCTAAATATAGTTGAATGATATGAATATTTTATTTTTAAGCATATTAGTTTTAAATAATATTTCAAGTTTTGTAATTGTTATGTATCGGCTTTGCATTTTGAAAGTCACAAGTATATCGAATAATTTCGCGAACTAGAGTTAATTTGTACATTTTATTTTATCTGTAGTCATAATAGCCTTAAGATATCATTTCCGTCTTAATTGGCCAAATCCGAGTCATCTCGACTCATTTAATTGAATTTTGAGTCAATTCCGACTCAAACTTCCCTTACTCCTCATGACACAACTCACCTCATCCTCTTCGTAAACAAATAAAACCCTCATTTACCATTGTTGACGATTTTTCAAAAACACAAATACAACCATAACTTCTTCGTTTCTCACTCAAATTTCACGTTCTTTATATGTATGTTCTCCTCTCCTGCTCCTCTTTATTTTCATATAAACAATATCTCGTCTTCTTGAGTTTTCATAAAACCCGTCTTTCTAGGGTTTCGTTTTTGTTAGTTTTCTCGAAGATCTTGGGTAAGGATGGATCTTGGACTTTGTGGACGAGTTTCTTTGAAGTTTTGAAGAGTTACTCGACTTTAAGTCAAATAATTGTATTTATATGGTTATGTGTTAATTAACAAGATGGAAAGGTTGATTGCGATGTTCTTGTGTATGCTAATTCACTTGTTCACTTGTTTTAGCGAATTTCATCTCAAATGTTTGTGTTGGATGAGATTCTAATTGGAGATAAGGGTAGTATGGTTTTCTTCACATGTTTTGGGTGTTCATGTCAAAATGTGATTTTTGGATGTTTAATCTTGTTAATCCTACCTTAAATCATTTGTTTATATTTGTATGTTGGTAGAAGACATATTGTTGTGGTTTACGTGTTGTTTATGCGAGTTTGAATATGTATAAATCGTCTTAAGATCGTCGTAAAATGTTTAATTTCTGAAAAATGGAGAATATCATATCAAGTCTGCCCAGCCGGTAGACCGGCGGCCGTTGGCAGACTGGCTAGGAGTGCCTTTGTGCGGGTTCCCAACTGGCTGGTCGGCCGACGGTGTACCGGTTGGGGATACTTTTCTTGTGAATTTTGTGTTTTGACTACGTGCGAAGGAGTTCCCAACCGGGTGGCCGACGATCGGTGCACCGACTTGGGATCCCTCTTGTGGATTCCAACTTTTAAAGATGCGTATTGAAGGATTCTCAATAGGTGCACCGGCGGTCGGCTGAGAGTTATGCCCAAATTTTCTCGTTGTTAAGTTTGAGACTTGATGTCGCAGCGGCAAGCCGGCGGCCGGTAATGTAACACCCCGTATTTTATAATAATATTTTATTATAAAAGTATTTTATTTAATTAATTATTTCGAAGTTTATTAATGGGTTTGGAAATATATATATTTATAGCTTCCGTTCTCTATTTAATTATTTCTCGTTTTGATCTACTTTTGGATAGGTTAAAACGTCCGTGCAATAATTAATTATTTTAATTTAATATTTACTTTTCTATTTTAAGTTCTCTTTGCGTTTTAATATGGTCCAATCCTATTTGTAATCAGATAATCAATTGTATGAGCTAATGGACCAAAAGCCCATAGTTAATCTCCTTATAAATAGATTTTAACCTAGCAAGCAACTAGGTCAAAATTGTTTTGTGCTTGAGATTGTTGCCGCACGCCACTTCTCCAATTTCTGTCTTTTGTTCTCTTTTCTCCTTTAACTCCATTGTTGAATATCTTTCATTCTTCTAAACTCATACATAAATTATATTTTCACAATCCTTGCTCGTACCTCTACAATAAAATCTATTCAAAATATTTTATTGGTAATTATTTGTATGGACCTTTAGACCTATGTTTTGGGTCTCTTGTTTTGTGTTTAAAGAAGAAGAAGTCTTTCTTTTTGGCGTTTTCGAAAGAGTGATGGTTTGGTACAATGTCTATCACAAGTATTTGGATTTCCGTTTTCGTTAAAGTTCATTTTTGGGGTTATTGACACGTGTTGGAGACAAGGCTTTGTTGGTCGTATTCTTTATGAAGATTTTCATTAATTGCTAAAAAGGTAACTAGGTGTTTCTCTTTTAATTGTGTTTATGCCAATTGATGTAATTAATATGATTTAATGATTGTTTGTACGATTAGTACATGTTTGATTATTTATTGTTATGATTTATTTGTGCTCCATATATTTATGTATGTGTTATTATCGTAATTGTGGATTAATGTATCGATAAGTCGTTATGGGTGTCGTGTGCGCAACTAGGGTTCGCGAGGAAACCCTAGATGGCGGCATGGCGAACGGCCAAGAGTGTTACTCAAGGTTATAGTGAAGTATGTGTAACCTTGGAAATATGATCCAAGGTTATAGCTGAACTAGTACAACCTTGAGTACGACTCAAAGTTATAGCTGAAGCTCATATAACTTTGAACTACGAGTTAAAGTTATAGCTGCGACTAATGCAAACCCGAGGTATGACTCAAGGTTATGGTTAGTGCTAGTATAACTTTAGTTTTCGTGTCAAGGTTTAGCTAAGGTTACTATAACCTCAAGCCATTTGTGGAAGTTATAGTTGAGGTTAGTATAACCTCGCATCTATTACTTATGTTATAGTTAAAGCTACTATAACTTTGGTTGTTTATACTTGTTCCACATGTTGAGTTGTGTTCAGTGATCGTATAATATTGTGTTTGCATATGTCGTTGGATACTTCTATACATTCGAGTTGGACAGTCAGTTAAATTGTTCTATTATGTGCAGTCAGTTAAACTGTGCATTGTTGTTGGCTAGTTTGAATAGATGACGATAGTATCATTTAAATACTATCGGAATGAACTAACGCCACCCATTGATGTGGGATTTATTTTGGTCTATGTTCGGGGGTGGCCAGATTCGTCAGTTAAACGTTCTGGGTCCCGAGTGTCGTTCGATGTACAGTTAATGCATCGAGAGGTATGGCCAGGTCTTAGGCATATAGGCAGTGGTGATACGCTATACATAGTACCGTGGAGGCAGTGGTGATACGCTCCACACCGATGGAGGCAGTGGTGATACGCTCCGTCAGTCAGAGGCAGTGGTGATACGCTCTGACAAGTTAGAGGCAGTGGTGATACGCTCTAACGGGCGTTCGCTCTATTCGCTATGCTTTGATGATAGCTTTGTGCCTTCTGTTACAATGGATTGTGTGTCACCATATTCGCTACGCTTTATTGCTAGCATTGTGCCTTATGTTACTATGAGTCGTGAGTTACTTGGGTTGTAAGTGTTCATGGTATAGTGGTCGCATATGGTCTATAGGTTCGTTTGGTTCATTGGTCTGGTGTTGAGAATATCATGGTATGGTAAGTTTGCTTTCATGTCATGTCTCGTTTATATCTTCACATGATTGCAGTATTGTGTCTTCAAATGATGGTAAGTTTGATTGGACTTTCATGAGTATAGATGATCTCACATGTTTACTTGTTTTGCATTTCAATTGTTAATGATTGTTGGTTACATTCATTTGTTGTAAACATGACTGGGAGAGCATCTAGTTACTCCCGACGGATTGTCGACCCCCTTCTCAGGTTGTTCAGGTGGTCGCTGTTTGGTTGATGCTTGCTTGGGGAATGTGCGAAGAGAGCTTAATAAATTGTTTAGGACCTTTGTTTTAAGTTTTTAAGAACCTTTGAATAATGTATTAGTTTGGTTTTCGATTTTGAGTATCGATCCGGATTTGGGTAAGGTGTTTCCGCCACCTTAACCCAGTTATCATTGAGTTACACTCTGATATTCATTTATATTATGTTTTTCCTTTATTTTGTAATACGGGTTGTTACAGTTGGTATCAGAGCGAACACGCTCCCAACTCTCGCGTAGTTGATGACTAAAATAAAATGACTTAGTAAATGAGTGAGAGTAAATGGGGTAGAAACAATTAAGGACTTGTGTGTTTACATCTTTATGTTTCATATCGTTGTTAATTAAAGTACATGTGTTTTTCATCTACTTATTTGTTTATGCGTTAATGTTTCGCATAGTTGTTAATTGTTTTACATGTGTGCTCATGTATTTATTTGTTGTCCTTTATGTTTCATATCGTTACTTAATGTATTGAATTTACTATTCATCTACTTGTTTTATTATGCGTTAATGTTTCGTATATTTATTACTTGGGTTATTTGTGTTGTTCATGCACTTGTGCATTTATAAATTAAAGTTTTGCATCGTTATTAATTGTGTTACATATTTGTATACATGTTTTGTTCATGTATTTGTTTGTTTATGTTTTAATGTTCATCGTTATTAATTTAATCAAATCGACAGTTTATATAATGTGTTGTTTATGACTTGGTGTTATGTTTCGTCATTAATTGTATATAAATGTGTTGCTCATGTATAACTTTTTCAAGCATGATTTATCAATTTTTAAAGATCGTCAATTTTGAAAATGTATGTACTTGGCATGTTACGTCTTACATGTTGCTTTGGTTATATGTCGGTCAGAACGTTTTCCGTGATAACCCGAGCTTTACTCTTTTCGTACTTTCATCCTTTTGGATCATTTGGTTACATCGTCCTTGTTCGAGGTGATTTTTGAGGTTGATCCCCTTGTGGTTTATTGAGGCATCAAGTTGGGATTGTTTGGCGAGTTGGGATGTTCAGGTATGAAATAAAAGTGCATTTATGAGTTTAGTAACGAGGGAGTTAATTTGAGATTTGAGGTTGTTAAGAAAAAGTTAACTTTGGGATTAGAGTTTGTTGAGATGAAGTTTATTTTGGGAATAGTTGTTGTTAGGATGAAGTCTCATTTGGGATAAGTGGTTGTTAAGTTCTCTTTGTGTGCTTGAGGAACTCCTTATTGAGGATAGAGAGTGAATGAATGATATGTGGCATAAGATGTATGATTGTGGATGTATAGTTTCAATGGAAGTGAGAGACATAATGAGTGAATTTATCTTATGCTCTTATTTTTGGGAATACCGAGGCTTATGCTGTTAATGGTTATAATTTTTGGGATTTTTATCTTGCGTTAAAGGAAACGTTATGCGAGTTATTTATGGATCGAGGATAGAATGCTGGAAACGGTTTGAATGTTATCATGGAGTATAGACTGAGCACGTTGGGAGTTTGGGAGACTATGCTCATCTTTAATTGGAATATCATATTTGAGGAATAAGAATCTTTGAGGATTTATAATGAGTTATGAAAGATTTATGGTTTATCCGTTGAGGAGATATTTAATGATTGTACTTTTTTAAAGGATTGAGTGAAAGAGATGAACTGTAATTTATGGGCTTGTGAGAGGTTAATGGTAAAGAGTTTTATCGTTGACTTAGTGAATGATCATGTTGACGATGTTTATAATGGAATGTGGCGTTTATCTTTGAGGTTGTAAAGATTGCTATGGATTGATCCATTAAGTGTGATGAGATGAAATTCTTGAGAGTGGAAGGACTTAAGGGTTGATGGTCGTGAGAGTTTATGATAATTTGAGGAATGTAGTTCGTGATGGTAAAGGGGCAATTATATAGATGTTTGTTGGTGTTCAGGTATTATGGTGATATGATGAAAGGATGTTTCGAGACGTACCGTTGTGACCTTGAGTGATGATTGTACGAGAATTGTAAAACCTTGGTTATCGTGCTTTATTTATTTTATCTTATCTTGAGGTGTCGTCGTGGTGTTTATAAATTTGTTTTGGAGTCGTCTATATATTCTTGTCATCCTTGCACGTGTCGACCATACCTCTTTTATTTGAGCCTTTAGACCAAAAGTTTCTTATTTATCTTTGTCCTCTGTTTATTTTATCTCTTGTTACTTTCTATTTGTTCTTTATTTCAACTTCAGTTCCTTCTTCTTTGAAGTTTTGTAATTATCCTCTTTACACTGGTTTATCATGAGCTTATACTTTCTAAAACTATGTTTTCGTTTGCTTTGTGATATTGCGCGAACATATTCGGTTTTGGTTTACAAGTTATTTATTCTTTTAAGGTAACTTGAAAATGTTTGAAATATCTTTAGAGCTACTAGTGATCATCTCGTAGTGGAAGCTTGAATCCTTTCGTGAGGAATGTTAGATCTTTGAGTTTGATGTTTGGCTATTGGAGATCGAGAGCATAGTGACATTTGGGAATGAGTGTATGAATTAGGATTCCATATAAAGTTTTGGAGAAAGAGTATTAAAGGTCTTATATGAGGTTTGAAAGTTTGAGGATGTTATTAGTTTGATGGACATAGCTTTATACAGTGTTTTGGTGGATTCTTAATGATAAGATGATATTTATGGATAGTAAACCATGACTACGAATTGAGGTTATAAGCTTAGTTTTTATATGAGTATGGGTGATGAGATTGAGGTTTGAGATTGATGACTTTGGATACTAGACATATATCGAGGATTATCGAGAGTTTGCCTTTTGAGGTTAAGAGTTGTATATGTGAAGTAAGCGCTACCAACTTTGAGGAACTTATGGTAGTAATAATTTAATGGCACTCGTGAATAGAAGAGTTTGCTTATTTGGAAGAGTTTCCTGACGTTGAGATTATTTGTTTGAGGATTGGTTAATGCCATTTTTTTTTTTGTGGTGAATGGTAAGCTATAATTGAAGTGTTGGTTGAAAATTATTTGGACTTGGAGAAATAGTAATAAGTTTTTGAGAGGTTATATATGTTGTTTAATGATGGTGGAATAATGTTTGGAGTGCGAGGACTTAGATAGTTCATGAGATGAAAGAGTACACATTGATGAGTGTACTACTTAATGGTTTTGAGTGAGCCTGGCGAAAGTGAGACAACCCTTGATGTTTTAGTATGTGAGATATAATGGATTTTATGAGTGTAACCAACATGCTTAAAGGTGATGCATGTGTGAAAATATTGTGGTTTTGTGATAACTAGATCGTATTGAGATAAATGATTATTTTGGGTTGTGAGTATGAGTTTGATATGTCTTTCGAGGTTGTAGGATATGTGAAGATGATAATAACATTAAGGATGTAGGATATCTCTTTATGGTTTGAGTGTTAATAAGGATCAAAGTGCGCAGCGGTTAGGATTCCGAGATGACTTTCGTTGATGATCACTTGTAATTCTTACCTTGTTTTGATCTTACGTTTGAAATTCAAGTTTCGAGGACAAAACTTCTTTTTAGGGGGTTAGATTGTAACACCCCGTATTTTATAATAATATTTTATTATAAAAGTATTTTATTTAATTAATTATTTCGAAGTTTATTAATGGGTTTGGAAATATATATATTTATAGCTTCCGTTCTCTATTTAATTATTTCTCGTTTTGATCTACTTTTGGATAGGTTAAAACGTCCGTGCAATAATTAATTATTTTAATTTAATATTTACTTTTCTATTTTAAGTTCTCTTTGCGTTTTAATATGGTCCAATCCAATTTGTAATCAGATAATCAATTGTATGAGCTAATGGACCAAAAGCCCATTAGTTAATCTCCTTATAAATAGATTTTAACCTAGCAAGCAACTAGGTCAAAATTGTTTTGTGAGTGAGATTGTTGCCGCACGCCACTTCTCCAATTTCTCTCTTTTGTTCTCTTTTCTCCTTTAACTCCATTGTTGAATATCTTTCATTCTTCTAAACTCATACATAAATTATATTTTCACAATCCTTGCTCTTACCTCTACAATAAAATCTATTCAAAATATTTTATTGGTGATTATTTGTATGGACCTTTAGACCTATGTTTTGGGTCTCTTGTTTTGTGTTTAAAGAAGAAGAAGTCTTTCTTTTTGGCGTTTTCGAAAGAGTGATGGTTTGGTACAATGTCTATCACAAGTATTTGGATTTCCGCTTTCGTTAAATAAAGTTCATTTTCGGGGTTATTGACACGTGTTGGAGACAAGGCTTTGTTGGTCGTATTCTTTATGAAGATTTTCATTAATTGCTAAAAAGGTAACTAGGTGTTTCTCTTTTAATTGTGTTTATGCCAATTGATGTAATTAATATGATTTAATGATTGTTTGTACGATTAGTACATGTTTGATTATTTATTGTCATGATTTATTTGTGCTCCATATATTTATGTATGTGTTATTATCGTAATTGTGGATTAATGTATCGATAAGTCGTTATGGGTGTCGTGTGCGCAACTAGGGTTCGCGAGGAAACCCTAGATGGCGGCATGGCGAACGGCCAAGAGTGTTACTCAAGGTTATAGTGAAGTATGTGTAACCTTGGAAATATGATCCAAGGTTATAGCTGAACTAGTACAACCTTGAGTACGACTCAAAGTTATAGCTGAAGCTCATATAACTTTGAACTACGAGTTAAAGTTATAGCTGAGACTAATGCAAACCCGAGGTATGACTCAAGGTTATGGTTAGTTCTAGTATAACTTTAGTTTTTGTGTCAAGGTTTAGCTAAGGTTACTATAACCGCAAGCCATTTGTGGAAGTTATAGTTGAGGTTAGTATAACCTCGCATCCATTACTTATGTTATAGTTAAAGCTACTATAACTTTGGTTGTTTATACTTGTTCCACATGTTGAGTTGTGTTCAGTGATCGTATAATATTGTGTTTGCATATGTCGTTGGATACTTCTATACATTCGAGTTGGACAGTCAGTTAAACTGTTCTATTATGTGCAGTCAGTTAAACTGTGCATTGTTGTTGGCTAGTTTGAATAGATGACGATAGTATCATTTAAATACTATCGGAATGAACTAACGCCACCCATTGATGTGGGATTTATTTTGATCTATGTTCGGGGGTGGCCAGATTCGTCAGTTAAACGTTCTGGGTCCCGAGTGTCGTTCGATGTACAGTTAATGCATCGAGAGGTCTGGCCAGGTCTTAGGCATATAGGCAGTGGTGATACGCTATACATAGTACCGTGGAGGCAGTGGTGATACGCTCCACACCGATGGAGGCAGTGGTGATACGCTCCGTCAGTCAGAGGCAGTGGTGATACGCTCTGACAAGTTAGAGGCAGTGGTGATACGCTCTAACGGGCGTTCGCTCTATTCGCTATGCTTTGATTATAGCTTTGTGCCTTCTGTTACAATGGATTGTGTGTCACCATATTCGCTACGCTTTATTGCTAGCATTGTGCCTTATGTTACTATGAGTCGTGAGTTACTTGGGTTGTAAGTCTTCATGGTCTAGTGGTCGCATATGGTCTATAGGTTCGTTTGGTTCATTGGTCTGGTGTTGAGAATATCATGGTATGGTAAGTTTGTTTTCATGTCATGTCTCGTTTATATCTTCACATGATTGCAGTATTGTGTCTTCAAATGATGGTAAGTTTGATTGGACTTTCATGAGTATAGATGATCTCACATGTTTACTTGTTTTGCATTTCAATTGTTAATGATTGTTGGTTACATTCATTTGTTGTAAACATGACTGGGAGAGCATCTAGTTACTCCCGACTGATTGTCGACCCCCTTCTCAGGTTGTTCAGGTGGTCGCTGTTTGGTTGATGCTTGCTTGGGGAATGTGCGAAGAGAGCTTAATAAATTGTTTAGGACCTTTGTTTTAAGTTTTTAAGAACCTTTGAATAATGTATTAGTTTGGTTTTCGATTTTGAGTATCGATCCGGATTTGGGTAAGGTGTTTCCGCCACCTTAAACCAGTTGTCATTGAGTTACACTCTGATATTCATTTATATTATGTTTTTCCTTTATTTTGTAATCCGGGTTGTTACAGGTAAGCCCACCGACAGGGAGTACCTGAACATGATTTTTCAATTGTTTTCGTTTAATTCTCAAACAATAATTGTTTTGCTTCGATGGTTTAACATTGATGCATTATAACATATTTTGCGTTATTTCAAGATTAATGAGGTAATCCTTATGTCTGTTTTTAGAAATTGATTCAAGGCGAAAGACGCCCGCCCGGGAAACCGGAAGGGAGACCGGTTCTCACCGCAAAATAGTTTATTTCCGAAGATTGACTTAAGTGTTGTCTCATTATTCGTTTGTTGGCCCATGTGTGTTAATGAGTTGGGTAACAGTTATGTTATCCTAAGTTGATATGTTAACGGTTATGTTAGCTTAAATTATGGCTTGATGACAATTATGTTATCTTAAGTTGAGTCGGGTGATGGTTATGTTGTCTACATGTGTTTAGGTGACAGTTATGCCACCCTAAGTTGTGTTGGTAACGTTTATGTTGCCTTGTGTGTGAATAGATTGCGGTGGTACGATTTGTGTATCATTTTAATGAACTAACGCCACCCATGTTATGAGATTTTCTATGCTATGTTCGGGATTGGTTGGAGATTGTGCTATAGGCGCTCCCGTCCCCGTGTGTCGTTCGGTGTAGGTTATTAGATCGAGAGGTTTGGTCAGGTCTTAGACATATAGTCAGCGGTTACGCTATGGATAGTTTACGGAGGTTGTGCTCATGTGCTCCCGTAGTTGGAGATTGTGCTAATGTGCTCCGGTAGTTAGGGCGCGATTATACGCCCTAGCCTGTTCGTGATAGAGGTTATGCTCCCTGATTGTAATAAGTCCTTACAATCCTAAGAAAACGTGCAACTTAAGAGAGAGTCTTATGGAGGGCATCAAAGAGTTGGAGTCGATGATTTGTTCATGGTATAAAACCATTCTCGTTGTGTCGAGGAACTGTGTTTATACATCAACTTTAGTGGGAGGGGCAGTGATTTTAATTAGTCTTATATGTGGATTACATATTGATCATTGGGAATGTGTAAAACCCCACCTCGCGACAGCGGAAAATAAACACACAATATACTAAAAATGCAGCGAAATTTAAACTTTTTAAGTAAATATAACTAAACATGCGAGGTGTAAAGTCTACATAACTTAAATGCGGAAAAATGAAAGAAACATAATTAAGTATTAAATCATAAGTACAAAATCACAGGCCGGGATAGCATATCCATCCCTCCAGGCACAAAACTATATAAACCAAAACTAAGGTCTAGCTAACGAATAGAGTGTAGTCATCGATGAAGGATCATCGCTCGCAAGCCTCTGTGAAATGCCCCTGTACGATCATCACCAACCTATACACATACAACATGTGCGCCACAGTCAGTGGGGAGTGACTAGATAGAGATGCTTCTAGCCACCTATTGTCACACACATATGTGGGGAATAAAGCATATATTCGCCCTAAACTTGCAGTATTATAATGAAAATTACAGTTGTGATTATTGTCATAAGATAAATAAAAACATGAAAAAGAATACAACCTTGGGTCCTTGCTTGAATAGGCCTAAGAATAGGAATTAAAGTAAATTCCCTCCTATAACTTGCACCCAAGACTTTGTTTGAGATGATGCCGCGTGTGCTAGAAAATACTCTCCAATTGCCTTGCAATATGGGGAGAGCTATTGAGGTTTTAGATGTGAGATCTGAGTTTTTGGGAGAAGAATGCTCTCAAAAACCCTAATTGTGAGAATTATGATTCAACAGTTACTGACATAAGGAGAAGGACTCTCCTTATGTAGGGATTAATGGGTCGGCCGAATTGGATGGGTGAGAGTGGGCTTTCTCCACTCTTACCTTATTCCTTTGCGTGATTCGACCCGATTGCTAAAATATAATTCGCGGGTATTTATTATAAATCGTATACATGTTATCAGATATTAATGCAGTCGACATACCTCTCTTATCTTCGTGCTACAATAGGTGGCTAGAAGCATCTCTATCTAGTCACTCCCCACTGACTGTGGCACGATGCCACAGTCTTTAAGGTGTTGATCAAACTCGTGTGAAAGATACTCACCACCACGATCAGAACGTAGTGCTTTAATCTTTCTTCCCAGCTGGTTCTGTACCCGATTCTGGTATTCTTTGAACTTGTCAAAGGATTCACTTTTATGTTTCATTAAGTAGACATAGCCATATCTACTCAAATCATCCGTGAAAGTGATGAAATACCTATAGCCTTCTCGTGCGTTGATCGATATAGGGCCACATACGTCCGTATGTATGAGTCCTAATAGGTCAGCAGCGCACATTCCAACACCTTTGAAGGAAATACGAGTCATCTTACCGATGAGACATGATTCACACGTGCTATATGATTCGAAATCAAAGGGCGAGATAGCTCCATTCTGTATGAGCTGTTTCACGCGTTTCTCATTTATGTGTCCCATAGGACAATGCCATAGGTAAGTTTGATCTTTGTCACCTACCTTTAATTTCTTATTATTCACATGTAATATTTCAGTGGTTTGATCTAAAACATAAATTCCATTCATGGAAACTGCCTTGCCATAAATCATATTGTGTAAGGAGAAAATACAGCTATTATTCTCTATTACAAATGAAAAACCGAGTTTGTCAAGCGCAGAAACTGAAATAATGTTTTTGGACAAACAAGGAACATAATAACAGTTATATAAAGATAACTCGAATCCACTTGGAAGCTGGATCACGTATGTTCCCCTCGAGATTGCAGCAACACGTGTTCCATTTCCGACACGCAGGTCAACCTCACCCTTGATTAGGGGTTCTTGGTTTCGGAAGCCCTGCACATGATTACATAGATGAGAACCACAACCAGTATCTAGTACCCAAGTTCCGTAACTTGCATGGTTAATCTCAATCATGTGAATAAAAGAAGAAGACATACCAACAGGAGTAATGCGGCCTTCCTTAATGTCCTCACGATACACGGGGCATGAGCGCCTCCAATGCCCAGTCTTGTGGCAATGGTGGCATTCCATGCTAGTATCCTTGCTCTTTGTTTTGCCCTGTGAATTTCTTGACTCACCTGGCCCACTCTTAGTAAATCCTGACTTCTTAAACTTGGGCTTGCCTACTGTTAGGTCGCCCTGAGTTTTAGCTTTACCCTTACCCTTACCCTTACTGGAAATCATGAGAACATCTTGCTTCACGCTCCCACTTAATTTCAGATCCTTCTCGGTCTGTACGAGAAGGGGGTGGAGCTCATGAGGAGTCTTCTTCATGTCGTTCATGTAATAGTTGGCCCTAAAGAGGGCGAACCCATCATGAAGCGAATGAAGCATTCGATCAACGATTATGTTCTCACTGATCTTGCAGTTTAGGGCCTCCAGTTTCTCGATATTCTCAATCATGTGAAGAATATGTGGGCTAACTGCTTGGCCCTTCTGGAGTTTCGCCTCAAAGAAGCGACAGGTATGCTCATAAGAAACGATCCTCAGAGCCTTTGAGAATTCGTTAGTGAGCGTGGTGAAAATCTTGTTTGCACCATGGGTTACGAAGCGTCTTTGCAAATTGGATTCCATTGCATAGATGAGTACGTTCTTTATCGCACCCGCTTCCATGACGAAGTCGCTATGAGTGCGAACTTCGTTAGCTCTATCTCCAGTTCCTAGGTGTGCCGGAATTGGCTCAGTTAAATACTTAAGCTTTCCGTCAGCAATGGCAGCATTCCGTAGTGCTGCCTCCCAGTCAGAGAAGTTTGACCCATCATTCCTCAGTCTAGTAGACTGATTCATGGAGTCCATGAAGGCTTTTAGCCAGGATTCACGTGCTAGCTTGGCACTTGGCATTGGGTCTTCACCAGGCATTAGTTATACAGCAGTTTAATTGAACGTGTTCTACACTGAAAAGAATATAAAGCAAAAACCATATAAGCAACTCATTGTTGTGATTTAAGTCTATATTAAATTGTATTTAAACTCGTAGACTCATGCATTTATATAATTGATCTCCCTCAAGAATTATATAAATGATCCCAAGACTCAATTTCCGTATATTGATAAGCCCACAGTTTGGCTAATTCCACCGTTGGAACTCTTGGTCGATAGATTTCCGTAAATCCTATCTATTAGTCCATCTTAGTCGCTGGATATTATCGAGTGACCATGATGTTGAGATAAAATAAATCATCTGTTCCCACTTACCCGACGTAGAAGGGGTCATATTATGCCTACCGACGAAGAAGGGATTCATGGGAGTCTGATTTATAAAGACTATTCTCAATTTTTGGTTATACGAGGAAGACCCCATCAACTTTTATTTATCCATTTTAAGTGAACTAATATCTAGCATATGCGTGAATGAATGAAATAAAGTGATGGCTTTGCAATTGACATGTGACATCTGTATTGTCACAGAAAACTAACGCGTAACCTCTACATGAGTCAGTTTTCAGGCATGTTGTAACACCCCCATTTATTTAAGAGCCTTTAGCAAGACATTCTCAAATAAATAGGACTGTTACCATCCCGGAATATCCGAGGTAGTGAATAACAAGGTAAACCATCCAAAGTACTTTATATAAATACTGATTAAATTTAAAACTTTAATGTTACAATTATTACACAACGGAAAGTAAAATACACTAATGACTTCTAAGAGTGTGGCCTAATTCTAAGTCGGTCCATCCAAGTACTCGCGCCATCCCATGCTCCCACAGCACCATCATTCCTGTAGAATCTACTCCCCATTCCGGATCATCGTAGGTGACACACGAATACACAGGGTCAACCGCGAGGTTGAGTAGGTAAAACAGATAGAACATAAATAACAATATTACTGTATCCTTCTCCATCTCCATATCATTCGATCATCCACCACACCTCCACCGCTTCACACCTCCATCACAACACACCTCCCATCACACCACACCTCCCATGGCCATATCACAAGTCCCTTATCACAAGACCCATATCACAAGACCCATATCACAAGACCCACTTCACATCTCCGTTCTCCACCATAAGCAGTAATAAGCAATCAATCACAATATATCACAATCAAATATATCAATCAGATACTGAGTGTCCTCATGCCAGATCACAATCACAGTCATAAATATTTCCCTTACCTCAAGTTGAAGAATATCGATGTCAACAGTACAGCTGCCAGAAGTTTCCACCTCGAACTCAATTCCTATAATATTACTCATTATCAAAGTCTATCCGAACAAGCAACACTACTAACATTTTCGGTCATGCCCATGGTTATATACTCATAAAACACTATACTCTATATTCATAACACATGCTCATATACTCGTTAATCACCACTGACCACATATAACCTTACTATGTTTAGACTTACTAATTATAGCAGGATCAAGCAATCGACTAATTACTAAATCAATATAAGTAATCAATATTAACCACACTACTACTCAATTATTCGACCATGTTACCAAACTTGATTACCCTCCACACCTTATGTAAATATACATGGCAATTATCGCTTACCAAATAGAACTTACTAATTATAGAGTACAACTAACTAATCATTATTATTAAATTAACAAAATGATATACATACATATATTCCAACCATTATTATCAACCTTAAGATCATAAATCAAACATTAACAAAGTAGGTAATAATAATAATCACCCAAACATACTAATCATACAAATAGTAATAATCTTAAATGGTAAAAACAAAACAAACAACGAAGTGCCCAAAACAGCCCGTCATTACTACTCTCAACCCACGCAACAACAACCCCCTCACCACCGCGACACGACACCACTACCACCAGCCACCACCAGCAACCCGTACCCTGCACCACACACTACCCACGCAACCACCAGGGGTCCCTTCGCCGGCCGCCGGTGAGAAGAACCATGGGTCAGAACTGGTCTGGTTCATTACCCCTAACACCCGACCAGGCTGCTTTCGAGAGCCTCCCAACGCCCATACAACCACTGCCACCCCCTGACTTAACCCCAGAAAAACACCCTGACACCAGACGCTGGACCCACGGTGGTTCCACCACTTTGACCTCCCCCGAGTCATTGGTGATACCACCCCCAAACACCCTCTGTAAAACGCATACCTGCAACCATAACCAACAGGGAAAACGAAGGCTCCCTTTACTACCGCCACTAGGGCTGAGAATCGGTCCGGAACCGGACCAAACCGGACCAAACCGGACCGGACCGAGAACCGAGTTATTGGAAATGTTGGACCAAGGACCGGACCAATTAACATATGGTCCCGGACCGGACCGAACCGAGAAAACCCGGACCAAACCAAACCCGGACCAAATGGACCAAATTACACCTCTGTACAATCTGATGGACTCAATTTCCCCAAACTAAATAAAAATATAAATGACCTTGATATTCAAATATCAAATTATGCCTACTCGTCTTCAAAATCCAAAAGAATGTAAATTGTAATGTTTGGGATTACAATCTACATAATAAAATCCGAAAAGGCGAAAACACATTAAAAATTGAAAATAAAAAACGAACTACAAATATCAGCTTGTGTCTTGTGACTTGAGTCTTGAACTCTTGATTCCACTCTTTTTATATCCGATTTCGATCCCACTTTAATTCGAGCTTCAAATCTATCATTAATCCAAAAGAAATAGATTAGGTAAAAAATCAACAATTGACAGTAAACCGGTCTGCAAAAAATTAACACTAAGAGAGAGCTAGCATGGTACTGTATGAAGAAGTATATACCATTGGATCAGTGACAAAGATCAGCTTATCATCCACACTTAACTTCTCTATATCTGTAAAATAAAATAAGTTCAATAGTCAGTATGTGCAACTTCAACTAATAAAAGTATGAAACTATAAAATTAGAATAATAGTAAAGATGTACTTGTTTCAAGCTTTTCCAAATCTTCTAAACTTTTTTCCACATCAACATTGGTTTTACGAATATCTGCCCGAATCCAATCTTGCGCACATATAAGACCTTGCACCGTCTAAGACATTTATACCAGCAGATTAACAAGTAAACAGTTATACTACCAGTTTTTAGGATACTTAACAAATAAACAGTCAGATTAAGTGCTTACCTTAGGTGTTAAAAAACTTCGAAATCGATCAAGTGTACGACCTCCTGTACTAAAGGCTGATTCTGATGCAACTGTTGAAATTGGCATAGCTAAGACGTCACGAGCCATACGAGCAAGAATAGGAAACCTTGGCTCATTAAGCTTCCACCAGTCTAAAATTTTTGATGGCTCATCTTCTCCCTTTTGCTCATCCAAGTACCTATCATAAAATTCTTTAAGAAACACGACCAGTTTGTCTACCTTACTCCAATCTTCTACAGTAGGGGGGCCAAGAATATGACTATCAGGCCTATCACTATCAGGTTGTTGAGAATAAGGAATTTTCAGCCGACCAAACACAGCCTTATATTGTAGAGCAGTATCCAACATTGTATATGTCGAGTTCCATCTTGTTGCCACATCAAGACTCAAAGACAACTTACACTCAATCTTACATTTCTTTACTTGCTCATTAAATAAATGCAACCTAGCTGCAGAACCCCTCACAAACTTTACTGCATATCGAACCTTATCAATGCAATCTACATGTTCCTTAAGACCATCCCAAACAATCAGATCAATTTCCTCATCCGACAAATCGATGGTTGGTTGATCTACTTCAGATTCAAGCTGTTCAGAGACAAGACAACGCCTCTTAACACTTCGTCTGGTCTGGGAGACCGACATTCTGCTATAAAAGAAAAAAAAAAACTTAGCTCTGTACATTAAAAATTAGAAAATGCAGGTGATTTCAGAATGACATTAATCCAATTCTCTACATTAAAAACTCAGCTCTCTACATTAAACTCAGCTCTCTACGTTCTACATGTTTTCTAACAGACCCATTTGTCGATTATTAACGCTATAAGCCTATAACTAAAGAAAAAGGCTTCATCCGACACTACAAATAATATTCTAATTATCAATAAAAAAAATCAAATATACAATCCTATAAAACACAGACTATTCGAATTTCTATCTACTTCTACTTCTAAGTCGTTCTACTGATCCATATTCAACCATTTCTCAGAACCCTATTTTAATGATATAAGCACGATAAGTCGATAATATGCAATAGACAAATCAAAATCACATATTCACTTCATCAATAATGACAATAACAGTATAAAACTAAACAAAAGAAAATATATAAGAGTATAAGACTTACCTAATAAAATGTTGATGAGTTTTAATGATTGAAAAGCCATAGGAAAGTAAGGGGTTTTATATGAGATTTGGAAGTATGAATCGTGTGAGAAGTAAATACTGATGCAGATGGATATTGATGAGAAATTGATGAGATAACGATTAGGTTTTCCAGATTTTTCGTTTTAACAGTTTGGGAATTTGTTCAATTCATCAATTGGGATTTTTGGGAATATGAGAATTGGGATTATGCATGTCACTGGGTGGGGTTGACATTTTGGCTTTTGAGCTTTTGAAAACTTAGGAATAATTACCGTAGGTTATGGTCTAATGGATTAGATTTTTGAGTTGGGCCTGTAATGCATAGCACAAATTCGGTCCACTTGGTCCAGACCGGACCAATTCGGTTTTTGACCGGACCGGACCAAAACCCGAATGTAAAAATATTGTGGACCAAGGACCGGACCAATTATCTTCCGGTCCGGGTGTGGTCCAGACCACTGATAACCACCATGAAGACCACCACTCTACTCCCTCGACCGCTCACAGACCTACTACCCTTTTCCCCTTACGCACGCCACAAAAGATCAACCTCGAAGGCTTTTGAAACAGCCGTGAAAAAAATACAGACCTGCTAACAAACACAGAAACACTGCCGTGACAGGCGGTATAAACCTCCGCATTCAGTGACTCTAGGTGGTTGACGAACTCGTGACTATGGTCAGGACACGACTCTGAACATCATAGATCAATTATAAATGAAAAACAGACCCTGACAACCCATATACTAGCCTGAATAACTCCACAAAATTCGACAGACACAAAGAAAAAGGGAAGAAACGTGTTGAGCATACCTCCTTTTGACTCTGATCGACGCGCCCTGACCGCCCCAAGACCACCGTGACCACCACCCTCCAAAAGTATGTTATGTCGGCTACAAGTTCGTGTGGTGTGTTTATGATTGATAGGGCAGATTAGGTTAGGGCAGCAGCTTAAATATGACGGCTTGCTGCTGAAGTGTTTAGGTTTTAGTTTTTCTTATACGGTATGGGCTGTTGTGTGGCACATAAAACGAGGCCCATACCAGGTGCTAGAGGTCCATGGTTCGAGTCTCACCAACACCCACGACTTCTATTATTATGTTTGATAAATGGGTTCCCAATTCGAATCTCACCGAGGTCCAAAAACGCTTAAAAACATACAAGATATATTAGCTTATTAAACGAAGAGTATATATATATATACATTATTATACGGGTTATTATAGTAAGGAAAATATGAATGAAATGTCACTTATGAATTAATCGTCAAATACATAAAACGATTACGAAATACGAACTAATCGTAGAAATACGGTTTATAAAATAATAACAATAAATACTTTATAAACATTCTCTTTAAAACACTTGTATTGTCCTTCCTTTGATAATTATAGACTGAGGCTAAAAACACGGAGTATTACACATGTTATAGGTGGTTTGGTTTTAGGCGGAATATGATGCAAGCTATTATCGATGAAAGCATAAAATAAATGCGATAAACGTAAATAAAAGTCCTAGTGTGGCCTATCCTACCAAAATAAACATAAAACAACTTGGAATCCACCGTTGGACCCTAGAAGCTTGTCTTGATGTTCCATCTTGGTCCTTGCAGCGGGAGTGAGCATCCGGTCTCCGTCTTTGGTCTTCACAAAATTACTAATTTAAATTACAAATATAACCCTATTTACATTCTAATTTAAATACAAAAGTAATTACATGGCAAAAACCCAAAACGGAGATTCAAGATCTCAAAATTACAAGCAAGACTGTGTTCCATCATTACGGTAACACAATCTACTAAGGCCACACTAAGTTACAACCGTTTGCAAAAATAAATACGTTATTGAAAGCATTCACAAGGCATTCAACAAGACGATAAATAAAATGCATCAACTAAATAAAATTCATACATGACATAATACTGTTATTATGATTAACAAATTTTTACCAAACCACCTTACGGGATTAAAATTATGTGATTATACCGTTTTAATCACCCAATTTTAATAAATTTATAATCTTATTATCTTAAACCATTTTAAAATAATATGTATCAAACGAGGGTGAACCGTTTCACAAAACTAATAATATACTATTTCCGTATATAGTATATTACTAAAGGCCATGGGAAAATAAAACAGGTTATTTTCGAAAAATAAAAAAAACCGACGTCTGTTACAGGGGGCGAGGTCGACCGACCTCAACACGGGGTCGACCGACCTCCAGACGAGAGACAGAAAATTTCTGCAACAGCATAAGCGGTCGACCGACCTATCAATCAGGTCGACCGACCACTAGACAGTAAAAACGAGTTTCAGAAAACGCAAAACGCTGCAACTCTTGAAATCAAAACAAGTTTTTACCTTTTAAACTTTAATTTGATTAAAACGAGGAAATCAAAATTAACATCAACAAGGGTTCACATATTGTCAAGAATATCGGTTAATTAACAATATGTAAACAGGAATCGAAAACAAGATCGATTACTCACAAAAGAAAGACTGTCGAAACAGAAAAATACGCAGGAGGCGGTCGACCGACCGCAACAGGGGGTCGATCGACCGACTTAGCGGCAGAACACGATTTTTCAGTTTTTAAATCTTTATGAAAAACACAAAAGTAAAATTTCATGGCCTGGCTCTGATACCACTTGTGGGGAATAAAGCATGTATTCGCCCTAAACTTGCAGTATTATAATGAAAATTACAGTTGTGATTATTGTCATAAGATAAATAAAAACATGAAAAAGAATACAACCTTGGGTCCTTGCTTGAATAGGCCTAAGAACAGGAATTAAAGTAAATTCCCTCCTATAACTTGCACCCAAGACTTTGTTTGAGATGATGCCGCGTGTGCTAGAAAATACTCTCCAATTGCCTTGCAATATGGGGAGAGCTATTGAGGTTTTAGATGTGAGATCTGAGTTTTTGGGAGAAGAATGCTCTCAAAAACCCTAATTGTGAGAATTATGATTCAACAGTTACTGACATAAGGAGAAGGACTCTCCTTATGTAGGGATTAATGGGTCGGCCGAATTGGATGGGTGAGAGTGGGCTTTCTCCACTCTTACCTTATTCCTTTGCGTGATTCGACCCGATTGCTAAAATATAATTCGCGGGTATTTATTATAAATCGTATACATGTTATCAGATATTAATGCAGTCGATGTATTAATAATGGTCTGATAAAATTACGATATTGTATAATTACCCAAATTAATATAACCGTTTATATTAATACGCGAATACAATATTTAATTAAATATAACCGTTTATATTTAATTTACGAATTAATCATGTAATCCGTGTTAGCTAAAATTATTTAATCCGTATTAAATAATAATCTCAACATCTTATTGACTAATTTAATAGTCAATACCTCTGACTAACTGTTTAGTCATATCCGACGTAAATGTGACTGTATTTTCATACCTTCACATCTCTCAAACGTGTCCTATAGGTGTGACGTATAGGGACCAGTTGATCACCGTCATCCGTATGACAATAACGTCAAACTTATCTAGCAAGCCAACCGTTATTGATAAACGTGGATCAACTGGTAATAATACTGAAGTATGCCCTTGTGATCCTTAAAGAGATTTAATAAGTCATTGTACTTAATTGTCAAGGACACCAGCCCCAACAACATAAGCATATAACCACATAAAAACAGTTATCATACTCCAACATAAACATGCATAATCATGTGAAGTAATCATTCATCCATCCTTATCTTAGCATAACCATGTAATTAGATCAAATACCGCAACTCAGGTATATAATTGATTTAATAAAGTATTTTCTGACTACTTGGAAATTAATTTTCCCACCAAAAAAATTTTCGAAGTTTCAGAATACTTGGAAATGTATTCTGACTTATTTCCCCCCCAAAATCAATTTGTACATGCTGTTGTCAGGCTGTTAATACAGTCCTCATTGGCAATAGATACACTTTTCTTAGCTCATTTACTGAGTACACTACAAAAAACAATTTTCCTCTACAATTACTTACAAAAGTCAAAAACAAAAGCAGAGAAAGTCCTTAAAAATTTATTACAAACAGTTACATAAATCAGCAAAATGGTTTACAAATGCATGTCCGAGGAACTACGTTATGAAATTGCAGTTTACTTGCTTGAGAAATCTGTCAACGGGAAACTTGAACGTGGTGAAATCCAGAATACAACCATCCGGTTCAACCTCAAAGAAAGGATTGTGTCTAACATTTGGCACCTCGCAAAAAAACCAAGATTAGTTGGTCAGAAACTTAATGTTAGTAGCGGGAGAATGGAAAACAATAACAACAAGAAAGTTCTACCTAACGTCGAGTTTATCAAGTCCCTCATTGCCGCAAAACGGAATACTATGAAAAGAGTTTTAGAAAATTGTGGTGTTGCCATTGGCACGATCCACACGTGGGGGAAAGAAGGTTTACTAAAACCTCATTCCAGCCCACTTCATCCTAAACTCAGCGACTTACACAAAGAGAAAAAGATTCTTCATTTACTTAAGATGCTTGTTGTAAATCAAGTGATCGATGATTTTCTCGACCTTAATGCAGTGCCAGTTACAGAAATCAAATTCAGCGAGATGAGCAACGTAATACACATGGACGAGAAATGGTTCTTTATTACAGACGACGACCAGAAAATTTACGTGGTTAATGGGGAAGAGTTACCTTACCGTAGCTGCCAATAAAAAAGGTACATCACAAAAGTGATGTTCATGTGCGCGGTCAGCAGACCGGTCTATGATGCAAATGGGGAATTAATTTTTGAAGGGAAAATAGGGATGTTCCCTCTTACACGTTAAGTACCAGCAGCAAAAAACAGTAGAAATAGGCCATGGGGAACAATGGAAACGAAACCAATAGACTCTATCACGAAGGAAGTGGTTAAAAAATGCCTGATTGAGGAAGTCATTCCAGCTATCAAAAGTTCATGGCCAGAAGGAGTAAGCAAAGAGATTTACATTCAACAAGACAACGCTAGACCACATATAAAGAACGACGATCCTGATTTTATAGCGGCCGCAAATTCATATGTTTTTCACATTCAGTTAGTTTTCCAGCCACCAAACCCACCCGACTTAAATTGTAATGACCTTGGTTATTTTAGGGCATTACAATCTCTACAATCATCACAAGCAGCTAAAACAGTTGATGAACTAGTGAATCAAGTCATGCAAGCATTTGTGGATTACAGCCCAAGTAAGCTAAATAAAATATTCTTAACATTACAATCGGTTATGGCAGAAATCATGAAATGTAAAGGTCACAACAAATTTGCAATTCCTCATATGGGGACTAGCAGCCATTGGTATGTTACCAAGAAATTTAGTGGTTTCTGAGGCATTAGTTAGGGAATGCTTTGACTACTTATGTGGAATAGGCAAGATGCAAGGGTTAGAGTATTTAATGTCAGAACTAGGGTATAATGCTCAATGAAATCGCTTGTAATGCAAAGAATATGTAATGTTCAGCTACAAAATGTTCTATGTTAATGTTAATTGTTTAATGTTCAGCTAGAAAATGTTCTATTTTAATGTTATTGTTTAATGTTCAGCTACAAAACAAAGTGAAAAACACATAAACAGACAACTCTCAGGACTAAATGGCCTCATCATTGAGTTCTGTTTGGTTGATAAGCCTCCTACACACACACACACACACAATCTAGGTAGACCATGCTACAACCATTTAATGACAGCTATCAAAAATACAAATGTCATAACTAAGCTTTCAAACCATTCAGGTAATGTTATCAGCAAGCTCTGTATAACTAAGTAATTATGGGACTGTCGTTTAAATGTTTGCGCACACACAGCTATGAATGGTAGACCATGTGGTGGCTTATCAACCGTAAGCAACATGGCCAACTTCTACAAGTACTACACAATTCAGAAATCCAACCCATCTAAGTACGAAACAAATAACAACTCTCAGGCCTATCTGGCCTCCTCATTGAGTTATCTAAAGGAGACATGCCTCCCACACACACACAGAATTAAGGTAGACCATGTGGTGGCATGACTACTTAAATGACCAGTAACCTATTTAATGCACTTCACACATGTTGCTCTCAAACCACTAAGTCTTTCATCATTGAGCACATTCATAAAAGAAACAGACATATGGCCTCATCATTTTCAGAAACAGGCCAGTAATTGAGCTACTACACATTTTCAGAAATCCAACCCATCAAATTCGAAACAAATAACAACTCTCAGGCCTGTCTGGCCTAATCACTAAGTTGTCTAAAGGAGCAATGCCTCCTACACACACAACTAAGGTAGACCATGTGGTGACAAACCTACTTAAATGGCCACTAACCTATTTAATGTATATGACACATGTTGCTCTCAAACCATTAAGGTCTTTCATCATTGAGCACAACTCAAATTAGGTCAGTCAAAATATTACACATACGTCATTTTTCGATCTGATATAAACATTTGAGATGAATACAATGAAATAAGTTCATCAGAATACAAACAGAGGTCTGGTTATCATTCATAGTTAACATTCAACATTCAATAATTTACACTTCAATCATTTTTCATTCTGATATAAACATATGAGGTGCATACAATGACATAAATTCATCAGAATACAAACAGAGGTATGGTTAACATTCAATAGTTTACATTTGACATTCAATAGTTTAAACTTAAATCATTTTTCATTCTGATATAAACATATGAGGTGCATACAATGACATAAATTCATCAGAATAAAAACAGAGGTGTGGTTATCATTCAATACTTTACATTTGACATTCAATAGTTTAAACTTAAATAATTTTTCAATCTGATATAAACATTTGAGGTCAATACAATGAAATAATAAGTTCATTTTATTACAAACAGAGGTCTGGTTATCAATCAATGTTAACATTCAACAATCAATACTTTACACTAAAATAATTTTTGATTCTGATATAAACATATGAGTTACATACATTGACATAAATTCATCAGAATACAAACAGAGGTGTTGTTATCCTTCAATAGTTTACATTTGACATTCAACATTCAATAATGTACACTTAAATCATTTTTCAATCTGATATTAACATTTGAGGTCAATACAATGAAATAAGTTCATTTTGTTACAAACAGAGGTCATTTTATCATTCATAGTTAACATTCAACATTCAATACTTTACACTCAAATCATTTTTCATTCTGATATAAACATTTGAGGTGCATACAATGACATAAGTTCATCAGAATACAAGCAGAGGTCTACTTATCATTCATGAATAACATTCGACATTCAATAGTTATAACATTGAGATTCAGAAATCACAATTCAACAAAATAATCTATAAATATTTGAGGAAAGCATACAATGACATAAGTTCAACAGACTAATAAAACATCATATTCTGAATCATAAACGATACAAGGACAACACAAACCCTATGTTATAACATTGAGATTCAGCAGAATAATCAAACATCATATTCAACAATAAAAAAGCATACAATGAAACATTTTTCAATCTGATATAAACATTTGAGGTGCATACAATGAAATAATTTCATCAGAATACAAACATAGTTCATGTTATCATTCATACTTAACATTCAACATTCAATAGTTTACAAACATTTTTCAATCTGATATAAACATTTGAGGTGTATACAATGAATAATTTCATCAGAATACAAACATAGTTCAATTCATGTTATCATTCATACTTAACATTCAACATTCAATAGTTTACAAACATTTTTCAATCTGATATAAACATTCGAGGTGCATACAATGAAATAATTTCATAAGAATACAAATATAGTTCATGTTATCATTCATACTTAATATTCAACATTCAATAGTTTACAAACATTTTTCAATCTGATATACTTAACATTCAACATTTGAGGTGCATAAATTGAAATAAGTTCATCAGAATACAAACAGAGATCATGTTAGCAGTCATAGAAACATTCAATAGTTTACACTTAAATTAATTTTCAATCTGAGATAAACACACTACTACAAAAAGGGGAAACGAGGACGGTTGAAAACCGTCCTAAAACCTGAAAGCAACCGTCCTAAATTCCCCCGTCCTCGTTGCCTAAGAGGACGGTTGAAAAAAAGTCAAACCGTCCTCTTTGTATATATCAAAGAGGACGGTTCTAATTACAACCGTCCTCTTTGTATATATCAAAGAGGACGGTTGCATATAGAACCGTCTTCTTTGATATATATGAAAGAGGACGGTTGCATTTAGAACCGTCTTCTTTGATATTTTTAAGGAGGATGGTTGGAGTTTTGGACCGTCTTGTTTTGAACATGCTCACATAATTTTAAAAGGTGAATTTTAGGACTCTTATGAACAAAACCATCCTGTATAGCCAATTTTTTGGGTGCCAATTTAAAACAATTATCGCAAGCCATTTCAAATGCTCGCACAATTATCACAAGCCATTTAAAACCGTCCTGTATAGCCAATTAACGCAATAGTAGTCACATACGACAGCAACAACACAGTACCAAACGACTATACAAACCACAAGCACATACCCGCTACCTATTAACTCAACCGTTATCATATAACGAACAAAAGAACGAATTTTTGACAACAATGTTGTTTCATTAACTTAAATATATCATCTCCTACATTTCGGAAAAAGCAATAAGTTTGTTTCTATAAAATACGAACTATAATAATATAAGTTCAACACAACTTACAAAACTTGAAGCTATCTAGATAGAATCCGTCGGTATACTTTAAACGCTGCCTTCAAATACTTGCGTCTTAAACTGCAATACATATGTTGCCCAAATGTCTCGCACCTCGTCAATTTGATCAACTGAGTATGTCTTTGGTGCTTTAAACATGAACTATACATAGAAACAAAAGACACAATTACAATCATTTACTAGGATCATTGATGCACCAAAAGCTCTAGCACCTACAGCAACCTGCAAATATAAGATCCTTCACACATACGACACACGGATATATTAAGCAAGCAAAATGCAATTGGTCGAGTCAATTGTCTTTTGAGAATTGAAATTTCAATGAATGAGAAAAGCTTGATTAAGTACGGAGGATGTTTCATCGAAGAAGTGACTCCTAGCATCGGAAGCTTACGATAGCCAGTACTAGAAAGAAAAAGGTCACATAGGTCACCAAACAAAATATGTCACTACAACACTTCTTGTAACCTCGCTTACCCATGACCCCCGCTCTAGTCTTGGCCATGGGTATTGGGTATGAATCTTGGACACTTCATTTTAAGCCGAAATATGCAGAATTTTCATTACAAAAAACGGGTTTGACACGTTAACACACAACCATGTCAGCTACTTCTAAACGAGAATGAATAGCATAGGTCACAAGACAAAGTAGAGCCAAAAACCAAGGATATTTATTTCAACATTTATAATTCACATGCACAGAATGAGAAATCAAATAGCATGGTTAAACCACTCATTATCGAATGAAAACTTGGTCAAGTAAAGTTACTCACCTGTCATAGGATTCAGCTCTCGTATATGCTTGGATGACCCAGTTATATGACTCTGTATTTGGCTTCATATAATCTGATAAGCAAATGAGAAGTCAGATTTGAAGAAAGTAATGTAGACTATGAGAGTCTACCTGCAAAATGAAAGATAGTCCTCATAAATAAAAGCAGCAAATTACAAGTTTATAACGATGTTTTAAGAGGTTGTCATTTATCTACCGAGAGCTGGGAGAAATATACTTTATTAGAGGTGTATTATTGTGTATACTGGAAATGCAGTTACCATGCTGCCAGATATAGTATATAGATACTCTTTAATATAGGTCTTTCAACAATTACACATAGTTTTCTTCAAGGTCCACAGCAGATTTTTGATGTACTCAGACAGACAAATATTCCTCTAGATCAGATACCCTGCCTCTCATTTGAGTCCAAAATAATAATAATTCAAGGTATATCCACCCCCAACAAGCCAATGAAACATTAAAAATAGCAATTATGCGTTCTAGCATATAAGACAGAAAAAAGGCACACCTTCTCCGAATTCCATATTCTCAAACGTTGCAAAAGCGATCTCTGGTATACCACAATTTGCCTACACGAGAAAATTTTTGCTTAAGAAGAGACATCATACATCCATAAGCATTCAAACACTTCAATGAACCATGTAAAACACATACTTTTAAACTTACTTAACAGTAGTTCACACACCAGAAAATCTGGAACATGAATTTACTCAATCTAAGTTCGTCACCCTACCTGTACACTTAAAAGGCAATTAAAGTGGAAACTTGTAGCCATACGCCCCGCTGCCCATTCAATTTTCACAATAATTCATCATAAGTAAGTTTTGTGTATATGTTTTCAATACAATAATGTGAGTGGGGCCCATTAAGGCGGGGTGGCTTTGAGGCCCTAGATTAATGTTATTGTACAACAGCAAAAAATATTCCACTAGACCAGATCTTCCTTCATAATTATGATACTAGGAAGTAATTTATGAATGATAGCTACCAAATCAACCATATCCACGTTATTGAAATTGATATACATAGATTAACGAATAATACATACCATCTGTGGCAACTCAATAGAGGGAAATGGAAGAGTTGTATAATCTGGCTATATAATGATTTGATACGTTTCTTCATATTCAGGTTCACCAGTTCCAAAGCCCCATTCACACCTACAGTTTAATCAATAATATAAGTTCTCTCCATCTCTTTTCATTATGAACACTAATTTTATCCATGAACATAATCCACAAGATCGTAATGATTTCATATTCCAAGGGATTCTCCACGACATGTTAAGTTAGTAAAATAATTCAAATATTATTGTCATTGTGTCTATAACCTCTTACAATGCAACTAAAGAGCAGAACCAAATACCCGTAAAGATATCATTATCACGGCCTCAGTGCCTCCAAATAGGCTCCAACACCAAGCTAAGCAGGATTCTTGATACGGATAAATTTATTAGAGTATCTGTCAGCGAGAACATACAATGTCTCCCTACGTCACGGTATCCTGCCTAATTTTGGGTCATATCAAGTACACTGACTACTAGCACAAACTTCACAGTTCATACTATTGATTTCCTTTGAGGTTACTTGAATTATTTATAGACTAAAGAAGCACGTCAATACTGTTAAACAAATGAATAGTTTTTAATTAGCTTTCTTACAAGGTTGCATTATCCTCATTCCTCTTATTTTCAGGATACAGTAGTTCAATTTTATCAAACAAATATTGGCCATTCACCCACAATGACAAACTCGAGAACTCAAAAAGTATGCATGAAAGACTGTGTTTCACAAGTTCACAATAAAAACCACAACAAACAACATCAATTGGCTAATGAGTCTAGGGCAAAAAGGTCTTCCTTTTCCAATTATATAATTCAAAATTTTGCAGTACAAAAACAACAGGACATCATCCTATCACCAGTCTCTTTCCCATCAGACATCAGCAGAAATTGAGCATACAATTAACAGATAAAAAATAGATGATCCGCTGGGATCTTCTAAGCGGAATCAACCACAAGATAAGTTGTTGAAACTATCACATAAGTGTATTATTCTAAGCCACTCCCAGCAAAGAAGATGTTATAATTTAAACATGACGTCATGAAATGAACCCCACAACATTGGTAAGTATTACTACTGAAAATGTATTTTCACAAGTTGATGCATTAACAATCACAAGTTGTTAAATTACTTTTGTAGTCGTAACTCGTGATTATTACCAACATTTAGCAGCACTACACATACAATATCCACTTTCTTTCGATCTAGTATTTTATGCATCTGAAGATAATATGCCATCATGACATGGCAAATTTAACGCAAAAAAAAAAAATATAGGTAGAGGCATGAAATACAGTTCGGCATTTTGGCATACCTATGGCTAAATTAGTTGGTTTCTTGGAAAGGTGGTCTTCTGAAACCACCTTCTTTGTTTGTGTAATATGCAAATAAACAGGATTCCCTGTCTCCTCCTAGTTCCAATTCACATAATCTTTCCCAAACGCGAGGAACGAGCTCATATCTACGAACAATTCTCCTTCGGATTTCTAACATATCACACACAACAAATGAGTTTATATTGTAACGAGTTTAAATAAAATAAAGGAAACTTCAATCCTTCATTTTAATATCATACCGAAGAACTTGAATCCTTTATAATCTATATCATCAATAATAATCATAACATATTATGCATTATATGCGAAATTGTCTACGCATTATGTTCAAAATAATTAGAAAACTACCAGTATTGCGTAAATTCCACTACAAATAGTTTAATACAATAGAATTCAATAAAGACTCTTCACCGTTCCATACATTAGTGTTTAATTACTCCAGTTTTAGAATAAAATGTCGATCATTTTCAACGTAACACAGTCAAACCATCAAAACTAGGTCAAAAATACCGAAACATCAAAAAAATAACAATAATTTCAAGGGAACGAAACATTAATTAATTATTCATCCAAAATCAAAATTTGAACTAACTTAATTGCACATTGAGAATCAATTGAAGCCAATACACAAAATGGGATCAGAAAAGTAGAAAATGTTGACCTACTCTGTGAATGTTCACAAAATAGAATATAGCTTATTAGGAAGCTTCTGTTAATCAAGATCCTCGGGGCTGTTAAAGTTTAAACTGAGTCCAGACTTTCTCCTTTGATACACTAAACTCGGGAAAGTTATCTCATACATATATCAGAACCATGACCTATTTGGCTCTTTTCTATCTAACAGAATATATACCCAATATGCAAGAAATAAACTTGAACGTATCGGTAAGATGATATTACTATTAAGTTTCATCTTGCATCTTTTCAACAAGGCTGGTGTATCATCTCTGTGAGAAATGAAATATCCAACACTTAAAATTATAATCAGTTCATATTTAGTCTGGATACTCTATTAAAAGCTTGTGTTTGACATCGACAACATTAATTCATTAATTTACTAAATCAACAACATCAATCAGAGACACTACTAAGTACTAACATACACTTTATCCCTATTTCAACAAAGTTACAAAATTTAGGTGAGAAATGCGCATTGAATCAAAACAGCTGACGATTGATACTTATAATTTCAGCAAAATGGTGGACTAACTAATCATTCGTCCAAAAACCAAAATCTGAACTAACCAAAAATTAAACACTGACAATCAATGAAACTAATACACAAATTGAGATAATGAAATTAAGAATTAGGGTTCAAACAATCACCAAAATAATCACAAAAAAAGTGAAGATTAACAAAAATTAACGTACCTCATGATGAAGCAAACACCAAAACTTGAGAAAATTAAACGAAAAACGGAATAGTTAGATTAATATGAAACTGAATTAAATTGATTAAATTGAATTAGGTTAGATTGATGATAATAATCTAGAAATGACGGAGGAGAGTGAGCGATTGATTGATTACCAAGAGAAAAAATGTGGCTTTAGGGTTTGTTGCTACTGACATGTGGGTAGGATGGGGCAGAACAACCATTGAATGAGGCGCGCGGTTGGAACGAAGAAGAAGAAGAAGAAGTACGGTGCGTGTGTTTTTTAAGTTTTGGGAATTAAGAAAACTTCTTAATTTTGGGAAACAACTAAGAGGACGGTTCATACAACCGTCTTCGTTTTACATAAGAGGACGGTTCAGAGACACAACCGTCTTCTTTTTAAATAAGAGGACGGTTTAATTGACCAACCGTCCTCATTATGTTTATAAAGATGACGCTTTTTTTGTTAACCGTCCTATTTATAATACCACTAATGGCGCCAATCTTATTTGCTTGATAGAGGACGGTTTCCTCCCCAACCGTCCTCTAAGAGGCGTCCTCTTATCCTAGATTTGTAGTAGTGACAGACTAATCAAACATCATATTCTGAATCATAAACGATACAACGATGACACAAACCCTTTGTTATAGCATTGAGATTCAGAAATCACACTAACAGACAGAGTAACAAAAACCATACTATCATTACATAAAAAAATTCATACCGATTAATCACAAAAATCATACCATGACATAAATTCATACCGATTAATCACAAAAACAACAAAAAATACTAATCATTACAAAAACCATACCAAAATACACAAATTAAATCAAGTCATAAATTCATACCGATTAATCACAAAAACAATACTATCATTACATAAATTCATACCGATTAATCACAAAAACAACAAAAAATACTAATCATTAAAAAAAAACATACCAAAATACACAAATCAAGTCATAAATTCATACCGATTAATCACAAAAAAAAAAAAAAAAATCTAACCTAACAGCATACAATTTCCTAGCAGTTTATAAGATACAAATATTAGATCTATATGGTAATAAATTAAAATACAAACTTATAAACAAAAATTCATACCGATTAATCTTCACTTACCAGACGTTTCATCTTCGGCATTATGACCAAAACCAGGCCAATAATTAGATAGTTCCCCCATAAACCACTCCGTAATAGCCGGACTTGCTCGTATGGCAAATAGATCTAATTTCTCCTCACATATAAAAACAACAGACCCACATGTGAAGAGGTAAGAACGAGAAACACCTAAGAGGGGAGGGGGTGAATTAGGTGTGGCCCTTTTAAAATTTTAACAACGAAATTACTTGAGAGACTTAATAGCGAGTAAGTTCACAAGATGAGCAGAGTATTCTATGCAACAGCATGATTGACTGTTACACAGAAACTTGGAATCGTTGAAGTAAGCGAGAAATAACGAAGAGTATGAAAGTAAATAAGCAAACAACCAAAGTTTAAAAATTGGTTCAGTCTCTACTCCGAGACCTACGTCCAACCGTTATTTTATTGATTGTTTAGGAATTTACTCAAACAACTAAACATTACAATGAAAATAACTCGCCAACCTACTCCGGTTGCATTTGCTCAAAGCTACTCCGCTTTAAGACTTTGACTCAAACTTAAAGCTACTCCGCTTCAAGAGTTTATGAAGTTCTATCTCTTTGGTTTACACGATCAGAATCTCAGGGGTTCACTTAAGAACATGGAGATTTACATTTAAGATCTAAACACGAGAATCATGGAACAAACTCATTATGTCACAGTGCAGCTTACTGATACATGAAGATATTCAGACCCTTTGAAAAATGTTGAAGAATTTTTGAAACTTAAAATGATTTTGCAAAAACTTAAAGAAAGATCTTTGAAAACTTAAGAGTTTTTGCAGAATACTTCAATAAATGTTTGTAAAGCCTTAGCATTTAATGAGAACAAATGGTTCCTTTTATAGTGCAAAAGTTGTGTAATAGGTTTACCCAAAACTTGGGTATTACACAACTTTTCCTTTTATCCATTGGATAATAGCTAAACCACTTGACAAACAAAAAGTGTTGTTTCGTTTTCATTGGCTCCTCAAAAAGCAAATCTGATTTCTTCTTCTAATTGTCTCCTTATAAAATCCTTAAGTACTACTTGCATTTCAAATGTGAACATTTCAAAAGCTTTTATTATTATGCAAGTACGGTACACCACGGCAAAAACATCTTTTTACGTCTTATTTTGTGCGAGCCAAAAGCGAAGACAATTTTTCATAAATCAGATTTTAACAGATATTTTTCCAGAAAACTAAGATGACAATTTTGCAAATTTCTCGAAATAATTTTTCTTGTCTTAAAAATCTTCATGCGATATCAGACGCAACAGTCTGCTGGACTGTTGCATGACTAAGCGGTCACTTGACTTTAACAAGAATGTTACACTTACTCTTACATTTGTGACTAAGGTTACAAGGGGGATTGTTCTTGACTTGTTGTTCTTCTTGATCATGTTTGAAACACTATGGATGCTATCTTGATTTGCTTTGTTCTTCAATCCACTTGTTTTGCTTTGAAAACTTAAACATGCCACTTAAGAACAAAAATAAAAGAAGAAAAGCCCAAAAATAAAAGAAGCCCAGAAAGAAGCGGTCGACCGACCCACATAGTAGGTCGACCGACCTCAGCAGAAGCCCAGACGATTCTTTTCGGAAATAAAGTAGAATTAGAGCTTTTAGGAAACTCTTAGTTTTTTACCCTATATAAACAAATCTTGTGATTAGGGTTATGTATGCTTGATACCTATTATCATACTTTAGGATCTTTTATTCAATCTTTTACCATCTAGTTCATCTTTTATCTTATTCAAAGAATTCTCAAGCATTCAATAAAGTTTATTCCGTTCTGCCTTAATTCCAATTGTGGTAATTACTCTTTAATCTAGTTTTTATTATTGTTCTTATTACCTTTGCATTCAATTAAGATAGAAATCCCAAGCTTTATTGAATCTTGCATGCTTAGATTATTTATTATGTTTACCATGTTTAATCCCGCTTTCATAATCGTCTTAACAACCATGAGTAGTTAATCTCCATATGTTAGGATGTAGGGGATGAATATGCGTAGGTAAATAAAATTCGAAAGACCGACTTGTAGCAGGACCACGGTCGGCCGACTGGAATAGCTGGTCGGTCGACCGAGGTCGTGGTCGGCCGACTGGAGTAGCTGGTCGGTCGACCACCCGCGTATGTATTCTTATTTCGTCTTTCTTGTCAATTATAATATCCTGCAATGAGACCATAAGGAGACTTGTAGGATGTTAGTAATGACCTACCCAAGATTGAAAGATACGGAAAGGGCATTGGTTTACACCTTAAGACGGATAGGTTACTCAAGGCTGAAAGGTATGTGACCTGGGATTTAGGAATCACCCTTATTGTTGACACCCAATAATTGTGAGACCTAGGAACTAATAGCATAGGCCGAAAGGAGCTATTAGGTAGCATAGACTTAAAAAGATATGTTACACCCCCTTACGCGACTGCAATACATGTTGACCTTAGAATTTATTTTACCTTAGCTATTTAATACCCAAACATCCTAGCATCCCTTTTATTATATTTTATTCTCATCTTTATTTCTTGTTTTATTTTAATCTTTGCCTTAGATATAGTAATCAATCAATCAAACCCCCAAAATTGTTACTTTAAACATTCACATCAAACAATAAACATTCCCCACCTCCTTGTGGTTCGACCCTGACTTTCACTATCTATTGTTAAAGTTAGGAATTATAAATTTTATCTTTGATACCCTCAACGATGGGCATCAGTAGGCCTGGTTTTATGGGTTGGGTTTTGGGTATTTGGGGAAGATGAAATGGGTTATTCAAATGTTATTTGGTGAGAATATTGGGTGGGTTATAATTTTTGGAGGGAATGGTTAGTTTAGTAGGATTGGGTTAGGGGATGTTAATTGGGCCTGATTAAGATTAGGGAGTATTTTGTGGTGGGTTATAGGTGGGTCATGGAGTGACATTTTATGTAGATAAATGGTTTCCATTAGGGTAGTTTAGTCATTTTGTTTTCTTTTTTAGGAAAGTGGTAGAGTGGATATGAATGGATGAAAAGGGAATATATGTAGGTTGGATATGAATGGAGGAAGTACAAGCTAACCATGACTAAACTAACATACCATACCAAAACTTATGACTAGACAGTACACTATGAATTTGAGTACAACTTTTGAGATTATTTCTTGATATTAGTAAAGAAAAGATTCAACATCAATGTAGATTCTTACCATTTCATATGGTATAAGTCGTTAAGACGTGACGATTTTGCAGATTCTTCTATTCGTTTTTATCATTTATTCCCGGAATTCGTGTGATGTTTCTCAAGATTATATTTCTCCGGTTTTCTTTGTTTTGCGATTATTTCTTGATTTTTGAGGTAAATTCGTCCTTTCTTGATAATCACTTATGCAATTCTTCATCAACAAGTTATTTTGCATCTTATAGTACAACTTTTTTTCCTCAATTGATTCTGGATAATTTTGATGAAATTTTACCCTAAATTCTTGATATTTCTGAAATATTCTTGTTACTAGATTTCATACCCGGGCGTTGCCCAGGTAATATCTTGACATGGTTTCAAAACAATTATCGTAATAGTTAATCTTCTAAAAATGCTTAGTATAATAAGCATATATAAAGAACAATTTAAGTATGATTGTTTTTACGGCTAATTAAATATCATATGTATCATCATCGGAACAACATGGAACGTTAAAAGTGCATGAAACTCCAATAGAAACGGAAACATGTACCTCCAATTCAATGGTCTCGAAAAGATACTTACATATTACGCATCACTGTCAAAATATTATTTTAAGCACATATATTATTATAATAACTTCTATACTTTTTATTTGAGCGTCATTTTGAAGAAATTTTTTATCCAATATTTCTAATATATGAAGATAGTTGAAGCTCGTATTCTTTTAATATTAACTCGTATTTTTTTACCATAGATCATATTCTTGTTACTTTAGCTCATATTCTTATTTTAATAGCTTGTATTCTTATGTTATTAACCCGTATACTTTTTACATTAGCTCGTATTTTTATCTTAATAGCTCGTATTCTTGTCTTATTAGACCGTATGCTTCTTACATTGACTCATATTCTTATTGTAGTAACCCGTATTCTTATATGCTCGTATTTGTAAGTTCTTGATCCTCTAATATGCTCGTATGTTTTTTTTACATTAGCTCGTATTGTTATCTTAATAGCTCGTATTTTTTTTACATTAGCTCGTATTCTTAGCTTAATATTTCTATTAGCTCGCATTCTTACATTAATAGTGCCCGTATTAAGTTCTTATTCATTTTACATTAGCTCATATTTCTTATATATTCGTATTTTGTAGCTCGTATTCTTTTAATTATACCCCATAATCGTAAGTGTCTATTATATCATGAAATTTGACGTATTGCAAATCTGGTTCTATTTTTTTTAGCTCGAGAAGTGTTTCAATTAGCTCGTGTTTTCGTATTCTGTTTATATTAGCTCGTATTATCATATTAATAGGCTGTATTCTTATGTGCTTGTATATTTAAGTCCGTGATCCTTTTAATCTCATATTCGTATATATTCATTTGTGCTCATATTTTAAAGCTCGTCTTATGTTAATAGCTCGTATTGTTTTTTCATTAGCTCGTATTCATTTGTGCTCGTATTTTAAAGCCCGTCTTTTCTTAATAGATCGTATTGTTTTTACATTAGCTCCTATTCTTGGCTTAATAGTTCGTATTCTTTTTTATATTAGCTCGTATTCTTAGGTTAATAACTCGCATTGTTTTGTGCTCGTATTTTTTTAGTTCGTGATTCTCTTAAACTCATATTCTTTTTTACATTAGCTCATATTCTTATGTGTTTGTATTCCGTAGCTCGTAGATATAATTTAGCATTTAAGTATTTAATTACATCCATATTTAAAAGCAAACCAAAATAAATTCTTTTTCTTTTCTCCTATATTCCTATATTTTATCCTTCATTATCTTCTTTGTGACGGATTGTAACATGTCAAATATTATCCGTATTATCAGATTTATTATTAAGACATTGTATTTATATGATCAAAAATCATGTATTCATGTTGGCTTACTATCGTTATCTTCATAAAATTTTAACAAATTTATTTTTAGCTCGAGAAGTGTTTCAATTAGCTTGTGTTTTGTATTTTGTTTATATTAGCTCGTATTATCATCTTATTAGGCTGTATTCTTATGTGCTTGTATATTTAAGCCCGTGATCCTTTTAATCTCATACTCGTATTCATTTGTGCTCATATTTTAAAGCTCGTAATATGTTAATAGCTCGTATTGTTTTTTCATTAGCTCGTATTCATTTGTGCTCATATTTTAAAGCCCGTCTTATCTTAATAGATCGTATTGTTTTTACATTAGCTCGTATTCTTAGCTTAATAGTTCGTATTCTTTTTATATTAGCTCGTATTCTTATGTTAATAACTCGCATTGTTTGTGCTCGTACTTTCTAGTTTCTGATTCTCTTGTGTTTGCATTCCGTAGCTCGTATTTGTCAAAACAAATTTCCATTGACAAAAATACGAAGCTAATGTTTTACTCCAAATGGATAATGTTGTTATAAAATTAATTTTGTTTATTAAAAAAAGGTACTATATTATATCGAAAGTGGTTAGCTCATATCTTAAAGTCTCCTTAATCCCTATAACTCTACGGTAGCCAAAACTCTTAGTTTAAAATCAATTATTTTATTAAATAATTCAATAGTTTACAGTCAATTTATATTAACTAATTCAATAATTACCCAACTGATATTTTATTACTATTTAATTATTTTTTTATTTATGTACTTAATTTAAGTAAGTAAAGTAATAGTCGAAGTAATCGCTCTAAAAACAATAATTATCCAACTGATATTTTATTACCATTTAATTATTTTTTTATTTATATACTTAATTTATTTAATTAAAGTAACAGCCAACGAAATTATTGCTCTAAAACAATAGCTAATGAAATCAATTATTTTATTAATTAATTCAATTATTATCCAACTGATATTTTATTACTATTTTATTATCTTTTTATTTATATACTTAATTTATTTAAACAAAGTAATAACCAATTTAATCGCTCTAAAAACATTACTGTATATTTAATTATCTTTTTATTTATATACTTAATTTATTTAACCAAAGTAATAGCCAATGAAATTGCTCTAAAATAATTGCTAATGAAATCAATTATTTTGTTAACTAATTCAATTATTATCCAACCGATATTTTATTACTATTTAATTTAATTATCTCTTTATTTATATAATTAATTTATTTTTACAAAGTAATATCCAAGATAATCGCTCTAAAAACAATAATTATCCAACTGATTTTTTATTATTATATATTTAATTATATTTTTATTTATATACTTAAGTTCACGCCCGGCCGCTGGCCAGGTAATATTTTCTGGTATTTATCAATATTGGGGAAATACTTTTTGCTTAAATATATAGGAATAATATAATAACAAACACAATATTGTGGTAAGGTCGAGCTCATAATACAAAAGAGTCTTTACATATATAATTAGACTTTGTATCACACTCAAATAGATATTGTGTAATTGCGCAGCTAGAATTCTAATACATTCAAAATTATATAACCTATTATATCATTGTTGATCAAATTCTTGCAATAATATTGCTCGAAATTATCTTTTATGTTTGGCTCTTGAATTAATCCCACGTGCATAAGAATTTCTTAAATACCAATGTAATGATTTTCTATTGATTAGATCATATCAAAGATTCAAAGGTACGGTGATTTTCAAGACTATAATAAGTTAATAACCTCTTATATCTCTAGTAGCTAGGCTTCTTATAGTCATTTCAAGCGTGCCGAATTGCTGACCGTTGTCCTGAAAAAAATTCCGTAGCAAAAACATACAGTAGTTAGTATACATATGTGTAAAAATGATAAAGAAAACAAATATATAAGATGGAAACAATATAAAGAAATTAAAATCAAAGCAAAAACATTGGAGAGACGAATAATTACTGATGCAAATATATGTACTCTCTAATATAATAGGTGACGTGTTTGAGTCGCACTTGTCTTCTTTTATTTTATAATTCTAACCAGTTGTAAATTCTATCTATTAGCTACTTATTTTATTATTATTAGTTGTAAAGTATATCTAAGTACTTAATTACTTAATTAATTTATGGTTGGTCAATTCTCAAATTTTAATCATCTAAGATAATAGTCAATTAAATAAATAGTTTTCCAATTCTCATAATTATAACTTAAATAATTCACAAAACTTGAACCAATCACATCGCTCGAAAAGTTCCTCTTTTAAGTATATATATTGATTCTCATGGCAATTGATTCTGAGACTTGTGATACTGCTACTCCTTCTACTAATGCCTATTTTAATGATCCATTGTACTTGAGTAACAATGAATCAATCTTGCTTTCTCATGTTTTTACTAAATTTGATGGAACTAAGCTATTGCCTTGAAAACACGAAGCTTATCTTACCTTAATTGAGAAGAACAAAGAAGATTTTGTTGACGACACATGTAGAATGCCTCATGTTTATTGTTTAACCCAAATCTCGCCAACTTTAGAATTGGCTCGGCAGAAAGCAAAACGACCAACAAGACTAGCAGCCCACCCTCAAAAAGAATTAAGCAACTGTTAGGTAAAGTCAAGCAGCGAGAGTCCACATTCCTATTTTCTCTCAACTACCTGCAAGATCCTCGGAATAGGACCAGGCCAGGCCAGAGGTTGACCTAGCTCTGAATACTATATAAACAACAGCTGGCAGCAGAATAAAACATTCATTCTTAGCTTATCTATGCCGACATTTTCTAAAACATTGTAATTGTATTCTCACTTCTTCCTCGAAACTAGTGCAAAATTGGTGGGATTCCGTCTCCCCTCGTGGTTGTTTCCCACTTTGGGTTTTCCGCGTCACCAAAAATCTCTTGTGTTAACTCTTTGCTTACGTTCTCATTCTTGTATTCTTATAACACGTACTAGATTGGTTGTCACTTTAACGCACACCTCAAATACGTGATTAGGTATACTCTTTACCAAAATATTTATGATCTTAATCATCATCAATGGATACGATGTGATTATATGGTATTATAATAGACTTCTAATTCTCAAACTTCTGAAATCAAGGAAACGCTAGAGTTTGCTACTTGTACTAAAGAGACTTGGTCTAATTTGTTGGAACGTTATGGTCAAATGAATAGTATTGAAATTTATCAATTGCGTAAGGAGATATCTGGTATTTCTCAAGAAAATTCTCATTTGGTTGATATTAAGATATAAAGTTGTTATTTAGCTTGTAACTTTTTTATTACAGATTAGTTAGTTAATTAACCTGAGTTGGTTAAGTAGTTAAGTCATGAACAAAGTTGTCTCACTAAGTAGCTAGCTAGTGATAACAAAGGTATTGAATTCAAAAGGAGGCGATAATTAACTATTTGCTGAAATTAAGGTTCGTCTTAAAGTATCAAAATTTGTTCTATTTCTAACAACTAATAGCAAAGGAAAATAAAGGCTTGATTCAACAGGAGAAAGAGGTCTAGAGATTAGGTTCACTAGGTCAATGATTCGGGGATGTAAAATAAACAACTATTAGGTCAATCGAATTATCTAAGTTCACAAGATTGTTCAATTCAGTTATGCCCTTTAGATCAAGAATAAAATGCGGTTGCTATAATTAAAATATCTCTATTTGATTATCGAAACCTGTATTGGTCATAACCTGATCGGTGAAAGTCTATATTTATGCCACACTAATTAACGATTCGGGCCTAAATCTATTAAATAGAAGAAGAAGAATAATCAAACGATAATTCATGCGATATTACTAACAATTAAAGCATTAATCCCCTTCTAATCAACCTAGATCTCCTTTTCACCCTAGAAAAGAACATTAGGTACTCATCATACTAAAACGATTAACAACAATAATATTAATAAAAAGACATAAATAAGAGTAAGATAAATGACAAAGCAATTGAACGATGAATACTTGAAATAATTGAAGAAGAAAGATTAATACCGTCGAAACAAAGTTGTAGATCCAGAAAACAGTAAAGTTCTAAGCAACTAGAGGTTTTTGGTATTATCGTAGTAAAAATAAAATGTGCCTTAATAATAAAATCCGACATCGCATTTATAATAGCAATAAAACGTAAGTAGGGAAATATTGGAAAGTCCTCGGCATAAAGCAAACTCAATCGAGTTTAAGGAGCTCGGTCGAGTTCAGTGAACTCGATCGAGTTCGAGTAAGAACTCGACCGAGTTCGAGTAACTTGATCGAGTTCTTGAATTGGTTGTCTCGGCTTCCTCTTCACATAATCTTCACCAACTCTCAACTTGGCTTTCCTAGACTTCCGTACTATGCTATATATGTCCCATCATGCCAACTCTGCGGTGTTCCAATCCATACTTTTGCTCCATAAATACATCATTCCTGTATTAAACACCAAAACGCTGAAGTATCGACATTCTAATATAAATGACATTTAAATGACATAATTAGCACGGAAATATTCTCAAAACAACTCAAGGGGAGGCATAGAAGTGTATACAAATATAACTGATCAAACTCCTTTATACACCATCGCTTTGCTTACCCTCAAGCAAAGCTAAGATTTATTCTAAACAAAAGACACAAACAGTGGTGAATAAAATAAGTCAAAGCTAATGTCAAAGCAATAAATCTCAAGCTAATAATATGGCAAAGTAATGACCAAAGTAGAAAACGTAGTTCATGTCTTAAAGTTAGACCGTAATTAGACAACAGCCAAAATACCTTTCAATCTTGCACAACAATATAGTCGGATTCTCGCGGATTCACTCAAGAACTTATAAGAGGGTGAATTATATGTAAGAAAGAAATAATTAAGACACTCACTCAACTTATGAAACATGCATGCAATCTAATGTGACAGAGATTTCCCCGACTAATATGCTGTCACAACAAAGACAAAAGTACATGTATATGGACAATAAAGATGGCTATTTGGTGAAAGTATAGAAATGGTTTGTGCTAAGGCACGTTTGGATATGTGAGGCTAACACGATAGTCGCAGCTATATTTGTTTACCAAGACCAAATCTACAACAAAAATACTCCAACTAGAGAGATTATCTCAACTTTACAGGATATGAGAGTCAAACTAGTGCTTTCCAAAGGCAAATTAATCTCTAGTAACTATCTTTCAATCTCTTAACAAAACTAAATGAAGCAACGGGCTAAACGACCTTCTCCACATTTAAATAATTATGTTGTCGAGACCACCACCGGCTTTGCTGCCACACAACCCGACTCATCCAACTAACCCGACTTTATGCCCTCATATACTATTTCTGCTATTGCTAAGTACGTTAATTGTCATCATTTTTCTCCTCGCCATAGACATTTTCTCGCAGCAATTACAGTGGGTGTTGAGCCTCCTAATTTTCGTGTTGCTTTAAATAAATGATCCTAATTGGTGTCAAGCAATGGAAGAGGAAATCATGGCCCTTGACAGTAATGGGACCTGGGAACTCACCGAACTTCCACCGAACAAGAAAGCTCTTAGCTGTCGATGGGTTTACAAGATTAAATATAAATATATCGGTAGTGTTGAGAGATTTAAAGCTCGGTTGGTTATTTTTAGGAATCATCAGGTCGAAGGCATTGGTTATAGTGAAAATTTTGGACCTGTTGTGAAAATGGTCACTATCCGTACTTTACTTGCGGTTTCTGCCGTCAAAAATTGGGAGCTTCATTTGATGGACGTGCATAATGCTTTTTTACGCATTGATTTGTCCGGGGAAGTTTACATGCGGTTACCACCCGGTTTCAGTTGAGGAAAGGAGGGTAAAGCGTGTCGCTTACGTAAGTCCTTATATGGGTTTCGTCGGGGGCCGCATTGTTGGTTCGCTATGTTGGGAGCCGCTCTACAGGACTATGGTTTCATCCAATCTTATTCCGATTACTCTCTTTTAGCTACTCTAAACATGAGGTATGTCTACATTTTTTGGTTTATGTAGAAGACCTTGTCATTGCCGAAAATAATTCGGAGGCTATTAATTAAATCGTTCAAAGCTTACCTTGGAACTCAATTTCATATGATGGATTTGTGAATTTTAAAATATTTTTTGGAGATAGAGGTTGCTCGTAGTTCCGAAGGGATTTACTTGTGTCAACGTAAATATGTGCTTGCCATAGTATCTGAGTCTGGTCTTTTGGGTGCTAAACCCGCAATTACTCCTATTGAGCAAATCATCAACTTGGTCTTGCATTGGGTGCGTTACTTGACGATGATGCTGAGAAATATAGACGCCTTGTAGGGAGCTTAGTCTATCTCGCGGTCACTCGTCCGTATCTTTCTTATGTTGCTCATATATTATCTAGTTTATGCATCAACCACGCAAGGAGCATATGGATGCAGCTCTTCGGGTGGTTAGTTATCTTAAAGGTAGACCAGGCCGATGAACTTTGTTAAGGTCAAATAGTTCTCTTACTATTTTCGGATGGTGTGATTCAGATTATGCAGATTGTCCTTTGACCAGGAGATCGGTTTCGGGATGGATTGTTTTTGTGGGTGATTCGCCCGTTTTATGGAAGATAAAGAAATAACAAACGGTGTCCCTTTCTTCTGTCGAGGCTAAACGTAGGTCCATGATCGCTGTTTTATACGAATTGAAATGGTTGGTGGGTTTGTTTTAAAGTCTTGGCATTCTTATTCCTCGTCCCCTGGATGTTTATAGTGATAGTAACTTCGTCCTTCACCTTGCTAAAAATCCTGTTTTTCACCATTGGATGAAGCATATTGAGGTAGACTGTCACTTTATCTGTGACGCTATTTCTGATGCATTGTTTGATACGGCCGTCTCATGTGTCTAGTCAATCCCAATCGGTTGATATTTTTACGAAGACTTTACTGCGTTAGCATCGTCACAGTTTGATTTCCTTCTCCACAAATTGGGGCATTTTTGATCTTCATGCTCCAGTTTGAGGGGGAGTATTAAGCTACGGCCTCCATTTTGTATTGGGCTTCGTCCTATACCACTTATATAAATTCTTTAGGTTGCACCATGTAAGACAACACAAGATAATCAATTTATCTAATAATCTCTTCGTTATCAAGGGTCTTATCAAACCATCTTTTAATTTTTTAATTTTGATTTATTATCTATATCACATTTAGATACATCAGTAGGGTTGATTTGATCTTTATGGATTCATACCGTAAGATCTAAATTTTAATTAGCCAAAGAAATTGCCTCACTCTTTCAAGAAATACATGAACAAGTGCCTCCCTTAGAATGAACACATACATTGGTGCCAGTTTACTAAGGCTATTATATGTACCTCTAACCTCAAACCCTACTGAGAGCTTTTCTCTCTCTAAAAAATTAGAGAGCTTTTCTCCCCTTTAGGGAGCCTCAACTTTTCGTTTTTCTTCATCAATTTCTAATCAATTTTAATCTTAATCTCAGATCTTTCCGTCTTGTCTTTTCAAATCCTTTATTACAATCTTTTAATTTTCCAAAGCCTTTTACAATCTAAGGGTAATCATTACATCAATATGTTTTTGTATGGGGTTTCGTTTTTCTGGGAAATCCTTTTTGGGAATTAATCATTATTAATTTTCAAGGTCCTTGGTTGGCTGTGTCTGACATACACGTTTTTTAAGAGACGCTTCTGTTCTTGTTTTGGCAAAAAGTTGGAGCATGCGTGTGGAGTTCATTTTGGGGATGAACTAGGGTTAGGGTTTAGTGTTATTTATTAAATTTCAAGGTTTCTTTTTGGTTGTTTTTTTAGTTGTGAGTTTCCAAAGTTTTCATCAGGTGAAGTCTAATCAAGGGGAAGTGAAGAGCTAGGGTTGGGTTGTGGGGATTCCAGTAGTATTTAAGCTTTGAAGATGAAGCGATACAAACCACCAAAACCACAAACATTCTATAAAAATACTTATTCTCCGCCAAAATACAAAAATAATTCCAAATTTCCCTGTAAGAATATTCCAGTTACTTTCTCTGAAGACATGGAGTTTGAACATCAATTTGGACGATTTGCTTTTGGAGAAGAAGGAAATGCTGATCGTTCTCCAGTACGAGGGTATGGATATGAGCAAGTGCATGAAAATGAGGATGGGATTGAGTTTGATGTGAGGAATCAATGGCATGCAAATGTGTGGAGGTTTCTAAGGACGGGTCCGGTGATTAATGTGGATCCTGGACAGCTAGGGAGATCAAGGGAGTATTGGGGTAATTGTTTATTGGGTTTTCTGGTAGATTATAGACTCTTCGAGGCAGAATTGGTGAATGATGTTATTGATAGGAAATGGAACACGAGGGGTAAAGTGACTGCTCATCGAATGGGAGAAATTTATGTTCTCCATTGTGAGGAGGTGCAAGATATTGAGGATCTTTTGATGAGAAGTACAGCTACTATTGAGGGTGCGTTGATGGTTTTTGCTAAGTGGTACCCGGATACGGTTCCACGGACTGTTCGCTTTCCTTTTGCAGAATTATGGGTTAGAGTTTGTGGATTACCATTTGAGTACTTGTCTGAAGACACGGCAGTGGTGGCTGGGAGACTCATAAGCCCACGGTTTTTCGTTCAACCTTTTGATGGCATCCCTGATAATGATTATCTCCGGTTGAAGGTATGTATCAAGCTTAATCAGCCACTAGTGCCTGGGTTTTTCTTAACTCTTAACAATGGGCAGTTATTGTGGGTTCAGTTTAAATATGAGGAAATTTTTAAATATTGTATCAAATGTGGCAAGATTGGGCACACGGGGGGGCAATGTAGGGAGACTATTATGACGATAGTGTCGGAGATTAACGGGATGATGGATAGGTCGGTTGAAAGGGCGTTTGCTGTTTACCAGGCAAAGACAAATCACTTGATGTTTAATTTAGACCTTAGGGCAACCCCCTCGACAACGAGATATGTTAACTCTAGGGTTCACTTGGGCTTGAGGAGAAGGAGTAATGGTGCAGAATCCCCTGAGAGGGTGGTGGACTTTAATTTGGGAATCACACCAGGGGGAGGGTCTATCCAGGAATGAGGTTTGCAGTCACTTCGCAACCCTTTGCTGGCCCTGTTATTTTCAATTTAAGACAGCATATTGGGGAAGGTGGGGAGAATCAAGGAGAAGGACATAATGGAGTAGGGGTTCAAGGTAGGGGGCCTCAGGATAATGGGCATGAGTTGGGGAGAGAAGGTGGTAATCCCCAGAACCAGTATCAATATAGGGGAGTACCAAATCAGAGGGATGAGCATCAGCATATGGATGTGGATGATCAACCTATTCAACAGAATTTGACGGAAGCTGAGATGAGTGGGGTTGGTGTTGGTGGTTCTGGACAAGGGAGGGGTAGGGTGGATAATGTAGGGGAAGAAGGAAGACAGGAAGAAGATCAGGAGATTTATCACAGTGCTGAAGAGGAGATGGGGGTGTATCCAGGAGGGCAGGAGGAACAGGATGAGGAGATGCGTGAACTTCTTGCTAATGACCCTTATTTAATTTACGCTGCCCAGAATAGTTTGAGTGGGGTATTGGATAGAGGACAACGTATTCAAGAGGAAATTTTAATTAGAACTGAAGGGGATAGGGAATGGGCAATGCTTGATGATGATTACAGGAGGCTTAACCAGACTTTTGAGCCTCCTCAAGGAGACATTCCTGTGTTTGATCAGTTCCCAGAAGGGTATTATGATTTGGACTTTGGGAGGATGAACAACATTCAACAAGAAAGAAGGGCTGAGATGGGGGATGATGTAATAGTCATATCAAGTGGGGATGATTCTTCCCAGAGTACTGACAGTTATCCTTATGACATGTATGATCCAGCAGCGGGTACTCCTGAGGATGTGTCAGAGTTTCACCATAGTTCAGCTATTGATCTGGTTTCTGAGGAGGAACAGGGAGAGGTTATGAGTGGGGTTAATACTGATCTAAATCTGGGGATGCGTGAGGAAGAAATGCTTGGTGGGGGTTTTATGGAGGCAGGAGAGGGAAGTCAAGAGCTTGGGGTTAATAGTATTACTGCTCCTGATTCTCTAATCAAGAAGGGGCTGGAATTAGATGCGGGTCTATCTAGGCTGGAGAGAATAGTGGCACAGGTTAGGAGGGAGGCTGATTTAGCCATTGAGAGGGGTAAGGATACAGTGAAAGAGGAGGGCTTAAAGATAAGTGAGGAAGTGGGGCAGGAGCCTGAAATGAAAGACCCTGCTGAAAGTTCGCAGACTAAGCTCTTTGATATACCTCATGTTGGAGCCTTCTCGTCTTTAATGGCTGCCATTGACCCCCCATCTAATTCAGATGGGACTTTGGGCATGATATAGGTTTATCATAAGGATGAGATGGGCAGGGAATTCAAGGATGAAATTGCAAATGCTAAGAAAAGGAAGTGTGCTACTCAGACGGACTATGTTCTTATACCTGAGGAAGAACTGATCTCGGTGACGAGTGCTAAGTCATACTTGCAACGTATATCGAAGAAGGCTAGGATGATGGCTGAGGGACAAGGTACGAAGGTTTTTGAGGTGGGACAGAGTAGTGCTGGGGCTGGAAATGAGGAAGATGCAAAGGAGGATGACAACAAGATTAAGGGGGTAGGTTTTGCTATGACCATTAATGATTCTGATATGGAAGAATGTTCGGACTCTTCTGAGGAGGAGGCATTGAAGGGCTTTGCGGAGGTTGAGCCAATTCAACCTCCACCATCACCATGAACGGGCTAATGTGGAATTGTAGGGGCCTCAATAATACGCTCTCCCCTATAATTCCGAAAGTAAGAGCGATTCTTAGTAAGTGTTATTTTGATTTCGTTTTCATATTAGAAACAAAATGTACTAGTAAGCATGTAAGTAAGTTGTTTAGGCCTCTTGGTTTTGAGCTCGATGTGGGGGTTGATGCATGTGGGGCCTCGGGGGGGTTATGGGTGGGTTGGAAGAGAGGGGTTAATATGACCCTCCATTTTGCATGTAAGCATTTTATCATCGTTTTAGTGGAGTATGTTCGGGGTTGCTTTTGGTACTATGTTTTTTTCTACGGTGAGCCACAAACCACAAATCGACAACAAGTACTACTTGATCTTGAACTACAACTACAACTCCTAAAATATCCTTTCTTAATTGTGGGGGATTTTAATCAAGTTGAATTTGCATGGGAAAAACATAGTGCAAGTTATGGACCAATTCAAGGAGCAATTCCTTTTTCAGAGTGGAAAATTCGTAATGAACTCATTGATATACCTTTTAAAGGCCCAACTTTTACGTGGTGTAATAATCGAAAAGGTAGGGCTAGGGTTTATGAACGATTAGATAAGGCGTTGGGGTCGAAGGATTGGTTTAGTTTTTTTCCGGATACGGGATTACATCATTATCCGATTCAATTGTCTGATCATGCGCCGGTAGAAATAAGTCTTCAGTTAACGGAAAATAATGGTAAGAAACCATATAAGGTGGATGCATGGGCCTTAGACTATCAAGAATGTGTAGATTCTATGAAACATAGATGGTCGTTAGAGATTAGCGGCTCTCCGCAATATGTTTTAATGAAAAAATTGAATCTTATGAGACAGACGGTTAGAAAATGGAGTCTAGACAAAAAAGAGGAATGGGAAGGTAAGTGGGATGAGTTTGATAGGAAACTGGAGGGAGAACAGGAGAAAGCGGTTATATTTGGAGATACAGAGGATTATGATGCCACTCATCGACAATTAGATGAGTTTGCCAGGGCAACTGCGATATACTGGAAACAAAGAGCTAAGGTCAAATGGGCTATGGAAGGTGATATCTGTTCGAAATATTTTTTTCAACTGGGCTAAAGGAAGAGCGGGTCGAAATTATATTTTGGGCATTCGTAAAGGGAATGGTGAATGGACTTATGATTCTGATGAAGTAGGTCTGGAATTTCAGTGTTTTTTCAAGGGGCTTTTTGAAGCAGAAAATGTGTCTGGGGTTGAAGGGGATGATTTGGATTTAGGGGTTTTCTTATCGAATTTATGGGAGGGAGTAAAAGCTGACGACAGAGATGATCTGGCAAAGAATTTTACCGCTAAAGAAGTTAGAAAAGCAGTTTTTCAGATGGGGGCTTTGAAATCTCCTGGTCCGGATGGCATTCCGGCAGTTCTTTTTCAAAAATGTTGGTTCTTTATTAAGAAGGACTTTACAAAAGCAGCTTTGACCATTTTAAATTCTGGTAGGGTCTTAAGAGAATGTAACAGGACTTATATTGTCTTAATTCCGAAGGGCGAAAAACCAGAAGAGGTGAAGGATTATCGACCCATCAGTCTAAGTAATGTTTTTATGAGGATTATTTCAAAGTGCATCACGAATCGGTTGGCTAAGGTTATGAAATACTTAGTGGGGGACTTTCAAAATGCTTTCATTCCAGGGAGAAATATTAGTGATAATATTCTGTTAGCAAATGAGACCATTTTTAGGGTGAATAATCGTAAAACGGGAACGAAAGGAAAGATTGCGCTGAAAATTGACATGAGCAAGGCATACGATAGAATGCGATGGGATTTTATTGAGGGAGTCTTAAGGCGGCTGGGTTTCCCGGATAATTTGGTTGATTTGATTATGAATTGTGTAAGGTCAGTTTCGTATGAAATCTTGCTTAATGGGGTGCCTCTATCTAAGTTTCAACCGAAATGTGGACTCCGTCAAGGGGATCCGTTATCCCCTTATCTTTTTGTTCTCTGCATGGAGGCTTTATCAAGCAATATTTGTCAGGCTCAGGAAAGAAGAGATATAAATGGGATTCGAATGGCGACTGGGGTAGAAAGATTGACGCATCTTTTCTTTGCGGATGATGCCATTTTTTTCATGGAAGATAAGCAAGGAAGTGTTAGTTGCTTAGCATCTATCCTTGCTAAATTCTGCAGGTTATCAGGACAAAGACTGAACGAAGATAAATCAGGATTAATCTTTAGTCCAAATACGACTTTGAGGAGGGTGCAGAATATTTTGCAGATCCTGAATGTTCGGCATAATAAAGGTTTTGGGACCTATCTGGGTATCCCTAAGGAACTTCAAGGTCCGAAAAGTAATCTCTTTAAAGGTTTGGTGGAAAATGTTCAAAGAAGGGTAACATCATGGCATGGTATTTTTCTTTCACCAGCTGGTAGACTTACCTTGATTAATTCTATCCTATCCACTATTTCTAATTACTTTCTATCGGTATTTAAAGTGCCGGTAAGTGTGACACGTAAGATAAATTCTTTGTTGTCACATTTTTGGTGGGCGGGATCTAAATCGGGTAAGTCCATTCATTGGTGTAGTAGGAATTTCTTGGGATTGCCAAAATCTAAGGGAGGGGTTGGAATTAGGAACATTGAGTGTCTTAATAAAGCTTTGTTGGCTAAACAAGCCTGGAGGATCGTTAAGGGAGAGAAGTCGTATTTTGGGAGGGTTTTCAAAACTCTGATGAGGGTTGAGTGGAATAATTCGGAGGGTTTTAGGATGAATGAAAAAGGGGCTATGTCATGGGGAAGAAGAAGTATTCTCCATGGTTTTAGGGCCATCAAGGAGAGGTTAGCTTGGGTCCCGGGAACTCAATCTTCGTTAAATATCTGGATGGCTAAGTGGGTTTACGGAAACAATCCTGAGCCGAATTTGGATATCCTTAATCGAGATCCTTTCTTTATTAAAAATCTGGAAATCAGGGATCTGACTTTTGATAATGGGGATTGGGATGGGGCGCGGCTTGAGTTTCTGTTTGATGAGTACACGGTGAATAAAATTAAAACAATTGATTTGGGTGCACAGGGACGGGTTGATAGGGTGATCTGGCCATTCACTTCCAATGGTCTTTTCACAGTTAAAAGTTGTTATGGTTTAATGTTTGAAGATTTTATGGAAAAACATGGGACAGCAAGGGATTGTAGTCGACTTTCAGGAAAAGCTAGTGTGTTCTGTAAAACCAAACTGTGGTCTCTTCCTGTTCCACAAAATTGGAGGGTTTTTGTTTGGAAAATTGTTTCTTGCTCTCTTCCGGTGGGTTCGGAGTTTAAGTCAAGAGGCATATTGGGGGAGGAGGATTGGCTTTGTCATCTTTGTAGGGAGCCGGGAGAGGGAGAGGTGGAAACAAGTGTGCACCTGCTGAGAGAATGTCCAATTACACAACGGCTTTGGAATGCCTCTTTTTTGGGTTTACGATCAGGGCAATTTATGGATCTTAATTTAGCTGATTGGCTTGTTAACTGGATTAATTTCTTCGCGTTATTACCGGACAGTGAAACTCTAATTGTCAGGTTCATCGCTATGCTCAGGAGCGTTTGGTTATTGAGAAATCATATTCTTTTTAATAAGGGTACCTTAGTACCTGAGGTGTTCTTTAAGGGATATGAGGAGATGGTGGGAGTTGTGTTAAGGGCTAATGAGTTTAAGAGGCGAGGAGTGGAAGGTCTGAAGGGTGTTTTTCAGGAAGGGGAACAAGGGGAAGATCGGTTACTTATTAAGGAATCTTACCCATGGAAGTTAATTGGTGATAGTGCCTCTTGTTTGTGTTTTAGAATTAAGGTGGATGCGAGTTGGCGCAATTCGATGGAGGCAGGTCTGGGGTGGGTCGTGTTTGATGATAAAGGGATGGTGGTACACAAAGAGGGAATGAGATGTATGGCAGTCTCGGCTTTCCAAGCGGAAGTTCTTGCCATCAAGGGAGCTCTTCAATGGGCATTGGAGCAAGGAATGGGACACGTTGAGATCTTATCGGACTGTATGAACGCGGTGATGCAAATTGCAGGAGTTGATCAACGACACCTACATGTTAGCGATTTGATTGAAGACATAGGAAGTCTCCTGAGTTCTTTTCATTGTGTTAGTATTAGTTATATTCCAAGATCTTTGAATAAGTTTGCACATGCTCAGGCTGCCCTGAGTATGCATGAGTAGGTCTGTTGTGTGCGGGTTCCAAAAAAAAAAAAAAAAAAAAAAAAAAAAAAAAAAAAAGTTTACTAAGGCTCTGCTTACCTATTCTAGCCTTCCTCCTTGGTTTTCTACCTTGGCTTTCATGATTACATATCATTTACCCACTCATCTTCAAAGTTCCAAGGGCTTCTATTTCTAAACCTTTTGTTTTATTTTCAAATGTTTTCTAATTTTCTTTTACAAGTTTAAGTTTTGCTAAACCTTCGTAAGGTTTTAATCGATATTTGGTGTAATTGATTATGATCCCAGATAATGGAAATTGGAAAGTTTGAATTGGTTCTAATATTTTTTCTTATTTAAGATGTCTTAGTAAATCTAATAGAAGGTCTAATTTAAGGTACTAAATTTTCACTTCTTATTCAACTCTTTCATCTAATTCAATCGTTAATTCTTAATAATCATGATTAAGGGTTGTTTGGTTCGCTGGATGAATTGAAGTTTCAAGGAAGTAACAAGTACTACAATGTACTACGATTTTCTAAATCACATAAAATGGAAAAAGAAAGGTTTGGTTGGAATGTGGGAATGAATTCCACGGGAATTTCCTCTAAATTCACCAATTTTGCAAAATCCCATGAATTCCAATTCTTGAGTTTTAAATTGGGTAACCAAACAACCCTAAGTAATTTAGAGACGTTGCCGCTTGTTACCTGTTTTATTTTTTTTGGTTCAACGAAGCGCGCACTTTGTCACATTACAATAGGGGGAGAGGATTCGATCCTGGGACTCATTGTCCACAATACCTCCGTCTCAACCACTAGACTAAGACTTCGGTACCGCTTGTTACAGGTTCTTAGTGGGCTTGTATGTATAGACTCTTTATGTTAAGACATGGTTGTTTTAATTATTAGGGATGAATATTATTACGTATTAGCATTATAGTTAAAATATAATAGTCGATATTTATTATTTAGCACTTTTCTGATTACAATTCCTTTTCAAATTTATTTCCTTTCTTTTATTTTAATTTCTCTTTCTTTTCATTTGCATCCATTCACTTGTTTAATATTGTGGGTTGTTGGTATTTATCACATGTAAATCAAGTCTAATTCCTACTCTGACCAATCAATAATATTTGTTAATTCAACCGATTTAGATAATAACTCACATGTTAGGATTAATGTAACACCCCCATTTATTTAAGAGCCTTTAGCAAGACATTCTCAAATAAACAGAGCTGTTATCATCTCGGAATGTCCGAGGTAGTGAATAACAAAGTAAAACAAACCAAAGTACTTGATATAAAACTGATTAAATTTGAACTTTTGATATTACAACTACTATGCAAAGAATAAAAAGTACAACTGATAACATCTAAGTGTGTGATCTAATTCTAAGTAGGTCCAAGCCATGTCTCTCTCCATGCCCAAGCTCCTAATCCATCTGTCTCTGACCTGTAGAATCTACTCCCCATTCCGGATCATCATAGGTGTACACGAATACACTGTCAACCTCGCGGTTGAGTAGGATAACACAAAAGTAGATAATACAACAATTATGATATGCAAATGCAATGATATGCTCGAGCTCAATCTTAATCTCAATCACAATCTCAAACTCGATCAAACCCGTAACACCCAGCCATACCGAACCTCCCGGCAGACTATAATCGGCCGTCACCGAACACCAGCATAACAGCTGAGGTCACCAGGTCTAGTCCTACAGAACTAGCCTGGGCCCAATAATATCTCATCATCTCAAATCCGTATCCAATGCATATGAATGCTCATGAATACAATACTAATATAACTAACCATAAGATATCATGCTCATACAAATAATACTTGCATCCATAACGTACAATAACCACATGCATTCATAACTCATCATAGAATATGGTACCAGTGTATCCTACCTGGATAGCAATATAATCCAATAGCAAGCCAGCAAGTAAACAGATTTATGCCACTTCAATACCGTCACCTAACAATATAATATACATAATACATAATTACTAACTACTACAATTACGTAAACAAATATAATATATCAATTATTCACATTAACGATTTAAATCATATATTACGCATACGAAACCGTATAAAATATTACTTCAATTAACTTAAACAACTCGTCCCTTATTACTTCTATAACCAACTTCGCTTAAATAACCGAACATAGAAAACAAACTATTGATAACCGTCACATTCTTGTACAAAATCGCTTAACCCATATATAATCACATATCATAACAACCTTTAATAACAATTAACTAATTATATTATGCAATAATAATAATAATATTACTAATAAATTCAATAGTAATATAATATTAGTAATAATAATAATACTAATAATAATACACGGCAATTATACAACTAACAACATATAATAATAATGATAAATATTTGCAATGCAACGCACAACCACTAGCAAACCCAGCAATGATATTACGTAAACACGCAAAACAGCCCCTGATCATATCAGACCTCACGACTCAGACAGGCTCCCAAGACCACCCCTTCGACGCCCCTATAACGCCTGCACCACCACCAGCCCCCGGTGGTTGACACCCTTGCACCATGACGCAACCCCCTAACACCACCACGACACCTGACTCAACCCTAGTATCCCTCGAAACCAGTACAAAACCCCGCATCTACACAACCGAGAACTGCAACACCACTACACCAGTGGTTTTCCTAGCCTGTAAACCTGTCTATAGCCGCTTGTTAACACCACCAACGCCCCAACCAACCACCACACCCAACACCTCGCATTACCCACTAGCTGCCGGTACCAAGTACCAGGCTTCGACACCATTCCCTCCTCTAAAACAGCCGCCCCCAAAACCCCCTGAACAACCAAACCCTTAATTCTGCACTTCCTGTGCCACTTTTATGCGACTGTCCTCTACCTTTTACGACCACCATAAACCCAACCAGCACCACCAGACTACCCTAATCACACCCCACCACCATTACCAAGGACTCACGACAAGAAATAAATCCAAAAAATGGCAATTAATCAACCATAAACGACCCTAGTCATATACACACGAGAACAGAGTAAATTTCATACAATTATTGTCGACATCTATTGTTCCGATCTTATTATACGAGTTATTGTGATGGAAAGGTGGTTTAAACGCGAGAAATATATTATTCATAGTACAAAGATTACGTACAATCATGGTATTCAGATTCGAAGGTCTAAGAAGGTATTATAAACTACTTACGAACGACGATGGTGATGGGCTGCTCTTTCTCGTTTATTCTCTTTTCCTTTTGCTCTTCTTCAAAATCACGGCAGGGTCCTTGGGTGTGAGGGAGTAAGGAGGTAGATGAAGGTGTGAGGATGGTTTTGTCTTGCGTTGATGGAGGTAGGATGCGTGATAGGGAAATTAGGGTTGTTTTGGTTAGGATGTCGATGGGTTGGTAACTGTGTACCTGTCGATGGAGCATGCTAGCTAGGGTTTTATTCTAGGGTTTCTAAGTTTGTCACTACATATGGTTCAAACACTTCTATGTATCGGTCATAGGCCCAAGCCCATCACGCTTATCGAGGCATCCAATTATCTATATCCCGTTCTCAACTTGTAACTTAAAATAAACGAGTATGTATAAATAATTATACCAATTAAATTATGTAATTAGTATTATTAAATATTAATTAAATTAATTATATGAATATATAAAAATTAGGATTTAAATATACTTACGACTTAAATAATAAAACAAGTATAATGAGAAATAAATATGAAATAGAAAATATATTTTAATTATAAATATATTATCAAAATTAAAGAAATACAAATGAAATGTTATTTTATGAAATAATCCTCAAATATAAAATACTTATTAAATACGAAATAATCGTAGAAATACGATTTATAAAATAATAGTTTACGTAAAATGCTTTATAAACATTCCGTTTGAGATGCGTGTATAAAACTTGGTTTGACTACCATGGGCCGAGGCTAACATACGGGGTATTACAATCTTCCCTTCCTTAAAATGAACTTCGTCCCGAAGTTCGCCATCGCGCATCCATAAGGAAACACGTAACTAGCATGAAACAATCAAAATAGCACTTATACGAGTACCCAAAAAGCAAAATGTTACAATTAATCAAATGACTGTCGCATAACATGCATATATTGATAGTGGTAATTGCAAATTCCAAACCTTAATCGGTCAATAGATGTCGCTATAGAGAGCAAGCGGGATTGAGTGTTCAATTAACGATATTCCTAATACATACCCAGACCACTTACTCATATCACTTCAAATACTGGATGTCTATATTCATTGATATTTGATAGCCATTCTTGATATGGAATGCAAAGGGGAACAAATCTTCTTCTTTAGTGTGTTCATGATTATTTGGCTTTGTGCTTAATCTGATATGGCATAAATTTGATTCGAATGGTTTCTAAATTTTCCATTATGATTTAGTGGCAACTCTTAATTATAGGCTTATTTGAAACCTTTAGTGGTTTCAATGTTTGAACCGATCACCAATCGACAATAATCCCATGACGTGGACGTGCCCTCCCGGGGCGAGTATCGTCGCGACGAAGGTGCGTGCGTGGGTGGCCTGGTCCACAGTTTGACGACTTCACTGGGGATGATACACTTGCACTTAGTATTTGTCTTACCGGTGGTGAAACTTGAATAAGGTTGAGGTTTCAATTTGCATTTGACATTATCAATTGTCGTTCACGGTTTTCATAGTTCGTATTCACTACCCTTCTTACGCTCTTAAGTCTTAATCCAACCCAATTCGACCAATCGCAACTTCTCGACAGTAATTTTTTTATTTGTTTCAATGTAAATGGATAGCGATTCATCCACCACACCGATGGTACTTACACATCCCCTATAAAGTAAGGCAATATTTGACAATGCGTTTTAGGTACATGATTTGGTCAAAGTAGCTTATTTGACCAAAATATTAGGTACCTTATTTTTTTGTAAGCATTTGACAAATAGTTTATTTAACAAAATAAGATATTTGAAAATAAAATGCTACTAGAGTAGCATTTGAGATCTCAAGTACTTGATCTTGATTTTAGTTTCATTTTTTACACCTTAAATTTATACTATTAAATTACCATCGTATCCTTTTACCTCATTTAATCAAAATAAATTACCTTTCTCCGTTAGTTTGCCAAACATTTTTTTACATAATAGTTAACTCATATGTTCTTAATTTTCAACCTATACCTTTTTCAGGTTTCAGTTAACCTTTTAGTTTATAACCACCTTTTAAGTTAGTTTTACCAAATTGAGCTTAGGTATTATTGATATAGAACTAAGTAACCAAGAAAGTAAATCGCTCCCAACCTCGCAAGATTAATCACTTGTAACTCTCACAACAACCTCGCAAGGATGTTGACACTCGAAGCTCTCGCAATAACACTCGAAATAAGCTCACAACCGTAACCTTTTTATTATAACTCAAAGGTTAATAAGGATAAGCTATTGTGAATAGCAACACCAAACCATAGTGCAAGGTCAATCCTAACCAAATTTGTTGATATTTTAATTGAAATATTACATTAATAGAAAAATATCCTTAATTTTTGAATAAGAAAGTTAGGTGTGTGACACCTAAAAGGTTCGTTCTTTTCTAGATATCTATATGATTGACATTAGTTATACTTCTACCACTTCATCGCTATTTGATATTGATAGTGGTTATAATAATTGTTATTGGTTCATGAGATGATAGTCGTGTGGCTATTAGCTTTTAACTAATGTTAACTATCTCGTAGGAAATGGAACTAGAGTAGTTGTCATTCCATTATGAGGCATAAGTGTTATAAATATGTACTTAATCTAGTATTTTGGTTTAGAATTGTGCTTTAATCAAAAGTTTTATGTAAGACACATAGGGTTTTACTTATATGATATAAACAAATGTTGTACCCAAGTTCATGAGAATAAAGTTTTGTGGCTCATGATGCTGTCTTTATAGAAAAGAGGACTATTTCTAAATGACAGAGTGAGAGAAAATATTGAAGAGCCACTAATGACACAAGAAAATTGTTTTCTTATTGTCAAATAGAGTGTATATTTGTTCGGAATATACGAGGTCGGGTTAAAATCCATCACTCTTTAGAGATGAGTATATAAGTGTTACTTTTTGAAAGTGATGAGAGGTGATAAATCGTTATTTAAAAAATTATGATACCTCTTACTTACAAAGAGGTTGTTTAAAAGGTTTCTCTAGTTTCAACTCTATGCAATGGCTATAGAAGTCATCTTAATCCGAATTAGAATTCAAGTGTAATTATCATGTAAATAACCTGATATATTTACATGAAGAAGTTTGACCTCTTCAATGTAATTGACTTGAATAAAAAGATGTTTTCTAGGCTTAATTGGTCAAAAAGGGTTTTGCACCAGTTTCAATGCTTCTATAAACTCGGATTATACTAGCAATTGTTGCATTTCATAATTGTCAATTTAATATTAGGATATCAAAACCATCTTCCCGAATTTGATTCGTTCTAGAACGAAGAAGAAGTCTGTTTGACACATTTAGAGGGTTTTTTGTAGATCCTTACAATCTTAAGATTGTAGCAAACTTATGAAGAAATCTTAAGAGAGCATCATGGAGTTGGAATGATTAGTTGATCGTATTATAAAACATTTCTCAAGATGTTGAGGAATTATGTTTACACATGAAGTTTAGTGGGAGTATGGTGGTCTTATGAGTCTTTATATAGTCTGTATATAAATCATTTGGAATGATGAAAGACTTAAGAGAATATTAATACATCTTAAAATATCCAGATTTATTAGATAAATCAAGGAGGGATATATGCGCTTTATTAGGAGTCTTATGTAGGTGAGATTCTTGACTAGTTCAAACAAGTTGAACTCATTAGAATTGATTCTAATTGCTTCCGCTGTCGGATTAATTTTATACGCTATGATGTATTATTGTCTTAACAATTCATATACTTTGAGTATTGTGAGTTTTTATTAATCAAAGTTAAGTGAAGGTCATTTAATAGCCAAATTAGTTATTATTTAGTACTTGAGAAGTACTAAGTAAATAAAACTAAGTGTTTTGATATTTTTATATTTATAATTCATGTAAGGAGTTACATGAATATTTGTTGTTGTTTATGTAAAAGATACATTAAACACCATCCTTTAAAACATATAGGGATTAATTGAAATCCCGTATTGGCTATGAGGAGTTGATCTGCTGGAAGAGTTTCAGGCAGTCATACATTGCGGATTTTACAACGGAAATTAAGTACTTCATAACATTCGATGTTGCGATACGAAGTAACTTGGATTTGACAATAATGCAAGAACTAGTAGTAGCTCATGCAGTCACATATCCTATCATGATATATTGTGAAAACAATGGGAGCTATCTTCGAGGTAAGGGTGCCATAATCTAGAGTTAAGTCTAGACATGTACTTAATTAAGTTACATGTGATTTCAGTTATGTGAAACAATGGGAAATAGCAATTGTTGGTTTGATAAAATGAGGTGTCATTGATTTTAAACCAAGGTTTTCTTGAAGGCTAAACATGATAGTCATGTCGTTTCAATGTGATCGAAATAGGGCAATTGAATTGCTGCAAATTATTTGATGTGTAATAATCTAATAGTGTATCAATTTTTACATATATGATAATATCATTTATCGTTTGAGTTTTTCCAACTCTTATGTATTCAGGGCTAACTGGATATTAGTTATACTTTGTTTTTATCCAAATAGGTTGTAGTGACAATGTCGAACCCTATTAAGTGAACTGGATTAACATTGTATAGTGTCCCTGATAAGGGTAAAGTCGTCACCCTAAATCAAAGTAATCCTTAGGATACTACTAACTAATAGCTAGCGGTAAGAAAGGTATCGAATCCACAGGGAGGCGGTAATGAATTGTTTGCTAAAGTAAATAAGTCTTAAAGTAACAAGTGAGTTGTTTTGGTTGTTTTTGTTTTCGAATGAACTAATTGCAAAATAAGTAAATAAAGATGTAAACAAGTATTAGGAAAGATCTAGGGATCAAGTTCACATAGGCAATTATCCAGGGGAATGGGATTTAACTAATTTAATTGGGCAAAATTATTATTTAAGATCATATGTCCGGTCGGTATTCATATAATCTTTAGATCTAAACCTAACATGCGGTCGCTATAATTAGGTCAGTCTATTCAATTGTTGTGGCCTATCTTAGTCTTAGTCTACGGTCGGATCTAAGACTAATTTGCGAGACTAATTAACTAATCATGGCCAGTAATTAATTAATCGGGTTTAAAACAACAATAGAACAATAATAATAAGCAGTTTAACAATTAAACATCATTAAAGTTTGATTCCCCCTTCTAATTACCTAGATCCCTTTTCACCCTAGACAAATAAATTAGCTACGCATGGCTTGGGATCTAACTACAACGATATTGATTGAAAACATAATTAATAAAGCAATAAACTAAGAACAAGAACAATTGAAGAACAATAAAGTAGAGATTATGATTAAATACCGTAAATAGGAGAACAAGATCCGAAGGCAATTGCTAAATAATAATCTAGAGAGCTACTAGTAATAATTAGGGTTTTTAGAGTAATAAAAGTGTATCTAACAAAAGGCTACGAAGCCTTTATTTATAGTAAACTACTAAACAATTTATGGAAACTCGGGGTAAATTAAAGCACTCGATCGAGCACTCAAGGCACTCGATCGAGCTCTCAAGGCACTCGATCGAGCACTCAAGGCACTCGATCAAGTGTTGGTGGCACTCGATCGAGTGCTCTCAGCGCGTAATTTCTGCTTCGCGCATTGAACTTCAAACAGTCGCCATTTCTTCGTTACTTGTCCAAATCAAGTGATTTTCATGGCGTTGGAAAGCTAAGAGGATGAGCTTTCACCTACAGTTGGAATCATCTGATTATCATGTATAGAACTCGAGATATGGCTCTCCGAAGTAGGTACTAGTTATGTGGAGCTCTTCTTTGTGCTTGCCTTCGATAATCTCCTTAGCTCTTCCTTCCTAGATCCTCGTGCCATGCTACGTGTGTTCCTTCATGTCGGGTCCGCGGTGCTCCAATCCATCTTTTGCTCCATAAATGCATCAATCCTGCATTAAACACCGAAAGGCGGAAGTATCGACATTGTAATATAAATAGCATATAAATGACACAATTTAGCACAAGAATCATCTCAAAACAACTAAAGAGGAGGCATAAAAGTGTATAGGAATATGACTCATCAAAGTCCCCCAAACCAACCCTTTGCTTGTCCTCAAGCAAAGCATCGCACACAGTACAAAAGGCAATCATACAAATGGTGAATAAATAACTCAGAGCTAATGTTAGTGCACATACAAATCCCAAGTTGTCCACATCTATAACAAAGTAATGACCAAATGTACCAATAAAACAGATTAAAAGGTACGGGTGATAGAAAACGCAGCTCAAGTCACAAGGTTGATATGACGATGTAATATAGACAAAAACCAAATACCTTTCGACCTTGCAAGACAAATTTTAGTCGGATTCTCGCGGATTCACTCATGCTCATAAGTATATGTAAGGGTGAGTTATATGTGAAGATAGAAAGAAATAAGAACACTCGCTCAACTTAATGAAACATGCATGCAATCTAGTGTGATAGAGATTTCCCCAACAATTATGCATGTATAGATGGACAAAGTACATGTATCAAGACGGCAAGGAGGCGAGCGGGTAAGGGTAAAGAAATGGTTTGTGCCAAAGCACGTTATGGATATGTGGAGCTAAGACGGTAGTCGCAGCGCTAAAACCAAAACCACTTCTGTAATGAAAGATAAACCAACCCAAAACTAGAGAAATTATCTTAACTTGATAGAACATGAGAGTTTATAACATTAATCTCCAAATAAACATTAGACTCTAGATAGTCTCCTTAAATCTCTTAACAAAAGCCAATGAAGCATTCTCTTTTTTTTTTTCGAATCACAAATATTCTTCTTTTTTTGAAGTTTTTCTTTTTCTTTCCCTTTTCTTTCTTCTTCTTTCTTGCTTCATATTTTTCTTTTTTTTTTTTCAACATAAGAGATTGACACAATTGCTCCCAAATTTTCACTAGACCCACTTGGACAAAATTAGTCCCTTCCCAACCATAGTAATGAAATATCGTGATAAACCAAGCAACTGCTACTGTCCCGAAAAGGTAGGCAAATTCTAGGATTGTGGCTTATAAATATTCAAACACAAAACATGCCACAACGCTTCAAACGGGTTTTTCATAGGGAATTTGGTTTCAAAGGTAGAAAGGCAAATTTTGGCTATGTGAAACTTATTTGAAGGGTAAAGACCGCCTATCCTCATGTACTTGTCATACATTCACATAAAAGCATCAAGCAATCAATTTCACACTTATGCAGTTTGATATTACATATTCCACAAGGAGAAACCACACTCAGGCCTAAATAACAATGAGACCAGTTTATTAATGTTCCTGGCCTAGGAAGCTCTATAGACCTCAGAATTTAAGTAGTTTACCAACTTAATTTGTCAAGTCTAATCAATATAGGGTATATCAATTACGGTCAAGACTTGATCTTTGAGCTTTGTTTTCATAGGCTAACGAGTCAAAACAATGTACATGGATAACTATTTGGGATTCAAATGCAGAAACAATGCAAATTATCATCATTGCTATTTAATTCACCAAGACTCGACCTAAAAATAAAAGAAAAATGAAAGAAAAAACATATTTTTGGATTTTTTTTTTTTGACACACAACATAAAATAAAGACTCTCCCCCAAACCTAAATGTCACAGTGTCCTCATTGTGACCCAAACAACATGAAAGGCACAATAAAAAATATAACCAGCATCCTAAAGGACACTACTAACAATCGGAAAGAGGGGAAAAAATAGTACAATAAAAAAAAGGTACAAGAAAGGAAAGTACCAAGTGATAGTGAAATCCCCCCAAACCATCATCAAAAGAGGGAAAGAAGACCATCCAGGCGATCTCGGCAGCAAGCAACAGTCGAACTCGATCGAGTTAAGGTGGCACTCGATCGAGTTCGCATCTGGCGAACAGAACCTGCATTTAAAACAAATGCCGAATAAAGGCATAATTAATACACGATAAAGCACGTAATAGTAAATCAAAAAGTAAAGCATGTGCTACACAAACGGACAAGTAGCACCAATAAATAACGCGGGCTAAGAAAATGAATAAAGAAGAATAGCCCGGTATAACAAAATCAAAATCAAGCTTAAAAGAAGAGCAGGGGTGTTCTTCGCTCTCGAAACCATCTTTAAAAGGTGGAATATATCCGATGTCATCCACCACGTGAGCTTGTTCGACTATGATGGCCTCATCCTTGAAGATCTCTAAAGCATCCAACTCAGCCTCCAAGTCAACACTTCCGTCACAGCTACAATCCAAAATAGGAGGTGGCTCTTCTTCGTAGATCAACTTCTCGAACTCATCCACCTCCATGGATGCGACGTAGTAGTAGAAGCGTCAAATGAATTCCTATCAATAGACAAAGCATGGCAAGAATCAAAAGAAGGATCGAGAAGGGTAATTACATGACATGTAGCTTGCAAATTGGGAGGACGGGGTGCTTCATTGTGTAGAAAAGTGATGGTGTCATCCCCGATGCGAAAAATGAGACTACCCTCCCTAAGGTCAATAAGAGACCCAGCGGTACTAAGGAAGGGTCGTCCGAGGATAATAGGTATTTCAGCGTCCTTTGCCATGTCCATCACTACAAAATCACAGGGCACATAATATTTTCTTATCCTAACCGGCACATCCTCTAAGACACCCATAGGGCGCTGAATGGACCTGTCGGCCATTTGGAGGGTCATATTGGTGCATTTAAGTGTGGTCATGTTAAGTTGTTTACAAGTAGTATACGGCATGACACTGACACTCGCCCCAGAATCACATAACGCATTAGAAAAATCAAGAGAACCAATAGTGCAAGGAATAGAAAAACTCCCTGGATCCTTAAGCTTGGGTGGAGAATTGGCTTGCAGCGTGGCATGACACTCCTTAGTGAATGCAATTGTCTCCACTTCGTTGAAAGTTCTCTTCTTTGTTAATATCTCCTTCATAAACTTTGCATAAGCTGGTACCTGAGTAATCAATTCAGTAAAAGGAACGCTTACTTGAAGATTCTTCATAACTTCCATGAATCTCCCGAACTGTTGATCAAATTTTGATTTCTGTTGTCGGGTTGGGAATGGAAGAATAATCTTTACTGGTTCAACTTCTTTTGCATCCTTAGAGACCTTTGGAGAAATCTGGCTTGGAATAGTAGTATCGGGTACCTGTGCATTAAGCGAAATAGAAGAATTAGAAGTACGCGGATGAGGCACTCGATCGAGTGGGGCTGACACTCGATCGAGTGGGGCTGGCACTCGATCGAGTGCATCACGAGCTCGGTCGAGTGCTTCGGCTTTAGCTCGTATTGCTTCTTTTTGTTTTTCTTTTTCGTTTTTCTCATGTATACGGTCTTTCTCTAATTCCTTTTCTTCTTCTTCATCTCACTGAAAGAGGGATGCCCTAAACCTTTAGGAAAAATATAAGGCACTTGACTATCATCTTTGGGCACCTCCGGCTCTTTATAAGAAGTACCACTCCTTAAATGAATAGCATGAACTTGCTCATGAGCTTGTTGTCCTTGGGGAGGAAGGTTTCCGGGCTGCCTATTTGTATTTTGGCTTGCTAATTGGGCAACTTGAGTATCCAATATTTTATTGTGAGCCAGTATCTGAGTAATCTGTGCCTTTTGCTCCATCTGAGCTTTAAGGCTTTGCTGCAACATAGCTTTAATCTCTGACATATCATTATTTGCAGTGGGTGGTGGAGGAGGTGGCACCAAAGGTTGAAACTGTTGTTGACGCTGATTGTTAAACTGAGGGCCTCTTTGATGCTGTCTATAGTTTCCTTGCTGGCCGCGGTTCTGAGGAATCACATAATTTGAATTTGGTTGTTGCTGAGGTGGGGTAGGATTTTGAACATTCTGGCTTGACCACTGAAGAAAGGGATGTTCCCTTGTCCTCTCATTATAAGTGTTAGGAAAGGGATTAGTTTGCTTGTAGGATTGGAAAGCAAGTACTTGTTCCATAGGACTTATACATTCATCAGCAATATGACCGTCTACACCACATCTTCCGCAGAAATTTACTTCCCCTTGTTGAACCATATTAACCACTTGGTGTTGGACACCCAAATCTTGTGTTGTTTGCATCTGTGCAATCTTAGCATTCAAAACTTCTAACTGGGCTGCGACGGCACTATCTGTACCACTTCCCCTCGCAGAGCCTCTTGGATTTCCATATTCGGCAGTATGAGTAGCCATATCATCAATCAATTTATAAGCTGTATCATCAGTGGTGTTATTCTGAAATCTTCCGTTAGCAGAAGAATCCAAAAGAGCTATATGATCATCGAATAACCCGTTGTAAAACTGGTTACAAAGAAACCACTTTTGAAACCCATGATGAGGAACTGCCCGAACCAATCTTTTGAAACGTACCCATGCCTCATTAAAATCTTCATTACCTCCTTGCTTGAAGTTAGTAATCTGATTCCTGAGATTGTTTGTCTTTTGTGGGGGAAAGTATCTCTTGTAGAATGCAAGAGCTAGGGAATTCCAATCAGTAATGGCATGAGCAGTCAAATCCAACTCACGTAACCATTCGCTAGCATCATCTTGTAGAGAAAAAGGGAAAAGTCGGTACTTGACCTGATCATAAGTCACTCCTGTTGGCAAAGGAATGGAGCTGCAATAAGTGACAAACTTATCCATATGTTTCGCAGGATCTTCCCCAGATCTACCTCCAAACATATTCCGCTCTACCAACGCAAGATAAGAAGGTTTGATATCAAAAGGCTTCTCCTCAGCATCAGTAGGAGGAGGTATAAATCCTGTTGGAATAGAAGCCAAAGTAGGCTCGTTGTAGCTTGCCAATGTAGCTGTATTGGGTGCAGCCATCTTTGGTGTAGCGACAATGGTCTCAGAAACAATATCGTCCTCGTCAGAAGATGAATTTCCTGAGGTAATTAAAGGCTCAATCCTGTCAAGTATACTCAAGTCTTCTACTTGACCCACTTCTCTATTAAAATTCCTTCTGTAGCGAAAAGTCTTCTCTGGTTCAGGATCAAAATCAATGATCTCGGACCGATTTGACCTGGGCATACAAGGAACTAACAAGAAAAGCGTAAAAACAGTCTCAAGGAACTGGAGTTCCCTGAGACAAAAGACAAATTAAACAAGTAACAAACAAATAAATTGTTGCCTCCCCGGCAACGGCGCCAAATTTGAAAAGGGTAAAGTCGTCACCCTAAATCAAAGTAATCCTTAGGATACTACTAACTAATAGCTAGCGGTAAGAAAGGTATCGAATCCACAGGGAGACGGTAATGAATTGTTTGCTCAAGTAAATAAGTCTTAAAGTAACAAGTGGGTTGTTTTGGTTGTTTTTGTTTTCTAATGAACTAATTGCAAAATAAGTAAATAAAGATGTAAACAAGTATTAGGAAAGATCTAGGGATCAAGTTCACATAGGCAATTATCCAGGGGAATGGGATTTAACTAATTTAATTGGGCAAAATTATTATTTAAGATCATATGTCCGGTCGGTATTCATATAATCTTTAGATCTAAACCTAACATGTGGTCGCTATAATTAGGTCAGTCTATTCAATTGTTGTGGCCTATCTTAGTCTTAGTCTACGGTCGGATCTAAGACTAATTTGCGAGACTAATTAACTAATCCTGGCCAGTAATTAATTAATCAGGTTTAAAACAACAATAGAACAATAATAATAAGCAGTTTAACAATTAAACATCATTAAAGTTTGATTCCCCCTTCTAATTACCTAGATCCCTTTTCACCCTAGACAAATAAATTAGCTACGCATGGCTTGGGATCTAACTACAACGATATTGATTGAAAACATAATTAATAAAGCAATAAACTAAGAACAAGAACAATTGAAGAACAATAAAATAGAGATTATGATTAAATACAGTAAATAGGAGAACAAGATCCGAAGGCAATTGCTAAATAATAATCTAGAGAGCTACTAGTAATAATTAGGGTTTTTAGAATAATAAAAGTGTATCTAACAAAAGACTACGAAGCCTTTATTTATAGTAAACTGCTAAACAATTTATGGGAACTCGGGGTAAATTAAAGCACTCGATCGAGCACTCGATCGAGCACTCAAGTCACTCGATCGAGCTCTCAAGGCACTCGATCGAGCACTCAAGGCACTCGATCAAGTGTTGGTGGCACTCGATCGAGTGCTCTCAGCGCGTAATTTCTGCTTCGCGCACTGAACTTCAAACGGTCGCCATTTCTTCGTTACTTGTCCAACTCAAGTGATTTTCATGGCGTTGGAAAGCTAAGAGGATGAGCTTTCACCTACAGTTGGAATCATCTGATTATCATGTATAGAACTCGAGATATGGCTCTCCAAAGTAGGTACTAGTTATGTGGAGCTCTTCTTTGTGCTTGCCTTCGATAATCTCCTTAGCTCTTCCTTCCTAGATCCTCGTGCCATGCTACGTGTGTTCCTTCATGTCGGGTCCGCGGTGCTCCAATCCATCTTTTGCTCCATAAATGCATCAATCCTGCATTAAACACCGAAAGGCGGAAGTATCGACATTCTAATATAAATAGCATATAAATGACACAATTTAGCACAAGAATCATCTCAAAACAACTAAAGGGGAGGCATAAAAGTGTATAGGAATATGACTCATCAGTCCCTAGTTACTTAATGAGGTGACGTCTCGGAGTGACCAGATTGTAAGGCGATAGATGACGAGTTCGACTGTCATATGACCATAGAGATGGCTGGTCGATTACATAGGCAGAATGTAGAGACATTTTGTCGGACAGTGACCATTTATAGAGTCCTTTATGTTGCCTGGTCGTGGCGAGGATTTCAATTATTCCTTCGAGTCAATTCTTTAGACTTGCGACTATTTGTCTAAGTTGGTATGGTTTTCCGGTGGCTTTGGTTTTTGTCCAAGGTCGCGCCGTAAAAGGAGGCTGATGGACATTTACTGGGTCATTGTGATCTGTATCGAACGAAGAAAATAGGTCAATAGGATTGTCCGTCCATGTCATTATATATATATATATATATATATATATATATATATATATATATATATATATATATATATATATATATATATATATATAATTGAGATCGTATGAGAACCACCAATATAATGAGAACCGTGAAAACTCTACCTTACGGACTTTTTGAAAAAAAATTAATGACATATTTGGATTCGGCATGGAATTTTATGGCTCGATAACATATTTCTTGGTTTAGAAAATAAATACTAGTGAGGGAAATCAAGGGGAGATACAATTTATTAATTTTCATGCACCTACTACCGATTTTTACGTATTTATCATTTTTCATGCACCTAGAACTCGTTTTAATGCACATAGAGCCTATTATTTCATGCACCTAGTTATCATTTTCATGCATGTAAAAAATTTCATGCACGTAGTGGTTGTTTTCGTGCATTTATTACTGTTTTAGTATGCCTAATTGTATTTTGGTACACTAAGTTATATTTTGTTAATAAAATCAAAAAATTTTGTTTAATGATACTAAAGTGTGTATTTAAATAAACTAAACTAATGGTAAATGATCCATCGAAACTTTCAAAGCGGGATATGGTGGAGATTTGGTGATGGTTCTCATGGTTCTCATTATAAGGGTGGTTCTCACCGGATCCCGACCCTATATATATATATATATATACACGTATATATATATATATATACGTATATATATATATATACGTGTATATATATATATATATACGTGTATAGATTTAGGATCGGGTGAGAACGATTATACGGTGCATACGGTGAGAACGATCTCCCTTCCTTAGATTACAAACATCAACGACCCACGTTACCCACTATTTATGTCACAAATATCTCTGAAATTCGAATTCCAAAACAACCAATTATTAAATTATTACACATGCATATGTCAGCCAACAACCCCATTCATCCAACATGTCAAGACGCCATTGCCATTATCGGAGGTTCGACATCGCCTCGTCGGTGCCGGTGTAGATTAAACCTAGATATATTTTTTTGACGGACTAGATACATTGAAATATATATTAGATACACTTTTTTTTTCTTTACCAAATCTCATCTACACTTTAACTTATTGTATACAAACATAAACCTGGATACATTTTTTTACGGACTAAATATATTTTTTTTTAATTTTTTACATAAATCTAGCTACTTTTTTGACGGAGTACATACATTTTTTCACTTAAACCTAAAAACATTTTTTTTACGGAGGAGATATTTTTTTTTTTTTACTTTTTTTACATAAACCTAGATACATTTTTTGACGGAGTAGATACATTTTTTGACGGAGTAGATACATTTTTTTTACTTAAACCTAGATACACATTTTGACGGAGTAGAATACATTTTTTTTTAATTTTTTTACCTAAACCTAGATACATTTTTTAACGAGTAGATACATTTTTTTACTTAAACCTAAATACATTTTTTGATGGAGTAGATACATTTTTTTTTACTTTTTTACATAAACCTAGATACGTTTTTTGACGGACTAGATACATTTTTTTTTTACTTTTTTACATAAACCTAGCTACGTTTTTTGACGGAGTAGATACATTTTTTTTTTTTACTTTTTTACATAAACCTAGATACATTTTTTTACGGAGGAGATACATTTTTTTTACTTAAACCTAGATACATTTTTTGACGGAGTACATACTTTTTTTACATTTTTTAACGGGTAGATACATTTTTTTTACTTAAACCTTTTATTTTACTTTTTTCACATAAACCTAGTTACATTTTTTGACAGAGTAGATACATTTTTTTCCTACAATTATAATACAGGGTTAACTCTACCGAGATTGTTCGGCACAACGGCACAACTACAGTCAAAGCTACTCTTATTCCTCGCACGCAATCGGTATTAAAGAAAGTAATAATAAAGCCCTTTACTTTTTTCTTTATAAGGGAGCTTAAGGTGCATATAAACTTTCTTTGGGTTTGGAACGAATTAAAATGGAAAATAAATGTAAGGGCTTTGTTTCACATGCATTACTAGTTTTAAACCCGTGCAAATTGCACGGGTATGTTATTTAAGAAGTTATTATAAAAGTTTTAAATGTAAATTAAGTTTTAAAGTAAAGTAATAAATTTTTCCCTAGTTGTTATTTGACAATTTTATTGGCCAATGTAATAAATTGGTTAATTAAAAAAATTATGAATTTCATTTGAAAATTTCACTTGCAATTAGTATAAAATGATATAATAGTAAATTTGAATTTCTACTTAGGCATTGTTACTTAGGTGGCGGCCTAAAAAAATGCTAACTTAGATAGATAAAACAAAATTATTCTTGCGGAAATTATCATAGAATTAGTGAAATTACAAATTGTTAACCTTTTTTTTCATTTAATTATTACACCCGTGCACAGGGCAAAATGAAACTTTTGACCCGTAATATCCTAAAATACAAATTCTAACTAAATTTTCATTTAGTACAAAATGTTACTTAGTAAATGGAACAAAATTAGAATAGACTTGTGCACTTTAAAACGGTTAAATCAATTTATTATATATTTAAACCCAATAAATTATCATATAAAGATATATTATAAGGTGTTAGAAAAATACTTCAAAAATATCATTAACATGTATTACATAAGAAATACTATCTGTTTTCATGTGTAAGAAAAATTACATGAATAATTATTGTTAAAAAGATTGTAAATAATAATTCATATTTACCAATATCTGAACAAACAATTACTCCATAAAATAATTACCAAATACTATCTCTGACCCAAACCTGTACTCTGTGGAAAGTAATATAAGTCATGCCAATAATAGGTTACTCTCCCTTAATACGGAGGTATCAATCTTAACATCAAAACCGGTCAAATATGATCATTTTAAGCATACCAAAGTTGTTGTTTAACCCAATATACCTTACGTTTTTATCTTACACATATTACCTAACGCGTCCTAAACTTAAGACATATACACCCGTGTTAAATAATAACTTGTAAATATTGAGTAGGACGCGTGTAAATTTGTTTTCAACAACGGGTTAAATAGATTTCAATATTACTCCGTACTTCATAAACTACACGGCCCACCTCCAAATAATTCATATTATACCTTTATGTGCATATAAAATCTTGTAAGCAAATCCCGACCTTATATTTACTCTCTTTCAAGCCTCTCAACTACCAATCAACTATCACTCTTTCGGGTATTATACTCCATGACTAATCATTACCCTCGAATATGATACTCATCACATATCTAAAATTTATTATTATTATTTTATCAGTTTAAAAGATTTTTTAGTCACTTATTTTGTATTAGTTAAAAAGTATTGCAATTTTTTAGTTCAATTTTTACTTATTTTAAATTTATTTTACAATATTTTTATGTACTTTATTTTCATATTGTTGCCCATTAATTACGACTTAAACCAGTTAACTACTCTTCATTTAACTAATGTGTTTCACTCAAATGAAAAAAAAAGTCGATTTATGAATTCATATATTTTATAAACTATTGTTTTTATAGAATAATATGTTCTTTTATTTAAAATTTTCAATCACTTTTTGGTGTAGTATAGTTTTGATTATTTTTACATCATTAATATTGATCTATAATTTTCTTAAGATTTTGACCCTATTGAGTTGATTTAATTTATTAGTTTTTTCTATTTTTGACTATATTTTCCAACACTTGATTATATCATCGTTAATTTTATAATGTGGTTTGTTTCATGATTGACTTATATATGATGTTAGTTTTGGACTTTAGTAATATTGTACTGTGATTTAATAATATCACGTAATTCATTCAAATTGTATATTCTATTTAATTCACACATTTCTAATTATGCAACTAATTTAGAAAAAAATGTGTATTATTTTAAATTAGACCGCATTCTTGGCTGAATGAACGTATCTCGTCTTTTACTATACAAAATTATCATTATGTATTTACTTAATAATTATGTAATCCTAAATTTTAATTTTATTCATTTATTTCGTTTATATGATATCAATAAAATTAGTAGATTGCTTTTAAATATCTAGTACTACCACACGACGGTTCAACGTGATTGTTGTATTACGAATTCTCAAAATAAGAGCAAAAAATTATGGGAGAGTAGTGGGGGACATTGTGGGGCCAACTAAGAAAAACAAAATTAATTAATGTACTTTAAACCACAGAGCGACACATCAGCTCTGTGGTTGTTGCTTTTATAGATTAGATTTCCCAGGGGGAGTTGCACGAAAGGTTGACTTTTCCAAACTGCAGTAATTTGATTTGGAATACGATTCTATCATATTTTGATTTGATAATGAACACCATCACATTTTGATTTAATAATAACCTTCAGATTGGTTTAATCCTACGATCAATGTTTGTTCTCACCGTTTGCACCGAATGTTCGTTCTCACCGGATCTTGACTCTACGTGTATATATATATATATATATATATATATATATATATATATATATATATATATATATATATATATATATATATATGTATGTATATATATGTGTGTATATATATATATATGTATGTATATATATGTGTGTATATATATATATATATATATATATATATATATATATATATACGTATATATATATATATATACGTGTATATATATATATATACGTATATATATATATATATATAGAAATTGAATCACGTGAGGCACCCTTGTTAGGGTGAGGCCGCCGAACCAATTCTAAACCATTGGATTAAAAAATATGAATGACTCAGATTTGGAAACGTGTCCCATATACCCAAAAATTATAAATTGCTTAAATTTTATGGGGATGAAGTTTGATCAAAAGGGAATACGTATCAAACTTGTCGAGCCTACATCTCACGAGTCCAAGGTTTTACAGCCATCCGATGTTATTCTTAGTTTTGATGGGGTTGATATTGCAAATGATGGAACAGGTACCTAATCTTATCTTAGGATTGTTGTTTGCTAACTGTACTTTCTATGTTGTATCAATCGCCGTTCCAAGAAATTTTATTTAACAAGAAAAAAATTCATTAATGTTAATATTTGGAAATTCAGTTGACGCGCCAAAGTATTGGTTTTCTTGTGTGGGTGTAATATAGCAAGAAATAATTCCGTTACATAACCATGTTTATGCTATGGTAAGTAGTGAATTGTTATACCCGTGAGGCCATGATTCTGTGAAAGCGTATTATGAATGTGGAGTCTAGATAAAATCTGTGTATTTGTTGATAAGTTCCTTTCAGGCACGGGGAGCGTATAGGCTATAGTTACCTCATTTCCCAGAAATACATTGGAGATAATGCTGAAATTAAGGTGCTACGCAATTCAGCGATGCACAAATTCAACTTCAAACTTGCCATTCACAGGAGGCTCATTCCAGTGCAATGGGAGGGTAGAGCTCCCTCCTATTACATAGTCGCGGGGTTTCACAAATTAAGGTCCAAGATTCACGAAATAAGAAATTATACATTTTATGAATAAACAAACATTTTAAGTCCAAATTTCACGAAATAAGGTCCCGCTTTCACAAATTATGGTCCAAAATTCACGAAATAAAAAATTATACATTTCGTGAGTAAACAAATATTTTAAGTCCAAGTTTCACGAAATAAGGTCTCGGTTTCACAAATTAAGGTCCAAGATTCACGAAATAAAAAACTTATACATTTCGTGAATAAACGAACATTTTAAGTCCAAGATTCACGAAATAAGCTCCCGGTTTCACAAATTAAGGTCCAAGATTCACGAAATAAAAAATTAAACATTTTGTGAGTAAACGAACCTTTTAAGTCCAACTTTCACGAAATAAGGTCTCGGTTTCACAAATTAAGGTCCAAGATTCACGAAATAAGAAACTATACATTTCATGAGTAAACAAACATTTTAAGTCCAAATTTCACGAAATAAGGTCTCGATTTCACAAATTTAGGTCCAAGATTCACAAAATAAGAAATTAAACATTTTGTGAGTAAACAAACATTTAAGTCCAAATTTCACGAAATAAGGTCCCGGTTTCACAAATTAAGGTCCAAGATTCACAAAATAAGAAATTAAACATTTTGTGAGTAAACAAACATTTAAGTCCAAATTTCACGAAATAAGGTCCCGGTTTCACAAATTAAGGTCCAAGATTCACGAAATAAAATATTATATATTTTGTGCGCAACAAATATTTTAAGTCCAACTTTCACGAAATAAGGTTCCGGTTTCACAATTTAAGGTCCAAAATTCACGAAATAAGAAATTAAAATTTCGTGAGTAAACAAATATTTTAAGTCCAAGTTTCACGAAAAAGGTCCCGACTTCACAAATTAAGGTCCAAAATTCACGAAATAAGAAATTATACATTTCGTGATTAAACAAACTTTTTAAGTCCAAGTTTCACGAAATAAGGTTCCGGTTTCACAATTAAGGGCCAAAATTCACGAAGTAAGAAATTAAACAATTCGTGAGTAAACAAACATTTTAAATCCAAGTTTCACGAAATAAGGTTCCGGTTTCACAAATTAAGTTCCAAGATTTACGAAATAAAAAATTAAGAATTTTGTAAGTAAACAAACATTTTAAGTCCAAGTTTCACGAAATAAGGTCTCGGTTTCACAAATTAAGGTCCAAGATTCACGAAATAAGAAATTATATATTTCATGAGTAAACAAACTTTTTAAGTCCAAGTTTCACGAAATAAGGTCCGAGTTTCACAAATTAAGGTCCAAGATTCACGAAATATGAAATTATACATTTCGTGAGTAACAAACATTTTAAGTCCAAGTTTCACGAAATAAGGTCCCCGTTTCACAAGTTAAATTCCAAGATTCACGAAATAAAAATTAAACATTTTGTGAATAATCAAACATTTTAAGTCCAAGTTTCACGAAATAAGGTCCCGATTTCACAAATTAAGGTCCAAGATTCATGAAATATGAAATTATACATTTCGTGAGTAAAATGCCAAGTTTCACGAAATAAGGTCCCACTTTCACAAATTAAGGTCCAATTTTTATGAAATAAAAAATTAAACATTTCGTGAGTAAACAAACATTTTAAGTCCAAGTTTCACGAAATAAGGTCCCGGTTTCACAAATTAAGGTCCAAGATTCACGAAATAAGAAATAAAATATTTTGTGAGTAAACAAACATTCTAAGTCCAAGTTTCACAAAATAAGGTCCCAGTTCCACAAATTAAGGTTCAAGATTCACGAAATAAGAAATTAAACATTTTGTGAGTAAACAAACATTTTAAGTCCAAGTTTCACGAAATAAGGTCTCGGTTTCACAAACTAAGGTCCAAGATTCACGAATAAGAAATTATGCATTTCGTGCGTAAACAAACATTTTAAGTCCAAGTTTCACGAAATAAGGTTCCGGTTTCACAAATTAAGGTCCAATATTCACGAAATATGAACTTAAACATTTCGTGAGTAAACAAACATTTTAAGTCCAAGTTTTACGAAATAAGGTTCCGGTTTCACAAATTAAGGACCAATATTCATGAAATAAGAAATTAAACATTTCGTGAGTGAACAAACATTTTAACTCCAAGTTTCACGAAATATGGTTCCGGTTTCACAAATTAAGGTCCAAGATTCACGAAATAAGAAATTATACATTTCGTGAATAACAAACATTTTAAATCCATGTGTCACAAAATAAGGTCCCGGTTTCACGAATTAAGGTCCAAGATTCACGAAATAAGAAATTAAACATTTTGTGAGTTTAAGTCCAAGTTTCACGAAATAAGGTCCCGGTTTCACGAATTACGGTCCAAGATTCACGAAATAAGAAATTAAACATTTTGTGAGTGAACAAACATTTTAAGTCCAAGTTTCACGAAATAAGGTTCCGGTTTCACGAATTAAGGTCCAAGATTCACGAAATAAGAAATTAAACATTTTGTGAGTGAACAAACATTTTAATTCAAAGTTTCACGAAATAAGGTTTCGGTTTCACAAATTAAGGTCCAAGATTCGCGAAATAAGAAATTATATATTTCGTGAGTAAACATACATTTTAAATCCAAGTTTTACGAAATAAGGTTTCAGTTTCACAAATTAAGGTCCGAAATTCACGAAATAAGAAATTATCCATTTTGTGAGCAAACAAACATTTTAAGTCTAAGTTTCACGAAATAAGGTCCCGAGTTCACAAATTAAGGTCCGAAATTCACGAAATAAGAAATTATCCATTTTGTGAGCAAACAAACATTTTAAGTCTAAGTTTCACGAAATAAGGTCCCGAGTTCACAAATTAAGGTCGAAGATTCACAAAATAAGAAATTAAACATTTTGTGAGTAAACAAATATTTTAAGTCCAAATTTCACGAAATAAGAAAAAGAGCAAAATGGATAATTTTTTTAGATAGAGAAAATATTTGGGCCTGAATAGTTATAAATGACCCATAATTTTCATCCCATTGAAATTAGTCCAATGAACATTGAAAATCATGTGCAACATAGTAAAGGTTCGGCGGCCTCACCGTAATAGGCGGCCTCACGTGATTCGGCCTCTATATATATATATATTACATATATACATATATATATATATATGTATGTATGTATGTATATATATATATAGATTTAGGATCGGGTGAGAACGGTTATTCGGTGCATACGGTGAGAACGACCTACAACCATTGGATTAAAACACAATCAACAGTTAAGAAATATCCACAACCCACATTCTAGATACATTTTTTGACGGAGTAGATAATTTTTTTTTTACCTTTTTACACAAACTTAGATACATTTTTTTACGGAGTAAATATTTTTTTTTTTACTTTTTAAGTAAACCTATATACATTTTTTTGACGGAGTAAATACATTTCTTTTTACTTTTTTACGTAAACCTAGATACATTTTTTTACGGAGTAGATACATTTTTTTTTTTACTTTTTTTACATAAACCTAGATACATTTTTTGAAGGGTTAGATACATTTTTTTTTTTTTACTTTTTTTTACATAAACCTAGATACATTTTTTGAAGGAGTAGATACATTTTTTTTTACTTTTTTACGTAAACCTAGATACATTTTTTGACGTAGTAGATACATTTTTTTTACTTTTTTACCTAAACCTAGATACATTTTTTGAAGGAGTAGATACATTTTTTTTACTTTTTTTACATAAACATAGATACATTTTTTGAAGTTATAGATACATTTTTTGACGGAGTAGATACATTTTTTTTACTTAAACCTAGATACATTTATTTACAGAGTAAATATATTTTTTTACTTTTTTATATAAACCTAGATACAGTTTTTGACGGAGTAGATACATTTTTTTACTTTTGTACATAAAACTTAGTTACATTTTTTGACGGAGTAGATACATTTTTTTAACATAAACCTAGATACATTTTTTGACGAAGTAGATATATTTTTTTTACTTTTTTACATAAATCTAGATACATTTTTTGACGGAGTAGATACATTTTTTTACTTTTTTACATAAACCTAGATACATTTTTGAAGGAGTAGATACATTTTTTTTTTACTTTTTTACATAAACGTAGATACATTTTTTGACGCAGTAAATACATTTTTTTTTTACTTTTTTACGTAAACCTTAATACATTTTTTGACGGAGTATTTACATTTTTTGACGGGGTAGATACATTTTTTTACGGAGTAGATACATTTTTTTTACTTTTTATATAAACTTATATACATTGGTTGATGGAATAAATACATTTTTTCACTTAATGAAATATTGGTTACTTACAAGTTCCGTTATACAAACTTTTTGCGAAGCCGTCTTACACTAGAATTCGCAAATAGGAAAATTTAGTGTTTAAGTAATTAGAGGGTTGTTCTTTTTTTGCTGTCAAAACGGTCTTATTCTACAAATCGTAACAAATGATCGAATGCTAATATGAATGGCGAAACCGGCTCTAAAAACTTGACATAATCGAATGAGCTAATGCTTAAAAAAGAGTGTGTTCGAGATTAAAAATAGTTACAATGAACAAGATTTTAAACAATATTAACAATAGACGACAATAATAACAACGATAATCAGTGACAAAAATCGATGACAAGAAATTCAAATAACGAATAAATTCGCAGCCGTAAATCATGCCGCCGACAACAAATTCAATCCACCATCATTAAACTGTGAAAAATAATTTGCATTCCTATAACTGTAAATTATCGTTGGCCCGTTGGCCGGCACATATTTTTACATGGGTAAAGTTGCTAAAACCTATGACTTAATTAACAATTATGATAAATAATCTAGTAACTTCACGCACAAAATGTCGAGGCATGTTAATTAATTTTACAAACCCGTCATTTTTAATTGCCAGTTAATAAATCAATGGTTGAGTAGGCGTGTGAATAATTGCAAAATTGGAGAGAGACGAAGTGTTTGGTTGTTTAATTAATGAAATCCGGTTCCTCCATCTTATAATAAATCAATGGTTGAGGAGTGTTCTCACCGTATGCACCGAATGATCGTTCTCACCGGATCTTGCCTCTATATATATATATATATATATATATATATAGACTTGGGATCCGGTGAGAACCACCTTACAATGAGAACTTTGTGAGAACTCTACCTTATGGACTTTTTTAAAAAAAATTAAGGACATAATTGGATTCAGCATGGAATTTTATAGCTAGAGAACATATTTTTCGGTCTAGAAAATAAATACTATTTTTCGGTCTAGAAAATAAACATATTTTATAGCATGGACTTAAAAATTCCATGCCGAATCCAATTATATATATATATATATATATATATATATATATATATATATATATATATATATAGGGTTGGGATCCGGTGAGAACCACCTTACAATGAAAACCGGTGAGATACGTTTTAGTTATTTGCATGCACCTACTATCTATTTTTTTGTGTCTATCATTTTTTCCGCCACTAGTATTTATTTTCTAGACCAAGAAATATGTTCATTGGCCATAAAATTCCATGCCGAATCCAATTATGTCATTATTTTTTTAAAAAAAACTCCGTAAGGAAGAGTTCTCACCGGTTTTCATTGTAAGGTGGTTCTCACCGGATCCCAACCCTACATATATATATATATACATATATACATATATATATATATACATATATATATATATATATGTAGGGTTGGGATCCGGTGAGAACCACCTTACAATGAGAACCGGTGAGAACTTTTCCTTACGGAGTTTTTTTAAAAAAATTAATGACATAATTGAATTCGGCATGGAATTTTATGGTCAGAGAACATATTTCTTGGTCTAGAAAATAAATACTAGTGGCGGAAAAATGATAGATACGAAAAAATAGATAGTAGGTGCATGCAAATAAATAAAACGTATCTCACCTTGATTTCCGTCACTAGTATTTATTTTCTAGACCAAAAAATATGTTCTCTAGCTATAAAATGTCATGCCGAATCCAATTATGTTATTAATTTTTTTTAAAAAAGTTCGTAAGGTAGAGTTCTCACGAGGTTCTCACTGTAAGGTGGTTCTCACCGGATCCCAAGTCTATATATGTATATGTATATATATATATATATGTATATATATATATACATATATATATATATATATATATATATATATATATATATATATACATAGAGTCGGGATCCGGTGAGAACTCATATATATTTGAGTATTGAGTAATAATGAATGAAATCAAAAATTTCACGCGCAAAACAAAATTTCGTTGGATGCACGGCTCGAACACCTGACCTATGGGTCAGCAACCCCTACACTTACCAACTGAGCTACTGTAGCTTAATTAATGAATAATGCTTCAGTAATTTATATATGCGTTAATTATTTAAAGGGCAAAAGTTACACTTTTTAGTATAAATATTCGTTAATTATATAAATATTTCTTTTCTTATTTTTTGCTTTTGTTTTTTTTATGTATTACGTTTAATTGTGTTTTTTCTTGGTATCATTTTTTTAAACAAGTTTTTTTTAGTATCACGTATTTTCAATAAGACGTTGTTTATTGGAAGTTGTAATATTGTTTTCAGTATGTAGTGATATTGTTTTCAGTATGTAGTGATATTGTTTTCAGTATGTAGTGATATTGTTGTTAGTATATTGTGATATTGTTTTCAGTATGTAGTGATATTGTTTTCAGTATGTAGTGACATTGTTTTCAGTATGTTGTGATATTGTTTTCAGTATGTAGTGATATTGTTTTCAGTATGTTGCGATATTGTTTTCAGTATGTAGTGATATTGTTTTCAGTATTGTTTTCAGTATGTTGTGATATTGTTTTCAGTATGTTGTGATATTGTTTTCAGTATGTAGTGATATTGTTTTCAGTATGTAGTGATATTGTTTTCAGTATGTAGTGATATTGTTTTCACTATGTTGTGATATTGTTTTCAGTATGTAGTGATATTGTTGTTACTATACTGTGATATTGTTGTGATATTGAGTAACATGATTATTGTGTATGTGTAAACAATACCACAAAGGTGATATTTTTTGATGACTTAGATATATAAAAAAACAAAAAAAAAATAATAAGAAAAGAATAAAGTGATCTTGAAAAAAAGGTGATTTTTTTTGATGACTTAGATACAATATCAGACGTTATACAAAACAATATCACAACTTACAATAAACAATCCGTTATTAAAAAGTGTGATGCTAAAAAAAAATTCAAAAAAATGATACCGGAAAAAAATACAATTAAATGTGGTATATAAAAATAAAATATAAAAGAAAATTATTTATATAATTAACGAATATTTATATAAGAAACGAATATTATTGTTGTGACTTTTGCATTTTAAATATTAGCCGTTATATATCTGACTGAAGTATTTATTACCAATAAGTTAGAATAGCTCAGTTGGTTAGATTGTTGACTTTTAACCGATAGGTCGGAGGTTCGAGCCCCCCATCCAGCGTGTTTTACTTTTTCCCGTGATATTTTGCTATTTCCTTCATTAATACTCATTACTCAAATATATAACTCATACTTACGTGATCCCAATTCTATATACATATATATATATATATATATATATATATACATATATATATATATATATATATATACAGCGGAGATCCGGTGAGTTCAGGGTTTTAAATGAGTCCGTCTTACCATTTCAGACCGTTGGATCTAGATCATGGACGCACAAGATGATGCCACGTTGCTGTTATTGTAACGCTTACTAGCTGTTATTGTAACGCTTACTAGCTGTTATTGTAGCGCTACTAGCTGTTATTGTAACGCTTACCAACGATTATCAATTTTTTTTACTACATATCTCGTTTCAACAAATTCTAAACACCAGATTACCAGATTCTAAACATCATGTCTATTCTAAAATGTCCAACATTCACCCATAATCAAGCTGCAACTTGTAACAAAACTTTATCATTAGTGTAACATAGTTAAATCGTCACTGTAACACGAGCAAACCAACATTGTAACAAAGTTTATATTATCATAACACAAATTAACCGTCCTTGTCTCAAAGTTACACTGTTGTACATTATAATACTAGCTGTTATTGTAACGCTTACTAGCTGTTATTGTAGCACTTACTAGCTATTATTGTAACGCTTACCAACGATTATCAATTTTTTTACTACATATCTCGTTTCAACAAATTCTAAACACCAGATTACCAGATTCTAAACATCAGGTCTATTCTAAAATGTCCAACATTCACCCATAATCAAGCTGCAACTTGTAACAAAACTTTATCATTACTGTAACATAGTTAAATCGTCACTGTAACACGAGCAAACCAACATTGTAACAAAGTTTATATTATCATAACACAAATTAACCGTCCTTGTCGCAAGTTACATTATAATACACCAACACTGTTACAATAACACACTTTGAACATCACAGTAACAAGTCATAAGTTATAACTTAAACCGTTACCGTAACAAGATTAAAACGCTATTGTAACAGTTTATACAAACATCGTAGGGGTGGAATTATTAATGAGTTTTGAAGCTATTCGCCTTCCCGTTATCAATAACATTATTAATTCACAATAACTAAAAACCTAACCATCAAAACAATGACTAAAAACCTCATCAATCCACTGAAACCTCCATCAATGGAGGACGAACTCGACCTTGACTCATTACTCCGCCGACACAACGCCGATGTTAGCTCCATCACTTCTTCCTCTCCTTCCTCTGATAAGGAGGATGATCGCCGCCGTGTGGACGACCTTCTCAACAAATCTGATCAAGATAGTGACGACAACGAGAACGACATCGTTTCGGTACGCACTGATTCACAAACCTTAATTTGATCAAGTGAAGTATAATTTGATTCAGCGGTTTTAATCGGAAATCGACGGCGGTCTCGGCGGTGTTGCGATGACTTTTCTGGTGAACGATAGTGGCGCGTCGCCGAAACTTCCTCGAAGACTTCGGCGTCGACTTTCTGAGTGTCGGACTCCGATCACTGTTGAGGAAATTGAGGCTAAGCTTAAGGAAGCAGATATTCGTCGTCAGGTTTACTATTAATTTCTCTTTTTTTCTGTGATTATTTCATCGTTTTGTTTGGTGAACAAGTTTTAATTTTTTTGTTTGCTGTTTGGTGGATTAATTACGATTTTGATCGCACTTTTCCGGAATTGATTACTTACGATTTTGATCGCAGTTATGAGAAAGAAGAGAGATTAAATCTCAGCCATAGGATTAAGATAATCGGATGGCTAGGAATGGTAGGACGGATTCACCCTAATACCCTAGACTCAATAGATCCTAACTCTATATATACATATATATATATATATATATATATATATATATATAGATATATATATATATATATACATATATATATATACATATATATATACATATATATATATATACATATATATATATATCTCAAGGCCACTCAAGGAGAGGTGATGGAAATGCGTGGCCACGCTCGGATGTGATCTATAGTAGATTATCCGGTCAGACAGTCATTCTCCAGATCGGGGAAACCACTTTATGATATGATCACGTGCAAGAACGACCTGAAAGACCTCTTGCATTGAGTGGGAGATAATATTGGACAAGAGAATTGGTAGCGCACACTTGTGTCGGACAAGTGGGAGATTGTTGGAGTAGTGTCCTCTACAATAATGCTTCTACATAATAAATCTCGTACAAGGAATATGAGGGATTTATATTTTATATGTTTGTCAGCTGGTCAACGTTAATCGGTAATGATTGGCTGACTAGAGTTTGACATTACTGTCGTATGACGGCGGTGACCAGCTGATCCCTTTAGGTCACACCTATAGGATGATGCCCAAATGGAAAAATTTATTATTTGTATCAGATACAAGTTAATTAATTCCTTTTTTAGGTTGACTTTTATTAGTCAAGTGAATTTAATGTTTGATGAAGAGTAAAGTACTCAGGCCATAGGATTTTATTATTCGGTTATATGATAATTGAATAATAAATGTAATACGATATTTAGTAATTAATAGTTAATTTACTAAATATATACGTAGTTTGTATTATTTATGAGGTGGAGGTAATTAGCGAATTAATGTTACAAGAAGTTGTAAAATTAGCCAAACGGGTTTTATAAGACTCATTTTATGTTGAAAATGATAAAATGACACTTAAATGTTAAGTGTATTTTATTTACTACTTTGTATTATTTAAGTGTTAAATAATCAGATAAATATTTTTATTATATAATATAATAAAATATACGACTTATAAGCATTTGAAGGACAAATGTCGAAAGACGAAATAAGACCCGGAATACTATATGTAAACCGAGAATATGGAGATAATGTGACCATAATAGGTCTTTGTCTTCCACTCATGTTTATGAGTATTATAAGCTCATTTGCTTACATTTGATGGCCTATAAATAGGCTACTATTCCACTTGTTCTAAGTGGAAAAATCTAGAGAATCAAAATCCTCAAAATACATACTTGTTGTTAAGCCATTTAATAGGAAAAAGAGAAGACTTAAGATCTTCATCTTCAACCTCTAAAATTGATTAAAAGTTGATCAATCTTCATCAAAATAAGTTCACAAAAATTAGTATATTTCTTATATTATCAAAGTAATAATATTTGTAATATAAAAAAACAATGTTTACACTAAACTATATCTAGTTAATATACTTAGTGTTTTTGGGCTAGTCTTGGGTGCAACCAAAGGAGGTCACCTATTTTGGTGACTTGGGTTATGGAGGATCATCCTACACGCACTATTTTAGCTCAAGAACTACAAAGGTAGGAGACATTTGTAGTGCCAAAAATGCCATCTTACCAATGTAAGAAAATTTCTTCTTATTAATTTTTGCATGCATGTATTATTTAGACCACCTTATGAAATTAGCTTGTAATTTTAATATCATTAGAGAGTCTAATGAGGTCTAAATTCCTAACACTTAGAATGCCTTGGGTTTAGCTTTTGTTGTCCATGAATATGCTTAAGAGCCTCATGATCAGAATGTAACACAAATGGTTGAGGCTTCAAGTAATGACTCCAATGCTCTCACTATTGTAGAGAATTCTTTATCATATGGATAGGTGGAATAATTTAACCTAGCTCCACCAAGTTTGTCACTGACATAAGCAATGGGGCGTTTCTCTTGGATCAATACAGCACCAATTCCTACTCCACTCGCATCACACTCCATTTCGAATACTTTACTAAAATCAGGAAGTGCTAGAATAAGACCCTCACACAACTTCTCCTTCATTACTTCGAATGTCTTTTGAGCACTTGAAGTTCACACAAACTCCCCTTTCTTTGTCAACTCCGTAATATGAACCATTAAAGAACTGAAATTTTGAATAAACCTACGATAAAAAGAGGCCAAGCCATGAAAACTTCTAACCTCAGTACTGAACTTGGGCACGGGTCAATTTTGAATTGCTTCTACTTTGGATGGATCCATCTTCACACCATCTCTTCCCACAATATAGCCAAGGAACGCCACACTTGGCACCATGAATATGCACTTCTCAAGCTTCCCAAATAGTTTTTCCCTTCTCATTACTTCAAACGCGACTCTAAAGTGGAGCTTGTCTTCTTATTCACTTTTATTATAAATCCGAATGTCATCAAGATAAACAATCACAAACCAATTTAACAAGGGTCTCAATACCTCATTCATCAACCTCGGAAACGAACTAGAAGCATTGCAAAGTCCAAATGGCATCACGAGCCATCCATATAGTCCTTGTTTCGTTTTAAAGGTTGTCTTCCACTCATCACCCTCTCGGATCCACATTTGATGGTAGCCACTCCTCAAATCTAGCTTGGAAAATATAATTGATACGGATAATTCATCTAACATATCATCAAGTCTTGGCATAGGAAATCGATACTGGATGGTAATATTGCTCACCGCACGACTATCTATACACATACGCCATGTCCCTTCCTTCTTTGGTACCAATAGGGTTGGTACGGCACAAGGACTAAGGCTTTCTTTCACATAACCCCGATCAATAAGCAACTGGACCTTTATTTGTAATTCCTTAGCTTCTTCCGGGTTACATCTATAGGCTAGTTTATTAGATAACGGGGCTCCAGGAATCAAATCAATTTGATGTTTAATTCTTCTCTTAGGTGGTAATCCAATTGGTAATTCATTAGGGCACACATCACTAAACGCGACCAACAACTCACTCACCATGCCATCATTACTCTCCATGCGGTCCACCTCACGCACCACCAGCAAGTAAGTTGGTTACCCACGCGCCACTACCTCCTCAGCCTCACTAGCTTCTAGAAACAAATTACCTTAATCCCCCTTCGTCTTACCTCGGTTCGAAGACAATGGTTGTAAGTAGTATCTAACTTTCCCTTTAGTTACAACATACATGTTCTTCCTTACATCATGTTCTACTCTCCTATCATATTGTCATGGCTTACCCAACAAGATTTGAAAAGCATTCATGGGTATCACATCACATAAAACATCATCTTCATACGGTCCTAATTTGATCGACACTAGGGCCTGTTTGTTCACTAACACCCCATTATTCCCATCAAGCCAATGTAGTTTATAGGGTTTAGGATGAGATTTCGTGGTTACCTTCAAATCCTCAACAAACTCCTTAGCCACCACATTCGTACAAGACCCACTATCAATAATAAGATTGCATAATTAATCTCTTACCTTACAACGTGAATGGAATAATTGGGATCGTTGTTCCTCCTCTCCTCTTGTAGCCTCGGCATGAAGGTTTCTTAACACCAAAACCTTCTTCTCCTCATCACTATAAGGCTCCACCACATGAACCTTATCCTCGTCACTAACCCCTCCTTCGCTCGTGCTCCTCTCGTCATCTTTAGGAACTACAAAGTTGGGTATCATGTTCACCAGGCCAACTCGTGAATGGTAAGGGCTTTCTTTTGTGGATACTCATTGGCTATGTGGCCATAACCTGGACATTTAAAGCACCTCCTCATCGAATTAGGTCTAGGTTTGAACGAATTAGTCTTCCCTTTCTCTTTTGGGTCTTCCTTCTTAGTCTCCTTAGGATTATGAGTCATACTATTAGTAGGTTTTGTGTAAGAGCTCGAATTTCTAGAATATTATCGAGTATAGAGTTTCTTGCTTTTGTCTTGTTTCTCAAACTTATAAGCCAACCTACAAGCATCATCAAATCCTTAATAACCGAGCCTCACCCACAACTCTCTCCATAGGTCTCACTTTTAAATCCAACATTTGAGAATCAAAACCTCTTCACAAATATTCCGAGACCGGGTATTCATCCAGAGCCTAGATTCGAGTCGATTTCGCGTGAGTCTACACCTTTGGTGCTGTTTTAAGTTCTACACTGAGTATTATCAAGTGACACCCACGGCCAAAGTGTCAAGAAGTCTACTCCACATAGTGCACTTCAATAAGACATCTTCAATTACAAAGTCAGTGAAAAAGCCATCAAGGAACAAAATAAAGTCAATCAATTTGGAAAAAAGCCAAATGTATCGCCACAATAAACAAAGAAATTAACAGCAAATAGACAATGACTATCAATATAAGCCCTGTATAATCGTTTAATAATACTCCCTCCGTTCGACTCCACTTCGCATGTATTCCTTATCGGTCCGTTCGACTCCACTTTACATGTTTCCTTATTTGGTTGTACTTTTATTAATATAATACTACTAAGGCCCACTTTTTCCATACAAATTACACATAATCCAAACACTTTATATCTACTTGTTGTACTTTTAATATTATAATAGGGTTTTTTTAATATTTGTGCATAAAGCATACCCGCAAAGTGGAATCGAACGGAGGGAGTATGAAACAGTAAGATTGATTAGTAGCCGTAGTAGTTTGAATGTGGTGGAATCTTTATGGATATTTTGGTGAGAGCCACATGTTGGTAAACCCAAGACAATGCATAAAACGACAAGTTTTCTCACCTACCCATAGAAAACGAGGCACATTAGTTTGATGGAAAACAATGAATTATACGATATTATTCGTTACAAAATTAAAAAGGATAGTTTTTATTTCACAACACATAAGTGTATTATTTTTTTTAGTTGTCCTCCTACTCGTATTATCGACGGAACATTATTTAATTTGTGTTTAGTTTTTGATCGATAATCCCATTACAACAAGACGCTTTATACCTTAAGATTTTACCACATGCAGAGTAACACATAAGATAATAGAAATTATAATACTGTATTCGAAGTATTAAAATATTTTTGTTAATAGATTAAGTGATGAACACAAAATAAGACAGAAGATATGCATTGCAGAAAACACTAAACTCGTTACTTAAATACCGTAACTAGTAGTTATGATCACACAAACGCAATCCAGTGAGATAATGAGTATCTTTCTTTTGTATTCATGTTGAGAAACATTGAAGAAGATGAATTGTTGAGGTCAAACTCAATGAATTTTATTTGATATGGCTAAAACGTATATATACAAACATATGACTCTATACTTACTGCTTTCATAACGTAAAACTCCCCTAATTAAACCCTATCATAACTGCTAATTACTCTCCTACCATAACTACAATATTCAAAAAAATAAATTCAGAATAATAATATTAAATGTAGAATATTAACCATATTGATTAATATCCTTAATATTCTTTTACTCCCCCTTAAGTTGGAGTACTTGGTAATCCAAGTCCCAACTTACCCTCTAAGTAGCGGAACGCTTCACCTCCGAGTGCCTTTGTGAATAAATCCGCCAGTTGTTCCTTGCTCCGAATATGTGATGTCACGATCGATTTATCGACTAAGTATTGTCGTATGAAATGACAATCTATTTCAATGTGCTTAGTTCGATCGTGGAATACCGGATTTTTCGCAATGTGTAAGGCTGCTTGGTTATCACAAAACAAATGCATAGGTCGGGTATGAAATACGCCCAAGGACCCGAGAAAAGCTCGTAACCAAATTAATTCACTCGTCACCGTTGACATGGCTCGGTATTCCGCCTCGGCAGTGGACTTGGACACAGTAACTTGTTTTTTTGTTTTCCAGGATATCGGTGACGTCCCTAGTGCTACGAAATAACCGGTGACTGATCTTCGCGTGAGTGGGCAACTTGAATAATCGGAATCGCAATATCCACGTAGTTGCAAATCACATTTCTTATCAATGATGATTCCCTTGCTAGGATTCATTTTAACATACCGAACTACGCGTAAAACTGCATCCCAATGTTCTTTTCGGGGCTCATGAACAAATTGAGATAGTATATGAACCGCATAAACAAGATCCGGCCTTGTGATTGTAAGATATACGAGCTGCCCCACAAGTCTCCTATATTTTAAAACATCCTTTAAAATATGCCCCTTTGCCAGAGCCAATTCGTGCCTTTGCTGTATAGGAGTGTGGGCCGGCCTGGCACCCTTCATTCCCGCTTCGTCGATAATCCCGAGTGCATACTTGCGTTGGTTTAAAAATAATCCTCGTTGCCCATGATCCACTTCTATGCCAAGAAAGAATTTTAGCTTACCAAGCTCTTTTATTCCAAATGTGGAGTTCAAAAAAAACTTGAATTCCGTACATGCCGTATGATCATTACCCACTACAATCATATCATCAACGTAAACTAGGACTCCAAGGAACACACCGTCTTTGTTATATGTAAAAAGCGAGTAGTCGGCTAAGGATTGAATAAAACCGTATTTTTGTAAGGAAGTTGTTAATTTGGCGAACCAGTTCCGTGAAGCTTGCTTTAACCCGTACAACGACTTAAGCAACTTACACGCCTTGTTAGTTCCATTGGTATCGAATCCTTGGGGAACTTTCATGTAGACATCCTCATCCAAATCCCCGTGTAAGAAGGCATTGTTTACGTCTAATTGTTCAATAAACCACTTCTTTGCCACTGCCACGGCCAACAAGCATCTCACACTCGTCATTTTTGCTACCGGAGCGTAAGTTTCGTGGTAATCTACCCCTTCCACTTGAGTAAACCCTTGCGCCACTAGTCGAGCCTTGTATCTTTCTATGCTTCCATCCGCCTTGTACTTAACTTTGTAAACCCATTTGCATCCAATGGGTTTCTTCCCTTTTGGTAAATCCACAATTTGCCAAGTTCCATTGTTTTCAAGTGCTTTAATTTCGTTTCTCATCGCCTCTCGCCAATTCTCGTCTTTTGCCGCTTCATGGTAAAATTTGGGCTCTTTTATGGCATCGATCTTTACCATGTATGACCTGTGTTCGTTAGTAAAACAATTGCTAATAACGTAATTTACCATAGGGTAACGAGTACCTGTCTTAGGAGGCAGTGATTCGGTCGAGTGAACATTGTCGATGGGGTTTATGACTCGCGTGGATTTACAGTAATAGTCACGTTTCCAGACCGGTTCGAACCGTTCCCTTGCACCTCTGCCAACTCGTTCTCCTTCGACATTCTCCTGCCCACTCACTCCAATTTTGTGTTCTTCACGGTCAGAAGCGTTCACAGGGATTCCAATTTCGCCTGAGTCAGACGTAGTACTAATAGTAATATTATCGGGTGCGGGATTGTCTGCTGCACTATCTACCCCTGCCACGTTCTGTCCGTCACTCCCCCTGCCTTCAATATCCCATACACTCATCTCACTTGACTCTTTTTCCCAATTTTCAGATTCCCGTGAATGAGTATGTATGTTGGTGGGAGAATTAAACAATAAATCATTTTTGTCCTTATTACCGTCACGGATGTTTTCGAAAGGAAAAACGTGTTCATAAAAATTGACATCACGTGAAGCAAAAACTTTCTTATCTCGCAAGTCGTACACCTTCCAACCTTTTTTATTGTGAGGGTATCCTATAAACATACACCGCTTCCCCCTCTCGTCAAACTTGTCTCGAGGCTTGTCTTTGTTATGAACGTAGCAAAGACATCCTAGGACTCTTATATTGCTTAAATCTGGTTTTGTACCATACAACAATTCATACGGTGTTCGTCCCTCAAGTAAACGTGTAGGTGTTCGGTTAATAAGATAAGCTGCCGTCAAAGCACACTCGCCCCAAAAATAGACAGGTAAATTGGCTTGAAACCGTAAAGCCCTTGCCTTCTCTAAAATGTGTCTATGTTTTCGTTCAACCCTCCCATTTTGTTGTGGTGTATCGGTATTGCTAGTCCGAAATATTATTCCCTTTTCCTCATAATAATATCTCATAGGACCCGACAACAACTCCGTCCCATTGTCACTCTGAATGATTTTTACTTCTTTGTTAAATTGGGTTCGGGTCATTTGGCAAAAAACTCGCAACAATTCTCCTGCCTCACTTTTCTCTTTCATTAAATATACCCAAACCGCTCTACTGTAATCATCTACGATGGTCAAGAAGTAATGAGCCTTCGATAAACTAGCAACACGATACTTACCCCATATATCGCAGTGAATAAGACCGAATAAAACATTGCATTTTTTATTGTTCAAATCAAAGGTTAAACGAGTTTGTTTGGCACGACAACAAGGATCGCACACATAGCTAGAATCCAAAGCCAAGGTTTCATTAACTAAAGGAGAAAAACGTGATAAAATGCTATTCGACGGATGGCCTAACCGCTTGTGCCAAAGACTAGCATCCACCTTCTTCACTGTCTTAGCCACGAGTTGCTGTTGCGACAATCCACGGAAGACATACACCCCATGTTGATTTTCACTCTTCCCAATCACCGTCCTCGTAGACCGGTCCTGCATGACACAATGATCAGAATGAAACGTTAAAGAGCAATTATTTTCCTTTATTAACTGTTGTACAGAAATCAGATTGCAAGTTAACGACGGAACAAACAAAACATCTTTTAGCACTAGATTATTTCCGAGTCTGACTTCACCGTGTTCTTGCGCCTCTATATTTCGTCCGTCTGGCAGACCAACCAAAGATTTACCTTCCTTTCGAATGTTAATTAAACACTCACGTACTCCGGTCATGTGGTGTGAACAACCACTATCAATAAGCCATTCATGATCAACTTGAACATTCATACCTGAATTTTTATCAATACCTTCTGCGCTCGGTGCTAAGAGTGAACGAAGCTTTACAATTTCTTCTTCTGTAAAGGGAATGTTCATGTTTTTGTGTTCATTGTCCTTCGAACCCGTTCCGACCGCATTTGCACGGTGGTGACTCGATTGACCGCGTTCTTCCCCACGGTTGCTGCTCCTGTTTCCGAGACCTCTACCTCCTCTTCGTGCTCTCCCTCTGCCCCGAGCCTTGATGGTTTCATACCCATGTTTTTCATAACAAATGTCTTCTGTGTGATAGAACTTTCCACAATGAGTGCACTGTGGTGGTTCATCCTCCCTGTTTTCGCCTCGAACGAATCCACCACGAACATTTCTGCCTGGACCGTTATGTTTCACTGTCATTGCCGCTTCATTTTTTTCTTCTGTGATGCGTGTGACTGCAACATGTCGTTCTTCACGGAGGACTAAAGCATAGGCTCTAGACATAGTGGTAATCGGATCTTCCATCAACAAATTTGTACGTAAATTGCTATACAAATTTCGGTCAAGACCCATCAAAAATTGATGGACTTTCTCCTCGTCACGTTCCTTCGCCAAGGATGCCGCTGCACCACAGGTACATTGTGAGACTTTGCTATAATTTGCTAGTTCATCCCAAATCGTTTTCAATCGAGTATAGTATTCGACAACGGATTCACGCCCTTGCTTGCACTCGCTCAAATCACCTCTTAATTGATGAACTCGAGGTGCATTCCCGGCCGAATAACGATCTCGCAACTCTGCCCAAATATCTGCTATTGGGGCAGTGAATGCGATGCTAGCGTGTAACTTTGGTTCGATAACATTTCGAAGCCATGCTTTCAACATGGCATTACATTGTTTCCACGCCACCATCTCTATGTTATCGTCTCCTTCATCTCCTGTCGGTTTTTTAAAGGTTCCTTCAACAATGGCCAGTTTATGCTTCGCATCAAGACCGTTCTTAACTGCGTCAGCCCATAAATCATAATTCTCGCCATTAAAAATTATTTGAGTGAGCGATAAGCTCGGATTATCCGACGGATGAAGATAGAGAGGTGAACTTATGGGAATTGATTTCATCTTCTTTGTTTGTGAGTTTTGTTGTGGATTTATTTGTGGAATGTCGTCTCCCGACATTAACAGGATCGAAAAAATTTCTCTGATACCATGAGAAACAATGAAGAAGATGAATTGTTGAGGTCAAACTCAATGAATTTTATTTGATATGGCTAAAACGTATATATACAAACATATGACTCTATACTTACTGCTTTCATAACGTAAAACTCCCCTAATTAAACCCTATCATAACTGCTAATTACTCTCCTACCATAACTACAATATTCAAAAAAATAAATTCAGAATAATAATATTAAATGTAGAATATTAACCATATTGATTAATATCCTTAATATTCTTTTACATGTTAACTACTCTAATAGTACAGTTAACACTAATGACATCACTAAACCACCAATAATTGTTTTGTTAGTTTTGTTAGTGACACATTAGGTATCACAGATATTCCTAACCAGGCGTCTTGTGTCCACCTAGGGACGAAACTTGGTCTTAAAAAATTTATTCAAGGTGAAACGACTAGAGTATATTAATAGAAGGTCTCGTTATACTATAAATTTATTCCCCGGATTCGAACATAGGATCAGTTGGAGTATATTTGTCACTTACTGCCACTATGTTACTAAGAGATCAATGAAAAATTTTCTCCTTATATTTTACTTATTCTGTTAAAGCTTACTCGGGCCATGGCCCATCTGGTTTGGGAATAGCTTCGTCCTTGTGTCCAACGTTGGGTTACGCCTCGGACACACGCCGAAACATGTTACTATAATTTAGACGAGGAGTGAAATGTCGAAAGAGATTGATTAGAAAATGAAGTTGGGTTAGAAAATGAAGCACTGCGGGCCATGGCACGCAACAGGCACGCCGGCCCGGTACGACCTGCCCGGTCTGAGGCACGTTGGGCTTTATTCTTATATAATTCTTATTCTCAATTTCTCTTCTACTTATCTTAAATTCTTAATTCTTATATAATTCTTAAAATTATACAATAACAATATAACTTATAAACATATAAAAATTTTATATAAAATAATTCGTAATATAAATAATTAGTTATTTGGGTTTGTTGAATCGGAAATTCGGAAGTTCAACCAAAAGTAATTACTAATTAATATAGTTTCTTAATCGTTTTATTGTATTTTTAATTAAATAAACTTGTATCGTTTCATACTTTTTTTAATAAAAGATTGAGGTATTTTTTTTAACATCGTTTCTTAATCGTTTAATAACAAATTCTATTTTTTCATCGTTTCTTAATTATTTGATTAAATCGAATACATTAAAAATACAATAAAACAAGTGAACAAGTAAAAAGAATTGTTTTTTAAAAAAAAATATGAAGCACGCGGGCTGGCCCATGAACATGGCACGACCGGCCCATGGGCCAGGCACGGCACCGCACGCAAATCCACCGTGCCATGGGCGGGCCGCGACTGGGCTTTCAGTCACCGGGCCAGGCACGACACGGCACGGTGGGCCAAAAAGCACGGCACGAACGGGTCATTTTATAGGTTTCGGCACGGTGGGCCGGCACGCGGGCCGGCCCGGCACGGCCCATTGCGAACTCTAGGCACGACCCTTAAATAACTCTTCTAAGGCTACACCATTAATCCCTTTAAACCACTAAAGGCATAATCTTTGATCAATTTCTCCAAGGTTACATCGTAGCTTCTTTCAATACGCATCCATCATTATAATCGATTCTTATTCCTCAAACGTAGCAGCCTAATTGAAATCAAACCCAATCTTAAAAGTCAAGTAATAGTAAATTATTTCAATCATCCATATATCATCATTAGCATCCCCGGTATATTCCTCCAAATTCATTTCATAAATTCTAATACCGAATTGTTACTCTTAAAGCAACACGGTTCAATCCATCAGCTCTCACGTCTCAAGTATAATTCCCAAGGTTAAGTTCCACCGAAAGCCACATATACAACTCAATATTTAAACCTAGAATTTCACCAACCAATCTCACTCACCAACAAGTAAACCCTTAAATACTCGGGGTACCAAAATATGTCTTACTACGCTTCCTAGGCTTTCCAATTAATAACATATCTCAAAATTGGGGTAAGGGTTATCTCCAACTAGTTCCTCAAAATCCAACCAAATTAAATTAGGCTACCTGCGAAGCGTCATTGGAAGAGGCAAGTAACAAGGATAAAGTCAAGTCAGAAAGTCACGAAAGTATTTTCTGAGATAAGATAAAAGAGAGTTAAAGAAGAGACGATATGCATCAAGAGATCAAGAAGAAGGTGATGTATAAATAACGAGGAACATCTTCGATGACGGAGAATAATTCTCCAAAGACAACATAAGTGTTCCATTTCCGGTAGTAAACAGTAGTAGACACAAGTCTTAATTATCGTAAAATTAATTAATTTTAATATCGCATATTAAAACTTATTTTGTTTATATATCGTATATTCATAAAAATAAATTACTTATAAATATAACATTTATATTTATTTAGAATTAACATTTAATTCATTTCTCCTAATAATCATTTAATCGTATTAAATAATTATTCATATTATTTCCATGACTAATTTTTAGTCAAATTAGACATCAATGTAATATATCAGTATATTATCACATTTCTTGGAACCATCCTATAGGTGTGACCGATATGGACCCACTAATCACCGTCATCAGTATGACAGTAACGTCAAACTTCTAACAAAGTCAACCGTTACTGATTTACGTTAATTAGTTGATAAATATACAAAGTATCCTTTTGTGATCCTGTAAGAGATTTAGATTGTAGTCACACTAACAGTGCAGGGCACATGCTTCAACATAGGCGGTCCACTCGAGTGAGTGCCACCGAGTGTAGCCTTAGGGAACCTTGAACCAGCAAGTGGAGATCCACTCGATCAAGTGAAGTGTCACTCGGTCGAGTAGAGATCCACTCAACCGAGTGAAGTTCCACTTGATCGAGTGGAGTTGAGCAGAATGCGGGTTTAAGTTCTTTTCCCCAATTTCATTTAATTTCTTTAACTCTTCTCCTTCTCTTTAAATTGTTACCCTTCTCGCTAAAACTCTCCCAAATACATTTAATGGTGATTTAAGCTTGGATTTAAGATGGAAAATCTTCTCTTATACCCGATCTACCTTGGTGAGTCGATTTTATACTTTGTTCTTACCTTTCTAACAAACCCTAAATTTGGGAGGGGGGTTGTGGTCGGTGTTTAATTAGTCATTTTGTTAGTTGAATTAATGAGCCCTAATGAGAGGTTATTGGTTGTATTAGAATATAGGATACTCACTGACGGTCTTATGTGAATGTTATAGGATGTGACAGTCTTGCGAGATGGAATCTTGTCGGAATGGATTTAGCTTGCGGATATGCTATAAGGCAGGTTAATCCTACTCGGTTTCAATATTCTATGCATTTCATTTAGCGTAATCGATGTTGGTTATCTTACATGATTAGTGTAGGTGATTATGGCATGATTAATGTTAATGGTAATGAACAAGGAATCACTAATAATGATTAAGTAGTTAATGAAAGTAATTAATGACTATGCTAGATGAGCTATTGAGTATACATGACATGAAATACATAATAGGCAAGTTGAGCATGAACATGTGTATGTTCGTTGCTCATATCGTATAATGAGTCGGAATTCAAATGGTTATGTTTTGTCATGCATTTATCGTGCTTATGCATATTGATATTGGTGATGGATTATCGTTGGGTATTATTGTGGAGACGGAAGACGGTTGAGAGACCGTCTTCTGCTTGATTTGCCTCTTGGAGCTTCCCACTCCAAGAGGAATGTGTACATTAATGTCTCGAGTTTGGAGGGGAACGTGTGGTTGAGACACGTTGCCTGGCAGGTAGACCTGTCAAAATCTAACCCGACCCGAAAACCGACTGTAACCCGACCCGTAAGTAACCCGTAAATCACCCGATTTTCTCAACCCGAACCCGAAAGATACCCGAACCCGTTTTGACCCGTAAACAACGGGTCAAAACCCGACCCGCAACGGGTTGACCGTTGGGTCAAGCTAAGATAATATATCATTTCTAAAATATACAATGTCATATATGTACGTATTGATGACTTATAAATTTTCGACGAAAAATATTTATATATATTTTGTATGTCACGTCATCACCTCAAATAACATGCCACGTCATCACCTCAAAGTGTGTGTCACACCGTCACTTAGCTTTAACTGTAGTACGTCGAATTGCATTCCATGTCATCTCCGTCAGCTCATCACCTCGTACCACATGCCACGTCATCACATCAAAATGTGTGTCACGTCGTCACTTTTAGTTTAGTACATCAAATTACATTCCACGTTAGCAGTGTCACCCTATTATTTCGATTGATCACATGTCACGTCATCACATCGAAATGTGTGCGACACTGTCACTTACACTTTATTCCCCATCATCATCGTCACTCATCACCTAGGACCACATGTCACATCATCGCCTCGAAATTTGTATCATATCATCACTTTCGTCGTAATACATCCAACTGAACCGCACTTCGTGTCCAACGCTTCCACCTCATCACCTCTTATCACATGTCACGTCATCATTGTTATCTTATTTGAGTCTCATTATCGTATTTATCGAGTTCGTGAGGGTGATGATGACGATAACGACGGTGATGTTGGTGGTGATGGCGAAAATGGTGACAATTAATTTGACTAAGACGAGCAAGAAGATAGAAAACGTATAAAATGTTAGAATTACGATGAAAAATAAGTTTTAAAAAATACGAGGAAAAGATGTGACTGACCCGTATTTTTACCCGAACCCGACCCGGAACCCGTATAGACTTGACTCGTATTTTACCCGACCCGAAATACATCCGACCCGTATTTTACCCGAACCCGTATCTACCCAACCTGTAACCCGCCCGTTCAACCCGTTTGACAGGTCTACTGGCAGGGGACCACGAGTAGCGCTCGGGCCGGGTGTCTTGGACGTGTTTTTGACACCTTGTGTTGTGAGTACGGATTGACATGTTCTGGTACTCGGGATTGAGGCGATATGTAGGGTACGGCTGAGCGTGTCCCGGTACCGTAAGGTAAGATATGTGATGATTGCTAGTATCGAGTATCATAATCATATCGTATTGCATTTCATTTCATTTACATTGCATGTTTTATATGTGGAAGTATGTTCAAAATGACGTATTTGGTGTTGTTTATTCATCACCATTTCCGGGGTGACCTGTGTTGATCCATATGGCGAAAGGGCGAACGCTAGTGAGACAGGGAGAAGACTGGCTATTTCCAATCATATGGGGAGCAAGTTATGTCAGGTTAGCTTGGTTAGCACGCAGGAGTTAGACGAGTATGGACGGTTACCGAGTCGTGTATGATAGTTAGAGGTGTAGTTAGTCTTAAATTATATTTTCGTTTATTTATTGAGTTTGTATCTCCGAATCTACTATCTCGGAAAACCGAGATGGTAATGCTTCGATTATTTTGACCACCGGCTTAACCCAACTAATAATCGAAAGTACGTACAATTTATCAAAATATAAAGAATGTACCGAATAAAGGGGAGTAATTTATTTGATCATAGGAATAATGAAGCCCGGGATGATTTGTTTGAATATCATTTATATTTTGCTACTCTTTTGGTCCCCTTAACAATGTCGACTACAAAAGTTGAAATTAGACATGTGTTGGGATGGTGACTATTGAAGAAGTTATGTTACGCCAAATGTACATCTTGCATGTGCTGTTGGGGTACACTACTTTCAAAGTGTAACTGTGTAAGTGGAAGCCAACTTCATCTCTAAATACATTAACTACTACTGCCTCTTTCTAATCTCTTAAATTGCCTCCAACTCTCAATATCTTAGTTGATATTGTGAGGAATTCTACAGATTTTATATTCAAATTCGGAAGTCTAATGTATGCATAATTCATGGGTTGAAGCTTAGAAATTTCATGCCGTACTTGCTAATCCCTAATACAAAATTACCTACAAAGACTAAAAATAAACAATAAGTCTTCGGGTTATCCGTCGGATCGAATAACACTCATATAGGTCCAACAACTCGAACTCGAACGTATAATTGACTCGAACAAATTAGAAGCAACTAAATACTCTACTTTCTCACAAGTAAAACAAATTAAAGAATAATGTAGAAAAAGAAATTCATATGTATAACATTGGAATTCTTGCATCTCATGAAAATTACATCAGATGAAATTCCAGAAAACCATAATGTGGAGTACTTCGTATTATGTATCTTAACCAAAAATAAATAAAAAGGAAACATTAATTTGAATTTCTTCAAATCTTGGCATCATCAATCTTCTTATTATTATCATTATTAATCCAATCAGAATCTTTGTTATCATTCAACAAAGAAACCTTGTTTTCTTCATCATCAACCCCTTTACCCTCTTCCTTCTTCTGTGCTTCTTCAGCTTTCAATTTCTGTAATCCCAGACCTTTATAATACAAAACCCCAATGAAAGCCAATACATACCCCAACAAGTTTAAGCTAGTAACAGTATCCTTAATTACAGACCATGAGAATGCAATCAACAACCAATCCTTAACAACACCTGCAACATTCATCGTCAATGCCGATGTCTTTCCAACTAAAAGAAATACTGCTAAATTCAACCCGAATGCACATAAACAATTCGATCCGAATATCGTGAAATCAACCTCGAAGCTGGTAGTTTTCTGCATTAATATCGGAAATTCGACTAAAAACCAAGGAATTGTTAGTGATACGAAACAGGCTGGTGCAACATAGTATAAGCTTGTTACTGGGTTTAGGTTGATTCCTTTACTTTTTAACAACATATCAACTAAAACCAACCTTGTTGATTCAAAAACAAGTGCAGCTAACTGCAGTAAAACCCCAAAAAGATCAAATCTAGCTTCACCATATGCGGCAATGGCGACACCGAAAGAAATAACCATCATATTCATCATGATCTTCCCTTCAAAAGCCTTGGTTTTGAATAAGACATTAAGGGTGTATACCATGACTGGCATCAATGCTTTGAGCATTTGAATGAATGAAACGGATAGATAAATATAAGCTGAATTTGAAGACCAGAGTGAAAGTGCATATAATACACCAATTGGTAAAACGGATGATATATAATATGATCTGGACATGTTTGCAGGTTCACATACTTCGAATACTCTAACTAATAAGAAAGCAAGGATTGATGAAAAACCCATGTGAATCATTGTTAGAGATAACGGAAAAGGCCAATTATAGAGCTTTTTATCAAGAATGTATTTGTTGTATATGATTACACTTCCTGATAATAAGATCCATATTGATACATATGTGTATGTTAGTATGATTTTCCTGATTATTGTTTTGCTCAATGCAGGATTTTTGTTGTTGTTTCCTGTTTTTTCACCCATGTTCTTGTTGTTAATGGTTTCTTTCTCTGTTTTGTGTTTTTGGGTGATTTGCATGGTGGTTTTGGTAAGGTTTTAATGGAGTTTTTTCTGAAGGAGAGGTGTCAAAGTTGTAGGAAGACAAGAGGCTTTTGTACAGACAGAGAAGAATGCAATATGGGGTTTAGGAGAGAGTTGGATCTTAGATGAGATTGAGGTATATACTAATAGTATACTCCGTATGTTAAATTGATTAGGTTTCTAAGTGGAATTTGTGTAATAATAGTACTCCCTATGTTAAATTGATTAGGTTTAAGAGGTGTGATTAATAATGGATTATTGGGAGTAGATAGAATTATTGTGAACATTGAATCCTCTTAACTTATTACGGAGTAGATTTTATTGGTGGCTTTTGTGATTTGTCCTTCATAAGGGAGTTAATGAGTGTACGGCGGGGAAGTGGCAAATAAGCCTTATATGTTTATTTACTAGTATTTTTGCCCGTGCAATGCACGGATACAAATTAATTTTGTGGTATTCATAAAATATTCATCAGGTAAATCAAAAGTAAATCATAAGACTTTTTTTTATATAAAAATAGTATTAGTTCATTATATACATGTGTTTGTTAATAAAACGATTAATTGATAGAAATACTCCGAATTATGAGTTAACTGCTCAAAATACTTTAAACTTTATTTTAACTACCAATATAACCAACTAATGTCCTCATTTGCTTTGAATGGAATTTGTTGTTTTGTTAACTTATTGTAACATATTTTAATGGTGTGATTACGTGAATAAATTAACAGAGAAGTAAAAAGAAAAAGACGGGTTAAGGAAGGGTTAGAAAATTCTTTACTTACTTAGCAAGTAGCAGGTCATACGGAGTATATTATAATAAAAGCGAATGAGAGCATTAGTTGATTTTATTGGTAGTTAAAATAGAGTTTGGAGTACTTTGAGCAGGACAATCATAGTTCATAGTATTCTTATCAATTAATCCTTAATAAAATTACCTCATTTATATTCATTTCCGTCATTAATGTTACCACCAACTCGCCACAATCATCTACAGTACCACACGAAAGAACCCTTCAAACCACTACTCTTACTCTTCAAACAACACATGAAATAATTCACAAACCAAAGCCACGCCTACTAACATATCATGAAATTAATCATCAAATGCGATTTAGTCATCTTTATTGTTACCTCAAACAACCATCTAACTCATCATCGACACTCTTTCCTAGCTTCCAATACACACCTAAAATATTTAAGTCACCCCTCCTTCACGAAACACCCGGAGTTATCCATCAATGTTAGCTCTACCTTTGAAAAGTTCATCCATCTATCAGAAGCCTAGCCAACTTCTGCTTTTAGAACCGATCTTGTTTGAATGAGAAATCCTTGATAGGGAAAACAAAAACATGCAATTTTTTTGTTGTTTAACAAAAGAGGTATGAGAGAAGTTTTAAGGAATGAACGGTGGATGCAACACTCGAAATGTTACATTGAAATTGCGTGTAAAATTCAAACCACGATGTTTTTTTAATCACCAAGAAAAAAAGTAACCTAGTTAAACGTTAACAATACTATATTGACATGATATTTATTAACATTTGGTTACTTATTTTTGTGTTTCACAAGAAAAATAAAATAAAATTGAGTTTTCATACATGATATTTCAGATATTTTTATCTTACTTTTATTGCATCTATGCCTAAGTCATTTACACATAATACAACCATGAAATAAATTCATCTACTTCATTAGTTTCTTGCTACATACCCCCCACCCCCATTTCCCAAACCATTCTGGCATTGTCCGTACCCTTTTCACTCAACTAACCAACTTGATCATCATAATTAACCGTATGCGCATCACTGAACAACCCCATTGTATCTATATTTACTTGTACGTCGGAAAATAACTAAATTCTCAAGACACTTACCTCCTACCTCCAGACCTATCTCTACCGCGATATAATACTGACATGACATATATGTTCTTAATTCTTAACCAATGTTCCCACATTCTATTTTTGTACAATTTAATCCAATGTTTTTCTTCCATACTTGGTAAAATAATTGACATAAATATCTTCTATTTCTTGTATTTACAATGTTATCATTGCAAATTTGTAACTGCAACTCCACATTACGACATCTTTTTATATACACCCCTCAATATTTTCAAGAATACTCCCACAAAAAACACTATAACATCATTCCCGTTAAAAATTATCCCCGGCCCAATGGTGCATTCAATAGGACTGAAGAGAGTATATAACATTTGATTGTTTAGTTTTGAGTCTAACAAAGAAACAAAATTGAGTTTATACACGTGGTATTTTAAATGTTTTTAGCCTGTATTTATATATTTGCCGGTTCTTTTCTCATATAATACACATTTTCAAATAAAATTTATTCATTTATCTTCTCCAATCAATATCTCACGTTATCCACTTTTTCACAAATTCAACCCTTTCCACCCGATTAACCAACCAAACCCATTAGAATCAACCTTAACCATATTCATATCCCTAAACAACTCAACCCTACATATGAATATATTTTTATATCTTCTAAATCACACTCGTAAACGTCAAGGAGTAACCCTAGCATTGAAGTACCCTTCTCACCCATTTAACCAACTTAACCATTAAAATCAATTGTAAAATGTATCCCTGGAAACCTCAACCTACCGACATTTATTTGTACTACTCTCATACTCTTCAACGTCGTGAAGTAACCCTACCCTCGAGACACTTACCTCCTCTCTCAAAACCTATTTACCCCCACCGCTCAAAACAATAGATATATCTAATGTAAAATCAAATCCCGCCCTATAACAATCAAAGTTGAGTATGTATAGATGTTACTTTAGAGATTTTTAAGCTCATTTCATAACATATGTGTCTCTGTTATTATCACATAAAATAGAATTGTGAAATAAAATTTATCTACCTATGTGCTTGCTCAGCTGTCTAATCATTTTGTAGTGCATACGCAACTTTTTTCGACACCGTTTAGATATTCGTCATACCCTTCTCGCATAACTACCCAACTTGACTAACATAATCAATCGTATCCATGAACACTTTTAAACGTCGAAGAGTAACTCTATCCCCTAAAATACTTACCTCCTCGCTCGAGATCTATTTATCGCTATCCCTAAACAAATGGACACATACAATTTAAAATCAACCACTACCCTATAAAACAATGTCACACTGTAAATAATAAGTTGAAAATATGGAGGAAAAAAAGAATACGGACTATAATAAACTATAATCTAATACTAATTAAAAAATATTTTTGATTTTTTACGACTTATTATTCTATCCATCTCGGAAACACCGTTTATTTGTCATTACTATGTTGTATGAATACCTTCTAATACTCACTTGCATTTCATCTCATCGACACAATTATGCCGTTTAACTCAGATCACCTACATCATTATGTTCTTTAATATCTATATATTTATATTTATATTTATACTCCTTAAATCGTAACTTGACAACTCAACTAACCAACTTGATCATCAGAATCATAAAATTGTATTCTTGAACATCTCTGACCAATTTGCTTGTACTACTCAAATAATATTCTTAAACGTCGGAGAGCAACCCTACACCTGAAGACACTTACCGACCTCCTCCCTCAAAACCTATCTACCTCTGCCTCCGTAAAAAAATATGTCATTTTATAACACAATGTCTCATCGTTAAATAATAATTAAGGTGAAAATATGTAGGAATAAATATTGTTATTTATGAAATATCTTTCAAAACCCATTTAAAACACATGTCATCCACACAATTATTTCACTTCACGCACCTATCTACATCATTATTGTGGTCTTGAATATTTATATTTATACTAATTAAATCCAAATTTGACATTTTTGGGGTTTCTCTAAAGTATATTATGTTTGACATTTATCTTATTTTCTTTTACTTAATTAAAGAAATTATCTCATTTCTTTCGCACAATTAAGTACGAAAGTGCAAAATATTCACTTGAATATTAGTGCTACTCTTGTACCAAAAAATAGTAGTGATGCTCTTAATTTGGTCGAATATGATTGATCGCAAATGTTCCTTTTAGGTAGGAATTTGTTCATACTTAAATATTTAACTAATTTCATTTATTAGTTCCACATTTTTAATTAAGATGGAGGTATTCATTTTAAGTTTGAAGGGTCTAGTAATATGGAAAAGATAAAAAACATAATGTATAAGAAAAAGTAAAAGATTTGTCTTATTACTCTTATATCCCCGTGAGACTATTTTGACTCATTTTAATGTTAAGACGAAGACAAACTAAGTTAGTTCTTTTTTACGCTTTCCCATTTTCATTTTTTTTATAGAAACGCTGAATAATATTAATAACCTTAAATAGAAAGGATATAAATATTAAAGAATAATGTTCTAAGATAGGAAAATTGTAAAAAAATCAATTATTCTAATTCATTCCCGATTTTCATTTTTAATAAAAACGTTGAATAAAGTTAATAAACTTAAATAGTAAGTATATAAATATTAAATAATAATAATAATGTTCTAATCTAATAGGAAAATTTTAAATAATCAGCTATTTTTTTTATTTTTTTAAATCTGGTAGAAAAGTTGTAAATAATTGATTATTTTCTTATTTTCTAATTCTAATAGGAAAATTATAAATAAATTATTATCTAAACACTATTTACTAATTTTCTAATTCTAATAGAAAAATTGTAAATAATTAATTATCTCCTAATTCTAGTAGAAAAATTGTAAATAAATCATTATTTATAAATAAGTGTTTTATAAAAGGTGGAGACTGCCACGTGTTTAGAAAAAAGCTTCCTTTAAATATATATATAAATATATTAATTATGTGCAAATTACCCCCTCAATTTTCAATACGTGCAAATTAACCGCATAATTTCATCATTTGGTGCAATTCAGTTATATTATTAGACTTTATAACTTAAAACATAAAAACAGAATTAACATGATTATTAATTTGTGAAAATTCAAATCTACCCTTCGTTTTATCACCTACCATACCACCACCTTTGTACCACCACACCAAGATCTTCACCACCTATAACCACCATAAGCATGGGATTTTCTCAAATCCACCATCAACCACCACAACAAGTTTGACACACTCCACCTCCGATCGTCCTTGCTACTACTAAACTGACTAAGTTACATCCTCGGTGTTGGATGACATGTGCCTTAGGTCGACATCGCGCGAGTCAGGGTAGTGCGCCGGTGAAACTGGGTTATTTCCGTGTCGTGGGTTGAAGAGGGTGTCACGTGGTGGTAGTGGTGGTTCACCGTTCACGTAGTGGTGTTGGAGGTTTGAGTGAGAGAATATGTGCAGGGGTAGATTGGTCAATTAACTAAATTTTTCTTACAAAAATGAAAGAAACTAAATAAGAAATAAATAAGAGAAGGGAGAAATCTGGTGAATTAATTAAATGAGGCCAAATTGCACCAATTGCTAAACATACGGGGTTAATTTGCACATAATAAAAATTGTGGGGTTTATTTGCACATATGAGTAAACGTATGAGGCTTATTTGCCACTTCCCCGTGAGTTACGGAGTTGTGGCTTTTTTCTTCCTCTATTCTGTTGAATTCTATACATTTCACTTTTTTGACAATATTTACAAGTCGATATCTTCGATATAACTTCTAATACATAGAGCATAAAAATAGTCATGTTAGATATTGTTAAAGTTGTCTTACCGAGTGTATTGTGAATATCAAATTTTTATAATTTTTATTAATATGTAACTAAAGATATTAACAAAACAAAACGGGTATTGACAAACGTGAATAAAGCAAATGTATAAAATCCATTGAAATGGAAGAAATAGTACTTATGAAAATTATTCTAGAACTATACAGCCAGTTATATATATATCTGGTAATATAGATTTGAAATTTAATGGTATAAATATTTGAGTTTATATGTCATTTCATGAAATTTATTTAAAAAATTGAAGCACTTTTACAAAAAAATTGAACTCAAAAAAATTATTTGTTATAGTGTAGTAACTATATTGGACATAGTGGTATATCCAATAGAGATGAAATAAGTAAGCATCACACCAAACTCATTTGGTTATATATGAACTAGAATGCATGATGATAAGAATTTAGAATATCGGAGGTAAGTGTCCAAGTTCCTCGTAAAAAAAGGGAAGAATAGATAAAAAATTTAATCATTAATTAGTTTTGAGATAAAACTAGAGCTGATCAAATGGCCAGTTCCCAAAAGCCCGACCCGATTCGATCCTCTTTTTCCGGGTTTGGGCTAAACTCCGGGCCCCATAAAAGCCCAAAGCCCGATACAGGCGGCCCACGAGAAAAATTGGGCTGAAATTGGGCTTAACTCTCGGCCTCAAAAAGCCCAAAGCCTGCCCCAATTTTAATAGTTCGTATAATGTGTAGTTGTGTATACTTTATAAGTAAGCAAAAGGTCAAAAACCGTTGATTATTAATAAGCTACTACCTACGGTCAAGTTCTATATTCAGGTCATCAATATCAAGTTTGGGTTCATTTGACTTGGAATTATGGATTAGAATTTGCTAAAACCTTGTTTTAAGTCTTTTTTAGTTGTATTTTTTTTCAATGTGCACTTTTTGTCTCTTTCATATTTTGAAGGTGTCACGAGTCGTAAGGGCCAAAAAAGCCCGATCTAGCCCGATGGCTCATTTGAGCCCGCAAGAGTTGTATTTGGGCTAAAGAAAAATGCCCATTGACTTGGCCCAGCCCGGCCCAAACCCAATGAATGAATTGTTTTTAACATGTCAGTCCGGCGCAAATCTTATTTAGCCCGGCCAATGATCAACTCTAGATAAAACATACCCAAAATTATATATCTTTAATTTTTGGTATGATCTTTCGTGAATTAATAAATAAGGTGTCCTAATTCAAGTAGCCTTACATACTACGCATTGAATATTGACTACTATGTTTGATGTAAACTAGAGTGACATTTTATATGATACTTGTAGTTTTGTCTATTATGTGCGAATGTGCCCAAAATCGTTGGAAAGCTACGGAGTAATTGATTTGATGAACATTAAACGCATGTAAGGACCGTCGGAGGATGAATCCAATAGTCATGATAGGCGATTACGTACAACCATTGTGGCCTAGAAGACCATATAAGCCGTCGGCCAATTACATATCCCTTGCGAGTATTAACTAAAGCAATAATTAGGGAGCTCTCTCGTTTAATCTCAGAATTTATTGTTGATGTGTCAACTATTTTTATCATAATCCGGATTTGATCTTAAAATTTTACCGTTTTATTATTCAAAGCTGCTTGTTTAATCCTAGATCTTACGGTTTTATCATGGTTTTAGAAATTTTATGATCTTATTTATTTGAAAATTTATAGAGATAGGATCATAATACGATTCTACCGGCCGATTTCATAATAAAAATATTAATATATATTTTTATATGATGACCTCATAGAACCTAATTTTTTCGGTAAGTTGTAGTCCGGTAGAAACATGTTAGGGATCTTATCCACAGGGAGACAAAAATATCTATTTATTTATTAAAGTTTGTCTTAAGGTAACTTAATTTGGGGGGTAAGAATTGTGATTTATCTAAACTAAGACGATTAAAATAACTAAAACAATTAATAAAAAAGAGTTTAATATATAAGGATAGATAAAGAACTAGGATTTTCGGTTCACCATAGTCAATCTACGGTCAAAGGTAAAGTCAATGACTAACGAATATTCGGTCTAAAGGGTAACAAACAGGTCCTTTCGGTCAACTATTCACCCTAAAATACTACTAATTTTATTATCGCCTTAATTAGCATACTTTATTGTTCACAACAGGTCTTGCCCCTCCCTCTCATATGATCTAGGTCGGAGTGTACTGGGTTAATTAACCAATTACGTCAACTTAACTGTTTAATTGATATTAAATGTTGTGATTAAAAATTCGGACACGAAAATAAGATAGAACTGGAAGAATAATTAAGAGCGTATTAAAATCATGGCTCTCTTAAATTCTAGCATAAAAGGACTAGCTACTCATGGGAAAACTAATAACAATAATGTAAATTGAAGGTAATAAAACTAAAGAAACTATAACTAAACAAGAATTCAAGGCAAGAATTGAAAGACAAGAACTGAAATATTAATTATTAAAATAAAGAAAAGGGAAGAAATAAGACAAGCTTTGATATCCTGAAACTAAAAACGTAAACTAATGCTGAAAATATAACCGTCTTAATGCGTCTCGTAAACTGAATGCTGAAAATTGGTATCTAAAACTACCAAATTATCTCTCTATAAATAATATTTAGGGTTAATTTATAAACAATACCAATATAAGGACCCTTTTCCATAATCAGTACCAACATAATTGATAATTAATAATCACTACCAAAATATTAACTTTTTTCTAAGATAGGTACCAAGTCACGTGAAAATCCTATACTAACCTACTCGAAGAGGTCCAAAAAGCCATTATTCAAGTACAAATCTCTAGACACTCAGCTCCAAAATCATTCTCTTAGATAAAAGCACATTTTAAAGTAAGAAAAAAATAGAGTAAAACGACCACTTGGTATCTAACGTAGAAAAAAATTAATATCTTGGTACTGATTACTAATTATTAATTATGTTGGTATTGATTATGAAAAAAAGGACTAAAGTTGGTAGTGTTTATTAATTTACTCTAATATTTATTTAAACGAAATAAGGAAACTGAAAGCATAACCAAATCAAACACACACTCTAAACTAAATCTTTATTCTGTCTGCGCGGAATTAAGTCGATCGAGCATTTCTCAGTTACTCGATCGACTAATTCTGAGAAGAAAATCCTTGATCGATCATAATTATACTCGATCGACTACTTTCAAGACATAATCTACTCGATCGGCAACTTCTGAGTGCCAATTGTCCTCGGTCGATCATTTTAGCTCTCAGATCCCTCTCGACCGATTAATTTTGTACTTGATCGACAATTCCTGCAATGCTCCGCTACTTAAAATGCGATAATAGCTTCCGAAACGTCTTTACGCTTTCCGAGGTGACGATATTTCTGCTCCAAACTCTTCTATCTCCTATGTGCATGCTCAATGGACGATTTCGGGCCTGGTTTCACCACTTTTGAGTCTTTCCAACACAAATAACAAAACAAACTCAAGGTAGCCTATCGGGGGAAAATATAGCTAAAAACTATGGAAATTGCATAGAAATACGCGTCAAAGATATATAAAAGACACACATCAAATTTGTTAAGGCTAATGGCTAGATGACCAAAATAGTATAAACAAAACAAAAATAAAGGTCAAATGTCCAACTAGTAAAGAAAAAAAAAACTAAGTAAAATGGCAAAGTGGTATGAAAAAAAACTGAATGATAAATAACAAATTGGTAAATAAAAAATAAAAAATAAAAAGTTGAAAGATACGTGACAAATTGGTTGAAAAACGTTCTAGAGGACTTGGCGAATAATTAACCAACATGCAATTGGGGTAAACTCCCATATCTGAGTCGTATTTCTTGTTATACATATATTCAAAACCAGAATTTGTGAAAATTTTAGTCTTTAGTTAAAAATTGAGGAATTAGATTTGAAAACTATATGTATCAGTAGATGGGAAGTGACAAATGTTTGGTTAAGTTATTTAAATTTGAGTTGAAAATTTGTGTTTTTAAACATGAAATATTTTCAAAATGAAATATTCGTCTTGAGTTTAAAAGGGTGGGACTTAGGGAACGTTTGATTGGGAGTAATAAATAAGGGAAAAGGGAATTAAATTTAATAATAGTCTTTTTTGGTGTTTGTTTGAGACAAACAAAAGGAATGTAACTTTTTCCTTTATCCCCAACTTATTGTAACTACCCAATCCTAAAACTACTCACGTTTATTTGAACCTGCTACCGTTAACACCCTCAACAAGCCAAAAAAAGCTTTCCCCCATATAAATTCACTTCTACGCCCCTGAAAACACTAGATCTGGTGTTTTAAGAGGTTATGGTATGAATTTCGGTGGTGAGAGAAGGGATTTCGAGGCTCTAAGGAGGTGTTTATGGTGGTGGTTGGGGTTTTGATGGTGTGGTAGGTGGTAGCGCGGTAGCGATTGTAATACCCTCATTTACCAAAGAGTTTTACCAAGGTCTACCTTAGCAAATGAAAGTATTACCATCTCGGTTGCCCGAGTTAGTTCATATTGATTTGACAATAAAAGAACATATATAAATTTATTAATATAAACTTAGAACTACTGATAAATAAGTTGAGTCTCAAAACTAAGGATACAAAACTATTGATAGAGTATAACCAAAACTAAAGATCGTCTGAACTATGTGAACTTAGCGGCGACTCGCCTCCTTCAAGTTCTCAGCCAAAGCTCAGCAATCATCAAAACCTAAAAGACTACCAGCGTTGTCTCCTTATGTGCTCTACTGTGATCCATTTGATAATTACTTATTCAACGAAGCACAAGTACAACGATACAACTACATGTAATTCATACGAACAACCAACACAACTTTATCAACTCGATCTCTATAGTAACCAATATATGTCATCGCAACGAGTATTCGGGTTCCTATCGCAACAGGTAACCCACCCCAGTCGATGCCAAACAGCAGCGTGGTCATCAAATTCTCGCTCATCACAACAAGCGAACGAAAGTCATTAAAGTACACATCCGCCTTATGACGGAAGTCACAAAAGGTGAACAAGGGGTAAAACCATCTTCCGACATGGCTCACAATACCCATCTCATCACCTCCAACATCCACCATCACAACAATCACAATAATTAATCACAAAACCTCATAGACACAATTCATCTCACAATCAATCAACAACTGGACTGAGTACAAAAATCTTACCTTTTACAATCTAAGCACACATAAGGAACCATTAGCAATTGTCCACGAGATTGTCACCTACACACCATAATAACATACCATCACTATGCGCCCTAAACATAGATCCATAATTGTATAACCACAATCCCCCAATCAACCCAAGTTAGGGTTTGATACAAAAACTGATTAATAAAGAAAAATAAAGACTTACTACGCAATTGTTGACACAAAGAAATACTCCAAGATGCCCATAACAATACATCTTGCTTGGATAGTGATTAAGATGATTAGAGAGTGTTTGGAGCGTATTAAGTTTTGTAAAAATAATGACTATAAACTGTTGAATGGTTTATATATTGTAATCACCGAAATTAGAATCGTCCAAAATTGCCCTCTCCAACAGGGTACAAGCGCACTCGGCCGAGTGCTACCAATCCAACAACCACTCTAAACGACACTACAGGTGTACTCGGTCAAGTGTACTCTACTCGACCGAGTATTATTAGACATCAAAAATGAGTGATATTATAGCAATGGCGGCTGACTAGTTTTGAGGGTGAATGACAAATCATCTCGGGTGTTAATGGTGGCGCATTACTAGTGCTTATTGTGGGGTATGACATGGTGGTTATTAGTATTCTCTTTCTTAGAAAAACTAACCAAACAATAAAGTAATTTTGGGATGATCTCATTGCTTTCATTCCCTTATCCTTTTTAAATTTCATTCTCTTTCCTTTCAGATGAACCAAATGCTCCATTAATTCTCCATCATTAAATTCAAAATTAATGATTTAGAAAAAGGTTTCAATCCCTTAAAGTTTAAAAGAAGCCGTTTTCAAATTTTAAAATAAAATATTAACCTACTTTTTAAATTATTTAATTTGCTCTTAATTTAAGAACTTGTGATTTTAATTTTTAACCCCAAAGTTAATTGTTTTAGTTAGAATTTCACGCACTTGTGTAAGGTAGCAGTACGCATTAAAACAGGATTTTAAAAACCTCTACCCGCTAATATGGTTAACACAAATTCTCATTGTAGACGGAGGGTATCCGTCACAAGGAGAAGACGGATACCCTTTTGTCTCACAAAATGTTCATTTAGAGGAGAGAGGGAACCATATTGGGGGTGCCCCACCTTGTCCCCCCTATTCGTTTTGTGAGTGTCATTATCCGTCTCTCCACCCGACCCGTCACAAGCAAGACTAACTGGTTAGTTAAGTTTATGTTTGGAACCATTTACATTATTGTTGTCTCTCAAATTGCATATTCATCTTATGCAAGACATGCCGTCTAACGTTTACTATCTCATGATGCACCCACCTCCCTTTTTTGTCATTTTAACACCCCATCTTACCCGGCGAAGGTAATTCAGAGATGTTACCATCTCGGTTTCCCAATGCAGTGGAATCGGAATTACAATTGAAAAACATTTAATATAAATAACATAGTTTAGTAAATTACATAAATAAAATACAACATGTACACAAGGAAATACGACTTGTCTATACATCTAAGACATCTACCAAAAGACCAAAGCTAAACTCCGAATCCGTAGCGAGACCCAAAAATTCGATCACGACACATCTAAACCTATCAAATCAAACTACTCCCCTATAATCAGAAATATCATATGGATCGACACAGGTCACCCTGGAAATAGGTGACAATTTACACAACCAACAAACGTCAGTTTCGATAATACAATTAATCAAGAAAGACAATAGACATGAATATGAAATGCCAATATGAATGCACAATTCAAGTTTTCAATCACCACCACTCCTTAACTAACACACCGGTACCGGGACGCGCCCAGACGTACTTACAACCCAGTCACGTCACCGCAGCAACGCCCACCAAAACAGTCGGACCGATAGTCTATAAAAAGGTACTCGAAACACACATGTTGTAACACCCCAGCCCAAACCTAGGACCGGAAATGTTAGCCACGTTAGCTCGTCAGGTTATGTACTGGCCCCATAGACCAACACGAGTCCTTTCCAAGGCATTTTGTCCCCACTCATGCGCATCCCGGGAACCTTCCCAGAAGGTCACCCATGCTAAGAGTACTCCCAGCCAAGCACGTTTAACTTTGGAGTTCTTTCGCATGGATAACCATATAAGAAAGTGCACTTTGTTGATATGAGTAGTACTTTCAATCCCTTTAAGCACTAGTCATATAAGCCTATCAATGGACCTCTTCAAGAGGTTACCCCACCCGAATATCCTATTCGGTTCAATTGAGTATTACACATGTGGTATTGGGCCCGGGCGCTAACTAGATCCCCTGTCAAACTACGTGTCTCAACCACACGTGTCCCTCCATAACTCAAGTCATTAACGTTCACGTCCCTCTTGGGGTAGAAAGTCCCAAGAGGCGACTCGGGCGTAAAACAGCCTTCCAACCGCCTTTAAAGACTGATTTAATTTCTCGTGTGCTTATTGACTTACTAGTATAAATTCACGCTAATGCACGGTTTTTTAGATAGAGATATCAAAGAGTTTAATAATTACACCACTAGTACAACTCCATTTCGACTTTAATCATAAAATTTACTATTAGTAATGTTTGGTAATAGGAGGTAGAAAATAGAAGGTTTAATACTTTTATTCCTATTAAGATTGTCAGTCTATTTTTTAATTATATTATTAACTTTATTTAAAAAATATTGTTGCTATATCATTATGTGTTAAAGGCGCAATATAAACATGAAATAATGACATTTGTAATACAATAAGATAAGATATGTGTTATAATAATAATACGTATATACTCCGTATATCAGTATATGTTATATAAAACATTTATAATCAACCAAAATATATTGTTTACATAATATGGAGTAGGGATAGATATAAAGTTACAGGGAAAGGAAAAAAATACTCCCTTCACTCAATTTTATTCTTTCCATTTTAATAAAATACTACTCAAATATATTGGAGAAATGGGAAGAACACTTTTGTGTGGAGGGAGTATATAATTCGTAAGTTTTTACGTTTTAAAATAAATATATATATGAATACTATTAATTTGTAGTACAAGTTTGTATCAAAAGACGAAATAGTAAATTATTTAGAAAGCATTTACTACCGTGTTCGTGGCCGTCATGTTTAGTTTTACAAATAAATGCGTTTAATTTGTGCTCAAAATATTTTATTAATATGTTTATGTAAAATGAAAAAATATTATATTCTTTTTAAATGGAATACAGTTTACCTATTGTTTGGAATAGTAGGATTCACTTGTAAATATGATATAAAGAAAAAGTCCAATTATAAAATAATTTATTTATACAAAAAACATTAGTACGCTCTTTTTCTTTATATATTCTAATAAAAGGGGTTGATCACGTCCTACAGTAAGACATTAGAGTACTTGTAACAAGCAGATTTAATATGTTACCCTCTCGGACTCAACAAACTATTTACACTTTACTAAAATTCTCGGAAAAGAATGAAAATGTAGAAAATTATCATTGGAAAACTCAAATTTGCCAAAATAAACCAAGATGTCAAATAAATACTTGGTTACTACAAGCTGCATATTGTTTACGGACTCGAAAAGTTTCACCGGAAAGCTCAAAAATTCCGAGTGAAATGCAGTCGGCACTTACAGCATTTCAGCAGTCGTTAACTATGTTGCCTCAAAATGCTCAAGTGAAGACCAACGATAGCTGGGCTTCTTCTACAGACTTGTATTATTATTAATCTCGATATAGTTTATCGCTTGTGCCAACCCATGATGCATATCCGATTGAAAGCTCACCATGCTACCACATTCGTTCGGAGCGAGATACTATCATACTGTACTACATAGCTATGAGCAGCAGGAAACACGATTTTGAGTATTTAGTGTTCATTTTTCTGTGTTCTCCAAACTATCGAGGAAGGTAGAATACCACCAAGTTTGGCTTCCCTTGTTCACTGCCCTGTCTGCAGCTCATTCGAGTTATTCTTACATTTGATGCTTTCCTGCTGGAACTGGGACACGGGAGAAAGCGTTCTCTTTTTTTTTCGTTTTTTTTCCTCTTTTTCTTCAGGAGGCATTCCTGTCCCGAGGTCTCGCTTGTGATACTCTTCAGAGTCAATCTAACATTTGCTCTTTTTTTGTGATTTGAGACACGCTCTAAGAGGGGGGAATTCCTTCTTACAAAGCGGCATCACAGGTTTTGCTGGAGTGCCCAAAGGAGGGAACTCATATTCATCCATCAGCTGCACACTAATCACCCTACATTCACAAAATAAAACGCTCAGTTGATTAAGGAAAAGATGAGAGTAAAGAACAGATTTATACATAGAGACATTATAATCAATGGAACGAAGGAAACTGTTCCATACATTTTCTCCTCCTCTGGCTCTTCTGGAGCTTCCATAACAACGGTATTACTTAGTACTTCCAGTAAGACAGAACCATCAGAGTCTGACTGCTTGACTGTAGATCTAGGTGATGTAGGTTTGAAGCTTTTGACCTCAGTGATATCCCTAACAGGGATGGGCTTACTTCCAGGAAGAAGAGGGAATTCATCCATTGAATAATTTACCGTGCAACTGCTTTGCGAATCTAAGATGTCGGCCTCCTTTTCATCTTCCCGTTCGACTCCATCTTCTTCCAAGTTAATATCCAATTGCATGTAATGTGACTGATTGATTACAAACACAAGAAGTGGAATTAATGCTCCTTATAAGTAACAAAAGAGACGATGTCCACGAGCAACATGGGAAAAGGGATTAGCTATTCCACTATTAAACTGCATCTATCTCACATATTTGAATTGAGACACTAGATAGATTTAGGTTGTACCAAATGATTTAATGAATTTTATAAGCACAAAGGAAGTAACAATTACCAACTGAGGTATGAATGCACAGGTTCCCTTCGGCTTTCGATAAAATCCACCAAATACATCAACTGAAGATGGCGTTGTCTTTGATTTCCACTTCTCTTCATAACAAGTGTTGTTCATCCGAAATGTTCTTGAACTATCAACTGAAGAGGTTGCCCTTCTTGGTTTCCACTTCTCTCCACTGTTTAGACGTAAACCTCTAGGATCCCAAATCTCTTCTGATGTCGAATTGTTTATTTGGTGTCCTCTTCGACTATCAGAAGAAACGTGTCCTCGAATTTTCCATTTCTCTTCTAAGGAAGCAGCATGGTTTACTAGAACTCCTAGACTACCAACTGAAGATGGTGGGCTTTCCTCATCATAATATCCATTATGATCATACTGCATGGTTGGACCTGGACCTACTTCACCCCATCCATAGTTCCATAGATGACAAGTTGCTGATGTATCATAATCATCAAACCATAGATCATACTGAATTCCAGCAAGAAGATCATCGTTCTCAATTTTGCCAGCAGAAATTTCAGAGCCATATAGATGAACAGGGACTAAGACGTCCACTCGTCTGCCTTTTCCGTTTCTTTCGAGTGTATTGTTGAAAAACTTTTCAAGTCCCACGCCAATTTTTTCGCAGGGCAGCATCAAAATGTCACTCAACCTTTGAGCACCGTATGAGAGAGCACTTTTGATACGGTGAAAGTTACCTGTGGTTATATCGAGGAGAGCCATCAGAGTCGAACTATCGGAAAGTCGGAAACAACAAGAATGCATATTAACTTGACTATGTATTTTAAGTACTCCCTCCAATAGCAGATAGGGTAGGATGATACTTGATTGTCTTATTAGGGATGCCGTTGGACCAGATTTAAAGTACCTGAGCAAGTCCAAAAACAGCGAGTTCACAAAAAAAATGATAGGTTCTTTTATTTCTCGTTATTTTAAGTACTTGCTCCAATCTACAACAAATCAGGGCCACAATGATATTTTTTGTACAATAGAACCGTCATGTGACATGGTGGTTCTAATAGTTCCTTTAACTAGTGTGAAAGTAAGCAACCATGCAAGGTGGAAGGACCTTCCTAAAAATCCAATCTTGCATGAGAACCAATATATTTATTTTGCGGAGCAATATTCTATCAAATACATTTCGTATGAAAATCAAGCATTTACCTTTGCTGACACTGCGGCCTAGATTGTTGTCATCCCTAAGAGGATCCAAAATGTTAAGGAACTTTACGGGAAAAGTAGGACTTTTAGTTCCAACATCTCCCGTTGAAGGCAAAAGAGCTTCCCTAGAGCTTCTCAGAAACTCCTCTGTTAGTAGCAGCTCATCACAGTTACCCAATGAAACAACTGCAAGGGAAAGATAATTATCTTATCAACAAAATGAAGATGGAAAACTTGCATAAGTATAAGCAAATAGTATATACCTTCTATTTCGGGAAGGGAAGATATTAAGACAAGGCCATTTACCCCAATGCAATAATGTTTCCAGTCAAATGTACTGTAGTATTCTAAAAACTTGTACAAGACCTGCATTGTCCATGGCTCATGAATTCTTAACAGTGAAAAAAAAATTAAAAGACTTCACCTTATTTATAATAACTTACTGCTAGAGGACTAGGAAGGAGAGAATGAAAAAGATTGATGACATGTAAGATCATAGTTTCCAAAGCATATGTTGATATTAGACCATGGAAACCTCCAAGAAGCCGGCTCTCATAGTAGCACCATGCTTTGATTAGAATAACACTGAGCTTAAAAAGATGATCTTTACCAATAAATTGGTCAACCTGAAAAGTAATCAGAAATTCAGATAGATCTTATGATATACTCTTACGATGATGAAAGCTTGTACTTCACTAGATGACAGTTATATACTTAGATCTAGTAAAGTCTCAGTAATTGTACAGGCCATTGTTGGAATGTAAGAAACCCACATGTGCAATTCCACATTGGTGGAGTAGAGAGTTGCTCACTTTATAAGGCCTAAGGGTTATCCTCCTATATAGCTTGGTTTTAGGAAAGATGGAGTTCCCTTGGGCTTATGAAGTGGGCAGTGGGTACCCTTTCTCCTTTCGGGCCTGTCCCGTCCCCTGTCCAGTTTTAAAAGCCATGAAGGGAATAGTTAATTAATGTGCTAGGAAGTTGGACAACAGATTTGCAGGATTCTAACTAACCTGTTCGAGGAAGTACAACGCACAAAGCCCAGCTGTTTGATTGAAGGATATATCAACAGCAATATCACGCACTGTGCACTTGACAACTCGAACCTGTAGAAAAATAAAAATTGCGTATATATATTTATATATATATATATAATATAAATAGATATTATACGCAAGGATTAAGCTATATATTAATCTTATTTGGCGGTGTAAAAAATATTTATAAAAAAAACAACAAATGGCATGCGAGATCAATCAATGAAATCATAAAAAAAACAAGGAGGGTATTATGAACACATGGAGATAAAGAACAGGAACTCTATGGATGGACAGAGTATTCTAGCTGGATAAAACAGTCTGATGTAAGTTTGAAGGTGCAAAATGATGTACAAATATAGAGTTATGGACATGATTAGAGAAGTGTACAGAGGAAGCTAATAAAAAGATATCAGCACAAACAAACTCGTAACAGGATTTGCAGGTTCTTAGACCTATAGTCAGATGACTAGATGACTCAGATCAGGCCCTAGGTACCATGGTAGTAAATACGGAGTATCAGCCATTACACGCCTTGTTGGTCGTTAGTACCAAATTTCCAGTTTTCCATACTTATATCCGATATATAAAGGTGCCAAAAATAGTCATATCTAACAAATACGACCAATATTTGACTGATACTTGTGGATACTTTGCTGATACAACTACAAGACTAATAATGTAAATACTAGATCAAGTATGACTTGTATGACCCATATAATAACAAGTCGCAATAACTTAACAGATATCTTCCACATCTACTGAGAAAAAGAGTATGTTAGGAGTACCAAAAGAAATGAGATAAAAGAACGAACGATTGATGCGTAGTATGAGCAGTTACAACTTGAAAGATGGTTCATCAAATTAAAAACCGATTAAGTTCCGGGAAAAAACAAAACAAACAGCTATTTGACACGAAAGTAATTTTCTAGGCCAAAACCTCACATTTCTCAAGAATTTAGCTGCTAAAAGATAAAGCAGCTTTTTGTTCAGAATGGGGAGTTTATTTGCCCCTTGCAATAACTATAACACAAAATCACTGCTAAAAAATCCATGAGAATAAGAGTCAGTCTTAATCACTACAGGACAGAGCATGAGAACAATTACGTACATCAGTTTTGTCAGTGGCTGCATTCCATATATAATCTCAACTAGCAAACAGGATCCGCATACGCTCTGTAACTATGACATGGTACTCCTACTCCATTTATTTGATTCACTTAAGAGCAAATACATTCTCGGATAAAGGAGAACTGTTGTACATTTGTGGGAGGAGTAGCAGCCATAAATCCAGTCACAACTCACACTTAAAGAACATTGAACACTATTCTTTCTTTTGGTTCTTATATTATGCGCTACTAATTGCCTAATTGCCACCTTAGCCCTACCTTTTACTTCTTTAAGATACATAAATGGGTATTCTCGTACGATCCTGTTAAACTACAAAATTGTTGGAAAATTTAAAAGCTTAAGAAAGATTGTTACTAACTCTTACTAATACCTCGAGTACATGTACCCAATACTCCATACTCCAACATGGTATGACACTTGGACATAAACGATTCCCCTCATGACTATGAGCACCTAGGTAGCAGCAAAACGGACACGGACAAAGACATTTGACACGGCATCCATTGAAATTTAGGACACGGGACATGTTATTTAAATTTAATAAAATATACTCCGTCCTAGTCTAAGTGTTTGTTCCCTTTCTTTTGGGCACCAAAAATAAGGAAATGAATTTGGACCACACAAAACACCCCGTACCCTACATGGAATTGATTTTGGACCACAAAAAAATTACCAAAAAAGGAAAGGGAGACCAACAAGCAATTAGCATGGAAATGGAAAGGGGAACCAACACTTAGACCAGGAGAGTGTATATTTTATAGTTATAATTAACGTACCGTTTTATTTTTGTAAATGTATTTGATATTAAATTTAAATAATTGAAGGCAAAATTTGACTCAAACTATAACGTTTCTCATTTCCAACTCAAATTCGTCTTCTAATCAATCTCTTCAAGTCTTTCGACATCTCATTCCTCATTTATAGAATTATAGGTATCTGATACATTTAGGTGTGTCGGACACGGGACGGCCGATTAGGAGGAGTGTTCGTGCTACCTAGATGAACACAATGTCTCTGTGCACCTCATCGCCTTGGTCCATGTTATGCCTTTTTTTTTAAAATTAAGGCGCTAAGAAAGACTGTGACTTTGACTTTCCTATTACTTAGATACATATATCCAACACTCGATGCGCCAACTTGGTAAGGCACTTCAATTCCTGTAGTATGCTCCCTAGCTGCGCCATACGCACAAGGTGCATTTCCGGTTCTCGAGGGGTTTTGATAAGTGTCTAAGTGAGCCTTGAGCATTGACATGCCTAAGGCGCGTTTTTTAAACTAAGCTGGTGGGAACCTATGGGTGTTCTCCCCTCCCAATAACTAAAAAAGCAGTGAAGTTGTGAATAGCTTGTGGTTCGAAAATCTTGTGTAACTGATTGCAACAAGAGGTCAAAGAAGAGGCAAACCTGTGCAGGAACACAAAGCACATCCCTCACTGGAATATTAACATTGTTCTTCTCCTCATTTTCTAGGAGAGTACATATCTCTGCCACTAGATCTTGGCTGGTTCCATAATAACTTACTGCAGTCAGATCAATGTCACCGTGTGGAAGGTAAGTCTTAAAAGGCACTGATCCAAAGGGAAACACCTGAAAAGGTTTATTAAGTATTTAGAACTCACTTAACAGAAATAACTTCCAAGGTAAAAATTAAAACAACAAAAATGTCACCTGTAAAACTATCTTACGATAAGGCATTGTTATATCATCCAAAAAAGAAGGAATTAATTGCCAAACTAAGTGTTTGCACGAAAACGCATAGGGTTTTGCATTAACACTAGTGTGACTGTGTAAGCCGGATTTATAACGTCTTGGTGTAAAAACAACTTGCATTAGAAATAGAAAAGGCAAGACCAATGAACTATAGCAAAAACATGTCAACAAAGAATTGGCTTTTTAAACAGCAACACTTTTGTAGGAGAAAGTTGCAAAAATATCAACCCGTAACCAAGAAATACGGGGCCAACTACCCTCCTTCAAAGTTGTTGAAGTATGAGACTTTTAGTGTCTTCTAGAAGGTTCCGGAATGTTCTAGATTTATCCGGAATGTGCTGGAATAATGTAGAAACATCTAGAATGTTCCAGAACACTTGTGAACACACTAGAATAGTCTAGAATACTCTAGAAGGATCAAGAATATTCTAGGTATGTGTAGAGAAGTCTAGAACCTTCTAGAAATACCTTGTAAGTATAGAAGAAGGCTAGAAGTCTAGATCACTCTAGAATGCTCTATTCTAGAGAATTCTGGGAATGTAGGAGAAGGAGAAGGAGGAGGAGCCCTATAAATAGAGGACCTCCCCTCCCATTTTGATGATCCAAACCCAAGTGTATCCAATTGCATTTCATGTATCCAAAAAAATTCACAAACAAAACAATAACAAACTAATTCCTCCAACTAAACTTCAACTAATCAAATAAACTAACTAACTAACCTCCAAATCTATTTCATACACTCCCCTATACACCAACAAAAGTGATGTCCAAATTTGTATTTTACAAATAATAGATAATATCAATTAAAGGATATTAAGGGGCTGATCCTCATGTAAAAAAGACACGCGGGGATGACACCGATGATTTCTGAATTTGTTGAATAATAAATAATAAAACTATCAGTAAACCCCAATTAAATATATTCATAGGATGACATAACCCAGTTAAACACAGAGCATTTGTCTCCAGACCACCATTACAACAGCCAGGAAGCTTAATATACCTATCTGCCTGGCAAATGCTCCAAGAAAGACACGAAACATATCCAATACTTAATTGTAATACCAAACAGGAACTTCCATAAGCATGAGGAGCTAGAATGAGCATCGATCTGACCCTTATATTACAATAATAACTCGCTTGAAATATGCAAGGAAGAAAATGTGATCCCTTGCTGAACATTCAACACATGCATGAGGAGCTAGAATGAGCATCATTCTGACTCATATATTCCAATAAATCATTCATATAAGCTTTCAAATAGCCATGTTGCAGATGATTGAATTCTCGCATTGAAAATTGCAAAGAATCTAAATGCAGAAAAAGGATATACCAAAAAAAGATCTGAAAAGTAGTATTTATAGATGTAAAGATGACCTTCAGATTAAAACCTTGCAAAAAGACATGGAAAAAAAATCTCAAAGAAGTCCTGCTACAGTCCAGCTCTTACTGATAACAGTTCACTTCAAACTTTCCAGAATTTAACATAATTAACGTACCCTAGTATATAACATATAATTAATGTCGCCATTAAGCTTTATCAACAATTATCTTAAACTCTTAAAGTTACAAAGACTCGAAGTAAACAGGTTGCATTGTTTCAAAACACTCCATGACCAATCCCAAAATCTGCTTGGCAAAAAGAAAGCCAAGGAAAAGTATTTTCTAAATCCGGCTTTCTAGAGAATGACAAGCCTACATACATAGCGGGTAGCTATGTAAAGCATATCAAAAGTGAACAACTTTAAGAATCAAGATATATAGAAGGAAAAAACACCAAGTTAAAAACTTGTTTGTCTCGCAACCCTTCAAAGCAAAAGAAAAGATATGGATTACAACTTACAAGAAACAAGCTATATATATTTAACTGCATATGTCGCTCTATGAACCAAAGATTTCAAACAAGTTTACAAATTTGTCCCGAGTAACTAGCTTGATATTTCTTCTCTTTTAACATTCACACAACAAGCATCACAGATGAAAATCTTGTCATTTTCCACTTGATTAATACAAGTATGTTTTTTTTGAAAGAAAAATTAATTGATCTTTTACCACATATCAAGTGTAGGGAATTTTAGTAGGGTTAAATATATGGACCAGACAAACACAATAATACAGACAAGAACAACAGGGACACATATAAAACGAGATCCACCAAATTGGCTATGTTCTCACTGCAGTTGCACTATGATTTTATTGATCACTCTTAGAGGAAATACAATAAGTGTAATATACACAAAAGACTGCTCTTATGTTACAGTTATATCTCACTAGAGGAAGAGAAGGATACTAAACTGCATTGCACTCATTCCTTGTGCGTTGTCATGTGCACAAGAGAAACATTTTCCTTGTGCACAATTTATATGCCTAATATTGGGGACATTGCTGCCAACATTTTCTTCAAAGCATTTATTACATTTAGTAGGTTTCACACAGCCATTGTCACAATAGACAATAAGGGCTAACATTGTGTACTTCACTCCAAAACTTGGAGGACTCAATACAACATCTAGCCACAAAAAGTCAAAACAAATGTAAAAGAACACTAGGGGAGAAGGAAAACATGATTCAAGGTTAATTCATGAGAAATCAACTTTAGAATCGGACAAAGTGCACACCTTGATTGCAAAAGAGTCTACAATAAGTCTTTGAAGATATTCAATGATCTCTTTCCTCCTACTCTCAGAATCTATCGTGGGCTGGATAACTGACAGTATTTTCTGAGTTGTCTTCTCGCCAACTAGCCAACTTCTGGCACTGACTGCTAATGGACGCTGGTTGGACTCAGATGTTGCAGATGGCAAGGAGGATGTGCACGAAAAGGGCAGAGATGAATGTAAATCTGGCATGTCCATCATATTAAGAAAACTGTGAACTTTGTCCCTGCAAGAAAAAAAAATTGTATAAGAAACTTCAAAAAAGCGTTACAAATGATTAAATGTATGGATGTCCAATGAGGAAGACAAATCAAAATCTTTTTGTGAAGAAAAGAATTATGTAAAATACTATGGAGTAATAATTAGTTCGGTAGCAAATCAGATATACAGTCTAGCAACAATGTCAATCAGCAAAATTAATCAAGCATCCAAACCTGCAAACCAAAAAGTATTATAACCTGAAATTTCAACAAGATCAGGTAAGAAGAATTGTCCAACGCTTTTAGCCGCGTGAAAGTCACACATAATCTCCGTGATTCTCAATTTCTATGTACAGATATAACTTATACAAGTTAAATAGCCTTCTTAAAACAGTTTTTTTTATATTTTATCGACAAAGAGATGAAGAAAACATTCATACCAGTTGGCATCATATCTTCTGTAGAGAAATTGTAAACTTACAGAAGATACAAGGCATGCCACTGTGAGGACTGACACAAAGAACCAAGCTTTGAAGGCGATAATATGAGTGGACACTACTAAAATTACAAAACACGGGGATCTATATCACAATCGAAATTCATTCAATTGCTAATTAAGCACTTGTTATCAAATTAAATGTAGTCATTTGCATTTGAAATTGTTACCCTTATTTCTTGCAATCAGCCCAAATAAAGGCAAAAAGAAATGTATTTTGACATGCTGCAATACAAATACTACTAGAAAAACATGCATCATATAAACCCATCCAATGTGATACTTTACTTCTGAACTTATGTTAATTATCTGTAACCCTATCCTGAATTGCCAGAAAAACTAAACTAGGCTCTAGGCTCCTAGCTCATTAATATCAAGATGCTAAACACGGTACTGACAAGATCACACAACATGAACTCAAAGATTACTCTCTGTTTAAAATTTATTTTTTTATAAATAGAGTCGCACTAACAAACAATGTCCCACATTTCCATCAGCATGCTCAAACTGCTGTGCTACTAATAACAAAGTCCGCAATCTTACACAAAACAACCAAAATAACGAATAGGAAAGTAAATCATATTCAACTAAAATAAATGCTAACTTTAAAGGGTATAATTCCAATACAACAGCTTAGATAATTCCTTCCATCGCTTACCGAATACAAAGATGTTGAAATTTAAATTTGAAAGTATAATTTGATTATTGAGTAGAAGTTTGAATAATCAGATGTTTGCTCATCCACATAGACCACAATTATATGACGGATGAAGGGTGCCATAAAAACAAGACCCACCTACAAAAACCACAGAGCAAACTACAGAAATGCTTTGGTATTGGAACTTCGAAACCAGATTGGGTTGATTATCAGAATTGTGGTCATATATCAACCTCAGATTGATTTCAATTTTTATAAGTACATAAATAGGCTAGTATCATACGGAGTACGATATTATATCATACCAATTTAGGAAAAATAATTTTGGTATATAATTACGAGAAGAAGCTATTAGCGATCAAGTAGAACCCCACGGTACTATCATGGTATCAATTTTTAGATATGCGTCACGGCAGGCCGGTAAAGCATAGTGTCCTAGTTATAAGGGTTTTGAAAGTTACCACGAGCGCATATCGTGGCAGTAGCGACCAGAAATTACCATGGGTACTACGTAACGCACTATTTTTTTGAAAGTAAATATTGACAAATTTGATTAAAGATGTCTATTTAAACATTTAACGATGTCATGCGAGTGTTACTACTACTCTATTTGAAATGGAGAAACATATCAAGGAGAGTTCCCCAAAAATGTAAATTGACTAGTCAATGATAGCTCATGAAAGTGATCCTTACTGGAAGGCCAAATTAATAATGCAAAACAAGAGATTAATAAGTGCCAGGCAAATAACAGGCAGACCAGAAGCAACCATTCTGAATGATACTTCCTCCATTCAACTCCACTCTAGCACTTTCAATTTTACAAACTATTCACAAGTAAGCATTCAATTTCGATTTCCGCTCAATGCATAAGTTAAAATATATTCATATGGGATCTTGTTTGATTCGTCTTTACGAGAACATTAAAATTATCTTTTTATAATTTTCACAAATAAGTAGCTAACAATATTTACCGCGTAAAATACACGTTAGCAAACGTGAAAAAGTAAAGTGGTAGAGTGGAGTTGAATGGAGGAAGTATGAAACAAAGAATAATTATGAGGGAATGTATAGAAAAATAAAGTGTGGCAGTGTGTATATCCCTTCGCCTTTTATATCCAAAAAAACTCTAAAAAACCAACACTAGCGGGTCTCTGGCACCTACACTATAGTTGAAAGTCGAAATATTTGTAATATCCTACAAAAGAGAGAAGCTTTTGAATCATCATAAGCACTGTACACCACAACTTGTTCACGAAGTACAAACCTTAACATTAGAGATCTCCACAATACACGACTTTGATTGTCACACAACATGCTTCAAGACTAGTCTCACTGTACTCAAAATACTGAACTCGTCCCATTTAAAATAGATACAGGAGAGGTTTCAGAATGTAAGGATAGGGTCAGGGGAATCATATTTCAAAGCTTGAGTTGCAGAGTTTATTTTATATTAATCCATATAAAACTCTCCTGTGATCTTGTTGCCACACCCGTGTAAATTAGAATATTCTGTATTAAGCAATTGATCATAAAGATATAACTTACCTTTCTTAGAAGAAAATTTCTTTAACACATTTAAGAAAAAGATTAGTTACTTATCCTAGAATGAGCTTTTAAGGTTATAGATACATTCCTACGATGTGCTATGCTAGTGTTCCAAACAAAAATTGTATGCGTCTAAATTAGTTTCAGGAGAAGGTCTCCGCTCAAAATAATTTCCATTGAATTAACAAAAAAACATATCATAGTCTCATAAGGACTCGAAAAACTTTGGATAGACTATAACAAATGAGGCTTACTCATACTATCCTAAGAACAAATCAGTTATTTCACCCAAAGGTCCTGACTCCACCCAATCATGTCTCATAACTTGTCATTGGTCAGGATTAGTTCCAGAGAGGAACTTACATAAACAAGTGTAACAGTTATATTCTCGATCCCAATGCAGCAAGAAATACGAAAAAAAAAAGATTGGCTCAAGTAATGAAATAAGAAGAGTTCTGCAGCTACTAGTTGGCCATTAAGGACCACTCATTTTCATACTTTGTTCAGAAATTAATGTAGTCAAGAGTAATTTGGAATTATAACAAGTTAACAACCGCTAAAATTAAGAACTGCTAGACCAAATCATCTTATAAAGGGAACTGCTAGACCAAATCATCTTATAAAGCCACTAAAATCTCATTAGGGAGCACGAACAGCTCAGTTGCTCAAATCCAAACATAAGGGAACTGCTAGACCAAATTATCTCATTTAAGCCAAGGGCCCAAAGGGCACACTTTTGTATACCAAGTACAATCAATGGTGATAACCAGTATAGCAGGAACAGGAAGAGTCCAACTGGAGCTTTTGTGACAAAGTTGCAAGATATCCCGAGATTACCAATTCGATAATCCATCACTCTTAGAACTGGAAATATCTGACCCAATCCGAGAGCCACAACCTAACTGCCAAAAACCCGACCCAAGACAACTTATGAATTTGCTGAACCAAACCAACCCAACCAGATAGAAAAATGACAGCTGATACAAATAGATTTGTCCCACTCAAAACCGAAATCAACCTAGTATAGCAGGAAAAGGAAGAATTCTGAACTTATGAAGAGTCCAACTGTAGCTTTTGTGACAAAGTTGCAAGATATCCCGAGATTACCAATTCGATAATCCATCACTCTTAGAACTGGAAATATCTGACCCGATCCGAGAGCCACAACCTAACTGCCAAAAACCCGACCCAAGACAACATATAAATTTGCTGAACCAAACCAACCCAACCAGAGAGAAAAATGACAGCTGATACAAATAGATTTGTCCCACTAACTTGATGGTCTAACCTAGCTGACCATAACCTGGTAGCCACTCTTTATAATGATCTGATTAAGATAAATCAAACATGAAACTATCAATCCAGCCTTGAAACTCTATGATAACCTGAACCGAACTTGACTCTATCCCGTGATGAAGTTGACTTGATAACCCCGAAATTGAGATAGGCCTGCGTCAACTAGAACTGCGACTCACCCGATTGCTTGTTTATGCATCAAGCCCGATGTTGCACAAGGTCATTATGTAAGTATTTTAGCGAAACGTGTGATCTTTGCGGTTAGACACGTGTATGGGCTGACCGTGCTCAAAGGGAGGATAGAGAGACCACTACATAAGCATAAGGAGGTCACACCCTAAAACCAATGGGAATAGCAGTAGTAGCCCCTTAGTTTATAAAGTTTTTAATCCTCTCATCTTTCATCGATGTGGGACACTCACATGTGACATCTCTTTTTGAGTTGAGCATTGCAGGTTCCTAAATCAAGACACATAATATAAAGCTCTGCATTTCAATGTATCAGAGCATAGGTACTAAATCACGCAAAACAATAGCCAACAGACGTAAGTAAACAACTTTATCACTCATAATCATGACACAGAAAACTTGAACAAAGCCGTGTATGGAGCGAAATAATTAAAAATAGTCCTGAAATGTAATGCCAGAAGCAGCGACAACAACAACAACGGCTCAGTCCAAACATAGGTCAGGGTCAGCTAACATTAGCTTGCGAAAAAAATGTAATGCCAGAAGCGTAAAAGTAAAATCAAAAGTGATGCATTAGCTTGTGAAAGTAGGTATTACTCACCAGGAACTCAACATTTCATACAATGAGGTAACTGAAAGTGCAATGTTACAGATTTTGATGTCAGGCCTTCAGTGATTCCTCTCATTCTTTGATGCTGAAACACAACATACAGTGACAAACTAACATCAGTATACAAAAATTGAGATATATACCTTACTAAACAGGAATTGATCACAAATGTGTGACAAAAACAAATATCAGACAACATCATAATACTCAAATTAGCCAAACAGTTCCCAAAATAACGTGTAAAACCCGTCTTAAATGAGAATTTGTGTAATACTTGAACTAGTCTTTTACGTAAAAATCATTGTATATAAAAATACGATCGCTGATCAACAAGTCATTAACCCCATAATTTGCAGGAGGTCTTGAGAAACTAGGGTAATGTTGTTGTTGGTGTTCGAAACAAGTCATTAACCCAATTATGAAATTCGTAACATACCCTGAAGATCATTGTTTGAAACATCAAATAATTAACACAATTGTAAAAATAAATTACTGTAAAAAAAAGGGTTTACCCATCAAAAACCCTAATTCTGTATTGTGATTTGTGATGAAAACCCTGAGAATCAGTCCAAAAAACCCACAAGTACAAATGGAAACAACATCCCATGAAATAATATTTAAGACAGAGATAGAAATTATAGGTAAATAGTATTATTATTAGTATTAATATTATGGTATGAAAATACAATGGGTATATGAGCAACATGCTTAATACGGAGTATGAAATAAGGAAATATATTTAATTAATTGTATTAGCAGTTAAAATTTAAGGGCAAATAAAATTAAAGGATCTTGAAAAAGAAGTTAAATTAATTTAAAGATTATGAGATTATGTGAATTAAGGCGGAAAATCTTTAATTGGGACCAAAATGAAACGCACAGATTTTTGGAAGAACAATGACTGGAATCAGTTATACGGACTACGGAGTACCCATTTAGGCATTTATTACTCAATACATCCGTATAAAACGTTTTGTGTTGCCATTTAGGGAGTACCCATTTCAGATTCCACGATTACTCACTATTGTATTATTCTTGGTATATAAATTTAGGGGTTGTTTATTTACCCACTAAATAACATAGTAATTTAAATTTGGGTCTTGATTTTCGCAGTATATATTTTACTCGATGTAGTACACCGTTGATAATTTTGGTTTATGTGGATTGTAAAAGCGATCTTTTATTTGTTATTTCAATTCACATGGATTTGGAGTTCCCATGAATTTTAATTCGTCCATGATAGAGTGACTTACCTAGATGCTGCTAGGTAGGCGAAAATGTCTATATAAATTCATTTTCTATATGACAATCAAACAATATTTTTTAATTCACACGAATTCTAAAATCATATATTTTAAAATTTTTTAGGCAATACGAGTTTTTTCTCCATGCAACCAAACCACTCCTCAAGTGAGGGAATCGAACCTATCATCTATTATCCAGAAAATACTTACGTCTTAATACTAGATTAAAATATTAAGAAAATGGATTAAAGAAAACCAAAGAGGGGAAAGGAATGAGATCATCCCAAAGTTACAATGATGTTTGGTACTTCATTAATGGAATTGGGAATTGGGAATTGGAATTGACTTAATTGTTTACCAATTTCAAGCTAGTTAAAATTTGAGGTTCCGAAATATTTATTGTATAATTGTCATTTCAATTCTATTATTTCTTACGTTTTATTTTGTGACGCAAATTTCATCACAATATTTTATTTATGACATTTTTTCCGATCGCAAATATTTTTCAAGACAATATGTAACTATTTAAATATAAAACATCCAAATACCTCGACCCTTATTCTTCTCGCCCAAGTTCAATTCCAAGTCAAATTCCATGGGTCTCCCAAACGCAATTTCAGAATTGGATTTGAAATTTAATTCAAACATTTAAATTTCTACAATTGAAATCACGGAAATGAAATCAATTCTATGTTTACAAACACTACCTTGTTACATTGGATAAGTGGAGCAATGAGGTGGTGCTAGTCGAGTGGTCAGTTCGCACCTTGTTGCATTGAAATTTGGGTTGGACTCAACGGAAGTATTAGGACAAGTGGTCAATGTGTTCTGAGCTAAGATGATAAATAATAAATTTTTCATCGACCAAGAGTTCTAAATGTAGAACCGGTTAAAAAGTTAACCCACCAAATAATATTATCGAGGTTGGAGTTCCAGTGGTTCACAATCTTGATGGTATGGGGTTTGGGTAATGGGGTCGTCGACGTTTTGCGAAAAATCGTCGACGTAATTCAAAAAAAGGACAAAACTACCCTTTTACCTCTCATTTCCTCCCAAACTCAATTCCTTACTCCCTCACTCCCTCTTACACCTCTCAACCCGACACTACCACCAAGACCACCGCCCTCCGACGCCGACGACCGCCACCACCACCGAGGACCACCACCACACCAAGGTTAGTCTTTTTTTTAATTAATTTAGTTTAGTTTTAATTATGCTTGTATAATTTGTCGTTATTTTGTTGTTGTTGTTGTTATTATTAGTAATTAGATAGTAGTAATTTCAATTGTTGTTTTGTTTGATTTGGGGATGAGAAAAACGATTTTGGTAATGAAAGGGGTAGAACGTGCGATTTTAACGGCGTAGGGTGGGTAGGACGTGAGATTTGAACGGCCTAGGGTGGGTAGGACGTGTCGTTGACACGTCCAATAGCGGCCTAGACGTGGGACATCAACGTCCATTGGTGGCTTAGACGTGTTGTTTGCACGTCCATTGCTGGCTTGGACGTGATGTTTGCACGTCCATTGGTGGCTTGGACGGGTAGTTTGCACGTCCATTGGTGGCTTGGACGTGAGTTTCTCACGTCGTGGGAGGGTGAGGACGTGTGGTTTGCAATTTAATTTTTTTTTTTTTTTGTTACGTTCTAACCGTATGTTTTCAATTTTAATTCTTTTAATTTTTTTGTTTTCAGGAATGGCAAACATGCCGTTGAACGATGAAACTTGGCTTTCACAACGGATTGCAGAAGCTGAGACAGATCTCGCAAGCCCTGCAGCGCAAAACCTGATGGTGAAAGAGTCTCTTGAACATCAACGCGACTACTGGATCAAGAGGCGTGACGCAGTCCGGTTAGTTAACGAAGCTGCTAGTTCGTACCCTCGACGTCCTGACACTCGCCGCCTTGCTGAAGCGAGAAACATGATACGTCTTGAACCCCCGGTCTTATCTCAACAGGCAATGCATGTGTATTGCAAGATTATGGACGTCATTAGAATGTTTGAAGAGAATCACCCCGACGTTAGCGGTTCTCCTGAGATGCGTGGTTGGTGGGAGTTTGAGAAGATTTTTTTAAAGATAACCGGGGTTATCCCTCCGTATTTTTCGTTTTGGGCCAATGAGGTCTGAAGGATTGGGTGTACTAGTTAACAATGAAATCGCTTTGTTTGTTTGAACGTTTTTAATTTGATAACTGTTATCTTTGTAATTTGTTTCACAATGAAATCGCTTTGTTTGTTTGAACGTTTTTAATTTGATAACTGTTATCTTTGTAATTTGTTTCACAATGAAATCGCGATTATAATGAACATGAAAATCATTCGAAAAACGGTAACATTTTGAAATTTGAAATCACAACAGTTACATTTAAATATTACAACCTAAAGAATACAAATAAATCTCAACCTAAATAATACAAATATATCACAACCTAAAGAATACAAATAAATCTCAACCCGGGGGAGGCTGTCTTCGGCGCCGAGGAGATCTTGGTGTTGTTCCCATCAAAGTATGCCATCGTTCGATGTTCGACGTGTACAAATCGGCATAATGTGCAACTGCATCTTCTCTTACCCACGCCCAACAAAGATCGATCGGTGGCATGGGTGCTTCGCTCAGTGGGCCACTGTAGTGCAATCTCATCCAATGGTCATGGTAGTGTACGATCCACATGACACCGTACGGCCTCGACTCGTGACCCGTGGCCCTCAGCGGTAAGAATGTATAACAATTCCAATTCCTGACTCCTTTGTGGACGTGCCACTCCACATATTGGGCAGCAACTGCTACAGCCAACAGTTGTTGAGCGGGAGTCCTACTTTCTCTCATCTCGCGCCGAACCTTGTTCGACTCGCTATAAATTTGGGTGCTACTTGGTTGGGGTTTTTCTGGGGTCCTTTTATGAAGAGCGTTCTTGATATCCCTCGGCGAAATATTAGCCCGGACTTGTTGCCTCACAAATTCTTTCTCTTCGGCATCCAAGCGGGCAAAATGTCTATCCCCATCTTTATAGGTCGCTAGTTCGTGGTTGTGAAAACCCGCGTTAGTCGAAGTAATTACGTACCAAGCAATCGTGGGATTCCCATCATCGAAATGAGCGTACTTCTGCACCGCTCGAATCCTAAACAAACATCCGCACTTAGCCGACCCTCTCTTCGTAGAATTCCCTGGATTCTCAGGATCGATCTTCTTTTTGGTTCGGCCGTACCTTGAACAACGGAAGTACGACCCAAGCAACTCCCGTTGTTTGCGATTTTTCGACCCATTTGATGCCTTCACTAAGGCAAAACCATTATCCATAGCAACTTTTTGAGCCCAGTCAAACGCCTCATCCCGACTTTCAAAAGATATATCCGTCTCAAATAATCGGTTGTAATCAACCCCATTTCCACCAAATTTCTCAAACGAATCCTGTTAATACGCAAAATTGGTAAGAATTATATTAAAAAATATTAAAAATCACTTAATTTTTGTTAAAAACTGAGTAAAAATAACGGAAAGTAAAGATCTTGTAAACCACACGTCCAAGCATGGTCTGGACGTGAATAGTGCACGTCCAAACCATGCATGGACGTGTAGTATTCACGTCCAGGCATGGTATGGACGTGCACTATTCACGTCCAGACCGTGCATGGACGTCCAGGATTAACGTCCATGCACGGTCTGCACGGTCTGGACGTGAATAGTGCACGTCCATACCATGCCTGGACGTGAATACTACACGTCCATGCATGGTTTGGACGTGCACTATTCACGTCCAGACCATGCTTGGACGTGTGGTTTGGCCGTCCTTTCCACGCGAGGACGGTCATTTTTCAAGTCCATTGCAAAAATACGATTGATTTTACGTAGTCTAATTCTATGGCTTCTACGTCTAATTCAACCTAATTTCTACTAAAGGGCTAAAACATTAATTCAACAAAAATTAATTGAAAAAAAAAAATTAAGATTTTAATTACTTACCGATGAATCGTTGTCGTCGTTTGACATTGAATCGTTGTCGTTGTTTGATGTTGTTGATCGATGTTGAAACCGTTTTTTTGATTTTATGTTGTTTTTGTTGAGAGAGTTTCAGAGAAAAGAAGGTAGAGAGATAAAGAGAAAAGGGCATGCTATGTCTTTTTTATAGAAAACGCCGACGATTTTTCGCAAAACGCCGACGACCTTTCGCAACCCCCTTTGTAAAATTGGCTAGATGTCATTTCATAAATGCTTAACTTGTTTAAAAATTTTACAAGTTTAATTAAAAATGATGAATGTTTTCCCCTATTTCGTTGTTTTATATTGTTCTATTTTTACTCCTACTTATATGCGATATTATTCGTTGTAACCCGAGTCTCCGCTAAAGCTCTTTTGCTAAAACGACAAATAGAATCTCTTTCTAAATCCTAACTTGAACCGTATCATAGGTTATGGACGAGTTCCATAAGAGTTGTTTTATTCCGTAGAACTTGATAGGAATCGTCCTATGCAAATATAAGATTAACATCTTCAAATTCCTAATAAACCTCTATAATTTCTTATGAAAAAACTTAAATAGAAGTGATTATTAATCAAAATATGTTTTGATAAATCCTCTATGGTTCAAAAGTCTTATTGCTCAAACTAATAACTTGTCATCGAGAGCGTAAATAGTTAAGAATATGACGAAGTTAATATAAATTGGTAAATTGATTTATAAAAATCATTGTGACCAAATACCGTAATACTTCATGGAGATTAACCCTAATGAGGCATTCATCGGGAATTAATTGAAGAAAAGTCTTCATCAAGTATGAATTCTTGAAGTAAGTGGGAGCTATAAAAAGTCCGCATCTATCTTAAATCGTTAAGGATAGAGCGAGGTTAAAGAGAAAAGGTGTTGGACACTAAATTAGATACAACTCCAAATTTGTAAAGTCTAAGGAAGTTGGTTGTATGTCACCAATATATTCCTCATAGAGTATTTATGACATTGATAAAATGTTCATTCTAAATTATCACAATGTTTACATTTTGATGCAAATTAGTGAATCATGTTAGCAATTTTCAATTTTTCATGGAAATGAAATATGGTTAAGGGATGTCAAAACTCAATATTCTACATGGAAATTTAGAGGAGGGTGTGCTAATGACACAATCTGAGGGTTCTTGTGAATCCTAACATTCTAACATGGAATAATCATATGACGATTAGCAAGAATGATTAACATGCATGGAACAAAGATAGTTGCTACTTCATCCATAGACATGTACATATTATGATTGTGCTTAACCAAGTTTTGGATTTAGAGATATATCTCAATAATAGAGCTGTCCAAATGCGGGTTTGGGCCGGACATGGGCTGGGCCGAAAGGGAGAAATAGGCCCTATAAGACTATAGCGGGTGGGCTGGGCCGGACTAATGGGCCACTTTTCCTTGCCCTTACCCGCCCATCTACTAATTTCGGGCAACCCCATGGGCTGCCGGGCTCAGTTTTTTGTTTACTTCCGAGAAAATTTTAAGTAAGAAATTAACAACGCGATAGCAAAGCCGATATTGAATTAAGTTCAAAATACAAACAAGAGTAAAATGTCTAAAAACCAAGTACAAATTAAAGCTAGCTAGTGCAATACTGCAAATCGAAATCTAAATCTGAGCAACTTCTTGTTTGAGCAACATGTGATCTGATCAACTTCTTGTTGTTTGATCCTTACTCTCAACGAACCGTAGAATTTCGACTTGTACAAGAATCTTCTTATCGCCATTTACTCGCCACACCTGTACAAACATTGAATAAGTACCAGTAGAGACTTGTACAATAATTTGCTACCACAAGCATGAAACAAATCAGAAATTTGGAATCTTACATAGCTGGGTTAATCATTTCATCATTGTCTTCTTCGTCATTTTCATCCTCGCCAGGAACATCTTCCCCGCCATAACCAAAAAACGACGAATGACCTGTAACCAAATAAACCAACTTTGAATTGCTTGTTATAAAAAAATGTAATCAAAATTAAGAGTGCTAAAACTAAATAACAGTAAAAACTAATGCAAATGAGATAAATATTACCGGGTAAAAATCCTTTTGCTCTTAACCAATCTTGATGACAAGCCAAGGCTTCAATAGTTCGTGATGAAAGAGAACTCCTCCACGGATTGATCAGTTTCTTACCCATGCTGAAGGCTGATTCCGATGGGACCGTAGAGACCGGGACAGTTAAGATATCACGAGCTAAGTATGAGAGACAACGAAATCGCTCGGACTGTTTTTTCCAGTATGATAGAACATTCAAATCTTCATTAACATCCATATTTTTTTCTTCCAAATAAAGTTCAAGTTCTGACTTATCAGCATCAACCTTTCGCTTTTTACTTAAAAAAACTGCATAGTCTCTCTCGTCCTCCAATCCCCTATTTACCCCGAGAACAGTATCATATTTAGTAGAGCTTCTAAGCGGGCGAGAAGATTCCCCAATAGCATCCTTGTACTCATCATATAGCTCAAACATGGTGTTTTTTATGATCTCAATTTTTTCTTTTGCATAATGTTCACCATACAACTTCTCATAACAATATTCAACCCTTTCTAGCTTAAAACGAGGATCCAAAACAGCAGCACATGAAAGAACCAGATTGTACTCAGACCAATACTTATTGAACTTTTCATGCATATCACTAACCATGCGAGACATGAAACTCGGAGGACTATTATAAACCTCGTCCAACTTTGTATGAATCTTCCACACTCCATGAAAATAAACATTCGCAGTAGGAGTATTTGACGCAGAAAATGAGTTAGTCACATCATAAAATACCTTCAAAAATTTTTGTAACTCATGCACTTTCTTCCACTCCTCAGAAGTAAGATTAAACACTTTGATATCCTTATCTTTACTCACAAAGTTATCCAATACGTCTCTATAGTAAAGGTAACGGTCAAGCATTAAGTACGTAGAATTCCATCGAATACAAGTATCTCCTCGCAACTTTTTAGTAGTGGACAGACCAAAAGTTGAGTGTGCAACCTCATAAAATTTTTTCCTTTTAGGGATTGAATGATTCAAATGTTTAACAACACTTCTAACCTTGACAACTACACTATCAATCAAGTTCAAACCAGCTTGGACAACCAAATTAATAATGTGAGCAGAGCATCGCATATGAAAGAAATCTCCATTACACAACAATACGTTCTTCCTCATAAAATGTGTTCTAAGAGAATTAATCATGGAATCATTATAACTTGCATTATCAACGGTAAAACTAAACACCTTGTGAGCAATTTTCCATTGACCCATACACAAAGTAATCTCATCCGCAAGAGAAATGCCATCAAATGGGGGGGTTAAAGCACCAAACTTTATTATTCTTTTCTGTAATTTCCAATCGTTGTCAACCCAATGAGCAGTGATGCACATATATTCATCATGGGTATGATCACTTCTCCAATTATCAGTAGTGAAACATATACGACCAGGGACTTTTTGCAATTCATCTTCAATTACTCTCCTCTCTTCATTATAGTACCTCATTGCATCTCTTTTTAGTGTCTGTCTACTCACATTTGTATACTGAGGGCACATTACAGACGTCATAAATCTAAACCCAGCCTCCTCACAAGTAGTAAAAGGATGTGAACCAGCAACAACATAAACACATATAGCTTTACGAATCTCGTTTAAATCAACATCTGGATTTAATAAGGACATAGAACGCACACTAGTGGTTGAAGGGGAACCAGCAATACAGAAATTTTTTATGTTTTGATTAAATCGTAAAGGACATTTCTGTATGTGCCTATTAAGATGAGACGTACCATTACCACTATTTGCATTGAAAACTTGCTTACAATAGACACAAGTTGCTCGGGCTTGACCTGCCGGTAATACCTCTCTGGTCATCTCCCTCCATACTTTTGACTTCAGCTTTCTGCCTTTATTATTGGTTGGAGCAGTGTTCTCTTGAGGAGCATCTAACTCAACAGGTTTGGTTATTGTTCCATCATCCATAGTAGCACTGAGATAAAATAATGCACTAATACAGTAAATACACTTATAAACCACATGATTTCGAAAGATGAAAATTATACTCGAAACAAAAAGGGGAAATACAATTACATAATAAAAAAAATAATAATCTCACATTGAATAGTTGGAATTCAGATCTAAAATTGTTAAAATCATAATAATAGTACTAAGAACTCAAATAAAATTAATCTAGATATTCACGATTGATGTAATTGTAAAAGCTGCTCAAAAACTTGTAAACTATAAAAGTATAAATCATACCTTAATTTGTTAATTTGCAGCCTTGAATTAACAAAATTTGCTTGCACAGACGAAAGGATCTGTTTGTATACAAATATAATCAGTCAAGTACCATCGAAATATCGAATTGAAAGAATATAGTTTCTGATATTTTTCAATTGAATGAATCGTTTAAAGCGTATGAAATGGAAATGTGAAAGGAGAAGTAAGGGAGATATAATATATGGCATTGGCATATACATAGAAATTTTGAGAAGACGATGAGCCAAAAAGGAGGAGGGGATTTCTGGAAAATTGGAATGAATGGGATCTAGGTTAAGTAATTTGTGATTACTTTAATTAGGTGTACATAGAAAAATGGAAGGTCATCAGAGTATCAGACTTATCACACTCATCATTATTCCGTATTCAATTTGGTATTGGGTACTTTAGCGGGCCGGACGGGCTAGCCCGTTTTAAATTTCTCTTGTCCATGCCCGGCCCATTTACTAAAATGGGCTGGGCCGGGTTAGCCCTTGACCCATTTTTTTAAAAAAATGATGTCCAAGCCCGGTAAAAATTTGGGCCGGATGGGCCGGGTTTTCGGACAGGACCGCCCATGGACAGCTCTACTCAATAATAGTTATGGTGTACATCATCTTTAAATAAGAATATAACTAGAGTTCAAGTCTGGGCGTTGCCCGGGTCATATCACAACAATATCTAAAATATTTATCACGACTTTTACATTGAGAAAATGCTTCGTTTTCTGCCCGACTATTTACCTCCACTTAATAATCATTTATTACTCGTGAAATTGGAACAAAAACGTCGTACGATTTTACCAACTTCTATTAGTTTGATTTAGGGTGGTATATATATTGTTCGAAAATCCAACTCTCACTAAAAGATCTCGTATTAGAACTTATTATTATCTTAATATCTTCTTTATATTCAAATTCCATTTTTCTTTATGTTGTATAATGACGATTTGGTTGGATACTAACAAAGCACGAGATGAGTTATTGTAAAACCAAGAGGACATTGGTTGCAAATGAAAGACTATAAGGCCGTAATCTTTGATAACGCTTTATTCTACGTATTTTTAGCCCACATTTTATCTCTTATTTAGTCGATATAATAATCCGAGTTAGCTTAATTCACTCATTTTAGTGACAAATAGTATATTAGACGATTAGTTTTAATAATGTTTTGGTAGTGCTTCTATTTATTTTGCCGTGTAGGTACCTAGTCCGAGTAAAAAGATGCGGGTCGAAATGGATCGAAGTCAAGAAAATAAGCCAAATAAAGACGTACACCATCCGTTTCCACATTCTGCATCCACTCAATTGAAATTGTGGCCCATTATATTGTTTATGCTAGTGAAAAAGATTGGACAAAACATTCTGCATCCACTCAATTGAAATTGTGGCCCATTATATTGTTTATGCTACTGAAAAAGATTGGACAAAACAAGTGGAGGGCATTTAAGTAATTTTGTACCTAATTTTAAAGGGGGGCAAAAAAATAGAAGCAACAGGGAGTCAGCAATTCATTTTGGTGGGGTTTCTGGGCACCAACATTTCGCACAAACTGGACGGCAGTAGACAGAAGGGGAGCCTTCATTTTTATTTTGTTCAACAGAGAGGTTCCGAGCAGTAGAATTAGAGTAGGAATAGGTAGCTAGTTCTCAAAAACAATCAAAACTCCTCTTTTCTTTACATTTCTTAGTTTAATTTTGTTAGTTATTATGGTTTACAAGATTTGTATGAAAATTCCTTGTCTTATTTCTCCTTAATTCAAGCGAGCTGGGTAACTAATCCTTTTTCCCTTTTCATTTATTTCAAGTTTTATTCTACTTCATTTATGCATTTAATTAATAAAAGTTTCTATCTTTTTTACTCTTGTCATGTTTTATACTATTGTTATTGTTATTTGTCTAGTGTGGTTTAGTTTACTTTAAAGTTTCAATCTTTATTGTTTGTTATTAGAGTAGTAGTTAGTATGTTTAATGTTAATGCTTGCATGATTAGTGAGTAGTTTTCTTACTAGGGTGCGATGAGACCCCGACATGAATAATTTACCTAATTAGTTTCTTTATGATTGGTTGTTGAGGGGGGATTTATCGGGTTTAAATAAAAGGTTTTGAATTGGTTGTGTTCTATTTGGGAAAATAGTCGGTTTTAGCCCTTGTCCACCAACGAGAGTTGGTTAGGTCGGGATTTGTCTACCCCTCTTAGTCCCTTTGTCAACTTGGGTTAAGCCCGGGAGGGAGAACCTGAGTAGGGTGCTTTTGTTTATCGGTTTGAAATTCACCTTCGGGAGAAGGGTTGGGATGACCGGGATTATCGCGGGATTAAGCCCTTGACCTTGGTGAGAGGTGAGCGGAATGGGCCCATTTTGGCAAGCCTTGAGTCTTGAGTCGGGGGAAGCCGAGTCATGAGCCCGGGAGGGAGTTTACTTGGTATTACTAGTGTCCTATTATGAGCCCGGGGGGGAGTTGATAGGCGACCTAGAGGCGTTTCCACCTTATTAGTCTACCCTTGATAACTAGTTAACGAAACAAAGCGGTGAATTACGAATTGTTGGTGGTTAAATCGTACCCTAGGCCTTTTCTTCATTGCTTAAATCGTTATTTCCTTACTTGCTCACTTAGTTTCTTATTATTTTAGTTTATTAGCTTAGTATTTATCAAATTCATGATTCGCGTAGCTAACCTATTATCTAAGACAAGACTAGTACTCAAACTTAACCTCCCTGTGGATCGACCTCGACTACCTTACTACATTAGTTTAGTAGTTGAGTTTTCTATAATTGTTTTGATGTGGGGGAGGACGACAAACCCCGCTATCAAAATGGCGCCGTTGCCGGGGAGGTTAACGGATTGATATTAGTTTAGTTTTGGATTTGTTAGACTATGCTTTTGTTACTTGTTACTTGATACTTGTTGTATGAAACTTGTTGCATGTTGCTTAAGTGTTGCATTGTTACTTGTTTCTTGTGACTTGTCCTTTTATTTTATCTTATTTTGTTTTATTACTTGGTTGAGCTTACTTGGCAATGTCTTGCATTCGTGATTTTTGTAGACCGAACCTTACTCATATTAACCGACCTATTAACATTGGGGTTGTGGAAGTTGATTATGAGTTTGATATAGGTCTTATTAACTTGATTAGGCAAGACGTCTTTTGTGGTTTAGAGAGTGGGGAAGCAATTGACCATTTAGAGACTTTTGAGGCAAATTGTGACCTTGTCAAGAAGGAGGGACTATCGGACCAGACCATTAGACTTTTACTTTTTCTCTTTAGTCTTAAGGGTGAAGCTAAGAGATGGTTACGCTCTCACCCTTCTAGCACCTTTTGCACTTGGGATGACTTAGCTCAAGCCTTTCTAAATAAGTTTTACCCTTCTTCTAAAACCACCTTTAGGAAGCGTCAAATCTACAATTTCCAACAAGGTGAGTTTGAGACTTTGAGTGAGACTTGGGATAGGTTTAGAGGTTTGTTGAGAGCTTGTCCCCATCATGGTTTCTCCCCTTGTCAAGTCATGATTACTTTTTTTGATGGTTTGCTTCCTTCTCTTAAAAACTTTGTGACCGTTTCATCCGGGGTGGGAGCATTTGATAAGTTGAGCGTTGATGATGCTAGAGCTTTGATTGAGAATATGGTTTATGCCGATGAGAATTGACACCCGTTGTTGAGGGGTGCCAAAGATAAGATTTATAAAACCTCGGCTTAAACTTAGATAGGATAAGTCAAGGGTCGAACCACAGAGAGACAAGGTTAATTATGTTTGTGGATTTAAAGTCTATTACGAGTAACCAAAAGGGGGGGTTTGATTTGTGATTTAAACTAATAACTAAAAGGACAAAATAAACAAGAGAAATAAAATAAGGTAAAAGGAGATTAGGAACTTTGGTTCCCCATGGTCAAAACAAGTCAATGAAAGGTAAAATAATCAAATAACACAATCTCAAGGAACAAAGAATAAACCTTTAGGTCAATATTCTACCCAATCCTTACGGTCTTAGGGTTCCTAGAAAAGCACTAAACTTTCGTTCAAGGGCAATCCCAAAGTTGTTGTTAAACTAATCCTAATAATCTTTCAATCCTAAGGATCAGTTCACCAACAACAATAGGGGATTGGTAATTCAATTATTAAACTATCAAAATCAAGTCTTTACCATGGTTCCCCTAATTCCTAATCACAAGAATTAGCTATGCATAATCTTAATCATAAAATTAACAATAACAAGAATTAAGAACATCAAAGGAACCAACATAAATAAAGATGATGATAAAAGAGAAAACATGAATTAAAGAACAACAATAAGATGAACAACAAGATTAATTAAAAGGGAAGATTAATTGTAGCAACTTACAACTTAATTGGAAAATCTAAGAACAAAGATGAAAGCTTGGTAAATATTCTCTCTAAACTATGGAGTTTTCTCCAATTGGGGCTGCTTGATAAATAAAATATTTTTGTTCTAATGAAAAGTTTGACCTAATTGAAGAGTTTTGGTCTCCTTAAATAAGATTAATTACAAGATTAGGAAAGTAGAAAACACGAAACAAAAAGATCCTCGGGTCAGCTTCTGGTCGGTCGACCTACGATGCGGGTCGGTCGACCGCTTTAAGCGTTGCTGGGCTTTTTATGCGAATTTGCTTTGGTCAGGAATTGGGCTTCGGTCGGTCGACCTCTGATGCAGGTCGGTCGACCGCTTCTCGTCCGTTCCAGCTTTAATCAGGCCCAATAACAACAATCGGACATGCAATCCGGATCCTTGCTCCGTATTAGTACTCAAAACAGCTTCCGAAAGGCAAATAAGGTTCAGTTTTGCTCACTTTCGCGTATTCCTACATATAAAACATAGAAATGCCAAAGTAAACCGTTTCGGGAGAAAAAGCAACTAAAAGTCATGAAAACGTAATAAAATACGTGCCAAAAGAATAAATAAAATGCATAAAATAGGCACGTATCAAACTCACCAAACCAAACCTTGCTTGTCCTCAAGCAAGCACTAAGACTCAAAAGAAAAGAAAAAACTTCTAATGGAACGGATTTCATACTTTTTACAACCAAACACAACACTATGCCTAACCAATTTAATGCAACCTTCAATTATAAACAAGCATAATGTCAAGAGCAAAACGAATTGGTCATGTTGGAATAGCATGCTAAAATTTCAACCTTGCAAGACTCATTCTAATTGGACTTTCGCGGTACGCTCGAGACACTCATGAAAGCAAAGGGTCAAATGTATATGTGAAAGATAAGAAGATAAATAAAAGTAAAGACTCTCACCTATCTGCGACCCGTAAGAACATGCCTGCAATCTAACATGAATAGAATCTCTACAACCGTACATATGCATTCCCACACTAGATAACCATGACACATGCCGAGGCAAATTTGGAATTGTGAGGCTAAAGGTAAGAAGGGGTTAAAATAAGTTATGGGAAGAGGGGTTAAACCGAGCTAACAACCGTCTATCCATACTATAAGATCACTTCCTTTTATTTTCCCATACATGCCAAGGCTCAAAGTTTTTGAGCAAAAATCACAATTCCTCCATTTTTTTTTTCTCTTTTCTCTTTATTTTTTTTTATTTCCTTTCCTTCCTTCAGAAAAACGGCCTGTTCAATGGTCCTGGTCGACCGACCAGGGATGCAGGTCGACCGACCAGCCTTGAAAACAGGCTGATTCGAATTATTATTTTTTTCGTATCTCTTTTTTTTTCATTATTTTTTTTCGAATCCTTTCTTTTCTTTTTCTCCTTCTACCATTCTCACAAAATCTATATTTAACAATAAGGTACAAACCAAAGGATGGCCAAAACAGACCCATCACTACATTACTAGCTCGGCTAGGGTAGGCAAATTGTTTTTTGGATGTAGCAATTGGGTAAAAAGATTCAATTTGGCTATGTGAGGATTATGGGAATAATGAGAAAGGGGGACCTCTACCACATGTGTCAACAAACCACAAATCCGAATGCATACAGGTATTAAGTAGACAAAATTCATGTTTATGCATATTGATGTGACATGCCTCAAGAGGAGAAACTACTCACAAACCTACATGAAATCGGTCATAGATGTCACCGATTTATTAAGCTCTAATCCTTAGAATATGATGTAGCTTGCCAAGAAGAGAGTCAAGTTTAATAATTTAGCATGAAATCAACAAAAACTCGTAGATAATGCAAAAGACTAGCTTGAAAATTTTTGAAAAATGCAAGGCAAGGCAATATGTGATATGTGATGAGGCATAAATTGTACTCGTCCGTTCCGACTCGACCTAAAAACTTAAGACAGAGAAGAACGCGCGACAGGGAAGAACACGCGGCAAGAGAGGATGAAAACAAGAAAAACACCTAAAGGAATGAAAAACAAAAGACACAAAGACAATTGCATACTCACAAAGGAGTATGCAAACACCCTCCCCAAACCAAAACGCACAATGCCCCGATTGTGCTCATCAGCATACAACCACAGCAAAGGGATGGGGGTAGGCGGAAAAGAAACAAACAAAGAAAGGAAAAGGAAAAAGACTAGAAACTACAAAAAGAGTCTAAGGAGGAAGGAGGGGAAAACTGGAAATCTAGAGGGAAAAACTGGAAATCTAAGGGAAGAAAAAACTTACAAAAGAAATGGGGACCTCCCCAAATCGAACCAAAGGAAGGGGACCTCCCCAAACCGAACCCCAAAGAGGGTAAGGTTAAGCATGTCCCTAGGATTCTGAGTCGAAGTCCGGCTCAGAGTCCTCTCCTCCTTCTTCCTCCTCCTCCTCCTCTTCAGACCCTATGCCTGTTCCCGAGGCAGAGCCTGAAGCTTCACCGTGGACACGACCGCCTGCGAGGGGTGTGTACCAGGTGGGGTGAGTCCATGGGCCGGTAGGGAGCCTACCCTGAGTGGCATACTCCCTGTAAACCGGATATTGGCAATGACTATCGTTCAGCTGTTTTTGGCTGAACTGCCTGCAAAGGTTCGCCATCATTTGTGGCATAGATCTGTCATCAATAAAAGGACGAACATAAACATTAGGGGGAGCAGTAAAATCAGATGGGTACCCCGTCCCGGATGTGGTATGGTGGCTGCCGGGAGCAGGGACCCTATGGCCTCTAGAGGTGCCTCCTCTAAGGGGAAGGCGGTAAGACGGGAGTAGTGGTCTGGGCTCCCCTATAACAGTAAAAAGGGGAAGCATAGGGGGAGCCATGGTGATGGGGATGCGATCACTGAGGTAGGTGTCTACCTTCCAATAATCTCTCCTGTCCACCCAATGCACGGACCTGACATAAGCCATGTCCATGAACCGGGAGGTAGTGTCAATCGCATCCTCAAAGCGAGGGAACTGGGGGACAAGGGAGCGGGCTAATCTAGTGACTACCCCACCACAAACAATAGTAGACAAGGAAGTTCCCTCACCCACCGACATGAAATGAGAGGCGACAAAAAATGCAGTGTTATAAAACTGCTGACCCGTACGTCTGATGTTAAGATAACCAGACAAAACGGAGAGCTCAATGTTGTTAACATTTTGAGACTCTTTTCGGCCGAAAACAGTGTTGGCCAACAGACGCAAATAATAACGGGGGGTAGGAAGGTGGATGGTACTGTTTTTCTTCTTCACATCGCTGGAATCAGAAATACAGGACCACAAATCAGTATACGACCCCGTGGGGTCATCGGTAAGACCCGTAGAAGATAAACCTAGATACTGAGCAAATTGGCTTAAAGTCAAAGAAAAAGTTTCATTGAACAGACGAAAAGAAATGCAAATGTTGTCATAGCCAGGATGAAATGCTCTAAAATCAAAAGTAAAGGAAGAAAAGAACTCAAAAGTGAGAAGGGGATAGGTGAACTCATCCATAGTGACAAGTCCTGCAAAACCAGTCCCGTCGAGCAAAGATACCACCTCGTCATGACATCCCAGGGCTTGCAAGGCTGGAACAGAAAGGAAACGGGTTGCCACTACCAAGCAATAAGCGGTGAGATGGAGGAACCGAGATTTCTGGGCCGGAGTGCTGAAAATGATTTGCGGATAGTTGGGTAAGCTATCCGTGTCTTGCACCGCCAAACCTCTCGACCTAGGGACACGTCCTCTGGAGGTGCTTGTGCCCGAAGTGCGGGCACGCTTCCCACCTTGATCACGGCTAGACATTGCGAGTCTGCTCTGTAATTTTTACTTAATCTGTCATGAAAAGTAATTAAAGCTGCCAGTTGGTCGGTCGACCTAGTAACTCGGTCGGTCGACCGCTTGTACTGACGGATTCCTTTTATTTTACTTTTTCTGCAGAGAATTCAAATTTTCATCAAGGATAAAACGAAAATAAAAAACGCAAACTAAAAAAACAGCACGGGTTGCCTCCCGTGTAGCGCTGGTTTAAGAGGTCCCGCACGACCTTTTTACCTGTCGTGAAGCATCCTAAAAAGGGTCAAAGTAAGAAACTTCGACCTTTCCGACGAATTCATTTTCTCCTCGGAAGTGCTTCACATATTGGCCGTTGACTTTGAACCTCTCACCAGATGAGGTTTCTAATTCGATTGACCCGAATTTTGAGACAGCTGTGATGGTGTAGGGTCCGCTCCACCTGGACTTCAGCTTACCAGGAAAAAGACGAATACGAGCATTAAAAAGCAACACCCTATCACCTACCTGAAAATCACGTTTAATGATTCTTTTGTCATGCCAGCGCTTTGTTTTCTCCTTGTAAATCCTGGCATTGTCATAGGCTAACAACCTGAATTCTTCTAACTCATTGAGCTGCATCAAACGTTTCTCACGGGAAAGATTAGGGTCTAAATTAAGATTACATATAGCCCACCAAGACTTACGTTCTAACTCTACTGGTAAATGACAAGTCTTACCATAAATCAATCGGAATGGTGACATTCCTATTGGGGTTTTGAACGCGGTTCTATAGGCCCATAAAACATCATCAAGTTTTAGGCTCCAATCTTTCCTAGACTTAGAAACTACCTTGGCTAGGGTCTCCTTGAGTTCCCTATTAGAGATCTCAACTTGACCACTAGTCTGAGGGTGATAAGCTAAACCCCTACGGTGTTGGACACCGAATTTATTTAACAAGTCACCTAAGCGTTTCTCCTTAAAATGCATACCTCCGTCACTTATGACAACCCTAGGGACACCAAAACGAGGAAATATGATTTTTTTTAAACATCTTTATAACAGCTTTTGCATCACAATGGGGAGTAGCAATAGCTTCTACCCACTTAGACACATAATCAACAACCACAAGAATATACCTGTTATCTTGACTACTAGGAAAAGGTCCTTGATAATCAATGCCCCAGACATCAAAAATCTCTACCTCCAAAATACCAACCTGTGGCATCTCATGTCTTTTTGAGACATTCCCAGTTCTTTGACAGGCATCACAGTTACCTACAAAATTTCTACAGTCAGCATGTAAAGTAGGCCAATAAAAACCAGACTGTAATACCTTGGCCACGGTCCTAGATGGACCGTGGTGACCACCATATGCAGAAGAGTGACATGCTTCCAGAATGTCCTTCACCTCCCATTGGGGGACGCATCTCCGGATAAGTCCATCTCCGCATTCTTTAAAAACATAAGGGTCATCCCAAAAATACTGTTTTGCATCGAACATAAATCTCTTCTTTTGTTGCCATGACAACTCAGGAGGGATTTTACCTGTAACAGCAAAATTAGCAAAATCAGCATACCAAGGAGGGGGATAAGAACCTGAACTATTGATGATAAATAAACTCTCATCAGGAAATGAATCATCAATAGGTAAAAAATCTTCCCCATCAGTCAACTGTAGGCGAGATAGGTGGTCAGCTACCACGTTTTCCGCGCCTTTCTTGTCCCTAATCTCAATGTCAAACTCTTGTAGAAGGAGTATCCACCTTAAAAGCCTTGGCTTTGAGTCCTTCTTCTGAAAAAGGCCTTTTAAAGCTGCATGGTCAGTGTAAACAATTACCTTATTACCTACTAAATATGACCTGAATTTTTCTAAGGCAAATATGACAGCTAGCATCTCCTTCTCGGTAGTGAAATAGTTGACTTGAGTCTCATCTAGGGTGCGGCTCGCATAGTATATAGCATTAAGAGCCTTGTCCTTCCTTTGACCTAGCACAACACCTACAGCGTAGTCACTAGCATCGCACATGATCTCAAATGGGAGATCCCAATCTGGTGGCTGGATGATTGGTGCTGAGATCAAAGCTTTCTTCAACCTGTTAAAAGCTGAGAGGCACTCATCAGTAAAATCAAAGATGGCATCTTTGAGAAGCAATTGTGTGAGTGGTTTAGCAATTTTGGAGAAGTCCTTAATGAAACGCCTGTAGAAACCTGCGTGTCCTAAGAAACTTCTCACCCCTTTGACATTAACAGGAGGGGGTAATTGCTTAATCACCTGCACCTTTGCTTTATCTACATGTATACCTTTATCTGAAATTAGATGCCCTAACACTACCCCTTCAGTAACCATAAAATGACACTTTTCCCAATTTAAGACAAGGTTTACATCAATACATCGCTGCAAGACTTTATCAAGATTAGCTAAGCATTGATCAAAAGCATTACCATAAACAGAGAAGTCATCCATAAATACCTCCATGATGTTTACTATAAAGTCAGAGAAGATACCCATCATACACCTTTGAAAGGTAGCAGGAGCATTGCACAACCCAAAAGGCATCCTTCGATAAGCAAAAACACCCTGTGGACAAGTAAAAGTAGTCTTACTCTGATCATCAGGATGGATGGGGATCTGGAAAAAACCTGAATAACCATCTAGAAAACAGAAGAATTTATTAGAAGCCAGTCTTTCAGTCATTTGGTCAACAAAAGGAAGGGGGAAATGGTCTTTCTTGGTGGCGGCATTTAACTGTCTATAATCAATGCACATCCGCCACCCAGTTACAACTCTAGTTGGTATTAACTCATTTTTTACTACTGTGGTTCCTCCTTTCTTAGGAACCACCTGAACTGGGCTAACCCACTTAGAGTTGCCCACTGAATAGATAATACCTGCATCAAGAAGCTTCATTACCTCAGCCATAACCACATCCTGCATCTTAGGATTCAATTTACGCTGTCCTTGTCTATAAGGCTTATGCCCTTCTTCCAACTCTATTCTATGCATGCAAACATCAGGGCTTATGCCCTTAATATCATCCAAAGAATAACCTAGAGCTTTTCTATTCTTTTTAAGAACATTCGTTAAGGCAGAAAGTTGGTCAGGACTAAGTTTAGAGCTAACAATCGCAGGGTACTGTTCAGTATCATCTAGGAAAACATACTTAAGATTAGGAGGAAGTGGCTTACGCTCTGGTGCTTTTACCTCAACTGCCTGAACAGAATTAGTATCAATAGAATAGCACATGTTTACTAGACTTGCATTAGCTAGGCTTATGAGCTTCTCATTCTCTTCTTCAGTGAGCTCATATTCCTCTTCCTCTTCTTCTATCAAATCCAGCTCTTCAGCATTTTCAGCTGGATTACCTGCACACTTATCCAAAACCGTCAGATCATCTAAGGGATCCTTGGTCAAGGATTCCCTCCAATTAAGGATAACATTCCTGTCTATAATATCGATGGAACAACAAGTATCATCAGTAGGAATAGTTGCCTTATGGGCAAGACTAAACTCGATAGTGTCATCCCCAATCTCTAAAGTAATGGTCCCGCGTTTGACATCTATCACAGCCCCAGCTGTGTGTAAAAATGGTCTACCTAGAATAATAGGTATTTGACTATCCTCAGCAATGTCTAAAACAACGAAATCCACAGGAATAAAGAACTTTTCCACTCTTACTGGGACATCCTCCAACCCCTAATGGTCTTTGGGTTGATCTATCAGCCATCTGTAGGGTAATATTGGTGACTTTAAGTCTACCTAAACCAAGTCTTTCACATACAGAATAGGGTATAACACTGACACTAGCCCCTAGATCACAAAGGGCTTTCCCTATAACATGATTACCTATGGTACAAGGGATGGAAAAACTACCTGGGTCTTTTAACTTGGGTGCTATATTATTTTGTGAAAGAACATAACATTCTTCCACAAAAGCAACAGCACCGTCGTCCTGAAAATTCCTCTTACGACTCAAAATATCTTTCATGAATTTAGCATAAGAAGGTACCTGGGTAATTAAATCAGTGAAAGGGATGGTTACCTCAAGATTCTTCACCATCTCCAAAAACTTGCCAAATTTCCGATCCTCTTTTGAATTTTTCAGTCTTTCGGGATAAGGAACGGTGGCATTAGCCATAGGATCAGCAACCTTTGGCTTTTTCAGCTGTAAAATTTCGGTGAGGCCTTGAATGAAGGAGGAATCCAGCGATTCCGGAGTCAAAACAGCACTCTGCTCAGGAACGTCGGTCGGTCGACCAACAGCAGCGGTCGGTCGACCAGAATCTGCAACATCTGAAATTTTCTCTTTTCCAGAATCTGATCTCGCGTCAGGAACCGAGGTCGGTCGACCTACTGTAGCGGTCGGTCGACCTCCTGATCCGTTGACGGGATCAGATTTCTTGTTTTGAACCTCGGCCGAATCTTCTTTTTGGGTTGATTCTTCACAAACACGACCACTCCTAAGATTTATGGCGTTTAATGTCTCCATGGGTCCCTCACAACTAGCTGGAGAGCTGGTCATTCGGTTGGCTATGTTTATCAAGTGTTCTTCAAAAACTTTTGAGGAGGCAAATTGAGCCTTACTCATCTCCATAACCGTCTTTGTTAAAGCATCAACAAGGGTTCTCAAGTTCTCAATTTCACCCGTGTTGTCAACTGTAGTGACTAGGTTCGCACTTTCAAGCTTCAGCTGGGTTGCCTCGAGCTTTTCAAAACGGGCTTCGACTGTTGTCTCAAGAGCCATCACTCTATTCATCTCCACATTCAGCCTTCTTGAATTCCCTCGTGAACTCTTAAAAGTAGCCCTATGCACCGCCATGTCTTCAATGGTTTTCCAACCCTTCATATGGTCGGTGTTATTCTGGAATCTTCCATTGGCGGCCGCATCAAGAATCATCTTATAATCATCGTAAAGAGCGTTGTAAAATCGGTTACACAGGTCCCATTGTTGAAAGTTATGGTGAGGGATAGAACGGACCAATTTCTTAAACCGATCCCATGTTTCACAAAATCCTTCATCAGGTCCCTGTTGAAAGTTACGGATTTGGCTTCTCAAGTCTTTGGCTTTTGCAAGAGGGAAGTATTTCTTGTAAAAGGCCAATGCCAAGGAAGTCCAATCCGTAACCTCCTCAGTTGCCCTATCAAGGTACCGGTACCAATCTCGCGCGTCATCTTTTAATGAGAACAGGAACATCGTTGCCAGCACCTCGTCTCTAGTCACCCCTTCAGGTAAGGGTATGGCACAACAATAATCCGTGAAGGTTGTAACATGCTTCATTGGATCTTCGTCGGGTAGACCAGAAAATTGACTCCGTTCCACCAAAAAAATATTTTTTGGGCGGAGTTCAAAGGAACCAGTGGTGGGGGTAGGCAAGGCGAATCCCTTCGGTAAATCTTGAGCCTTCGGCTGTAGGTGGGCATAAATAGAATCCATATCTAAAACATGAGAGTACTCAAGCCTTTCTCTCAAAAACCTGTCTTCTAAAACAAAACTAGAAGAAAAGGTAAGAAACGGTCTTAAGGAACCTAAGTTCCTTAAGACAAGAAAAATAAACTAAAAATTTAACAAACAAAATTATACCGTCTCCCCGGCAACGGCGCCAAAATTTGACACCCGTCGTTGAGGGGTGCCAAAGATAAGATTTATAAAACCTCAGCTTAAACTTAGATAGGATAAGTCAAGGGTCGAACCACAGAGAGACAAGGTTAATTATGTTTGTGGATTTAAAGTCTATTACGAGTAACCAAAAAGGGGGGGTTTGATTTGTGATTTAAACTAATAACTAAAAGGACAAAATAAACAAGAGAAATAAAATAAGGTAAAAGGAGATTAGGAACTTTGGTTCCCCATGGTCAAAACAAGTCAATGAAAGGTAAAATAATCAAATAACACAATCTCAAGGAACAAAGAATAAACCTTTAGGTCAATATTCTACCCAATCCTTACGGTCTTAGGGTTCCTAGAAAAGCACTAAACTTTCGTTCAAGGGCAATCCCAAAGTTGTTGTTAAACTAATCCTAATAATCTTTCAATCCTAAGGATCAATTCACCAACAACAATGGGGGATTGGTAATTCAATTATTAAACTATCAAAATCAAGTCTTTACCATGGTTCCCCTAATTCCTAATCACAAGAATTAGCTATGCATAATCTTAATCATAAAATTAACAATAACAAGAATTAAGAACATCAAAGGAACCAACATAAATAAAGATGATGATAAAAGAGAAAACATGAATTAAAGAACAACAATAAGATGAACAACAAGATTAATTAAAAGGGAAGATTAATTGTAGCAACTTACAACTTAATTGGAAAATCTAAGAACAAAGATGAAAGCTTGGTAAATATTCTCTCTAAACTATGGAGTTTTCTCCAATTGGGGCTGCTTGATAAATAAAATATTTTTGTTCTAATGAAAAGCTTGACCTAATTGAAGAGTTTTGGTCTCCTTAAATAAGATTAATTACAAGATTAGGAAAGTAGAAAACACGAAACAAAAAGATCCTCGGGTCAGCTTCTGGTCGGTCGACCTACGATACGGGTCGGTCGACCGCTTTAAGTGTTGCTGGGCTTTTTATGCGAATTTGCTTTGGTCAGGAATTGGGCTTCGGTCGGTCGACCTCTGATGCAGGTCGGTCGACCGCTTCTCGTCCGTTCCAGCTTTAATCAGGCCCAATAACAACAATCGGACATGCAATCCGGATCCTTGCTCCGTATTAGTACTCAAAACAGCTTCCGAAAGGCAAATAAGGTTCAGTTTTGCTCACTTTCGCGTATTCCTACATATAAAACATAGAAATGCCAAAGTAAACCGTTTCGGGAGAAAAAGCAACTAAAAGTCATCAAAACGTAATAAAATACGTGCCAAAAGAATAAATAAAATGCATAAAATAGGCACGTATCAAGAATCGAAATTCTATTTGGGTTACATCTAAGAGAGGACCACAAAGTAAACTTAAACGTTATGACTATTCTATGTTTGATGCTTTGAGTGGATATGTGGATTCTTCTTCTTCTATGGATGTGTCTTATGTTCAATCTCATGTTCATAGTCTTCATGTTCCCCTTTCCCATGACATTGTGAATGATATGCATGCATTTTCATCTTCTTGTGGTGATGTGAAACTTGATCTTGATAAATTTTCTTCTTATGCATGCCAACCCTTTAAGAAGATGAATGTGATAGATGATGATGATGATATGTGGTTAGAAGATGAAAATAAACTTCTTAGTGAGAACTTTGAGGATGTTGATTTGTGTGAATTTGAAGAAAAGAGTGAGTGTGAGGCCTCACCTACCATTGTTATTGATGAGTTAGTTGTCTTTTCCTTGACCAAAACCTATGAAAATCCCAATTTTGAGGATTTGAGTGGTGTGACAATGAGGGAAAACCTACTTTTTGACTACATGGTAGATGAGGTTAGTAGTGAAAGTGAATATTCTTTTGATGGTGAAAAGTTAGAGGAGGAGAACGATGTTTTCATTGATTCTTGGAGTAAAGAGAGTGTGAACATCTTTGATGATAGTCTTGAGGTTAAGTGGGATGATGATGTTGTGGATTTTGCCATTCTAGGAGAGCCCACTCTTGAGAGATTCTTTGAGAATGTTCCTATGACTATCCATTTAATTGAGGATGACTCTCTTATCTCCATCGATTGTCTTTCCCTTGACTTTCTTATCCCGTCTTATGAGTACATGATTGAGAAAGATTGCACTATTGATGCTTATAAGGGTTTTGAGCCACCGCTTGCTCCTTTCAAACCAAGTGATGAGTATTGATGCGAGTTTGAGATATTTGGTGTTCGTATGCTTGACCACAAACCATTTACTATCATTCTTATCTTTTGGCTTTGTGCTTTTTCATGGTTATTTCATTATGAGCACTTTTATGATGATTGGTCAAGTTTGTTTGACAAGCTAATGCGGTCTTTGACGGGATTTTTAGATGACTCACTTGTGTTTTATAGTGTTGTATTTTTGGTTGTTGTTTTTTTGTGGTTTGTTTTGTTTCATGTTTGTAGGTACCATGTTGAACTCCAAGAACCAACAAGAAGGTGGTGGGTTGAAGTAGAAGATTCAAAGATCGAAGATTGTGCTTGAACGGTAACATTCTTTACTCACCCTCTCTTTTTTTACCTTCCCTTATTCTTAGACATTGGGGACAATGTCAAGTTTAAGTGTAGGGAGGATTGTTTTGTTGGTTGTGGAGTAGTTGTGGTTGGATTGTGTTGGTAATTTTGGTGGTGTTGTGTTGTTTAGACATGTTTATTGTGTTTTATATATATCTCTTATGTTTGTGACACGTCTTATATTTTGTTTTCCTTTCCCTTTATTTTTGAAAAAAAAAACCAAAAAAATTTTGAAAAAATTCAAAAACATGTTTTTGTTTTATTAGTGTAGAATTGTATATATTTTTGCTTGTTTTTGTCTTCTCTCTTTTTGCACAGGCATCACTTACTTAAGCACCGCTATGGAATTTGAAGACGCCACGGTATAATCGCTCCAACCCTCATTCTGCTTTCATTTTCTTTTCATTTGTTTCATTTGAAGGAGGATGGGCTTGTATTTGAGGATTTGAAGTGTATTGTGGAGATTGTTGTGTGGTTTGTGTGCCTTTGTGCTGTTAGGGGATGCATTAGCTTGTTTGGCATGTAGTTTGATAACTTCATTTGCATTACAACATGTATATATTAGTTGTGCATTCATGGCATGTAGTTGCATTGAGTAAAATATTTTGAAAATGCCTAATTGAGAACTTTGACAAAAACATTTAGGTCATTGCAAATATTCTTTCTACTTGTTACTTTGCCTTTTAGAATGGTTCTGAAACACTCTAGGGCATGCTTTGCTAGTATCTTTCGAACCGTGATCCGCTACCAAGTCGAGGGTTTGCACTTTGAATCACCTTGTCCAACCCCGTGATGTGATTGGGTATAGATTGACTAGTCTTGGTGACCTTGTCGGTTTGGGTGGGATGGTAACTTGAGATTTTTGATGGTTTTTAAAATGCTCATTTCTTTAATTTTGGTGTGAAATGTTGAAAAAGGGAAAAAGAAAACTCTAAAAAAAAATGGTGGAATAAGATCATGTAGTTTAGGTGGAGGCGTACCACTTCGATGTGTTTTGGAGGGGGCCCAAGGATTTGGCTTCCCACTTGGTCGTGAATTCGACCGCCCAAAGACAGAGTGATTGTCACCCTGATAAGCTATTGCCTAGAGGTTAACCGGTCGCCTAATAAGCGATTGGCGAAATCAAAGGGCATTAGCACGCGTGGGACAAACCCCATCTTAACTCATGAAAAGAAAAAAAGAAAAAAAAAGAGAGAAAAAAATTGAGGTAATTTGTTGTGTTTTCCACCTTTATGAAATGACTTGAGCATTTAAACTCGAAAATCGATTTTGCTATCCTTCCTTGACGAATTTGGGACGATCCATGACCCTTACTTGTGAAGAGTCTAGACCCGGTTTATTCCTTACCTCTAGCATCATGGGAACATCCTTCCATTCCATCCGATCACCCTCGACGGAAGTTTTTGGATCATGGTTATGAAAGTACCCTAGGTTAGCATTATTTGGTGGTGTTTTGTTGTCATCCTTTTTGTCTTAGTGACTTGTTGAATTAATATTTGTGAAGGAATGCATGCTTTTGTATTTGTTCTGTTTTGGTTGAAGTCGTCACTTAGATGAGGAAAGTGACATTTCTTTTTGTAGATACATCTTTATATGTTAATGTGCTTAATTGAGGGATGTGTCGAAGTTTTGTGCAAGACCCAACTTGCCTTGCGAGTTGTGCTTTACCTCATAAGCATGACTACGTGAGTTGAAAGGGCGTTGAGTGCGCTAATACTCAATCGGATATTAGTAGTATCTATAGTTCTTTTATATTACGGGTCTAAGTATAGTTTGTGAGCTTACTCGAGGACGAGTAAGAGATAACTGTGGGAAGATTTGGTAACGCTTTATTCTACGTATTTTTAGCCCACATTTTATCTCTTATTAGTCGATATAATAATGCGAGTTAGCTTAATTCACTCATTTTAGTGACAAATAGTATATTAGACGATTAGTTTTAATAATGTTATTTTATATTATGTTTTTTAGAATTTTGGTAGTGCTTCTATTTATTTTGCCGTGTAGGTACCTAATCCGAGTAAAAAGATGCGGGTCGAAATGGATCGAAGTCAAGAAAATAAGCCAAATAAAGACGTACTCCATCCGTTTCCACATTCTGCATCCACTCAATTGAAATTGTGGCCCATTATATTGTTTATGCTAGTGAAAAAGATTGGACAAAACATTCTGCATCCACTCAATTGAAATTGTGGCCCATTATATTGTTTATGCTAGTGAAAAAGATTGGACAAAACAAGTGGAGGGCATTTAAGTAATTTTGTACCTAATTTTAAAGGGGGGCAAAAAAGTAGAAGCAGCAGGGAGTCAGCAATTCATTTTTGTGGGGTTTCTGGGCACCAACATTTCGCACAAACTGGACGGCAGTAGACAGAAGGGGAGCCTTCATTTTTATTTTGTTCAACAGAGAGGTTCCGAGCAGTAGAATTATAGTAGGAATAGGTAGCTAGTTCTCAAAAACAATCAAAACTCCTCTTTTCTTTACATTTCTTAGTTTAATTTTGTTAGTTTTTATGGTTTACAAGATTTGTATGGAGATTCTTTGTTTTATTTCTCCTTAATTCAAGTGAGTTGGGTAACTAATCCTTTTTCCCTTTTCATTTATTTCAAGTTTTATTCTACTTCATTTATGCATTTATTTAATGAAAGTTTCTATCTTTTTTACTCTTGTCATGTTTTATATTATTGTTATTGTTATTTGTCTAGTGTGGTTTACTTTACTTTAAAGTTTCAATCTTTATTGTTTGTTATTAGAGTAGTAGTTAGTATGTTTAATGTTAATGCTTGCATGATTAGTGAGTAGTTTTCTTACTAGGGTGCGATGAGACCCCGACATGAATAATTTACCTAATTAGTTTCTTTATGATTGGTTGTTGAGGTGGGATTTATCGGGTTTAAATAAAAGGTTTTGAATTGGTTGTGTTCTATTTGGGAAAATAGTCGGTTTTGGCCCTTGTCCACCAACGAGAGTTGGTTAGGTCGGGATTTGTCTACCCCTCTTAGTCCCTTTGTCAACTTGGGTTAAGCCCGAGAGGGAGAACCCGAGTAGGGTGCTTTTGTTTATCGGTTTGAAATTCACCTTCGGGAGAAGGGTTGGGATGACCGGGGATTATCGCGGGCTTAAGCCCTTGACCTTGGTGAGAGGTGAGCGGAATGGGCCCATTTTGGCAAGCCTTGAGTCTTGAGTCGGGGGAAGCCGAGTCATGAGCCCGGGAGGGAGTTGACTTGGTATTACTAGTGTCCTATTATGAGCCTGGGAGGGAGTTGATAGGCGACCTAGAGGCGTTTCCACCTTATAGTCTACCCTTGATAACTAGTTAACGAAACTAAGCGGTGAATTACGAATTGTTGGTGGTTAAATCGTACCCTAGGCCTTTTCTTCATTGCTTAAATCGTTATTTCCTTACTTGCTCACATAGTTTCTTATTATTTTAGTTTATTAGCTTAGTATTTATCAAATTCATGATTCGTTTAGCTAACCTATAATCTAAGACAAAACTAGTACTCAAACTTAACCTCCCTGTGGATCGACCTCAACTATCTTACTACATTAGTTTAGTAGTTGAGTTTTATATAATTGTTTGATGTGGGGGGGGGGGGCGACAAACCCCGCTATCAATCTTCGGTTTTGTATTGTATGAAAAGTTACTTAAACTCTTATATAATTGATTGCTAGGGAAACACTATAAAGCTTTACATGTAGAAATATGGAATACCATGTATTGAGGAGGTTTATTATACTTGGTAAATCTACTTAATCTCTAATTTGAAGATATAGTAATCGGTAGTATTTTTGTTTATGGATTACAATGTGAATATAAATATTGAACTCTACATAAGTGTACAATTTATCATACATATGTGTGCTAGTACCTCTTAACAAATAAACATCTTTCTTACAAAAATTAAATTGTTCCTCACAAGTAAAAATAATCAAAACTACGATGATTAACAATAATAAATTATATGAAAAATAATTTATCTGTTTACAAAAATATGTATCATAGAAGATTATGATGCAATAATGGATCAACAAAATAAAATTCAAAAAGGAGAAAACGAAATATTTCACATAAATCTGACAAAAAAAATTATCTACCTTAATTTTTGATAAATATGTTTAAATTAATGAAGATGTATAGTATATCACTAACAAAGTATATATTTAGATTACGTAGTTAGTGATATTATGCGATATAGTGACCAAACTCATAAAACAAACAAATACTGTATGGGATTAAATTTCCTATTAGTAGGTAATTTTCAAAGGTGAGATTAAATTCCGTATAGTATTACTGAGAGTTTTAGAATTTCTGAAGTATTTAACTCCTACTAATTAATAAAAAATAAATTGTTTAGAAAAGATACTTATGTTTTTATATTTTGTTACCGATTTAAGTATATCACTTTTCAATAGTTTATAATTAAGAACTAATATTTCAATAATTAATTCCGTATTTATAGTATTAGTGAGAGATTTAAAAATTTCAAAGTATCTCACTCCTAATAAAATACGCTTTACAATTTAAATTAGCATTTTTTATCTTTTATCGCAATTTGATACAAATAATAAAAAGTAAGTTGCTTAGAATATTTATCTTCTTATATATTTTGCAACGGCACTATCCGTCGCAAGCTTGTGACGGATATCGTTTTTTCTCACAAAATACCCACTTTTTCTCTCTCTCCAACACTATTTTTGTGCATTTTGTATCCATTTTATCTCACAAAATATCCGTCACAAATAACGACCCGTCGCAAGCAAGACTTACTATTTAACACAAATTATGTACTAATATATTTATCTTATTTTAATATTTTATAACTTAAATAATTCACAAAACTTAAACCAATGAAATCGCTCTAAAAGTTCCTTTTTTAAGTATATATATATATATATATATATATATATTGATTCGAGTTTTGCGCGAAAGGTAAAGAGTTTACCATTACGCAATTAAAACAAACGTTGTATTCCTTTATACCACGAATTGATTTATGGGAAGACCATATGAATCAAGGTGATTCTATTCCACAATTATAATTAAAATGTCATATGTATTATAAAACTCGAGTTGGTGCCCTAATCATTTTTCGTTTCTCGATTGAAAGTCGCATTGAAAAATTAGCTTTGACTAGTTTTCCACATCATTCGATTAAGAATCTAATGGATTATACAAATCTTGCATTCAAAGCAAGACATTTACCCTATAAGCAAGCACCTTGAAGGGTATGGAACTATGGATGAATACAATTTTCAATCTCGGAAAATCGTTATTACTTGCTTAATCTCTTTTACTGACGAAATAGGTTGATATGTGGTATCCACCTAATGAGGTAAGAAGAGAGTATGAAAACCGAAGTACAAGTACTTCATTTGGATTGGGAACAATAAATTTATGACTTTGGTTCACACCGAATAGAGTGTGATGTAGTATCACAGGTTCACTTTAATAAACACATTAGAGAATGCGTAAGAACGTAATATTCATACACAATATGATTAAAACTTTACAATTGAGTGAGAGGTAGTTTCTATTACGAATTTGTCTAGCATTTATTTTTCCACTAAAACATAAAGCGTTGATTTAAAAATCATATAAGATATGAATAGGCATGGTACCTAAGTTGTAGCCTGTTTCGAATGGTCATTTTTCCTTACATGATCACGAGAACAAAGGGTTTGTGCCTCGTGATGTTGTCTCTCAAGAAAAGAGGATTATTTCTTTTAGACAGAGCGGGAGAAAATATTCAAGAGCCACAAAGTGATATCAGTGATATGAGACAATGGAAAAATGTTCTTCTTGGTTGAAATCGGTAGAGATTTATTCAAAATTGAAGTTAACAGGTGTCATGTTACTATTTTTTAAAGTAACAAACCTATAACTTATTTAAATGCTTTATTTAGTGTCAACTCCTCTAGAATCCAAAATGATCATAAGCATAAAGATGCTTTCATAGCTTGGTAAGCCTTGGTTGATTGGTTGCAAAGGGTTTTGCACGCAACGACAATGCTTTATTAAAGTCGGATTTAATGATGTTGTTGGATTTTGAAAATCATCTTGCATGAGTTTTGTAAATCGCAATTGTTCTAAGGTAGAATACAAATTTAAGAAAAGTCTTAAGTCAATGTCAAAAGTTGAATTCCTTGTTTTGATCATGTGATAAACTTTTCTTCAAATGTCAAGCAGTTATGTTTATACATGAAGTTTAGTGGGAGTAAGGTTGTATTGCTAGTCTTATATGTACGTGACATATTGATCATTATTAATGATACAAGACTTAGGAGAAGAATAATACATCGCTAAGATATCCAATTTGATGGATATTAGCCTACAGTTGATATTCTTATATTGATAAGAGTTTAGACAAGTTCAAAAATACTGAACATGTAGAAATTGAATCCACTTGCTTCCGCTGCAAGATCAATTCATTACGCTAAGATGTATCATCATTTTTTAAACTTCGTATACTTGGAGTATGACGAAATGTTATAAATCGAACTTTGAAAGAAGTCTCTATATATGGACACATAGTTCATTAGTTAGTATGTACTCAAAAAGTAATAAAGAGATGAAGCTAAGTGTTTCGATTCTATTATTGGATTAATGTGCAAAAGGTTACACAAAATCATATTCTAAACACATGAGGATGGTTAGAGAACCATTTTGGTTACAATCATTTAAGGAGTGGATCTGTAAGAAACGTTCTGGATAGTGGAACAATAAAAGATATACAATGAAAGTGAGTACAATTATATAGATCTATGAGATATACAGGAGGGATGAGTACCTCACACACTATGAAAATAGTGGGAGCTATTTTATGGTAAGAAAGTTTGTGTCTAGATAGGATCAAGACACATACTCGAAAGGTTTGCATAATAAGATTATTCATTACCAAGTGAAATAAGATATAGTGATGTTATGTAAATTGCAAGTGTTGTTGAAACTTACTAACCATAAGCCTTCTTATAGGCTTAACATGATAAGTCATGTCATTTAAATTGCGTTAATATGTGATAAAATATACCAAATTAAGTATGAATTATAGATTATGTAGTAATTGATGTTGTATCAATTTTACATATGCAATAATGCATTTATCATTTGAGTTTTATTCAAACTCTTTCTTTTTACTTTGTTATATCCAAATGGGTTTGTAAAGACAATATTGAACCCTATTAAAGTGAACTGGATTAACATAGTATTTGTAGAAATATCGTATATTTCATAATGAGAGTAATCGTATTAATGTCATAAGGAAGGATTATATCAACATTAACTTTAATATGAATGCAACAAAGGTAATTAAATCGATATAAGAAGGTAAGAAATAGTCTTTGGTCCTTTGTATTCGGCCTAAGAACAACCTAGAATAATAGATTTGAAAGTAGGAACCTCTCAACAATTAATTGCACCCAAGATGATCCAAAAAAATATGCCTTAATTAGCACACACTATTTTCGGTCTGTACCTCACGTTTTGTTGTGTGTTTTTCGTGTGATTTGCTAGGTAATTATGAACCCTATTTATACTGTTGATATATAGATTTCCGATGGAAATAATATTGTGAAAATCCGAACAAATCCCATGGCCACACCAACTGCCAAAAACGAAATCTCCAAATAAAAGATAAAAGCTGCTTTTTATTAATTATTATAAGATATTATTTTGAAAGTTATTATATTTTTATATAAATAATATATGGACCAAAAATATGGTGCACTTGGAAAACTGATTTTGCGAGACTTATCCAATATTATAATTTATATAAATATGGCATGAGAATATAATTAATTATCGTATAATCAATTAATTATAATATCGCATATTAAAACTTATATTACTAATAAATATAATATTTATATTTATTTGGAATAAACATTTCAATTCATTCCTCCTAATAATCATCTAATCGTTATTTAGTCAATTTAAGCATCTATATAATATATCGGTATATAATCACATTTATTGGAATCATCCTCTAGGTTTAACCGATAGGGAGCAACTAATCACCGTCATCAGTATGATAGTAACGTCAAATTTCTAGCAAAATCAACCGTTACTGATTTACGTTAATTAGTTGATAAATATACAAAGTACTACGTATCCCTTTGTGATCCTATAAGAGATTTAGATTATAGTCGCACTAACTGTGGAGAACACATGTTCCAACAATCTCCCAGTTGTCCGACAAGTATGTATGTGCGATTACCGATTCTCATATCCACAAAATCTTCCAGTCAAAATGTAAGACTATTTGCAAAGCCGCGCTTCGCAAGGTCGTATCTCACAAGTGATCTGTATCGAGAGTGGTTTTCCCAACTAGAGAATAACAATACTGATTTACGAATTCATCATTGTAATGATTTCATCATCCATCCATTGACCACACCATGAGTTCCAATGTGTGGTCTACGGAGAAGATGATGAAATTCATCATTCCACCATGGTTGCACATTGAATCTCATGGTGTCATCCTCTCCAGGGATGAATGTTGAATTTCGTCATCTTTCCGCAATACATTAAAATTATCGAAATCTTAAATTAACCCGAAACTATAAAACAAACACAAATTAATTAACTAACGAGGTTAAGAAATTGTTAACTAACCGAAAAATGTGGTGAATTGATTCCGCCATGAAAATTAGTGATTTTAGATGATTTTCGTGTTTTTTATTTTTTCATGAATTAATCGGGTTTTTCATGAATTTCAGAGAAAAATTCTAGAAAGAGAAAGTGTCCAAATTATGTCCAAGGGCAGTTTTGTCATTTTTCTAAAAAACGCCGACTACGATTACTAAAACGTCGACCATGTTAACTAAATTCATAATTAATGGATAATTAAAAGTAAAAATGGATCGTTACTTAATTAGCGCTATTGTTGCTTCGTGGTCTAATAAGACAAAGCAGAGCTAAAATCCTGGAAGTGGGCAACATCACCAAGTCATCCAAAGAACAGTTAGTTACAAATCTCCCGCCATGTTAACCTTATCCTTAACTTGTCCGAAATCCCTAATGCCCTCGCTCTTCTCCCTTTTCCCGCCACCCAATTCCAACCACTTCGCCGGTCATTTTACTCCCTCGGCCACCACAACCACAACCACAATTCCAACCACCATCACCGAAAGGGGCCTCCAGTTCGAAACAGGCGGCTCCTTCTTCCGCCACGAAAGCTTCACCGGCCGTGACCTCGGCGTCCTCTCTGCAGCCCTCCACAAGCGCACCCACCTTGAACTCCGCGTCCTAGATGCCATGTCCGGCTGCGGGGTCCGCTCCTTAAGGTACCTGGCCGAGGCCGGGGCCGACTTTGTCTGGGCTAATGACGGCAATGAGGCGTACAGGGGAGTGTTGACTGCCAATTTGGGGGCTGTTTCGAGGGAGGAGGAGGAGAACAGAAGATGGGTTGTCACCAATTTCGATGCGAATAGAGTCATGACTGAGTGTTATTTACAGAGGGATTTCTTTGATTTTATTGATGTTGATTCTTTTGGAAGTGATTCCACTTTTTTGAGATCTGCGTTCAATACATTGAAGATTGGTGGTTTGCTTTATTTGACTTCTACTGATGGATTCTCTGCTGGTGGACATCGCCCAAATAAGTAACTTCATTTTACTTCGCTCCTGCTTTTCCATTCTATGCATATAACAGTCTTATATTTCTGCCCACCACCTGTTTGTGGAAATGTTCCCTGCTTTTTCAACTACTAGCATCATTTCCTGAACGATGACTGCATTAAACAGTTTATGAATGTTATAAACTTATAATGCCCACCTTTTGAGGTTGCATTGCCTGCATTATAGCACGACAACCGAAATCAGATAACGACCATGGGACTACCTTTCTTCTAATAATAATCAGTGTTATTTGATCACATCGTAGATTTGTTGCGACTAAACTTTTGTTAGTCTTATTATTATACATTAGGATTGAATAAGTTATGTGAATAATTCTGTTCCCTCGTTTACACATTAGGATTGAATAAGAGTAGTTTGGTGGCAGTGATGCCCAAAAACCATAAAACTGAAATCAAGTCCCAGGAAACAAGGCCTTACAGCCAAAATTGTATCATACATCATGTGTTACATCATGTCTCTGCCGCGTTTTATGTTAATACTATAGGCTGGAAAAGAGTTAACTAGGAAGAGCAATGTAGGATAGTTATTGCTTATCTAGTATTGGGTATTTGGGTTGATGTAATTTTTTTTAGTAATTACGCCTATTACGGAGTACAACATACCCCCTCCTAGTCTCTATTTCGTTTCCCTTTCTTTTTTGCACAAGAAATAAGAAAGTGTATTTGAACCACACGAAACACACTACTCCACATGGCCTTGAATTTGGACCACACAAATCAACCCAAAAAAGGAAAGAAGGAACAAAACCCAGATAGCATCAAAAGGGAAAGAGTGAACAAAATAGAGACTAGGAGGGAGTATGTATGTGAATTTCATTCCCTGATTCGGTTACCGCAGAATAACTATACTTGATGCTGATGCTACTTCATAAGTATCCTTTTGCTTTAATTGACTTTCTTAGAAACTATTTACTCCCTCATTGCATCGGGAAGTCTGAGAGCATCCACATTGAAGAGGATTATCATCCTCTTAGATGAAAGAGAGTGTTAAAAGGATGTCCTCTTCAATGTGGATACATTCTCTCAGCATCCTCTTTGAAGAGGAAGAGAAAGACATCCTCCATTTATAAAAGATGTTCTTGTCTATGCCCTTGTGCCATATAATTATTATATAAGAGAGAAATATGGTGGAGGGGTCCTACTTAAAAGTTGGAAAGGAGAGGAAATGTACATCCTCTTTAATGTGGAGAAAAAAAGAGGAAGATGATGAAAAATTGAAAAATGTGACAAAAAATAAGAGAAAATATTATGTCCAATGAAAAAATTAGAAAAAATAAAGAAGAGGAAGATAACCTACTCTTCAGTGTGGATGCTCTGAGTACCTCAGAACGTCTTACCTTTGTTTTGACTATTAGCCTCTTAGTAGACTGTAGGGTTCATGAAAATGTTGATGAGTTCCTAATATGTCAAATAATGAGATCAATAATTAACCCGTATAGCGCAATGGTGGACACATTATAGTGTGGATGACAACTTTCAATTTTGATATAGATTCATTTTGAATCATCGAGCTTTCTATGAAACTATGTGAGACCAACCAAAATGTCATATATTCCTTGGTATTTAATTATATGGTTTCTGAGTTGATCTCACATTGTCTCAATGTCTCATACAAGTTTCTGTGCATTCGAATGTACGAGGGTAATGCTTATAATATAATCCGTAACTTAGAAAAAAAAATCTAAATGTGGGAATTTTTGTTTGTAGCTCTTTAGCTTCATATGGGGCTTATGTTCGTCCAATGCCCTATGCAAATGAGATTGGATTGAGAATGCTCATAGGTGGAGCTTTTCGTGAAGCATCTGTGCTGGGATATTACATCACCCCTCTCTTTTCTTACTACTCATACCATGGACCTGTCTTTCGAGTTATGCTGAGAGTTGATCGTGGAAAGCTCAGTGATATGAGGTGATTGTTCTTGAGAAATGGATAACTGCTAAGGTATTATTTATTTTATAAGGATTTAATTGTCATATTACATTTGATGGCAGACATTATGGATTTATAAGCTACTGCAACAAGTGTGGCAATTCTCAAGCATATTCGTGGGGTGAGCTTGGGAAGATGATTTGCTCCTGCAGCAATACCAAGGTATACACATGATCTTTAGAACATCATATAAAATTGCAACAATGTAGCTCTAGTTGATAAATATTTTCTGAGGACAGCAATAGCATTGTCCATCATGTAGCAATTCTATGCGTTATATTGGACATTGCCTAACTATACTGATGTGACGAGAAATCAAATCCATGCTTGGGCGTGACTCTTGCCATGGGCAAATGGAGCACTTGCACATGGCCTGTAATTGAACCTAGGACACCGTACACAGCACCTCCGTCTTAACTGTTAACCACTATGAGATATTGAGATTGATAAAATATTCACTTGTAAGACGGCTTTACCCTAAGATACTGCAAAATCGCATGTTTGTTACTTAGATACTCTATAAATGGAACTTTTTAGTTGAGTATAGGTAAAACTACAACATGATTTTTTGAAAAATGCTTAGTGATTAGTCATATTTTCAGAAACTTAAATTTCTAGTTTCGGCATAGGGCTTCCAAAATGTGTGAGAGAGCCTTATCCATATATATTCCTTTTGATTCAATAAGGAATAGGACTATTAATCTACATGGCACTTAGAAGGTGTGATAAGTTGGTTTTCCCAATGTATCAGCCTTCTCTCGTTGTCTCGGGTCCTCTCTGGACAGGCCCTCTTCATCAAGGTCCTTACCTCGCAGAGATGTTGAACTTGGCAAAAGAATGGGGATGGATAGGTGATGGTGTTGGGCTGGATTTGGAGAAACTTGTTAACCAAATGATTGACGAAAGCAACCCGGATTTATCTTTTGGGTACATCAAACTAGATCAGGTTGTTTTCTGCACTTTTAACTCCCAACTGTTTCTGATTTGATAGTAGCTTTAACCTGTAAATAATGTTTTTGTCTTTGTTTCTTGCCAGATAGCTCGTCGCGCAAAAGTAAACTCTCCACCCATCCGAAATTTTATGAGTTTGCTACAAAAGGTATGTTTCTCAGAGTCATGCTTATCCATATAATAGATGACTGGAACTTCTCAGAAAAAATGACGGACAGTTGGTGCAATTGGGTCACAGGAAGGTTTTGCTGTTAGCAGGTCGCATATTGCTTCTAATGCAATTAAGACTAATTGTCCGATGACAACCTGCATTAAACTTGTACAAGACCTTCAAAGTCACTAAGCCTTTTCTATGGCTACTGGGTTAAGCTCCTACTTTCCGTGATGAGTTTGTAGCCAAGGGGATGAAATGGCGCCAACTAGAGTGTTGTAATCTAGGGCGATGCATAACCGGCGGCCCTGGTGAACGGACATGCTTCCAATGGTAACGCCATCGCGGCAGTCTCAGCCATAGCAAAGGGCCGCATATCCGAAATTTGAATGTTTGATGATCTCAAATCTGTATGTTTATGAATTGCATCCAGCAACAGGAGACGCTCAGGAGATGCTGAGATCTATGGAACCCAAGTTTAGACGGGGGGGGCATCGAATTTACCCAATTCATATGACAATAACGAAATCTTTTGGTCATTTTCTTTTGTTCAAGAGAGGGATTGTTTTCATTGATAAACGTCAGCGGTACAAATATCGTTACTGTTGAAATCAACACAGCATAGTAAAAGCAATTGTTCTTTTATCCTAACTCCTAAGCTATGTGTCTTCAAAACATTTTAGAAGGTGTTGAAGCTTCACATGCGTAGCTGTTATGTGACTCAATTCTCCCATTCTAATAATAACTCTACACACCAATCAAACATCCATAAAAATCGAAACAACTCAAAACCTTACGAAAGTGAAATTTTGACTTAATTTTCCTCCAAAAGGGGATTCTTTGAGCTAATTTAAATCCCTGCAAAATTTACTTTTGAGGTGGTTAATATTTTAGCAAAAATAATATCTAAATGATATGAACGTTTCGTTTTGAAGCATTTTGGTTTCAAATGACCTCTCTTGTTTACGTCTTACACAAATTCTTATTTGTAACGGCACTATCCGTCGCAAGCTTGTGACAGATATCGTTTTCTCTCACAAAATACTCACTTTTTCTCTCTCCCCAACACTATTTCTGTGGTTCCCTTTCTCAACTACTCATGAGATATTTTTCCCCCTATTACTAAACTTGAATTGTATTACCTAAACTTATTTTTCGTTATTATTGTTTCGTACATTAATAAATTTTCGCAATTTGAACTTTATTCATATGTCAAAAAGTTATAAGAATTATGTATATTGTTTATACTTCCGCTAAATTGCGGGGGTTCACAATTGATCAACTAACAGTTGTCATTTTATGTGATGAATAATGAATTGTATATGAGCTTGTCAAATAAAAAAGGCTTGGGCCTACTCTACAAATACGTCTTCTTCCCTTTATTACTTAACTTTTAACATGGAAGTTTCAGCGAGAAAAACTAGCACCAAGTGACTCCTACAACAAGTCTCTCACTTGTGACGGGTATATCCGTCACAAATTTACAACTGGTCAAGCACACCCACTTGATTAGATAAGGCAAGAATGAAAGTGCATAGAGAATGACAAATAGTTTGTCTTTATCTTACCAAATGGATTTTATTTGACCCGTCGCAAGCTCAAATGAGAATTTGTGCAACTCCTAAAAGAAACTTGGATGTAGACAAATATCAAACCAAGCTTGAAGATGGGAAAGAACCGAAATCTAGTAGGCTTTTGAAGCTCATAATTCTATAGTTATATCTTTTCACTATATAAAGACTAAATCCTGATGCGAAACTAATAATGTATGACAAAAATGATAATAAATGAAGAGTGTTTTCTGAACAAATAAGATTAGATTCCAAGCTATTGCTGAAATCTCCCATATCAGCAGGCAGCAGCTCCTACCTGTTGATTCAGGGGATGATGGCCATTACATGATGAGAACTTCTTCTGTCGGTTATAATTTTCTTCATTAGAGCTGCTGTCTTAGAGCTTATCAAATGTCGTCAAGATCCATCATACAGGGCGGGGTACTTCTACAGGAATCCATCCATATAAGCATTTCTGAAACATCATTTTTAGGTAGACAACTTGGCACCACCTTCCAGTTTCAGTAGAGGATCCGAGTCGTCTGCTTTAACCTAGTTTATAATTTATAAAAAATAAAAAAGGAGTGAGACCCTATGTTACTCAGACTTCCGCATGGGTGATGGATATGTACATATCTAAGTATCAAATTCCGTGGCTCAGGTTATTAAAATGAGGATACTAGTACGAAGACAAGTCTTTGAAATAGAAATTTATCTTTAAATTTGTTAACCCAAATGCTTCTTTCAAGTGAAAAAGAGACATAGGAGCAATAAGACTTAAATTTAATAATCTCCTCCCCTACTTTGTCACGTCGGCCTCCCTTTATGGCTCTGTCAGAAATAATGGCGGATTGGTAAGAGTCTAATATGGATTCCAGAAGACGTGTTAGACACGGTACAGCACGCCATACGAAAAGAGTCAAAGTAACACAAATGACAGGTCATTAAGAATTCACAGGTGGCACCAGTGGCGGACCCAGGCGGGGTCCCGCAGGGTCACGTGACCCCGTAACATTTTTAGAATAAATTTTTTATAAGTATTTTATATGTGTGTGAAGCTGTCATGGCATAGTTGGTAAAGATAGTGAATCCTATCTAGGTGGTCTTGAGTTCAATCCTTGATAGCAACATTATACTAAGTTTATAATTTTTTGGGCCCCAAGCCCACTTTGTTCAAATATATATGTAAAAATTGTTTCAACTGTGATTCGAACACATGACCTTCAGATGAATTAACAAATTATAAACCATTGAACCACTTACTTTTATTGTTAAATTAACTACTAATGTTAATTATATTAACCAAAACAAATATTGTTTTTACATATATTTAAAATTTAAAATATTTTAGAGAAGACATTATTTTTTTAAAAAAATATCTATAAGACTAATTATTAGTATTTTTATTCTTTTATGTGTATAATAATAACTAATTTAAATAAAATTTTTTAAAAATGTAGTCTTAGACGCGCATAAAAATGCGCGTTAAAAAAATTAGTGCCCCCTCGGCTCCAAATTCCTAGGTCCGCCACTGGGTGGCACGATTCAAGTACTTAAAAGTGGAGGCTATCTGATCTACGAAAACAATTTCATGAGAACACGCTACCTGAGACAAAGATGCTGGTTCTTCAACTTTCTTCTGACCTTCCCGAGTACAGTAGTACGAATATAGAAGCATCCCAACTAATGCAACAAGAATTCCCAAAATGTTTCTCCAGCTAAAAGGATCACGAAGCAAGATATAGCCGAACGCCAAAACTAGGCATGTTTTCAAATGTCCCAGAACCTGGTACGTAACCGGAGATGTCTTCCCAATCACAAGGAAAGTACTGAAGTTAACAGAGACGGATATCAAGCAGGAGAGAATGATGACAACCTGCAATAGTCATGAAGACAGGTCAAATATCTTTTTCATTAGAAAAGATAGTGCTAATTTAAACTTTAAAGATACCCAATACAACAATAGCATTAAACAATGCCTCCATGCTCCTGCAAATCGCAGGGTTGTTGAGACTGTTTTCGGATTTTCAATAATGAAAACTGCGCTGAGAATTACATTATTGATAGCTATTTTGTAAGAATATATAATAACAATAATAATGAAGCACGGCAAATTTAATTTCTTACCACTATTTGTGTTGTATATTTGAAACCAAAAACATTTTGATTTGTTAAAAGCTTATCCAGAAATGGCCCCGAGATTAACAACGTTGCTGCTTGATACGGACTGGACTGGTAGAGCAGCTGTGTTGAAGAAACTTTAAATTTCTTTTGGATGGTATTAGTCATCTGAAGATTATTGTTAAGAACTCAACCAAAGATATGACATGTAGACAAAAACATGTATCATTAGGAACTCAAACAAAGATACCACAGTTGACGAAAACAAATTCAGCTATCCAGACATTCGTATCGGATCATTTACGGTAAATTACAACTGCATTGGCCAATTTAGTTAAAGTGTGTGGCCATGTTACTCAAACTCGGCTAGAAGTATCTGACACGAGTGCATGGCCAAGGTTTGGGCTTGGCTACTACTGAAAGGATAAAAATCATGTTCTCAGTGTAAAAAAAAACATCCAAGCAAGATAATGGAAGACTGAAGCCCTGGATTGTCGGAGTAACGCAAGGGAGCGGGGACATCATCAGCTACATTAAATACATTCTTAACCATGATCCATGCATGATAACACCACTTATGATACAAAAGATAGAAACTTTCGAAGGTCGCAGAAGCAAGAACGAAATCAGAGGTGCACTAGGAGTAACACGTCTGACAAGGGTAGTTTTTAAGTGATTTTTATTGTAAAAGACCCAAGTTATCAATAAAAATCATTTTTGGATCAATGCATCATGAACCAAAATGTCCAAATGAGAGATCACAATGTACAGAAGCATATTCAGACACTTGCATTGTGGCTTGCTTGAGCACAAATCTAAAAACCACACATAACTTTGACCACTCTCAAAAAATGTATGTCGGTCTTATCATATTTCTACCTTAAAAAATCTAAATCACATTTTACGACAGCATAAATTGAAATATTAGCAGAATAACTTAAAAAGGATACAATCTGCGCAACACAGGTGGTGACAACAGCAAGGAACGACAAGAAAGAACCCAGTGCATTCAGTTGAAGATCTGTAACAGTTGCAATCCCCACGCCTAGAAGTAGAACACCAAGAGATCCTTTTATGCTCTGGCTGCAAAAATTAATATAAGTAGAACCTTATAAGTCAAACAACAAATAAACACCCGTTACACGCCAAAACGCTAACATTTTCAACCCAAAGAATGTAAAAAGAAGTATTGGAACGATTATGTAGACAAGCAAAGTTTCACGAGATGATTCTTACAAAAGGCTGAAAATCTCAAATTACACATAGCACAAAGACTATCCCTTGCTTCTAATTTTAATCCTGATGAACCAATTTTTTTCAGTTTGAAAGTTTTCTCAAAGATGTAATAGCACCGGCTAATACCGCTAACTATTTGCAGCTTTGTAGTACTAACATAAAGAGTAATAGACCCCATTCTAGTGTGTGTAGTCTGCCTACCTTCTATTCTATTACTATAATAAGCAATGCACGCAGATGTATTAGCGAAACAAATGCTCCTAACAGAGTAGCGTTTTTCTGTAACATTACTGCTGAATCCTTGCACTAACCTGAATTTCTTTTGAAGAAACATCGTCTCAAGAAATACGGTGCACGGGATGATTGCAAGCTTTGTCATCTACATTGGAGGGCAGAAAACAAACATATCACTCACTACGTTTCAAATATGGTTACTTACCAAACCTAGGAGGAAGAGAAGAGTTTAGAAACATATACAAAGCAGATGAGAAACACACAGTACATTTATATATAGTGTTTCAAAATAGTGAAGTGTTCTGATTATTGCACACATCACGTGCTATGAAGAACACACAATAGTATCTCACAAATTATATATGTTGGAAAAACTTATACTCTATTTATCCCATTATATTATTCCCATTTGGTTTTTGACCACTATGTTCCACACTATCCAATAGTTACAGCATTTTCCAATTGTTATCATGTAGTAGGTTTGTTAAATACAGGGTATCTCTCCGTTTAAAAAGAGTGAGGCACGCCGAGACATGGTTTTAAATATCTGCTGCAGCACCAATATGTAGTTATCAAGGTTTTGCAGTTTATTGTTATTGAAATCGCATTTACTGCATTTCAAGCGATATTGGCCACATTATAAGATAAGTTGTGACAACTGATATTGCGACCATGACTGAGATCATGATATAATACTATGCACTGAGACGACAAGGGTCTATGATGATCAGGGACAAGGCATGAAGCGCAAGGGCAAGGCATGAAACGAAAGTGCAAGCCTGGTGAACACGGGAGCATCGTTTTTTGCAAACAAAATTCTATTTTCAAAATAAAATATTGTGCTACAATCATGGTTTTAAATCGCGGCCGAGTCGTATCGTATCGGCCGAGTTGTATCGGATTTTCACTCTACCGATACGAGATATCGCCCGAGAAATCACCGAGATTCACCGTGATCCGTCCGTGGTGGCCGATTAAGGTCCGGTTATAACCTTACCATGACTATGACCGGTACCGAGATTTAAAACTATGGCTACAATACCTTTGGGATTTAAAAAGGGCTAACATGTAAGATATGGGAATTGGGGAAAACAGGAGGAGATAATAAAAAGAAATTGAAGGTTATAATATGGAATCTGGAAGGTAATGTCCATCGCGTGTTGCGCCTTGTGCATAAAGCGCAAGAAAGCCATCCAAACATTATTTGGCTAGTGCATCAGTGATTTGAGCTCTGGAACTTTTTTAACCTTAGCTATATCCTATATATATCTTTAATATATTTGGACTAATTAATGGAAAAAGTTGACATCAATCGAAATCAGAATAAAATAGATATAAAAAAAAATTGGGATGGAGCATACGCTGACACAAAAATACTATGAAATTGAGTAATGCCCCATCTGACAAGTAAGAAATGCTGACAAACGAAGCGAAATTAAAAGTGGATCACCATTTATATGGAGGCTAAAAAGATATTTCCCACCTGATAGAAACCAACAGAGTTGAAACCCAAACTGAGGTTCAGAAGTCCAATGGAAATCCCATTCAGAATGCCAAAACCCAACACAGCACTTGGTTCAAAAGGTTTATGTTCAAAAAATTTCAGCTTTAGAGCAACATGAAGTGAGCAGAAAGTGACCAGAAGATGCCAACTTGTCAATGTTGTAGCTGCAAACACGCATAGAAGAAATCAGAAACCGAACAAAATATGGTGATTGGCAGTCTAGTTAGTTTAGCAGCAACTCCAGACAGACAGACAGACAAGGAATAATATCTATGGCACATGTTAACAGCATCACATCAACAACCCACAGAATACTTGACAGTTCCTTTGTACACGGTATAACACAGCTACATGGAAATTGACAATAAAATTAATTCCTTTCACAATACTAGTGAATTATATATACTGCACCATTTACTGCCTAACAAATCTACATATTTGACTTTATACCGTCTCCAAGACAGCACTTCGACCAATGTTTTGGCAAATTTTTTTTTATATTTGTAAAATATTTCTTTATTGTTAAATGTAACATTTTAGAATTTGACAATAGTTGATAGTTGTTCACGTATTCAAGGTCAAAGTTTTGAATCTTTAACCTTAAAAAGTCAAGCAAGATGATTTAGATGAAACACATGGGTATCATCATTCATCAACCAACTTTTAAGTTAAAGTGATGGCCACACATCAAAATATGATAACCCTTAGTTGTAGCATCCCTCAATTATGTATGACCTGGTCTGGCATCGTGTACAATATGGATAAAAAGAGGAGTGGAAAGAGAATGGAACAAGGTAATTCTGGCTTATGGCCTTAGTGCCTCAAAGGTTTCCTAAGGGGTTGGATTTAGGCATCCTTCTCTTCGTAAGAAACTCCTAAGATTGTTTCCAAATGACCCACAATGAACGAAAACTCCCCGGTGAAAACACTTTAATGGCTCATTTTGCTTCATTCCATTACATTCTAAAGCCGAGAATAGTAACACTTAGATTCTACTGCAAGTGACAATGACTCAAATAAAGCTTGGTACAAACCATCATTGATATCTTGCATAATGGAATGAAGACTTCGAGCATCTTGACTTCGAGCATCATAACTCCTCAATGACTTTATGAACTATACTAACTGACAGCTACTTGAATTCATAATCGAGACAATTATTAACAACATGAGATTAATGGAATATTATAGAGCACAGCCAACGCAAAAAGGGTAATAGCCCTAATAGGTCATGTCCAGGGACCCGCTTGCACAAGTCATAGGAGTAGATAACCTCGACAACCATAAGCCTTCACTTTTAGACCTTGTTTGGATTAAAAAAATGGAGGGAAAAGGAGGGGAGGGGAAAGGAAACAAGGGAAAGGGGAGGGGATAGAAGAAGTTTTCCCTCTGAATCCTTCCTTTATCGGAGGGGGAATAATTTGACAATAAAGAAGGGAACCATTTTCCCATCCCTCCATCTTCATTTTGGTATCCAAACAAGGAAATGGCTCCCTTCCAGATTCCCCCCTCCCTTTCCCTCTAAATGAGAGTCATCATGCAACAATGACTTGATTGGCCACTTTCCTCACGAACACTATGCAGCCCTCGTACTCCACTGTAGGGAGAAACATAAAAACATGATTGTCTGTCACAAGTGTTAGCTTCATCAGAAGGTGTCAAATCGAGGATTAACCCATAGTTTCCTAGTAAATCCTGTATCATTTTAAGTCACAAGAATTTATTGGTTGGGACTATTGCTACGCTTAACTATCGATAGGGAAGGGTATGGGCATCATTCTTCGTTGGCTGCCCTTTCATTTTGACTTCAATACAAGGATGGAGCATGAAACATTGAAACCCCACAATTGTCACGAAATACAACAACGAAAGCATCAAAACCTCCAGCATTAAGAAACATACAACGTCATCCATAATTAAAACACAAACACAAACACAAACACAAACATTAAGAAACAGCACTTGTACAGCTTAAAATAGAACAGGAGAAATAACCATCAGATTAAGGTTATGATATCATGAACACAGAATAGGAGAGAAAATTACTCGAAAATGAGAGAATGAGAGAATGAGAGAAAATGACTGACCAAAATTAAAACCCAGGGTACTCATAAGGGCTTTATTGCAAATGACAATAGAAACAGAAGACACCACTGAGAGGCTCAATGCCCCCACTGTTCCTAGCTTATCACTCATTTTTATATCAACGATCAAACTTCTTAACTTTCTTCAGTTCCACACCTACAAATTACCCACAAAAGATAAACCACAACAAATTCAGTAAAAATGTCAACAAATCAGAACACAAATTGTGCAAAAATATGGGGAACCCACCTGGTATTTCAATCAAAGACGATGAATTTCAAAGAATTTAAGGGATTGCAGAACAGATCTAATGATGGGTAGTACAGGAAACGATTATATAAAACAAAAACTAAAGGGAAATCTGAAAAAAAAGGTACTTATAGTATAGATGTGATTAAATATAATAAGTAGATTGTAAAGAAAATGAAAAAGAGAAATAAATCAGAAAGAAGACGGAAGAAAAGATCTTGGATCTTGCCTTTAAATGTAAGCTAAAGGCGAGATCAACGCTGAAACTTGGGCTGTCGATCTCATTAATGTTGGTAGGATACTACCTTACAACCAACAATGTGCCAGCCTTCACTATTCACCATTTTTTAATATTCAGAATTTAAAACGAGTTAAATAATATATACCCCTCCGAGTCATAGTAATGGTTCCTTTATCTTTATGCACAAAAAATAAGGAAATGATTCTAAACCACACAAAACACGCTACCCCACACTAAATTGATTTTGGACACAAAAAAGTTACTAAAAATGGAAAGAGGAACCATCACTAAACTCGCACCAAAAAGGAAGTAAGAATCATTACTCCGACTCGGAGGGAGTAAGACATATTCTTTATGTCGTAGTGATATATAGTATGCGTAAATATGTGAAAAGTTAGAGGGGTAGAATGAATGGAAAAAAAGTAGGGGGCGTTTGGATTGGGGTGGGGTCTATAAGAAAGGGAACGGAAAATAAAGGACTCGTTTGGTTGTCCTTATAAAAATAGGTGAATTGGGAACCATGATTTGGAAAAAATGAGGATGTTTGGTTACTCCAAATCATGTGATTTTTTTTTTTTTCCTAAGAATTTCCAACTCCTCCATTAGGGAGGAATTTGATTATCTAGACCCTTAGGTAATTGGAAACTCCTGTGTCAATTCAACTCTAGGATATCAACCAAACGAGTTTTAGGCAATTCACGTGTTTTGCAAAAAAAATCGTGGGAAATTAATTCCCGTATGGCAACCAAACGAGGTCAAAGTTACTCATTTCCTTTGTTGGTGTTTGTTTGACACAAACAAGGGTAATGAAACTTCATTCCTTACCCCTCAATCCATCTAATTCCTTACCCCCACCCTCCCTAGGATATGATATTTCATTACCCTTGTTACCCTTCAACCGTTTTCTTCATCTATCACCACAATAGCAACCAACAAACCACCACCATGACGCCACCGTCACCGCCACCGTTGCCACCACCTCAACGCCACTATTGCCACCACCGCCATGAGACCCCACCACCACCAGCGCTAGGACACCCCACCACCACCATTGCCACCGCCATTATATCTCTACCACCACAATCGCCACCACCGCCATAACACCCCTACCACCATCATCGACGTGACCATCACCACTGTCACCACTGCCGCCGCCATGACACCCCCCACCACCACTACCATGACGCCTCCACCACCATCACCAGTAAATAAGTGGTTGTTTGTGGTGGTGTGTGTTAGAGGTAGGAATGAGTATGAGTGGACCATTAGTTCCCTTTCTTGGTATAACCAAACAACCAATTATGTTTTAGGTAATCCTTCTTCTTTCCCCCTCTTACCCTTTCTTATTTCCTTTCTCATTCCCTTTCTCTAACCAAATGTCCCCTAACTCCCTAAGTCTCCTTGCGACGGGTATATACGTCGCAAGCTTGTAACGGGTCAAGTTCTCCAACCTAAGTATATAAGACAAAATATTGAAAATCTCAAATGTCTTGTCTTTTTCTACCCAGGTGGGCAATATTTGACCCGTCATAAGTTTGAGACGGACATGTCCGACACAAATGAGAATTTGGGATAAATAAATAGTATCAGACTTTGCATTTGTTGTACTCGGTCGAGTATACATGCTCGGTCTAGCTTAATTTGTCTTAAACCCAGTTTTGTGGTTTACTTAAATACGATGTACAATTATTTTAAAACTCATTAGGTTAAGTGTTTGGACTTATACTTTTATATTACATCTACATTACACTTAGCAATTTAAGCACTTTCCTAAAATTCCAGTTTGATGCTCTTGACGATCGAATTTTCTTGTTATTCTTTAAGTTATAGGTAATCGATTTTCTTTACGTGTACAACCTCTAATGTAATGTTTCTTATGCTTCATCAGTAGGTTCCATTATGTACGCCATGATAATGTGTACTGACCAGATGTTGCATATGCTTTGAGCATATGTAGCGGATATCAAGCTAAACCTGATGAAGTTCATTGGATAGCATATCCTTAAGTACTTAAGAAGAACTAAGGATAACTTATTAATCTACAGCGGAGAAGATGAGTTGTTTGTTATTGGTTACACCGATGCGAGCTTCGAGAGTGACAAAGACGGCTTCCGATCCCAATCTGGTTTCCTTTTTTATCTTTATGTAGGAGCTGTGAGCTGGAAGAGTTCTTAAGCAGGATACCGTCGCAGATTTTACGACCGAGACTGAGTATATCGCAGCGACAGATGCGGCAAAAGAGGCAGTATGGATAAAAAAGTTCATTGGTGAACTTGGTGTTGTACCAAGCATTGACAATGGCATTGAGTTGCATTGTGACAATAATGGTTTTATTGCTCAGACTAAGGAACCAAGATCACGCCATAAATTCAAACATGTGCAAAGAAAGTTCCATCTTATTCGAGAAATCGTAGGGAGAGGGGACATCAAGGTTTGCAAGGTTCACACCTAGGAATGACAACGAGCTGGATCTGGACAGGGTCCAGCGGGATCCAGATCCAGATCCGTGTCGATAGGACTGGAACTAGATCCGACCCAGATCCAACGTGTTTGAAAAGCTCAAATCCAGATCTGACCCTAGTGGATCCAGGCCATATACGGGTCCCTCATAGGTCCAACATCCCACAACAAAAATACGTGTACATAACAAATAAATGACAAAGTAGCGGTAACTAGTTCGCTAATTCTATGGAGTACTAATTAATACTGATTATGCACACAATTTCACTAACTATCTGACTATAAACCCCAACCAAAATAGAAATCTACAATAGCAAAATTAACCCAGATGCACTAAAGCAATTAACACAAAGTTGGCCGCCAATTAGGTGGTAGAAAAATAAGAGATTCAAGTCAAAAGAATTACTCCCTCTTATTCAGCTTATTCTTCCCTCTTTCCTTATTGACGATAGTCACGTTTTCTTCCCTCTTTCCTTATTTGGTGACTTTTTGGGCTATTAAATGACCATGGGATCGGATCCTTATTATGTTTTCTTATTTACAAAAAATGTCACTCCCCTGGCCCATTCTTTAAGCAAATAACCAACCCAATTACCCACCCCCAATACAATTAAACACACCCTAATATACCCAACCCGGTTACCAGACCCCAACCCAACCCAATTAGCAACACCCCCAAAAACCCTAATAATCCCGCCCATTTATGTGTAGTATCTAGAATGTTCTTCAGAAACCCTAAGGTCCCATCCTTTGTCTGTCGTGTTCATTCATCTTCATTTTCTCCATTCTCTCTTTCTCTCTTTCCCTCTAAAATTTCTTTACCTCTCTCAAAATCCCCGTTTATTTTCTCTCTTACTTCAGATCCTTCACTCCTAAACATCAATCTGAGACTCTCTTACCTAATTTTCTCCGTTTAAATTTTGCAATAAATTGAAATGGCCGATTTGTTAAAGTACGATGATGAAGAGGATTCCTCATTTTCAGATCTGGTTGTTGAGGATCCTGTTATTGATGATTCTTATGATGATTTTGAACATGAAGTTGTTAAGGAATCATCGATGCAGTTATCTAATGTTCCATCTTCTTCCTTTGTTCTTGACACTTTCGCCGATGAGGACACTTATGTGTCAGAGACATGTCCTGAGTTCATGCAGTTTGATGCGAGGATGACGGAGTTAGATCTCGAAGCAAAGAGAAGGTTAATAGCGGTAGAAAAGGGACGGCAGAGGGTTTTAGCCATGCAAAGAACTCCTGAACATAGGAGATGGTTCATTGAGGAGATCTCGAATTATTTTCCATTATTTAATCTTCTTCTCGGAGATCTATGAAGGTTGATTTTTTCTGATTTTTTTTTTGTTTTTTTTGTTGAACTAATGATGATAAGCACTAGTATGGGAAAAAATGATGCCCGGTGAAATTTTAATGAGGGTTTGAAATTAATTGCATGCATTATGCCACCATTTTCAAAGAAAATGATGAGGCAATGCATGCAATCAAATTTCAGTTCATGAATCACTATTTTAATTGAGTTGTATGCCATCTTGAGATTTAAACAAGTACAACACCAACATCATCGTCATTTAACAGTGCAAAGTTCAAAATACTTAAAATAACCATAAAATAAACTTACATGCATGCTGATCTTGCTTCTACTCTGCTGACTTTGGTTATTTTGCTTCAAAAATATACTGCATGCATGCTGATCTTGCTTCTACTCTGCTTACTTTGGTTTTTTTGCTTTAAAAATATACTGCATGCATGCTGACCTTTCTTCTACTCTACTTACTTTGGTTTTTTTGCTTCAAAAATATACTGCATGCATCCTGATCTTGCTTCTACTCTGCGTGCTTCAAAATATTATGGTTGGTTGATGTACTCGTCATTTCAACTTTCACAAAATGAGTACATCAACCGACCATAGTTGATGTTGGGTGTCGTAATTACTTAGCTGCACATATCAATATCATATGGTGTGTAACACCCCCATTTATTTAAGAGCCTTTAGCAAGACATTCCCAAATAAATAGGACTGTTACCATCCCGGAATATCCGAGGTAGTGAATAACAAGGTAAACAAAACAAAGATATTTTATATAAATACTGATTAAATTTAAACTTGGTGTTACAACAACTACGAGGTCCAAACTTAAAAAAAAGAAAGTACAACTGACGATATCTAAATGTGATCTAATTCTAAGTAGGTCCATGCCATGTCTCTCTCCATGCCCAAGCTCCTAGTCCAACTGTCACTGACCTGTAAAATCTACTCCCCATTCCGGATCATCGTAGGTGTCACACGAATACACAGGGTCAACCGCGAGGTTGAGTAGAAAGATAAATAAGACAACAATATAATATACTCCGCACCGATCCAACGCCAAATAAACTCCGCACCGATACAACACCAAATAAACTCCGCACCGATCACAAGACCCATTACCTCCACACCAATCACAAGACCCAATATACTCCACACCAGTCACAAGACCCAATATACTCCACACCAATCACAAGACCCAATATACTCCACACCAGTCACAAGACCCAATATACTCCGCTCCATATCACAAGACCCATTATTCGTCACATCGTATCGTGTCACAGAATTATTCAATCAAATAAAGCAATATATCATTCATTCAATATAATAAGATGAACATTGTTAACAACGATTAACAATCAAATAACTCATCAACAGGCATACGGTATTCCCCTACCTCAACTTGCAGAACGACAATTGAACAGCTGCCAGAATTATTCCACCACGAACTCAGTTCCTATAACCAGTACTTAATATCAACTTCTAGCCAACCACCAAACACTACTAAATTTATTCGATCATGTTCCTAATTGATGCACTTATCCCATATTGTAAGTATACATATCAACATACCCACGTAGACACCAATTATTATAGCAACTTATTCATATCAAACACCATTAGACAAATATAGATTTACTAATTATAGATTTACTAATTAATCAATTATTATAAGTCCATAACAACAATAATTAATTAGTTGTCAACAAAATATTTCTTAATAATATTAATAACCGTATATTACTAATAATACGATTAATAGCAAAATAACAACCCAACTAATAATATCACTATTAAAGTTAATAATGTTAATAACATTAACAATATAAACAACAACCAACAACAAAAATAATAATAATACTAATAAACATAATAATAATAATAATAATAATAATAATAATAATAATAATAATAATAATAGTAATAATAATAGTAATAAACAAACGAAATCCGAAACAGCCCCAACGCCTAAAAACAGCCCGACTCCCTACCAAACAACCCACCTATTACCGCCGCCGTTCACCCCACAGCCACCAGGCCGGAAACCCAGAACCACCCACGCTCCTGGCAACCACCGGCAACCCGGTCGCCGGCCACCGGTGAGGTGAACACTCCCCACGAAACCCCCTGCAACCTCACTTAACATGCGACCAAACCCCTCTTTCTATACTCCTGTCGACGGCTGACCAGACTCAGACCACCACTCACAACCGTACCCAAACACCCCCTATCACCTGCCACCTATACCATGGTGGTACCACCGCATCGACCTCCCTCGAGTCAGCGGTGGTGCCACCCCCAAACACCAGCACCCGAAGTTAACAAAAAAAGGTAACCTGAACCGAACAGAAGGTAAACCTCCTGTTTTGACACCGCGACAACCACCCTAGGCCACACTGACGACCACCATACTCCTCCCCTGATCACCACATACCCTTCCTCAACAACAACCATAAAGACGATAAACAGAAACACGTCGATACCCTTAGGAACATAGCCGGTCAGACTCAAAAATTTTAAAACCGATTAAGCAACTCGTGACACACGCCTGAAACCACCCTTACTGGTGTTGCACGGTGACTGACACAACTACGACCACCATAAAACACGACACCTACACCCCAAAGATCACCCTACCCGAAAGAAACAGACCAAACAAGCAATAAACCTGACTCAACGAAGCATGCCAAAACGCAGAAATGAAAACCGACTATTACAACGTTAAACATACCTACTTTACGAGGTGATCGACCACCACCTTGCCACCTTACAACCACCGAGGGAACGACGAACCTAAACCTTGGGGTGACGGCTGAGATGTGTGGTGATTTGAGATAGGAAAAGAGTAGGCAAACCTAGGGTAAAAGTCTGCTAAATATGACGGCATACAAGGTAGGGTTGCTAAGGTTGTGTAAAAACTAAGTATGGGCTGGTGTTATCATCACAAGAACCGAGGCCCATACCAACGCGTGAGGTCTTGTGTTCGATCCCCCTTACGAACACAAGCCTCAAAACTCTTTTATAACAACTTAGCAAGTACTAGCAACATTTAAATCACATCGATACGACACTTATAACTATTATAAACATAGGTATCGTAGTTAAAATCGAGGTATTACATGGTGACTCTTGCATTAATGCATTTACCACGTCAGACATCCATTATTATGTACCACCTGCATTAATAACTTCCATACTGTCTATATTTTGAATGTAAGTGATGCTTTATGTGATCATGTTTCTGTCTGCGTCCAAATACTGTGGTAGTATACCTGCCCTTGCTAACTTACCCTTGTGCACGTGTGGAATTTTGTAGTCATTGTGACCTCTCCTTTTTATGACTTCATTCATACATGCATGCAAAGTTATGAACACGTAATTTAGTTTCACCTAAATCCTCAAATGCTTTAGTTACTGCTACCACAAGCTCATCCAACTTCTATGAATATTCTATAAAAGCCTGTTTGGCAAACTAACTGAAAAAGGTAGTTTATTTTAGTGAAATGACAGAAAAGGATATAATAATTATTTACTATATTATAGATTGAAGGGTAAAAATGTAATATAACTTAGAATCAGGTACCTGAAATCTAAAATGTTACCTCATGTAGCATTTCATTTCAGGTAGCTTATTTGATCAAATAAGCTACTTGCCAAACACTCCCAAAAAAATAAGCTACCTGATTCTTTTGGCAAAAAAGTTATTTGAGGCAAATCATGTACCTGGAGTGCGCTGCCAAACGGAGCCTATGATTGTCATGCTACTAACCAAACTAATAAAACCAATGATACTATATACTAATCAAACTCAAGTTATTTAATTCTTGTTTTTTGTGCATAGGTTTGCAAACTTTTTGATTCATTCATACGGTAATATGTAGAACAAAATATGGCGTTTTGTACTAAAACAATTATTTATGCTAGTTTTTTTATGGGTTATGACTGTTTTCTATCGTTTTGTTTAGTTTGACACTTTCAAGATTATCTTATTTACTTTATCATTTTTAATTTCTTAATACAATTGTAAAATTTATGTTTTCTTATCCTTATTTTGAAAGCTCTTATTATATTCTTCAACCAATCACATCGCTCGAAAAAAATCTTAAATTTTTTGTGTAAATTATTGAACTGTATTTGGGTATAATAAAGAGTAAAGATCATGCAAACACCTAATTACTCACATGCTAGATCAATGTAATTGTGCTTGTTGGGTCTATGCCTTGAATCTGTTAGTCGCCGCTTCGAACGACTATGCGGGGGTCCCCGAAACCTAAACGGTATCTGATTTCTGTATTGGGTTAGGGTTTCTGTCTGGGCTTTATTAGATTAAGCCTAATCTGTTTTGTATTAGGTTAAGAGTACTATATAAACTCTTAACCTCTACCCTAGCAGTCATACTTTAATATCGTTCTGAATCTGTAATCTGGAAAACTCCTCACATTAATAAAACTCTCTCCCTTTTGCCCTGTGGACGTAGCTAACACACCGTAAGTGAACCACGTAAATCTGTGCGTTTGTTCTTTATTGTTTGTTTTAGTCTTTCTCTGTGCTTCCGTTATAACAAAATGGTATCAGAGCCTTCGGGTTCCTGAATTAGAAAGATGTCGGCGATGAACATAAAGATCGATCGTTTTACTGGGAGAAATAGTTTCAGTTTATGGCAAATCAAGATGCGGGCTCTGTTAAAGCAACAAGGGTTATGGACGCCGCTTCAGAAGAAGCAGGAAGGCGCAGCCGCCGTTGCAGTCACCGCTGAGATGACCAGTCAGGAGGAGAAGGCACATTTAACAATTATGTTGTGTCTTGCTGATGATATTATTACTGAAGTCGCGGAGGAAGAAACCGCCGCATGTCTGTGGGCAAAGCTTGAGAGTCTTTATATGACGAAGTCTTTGACCAATAAGTTGCTTCTAAAGCAACGTCTGTTCAGTCTGAGAATGCAGGAAGGTATGCCTCTCCGGGATCATCTAGATCAGTTAAACACAATTTTACTAGAACTGCGTAATATTAATGTTAAGGTAGAAGATGAGGATGCCGCATTAATTCTGTTAGTTTCTTTACCACTGTCGTATGAGAATTTCGTACAGTCTTTTATTGTGGGTAAGGATACCGTGTCTCTAGAAGAGGTTAGATCGTCTCTTCATACTAGAGAATTGCGCCATAAGGCGGCTGGTACAGTCACAGATAATCAGGCCGCAGGGTTAGTAGCTAGCGGGGGTTTTGGACAGGGAAATTCTGGGAAGAAAAAGTATAAGAAGCCTTCTTATGTTGGTTCTTCTAGTTCTGCTGGTACCTCTGGTACATCTGGTTTTAAGGGTCCTAAACCTACTGATGTTTGTAACTACTGTAAAGGAAAAGGGCATTGTAAATTCACGTGTCCCAAGAAAGATAAACAGAATGAATCTGGTACTGCTGGGGTAGCTAATGGAGATTCCGAGGAAGATGATTATGCTCTTGTTAGTAATAAGGTCACAAATCATACTGATGTGTGGATCTTAGATTCTGGAGCGTCTTACCATATATGTCCCCGCAGAGAGTGGTTTACAACTTATGAGCAGATAGATGGAGGCAATATTTCTATGGCCAACAGTGCTGTTTGCAGAATAGTTGGAATTGGCTCAGTTAAGATAAGGACACATGATGGTAGATTCTGCACATTGAACGAAGTTAGGCATGTTCCACTGATGACAAAGAATCTGATTTCCTTGAGTACTCTTGATCAGAAGGGTTTCAGTTTTCAGGGTGAAGGTGGAGTTCTGAACGTCTGCAAAGGTTCTAATGTGATTCTGAGAGGTATCAAACACGGTACTCTATATTATCTTCAGGGATCGACACTGTCAGATTCTATTTCTGTTGCATCCTCAGATGTTGATAAAGAAGATATGACTAGGCTGTGGCATATGAGGCTTGGTCATATGAGTGAAAGGGGGATGCAGACTCTTTCAAAAGAAGATCTTCTGTGTGGTCACAAGGTCAAGAATCTGGATTTCTGTGAGCATTGTGTATTCGGGAAGCTACATCGCAGCAAGTTTCCTAAAGCAGTGCATAGGACCAAGGGCACACTTGATTATATCCATTCTGATTGTTGAGGTCCTTCTAAGGTGGAATCTTTGGGAGGACACATATATTTTGTGTCAATTATTGATGATTATTCAAGGAAGACTTGGATCTTTATGATGAAGCACAAATCTGAAGCCTTTACTCACTTTAAGCAGTGGAAGGCATTAGTGGAGAATCAAACTGGAAAGAAGGTCAAGAGGCTGCGAACTGATAACGGTCTAGAGTTTTGTTGGTCTGAGTTCGATGAGTTCTGCAGGAATGAAGGGATTGCTAGACATCGTACAGTCCGAGATACACCTCAGCAGAATGGTGTAGCAGAACGAATGAATCAGACTCTTCTGGAGAGGGCAAGGTGCATGCTCTCTAATGCTGGACTAACTAGAAGATTCTGGGCAGAAGCAGTTAGTACAGCATGCTATCTGATAAATCGGGGACCTCACACAAGTCTGAATCTCAAAACTCCTTTTGAGATGTGGTCTGGTAAGCCTGCTGACTATTCTATTTTAAGGGCTTTTGGTAGTACTGCTTATTATCATGTAAGTGAGGGTAAGCTTGAGCCTCGAGCTAAAAAGGGAGTATTCATGGGTTATGGGGATGGTGTCAAGGGATATCGCATCTGGTCTCCATCTGAAGGTAGGGTTATTTTAAGCAGGAATGTCGTTTTTGATGAAAATTCTATGGTTAATCCTACTGTGAAGTCCGTTGTTATGTCAGATAGTAGTAGTAGTGTTGATAAGCAGGTGGAGCAGAAAGACACTCTTGAAGAGAGTGAACCACATGAGGAAAGTCAACCACTACAGTCTGAATCTGAATCTGTACCGTCAGTTTCTTCAATACCAATTCCGAATCAGCAGAGTTTGGCCCGTGATCGGTCAATCAGGTCCAATTTTGGTAAGCCTCCGAATAGAATGGGTTTTGAAGATATGGTTGGTTATGCACTAGAAGTTGCTGAGGAGGTGGATCCTGGCCTATCTGAGCCATCCACCTATACAGAAGCAGTTACATGTTCTGAATCTGCCCAATGGCTTGCTGCCATGAGAGATGAGATGGAGTCACTTCACAAGAATCAGACCTGGGAATTATCAAAGAAGCCTCAAGGCAGAAAGATTGTTACTTGTAAGTGGGTCTTCAAGAAAAAAGGAAGGAGAAACTATTGCTGAGGGTATAAGGTATAAGGCTCGTTTGGTAGCTCGTGGGTTCAGTCAGAAAGAGGGGGTAGACTATAATGAAATATTTTCACCAGTGGTCAGACATACTTCCATCAGGGTGTTGCTAGCAATAGTTGCACATCAGAATTTACAGCTCGAACAGCTAAATGTGAAGACAACTTTCCTACATGGAGAGTTGGAAGAAGAGATATACATGACTCAGCCAGATGGTTTTCAAGTTCCGGGTAAGGAAGACTATGTTTGCAAGCTGAAAAAGTCCTTATATGGGCTTAAATAGTCGCCGAGGCAGTGGTATAAAAGATTTGATAGCTACATGTTGCAGATTGGCTACATTAGGAGTCCGTATGATTGTTGTGTTTATCACACAAAGGTGGAGAATGGTTCTTTTATTTATTTGGTCCTATATGTAGATGACATGTTGATAGCTAGGTAGCACGGACACTTCTTCTAATGAGCTGTACCGTGTCCGACACCGACACTCCACGGACACACGCCGAAACGTGTCCAACACCTAAACAGCTGTGTCTAACTTTCTACATTTATTTGGGCACGTGTCCGACGCGTGTCCATGGTATTTGAGCCGTGTCCGTCGCGTGTCCATGATATTTGGTTATCATTTGCGGTGAATGATGTTCTTGAGATGAAAAATGCGCTATCGAAAGAGATCAATTAGAATATTGATTCGGATGAGGAATGAAAATAAATTTATTATCAATGGCAAGTTTTACATTCACTTATCTAAAATTAACATCAAATATTTTTACAAAATAAAATCAAAAATTTATAACTATTAAATATATATTTTATTAAATTTAAATGTCGTGTCCCGTGTCCTAAATTTCATGGCATGCCGTGTCCCGTGTCCGTGTCGTGTCCGTGTCCGTGTCCGTGTCCGTTTTGGTGCTACCTAGGTTGATAGCTGCAGAGAATAAGTCTGATGTTCAGAAGTTGAAGGGTCTCCTCAGTGCAGAGTTTGACATGAAAGACTTGGGTGCAGCGAGAAAAATTCTGGGAATGGAGATTTATAGAGATAGAAGTAAGAAGAAGCTTTTCTTATCTCAGAAGAGCTACATTCAGAAGGTTCTATCCAGATTTAGTATGGCTACTGCAAAGCCTATAGATACTCCTAGTGCTGCAAATGCACATCTATCTGTTGCTTTTGTCACCCAAGTCAGCTGAAGAAATGGATTACATGTCCCGAGTTCCGTACTCTAGTGCAGTAGGTAGCTTGATGTATGCTATGGTTTGCACTAGACCTGATTTAGCACAGTCAGTCAGTGTTGTTAGTAGGTTTATGGTTGATCCTGGTGAGGAACATTGGCAAGCTGTGAAGAGAATATTTCGGTACCTTAAGGGTACATCTGATGTTGGTCTCGTTTATGGAGGTGATATGGAGTGTCTTGTGTCAGGATACTCAGATTCTGATTATGCAGGAGATGTTGATAGCAGAAGATCAATGACCGGTTATGTTTTCACTCTTGGTGGTTCGGTCGTCAGTTGGAAGGCTACATTGCAGCCTACAGTTACTTTGTCTACTACTAAAGTAGAGTACATGGCCTTGACTGCAGCAGCAAAAGAGGGAATCTGGTTGAAAGGGTTGATCAGTGATTTGGGTCTACATCAGGAGCAAGCAATTGTATTTTGTGACAGTCTTAATGCAATTTGCTTGGCTAAAGATCAAGTCCATCATGAGAGGACTAAGCATATAGATGTGAGATATCACTTTCTGAGGAATGAGAAGAGGATTAAGGTGAACAAAGTGGGTACTGCTGATAACCCAACTGATATGTTCATTAAGCCAGTGACTGAGAGCAAGTTCCAACACTGTTTGGACTTGCTAAATATTCGAAACAATTGATTGCCCAGCTAAGGGCAATATCTGAGGGGGAAGGGAGAAGAGTTTCTGGTACTTCTGACATCTATGAGATGCATCTGGTACATCTGTCTGTTTGTGAGAGAATTCAAGTCAAGGTGGAGATTTGTTGGGTCTATGCCTTGAATCTGTTAGTCGCCGTTTTGAACGACTATGCGGGGGTCTCGCTGCGGTATCTGATTTCTGTATTGGGTTAGGGTTTCTGTCTGGGCTTTATTAGATTAAGCCTAATATGTTTTGTATTAGGTTCTTTATAACAGTGCTGCAAAAGAAAAAATAAAGAGAGCACTATTAATTCTATGATCAATAATAATAGAAATAAACAGATCAATGTCAATATGAAAAATTCTAAACTACAAAAATTAAAATTAAAACTGCAAATAATAATAAGAAATATAAGATGCTTAAAAAATTGCAATTTAGCAATACAAAAAAACGTGTATTTGCTAAGTTATGAATCATTGGATATTTATACCCATTATTATCAAAGAGTTTAATATACAATAGGAGTTGTCTTAGTTAACCGCTAAAATATTATCTCGTATGATGTGATAAATTTGTTCTTCTTCAATTATTAATTATTAATTTATATTTTGATCAATTATCTCTAAATTAAGAATTAGTTTAGTAAGTTATGAAAAGTTGGACTCTATGTAAGTTATGAAACACTTATTACTACTAATCTTATCTTATTTATTTTATCATTTTTAATTTCTTAATACAATTGTAAATTTTATCTTTTTCTATCCTTATTTTGAAAGCTCTTATTATATTCTTCAACCAATCACATCGCACGAAAAAAAGCTTCCTTTAATAATATAGATAGATATTAATATTGATTAGGTTGTTTTGGTGAGCGGTCAATTGGCGTCGAAATATGGTCGGCGCCAATTAGCTAGTTGACGACATCGACTTCAAGGCGAACGACAAGGTATAAGTGTAGATGTGGGTGTGAATGGATGTTTGACTACCATTGTTGTGGTTGTAGTGCGATGTCACACGACGACAAGTCGACAAGAAGTAGCCAACGATTGTCAGAATTGAAAAGTGTTATTGGGTCATAGTGCAAGGTTGAAAGCGTGAATAATGAAGTTACAAATTTAGTTGCCTAATGTAAGGTGTAGATTAGGGATGTTGGTGATTAAAAACAACAAAAAAATAGATATAATGAAAAACGGGTCTATGGGTCGGATCGGATCTTCTTGTCAGGATCCAGATCAAGGTCTGTTTTCAAATGGATATGTTCATATCCGATCCGGATCCAACGGGTCCAAATTTTTAGGATCCACATTCGTTCCATTAGGGTCGGCTTGCGGAACTGGTCACGGTCCAGGATCCATTACCATCCATATTCACACCGATGCAAATGTCGCAGACCCGATGACTAAACCACTTCCACAACCTAAACATGAAAGTCATACTAGGGCTACTGGATTAAAGCATGTGGGAGAATGACTATAGATTGTATGGTTGAAATTACAGTTGTAAAAACATTGTTTTTATTTAGAATGTTAATTTATAAAAGTTTGTTACTTATTTAGTTGTTGGTTAAGTATTAAATAAATGTCCAAGTAAACTTGTGCTTCTGTTATAGAGTTATCAAAAGTGTTTTATAAATGGAAAACTATGAGGTGAACAAAGATCACAACTTATCTAAGTCGCTAATCTAAATCACTAAAATGAACATGTCACTATGTCAGCATGTAATTGTTTGGTAGCGCAGTTCCATGGGCTATATTGACATAGAGATGTCTACTCAATCTCATAGATATGTTGGATATATTGTGACTTGGCCAAAATATATTCTAAAGTAAAATCAAAATCTCCATTTAGTGGATCCCTTTGACATGATGAGTATATAATTTCAATCATGATATGATTAGTTATGCATTGGCAATGTTAAACGTCATGCCGTGAAAGGAGGTTATAACTTATAAAAGCACTAGTCATGGTGCTAAGAATTGAGTGAGAGTTTTAATGATACAAGAATGAATAAACCCTCCTAAACAATAGGATTGATTTCAAGGCCTCTTGATGAACAAGAACTGAGAAAATGCATGGTCATGCTGGATTAAATTAAGAAGTTAATTCATGTGTAAGCAGTTCGAACTCGGGATCAAGAAATATAATTCTGTTGGAAGACATAATCAACATCAGATGTTCATTGTGTTATCAAAATTGACATTAAGAGATTTAAGGAATTTGAAGATTATCGTATTGTCTAGGACAAGTGGGAGATTGAAAGAATATCTCCCAAGACATTTCCGACAATTACTAAATATAATATAATATAAGATATATTTCGGAGATAACTATTATATTATTTTATTAAATCATAATTACTTACTAAAGAATAATTAGGGTAATTAGTTACAATAAGATTGAACTAATGACTAAAATAATATAATCCTATAAGGTCACGTATATAAGCACAATAAGGAAATATTAGTCCGATAATGACACATATTTGTTGCACCGGTTTTAGGATAAGAATATGAGTTCTTTCCTTATTCCACCGAAACTATATTATGGCATATGCTATTATATAAATAGAGTATGACATCACATGTAATACTATATAAATAGAGTTATAGGGTGATGGAAAAGTTAAGTTTTTCTCATAAAGATTATAAATAGAAAACATATTGTTCTTCCTCTATACCATCTTCCCCAAGCATCCATACAAATATCCTTCTCTTCCATTCTAGCAGACGTGGATTTCCGATTTCCGAGTTGTGCTTGTGGACTGAGTAGAGGGGCAACAAGTGGGCTTCAAATCTTTATAAGCTATCAGATCCCTATAAACTTAAACTACTCCCTCCCTTTATATCCACTTTGCACCTTTACTTTTTTCACGTTTGCCAACGCACGTTTTACGTGCTAAATATCTTTAGTTACGTGTTCGCAAAAATTATAAAAGTTAGATATTTTCAATGTACTCGTGAAGACAAATCAAACAAGATCCGCATGAATATATTCTCTCTTACAGAAAATTGATACCGAACATTGATTTGTAAATAGTGTACAAAATCCAAAAGTACCATTTGGATTTGAATGGAGGGAGTATTTGTCAAATTTACGTTTTAAAAGGGTAAATATTCTTTTTCTTTTAGTATGTTACTCCTACATACGAGTATTATCTTATACATGTGCTCTTATTACCTAAATTCCGCTTTCGCATCTATGTTAACCCTTCCATATGTGGTGAGAAGTTGAGAAGGACGTGGTACATAGGTTTGATTAAAGGTATGAAGAATTGATTTGTTAATGAAGAATGATTGTTGATAAAGATGATTTAAGGAAAAAGGTGGGATTAATTATATTTTAATCCAACTAATATTAATAATAATAACATACTCCGTAATAAATAAATAATAATGATCTAGAAGAAAGAAGAAAAATGGTTAAATGGTAGGACAGGAGTCAGGAGCCGTAGATGTTTGAAATATCATCTTGAAATTCCAACAACTTGAATCTTATATCCCTCTCATCGACGGTCTTGCTCCTCCGTCGCAATTCCAAATAATCGCATCTCAATTACTGGTATTTTCTTTCTCTCACAATTTCTTAATTATCTTATGTTTATTCTTCCCTTTTGATTTATCATTCTGTTGTTTTATCTCAAGCTCCCAATCTTTGGTTTACGTTTGATTAAAATACATAGCTAATTATGTAGCTCTAGATTAGTAGATTGTCTACATCTGCTCGTTTTATTAGGGTGTCATTGTAGTTTATGATGGGTTCAATTTGTGTTGATTGGATATTGTATGATGCCTAATTGCAGTGTATAGTGTATTGTCACACCACTGCGTAATACTTGGTATACAGGTAACAGGTTAGAGATCCCTGTTGATCTCAAATATCACATACTAAGATAATATCCGTCTCAAGCTGAGGACGGATACTCTACTCTCACAAACAAAAATGCAGGTGGACATGCGAGTGGGAGAAAGTGGAGCTTTATATGGATAGTGCAACTTGCATTATGTGAGAGGGGCACTATTCGTCTTCAGCTTGTGACGGATAATGTCCGTCTTCAATGAGAATTTGTGTATCACATAAGGGAGATTGTCATATACTTGGTCTAAAGATTTGAGATGTCTGCAGTGTCTTGGTGTCATTTCCATGCTGTGTTGCTTCTAAACATAAATAAGTGCTGTCAAATGCACACATCATAACTCATTCTACACTCACAATTGTGGACAAGTAGTTCCATATCTCATATCATTAGTGGGTTAATGACTGATGATGCTAACAGTTAGCTTCAAACATTATGGGGATATAACTACTCTATTCTGCTCTCACACAAGTTTTTATTGCCATTTTATTGATATTTTCCTCCCTTTGCTTAGCCGCTGATGTTATCATGTGGAAGGAATGTCACTTGCCGTGTGGCGTCATTCTCGTTGCCACTGTTGCGTGGCTGCTTTTTCAACGCTCCGGGTTACCCTTCTTAACAATATCTTCAGATGTTATGCTCATCATCATTGTTTTGTTGTTTCTTCGCGCTAATTATGCTGTCATAACTAATAGGTCTGCCTTTTCTCTTACTTGATTCCTCAGTTTGGTATATATGTCGCCAAATCATTCTCACCACTTCACTGTGTATAATTTTATTTCATATTCCCTGGAACCCAGACAGTTTCAAGAGCTGCCCGAATTAGTTTTATCTGAGGAAATGGTTAACTCTGCTGCTGCATCATTTCGTTCCAAAGTTAATAGTATTCTTTTAATGGCGCATGATATCACTTTTGGCAAGGACTTCAGACTATTCTTTCAGGTTTGACTACGTGCCGTGAATACTGCAAATCTATTATGTATGAGTGATGTGTCCATGCTGACATGATTTTAACTCGTGTTTTTTTCTATATTGGGTGAAATATATTGTTTATGTTGCTTATTCATTTCTTCACTAACTGAAACTTGAAGGGATGTGTAAACGAAATGTTGGACCTGATTTTATTGACTATTCCGACATAAACTGCTTAATACTGCTCTAGATCTTTCAGCCTATCTCATCTGTTTTGAATCTGGGAAAAACTTTCACTCATAAATCACAAGCCATTCATCATTTGTTGCTGACTCCTAAAATTGCATTTGACTCTGTTTGTTGGTGCCATAGACTCACAGTCATAGGATCTCAACTCTGTCACAAGAGTGCTATCAAAGAAAGGGGTCCATTAAACGTCTCCAAGTGATCAAATATTTCTATACACAAGTTGTTAATCATAATCAAGCTTAAAAAGGTCCATAAAAAAGTCAAGAAACATAGCCTGATTTGATGATATGTAAGTATCAAATGTATTATGTATGTACGGATGGAAACCCCATTGTGAAATTCTCTCCTTCCAAATGCCGTGTTTATGCTTCCTTAAACCTATTTTTTTCGTCTGAACATTGCTATATTTTAGTACAACCCTATGAGGTTGATTAGGAGGGAAAGTCAGTCCAATAGACAACTCAACCCGCATTTGGAATATAGGTATTAGGTACGCAAGAAACTGAGTTTGTCCCACTCAACTATGACGTCTTACATGTTAATTTGAACCCCAAGATGGTTGAAATGTTAGAGCTATAATCGTTAAGTACTCGCTTATCTCTCTTCTGAGACCAATATGTTGTACCTGTAAATGCTTGAGATAGTATCTAGGAGATGTGCCCCACCACCTCTTAACAATAAGAATCAGAAGATCACTAATGCACAGTGAAAGTAAAATCATTCTGATTTTCTTTGTTACCACAGAAATGTAAAGAATACGTGAAGACTCCTGTTATTTGAAATTATATTTTGGTTTTGATCTTTTGTTGCCCTTGCAAAATCATTCCTTTTGCGTTGATGTTTAATTTTGTTAGAAAGTTCTTATCCATTTGAGTATTACGTGTGAGTGTCCCACATTGATAGAGCTAGAGAAAGTTTGTTACTTTATAGACAAAGGAGCTACTCTTCTATTGCCAAATGGTTTTAGGATGAAACTTTATTTGGTTTATTGAAAGAGACCCATTTGAGTATCATGTGTGAGTGTCCCACATTGATAAAGCTAGAGAAAGTTCGTCACTTTGTAGACAAAGGAGGTACTCTTCTATTGCCAAATGGTTTTAGGATGAAACTTTATTTGGTTTATTGAAAGAGACGCTCTAATGTTGTAGGTTTACCAAGCCCTTGAATTTAAAATGGTATAATACCCAATGATTATGATTCTGTGGGTGATTTAATATTGGGCAAATTATTTTTAGCAAGAGGGAGTATTGCCTGTTCCTATTCCTCTTTATTTGGTTGAACAAGTGGTTGCTTTTTGAATACCTCACATGCCAGAGGGTTGAAGAGCTTCTAGCCTCCTATCATTTGAGTTTCACATATGGGCATGCACACTAATAAAAGAAGAAAGTGTCGATCACTATTTTGCAAACCAACGAGATATTCCTCCTAGGGTTGTAAATTATATGAGCCGGCTCGTAGGGCCCTCGAAGTCAACTCGGTCATAGCTCAGCACGAAATCAGTCAAAACTGATGCCAAACTGTTTTCTAGCCGAGGTGGACCAAATCCGAGTTGATTTCGAGTTTAGTTAAGCTTGGAATCGGAAGCTCGTTTTAACTCGTTTTACATTTATTATTATTATTTAACTTTGGGATTTTACGGTTGTTGTGTTCTTAATAAAATGTTATTTGATCAATTATGATTATATTTTTGTTATATTTGATAAGTATTTTATATTTGCATTTTTCTTAATATATAGATTTGTTAATTTGATTTAAAAGTTAAAGAAAGTAAAGAAATAATGATTTAACCGAGCTCGTGTTGAGCTCGAGCCTAATCCGAGCTGATTTTGAGCTTTAATTTTTTAAGCTTGGAAAATTCGAGCCAACTTTAGCTAATTCCAAACTCACCCGAGCTCAAGGTAACACCTCTAATTTCCTCCTATTGATAGTTTTAGGATGAAACCTCCTTTGAAGTTATGAAATAAATCTATCTCATCCTTGTGAGTGTGGCTCAAAGCCTCTTATGAACTTAACAGTCTTCAAAGTCCAAGTTGCAATACTTTATGTGAAATAAAATGGTGGTTCACTCGGTAGAACTACAACACGAGTTTGGGCCATGTAGTTAGGGTCTTAGGGAAGTGGTATGATGATAAAATTTTGCTATGATCCAGGAGCTGATCTTGCCTTTGATGCTTGCAAAGCCTTTTTCTTTTCTTTTTTTTTTTTTTGAGTTTTTTTAAATTCCTTTGCAATTTCAATAAACTAAATTTTTGTAATGGTTCATTTGAGTGTGTTTATCATAGTCGTTGCTATCTCTTGATGGCCCTGGCTCAAGACCCACCAATATTCCATTTTGGGTTTCTCAGTCAATTGTTTACCTTTCCATTTCTGGAATGCCTTTGATGGGCAATTTAATCGTGTACAGTCAACTTGGCCACTTGTCATCTAATAATTGACCCCCTCCCCTTTCCTTGGTCTTTGCCAAAATCAAAGGTAAACAATTGACGGTGACTGAGGGAGTATTTGTATTTATATTTTTTTGGTCCTGAATCCTTTATTTATAATCCAAGCATTGTTTTTGGGAGGACTGATGAAGGGGCATGCGAATTGCCAGCCAACATGGAATATTTGATTGGTGGTCTACTAAATAAGCCTTTGAAGCTGTTTGTGAGACAAGTGAAGAATTGTGAATCTTTCTCTTCTAGAATTTCTCAATATCTTTTCTTTGCCAAATTGCCTTAAATACATCTGCCAATCCTCCGGAATTTATTTATGGATACTGCAGAACAGAGTGTTTTTAGTCTATCTTTGTTAATTGACATGCTGTACTCATGTACTAGCCGGTGGAACACTTTAGAGGGCATCAGGGGGTGTTTGGTTAGAGAAAGAGAAAGGGAAAGGAAATAAGAAAGCGTAAGATGGGGAAAGGAAAGGGATTACCTAAAACTTAGTTGGTTGTTTGGTTACTCTAAGAAAGAGAACTAATGGTCCACTCACACTCACTCCTATCACTAACACACACCACCACAAACAACCACTTATCTACAGGAGACAGCGATGATGGTAGAGGTGGCATGGTGGTGGTGGTGGTGGAGGTGTCATGCCAGTAGGGATGGCAATTTGTTCAGTACCGAACCGATCCGATGGAAATTTACCGATCCAAATCCATGGTTTGAAAATCCATATCCATATCCATTAGTTAAAACCCGAATCCAAATATACCCAAAAAATACCCGAACCAAATCCACGCCGATCCATTTCATAACCATAACCGACCCGATCCATCTGGTCCACTTAAGATCCATCACCGACCCGACACCGATTCATATCCACCTTTAACCCGATCCAAATTTGATCCATATCTATTTCTTCCCAAATTTAAACCCATTAAAAATGCAAAATCGACTTGAAATCTTTTCACAAGCAAAAAACCAATCTTAATTAATCTCATTCTTTTTCTAAAAAATATATATTATTATTATTATTAATTAAATTGACTAGATATTGATTTCGCCCAACTACCAAAGGAGGTCTATACTACATATCTGCATTTTAACTATTAGATTTTTCGAGTGGTTTTATCATACCAATACTTGTTAGGTAAACCGGTGAACCCTATGTCATTTTAACTATTAGAGAAAATTTTGTATTTCATCAATTATACCAATACTTGTTAGCTGAAATATGTCATTTTATTAATAATTTAACTAGATCATTAAAAAGAATACAAATTCTCAAGTTCGATAATCTCACAATTGCATAATGAATGAAAGATCTCTAACATGATAGATCAATGTGAAGAACCTCATAAATTTACATTAAAACTCATAAATTTTACAATAATAAAGTTCATAACGTATTCATAATACTAATGATACTACCAGTACTAAATGCTCAAATTATCTTTTAAGACGAACTAAATTATAATTAGAAAAAAGACCTTGTTCTTTTGAATTAAATTTGCTGAATTAAACTTATATCTGCTGAAATGAACTTAGAGGAGCTGAGTTGAACTAAACTCGTAGAATCGAACTAAACTTATTGGAGATGAACTGGATTTATAGAAGTTCAAGTTGTAGGAAAATAAGTATGAATTGAACTAAAGTTTTCTGAAGCGAACTTATAGGAGTTGAACTTTACATATATAAGCTCAATTAAGCTGAACTGAACTAAATTTAAAAGAGTTAAATTATATTAACTTTAACCTATAGAGTTGAACTGAACTTAAAGAGTAAGATTTCAAGTATAAAAGAATAAGTGTAACGACTAACGAAGCAAAGACAACTAAACTGATATGGATCGGGTTATGAATTAGGTTATGGATAGCAGAATTACAATTATAATGTGTGCGCTTTGAAATGGGTATGAATTGGATTTTGAAATGGGTATGGATCGGGTTTGAAATGGATATGGATCGGGTTATGGATAAGATTTTGGATTGGATCATGGATCGGGTATGAATATGGATGATACAAAAAAATGGTGGATTGGATATGGATCATTGACTTTGGATATGGATCGGGTTTGAATATGAATCGGTGATCCACTAAATAAGTGGATCGGATTTGGATCTCGCAAAACCCGATCCAACCCGATCCATTGCCATCCCTATGTCATGGCGGCGGTGGCGGTGGTGTGGTGTTATGGCGGCGGTGGTGGTGGCGACGGTGATGGTAGTAGGGGTGTTATGGCAGTGGTGGTAATGGTGGTGGTAGAGATGTCATGGCGGTGACGGTGGCGGGGGGTGGCGGTGATCACGACGGTGATGATGGTGGAAGGTCATGGTAGTGATGGTGGTGGGGGTGTCACGGCAGTGGCGGTGGTGGTGGGGGTGTTATGACGGTGGTGGCGGTGGTAGTGGTGGGGGTGACAGTGGCGTCATGGTGGTGGTAGTTGTACGTGTGGTGGTAGGTGAAGAAAGTGGTTGAAGGGTAACAAGGGTAATGAAATCTCATAACATTGGGGGGTGGGGTAAGTATTAGGAATATCTCAGAAGATCAATCAAACAAATCAAATCTCCTACAATCAAGCACCTAACTATCATGTTCATACATAGGCATATGTATATTCTACATTATTATATAACCATAATTGTAATTATATAGAATATTTACTCCCTTAATTAACTCATGTAACTTAGTATATAAACCTCTTATGTACACTTTGTTAATTATGCAATTCTAATAACATAAACCGTTCATATAATTCTAATATGGTATCAGAGCCTCGTGCTCTTGATAAAGGTTAACGCCTTAAGAGTTGATCCTCTTCCGCTGCCACCACCCACCACCCTTATTTCACCCCTAAAGAATTGCATCAAACCCCTTAACCACCACTCCCTTGGACCCCAACCACCATTTGACAACCACCTTGGTACAATCCTTGATAATAACCAAAACAACCTGTACTAAACTTTACTTATCCAAACCCCTACTATATATTTTCCTTTATTTTTTACATGTTTACAAATAAGAACACCCCTTACACCTATGTTTTTTTTTTTCCAATTTTCCCATTGCAAATCCCAAAGAAGGGATTCATACCATCCTGCGAACCCGTGCTTATGGCAACCGCAACCGCAACCCTGAAAATCCTAGCCTTTAGCAATCCCGACAAACCATTGTCCAACACCACTCCCAATAAAAAAAAAATTAAAAAAAATCGAGCGTTGTACCTCTGCAAAAACCACCAGAAACAACCCCTGTTTGTTACTGTTTCTATTGAGTTTCTGACCAACATTTTTCTTAACTATTTAAGCACCACTTAGAACAATTTACTACACCATATCTTCCATATTCACAAAACCTTTCATGGCCATCTGTCAAACTCGTCTTCTCCTTCCCCGTAAGCCCCTTTGACCCACTTTACTCAAAAACTCGTCTGTCCCACCTAAAACCAAGTTGGTCGCCTGTTTATTTTATTTCATTTTCACGACACAACAACTCTTTACCACGACCAATTTAAGCTTTAACCATTTCAACTACTACAGAAATCAAACTACAATCTTTTCTACCTTCATTATAATATGATCATCACCTCCCTGCCTCTCTGGCCTGCCACCAATCCACCACCAACTCGTAGTCACTCTCAAAAGTTAGTGTTCTTTAGTCAATCTACCCTCCATAAACCCTACTTTCTGCAAAACCAACCATCATCACCACCTCTATTCAACCCTAATTATCACTAACCTGATCCCCAATTTTTCAATTTTTCAATTCACTAAAAACCCGATCAAATCCGCGAAAATATATGAAACAAGTCAAACCACTTACATTAATTAATGTATCATATTACAAAGTTCAACCACCTCAAAACCCTAATTTTCCTCTACCCATTGTCAATCTCAGCCCGTATTCGATCCCGTATTCCTCTTATGGACCTTACCAACCTCCCAATTATGCAACTTTTCAACCTCAACCCTCTTATTATTCTGACCCAAATGTTATTCCTCCTGCTATCCAACCCTTGCAAAATGAAGCCATTCCTTCAGCTAGTTTTTTTGCCTTGAGCAACCCACCAACACCCTATTAACATTTGCTTATGATACCTACTCACCAAACTTGATATCACCATTACAAAACCACCCACCTGCCATATATTGTGACAACCTCTCCGCTACCCACTACTCGGCTAACCCAATATTTCACTCCAGGATGGAACACCTTGCTTTGTCGTTTCACAATGTTTCAAAATCGCTGCCCACAACGCGGTATCACGAACTACGACTCAAGATTGGACTCATCTCCCGACCGTCCAACTTGCGGGGGCGTATTAGGAATATCTCAGAAGATCAATCAAACAAATCAAATCTCCTACAATCAAGCACCTAACTATCATGTTCATACATAGGCATATGTATATTCTACATTATTATATAACCATAATTGTAATTATATAGAATATTTACTCCCTTAATTAACTCATGTAACTTAGTATATAAACCTCTTATGTACACTTTGTTAATTATGCAATTCTAATAACATAAACCGTTCATATAATTCTAATAGTAAGGAATTAGAAGGAGTGAGGGGTAAGGGAGAGAGTTCAATTCCCTTTGATGTACATTTGTCAAACTTACACACCATAATGGGCACAAATCAAAACAAATCAACATCTACTGTCTCTTCAATCTTCACTTTGTGAGCATCTGGTGTAGGTGATGTTTTAAAAGTTTACAACACTTTCTATATCAAGCGAAGTATTGGATGGTCTGTTATATCTGAATTTTACATTTGGCAGGAGTCAATTGTCATTATAGCTTTCTCAATGCAGTGGAATACTTAGACCTGACAAAACCAACCCGAAAAACTGACCCGAAACGAATCCGAACTACATCACCGGAAGGTGACCCAAAAATCCTAATTGACCCTACCCGAACATGACCCGAGCTTTCTTGACCCGTAACTGGCTCGACCCGACCCGAAAAACCCAATCCGAAACCGCTTAACCCGGAAATGACCCGGCAAAATGTAGCGCTAATTGGACCGAGAAGATGGGAAATGACTTTTTCTCTCTTATTCATTGACCCGAAATGACCCGACCCGAAATGACCCTACCTGTTTGACCCTAAACTGACCCGACCATCAAACCCGAAACAGATCCAAAACTCTCGATGACCCGATCCAACCCAAATTAACACGAAGTCAATGAAAAACCCAATCTGACCCGACCCAAACTGCCCGATACAAACCCCTCCGGATTGATCTCTTTGCCAGGTCTAGGAATACTAGTAGAATCAACAGATATGCTTTTACTGTTCTTATATGCTTTATCGATAGTTCGAAGGGGAAGTTTCTTATCGATCCCTTATATCTTATTTCAGGTGGTTCTAGGCCTGTGGCTCTTTTCCGTTGTCGGTAGCGTAGTTTCCTTCTTTACACTTGCTTATATTGGTACTTCAACTCTTCCTTTTCCATCTTAATTTTCCTTTATTCACAGTTTTGTTTCCAGACATGGTGCATTTATTATATTGGTTCTTTAGTTGTTAGGCTTAATGACTATACCATCAGTTATACTATTATACATTTAGGAGACTTGGGAGACATCAACCATTGTTGACTGCTGCTTATTTAGGAGTAACTCCTTTCTCAAGGAGTTGGTTTTTGAGTTTTGGGTGAAGTAGAGCGTGTTGGCTTTTTTAAAAAAGTTGTTTGAGGTTTTTCCATAATATTGTGTTGGTTTTTAGGATAATTTGTTTTTAAGTGTATGATGTTAGATGATATGTCAATGGTAGGACGCGATAAGAAACTCCTACCATTGTAGATTGGCCTAACTAAGCGAAAACTAACTAATCTGGGTTTGGTTGGGCCTTCTGCTTGTATCTATGGATGAGAGATTATATACTGTACTTTGTTTAATTTGATATCGGTACTTGCTATTAATGTCACTTGCTTTGCAGAAATTACATTGTGTCCTCCTAGTGTCGTGTAAACCAGTTAATAAGCCTACAACAGAAAACAAACTCAGTGTTAAGATGGATGGAATACGGGTGTTGGCAAAGTAAAAATATGAACGATATCCTTCTTCTAACTTTGTCGGTGCTTGTAGTTGGAACTAGTAAGAGGATGTTTAGTAACAGATGGCAGACATAAAACTGATACAAGTATTATTTATGATATTTTCATTGTTGAAGCGGATATGTATTCAGAATATGAATTAAACCAGTACGGCAACAGTCTGCAAAGGTGTAAGGTGTTACCATCTCGGGGCTCTGATTTAATTTGTTCAACTGCATGTTTGGTTAAGAGTAATGCAGCATAACCATTTCAAGGATTTGGTTTTTAGTTATAGAATAGAATTGTTAAGCACCCGTACTATTCTAGATGATAACTTTATATTACATCAATTGTATAGGATGATTAGGATCTAATGTTCTACACTTCTCTACCGAACTATAGAAAAGCATTAGACTAGAGAGCTGTTGAACTCATTTTACCCAGTTCTCTCAGGCACAGTTACAAGTAGTTCTAATTTGCTTGAGAAATAATGAGCTCAAAAAGTAAAACAAGCTCCAACATTACAGGTTGAGCCTGGACAGAAACAAATTGTTCGGCTTGACATGACTTACTGATGCTAGGCGATCGAGAATTGGATGCCTTCATTTTTCATTCCCTTTTTGGGTACGGGGTATTGATTGAAGATCCCTAAACCCTAAACCCTAAACCCTAAAACCCTAAACCCTAAACCCTAAACCCTAAAACCCTAAACCCTAAACCCTAATCACCTTTTCAGAAAACCAGGCAATGATCTTTGGTTTTTGTAATAATCACTGACTAGCTTTAGAGCTAATCTCTTGCTTGAAAAGAAGCTAATGTTAATAATCTTAACATGACCTCAGGTTTTGATTAACTGAATGTATGTATGTTCCAGATTCTTAATATCTTTCCCCTAACTCGTCATTTTAATTTGTCAGGCAGCATTATGTTTGTCACAATTTCGGCTCTTTACAGCAGACACGAGAAGCATATAGATAGGTTAGCTGGTTTGGTGCACCGGAGATTCTCAAGGCAGTATACAATAGCTGATGATGATTATGTTAGAAGACCCCCGCAGTCCATTGATAAAGATGAATGATTGTGAGATCAAGTGTACAGTAGATCAATTAAGCTTCCATTTATGTCTCATTTAGATTTCATTTTGAACTGCTTGGGAAACAATAAAGATATAATCTCTAGTGTTGTATGTTGCCGGAGAACTTCCACTATGAACGGTTACACGATTATTTCATATCGATAAAATTGCGAGTAAGTCAAGTCTTGTAATAAATATATGATTTAATCTGTATGAGATAGTCCCCTACTCCCCTGGAAGTTCTCTTCATATCTCCGTTGACGTTCGTTTCATGATTTTTGGTGTCATCTACAAAGAATCACAAGGGAAAACGCAGAGAATAACAGAGGTAAAACACTTGGTATATACATCATGCCATGAACAATTATCCGGTTCTAGTATCACGGTATGTGTGTGGTGTGGTTTACAGACCAGTGTTGTGTTGCGTTGCGATGTAATCTCAAATGCTAGAACGGATATGTTTGAACATTTCTGTTTAAACGTAGCTGAAAGTTTAACAACAAAATGAAAATTAACTATGGAGTAGTTTATGATAAAGTGTATAAATTAACTACAGAGTATTTTATGGTAAAGTCGAATAAGAAAAACATATAGGGAAATGGATTTCCAGGGTTTGAATACAAAAATTTTTAGTTAAGCTAAAACAGCTCTTTTTCAGCAGCTGATTAGAGTCAAGAATGGTAAGGAGAACAAAGCTTACGATGGGATAATAATTATTTAAATAGCGTTGGATAATAGAGAAACCATGGGCAAGAAGAGTAACGAAGAAAAAAAATGCATGTTAGTGAATATATTACTGTACAAATTCTTATTTGTGACGGTCGATCGGTCGCTTGTGACGAATATAAATAAAACTCATGAAATGATAAAGATAAGTCATTTGTAATTTCCTATATATTTTACTTTTTATTTTATCAAACCATATGAATAATACTAGACTCGTCTCAAGCTTGTAACAGATATACAAGTCGATGTTAGTATGGGTCGGAAGCAAGAAAGAAGTGAGTTAGAAGAGTTACAAGTCTTGGGACGCTAACCTCATGCAAGGAAAGGCAGCCACCCAACCCAAGTACCCAATGGCCAAGTACCCATGTGCATTTATGTTTTGAATGAGAGATCAAACATGAGGTGCCTCTGCCCCTACTTCATCCCTTAGGTGGGGCTCATCCTGCCTTTCTGCCGTTGATTCTTCAACCATCCACTTTTTGATAACGACTCTTCATTCACCCCTCTCGTTACATACAATTCTCTTTAGTTGAACACAAATTTTTCTGGAAAACGGACACTGTTCGTTACAAGCTGAACACGAATAGCGTCTCTCTCACAAAAAGCAATTGACATGACCCATGAAAATGCTCAATTTTCCTCCCACTCGTCTTCCCACCTGCGTTGTTGTGACCAGGGGCGAAGCCCAGCACGGGCCCAAGGGGCTATAGCTCGGGTTGCATTTTTGGGATATATACAATAGTAGTAGTAATTTTTACATTGAAGTTAAAGTAACATAGTTGACAATAGTGTAGTTATCAATCAACTCATGAGATTTGAGGTTCAATCCCCATGACATACTTGAATTGCCTATCCCTATCGTATGTTACTCCACTAGCTCTTCGTCTTCCCTCCGCGCAATTCAGTTCGTCTTAACATAAAACCAAAACTCATTGTTAGTTGAATTGCCTATCCGTTTTCAACAAAACTCATTGTTAGTTGAATTGCCTATCCAACTATCTCCATCTATGTTACTCCACTAGCTCTTCGTCTTCCCTACGCGCAGTTCGGCCCGTCTTAACATAAAACCAAAACTTGGTGGAAAGGTTAAATAAGCAAACTATTAAGCTTTAACGTTAATAACAATAAATTTACGAATTAGGCGAGTCGGTCCGTAGATCCTCAGAAGATTGATTTTAGCAAGCAACCCAAAAATTGTAGGACACTTCCCATTAATGCAAGGATGTAAATAACAAAATGTTCCCTACCAAATAAAAACAATATTGCAATAAATTAATATATGGCCGGAATAAGCAAGGGATTTGTATGGACAGCGTTTGTGTTATACCAAATATTTGTAGGGCATTTGTTATATTATGTTGGGGTACATTTGGATGCATACTCTCCCTAAATTTGATATCTTACTTATGATGAGTTCATGAATACTTCATCCGTCTTAGGGGTTGTTTGGTTGGCTTTTAAAATCACGTGAATTGGAAAATCCCGGGAAGTGGGAAAGTTGAGTCTTGTTTGGTTGCCTAATTCATGGGAATTAGAACTTTCATAGGAAGTTCTAATGCCTACATTATGTAGGAAGTCACTTACCCAGCCCCCTCTAGGTAATTGGAAGTTCCCGCATGAATTGAAGTTCCTACGTACAACCAAACAACATTTACCTAATTCACGTGATTTTTTAGTTAATACGAATTTTATCTTCCCGGGAATTTTATCTTCCCATGCCGAACCAAACGACCCCTTAGTTATATATTTACACTTTCTTTAGTTCTCCTCACAAAATAAAAAAGCTGTAAACATCTCATCACGACAGTACAATACTCGTATTATATTATATACTCCCTCCGTCCCGATCAATTGTTATCTATTGCTTTTGACACAAAGATTAAGAAAAGAAGTGTAAATGAATTTGGACCACACAAATTATATGGCCCCACATGTAATCAAATGTCATCCACAAAAAGTTGCCAAAAATGGAAATAGATAACAATTCAATGATACACCCCAAAATGGAAATAGATAACAAATGACCGGGACGGAGGGAGTATTATATTTGATGATAAAAGGAGTAATAAGTTGAAGCTTTAAGAGAGCCTCAAATGTTGGTCTGCAACTGGAAATGAGTTTTGTATCACTGTCACAGACTCACGGTGTCACTGCCTAATTCTCAACCCTGTATGCTCTTTTTACAACATCAAGCTAGTTAATTGTATGTGACTATATAATATATATATGTTGTTGTAGTATTAATTGCATCTTATCACACCTGCCTAATTAATTATTGCTATAACGATTAACTCTATTTTCTAAAAAGAATGTTTTTAAATGAGATGAAGATCGAGTGTATTTCATTTCAACGGTCTAAATTATATTCTGTTAATATTAAATAAATAGTTCATTATTTATGTATAATTAAAAATAAAGGTTTATAGTAAAGTACGGAATTGTAGACATTTGTAAGATGATAAAACAGTATACTCCATTACTCCGTAGTTTATTAGCAAAAGACAAAGTAAGAATGAGTGAGTATAATTTAATTAAGTACTGTAATAATTAAGGTGGGTGGATGTTTATTAGTTTAATGAGATGGAAGGTAACTAGACTGTCAAAAACAGATCCGATCTGGAAACTGACCGTAAATAACCCGAACCCGAAAAATACTTGAATTCGTTTTGACCCGTAAACAACGGGTCAAAATCCGATCCGTAGCGGGTTGACCGTTGGGTTAAGACAATACTCCCTCCGATTGTCTGTGTTGTTTCTCTTTCTATTTTGGTCCAATTACCTTGATTTCCCTCTTTCCTCTTTTGGACAACTTTGTGTGATCCAAAATCAATTGATTCTCTTATTTCTTGTGTCAAAATGAAAAGGGAACGACACAAGAAATTGGAGGGAGTATATCATTTTTATAATATACAATGTTATATATGTATCAATGACTTATAAATTTTTGAGGAGAAATATGTATATATATGCGGTATATCACGTCATTACCTCAAATAACATGTCATGTCATCACCTCAAAGTGAGTGTCACACCGTCACTTTCACCGTAGTACGTCAAATTGCATTCTATATCAGCACCACCAACTCATCACCTCGTATCACATGTTATGTCATCACATCGAAGTGTGTGTTACGTCGTCACTTTTTGTGTAGTACGTCAAGTTACATTCCACGTTAGCACTGCCACCTTATTTTTTCGATGGACTACATGTCACATTATTACATCGAAATGTGTGTCACACTGTCACTTACACATCATTCCACATCATCATTGCCACCTCATCGCCATGGACCACATGCCACATCATCACCTAGAAGCGTGTGTCATACCGTCACTTTCACCGTATTACGTCAAACTGAATCGCACTTCGCGTCAACACTTACACCTCATCATCTCAGATCACTACATGTCACGTCATCATTGTTATCTTATCTGATTCTCATTATATATCGTACTAGCGAGTTAGTGAGAGTGATGATGACAGTAACGATGATTATGGCGAAAATGGTGACAATTAAGTTGACTAAAACGAGCAAGAGGAGAGAAAATGTATAAGGGTAGGAATTACGATATAAAAGAAGTTTTAAAAAATGCGAGGAATAAATGCTGATTGATCAGTATTTTCACCCGAACCCGACCCAGAACCCGTATAGACTTGACCCGTATTTTAACCAACCCGAAATACACCCAATCCATATTTACCCAAACCTAAATCTTCCCAACCCGTAATCCGTCCGTTCGCCCCGTTTGGCTGGTCTAAAAGTAACATAGTAACATGTTATATGTGTGTGTGGGCTATATAAATTGATTGATCGGTTGATGGAGGCAATCATACATTTTATCTTTCTTTCGTTAAACATCATCACATGCACCTCAACATTTCCATATCAATTCATACTTGGTACTCACTCACTTACTCACTCACTCACTCACTCACTTACTCACTCACTCATATCGTATCATACTATACTATTTGTCTATTTTACTATTTATCATTCTTAATTCCAATGAGGCAAACAAATAATACAAGATTGGTGACCAAACAAAAGCGTATCTACTTAATTGTTATCATCCAACATAAGTCAATGTCACCAAATCTTTTATCAATAACACTTAACAGTATGTAGATAATATTATATGCACTTGAAAACAAACAAAGTTTGCATAGAATTACACTAGTATATTATTTGCAAACGTCAGATTAATTGATTTGTAATTGAATTGTAATTGATTTGTAATTGCTAGATTTTGTTTGAAAAAGAGGAGAGATAAAATAGATAATTGCATGTGAGATTAACATGGTAGGTCCTTTATTTAAACAACAATTTCATTAACTATGATGCTAACTGATTGGAACCTCTTAACAATAAAATGACTACTCTTCAACAAAACCATTCTTTTCTTTGCTAATTTCGTCCCACCATTTCCACTTTATTCATTAACCTTTCTATAATCGCGGACGTCCACTCTCATTAATTCCATATTTTTTTTACTTTTATCCAATAATGAGAAAATTTACCTTCAACTTTTCTTAAAAGAAAGTCATGTACTTTGGAAAAGTTACCATGCTTTCAATAAGTTACCGTTAAATTTTCCAAACTAAATGGTACGCTGCATGCCTGCATGTTTATAATTTCGCAAATATTACAAACAAGTCCTTAAAAGCTAGAGAAGGATTAAAAATGCTCTACAATTTTTTTTGGGTCGTGCTTTTTCACATACGGATTTTACTCTTTCACATACGTCTTTTACAATTATACCCTTGTCATTCTCCCCTCTTCCTTTCAATTGATTTCCCCAACTCTCGTTCCTTCACCTTTTCCCTTCATCTCCCTCCGGCAACTACTCCGTCCAACCATATACTCTGACGACGTACTCTGAACAACCTCAGCGTCTATGACAGTCATTACACATAGCCGATATTTGACTAATCCCTATATTTCATAGTCTGAGCAGTGTGTAACACTGCAACACAACTTTTGATTATCTAATTGATTAGAATTGACTTTGCCATGCGTTGATTCCACTTTTCTGTGTAGTTAATAGTATTTTATTTGATTATTTAATAAGCATAACAATTGTCAATAGAATGAAAATGAACCACACTCACGGCCTCACACACTACCACGAAACCACCGCCCACTACCTTGAACCACCGTCCAACACCCTAACCACCACACCTTCCATCAACAGTAAACCCTAATTGAATAATTATTAAACAAGTAAACATATTAATTTCACTAATAGATAAATACTAATAATGTCAATAAAACAAATAAAACAAATGAATAATTGATAAATAAGAAAATTATTGGACTATTGGAGAATTTTAATCAAATATTCAAGTTTAGAAAAATTAGTTTCGATTTTATGGGAAAAAGTTGATATAAAACTTTATTTTTCTAGGTTTAGAAAAAAGGGTATAGTATGGAAAGTTAATGAAAAAGTGTATGTGAAAGAGTAAAGTTCGTATGTGAAAAAGTAATTCCGTTTTTTTTTTTGTGATTTTTTTTGGTAGGGACTAGAGATAAGTTGATAATGCTAAATGATTACAGGACAACTTGCACGAAATATTTAGGCTTATTTTACACTGATTCCAGGGACGGATCAAGGATTTAGAAGTGGGGTGGGCTAGGCTCATATCCGCGATGATCAGTTATATGAAACCATCCAAACGTATAATTGAGGTCGCACATAAGTGAAAGATGTTAGACATTTGGGGTTGCTCCCTTTGTCAAACTTATATCGTTTGGGCCAATTTTTTATTATTTATAAATGATATTTTATTGAAAGGCAAACAAATAATAATGACAGAGTGATATCTTATAAAAAATATATAGTATGATTGAATATTACAAAATGTATACTTGCATAAATCTACGTTAAAATATTATTCAAGGATACAAGTTTCGCTATATACTAGTAAATTCAACAATCATCATTTAAAAAACGTAAACGTTTTATAATCTCCTCTCTAAAATACAATGTTTTTGTATTATCGAATAGACATGTCACATGTATCTCAACTTTGTTAAAACTAAGGATTTATGGTGTTAAACAACTTAGTATATAAAATACTTTAGTTATAGGGAAAACAATAATAACAATTTACGATTAATATTATTAGGATTTATGATAAAATGCTAAACAACTTATTAGGGTAGTAAATAGAAAAAATGCAACAAATGAGGTTCGAACCCCTACCATCAAGCAAAAACAAACCCTATTACCTATACTCTTACCAACTGAGACTCACCCACCATAACACTAAATAGTTTTAAATGTATATTGTTTTTATTCTTGAAAACAGGTTGGGTTGGAGCCCACCCAGCCCTGTGAGTGGATCCGCCCTTGACTGATTCACGTTAGGCGGAACAACAAGATGACAAAAGATGGTTTTATCAAAAAAATGGGTATTCGGCTGGTTGTGCAGGTAAAGGAAAATGCGCTTTTTGAAAAGAATTGAAAAATTGAATGATCAAATGAGACGAGTGTAGTGATCAAATTAAAGGGCCAATTTATGCATGATGGACGGTTTCTCAACAAGAATGGAGATTTATGTGAATCGTTGCCCTAAGGTCGTATTTATAGAGAAAGGATGTCTTGAATCAAACCAAAGACCAAACTTAAGTAAATAGTACATAGGTGTAGACAAGACCAAATAACGTATGGTCCTGTCTGATCCGGACCGAATTGTGTGCTCCGATCTTTGTTCGAACCATTAAATAAACACTCCTATTTATAACATATATTTATATATATAGGTATAATATATTACAAATTTATTTCAAGTTTTGTGTTAATCATTTAAAAGTACTCTACATTTATTCTTTGATTCAAATTCTACATAAATCACCAAAAATAAAAAATGTAATTGATATGCATGATAAAGAGTTGCAGAAGTAGATGTATTTTATAAATATACAACATAAATATTTGCATAAATAGACAATTAAGACCAATAATAAGGCTAGGTCCCCCGAGTAATAAAAGAAAACAAATTAAAACGCAAGGTACCCGAACATCATAAAAACGGTTTCAAGCCGATGAGTAAATTGTAGAGTAATTTATACTGACATACACTTGAATATTATATTCAATTTGTACATAGAGCTTTTGAATTTCTTGAGGCCACACCTAACTATAACAAATACAAAATAAATTTGTTAAAAAAATCGCGGTTTCAAATTGTCGTTAAATTCAAGCAAGGATTTTTATCGCGTTATTGATATATGATAATCATATTTATTGGTGAAATTTTTTTCAAAAAACTTTTTATTTAGTTTGACTAAATTTTAATATTTTGTTTGCCGAATAGGTTGTAAGACAACGTTAAACCCTATTTAAGTGAATATGATGAACTTTGTATTTTGTCCCTAGTTACTTGAAGAGTTGACCTCTCGGGGTGACTAGATTGTAAGTCGATCAATGGTGGGTTCAACACCATTGGGTGATGGAAATGATTGGTCGCTTACATAGGCAGATTATGTTGTAACGGAGGTGTCTCGTTACCGAAATAGTTAATTGATAAGGTGATAACAACAATAAATAATAACGAATGTAAATAAAGTTGACACAAAACGTCCACCCGATGCGAGAAGATCAGATTTCACTCCAATGAACAAAATAGTACAACAGTAACCAGTACACAACTTGTAACAAACCAACCCACTACGTACGGTCGTAACAAACTCCCCCACTTAAAGAACACAACGTCCTCCTCGTTGTGCCTCAAACTTGACCACAACCAGGGCCAAAATCCTCCCCTGCTAGGTGTGTGACCCGGGTACTCCCGACCACAGGCTCACCACACGGTCGTAGGGTCGCTCTGATACCATTTGTAACAACCCGACCCACCACGGTCGTAACACACGACCAATAAGATGGGAGGTAAGCCTTTGGGCCCATTAATTGTCCTCACTCAAGCCCAAAAGCACAAGGCCTTGTTACTAAGTGGTGGGTGGAAGTTATTATAAACCTATCACAAGCCTCACATTCTACCGATGTGGGACAACTTTCCTTTCACACTTTTTGGGTGTTACACAACTACACAAGCGCTCAATATGAGCCAAATTAAGTATAACCTTATCAACAAATATAGTAGTCTCAAAGGAACAAAAGATTATTACCCCAATAAGACAGAGGACAAATTATCTGGAGTCCAACCAAGATCTGAACAAAATCCTCCAATCTTCAAAGACAGATGAACACCAATGACAGAGCCTGAGACAAACCGAGTTTTCTTCTTTAGAAGAAACCTCACAAATTGACCATATCTTTATTGTGCTCTCAAATCTCCCTCTTTCTTAATTATTCTAGACTAATACAATGATTTTTACATATATTTATTCCACCCTAAATATAAGATCTAAGCTAATTAGGAAACATAGATTATTAGGAAATCAATATAATAGTTTTCTAATACCATTAATAAACTAAGAAACCATGGATAGCATTCGAGCATGGCCATGAATTTCAGTCACTACTCCTCGAGTTGCCCTGAGACAAAACAATTACTTGATAAAGGCTGAATATTTCCCTTATATCGAATCTTGCAGATGAAAGCACATTATGAAATGACCCGGAAAAAAGTCTACTCAACCCCAGTTACGGAATGATCATGAGACAGAAACCAAAGTCACCCAAAACTGCCTTTATCTAAAAAAACAGTCGACAATCAAAAAAATAGACTCTACGAACACGATGAATGTCCTATTCACGACCAGGCTCCAATGTTTTAACATTTAGGACTCCATTTAGTGGTTAGTCAATTTTGGACCTTATGGCTAAATGAACCTACCATCAACCAATGTACAATATATAACCACTTGAGTTATCGGCTCAATTTGGTGATCATTGGACATAACAAATACATAGTATAATGTATTAAGTCAAGTTAGACATGTTATATAGTCCTTACAATTTTAAATAATGGAAAAAACTCGATACAAAATTGATGTACATGCTTATTAACAAGGAATAACTAAATAAAAATCTAATGGATCTAAGGTGTATCTACATGTTTAGGTGTATAATTTTACACGGTTTTAAGCTAGTGTCATTTAAACTATATAAGGATTATAAATTCGAGTAGTGAAAGTTTGGTTGTACACAAAAACTTTGAAAAAACGATCTATATAACTTATAAAAGACCATATTTATTTTTTTATCTTTTTATAGTATTTGCAATCAATTTTATTGATACGTCATCATATAATTTGTAGCATTGTAAATCAAAGTGTAACATAGTATCTCTAACTCCATAAGATATTATTAACTTGACAAAATGTATTGGTACGTCCAGGGGCGGCTGAAAGCAAGTGCGGTTTGAGCGCGCGAACTGAGCCACTAAATTCGTGGGCCTCATATTCATATATTAAACAATATCTATATAATAACATAAAAAGACATGTTGAGTGTCTCATTGACAAGTATTTGCATTTTCTAGCTTATGGTAATGCCACGTCACACCCTTATAAAATTACCAAAATAACCTTCAACAAATCTATATAATAACATAAAAAGTCATGTTGAGTGTCTCATTGACAAGTATTTGCATTTTCTAGCTTATGGTAACGCCACGTCACACCCTTATAAAATTACCAAAATAACCTTCAACAAATTTTAATTTTTCTACAAAAATGGCATTTTGTATTTTTTATCATACAAGATAAAGCAAAGCAAATGACATCATTATTGTTCAAATTAAATATGTGAATAAATATTCATTAAGCCAAAAAAATATAAAGTAAGGTATCTTCCATAAATTCACATTCGATTAAGTGTCATGATTTATAATTAAAATTGACATTTGAATCTATAAAATTAATATTAAAAGAATTATCGAGTACCTAATTGATAAGTATTCACATTTTCTAGAATTTCTACATTATCTATACAATAATATAAAAGCCTAACTCTAAGTAGTATTTTGTGTCGGTACGTGTCCGTTTATGAAACTCTTTCAAAACTACAAAAACTCAACCATTTTTCTATTCCCTCAAAGCAATACATTAAATACCATTAAACTTAAACAATTACTATAAAACTATACAATTAGGACTTGAACAATCCTTTAAACTCCCTCAGACTTGTATTTTATAACCCAATTTTTTTTTTAGCTTTTTAGTTTCACCTCCCCTTAAAATCAACCTTTATTGTTCATTACTTCACTAAGAGTATTAAGCGACGTCAAATATCATTATGAATCTATAACCATAAATCATTAATGTATAATTTGTTTATCTATTATCTATATATAATTAAAAGGGTCATTTGAGTGTCATTTTACTTAATATAACATCTATATAAAAGTATATAAGAAGAACCACCATACATTAATTGGACACGTGTCACTCTCACATTAAAAATTTTCCCGCCTAAATTCCAATGATTTGATTAAATTTTGGAAAAAATATTCTCACTCATTAATGTATACAAAATCTTGGAAAAAATATTCTCACATCACTAATTTATATACAAAATATTGCAAATTATTCTTTGGATATCCTTTAATAATTAATCCATATAATACACTAAAAAATCGGTAACTAATCTGATAAATTTAGTTTTCCTTCCCATCTATATTAACTTTGGAATCGAATATTTAAATAATTATTATTATAAAATACACAGAAAAATACGACAACTAATCTGGTGAATTTCATTTTCCTTCCAATCTATATTAAATACGGAAAAGAATATTTCTATAATTATTAATAAACAATCAAAAAAATACACCTGGAAAAAACGGCAATTAATCTTTAAATAATCAATCAAATAAATACACTTGAAAAAAAACGGCAAATAATATTTAAATAACCAATCAATAAAAGATAATTTTTAAATTTTTTATAAAAGAGTACATATATTAATGTATACACAATATTTAATAAATTTAATAAGATAATGAATTAATATTGCTGATTGTTGAGACTATGAAAATGTCTCGGTATTTTTAACGCCCGTGAAGTTAGGGGACTTGAAGAAGTTATCTGATGGTGTATATTATGCATAGATCTATCAAACGGATTGGGCCAGAATGCAGGTCGATTCATACGGGTTATGAACCGGTTTAGGACTTTAGGTTTATAAAACGGGTTAAGAAAAATTTCTAATGTTTTTACATATTTTATCTATATAAAAATGGGTTGGAAGTATGTGGATTTGACATTTATCATCTTTTAATTGGTTATGTATATTTTAGTCAAAATTATCGATCGAAATATTATGATGATACATGCATATAATAGAATTCATACAATTATGATTTATTGTGTATGTGTTGACGTTGGTAAATAGTTTTAAGAGTAAAATGGGAAATGTGAAATGTGAAATGTGTATTGATCAAATATTATCAGAAATACTACTATACAACCTGTTCTATAAGAACAATTTACAATTATAACAAATCTAATGGGGTATATGTTTATTTTTATTTTTTGAGCTTTAATAGTTTTTGATTTATATTTAAATTTTTTAATGTCAAAATTAAAATTTAACTGAGCTTATATATACTATACTTAAGTAGTGTTATTATAATTTTTTTAAATCAATCTTCTTATAAAGAAGTTCAGATTCTTTCACATAAAACTCTTTATAAATAAATCTAAACTAAAATGATTCATTATAAAGGTCAGATTATTTTCAATATATAAATAATACAACTAATTTTATAATCTCCTTTGTCGGTACTATTTATAAGTCAAGTGAATCTTCGACACAACTTCTAATATATAACATACAATATAGTCATGTGAGTTATTCTATTTATATAAATGTCTCGGTATTTTTAAATTGATGTATTTTTACAAATAACGAATTGTGAATGGCTATTTTAACCTATTGACAACACTATTTTTTTGTTTTTTTATACATTTTAAACATTTATCTATATAGAACTACGAACTACTCAACTATTCATTTCCGTGCAATTTGCACGGGTTCTAAGCTAGTTAGTACTATATGTGAAAATATCTCAAAAATCACTTATCTTATAAATTCCACATTCATAACTTATTCTCATAGTGAATAGTAAAATAAATTTAGAAACTGAATGAAAAACGTTTAATATTCTTCAACTTCTTTTTTTAACCATCATGGAATAATTAATCGTTTCAATTATATCATTTGTTTTTTCAATTTAAGTTTTTTCCCAAACCCCACGATGGCACGATTTGTCTTCTTTAATGTTTTTTTAATCTTTTATATTACGTTCTTTAAGTGGTTAATCGTCTTTAACCGTTAAGTGTTTGTGATATAGGATAGAGATTTCATTATATATATTTTTATATTTGTTATCAATTATATATTGTCGCGTAATTGTACAATTACACTTTCTTGATCATCCTATTTCAATTTGTACTTTTCTATTCATATGTTTAATTATCTCAAACATTTTTTTTTTCTTTTCATTTGATATGTACCATTATCAAGGCATGTATAAAAAAGAAGCGACATTGAACCTTCAAGTAAACACTAACTGGTATGGTTTTTAAATTATACTATGTATGTTTTTTAACTGATATGTTTTTTTAAAAGGAAATATATTATTCTATAGTCTTTAATATTAATTTTATTTGTACGTATGATAGTTAACTCAAATTGATTAAAGTCTAGACCATATTTTTGCTAACAACAAAAAAATATAAGGAAAATTTATGAACTTTTTGGATTTTAGATTGTGGGATTATATTTTTCTAGATTTATTTTACAAATTAAGCACTTGAAATGAAATAAAAGTTCATAGATTAGACACCGTTATTTGAATCATTTATAATATATTTTTATCCATATGATAAATGTTTCTTCTGATGCAAATAATATTTTGAAGCATGTACGTGGTGATGAAGCTCCAAATATATTTCCATGAGAAGGTTGGTATAGTAGATTTTAAATAACTTAGAGATCTATATTGAAATATTGAATTTTTAACCTTGCAGATGTCATTGAGGGTTTTCCATACCGGATTTAGATTCGACATTGTATAATAAACACATCTTTAAACTCTTAACATAATAGTCTTATTATATTTCGTCTATAAATGTTACTCGATATTTTAAGTTATTCATTTTACCTATATCAAAATTTACATGATTCAATCACAATTTCAATATAAATTACAAGATTCATTAACAATTTTTTATCTATTTATGTTAACAACTTATTTTGCTCTTAGAAAATGTTCCCTTATCGTATGCTGCATCATTCAATAATTTCAGTTTCTATTATATACCCATGATAACGTGCATATGCATGGATATTATACCTTACCTTAGGAAACTGTCTGTTGCACGCGCACATATAAAATGTGTTATCTTGTACCATTGCTCCTTTGTCAAGTTTCTCAAGACGAGTAATCACCCTATTGTTGTTTGAACAATTTATCTTAAAATCTCGTGAAATTCACGGGTAACAAAACTAGTTTATATAATTAAATAGCCCTGTAATACCATTAGTAATATTATGATAGTGTAGTACTGTAGTGGCTAGAACTTGTTTTCTTTGTCAATAATCACCCAAGTTCGAGACTTATAACAACCATTCGAATTATACGAGACAACCCTGGTACATCATCATGTAAGTATACATGGTAAATTGGTAATGATGGTATTCAACAAGTAGTAAGTCTTGTTTGCAACGGGTCACTATTTGTGACGGATATTTCGTGAGATAAAATGAATAGAAAATAAGTTGGTGGAGAAAGGGGGGACCACATGAATAGTATTGAAGAGAGAGAAAAAGTGGGTATTTTGTGAAAGGAAACGGTATCCGTCACAAGCTTGCGACGGATAGTGCCGTTGCAAATAAGAATTTGTGTTCAACAAGTATTTCCTTAGTGAGTGGGTGGGTGGTGTGTCTCTGATAAGGTAAATGATAGGTGAATGAAAAGACGTATTCCGTCCATGGTTAACGAACAATGTGAGGAATAACCAAAGTCACACCGATGTAGTTATTTTATAGGCACAAACCAAACGGCAACTTTGTAACATGTTACATGAAGTCATTGCATGCTACAAGTAGACCAAAATTAGGAACCACGGAAAGCTTTTCCGAAGAGATCAGACTAAAACACGATGCAGAGAAATTTAGGAAAAAAAGGAAACGGTTAAGCTTAAGCAGCACATGAGCAAGTAGGGTCTTTTTCTCTTCAAGCAGTTGGCCGTTTAATAGTGACAACACCATGTGCAATCTCTTCGACCAACTTTTTTTTTTTTTTTTTCCCTTTTTTTTTAAACGTATATTTATCTCTATTCTATTATTTGCAATTTAAGATAATGCACATTTTCGTCTAAAGGATTATTTTCGACGTTCTCTCCAACCTTTATCTTTCACCATTTTACAGCAGACTAAATTGGTATATATCGGGTGGGGCCATAAGACAAGTAGATAATGCAAAATAAATGATATTTTAATCGGTTATAAGAGAAGTAGGTAGAAAATAAGGTTAAAAAGAGAAAGTAAATAGTATTTTTTTTTCTTTCCTGATTCAAACTTGAGGGGAAACTTTTAAAAATGTCTAATACGAACGTCAAAATGTTCGTCAATGTCATAGTCTAATGGAATGACAACTTAACAAATGATTTGATGTGTATTTGACCCATTTTAAACCTAAGATAGATAATGTACATTTTAAATGAGATTGTGTCCGAACAGTGTTGTTTTGATGATCGATCTCCTTTATCATTTAGGTTTTAAACCATTTATAATACGAGATTATATAATTTGAAAGCATATCTATTACGAGTATTATCACTTAATTAAGTTATACCGTAATAATATTCTTTTCTTTTAATACTAGTCGTAAATTAATGATATAGGTTGATAAAAGAGTAAGGGAGTAATTAATGATATAATTAAGGAGAGGGTGCAATTTGAAGAGTTTGAAAGATGCGGGCAAAAAATAAGGACGTGAATTAGTAGTAGACAATTCATTTACTACTACTCATGTCACTCATAACTATTTAGCCTCTTTGGTTGGTCTATTTAAGGCACACCCTTCGTCCAAACATTTCACAACTTACACTACTACACACACAAAGACACTAGAACAAACTCCTAATATTCCATCTCCTCTCTTGCTCTTTACTCTTTTATTTCTAACTACCATAATAGTACTTGTTAATTTATGGGAACCTCTTTAGCATTCTCTACTACCATATTGTTGTTCATTGTCATCAACATATGTCTCCATGGCGCCTACGCTGACTTCGGGCATGCCACTTTTTACGGTGGAGGTGACGCTTCCGGTACAATGGGTGAGTTTTATTTGTAACCCCTCGCCTTCTAACATATAATACAATATATAAGGGTTGTTTGGTTGCCTCTTAAAAATCTGTAATCTTAAAAATCACATGAATTTAGATTTTAGCCACTTGTTTGGTTGCTTTTTTAAACTAAAATGGGAAATTAGAACTTTTTATCAACTTAATTCCTACCGGAGGCATTGACTGACCTAGCCTCCCTTGATGATTCCCAATGCCTACATGATTTACATTTAAAAATTATTATTCTACGCTTATTCAAATGAATTAAAGTTTTTTTTTATATTTAAGATTAATTAATAAAATAGTATTTATAATAAAAAATCATGGGAATTACAGTGTTCCAACTAAACAACATATGAGAATTTAATTCATGGTAAATACGAATTATCTAATGACAACCAAACAAGTTTAACGTTATTTCTCATGAATTGTATATAGGAACTAAAATTGTAATTTCTTACCTGCGTTCAATTCTTAGATAAACCAAATGAACCCATAATATATTTGAAGGGTATATCCTTAATATTTGATGATGGAATTGTATGTAGGGGGAGCATGTGGATATGGAAATTTGTATAGCCAAGGGTACGGGACAAGCACGGCAGCACTTAGTACAGCACTATTCAACAATGGTTTGAGTTGTGGTGCTTGCTACGAATTAAGTTGCAGTGGAGACCCTAAATGGTGCCTACCAGGTAGCATTATGGTGACGGCTACCAACTTCTGCCCTCCTAACCCTTCATTGCCTAATGACAATGGTGGATGGTGCAACCCTCCCCTCCAACACTTCGATTTAGCCGAGCCTTCTTTCTTAAAGATTGCGCAGTATCATGCTGGAATCGTACCCGTTTCTTTTAGAAGGTACTTTACCTTTAATTTACAACTGTTTTTTCGGTGACAGATTAAGAGCATGTTTGATCTAACTTGTTAAAAAAATGTTTTTGGTTTGAAGTTTTTAAAAGTGTTTTTCAAAACTAAAAACATCGAATTATTGTTTCTATTTTTAAGGACAAAAAGATGGTTTTTTAGTTTTTACTTTTAACTTTTTAGAAAATGATGTGTTTGACCAATTTGTGTTTTTTAACCTAAAAACAGTTTCAAAAGTTAAGTATAACTCACGCTAATTCATTAATATAATTAATTGGATTAATATAATATATTGGGATACAGGGTACCCTGTGCAAGAAGAGGAGGAATAAGGTTCACAATAAACGGACACTCGTACTTCAACTTGGTCCTAATCACGAACGTTGGTGGTGCGGGTGATGTCCACGCGGTGTCGATGAAGGGTTCTCGGAGCGGGTGGCAACCCATGTCAAGGAACTGGGGTCAAAACTGGCAGAGCAATGCATACATGAATGGACAACCCTTATCTTTCCAAGTGACGACTAGTGATGGAAGAACAGTCACTAGCAACAATGTCGCCCCTCCTAATTGGCAATTTGGACAAACGTTTCAGGGTGCTCAATTCTAATTACCCATTTTATTATTATTATTATTATTATTCTAAATACAAACTTTATTAAAAAAATAAAATATGATGAAATACGTGGGTATTCCGTATAAGAGATGAAATTGTATATGAAGAGGAAGGTGGCTCATGGTTGGGAAATTTGTTGCAGTGGTGCTTTATGTTAGCACCCGCTAGACCTCATTTAATATTTGTAGGACTGTATTACCACTTACCAGTATTGTATTCGTATAATTATACGACTAGTATACAAGTATTTGGGTATCATATTTGTATTCATTGCCTCCTTTTGTGGCCTCTGGATAAACATCTTTTCTTTTCTAAGATTATCAACGCTTTCAGTTTAACATTCTATCATACGAAGTACATACTATCGTGCTAATCATTATGCCATTATATGAATATCATGATTACTCCCTTTTTGCCTCTTGTTATCTTCACGTATGTGTGTGTGTATATATATATATATATATATATATATATATATATATATATATATATATATATATATATATATATATATATATATATATATATATATATATATATATATATATATATATATATATATATATATATATATATATATAGAGGCAAGATCCGGTGAGAACGATCATTCGGTGCATACGGTGAGAACGAATATTTACCATTGGATTAAAACCAATATAATGGTCTTTATTAAATCAAAATATACCCCCATAAATCAGACTCAACATATTTCCATCACCCGTCCTATTTAGTCTCCACCACACTCACTGCCGCTGACCCCACCACCACCCTCATTACCGGTGACCTTGCCACTCTCGGCATTAGTTCCCCTCACTAGCTATTGCATTTCATTATACCATTTTATTTGCAACCTCTTTCGCTTTTTCATCCTCACTTTGGTCATCGTTGTTTCGAGAAATCCGGCGCTAATGCTTGAAGAAGAAGCCAATTAAGTTGGTGACAAATTAGATTCTGGTAAGTTCTTTCTTGAAAAGACTTATCCATTGTAGTGGAGAAAGACCAGGTGAACACGATTTATGAATCTGATAGCTGTAGATCGGGCCTTTTACTGGTGTATTAGGAAACTTGCTTTTTTTCATCTTGCAGTAGTAAGTTATCCTCCCTTCATCGGTACATCACCATACCCACTTGTCATTCGTATTCATTCTCACTGCTACTCTCTTCTTTGCTGAACATCACGCACATGTTATACGTCAAATTCAATAATTCAATGACACCTCAATTTATCAAAATCAATCAAATTCTGATAAACAAGAGCAATGATTACTAGGTATGTAAAGCTTAGATTTATTCTAATTCTTGAGAAAATGATGTACTGGAACTGCAAAACTTTTTAATTGTCTATTCCTCAACCAATTAATCAATTAAAATGCAAGAGCAATAAATTTTAATGTACCTATTAACTAATTTTGTGTATCCATGATAGATACATTAAACTAGTGGCTAGATACATTAAACTAGTGGGTAGATGCACAACTAGTTCGATCGGAAAGTAGTAGCTCTTATAGGGAGGAGGAGTCGCTGGTGGTATGTCATCATTGTTGGAACTCGTCAGCGACGGCGGCTCGTAAGAGTGAGGGTACGGAAATGATAAAGACGAAAGTTGGAGTAGAATTAATAGCGCGGTGATCATCGGAGTTACGTTAACATTTATAATTGAACCAGAGAAATTTAGGTGGAATGAACTTGGTTTTTTATGAGTGGAATTTCTGAAGAAATCAAATTTGGAAAACAAAAAGTAGCAGGCATAAACAAATCAATGGAGAGAGAAAATGGTGAATTAGCAAAATGTCATTTATACGCAAAAGTCGGATTATGACTGGATTGATCTCAGTCGTTAACTTTGTTTTAATCAGATGGTTGTAGGTCGTTCTCATCGTATGCACCGTATAATCGTTCTCACCGGATCCTAAATATATATATATATATATATATATATATATATATATATATATAGAGGCGAGTTCCGGTGAGTTCGCCATATTCCGTGAGTTACCCCCGCATTTATATACCATTAGATTTAACAATATCAATGGTTGAGATTACCCACACAAAAATACATATTTATTTTTTCCCTCCCCTCCCCCGCAACCCCTATCCCCTGCCCCGACGTCCACCGCCCCCTCCCTCTCCCCCTGCCACGCACCCCTCCTTCTGCCGCCCACCCCCCTCCACCTGTCGCGCACGCACTGCCGCCCCTCCCCTCCCCTTGTCGCGCACGCACTGCCGCCTCTCTCCTCCCCTCCTCTCCCCCTGCGTCGCACGTCCGGCAGGTCCGCCCGCCCCTGTCGCGCCCCTCCCTCCATTAGTTCTCTCATATTTTTTTAAATTAATTAATTTTGCTAGTTTTCTCAATGGATTTACTTTTTTTTTAATTAACTAATTTCTTTTTTCTAATTAGTTTGTTTTGTTTTTAGATGGTTGATAAGCAATATCAATATTTGGAGAATTAAACAAATCAATATGAGTGGTTTTGTTTAGATTTATGAAAGAAAGTTGGGAAGAAAAAGGGTAGAAGACGTAAATTTTATGAAAAATAACAGTTATGTGAATACAATAACAGTTATAATGAATACAATAACAGTTATGTGAATACAATAACAGTTATGATGAATACAATAACAGTTATAATGAATACAATAACAGTTATGTGAATACAATAACAGCTATAATGAATACAATAACAGTTATAATGAATACAATAACAGTTATGATGAATACAATAACAGTTATAATGAATACAATAACAGTTATGTGAATACAATAACAGCTATAATGAATACAATAACAGTTATGATGAATACAATAACAGTTATAATGAATACAATAACAATTATAATGAATACAATAATAGTTATGATGAATACAATAACAGCTATAATGAATACAATAACAGTTATAATGAATACAATAACAGTTATGTGAATACAATAACAGCTATAATGAATACAATAACAGCTATGATGAATACAATAACAGTTATGATGAATACAATAACAGTTATAATGAATACAATAACGATTATAATGAATACAATAACAGTTATGATGAATACAATAACAGTTATAATGAATACAATAACAGTTATAATGAATACAATAACAGTTATAATGAATACAATAACAGCTATGATGAATACAATAACAGTTATGATGAATACAATAACAGTTATTATGAATACAATAACAGTTATAGTGAATACAAAATACAATAAATGAATTTGAATAATACAAAACTCAATTATAAATGTTTTTACCTTATTGTGTTGAGTTCCACGTCTTACAAATCGTAAATCCTTAAGTTGATCGAAATTTCATTTGGAAATTCATAGTACCGAGTGCAATAAATTTTAATTTTGTAAGATTATTGTTAAATGATGAAATTTGGGTTGAAGTTGATAATAATTTTATCTCCTGGAAGATGTAGTAGCATTTGAGAATAAAGGAGGGAGAGAAGGTGTGTCTGCCAAAATGAGAAACGGAAGATTGGAGGAGCTGAAATTTGAGGGTTTCTATTGAGTTTGTTAGATTAAATCTCAGTCATTCATCTTAGTTTAGATCAAGGGTTTATATTTAAAGGGGTAACTCACCAAAATAACCCAACTCATATGATCCTAATTCTATATATATATATATATATATATATATATATATTTTTTTTTTTCCTTTAACCAATTTTTACTGTCAAATCGAGTACCAAGTTAGTCAATAGTAACAAATGTCACGTGTTACTTTCAATCTCCATGAAAATTATTATATGGATTTTTTCATAAGGTGTGAGCTCTAATTAGACAAGGAGCTAGCCGATCCATAGTAAATGGTACTCCCCTAAAAATTATTACATGGGTCCTTTTTACCAACCTACTATACGTCGTCGACAAATTACTAATTATCGTCGACACATTTTAATGAATTACCTAAACTACCCCTCCCATCCCCTTCCTTTTCCCTTTACTCGTCGACAAGTTTTGTTTTTTTTGTTTTACTCGTCGACAAGTTTTGTTTTTTTGTTTTCTTGTTATTTTGATAGATTAGAAACGGAATTAGGATAAATGTCTTAATTTTTACGGAATTAGGATTGAATCGTAGTTTGAATGTCGGATTTTTAGTTATTTTTTACCCGGATTTGTGACTTGATCTTGCCAAAAAACGCACGAAAAAAAAAAAAAAAAAAAAAAAAAATTATATATGGGACGAAAATATTTTTCGTCTGGGACCTTGTTGGGACAAAAAATATTTTCGTCCCAGACCAGAGTGGGACAAAAAGATTTTTCGTCCCAACCCTTGTCTGGACGAAATTGTTTTTCGTCCCACTCCGGTCCCGGACGAAATTGTTTTTCGTCCCATTTTTTTTTTTTTTTTTTTTTTTTTTTGTTTTTTTTTTCGTCTTGCTTTATATCTATTTTTTTTTTTTCAAAAATTCAAATCAACTTCGGGAATGTAACGCTAATTCGTTCTACTATATTACAAATTATAAATCGTAAATTTGAAACAAATATAAATCTTAAACTAACCTCGTTATTGTCGCTCATCGTTGAAAACTATTCTTTAAATCATTGAATTAACGTTGAAAACCGTTGTTGAAATCGCACTAAACCGACAAGTTTTTGTATTTTCTAAGAAAACCGAGTTTTTTTTAATTTTGTAAGAACCCGACAAATTTTTTTAGTCCGAATATCAAGCGGTAAATATAAAGAGCTGACGGGGGCAAAATGGGTATTTCATGTAAAAGTGTCGACGATAATTAGTAATTTGTCGACGATCTTTAGCATGCCCCTTTTTATAAGGTCAGAGCTCTAATTAGGCAAAGAGCTAGCCGATCCATAGTAAATGATACTCCCCTAAACATTTTTACATAGGATTTTTTTATAAGGTTTGAGCTCTAATTAGGTAAAGAGCTGGCCGATCGATAGTGAAGGGTACTACATGCTACACTAAATCTCCCCCTAAATAATTCATTTTACTTTATTTTTTATTTTATAATTCGTAGATCATTAAACATGACGTTTTAAAGAAAAACTATATAAAAGAATAGATACAATGTTTATTATTACAAAGTTTCATCTAAATATGTCCTGAATTTGAGTTACCCTAGGAGATTCTCATAATCACATCCACATATCGCGGAGTACATGTTAAGGTACATAAAATCTTAATATTTTATAAACAAAATTCTCTACAACTGTCATTATTCAAAAATCTTAAAAAATAAAAAACTAAGTTATATTATAAGTTTACAACATGTTCATATCTTGATTAATATAGTACGCATTTTAAAATTAAATCGTGCATTACATTTTTTTCCTTTTGTACGAGGAGCCCGCAACCGCTATCTTCGGTACGCACTAGGTAAACTCTCGGGTATATGTGATAGTCTACAAACCACATACACCAGTTAAGTCACCCGAGAGTGACAGACTCGAAGTCTATTTAGGCATGGACTCAGGCCAAGAATGCTCCATAAGATTTTGCTCCTGAGGAGGCTTGAACCCAAGTCTCCTGAGATTTTCACTACAAGAATACGCAAAACAGGCGACGGAAAAATGGCGACTGTAGCCTGTAGTCGCCAATTTGGCGACTGAAGTTGATGATTGGCGACTGAAAACAGTCGCTATTTTGGCGACTGTAAGTTTTCCCACACTTTTCTCCCACCGACACAAATTGGCGACTGATATAAACTTTTGGCGACTGAAAACAGTCGCCATTTTTGGCGCCAAAATTTTGCGTCTCACTAGGCAGTCGCCAAATTTATTTAGTGCAGTCGCCAATATTCACGATAATTAAATCAGAAACTTTCATCCCCTTCATTATTCGCAAACCCAAACAACAATAAAAACACAAAACACAAACAACCCGTCACCAACACCCACTTACACCCGTAACCCACCACCCGTCGCCACCACCCGCCACCACCAGCCACCACCGCCGTCAGTAGCCGCTCCCACCGCCGCCACTAGCACCTTCATTTATTGAATTAAAGGTTTGTAATTCTTTTTAGTTTAATTTCAGTTTTTAATTTTATTTTTGTTTTGTTTTGTCGATTTAGTAATGTAGTAGCCAATTAGGATCGTCTTAGTTTATTAGGTTGTAGTCAATTAGGTTGTAGTAGCCAATTATGATGTTAAGTAGATAAATTGGGGGTTAGGGTTTATATGAAATTGGGGGTTAGTGTTTATATGAAATTGGGGGTTAGGGTTTATATGTCGATTAAGACGATGTTTTTTGCCTTATTAATGTTGTTATGCTTGTAATTGTTAGTTAATTATGTCAAATTAGGTATTAGGGTTTATAAAAATTTGGGATTTTTTGATAAGTTTTTATTTGGGTGGGTAAATTATGCTTGTTTAAGTTAATTAGTGTGTAAATATAGACCGTCTTAGTTTATTAGGTTGTAAATAATGGAGATTTTTGATGTTAGTGTTTATAAATAATGAAGATTTTTGATAAGTTGTTATTATCCTATATATGATTAAGGTTGTTGTTTAAGTCATGATTGTTGAGAGTTAATGTATGAATTGTTGTTTAGATAAATAATGAAGAGATTGGAACGTTCATGGATGTATGATGGAAGGGTTGGTATTAAGAAGAAACATCGTAATGCTAGATTTATAGAGGGTGTTGCCGAGTTTATTGAATTTGCTAAGCAACAAGATGAATATAACCCGGTAGAAAATCAACTTAGGTGTCCTTGTAACAAATGTAAAAACATGAAATACACAATTGTCCTTGAGGTACAAGAACATCTCTATACAAACGGGTTTTGTCCAAATTATTATAATTGGATTTCTCATGGGGAAGTATATTCTCCAATTCAAGAACAACCTCACATCCAACCTCACATCCAACAGCTTGATGAGAACCCATATAGAGATATGATTGTTGATGCCTTGGAGTACAATGTTCTCAATGATGACGACCATCGAGCTATGAATGAAGAACAACCTCCAAATCCCCAAGCAAAGGCTTTTTTTGACATGTTAAAAGCTGCGGAACAACCTTTATACGAAGGGAGTAGAATGTCATTATTACAAGCGGCCTCTAGGATAGTAACCTTGAAGTGTGAGAATAATATGTCATTTAATGCCGTTGATGGTATTGCTTCTCTGCTTGAGGATGCTATCCCCGAAGATAATGTCATGACTCGAAGTTTCTACAATACAAAAAAAGTAGTTAAAGGACTTCAGTTACCGCATCAAAAGATTGACGCATGTCCCGAAGGATGTATGCTCTTTTGGAAAGATGATGCGTTGCTTGACAAGTGCAAAAAATGTGGAATGGATAGATTTCAGACAAGTGATGGAGAAGTTGTTTTGAAACCTAAAAAAGGCAACAAGAGTAATAGAAGGGGTCAAAAGTATAAGAAACCAATAGCAGAAAACCAATTAATTTACCTTCCTTTTTCCCCAAGACTTCAAAAAATTTACTCTACCAAAAAAATTTCCGAACACATGACATGGCACAAAGAAAATCCGCGTACTCCGGGTAAGATGTGTCATCCAAGTGACGGGGAAGAATGGAAACGTTTTGATCAGATGTATCCAGAATTTGCCGCGGAACCCCGTAATGTGCGACTTGGCTTGTGTACGGATGGATTTAGTCCTTTTACCCAATTTGGTAAGAAATACTCTTGTTGGCCCGTAATGGTCACACCATACAACTTACCCCCTTGGTTATGTATGAAAAGGGAATTTATTTTCTTGTCTCTCATTATTCCCGGGCCTAAGAATCCCAAAGGGCATTTGGATGTTTATTTACAACCATTAGTGGAAGAATTGAGACAGTTGTGGGAAGTTGGGGTCGAAACATATGACGTTTTCAGGAAGCAAAATTTTCAACTTAGAGCTTCACTTTTGTGGACAATAAACGATTTTCCCGCATATGGTATGCTATCCGGTTGGGCTACTGCGGGACAGAAAGCATGTCCTCATTGCATGGTTGAAAGTAAAGCTTTTTGGCTTCCAAATTGCAAGAAAATGAGTTGGTTTGACTGTCACAGATGCTTCTTACCAGACGGTAATCTTCTAAGGAGCAACAAAAAAGCTTTCAAAAAAGGTAAACAAGTACTTGATGAAGCTCCAGTTCATCTTCCGGGTGATGCGTTGTGGGAGTTGGTACGTGATTTGCCATCTTCTATTGATGGTACCGATGAAGAGTTTAAAGAGCTGAAAAAGAAGAAGAATGGTTGGTATAAAAGAAGCATTTTTTGGGACCTTCCATATTGGAAAACTATGCTAATCAGACACAATTTGGATGTAATGCACATAGAGAAGAACTTTTTTGAGCAACTCATTGACATGATCATGGATGTTGAAGGCGAAACATGTGATACTGTTGCTTCTAGAAAAGACATAAAGACATTTTGTGATCGTCCCAAATTACACATTCGCAAAGATGGATCGAAGCCAAAAGCCATTTACACTCTGGACAAAGCTCAAAAGAAGGTATTATGTGAGTGGTTAAGGAAGTTGAAGTTTCCTGATGGATACGCTTCAGATTTTCGTCGCTGTGTTGATCTCAAGAAGCTCAAGCTACAAGGCTTGAAAAGTCATGATTGTCATGTATTCATGGAGCGACTGTTACCCGTTGCTTTGAAACATCTCCTCCCAACTACTGTTTGGAATGCAATTGTTGAGATTAGTCAATTTTTCCGAGATTTATGTTCCTCCTCAATATGTGTTGATGACATGATTCGTCTCGAAGATCAAATACCACAAATACTATGTAAGCTTGAGATGATCTTTCCTCCTTCATTTTTCAACTCTATGGAGCATTTACCTGTACATTTGCCCTACGAAGCCAAAGTTGGAGGACCCGTTCAATATAGATGGATGTATCCATTTGAAAGGTAATAAAAGAAAGATTCGTTACTATTTAATTTTAGAATATTAAATTACAAATCTATATATTATCATTAAACATTGATCTAATAAATGTGTAGGTTTCTTAATCATGTGAACAAAAAGATTGGTAACAAAGCTAAGGTAGAAGGTTCTATATGTAATGCCTATTTAACAGAAGAGATTGCAAATTTTTTTTCTCTCTACTTTGAAAAGCATATAGAAACCAAAGCACGAAACTTGAATGTTGATAAAGCAGATGATGTTGATTCAAGTTTACCCGAGTTTTTTCAAACTCAAGATGATGAAGGTTGTTCATCAAAAGGTGGAACGAGATATTTGGACGACAAGGAATACAATCGTGCTCACTTATACGTTCTATCAAATTGTGAGATCTTAGAGCCATATGAAGCAAAATTCGTGACTGATTTCAGTAAGGAACATCCTAGTGTGAGTAAGGATGATGTTTGGGACAAACATGAGGATAAGTTTCCAAAATGGTTTCAGAACCATGTCATTGAGTTCAATATCCAAGATGATTTGATAAGGAGTTTGGCTTTCGGTCTTTCACGCTTGGTTAAGACGTGGAACCGATATTCAGTTAATGGATTTAATTTTCACACATTTGACCACGGTAAGGGTAAGGCTAGATGCAACTATGGTGTCACTATTTCTTCTACTGATGACCATGAGTACTATGGTATTGTAGAGGACATCTTTGAGATGTCTTATAATGGTCGTGATCGTGCTTACAAAACTACCTTATTCAAGATTGAATGGAAGGATAATTCCTCGGCTGGAATGAGAGTACATGAATGTTACAAACTTGTGGAAGTGAATAGTACCCGAACATACTCTAAGTATGATCCATTTATACTAGCACATCAGGCTCAACAAGTGTATTTCGCTTCCTATCCAAGCACGACAAATGATAGAAATAGTAAGGCATGGTGGGCAGTCATTAAGACAAAGGCACGATCAAAAGTTGATACCACATTTTTTCAAGAAGAAATAGTATCAAATGGGACAATTTTGCCTCCAACAGACGTAGTCATTGACCAAAATGAGAATGAACAGTTTGAAGACTTGGAAGAGGGGGAGGATGTTGAGATTAATAATTTTGATGAGTTGGTTGAAGGATGGGAGGAATTAGATGAAGTGAGAGCTGAGGATGAGGATGAGGATGAGGATGAGGACGAGGACGAGGATGAGGAGGATGAGGATGATGTTGATCATGAGGATGATGAAGATGATGATTAATTTGGTATAGTTGATCATGTTATTATATATTGTTCATATTTTTATTAATCATTTATTTTATGCATGTTTAATTTGTAAGTATTAATACTTTTATTTATATGATTGTAGATGGCAGGAGGTAGAGGAAGACAGTGAGGCGGGCACAGTCGTCAGCAGAGCCAGCCCGCTGTGCAGCAGGAGGAGGAGGAGTTGGTTCAGGCGAACCTGAGGAGGACACACGTGTACAGATTCAGTACACAGAGGATCGCAGGAAGATACTTGATCCAGCAGGATTTTGGTAAGTTTTATTAAATTGTAATTATTCATTTTATTAGTAATAAAAAGCTAGTTATTGAAAGTTACAATTTATATATGTTTCAGGTTTAATCATCAGACCGCTGTTCGAGGTGTAACCAACAGCACAAAGTCATCTTTGTTAGGTCCTGTGCCCCTGAATTGGACAGAAGCTAGTGAAGCTCAAAAAGAAGCCTGGTTTAATAACTTCCGGGTAACCAAAAACTTTTTTATTAATTACTTATTTTACTCACTGTTATAGTTTTTCAACTAATACTTAATGTTATATTTCTGCAGCTACATTTTTACTGGCCGCCTGAATTAGAGTCTACTGTCAATAAGAGGTGGCGCGATGTTGGAGCAACTAGATACAAAGACATTATCCATAAGATTGGTAAAAGGGGAAAGGCCTCACATCTTAAAGGTATATCTATACAATTACCTTTATTTGTCAATTGTATTGATTAAAGGATGAAAATTCCACTAATAACGACATAATTTATCATTGTTGTAGGTGAAGCGCTTGAGGGGCTTCTGAATCGGCGTGATACCCCAGAGTTTCGAGCCAGATCGGCACAGAAGGCCATGAACAAAAGGGGAGGCAAGAAGGAAGGAATGGCTGAGCCTACCCATCATGCTGGTTCACGGTCATTTCTGGACATACTTTTTGGTGTAAGTTTTTATATTAACACTTATTTATTTAGCTCGTTTATTTGGATATTGGTAATAATAATGTCCCTAAGCAAACATTGAATTTTGTTCGTGTATGTAGCTGAACAAGAAGAAGAATAAAAAGAAGCAGTCAGCTGAGCAGTCAGCTGATCAGAGTGCTGATGATCAGTCAGTTGATCAACCAGATGATATGTTGGTTGATGATCCTTAGGCGACGGTCCCGGAACTGTTCCTTGCCACACATTCAAGGGTGAACGCTAAGAATGAGAGAATTTGGATTAAGCCAAAAGACAAAGCTTTATATGTAAGATTTTTTACTTAAGATACTTTTGAATTGTTACCTAATGAAATTAATGTTAACTAATGATGGTAATTTTTTGTCAACTAATGTAGGAAGCATTCGAGGCTGAAAAAGAAGAACATCCCGAAGTACCAGATAATGAGATTTGGTTTAATTTGGTCAAGGGATATAAGAAGGGTAATGTGTATGGCACCGGAAAGGCCCATGGTGTCTTCTTCAAAGAACCGGCCAGAAGATCCTCATATGAGCCTCGCCAAACATATGAGCCGGCTATTGTGAGTCAACTACAAACTCAACTCGCTCAAGAAAGAAGAGTGAATGCTGAAAGAGATGAACAGTATCGGTTGATGAAGGAGCGCATGGAGGCCATGGAGAACTTCTTCACACAATGCAACCCCGGTCCACAATATCGGTATGACCCCAACGATCCGCATGGTAAGGGCGGTGGTAGTGGAGCCGGCATGGGATTTGCAACTTAGGTTGTTGGATAAGTTTTAGTTAGTTTAGCTTGAACTTGGATAATGTAGTTGGTTTAGCTTAAGGTTGGATAATGAACTTGGATAATGTAGTCAGTTTAGCTTGTAGTTGGATAATGTTCTCATTTTTTAATAAATGAGAATTTCGTGTTACAAAAGTTGCGGTTCGCGCAAATGGGTTGCAATTTTCTGTTTGCAGGTTTTCATTGGATATTAGGATGAATAAATACGAGATTTGGCTAGATCAAAAACGAAAATGACATGAAAAGTTCCAGCCAATTCGGCGACTGACATGGGGGTTTTGGCGACTGTAGTCAGTCGCCAAAACTGGAAAAGCTACTGGAAAAAAAACACGTTGGCGACTGTACAAACCATTTTGGCGACTGCCATTCAGTCGCCAAAATGGCGACTCCCATATTGCTTCAGTCGCCAAATTGGCGACTACCTGTCCCTTCAGTCGCCAATTTGGCTACTGCTCTTTCAGTCGCCATTTTCCCTGCTACAGCGACTACTTCTTCAGTCACCAAATTTGGCGACTGACAACAGTCGCCAATTTTTTTTAGGCGACTAGGGCTTGCGACAGAACTTTGGCGATTGAAGACAGTCGCCAAATGTAATTTGGCGACTGTCTTCAGTCGCCAATTTCCGTCGCCTGTTTTATGTATTCTTGTAGTGTTTCACCCAACCATTTTTTATTAAAATCATTGCATCATAAATCGAGATTTTACTCGGGTTACCTGGTTGAGTTCTCATTATAATTTCATGGGTTAAAAAATAGTTTGGAAGAGTATATGAGATTTAATTTCTTTGCCTATTATACTTTAATGTTGGTAAGTGACAAATAAAAATAGTTTATCTTACTAAGAATACCAACTAGAGAGTATTTGCTTTCATTCGATTTTTTTTTGAAAATAAAATAAAATTTGAAAATGTCATAAAGTCAAAAGGTAAACAAAGTTCACATACATACAAGGAGCTCTTTAGCTATTAAAATATTATTGCAAAAATGTGAAAATTCAAAAACTACATTAATTTGAAAAAATAGAGTTATTTGGTTATACTAGTTTTCAACCCGTGCAAAATTGCACGGGTATATTTTTAAAAAAATGTGGCGGATAATTAATATTATCGAATAGTGTCAATAATACGTGAATATTTTGCATTTAATTTCTATTATATTGATAATACGTTAAATTGCACGGGTTGTCTTCAAATTGTATAATTCTAAATATGTATCATCGGAACTAAATTATAAATGTTCATAAATTTTGTTTTATATCTAACGTCTATACACTTTTTTATCGAAATTTGATTTTGTTTTATATCTAACGTCTATACACTTTTGTTTATGACTTGATTTTCGCAAAATATTTCAATTGTTTTATATCTAACGTCTATACACTTTTGTCTATACACTTTTTTATCGAAATTTGATTTTGTTTATGACTTTTTTATCGAAATTTAGGTGGACTCACGGGATCCGGTGAGTCCACCTAAATATTTGAGTCCATGAGTCCATTTAGAGTATTACAAGTTGTATTAAAAAATATCACGTTTTTTTTACAATACAAAGTCTACAATATCAAAACCTTTTCAATACAATATCACAGGAAACAATATCACGCACTATATAAAACAATATCACGAAATTTTTTCAAAACTTTTTTTCCCGAAATTTTATTTTTCAAAATTTTATTTTTCAATTTTTTTCTCGATTTTTTTTTTCAGAATTTTTTTTTTGTGATATTATTTTGAAGAACCGGTGATATTGTATTGAGTAAATTGTGATATTGTAATGAAAAAAATCGAAAAAATATTTCGAGAAAAAATGTCTTTTGTTAAACAATATCACGCACTATATTAAACAATATCACGAAATTTTTTCTAGAACTTTTTTTCCCGGAAATATTTTTTCAAATTTTTTTTTTCAATTTTTTCTCTCGAATTTTTTTTTCTGAAATATCTTTTTCTCAAATTTTTTTTTGTGATATTATTTTGAAGAACCGGTGATATTGTATTGAGTAACTTGTGATATTGTAATGAAAAAAAATTCGAGAAAAAACGCTTTTTTATTAAACAAAACGTGTTTGTTTTAAAAAAAGTGCATACTGAAAAAGGGAATTTTTTAAAGAAAATGTCATTTTAAAAGAAAAGGCAAAAAAAGTAACAAAAAAGTAATATTGAAAAAGAAAAAACAAAAAAAGGAAAAAAATTTGATATTGAAAAAACCAGATACTTTTTTATATAACTTATGATATCATTGTTAAACTCATGGACTCAAATACTTAGGGATATACATGGACCATGTAAGCCACCCCCTTCGGGGGCTGCAGTGGTCAAGTGGTCATCGCCCCAACTGGTAATAGAACCTGAGACCTCTCAACTCCTCCATTTCTGCAAGCTTTAAGGTTTAACTCAATTACCACTGGACTAACACCACTTGGTTATTATTGGGTATATATAAAACGGTTATACTGTATTATATTTATTATTTTAATTTTGATGATTAATAGAATACAATATATATATTTTGGACCAACATTTTAGTCTGTTTTTAATTATATATTTTATTTTAAGGTTTAGTTTTAACCGTTTTGTTTATGACTTGAATTTCGCTAAATTAAAATATATGCTTAAAACTAAACCATTATTGGATATTATTGGATATATATATATATATATATATATATATATATATATATATATATATATAACGATTATACTGTATTATATAAAATATTTTAATTTTGCAAAAATCAAGTCATACAATATTTTGGACCAACATTTTAGTCTTTTTTAAAATTTCGAACTATTACCAACTAAATTGTTAATTATTGTTGTTTATAGTATATTATGCATTATTTATTGGGTATAAATTATTATGTAATAGTTCCGGACAGACGATATTCGAAATTATTATCAAGTCATATAATATTTTGGAGCAACATTTTAGTCTTTTTTTAAATTTCAAACTATTACCCAATAAATTGTTAATTGTTGTTGTTTATAGTCAATTATGTATTATTTATTGGATATAAATTATTATGTAATAGTTCCGGACATATTCGAAATTATTATATGGAATAACGATGAACAAGTTAAATAAAAAGTAACATCAATTAGAATTTGAAACCACCGCAACCCAATCAACCAACAACACTGCCAAAAACCCAATTTGTCCCCTACCAGGCACATCTCAAAGAAAGAATCGTCGCCTATGACCTCACACCAACCTCTAAGAAAACAATGGGCACATATCCTAACACATTCCAAAGTCGAAAACCAACAAAGGACACCCATTTCACCAAGCGACACTTCCCAGGACCACCGCCTTACATGCAAAGACCAAAGACACAGACACAAGAGACACAAAAAAAAGGACCGATAGGTGGGGGAAATGGGAGGATCACCAATCGGTCCCAAACCGACCCGACAACAAGGGGCAACCCTTTTTAGAAAATGATTCTCTCTTGATGGATGCCCCAAAAGCTCTCCCAAAGCCTCAAAATTATAGGTAAGGAGTACACTATTTTCTCCACGAAACCGTGTACTCCAACGGTTTAGTTGGACAAAACCATGGGAAAGGGACATGGTTTTCTATAAAACCATGGATACAAGTGGTTTTGGCAAAAACCATGTCCGATTGTCCTCAAAAGGTTTTTAAACAAAACCACTCTTACTACAACATGCTTAAACAAACTAAACATTGAACCCACTTACCAAACTAATCATTGAATCCACTTAGCAAAACCTTAAGAACGAGGGTGGGGAAAAAGGGGATCACCCCTGTGATGCATGTAAGGTTTACGGCGACAGGACAAGCATCGGAGGGACAGGAACCCCGAGGAAGAAGCGACAACCACTGAAACAGGCCAACACCGTCAGAAAAGAGAAAACACAAAGGGTGAGGTCAAAAAACGGATCAAAAGAGGGACGAGGATGTGAAGGATCGCCGGAGAAGGGCCCCGAGGAATGGATCAATCTCCGGCGATCAGGTAGGGGACGAAGAGGGGCAGGTGTGGGAGGTGGTGGTGTTGGGGCTTGTGTCCAAAAGCATATAGGGTTTTTTGTATATTACAGAGAAAAGGGGGAAGTTTTTTTTTTTTTCTCTCTCAATCTAGCAAAGAACAATATGTTTCATGTTTGTGAAATAGTCAACTTGGTAAATATTAATAACAATAAGAATGATAACTATTAATATTATAATAATAAGAATAATATTATTATAATATTAATAACAATATCATGATAAAAATAATACTAAGAATAGTAATAATAATAAGAAGAAAATACGATATATAAAACTCGTATATTTGAAAGATATCGCCCTTATTAAATATACATAAATAGTCATCATTACAGACTTACAGTAACGAGAACCATTATCTAACAAACCACAAAATTTTAACTAACTTGTAACAAAATAACTACTTTTTCCGCCATTAACATATTATAAGTACTGTACCATCACCTTCTTACCTATTATTTTTACTTCAATCTCTTTTATTTCCGTCTTGTCCAATTCTGACAACTAACAAGAACATCCACCACTCCGGTCTTGGCGAATTCCGTCTTCTTACCTATCATAATAAAACTCCCACCCTAACGTTTTCTGTTTTCTTGCTAATTCTCAAACTCCCACCCTACTACGTTTTATGTTTTCTTGCTAATTCTCCAAGCAGTATGTCCGATACTTCCGTTCACAGCAGGGATGAAGGTATATTACTTTCTTTCATTTCCGGTTTTTGTTGATTTAAATTTCTCTGTTTTTTCGTTAATAATTTTCTTCTAAAATACTAATTAACCAAAATTTGTGATTGTATTATTGTTTAATGTTGTTGTCGTTACTTTCTTTCATTTCTGGTTTCTGTTGATTTAAATTTTTCTGTTTTTTCGTTAATATTTTCTTTGATTTTATTATTGTTTAATGTTTGTTGTCGTTACTTTTTTTCATTTCCGGTTTCTGTTAAAAAGTATATAAATTAAGAAATAGACAGACAATAAGACAGTATGTAATCAAATTCAAAAATTTTCTAACTGTATTTCTACCCACAGTCTTTTTTAAAAGTATCGTGTCTAATACTCTTATGCTAAACCCACCTTATTTTTTTGTATCCCCTTTTATGATTTAATAACTAGAACTAGTTTTGTGACCCGTGTAATGCGCGGCATAATTCTATTTTTCTTAGCTTTTTGGCGTATATTTTTATTCATAAAATTGAACGCTAATGTTTAAAGATAAATGTATAACAAATTTTTACACAAATTAAAATCTATAATACAAGACAATTACAATCTATAGTACAAAACAATAACGTATTTTTAAAAAAATAATAAATAGTTTGAATTTCGAAGACAAATATTTTTTTTTGTTAATTACAAAAAAAAAAATATATATGAACAAAATAATTATCTAAAATTTGCACCATAAACTTTCTAACTCATTAACTTAAAATATGCGCTCTTTTATTCGAGTATATCTTTTAACATCCATAACTTATAATTTTTTACCTTGCTTTTTTAAACCTTAATTTTACATCGGTTTCGTGCCTTTTGTATTTCTTCCCTCTTCAAATTACCCAGTCGTGATACTTTGCTGTATCTGCATTCACATACATTTAATGATACTTTAAAACTTATATGAGAAAAATTTTGACCAAAAAGTAAAACATTAACATGACAAAAACTTGACAAACGAATCAAAACGTTGTCACATGTAACTCATTTAAATTACACCAAATGAAAAATATGAATTCAACTATACAAGAAATGATTATAAAAACCCAACACATAACAAACTAAAATATATATTTTTTTGCACACCATCATCGTAGCAATAATAACACTCAACAATAATTCTCAATATACTCATTATCGTCAAATAATTAAATTAAACCATAAAATATAATCCACTACATACATAGAAAAAATCATGGGTAATAGATATTAAATAAATAAAGTGAATACAAACTATTATAGGTATTATAGTTTTTATAGACATTATATAACCATAAATTTACATAGTATTTTTAATTTTAATTTATTTTGTTGTATTATTAAATTAGATACTTGATTGCCGAGAAATGAGGTGAATTAAATAGCAATAAAATATTAATGAAAATTATGGGGGTCAAGTAATATAAGAATTTTAATTAATTTATTAACATGTTATATTACAAAATTAATTAAATAGGAAGAAGTTTCTAATTAATTTGGTGGGTGTTAAGTGTTATGAAGATTTTTAATTAATTTATTACCATATTTAATTAAGAAAATGAATTAAATAGGAACAAATATTAATAAAAATGGTGGGGGTTAAGAAATATGATTAATTATTAACATGTTTTACTACAGAAATTTCAATTAAAACTTTAATTTTAATTATAAATTATGAAATTTTTATTACATAAACTTCAAGTAAACAATATTAATTATAAATTTTAAAATTTTATAATGTTACATAAATTTTGCAAAAACAATATATTTAATATAAAAATTATTTTAAGAATAATGATAATATACTTTAATATTATAAATAAAATAAGTGAATTATGAATTAAATTAATGTCATGTAACAAATAAATTCATATTCTATTTCACATTAATTAGCCATGTCACGTTAAAAATATGCGACGTCACATTTAAATATACCATGTCACATTAAAACTTGTCATGTCACATTATTTTAGTACCCTTTTAATAAGATTTTATAGATGATTTAGCTAGTCTTTTAACTATATTGTATAGATATAATAATTACATTCCAACGCGGACATCTGTAATTCAAAGACATTTTGGCAAAAAATTCTGGAAGAAGATATTTTGAAGATTGTATATGTGGTTGATTCATGTTTGGGTGGAGTTCAAGAATAATGATTACTAATGCTATTTAGTTTTATTTTTTCTTTAAAAGAAGGAAAAAAAAGGTCGATTAAGAAATAATTTATTGTTAGGTGATTTTTCGTCGATGTGTACATGTCATTTATAATCGTAGGTGGCTTTTACGTGGCAATTATAATCGTATGTGGCTTTTACGTGGCAATTATAATCGTAGGTGGCTTTGTCTACGTGACATTTTTTTGTCTAGCCTTTTAATAATATTATATTGATGAAAAAAAAGAAATCGTCAATGCATCGAGGAAAAAGCGATTTAAATTTCTCTGTTTTTTCGCTAATATTTTCTTTCTGAAAAACGAATTAACCAAAAATTGTGATTGTATTATTGTTTAATGTTGTTGTCGTTACTTTCTTTCATTTGCGGTTTCTGTTGATTTAAATTTCTAATGCTGTTGTCGTTATTTGCTTGTATAAAAAGGCATAATTTCTATATTTTGAGGCCAAGAAATTCTTGAATGTTTAAAATGGGCAGTATACATACTATACAACATGAACTGCAATTAATGCAATTTTACATTTAATTTGTTCTATTGTAATTAATTACATGTAGTTATCTATTCCTATTTATTGATAAGATCATGCACAATCTTTTATTTATTGTATGAACATCAAACTTCTATTACTCCTCAGGTTAGAAATGCAGAAGTCGTACGTGAAGAAGTTTTATCAAATAAGGGAGAATTGGTGCAAAATAACCATGAAAAGGGTAAGCAAAAGTTGTTGGATGATTTGCAAGTTCCCGGAGAAAAGAGTGAATCCGGGTAGGAGACAAATGATTACGTCGTAATTGAAGAGGTAAGTGAAACGGACACAGAAGAATTCGAGATACTAGAAGAGACTTCAAAGATGAGAGAAGATGGGTATGTGGTGGATGCAATTAATTTTTTCCTCAAGTGTCAAGGGATAGTGCTCACCATCTATCAGAAAAATTGGCTCAAGCACCAAGGTAGCAAGCCTACGGATCCAAGATTGATTTATTTGGCAGAACTGGGGTGTTCGATATTGAGCGAAGCTGAACCGCCAATCAAACCACCAGCTTTGTTCGACTGCCCCGGCGGTGCTCATCTTCCAAAACACTCATTCCTTAATCAACTAGCTTTCTTCGCGAATCTAGACAAGAAAAGGATCAAATAGCTTTCATCGCGAATCTAGACAAGAACGAGGTAATGCAACAAGCCGCCATAAAGCTGGGTTCAGCCATGTTATTAAAATTGATACTCAAATTGGTATGAGTAATAATAGTATAAGAAATTGCTTGTAGTGGATAGTTTATAAATCAAGATATAATAGATTTATGTTGGTATGTTCTGTCTTTAACAGATGTTTGACGTATGTGGCATAGACAAAATACAATCCTAAGATAAGCCTAACACGATCACTGATTCTTGGCTATAAACTATGCTTTGACTATATATACAATGTGAAACACTGAAACTATAGGGAAAGTCTAACTAATTTTCTTACATTAGAAAAGTTGTCAAGTTTGTTAATATAAACAAACTCTATAAATAGAAGTAGATTAGATCATTGTATCTAATTTTGTATTTTGAGATAATAAAATTTCTCTTATTCATTACATCTCTCTCAATTCTATTTCTTACAATACAACACAATCAATCATATTCTAATCATTGATAATCATAATAGATGATTTAATCATATCATCTTTATATGGTATCAGTAGTGTAACACCCCAAGAGTGTGAGAGGAAAGTTGTCCCACATCGGTAGAATGTGAGGCTTGTGATATGTTTATAATAACTTCCACCCACCACTTAGTAACAAGGCCTTGTGCTTTTGGGCTTAAGTGAGGACAAATAATGGGCTCAAAGGCATACCTCCCATCTTATTGGGGATGTGTTATGACCGTGGTGGGTCGGGTTGTTACAAGTAGGGAAAATCCTAGGCAACAAAATCGCTCCCGCATATTAAATCGTGCATTACATTTTTTTCCTTTTGTACGAGGAGCCCGCAACCGCTTTCTTCGGTACGCACTAGGAGTCTCCTGAGATTTTCACCCAACCATTTTTTATTAAAATCATTGCATCATAAATCGAGATTACTCGGGTTACCTGGTTGAGTTCTCATTATAATTTCATGGGTTAAAAAATAGTTTGGAAGAGTCTATGAGATTTAATTTCTTTGCCTATTATACTTTAACGTTGGTAAGTGACAAATAAAAATAGTTTATCTTACTAAGAATACCAACTAGAGAGTATTTGCTTTCATTCGATTTTTTTTGAAAATAAAATAAAATTTGAAAATGTCATAAAGTCTTTTTTTTTTTTTGGACAGCTGTAAAAAGTAAATCCTAAAAAACTATGAATCCATCGCAACTTTGGCAAGGTTGTGAGCAACCTTGTTCAAAGTTCGTGGAATAAAACGAAAACTTAAGTAGTGAAAATTAGAAAAAAGGCTAGCAATATTAAAGATAATATCTTTAGTCTGAATGTGATGAAGCTCATTGCCCGAGATCTGATAGATCTTATGATTAATGGCCCATTGAAGAACATCTCGAATCACCCATGCTTCAGTTTGACATGGCGACTCAGCCAAGAAAGAAAACGAATGTTGCTGCATAACATTACCATAGAAATCATAGGATATCCAACCACCCGCACTTTTGAGTGAAGGTAACCAGCTAGCATCCCCAAGAACCTTAACAGTAGAGCAAGAAGAACCGGAACCCACAACAAAGAAAGGTAATCCTTCTCTAATAAAATCTGAGGATGAAAGTTCCTTAAACCGCAGAAGTGATTGAATGCTCTCTTTGTTCTTAAAAAAAAAAAATGTCATAAAGTCAAAAGGTAAACAAGTTCACATACATACAAGGAGCTCTTTAGCTATTAAAATATTATTGCAAAAATGTGAAAATTCAAAAACTACATTAATTTGAAAAAATAGAGTTATTTGGTTATATTCTTTATATTTTAAATACAAATTATTTGGTTATCAATAATGAACGTTGTTTATTAATAAATGTAATTAACTAATTTTTTTTAACTCTTGATCTTTGTATATATAAATTAGAGCTTAACTAATGTATAATTTGCAAGTATTAATTTGAGTAGGGAATTCCCGTAGCCCCATTCATTGTAAAAGTTGGTTTGCAATTACTTTAGTTAATTAATTATGTTGAATTTTTAGCAATTGTACATAAAATAATATTCCGTACATAAAATAACCTCCACATTAGTTGAAATGTCACCCAATAATTAATACACAAATTCTTCTTTCAAACCAAGGATATCCGCGTGAAGCAATAAAACGGATCAAATAACTACCACTTTATATAGAATTTGGATCCTCTCCATTACTTTCTCTCCATTACCTCTCTAATACACACTTATTTTAATATATTTTCTCTATCCATCCAATAAAACATTATTTTTATGAAATAATTATAACCACTAGGTCGTCTCAAGATTTAATCCGGACCGTTCAAAAGTAATGGATGTCCATTTCTTTTGGGGTAATGGAGAGAATCCGGACCGCTTTATATATAAGACAAAAATAAAATGCCTAGATTTTAGCAAAAAGATTTGTCTTATCTATACAAGGTATATTTGACCCATTTTGATCTTAAAACGGTTATATCCGTTTGAAGAGAGAATTATTGTTATTAATAATGCAAACAAAAAAAAGTAACATATTGAAAAAATAAATTAATTAGACATAAAGACGTTTATATATATGGCCTACAAAAATAAATTAGGCAATTAAAATTCATTTTCTAGCTCACAAATATAGCTGAAAAAATGCAATTTGTATGTATAAATTACAAGCTATAATAATTAATTAACCCTACATTATATAAATAAGATGTCCTTTTGCGGGTGCTAATATAGACACCACTGCAATTACAACCATAAATCTCCATTTAACTAGAAAATTAATATATTTTGACAAAATGGTCAATATTTTGGTTGGTTTAAAATTGACCACCCTCAAATGTTTGACCAAATTGCCAATTCGGTGGTGCAATATTGTTGACAGTAACTGTCCTTCCATCACTTGAAGTAACTTGAAACGAGAGGCTTTGCCCATTCATGTAACCATTGCTCTGCCAGTTCTGTCCCCAATTCCTTGACATCGCTTGCCACCCGGTTTTCGAACCCTTTATCGAGACAGCGTGGACGTCCCCGGCTCCGGCAACATTGGTTATCAAAACTAAGTTGAAGTATGAGTGTCCGTTGATTGTGAACCTTATTCCCCCTTTCCTCATGCAGGGCACCCTGCAATTTCAGCCATATATATTAAGGAGTCGTTTGGTTGCATGTAGGAATTCGTATTGCATAGAAAGTCGTAAAACACAAAATTTTAAAATTTATGTGAATTAGAAAATATTGTTTGATTGTTAGGTAAGAAGTGCAATTCATATAGGCATTCTCACTTACCTAGGTTTGCTCCGTAATGGAGGAATTGCAAACTCATGAGAATTGGGGTAATCCTATAAGAGGTCAATTTAGCAATTCACATGAATTTAAATTCCTACGTTTTTTAATGGGTAACCAAACGACCTCTAAGTGATTGCTAAATATTCTGAAAACTATATCATTGAAACCGTAGACAAGTATTTGAAAATGAAGCGGGTCAGGTTTATTAAAGTACCTTCTAAAGGAGACCGGGACAATTCCGGCGTGATATTGCGCAATTTTCAAGAAGGAAGGCTCGGCTAAGTCGAAATGTTGAAGGGGAGGGTTGCACCACCCACCATTGTCATTAGACAAAGCATAGTTAGGTGGGCAAAAATTAGTAGCCGTCACAATAATGCTTCCTTGATTGCACCATCTTGGGTCGTCATTGCATCTTATTTCGTAGCACGATCCACAACTCAATCCACTGTTGAATAGAGCTGTGCTTAAGGCCGCTGTGCTAGTCCCGTATCCTTGGCTGTATAAGTTCCCGTATCCACATGCTCCACCTGAATTTTAAACAAAATAATAAGTTTTTATGACCTAAACTTCTACGTAGTAGTGTCACGTTACAGTCCAGTCTTATATATATGGATGTAATAGATACGTTACTTAATTTAACCCGACCATTTAAAAGATGACACACTAATTTGTACACTCACCCATTGTACCAGAGGCGTCACTACCACCATAAAAAGTGGCATGAGCACCTTGCCATCCGCCATAATCGGCAAAAATGCCTTCGACAAACAAATTAAACACCACCGCAAACAAAAGGGAAATGTAGAAGAATGCGGGAATCCCCATTGTTAATAATAAGTAAATAAAATTGTATATTGTAAAGAAGAGAAGATGAGTTGTAGAGTTGTAGAAGAATGGTTAGAAAAGAGTGGTTTATATAGATTTAGGCAAAGGAAAAAAAACGAAACAAGTAGTGACCCAATTGTCTCCTACGGATAATGAATAGATTATGAATAATAATAATAATAATAATAATAATAATTTATAAAAATAGACGAGCCATACGAAATTAGCGCAAATTTAGGTAGGCCGTATTAATTCATACGAAGTTTGTAAAGCTTTGCACATGGAATTTGTCACAAGTGGGACTACCAAATTGGAATTGCTTTGGCCTAATACACACATTTGGACCTACTTGCACATGTCTTTCTTTTTCTTAAATCAATTTCTTCCTATTTTTCTCATTGGATAATGTGTGTACACTATTTTGTCCCCTTTTTTCCTTTACAAATGGTAAAGGTCTACGTATAAGTTGAGGTTAGGGATGAAGCTTGGGTTTCACTAAATCAAATTTCTTGTTGGCGGATGTAAATTGCATCACTTTTGGAATCGTGACAACTTTTCTAATTGTTCTGTTAGGTAACTCGGTTTATTCAAATGTTATCCGGTTTTGTCAATCATGCGCATCTGAGAGACATTCTTGGAACACAAATTCTCATTGACGACGAACACTATCCGTCACGAGTTGAAGACAGATAGTACTCTCTCATATAATGCAAATTGCACTATCCATATGATGTTTCACTTTCTTCCACTTGCATATCCATTTGCATTTTTATCAGAGTAAAGTATCCGTTTTTAAATTGTGATGGATATTATCCGTCAGAAGTAAAACCCTTTGTTCAAGGAATTACTCATCTTTCACTACCACAAATCCCGTGTATTTTGGTGGCTTTTTTGGTCTGTTTTCAATGATTTTAGGCGTCGGTAGTTTTTTTTTCGACGCTTTATAAAGCGTCAGGATTTTTTTACAAACCAAACTGTCACAAATGTAATCATGTATGTAAACAACAATAGTTATACAAGCTCAACAAGAGATCCCTATGTTTTAGCAATCTCTTCTTATTACAACAAGTCTAGGCAAACAAGTTAGAATCATCCCTCTACGAATCCACAACCTATATTAAGCACATAATAACGTATAATCAACAACTATTTTATGCGATCAAGAATGATGAACTAACTCCTCCAAATCCCCAAAGTAAGGTTCGGTCTCATGATCGAACGACGGTCAAGGAACGGTCAAGGGTAACAAATCATCAAGTGAATTGTAAAAAAATGATTAGAATGTAAATTAAGACAATTTACAACTAAAAGGTAAGTGTAATACTCTACTGAACGGAAATTATTGTTATTCGAGTGTGGTACCATCTTGAAAAGGTCCATTGATAACTAGGCTTAAGTGACTAGTGCTTTTCAACAAATTGCAGTTTTTTTTTTTCTGGTTATCCTTGCGAAAGAACTGCACAATAAAGCATGATTGGCTGAGAGTAGTCTTAGGACGAGTGACCTCCTATAAAGGTTCTCGGGATGTGCACGTGTGAGGATAAAATGCGCTACAAATTAAGGATTCATGTTGATATGCAAGTCATGCTATGCATGTACACAACCTGATAAGCTACCATGAGTGACCGCTCTTGACCCAGAATTTAGATCAGGGTGTTATGGTATGAACTTGCTAGAAATCGCACCTCCCTCTTCTTTGCTCTCTTATTTCGGTTTTATGTGAGATAGATCATAAACCAAGCAAAGGTGTTTTAATCTAGTGTATAAGGAGTACATATAAGCTTTGAGGTGATTAGAATCAGTTTCGAAAAAAATAAACAAATACTTGTAATTAGATAAGTTAAATTCTAATATTACCAATAATTAAATTAATTTATCAAGGAATCTATAACGTTCCACGGATAAATTTAAAAGAAAAAAGTTATCTTTTTCTGTAGTTAAAAAAAGTATACCCTAAAAATTTAGCCGCAATGATACATTCTTTAAGGGCGAGAGTATGACTAATAGATGACTAATTTGTTCCAAAAATTAGCTCTTAATATATAAGAATATTTTCCATCATGTTCTCTAATATTGTAACCAAAAATTGTATTATTATTATTATTATTGTTATTATTATTATTATCTCATTAGATCTATAGAATTAATTTTAACAAAAAAAATTGGTTTTTCCCAAGAAAAATTGGTTTTCTTCCAAAAAAAAATACTACGTACTCCGTATATGTTATCATCACATTTATTAGGACTACAATCTCCAATTTTGAGATTTTTTCTTGATTAATAAATCTTCAAACTGAAGGCCAAATCATGTGAAAAAAAACTAATAAGTTATGTACTTATTTACATCCATTAAAATATTCTCAAAAATCATTTCGCACCCCTATATAATACTACATCGTATATAATGAATGATCCTCTTATTTTAATCTCTCATACTATCTTGTTAACTCATTTTCTTTTTTTCCCAAGAGAGATATATATGGTTAAAATGGATCAAATACACATCATTTGTATAGATGAAAGAAGTCTTTTAGGTAATATTTAGACATTTTGTTTTATCTTATTTATGAAAATAGTAGTTATTTAACCCGCTTTAAGTTTAAAACAAATATTGTTCGGAAATTTGTCCTTTATCTTTTTCTTTAATATGCTCCCTCTGTCTCGTTCATATATTTAACTTTTCTTTATTTTGTGAGGGGGAAATAAAGTAGGTATAAACATATGACTGAGATAAATGGAGTACCAGATTACTTCAAATTGTTGCCATGTTCTTTAGTTTGAATTCCTTTTTTTTTTTTTTCTCTTCTACTTTTGCCATGGAGATGTGAATTCTCTCATTTATATAGTTATTTTTTGACAGTTCACGTGAATATATAGTTCCTTATTTTCGAGAATATAGTATTAAAGAATCGTCAAGAATTCTTGTAAAGAAAATTAAAACAGAAACATAATTTTTAATTAAGTTACCAAGATAAAAATAGATATTAGGATGGTTACAAACTTACAAGACTAGACAATAGAAACCCATACACACTTACCAAGTAATAGCCTAATTGAATGAATGATGTGAATGGCCGGCCTTAAAATCAGCCCTTTAAACATCAGTTTTCAGACAACAATCTCCCAAAGAAACCAAAAAGAAAAGGCAATGCCTATAAAGTACTCCGTATATGTTATATGAAGACAAAGGCCTTAAGCGGGTGGGTAATATAGACACCACAGCAGAATATAGGCCTAAATCAACTCTAAACCGTCTCACACAAGAATAAATACGTCCCCTTCCTTATATACAAATTCGCAACCAATGTTCTCACTTTGTGAGAAAAATGGTTCAAATTTGTTTAGTATAGTAGAGGGGAGTTATAATTAAAATTGAGATCCTTGGTAAGTTTGACCAAATTGCCAATTAGAAGGAGCAACATTGTTGCTAATGATTGTCCTTCCATCACTAGCAGTTACTTTGAAGGATAGACTTTGTCCGTTCATATAACCATTGCTCTGCCAGTTTTGTCCCCAATTCCTTGACATCGGCTGCCATCCCGTTTTCGAACCCTTTATCGACACAGCGTGTACGTCTCCCGCTCCGGCAACATTGGTGATTAGCACCAAGTTGAAGTACGAGTGTCCGTTTATTGTGAACCTTATTCCCCCTTTTCTCATACAGGGTACCCTGCAATTTCACCCATATATATATATATATATAATCGTTAGAAATGATGTCTTAATATAAGGTAATTAAAGAAAATGTAGGTCTGAATGAGAATACCTTCTATACGAAATAGGGACAACACCGGCTCGGTATTGAGCAATCTTCAAGAAAGAGGGCTCAGCCAGATCAAAGTGTTGACGGGGCGGGTCGCACCAACCACCATTGCTGTTTGGAGGGCAGAAATTGGTGGCAGTCACAATAATGCTGCCTGGGTTACACCATTGTGGGTCTTGATTGCATTTTAGTTCATAACAAGATCCACAACTTAACCCACTATTGAATAGAGCCGTGCTGAGGGCCGCTGTGTTGGTTCCGTACCCTTGGCTATACAAGTTCCCGTATCCACATGCGCCTCCTGCATATTTCACATAAGTGTAAAAATGAGAATTTTATTCAATGTAGACAATATAATATGTTGAATATTAATCTTGGTACGATAAACAAGTAGACTTGTACTCCCTCCGTTCATATCCACTTTTCATGTATTCCATTTCAGTCCTTTAAATCCACTTTACATGTTTCCTTATTTGGTTGTACTTTTAATACTATAATACTATAATAACAATATTGACGTCCACTTCTTCAACACAAATTACACACAATATTTACACTTTACACCTATTTGTTGTACTTTTAATACTATAATATAAGTTTCTTATTATATATGCATAAAGCGCGTTGATTTGAATGGAGGGAGTATATGTCCAAAAATGTTAGTAGTGGAACATACATACCCATTGTGCCAGAGGCGTCACTTCCACCATAAAAAGTGGCATGAGCGGTAGACCAACCGCCATAGTCGGCGTAGACGCCTTGAAGGCATAGATTGGCGGCGAGTAGAAGAAAGGAGGCAATGAGGGAAGTTGAGAAAGGCATTTTGTAAGGGGAATGGTGATTAAGAAGAGAGTTGGTTAATTTGGATGTGGGTAGAGAATGCAAGGAGGGTTTTAGTTATATAGGCAGCAAGAGTAGACTAGAATAGTAGTAGTCGTATATTTTAGGGAACGACAAGGGGGGACACTTGAACAATTAAAAAGTTAAAAAGACTAAAAAAAAAGAGTAGGAAAATGGTTAGTGAGGTAGTTATTGTTATAGGGGTTCGTTATAACGTATTGGCTTGATTGTTGCACATTTGCACATGGCCGTGATTTCAGTTTCTCATTCAGGGTCCTACTTGTACTGTTACACATGCACAACTTAACTTTTTTTATTGCTTTTTCTTTAATCAAATGCATGCCATTTTTATTTTACACTAACTAAATAGTGTCTTTAATACGTGAATATCGTGCACTCAATTTCTATTATATTGATAATAAGTTAAAATGCACATAATAATAATAATGGTATTTATATATCCATTCTTTTATTGTTTTTTTTAAATCGATATAGATGTTATTTCAATGTTTATTTTGTACCGTTATGTTTATGATTTGATTTTGCAAGATATATAAATTTGTACACTATTATTGGTTGTTATATTAATATTATGTTATTTTTATTGTTTTTTAATTTAGTATTGTCGTTTTTTTTCGATTGCAAAAATGCACCGGTATATTTAACGGGTATACTCTTGCTAGAAATTAAAATTTCATGTTTATGAATTTATATAAAAAATGTTACATAATATTTCTTAAACTACGTTATCAAGTATTTATATAGAATTTCAGACGGTTATTTCTCAGGAAATTCATAAATGAAATTGCGGTTTATTCTAAAATTTTAATACCATAAACCGTTTTAATGTTAAAACAGTTGTGCAAATTATTAATTATCCACAGGTATATTCAATCCCGCTATTAATCATTACGTAAAATTTACGGTTTATTTTTGTAAAATCAAAATAGTTGTGCAAATGAATTACGCAATTTTACACGAGTTTTTCGTAAAATTTCATGTTTACGAATTTATATAAAAAAATGTTACATAATATTTCTTAAACTACGATATCAGATACTCCCTCCATTTTTTTTATATCACCCAACTTTTGTTTTGACACTATTCACAATAGACTATTCAACGTCGGTTTTCTCTCAATCCGTTTATGGAAATATATTCATGTGAGATCTTTTTTGAATTGTCTTGATAAGAGGATTAAGAATATCAAACTTTTATAATTTTTAGTAGTATGTAGCTAAAGATATAATCAAAACAAAATGAACATCGGCAAACGTGGATAATGAAATGGGGTGATATAAAAAAATGGAGGGAGTATATATTTAGAATTTCAGGCGGTTATTTCCTAGGAAATTCATAAAAAAAATTGCGGGACCCATCTAAGCGAATTAAAAAAAAAATATCACAATTGCATTGATGACGTGGCGCGTCGAGGGCTTCTGGAATAACTAGTTTTATGCCCGTACAAAAAATGTACGGGTCTGCTTCTAAAAATTTCGTAAATATATATTAAAAAATTAGTGCAAATATAATTCAATATGTACTTAAATGAGAAATATGTAAATTATGAATTCGGGGATGAATTTGACTCCAAATAATTGATTTACCGGTATAATTAATTTTTTTAATGATTATTATAAATTGAAATAAATAATCAAACTTTATGAAATAAATTTGAACCATATAAAATAGATAAAGAAATTGTATTGTACTCCTATATCTTACCCTTTAAATAACTTACTCTCTAAATGAGAGTAAAGTGATAGAAATGTTTCTAATAACAGCCTCTTAAAATTTGTAGCTTTTATAGTATAAAAATTTGTGGATGATTTTATAAAGAAAATAATAATGTATTGTTATTAAGACCATCTTTTTACTCGATGTTAACCTAATTTTAATTGACTAATTCTCGAAGGTTATTATATTTTCTCGAAAATCGTAGATTTATATTTTTTTTGTTAATTTTATAGGTTGGGTTTATTTGATCTTATTCAAAAATCTTTGATCTACGTTTTTTTCATTTTTTAATCTACGTTTTTTTTGTTAATTTTTATGTCCACGTGTATTTTTTTCATTCTTTTAGATATGCGTATGTTTGTTAATTTTTAACTCTTTGTATAATTTTTTTCGTTTTTTTCGTTTTTCATACCTCTAAAGATTTGTTAATTACATCTAATTATCCAACTTTTTTTTAATATTGTTGAATTTTATGTTTCTGGGTAGAATTTTAGTGATTTTTTATTTTCGAATTTGGAGTAAAGTTGTTTTTTTATTATGGAGATAAAAATTATTTGTAATTTTAGAATGTTAAATGGAGAAAAGCAAAATGAAGAAAAATTAAACCTCGTTGTGTAAGTGGTGAGACATGGTGAGAAAGAAGGTTTTTAACTTCCTAAAATTAAGCAACCAATGAAAAAGCATGAAAAGTTATTCCTTTTATAAATATAAGGGATTTTACCTTACGTGAAATCCTATAAGAAAAAAATAAGTAACAATTGTATTTTGATCATATTTATCCCTTAACGTAATTTCATGCTTTTTTTAAAAAAAAATTATCTGTTATAGCTCTGGTTTCGACTATTTCAGTTGTTTGTATTTTATTAAATCACCTTGCAAAAATTTAAAACATTTTAGGTTTTATCTTTTTCTATATATTATCGTTTACTATATTTATTTTGAAACCTATTATTATATTATTCAACCAATCAATCACGTCGATCGGAAAAGCCTTGAAGACGAAAAAAGATAGATAGATAGATTTGTATCGTTGGGTTGGATTGAAAGCCTTGAAGACAAAAAAGATTTGGGGTGATTCTGATTATGCTGATATACATGATTTTTGTTTTTTTCAATAAGAGATTTTTATGACAACTTTGGCAAAATATGATCATTTTGATATATATCGGACCTTTGTATATCGTATTTTACCGTATTTTATCTTGTTTCGTATCTTAATTTATTGATTTGATTGGAAAATTTAATGTAAGTTAAATCTTGGATTTTAATTATTTTTGTTGTTTGTAATTTTTTGTTTTTTCGGATTTAATTTTTGGACCGTTAAATATTGTATTTAATTTGACCGTTGTATATTGTTATTTAAATTTTCGATTAACAGTAATTTGATCATATCGTATTTTATTATGATAATCACGAAATGTAATACTGCAATCGATTTCTTAATTAAGAATGAGGAAATATCAGAATACGTAATTAGGGAAGAGTAAAGATCGAAATTAATTCTGAATTTAGGAGAGAGGTAAATTGAATCTGTGTAAAGGTTGTGGGCCCATATCTTCCTAATTATAAGCAGCCAATGAGAAGCCTTTAAAATCTACCCCTTTTATAGAGATAGATTCAGTAATTATATAGATAAGGTTCTCTTTCGAGACCGAAGCATCTATCTTAAATTTAAGACGCGTGAATAAATTTTTCTTATGTAGATCGGACCGGATCGAATTGGACCGAAGATTGATCACTATATTTTGGGGGCCTGGAGACCGGACCGGTATGTATTTAGTCCAGACTGACCGGACCGAACAGTTCGGGTCAGTCAGATTTGTCAATACGGGTCACTTTTTGCTCAACTCTAACTACAAGTGTACAACCAAACAACAAGATAATCTATCTCTATAAAAGGGATAGAAAATAAGGCTCTCTTATTGGTTCCTTAAATTAAGGAATATATGGGCCCACCATTTTTCACTCTTATTTAATTTTCATCCTTCTTATATTCGGAATTAATTATGATCCGTAATTCCGTATTTTGATCTTTTATCATTCCTATATACGTAATCGATTGCAGTAGTACATTTCGTCACTATCATAATAAAATACGATATGATCAAACTATTGTTAATTTAATATTTAAATAACAATATACAACAGTCCAATAAAATACGATATTTAACGATCCAAAAAACAAAAAATTAACAACAGCAAAAATAATTTTTATGTTTTCCAATCAAATCAAATACAAATTAAATTACAATATATTTTCCAATCAAATCAAATACAAATTAAAATATCAAACAAGATAAAATACGATATACAACGGTCCGATTTATAAAACTCCTGTATATTGGAAAAAAAACAAAAATCATGTATATGAGCAGAACAAATAGTCTTTATGTTAAATTTAAATCTTTTAGTTAAATCTTATATAAATTCAACTAAAAATCTGAAAATATACAGGAAAAACAAAAATCTTGCACAAATTCGTCTTTTTGTTGAATTTAAATTAAAATACGATATACAACACAACGGTTCAATATATATATCAGAAAGATCATATTTCGCCAATATCATCATAAAAATAAAACAAAAATCCGGTATAAAAGCACAAAAAATAGTCCTGTAAATTCAACAAAAAATCTGGAAATTCCTTTACTATAAAAGGAATAGATTTTAGAGAGTTCTTATTGGTCGATCAAAATTAGGAAGAGAAAAAATTTAATTAAAGTGGGGTCAACCATGTTCATTCTACATAATTAACTATCTCTCCTCAAACTTTCATAAATTTAACCTTTTCACTACTTTCATTAATTAAGTAAGTTATAATCTATAATCACACATTGAAATATGAAATCTTCCGAAGTTCTAATTTCAATTTCAACTGTAAAAATCAAATCTTTGATGATCATTGATAATAAGTTAACTAATTTTACATAAATTAAAGATATAAATTAAATATAATAATAATATGATGGAGACGCCTAGACTTTACAAATATAGTATATTCCGAGATTAAAGAAATTGTTAATATTAATTTAACATGCAACAACTAAAATGATTAAATTGAGTGACAATGAGTATAAAATAGAAACAAAAAGTGAATATCAAATATAATACTGGAATATATAAATTGGCGAAAATTAATGCATTCACATACTGGCAATCAACAAATTAAAATTGTTGAGAATTGGAAATCAACAAAAATATGTAACTCCGTCTTAACTCTTAAATGTACATAAAATAGACATGTTTATATTATATAGTCGGAGATATTGGGTAGTTAGAGAGTCGGACTAATAATAATTTGGGTTCATTACGATGGATATTAACTTCGAATTTAATTAAACCATAAGTATAATTTTAAAATCTATATATATTTTACCGGCTATTTTCCGTCTTAAAATTAAATGGGCCAGTATCACTCCCCATGGGTTATAGGACAAATATTTTATTTTCGTCATACATAATGTTTTTTTTGTCTTATTCATCCTACATATGTATATTTGATCTGTTTTAAACTTAAACCGATAAAGTCGTCGTACATAAGAATCCGTATAATTTTATCATGTCAAGCAAATGCGTTGTTTTTACTTACGTTTAAACATATAAATTCTTTTTATTTTTTACATTGATATACTTACAATACTAAAATTATATTTTTTATTAAATATATTCACCTTTTTATTTTTATTTTTTTTAGTTTAGTAAAAGTAAACCCGTGCATTTTTTGCACGGGCCTAAAACTAGTCAAAATACAAAGGAGTATCAATGTATCATTATGTTAATATAAATTTTTAAAAAAGACGGTCTCTCATCAATGTTAGTGAAAGACCTCTTATAAAAATTAATTATTATTTATATTTAAATTATATATATATATATATATATATATATATATATATATATATATATATATATATATATATATATATATATATATATATATATTTGTTTATTTATTGGTTGTGTCTCATAATTTCTAAGAAGGTTTACTAGTTTATATATTAATCATTTTTTTAATCAACTTACCCTTTTTATTTGCCCCTAAAACTCATATTTAAAAAATGTACCTAGAATACTAGGTAGTACGGACACTTTTCCTAATTAGCCGTCCCGTGTCCGACACTCGGACACCCGACACTCGTTGGACACATGGCTAAACATATTATAATTTAGACTAAGAATAAAATTTTAAAAAGGATCGATTAAAAGATGAATTTGGATAGAAAAATGAGAATTAATTATAATAAAGGTCGAATTGTACCTTTAGTTGTTTAGATTTAATTTCAATTTTATGATAAAAATAAAATTATACGTTATTTATAACCATAAAAATATATATATTTTATTATATTTAAATACAGTGTCCCGTGTTCTACTTTTCATGGGATGTCGTGTCCGGTGTACGTGTCTTGTTCGTGTCCGTGTCCGTTTTAGTGCTACCTAGCTAGAATATATTGTGGAGCCTATTTTTTTTGTTTTAATCCATGGAAATTTCTCATGGTATACCTTTGCTTTCTCACTTTGTCCAAATAATTTGTAATTTTCTAGGTATTACAAGTGAATGAATATATTTGATTCGTCACAAGTTTGTAACAGATTTATTTGTCACAAGAGAGACCTATTGTTCTTTCTAAGAATGTCTCAATGGTACCTTAATAAGGGTGTGTTTGGATTGAAAGATTTGGAGGGAAAATGGGGAGAAAAAATTGAAAGGATAATAAATTCATTGTTTCGTTAGCAAAAAAAAGTAGATAGATTTGAAGCGAAGTAAAAATGAATCCCTTCATCTCCCTTTTACAAGAGAAATTATTTCTCCACCAATATAGACAAAATTTGGATAAAAAATGATCACCTCCTTCATTCTCCCTCCCTTTCTTTTTCCTCCTTTCCTCTCCCCTTCCTTTCCCTCCCTTTTTTTTATCCAAACGTACCTAAATGTTCAATATTTACACTCAACATTCCCCCTAGGTCCCTACTATTATAACTCCGTTAGTCTAGTGCACCTGCCTATAGGGGTATCATTGCATAAATATTGAATCTCAAAGGTATCACTGACATAAATATTAAACCTCGGGGTACCATCGACATATCAATAATCATTATCATTATATATATTAAAGAATCATGTAAAACTGCTGACGTGGCGCAATGTGGTTTCAGAAAACCTATTTTCAAGCCCTCTCATTAACTCTCACAAATTCATTTTTTCTCGACCAATTAGAACTAAGATAACTGCCATGTCATCAACCGTGATAATTAATTTAATGATTGGAATCTTTCATGATAATCACATAATCACGTGATATTATTAGTCATGGCAATTGTCAAATAAAAACAGAAACAAAAAGATTCCCCCCATGAAAATTGACATACTTATTGTTTTTGTTTAGTAATTCATATTTTTTTTATTTTACAAAATCTTTTCGACTGTCAATTTCCCATAAAATATTTTGTAATTAATATGGAAAATTTATAATTTATAACTACTCTAATTTTATAATTTATAATTTCACAAGTTATGTAAACATATTATTAATTTAATAATTGGAATCTTCCATGATAAACACATAATCATGTAAACTATAAATTTGTCTTAGATTTTCCTTATTTGATACAATATTCAATTTTAATTTGATGCAACTAATATAACCACAATCTTTGACTATAATTTTCATTTTCTGTAGTATACAAAATTTAATTATCTTAATTTTGATTTTTTTTAATAATTTATATAACTTAAATTACTTAAATTTGTATGTTATAATTTTCGTTTTTAACTATGTCTTAATTGTTTCATTTTAATCCTGTCTTACGTTTGTGACGACTTCTATTAACATTATCATGTGTTAGTTTATTAACTTACCTAACTTGAAGTTCTCAAATGTGAATGTTATAATTTCCATATATATATTTTAATATATATAATGATATTATATTATTTATTTTTTATTTTTAAAAAGTACACATGTTCGAATAAATAGAATTGATTATATAATAAGTAAAATTATAGTCATCTTTAGAAATAAGTGTACACAACCCCGTGATTTTTCACGGGTGTTACACTAGTACATATATAATCCGGAAACCAAACGACTTTAATATAATTAAATAAATCTAATCAAAGTAATTATACTATATAGTTTTTAATCGATAGCGTTGTATGATAGACCTGACCAAAAGGCTTCAATGGAAATATTATATAGTTTTGATTGAAATATAAATTTAGAGAACGCCATAATATGATAATTTTCCTTAAAATAAACATTCCTCACTTATGGTATTAATTAGTATAAAGATGTTAATTATGTAACATACATCAATATAATATAAGTATTTTATATTTTGCAACTATTAAAAAGTAAATAAATTAAGCTAGATTTTCAAAAAATGTTATATTTCATAATTATTTCGATTTGATTTGATATCAATGCAAATATGTTGATATATTTATATGAATATATAAGCTTTTTAAAATTGCTTGTCTAAATAATAAATGTAATTCAGTTAGTAGTGAAAAAAATTGTAATAACATTGAATATAGTAAATGATAATAGGTATTCATTTGAATAGTAAAAGTAACAATATCAACCTCAAGCGAGAGTAGTAAAAGTAATAGAAATAACAATGGGAGTAGTGAAATTATTAATATTAATACGGCTGTAGTGACAGTATATGTAATAATTACGGGGGAGTAGTGAAAGTAACGGTAGTAATAACGAATGTAATAAAAGTAACATTACGAACAACAAAATAAAGTTTATATGAACAATTAGCTAATCAATCGATGTTTAAGTAAAATATTAAAAGTGAAGTAGTGCATGTGTCTTATAATTTATTTCATCGTTATTTTAAGATATGCCATAGAAAAATATAGTAATGAAAAATTTAGGAGTTATGCAACCTTAAAGTAATTTTATTTAGTTAAAATAAATTTTAATGATAAATAGAGGTAGTCTGGACGGACCAAGCACCAATACTAATTCTTAAAAAGTTGGGAACCATAGACAAAAAGTGACAAAAAAAATTGACGAATTTTTTTCAGAAAAATTGACGAATTTTTAATATATAAAATGAAAGGTGAAATAAAGAGGGGAATTAACATAACTGCATTGTAATAATTAGACTATAAAGAAGCAAGATCAAATTAAAAGTATAGTGAAAAAGTTAGTTGGTGGAAACACATAATTGTAATAATCCAACAACTGGTGGTAGTTAGAGGTAGTTAAAACCGTAAGGCGGGAGAATAAAAAAAACATAAGATTAAGGTCCGTGGCGTACTGCCGTCTAAATATATTAAATTAAAAGATTTGTCATGTATAAGTGAAAAGAAATGAGATTCAATTATTAATTTGGTGGCGTCTAATCCTTAGACTAATTTGGCTCAAGTAGTAATAATAATAAGTCTTCCTTATGACATTGTAAACTTATAACGGATTAAGTTCTCCATTCGAGTATATAAGACAAAATATTGAAATTTTCAAATAACTTATTTTTTCTACCCGTCGCAAGTTTACGACGGATATATTCATCATAAATAAGAATTTGTGTAATAATAAAAAGTATTTCATATCTTGATGACTTCTTGTACGTGGCCACTGGTTTTGTCAATGTCAAATTGTCAATTAAGCTAATTATGCTTAATAAACGCCTTGTATTGCTCCTCATTATACGGATGCTTAATTTCCCACCGTATGCGTCATTGCCTTTGGATCCATCCATCTCGACAAATTTACTTCCTCTCTTCCACAGTTGCACTTTGAAAAATGTATCACATGAATGAAGAAAACACATGGGATTGAATTAGCTTCAAATTACTTTCAACAATGGTGGGATGAGGCATTCCGTTAGTTTAAAATAGATAATTCAATTAAACATGTTGATCCACCAAATTAACAAAAATTCCCATTTACGACGGTAATATCCGTCGCAAGCTTGCAACGGGCCAAATAAAACCAATTACAAAAATAAAGACCACAAAGCTTTTGTAGTTTTCTATGACTTTTATTTTTGTCTTATATAAATAAGTGGGTCGGTCTACTTGACCCGTCGCAAGCTTGTGACGGATATAACCGTCACAAGAAAAACTGATTGCCAAATTAAACATGTTGTCACCTAATCACCTTTATGTATATTCAAATTCTTCCTTTATTCACCCTTGACATCTGATTCACGTACGAGGCAAATCAGGGCTACCAAGGTTATTCTTTTTTTTATTCGTAAAAATTTAAACGCAGCTAAAATCTAACTTCTTTATAAAGTTATTTAATTGCATATTCTGTCAAATTACGACTTAATGGACATAAGACTGTAGAAAATAAGGATATACCTTGTAGAAGTGAACGAATCTCAAATGGTTGTGTTCGCTAATTGCCCTCGACTAATTATTTCATTCTCATTGTCGTCTAATTGTTTGCTAATTATTTTTCCTCGAGCACACCATTACCCTATTCTTTGATCTCATAAATCATTAAGTGTAGAACGAACATATATTAATAAACTATATTAGGTCCTTAGAATAAACAATGGTTCGTTCTAATGTCGGCAATAAGAACATCGGCTTAATTTATGCCAATAATTCCCAAAGACAAAACGATTTCAAGAAATTTGATAACATAAAATTTGTCTTCTTCGTACTCATCTTGTTAACTGCGAGATCACACGTGGTGAGGATCGTCACTGCAGGTCTGCTGCTCAAGAGACTACAAAAAGTTGTGCCGTGATTAGTAGTTTGATTAGAGGAGGGCACCAAAAATTCATTAAGAATTTTAAACAAATCCAATATTTTACTTGTTACGCCTCCTATTTTTCAATTTATTTCAAATATGCTCCTACACCTCTAAAAGTTATATTTTTTTTGTAAATTTTAATATTGTTTAATTGTAAATGTGTTTTGGAAACCGTTTAATTAAAAATGAATTACGACGACGATCCCGCCGATGTCTTTTATATATATTTATTTACTCACGATAACGGACAAAGTTTGCAATTTAACAACGAATTTAATGCGAATCAACGTTATTGTAAAGTGTTTCTGAGACGATCTTTATAATAATTGTTTTATTTTGGTGACGGTTTATATTATACGGTATATCGTTATTGATTTATTTGGTTTGACGATTTGTATTATATGTAATTTACGATTTATTGTTATTAAAATATGAAGACGGTCTAATTAAAAAGTAATTAATTTCACAAACATTCGCTCATATTTTGTTTCTTATCTCACAAATTAAAAAAAGAAAAAAAAAACACACCAAATGGTGGTGCCGTGTATGGTACTGTCGTGTAAATTACACGACAGTGCCATGGTGGTGTCGTGTAATTTACACGACAGTACCATGGTGGTGTCGTGTAATTTACACGGCACCACCATTTGGTGTACTGTGTTTTTTTTTCTCCTTTTTTCTTTTTCTTTTTTTTTTCTTTTTTTTTTCTTTTTATTTTTTATTTTTTATTTTTGTCATTTGTGAGATAAAAATAAAATATGAGTGAATGTTTGGGAAATTAATTACTTTCTAGACCGTGTTAAAATTTTAATAATAATAAACCGTAAATTACATATGATACAAATCGTCAAACCAAATAAATAACGATATACCGTATAATATAAACCGTCAGAAAAATAAAACAATTATTTTAAAAATCGGCTCAAAAACACTTTACGATAAAACAAAAATATTATTTTTTATTAAAGTTAATATAAGGGCAAATTTGGAATAAATTAAAAAATAGGGAGCATAACAAGTAAAACCGGGGGCGTGATATAGCAAATCCCTTTTAAAATTGCAATTTTTGACTTAAACTTAAAAATACCGACACTTCTACAATATAATTTATAGTTTAGATAACATTAAAACGGATACGAAAATAAATACGAATACTTTACCAACATATGACTCTGACATTGTGAAAAATGTAAAATATGAGTCTATCTTCTTAAACTTAATATATATATTTTACAGCTATAAAAGTATTTATTTCTATAGAAGTACTTATATTAAATTTAACATAAAAGTTATATTGACAAAAATTATATCTATACAATATAATTAAAAGACTATTTTTTGAACAAAAAATACACGTTAAATTAAAAATCAAAAGAGTTCGAGTACATGAAGAGGCAGGGCCGGTAAAGGAGGCATTGTAACACCTTCCTAACTCGATGCATTTACCAAGGATCCTCGGCCTACGAGAATGTCTCTATATCGGTTACCCAAGGCATAATATCAAAGAAAGGCACAACTTTATTAAGTTACGAGTATGGATATTATAAGCGTCTCAAACTCAAAAGATAAACAAACTTCAGCAAAAGCTAAAAAGATAACTAAAAGTTAAGACTGCTATGACTCCTAAGTGGTAACTCGTCCATTCTCGGTCTCAAACAACAATCAACGTCGAGTTACCTGCTGAGAATCAGCTCACCATACCAATGGATCATCACAACAATCAAATACCAAGTGTCAGTTATTGTAAACATACTACCGTCACTACCAAAATCAATAATAAGTATCAATGTCTCAAAACACAATATACTGATCATCACCAAACCAATCATCTCACAAGTGGCTAGCTTAAGTCCCACAATCAACCCCGTTTGCTCACGGCAAGCGGTACTCAGACCATTAATGCGCACATCCCCTTTGCAATGGGAACCACGAAGGCGATCTGGGATTGAGAGCCATTTTCCGTCAATGGTCCCAAACACATGTTTCAATCTCATCTCATAATACACATGTGATATCAATCTTACAACACAACAATAATATCGTCACATACACGTAACAGATAACTGAGTTGGGAAACCCTACCTCAAGGCAATCTCGTTAAGACAGATTCACAAAGGCTCTTCTATGAATCCGTCTCCTAAAACACCATACAATATAATTACTAATCATCTAAGGCACTATTAACCATAACTTTAAAAAACTGGAAGGATTACTAGAGACTTACTCACAACAATGATGAAAAAACAATCTAGGATGGTCGACGCATGCACAAACTTATTTTACGGTATATCAACTAGAGGAATTAGGGCTTAAGGTTTTGGGAGAAACGGATTATGAAGAGTTTGAAAAGTAATTTATGATTTTAAGTTTCCGTTTTCTCTAATTAACTTATCGTGAAACCGACACGAGACCGTTGTACTTAACCTAGTACATGATGTACTCAACCGATTACAAACAAACAGACTCGATCTTTTCTTCCGACAAGGGTGTACTCGACCGAGTATGACTTACTTGACCTAGTATACTCATTCGTCTAAGAGAGGGGTGTTACAATCCCCCCTGGAACGAATTTCGTCCTCAAAGTTCACAACTACCCTAAAAAGACACAACCTACAACACCACAACTACGATATGCAACGAACACTTAGTTTTATTTCTTACTCTTTCAAGTCAAACAAAACATAAGACAACAAAAAATTACCACATGCTGAAGATGTGCAAAACAACAAGTCAAACCACCGCCATGACACCCCCACCACCATCACCGCCGTGACTACCACCACCGTCGTCATACCACCGCCACCACCACCACCATGACACCCCCACCACCACGACCGCCATGACACCTTCACCACCATCATCGTCGCTAGTAGATAAGTGGTTGTTTGTGGTGGTGTGTGTTAGTGGTAGGAGTGAGTGTGAGTGAACCATTAATTCTCTTTATTGATGTAACCAAACAACCAATCAAGTTTTAGCCAATGCTTTTCCTTTTCCTTTTCCTTCTTACCCTTTTTTATTTTCTTTTCATTTCCCTTTTCCTTTCCCTTTCCCTTTCCTTTTTTCTAATCAAACGCCCCGTCAATTACTGTGAATCAAAATGACTTCACCTCATCTTTGCTATAACCCATTTTCTTACATGCCTCGTTTAAGTCCACCAAAAAAAACTTATCTTTCTTCATTTTCTTCCATCAGTCTTCATCTGTTCACCACATAACTCGTCTTAAAAAGCACCCATCATTTATCAAACCTAATTTACATTTCCTTAACTCTAAGTTAAATAAAATTGTGGGAGTAGTCAGATAAACAATTGTAATTGAATGAAACAAATTCTCATTTATGACGGCGATATCCGTCACAAGCTTATGACTAGAGATGTCAATGGGTAGGATCTGGACAGGATCCTACAGAATCCAAATCCAGATCCATTTTAAAATGGTATATCCAGATCCTACCCTTATCCTTAGGGTCCGAAATGTGTAGATCCATATCCGTATCCTAAGGATCTGGGTAGGATCTGGGTAAAATCCAGATCCGTCAATCTCCAACGATACATTCAAATGAAACCGCACCAAGTCACTATTATACACTATTTCACTTTTACTTGTCAATTAGAGACGATGTTTTAGTCGAATTACCCTCTATTAGCTTCACTGGTTTATAAATCATAGTCCAAAAGAAACAAAAAAAAGTGAACAAAGTGCTAAAAATCTTATAGCAACTTACAAATAAGGTTTACAAGCCACAAAATAATTATAATTCTAATAATTCATAATAAAACAAATTGTTCAAACAAACTAAACACTAATACTTCATTCCGTGTTTCCATAATCTACTTTTAAAGGGTCGAATATATCAAAAAATTACCCTTATACAAATTAAAAGAGGGTCCTAGGGTAGGATCTGGATCTTAGTGGTGAGATCCAGATCCGACCCTCATACTTGTATAAGGATATGGGTCTGACCCGGATCCTAAGGATCTAAAATAATGGGATCCATATCCTACCTTGGGTATAGGGTCTGGTGGATCTGGGTAGGATCCGGGATCCATTGCCATCTCTACTTGTGACAGATACCGTTTTCTCTTACAAAATACTCATCAGATGTGAGTAAGAAAGCAATGAAGGTGCCCACCTTGTCCCCTCTCCTTTTTTGTGAGAGGTCACAACTCACAAGCTTGTGACGGAATTAGCCCGTCACAGACAAGACCTGCTGGATGAATGAATAGTAAACGTAAATACGTAATACGGTAATAGTAATAGAAGATGATTTTGTGAAAGTAATAATATTAACAACGAGAGTAGTATATGTGTCACATAATTTGTTTAAAAATTATATATCTCATCATAACTTTAAGATATACTTATCATAGAATAATTTTATAAATTGTAGATGAATGTATTGAACAAGTTTCACAAAATTATACTCGTATTTCATAAAAAATAAAATTTAAATATTATTAATTCGGGAAGAGCCATGCACCAAACCTAGCTTCTAAAAAAAGTGAAACCAATTTTAAGTTTTTTTGTACAAACGAAAACCAAAATTTGAAAAGCAAGACATTAAATACTCTTTTTATTCAACATTTTTAGGTTTAATTAAACGGATTATTTTGATTTTTCTTCCTTATTTTCCTTTTTTGAGTTTAACTGGGTAATCTAAATTGATAATATACAGGGTAATGTATTTTATATGTTCTAAATTCAATTTTTTATTTGTTGCGAAGAAGAGAAGGAGACAAGAATAGTGAATAAGAGGAGATATGTGGTATTGAAAGGACAAAAGGGCAGCCCGAAAATGACAAGTTTGTTTTAATTCATGAGTTTTACACCAAGATTAACCAAATCTTAAAAGGGACCATTATTTGTGGTACTGTCAATTTAGTGATGTTAGTGATGTAAGATGAATTGCGCTATTATGCTTATAGCTTCCTCTAACTTTTTACTCCTAGTGAAAAACGTTGTTTTGTTATGTTTAACCTCAAATACTTCAAAATCCTTTTTTCAAATGAGTGTATGTGGCGAAGATCACGGGATACCTGTGCCCACGACTTTTTTCACCCAAATTTCGTGTCGTGTTGTGTTTAGGGTGGATCAGATAGCCAAAGCCCGATGACCTGACCCGGTTCAATCCGATTCTTTCTCGGGTTCGGCCTGATAGTTTGGCCCAAAAAGCCCGTGGTCCGGCCTAAAAGAAGCCCGATATAAATATAAGGCCGGGTTTGGGCCAACCTAAAGGCCCGACCCGAATCTATTTTTTTAAAAAAACATCATTGAATTATCAACTTTGCGAATATTTTTATATTTTTATCGTACAACTTTAATTAGTTAGTGTACTAATAATTTTTTGTCAACTTGTGAGTTATGTATGATACTATGGACGGGGTGTGCAAAATTCAGTTCGGACCAGACCGGAATCTACCGGACTGGAAGCGGAATTAAAAAATCTGGTCCGGTCTCCGGTCCACCATTTTTTAAGATTCCGGGTTCCGATCCGAAACCGGTATTTTCTGATCCGGACCGGATTTTATCTTTTTAAATTTTTTCCTCGAAAATATATTAAAATTCGGTCTAACCGGTCCATAATATTCAAGTTTCGGTCTATAATTTTACCAATTCATAATTTTGTTCGGTCTATAATATTTAAATTCCGATCCAACTGGTCCGGTTCGGTCTTGGACCGGAATTTTACCGGTCCGGTTCTGGTCCGTAATTTTTATATTCCGGTCCGGTCTCGGTCCATCATTTTTGCCAATTCCGGTTCTGGTCCAAACCGGTTCCGGTCCGGTCTTGGACCGGTGCACAGCCCTAACTATGGTACTGTTTTCCTGACTAAAAAATGTAGAAGTCAAACATCTTAGACTTGAAAATTTTATTTAGTTGCTAATAGTTTGATCACATATCTATTTTATTTACTGTTTCGTATTGTATTATTTCAGCCTGAAGCCCGTTATAACCCAGACAATTATGGGCTCGGGCCAACAAAAATGGCCCGCCTTTTCAGTCCGGACCGACCCGAACCATGTATTTGGGTCGTTTATTTAGCGCGAGTCCGACCCAAACCTGACCCAACCCGGTCCATGGTCAGGTCTCATTATACAGTTTGGGTTGGTTCCTCAGTTTGAATATGCTTTTGCCAGCTTTACGTGGCCCCGATCTTATTATATGTACTTTGTCTTATAGCCATAGTTTTTATTTTGTTTTTCTAAATAGGTTTTTCTTGGTTGTAAATGAACTGAGCTAACACTACAAACTTTCGGAATCGGTTCGTAAAAAACTCGACTCGTACTCGGCAAAAACGAGCTCAAGCTCGTGCTAGAGCGAGCTTGGGTAAACACGAGCCGGGCCCAAGCCTAGGAAGACTCGGTTCGGAAACTCATTTAAGCTCGTTTATAATTGTTTTTGGTATAATTTTTTTACTTTTATATTAATTTTATTTAATTGATATGTTTTTTTGTGTGAATGGTAAGTATATTGATATCAAAAAAATAATAGTATAAAGTTCCATATACAATTGAAAAACAAAAATAGAGAGTCTAAAATTGAGCTATTCTCCTTGGCCAGGTAGTACTTGTGACAGGAACAACATTTCGAGTCCAAAATTTATCAAGGACAACTTTAATGGTATGTTTAACTAGCAGATTTGGCTACGGCAATTGAGACTCAAGCCTTGCTCTGTTTCTAGCCCTCCAAATGCCATAGGTAAGACCAACATGACAAGCACAAATGAATTTCCTTTGCAGTTTTGTATAAGGAGTACTCACTACTCAGTCGAGTAGGTTGTATTTGACCAAGTATGTGACGGACTGAAGGTACACAGTAGAGTAGGGTGCATTTGACCGAGTACACCTTAGGTGTTGGTTAACATGCTACTCTTCAAATGGTCAGGACCTTTTGCTTGGGAGGAATGATTGAGAATGTTGTAAAGTGGAAAATGATTAGTTGATAACCCATGTCGTGACTTTTGCTTGGGAAGTCGTTACCTAGTTAGCGTGACCACTGCTTGAGGATAGTCTTAGTTTTATATTTAGGCATGCTATTAATGGTCAAGTAACTCGCAATACTTTTTGTTCATTTGAAAGAAACGTTAAATAATTAGCGTCTTATTCGTTGGTCAACGAAGCGGTTATCTAGATAGATGTTTTACTCCCCTATTATCAACTTTATCCTCCCTGACAAATAATTATATGCAATCGGCAAAACTCCAATGAACAGTGTTTGTTAATCGGTTGATCGAAATTTCAGAAGATTTTTATAGGGAGGTGACCATGCTAAAAAACCGATTCATTTAATCTCTTGGGAAATGATACAACGTTTTAAAGGACCCGATGGTCATGGAATTAGTTCAGCAAGACAAGCTAGTGCGGCGTTTCTCTTGAAGCTTGGAAGACGAGTTCTCGCTGAACCACTAATCTCTTCTCTGGTCTAGAATACTACGTTCTAACTATTATAATGGTTGGTATGACATAGGGCTTGTTTGGTTCATCCAAGAATTAACTTCATGTAGGAAGCTTAACTCCCATATCAAGTTTCCACGAGTTTACAAAAAGTTGTTTGGTAGACATAAAAAAATTCACACTTCCTGTGAATTTGATTCTCATATCCTGTCCTGTTTGGTTGTACCAATCTAATTCCCATGATTTTGTTTACAAGTACCATTATGCCCTTTATTAAAAACAAAACTATTTTGTATAACTTTACTTATGATTTATGAAGTAGCTGATATTGTCTTATAGTGCATATGAACTCAACCAAATTACATCATGAGCATAAAAGAAATTGAAGATAATTCTTAAAAAAAAAAAATCGAGTTACATTACTATCATTGTTCGGGAAAAGAAAACGCTCAAACTGAAAGTTTAAAACTCTAGAAAAAGTTATGGGATCAATCAAAAAAAAATGATGATCAAACAAAGATGTGTACCATGAATTTTTGCATGTAAAGTATGGTGGGTTCTTTTTGGGAGAGGAGGATAGTAAATTGAGATTTAGGGTAAAAAATTAGATAAGGGAATATAATCAGACTTTTTTTTTAGTATATCATAAGGGTGAATTTTGATTATGATAGAAGGTTGGAAGTACAACATATCGAGGTGGGGTCGGTCATTAACTTACCACATCATACGGAAATTAGAACTCATTGGGGGGAGTTTGAGTTCCTCCAATTTTCCATGGGTTGTGCTTTTTCACATACGAATTTTACTCTTTCACCTACGGTTTTTACAAATTTATCCCTGACATTTTCTCTCATCTCTCCCACGCAAACTAATTGCCCACCATTTTTTTCTCTCCTTTCTGCTAATCTGCAATTAAAATAATATCTATATGAACTCTACTCCATCGTATTGCACCATAAATTGGCGAGAGCTACAAATTTTCATTATTTAATAATGTGTGGTAGTGCTAAAAAGGTTTGCTTATCCTTTTTTCGTTTGAATATCATCATTCTCTAAGAAGTGACACACAAACAAGGAATCTTGTATGAGCATTTGACCAAAATTGCTAGTGGTTATAATAAGCCGTATTCTGCTACTAACACATGTAACCCTCCATTCATGAACTTAGCCGTCACAAATAACCCCCAATTCTAATTTGATTAATTGAATAAAACTCAACAAACCCTAATTTCATCTTTTGACAAAAAAAATTAAATGGTATTTAATAGATGAACACTGTAAATGATAAACAAGTAAATTACGTCTTAAATTGGAGAAATGTGATCCATTGTTCAAGTCCGATTAGGGTTTAGGAAAAAAGTTCACATAAAAGTTAATTTTTAGGTGTTTAGTAAGAAGGGTATTAGACGGAAAATTAATGAAAAAGTGTATGTGAAAGAGTAAAGTTCGTATGTGAAAAAGTAATTCCGTTTTCCATTTATGCGGTAACCAAACAACTTAAGAAAATTGTAATTCATGAAATGTTGAACTTCCCATTAATTAAATGGGTAACAAAACAAGCAAATATATATATATATATATATATATATATATATATATATATATATATATATATATATATATATATATATATAGATAGTATATATTTTTTTTTTCTAATCTAAGCAACACATGTCTAATGTTTGGTCTAAAATTTGGTAGTTAATTTCAAACTTAGCAAAACAAGTCTAGTGAAAGATAGTATGTCCAAAATTCTATTTAAAAATGAATACTCTATATAAAAATTAAGATTATGCATCCACAAAAAATAAAAAGAAAATAATATTATCCAAAATGTCCCATCATAAAAAGTTCCATTTTTGAAAAAAATTGCTCATTTAATATTAATAAATGAGTTTTTTTTACGGTCTTACACAAGAGGGACTGGACGTGAATAATCAATAATAATTGTAATTGAAAGAAGGGTGAGTTGAAGAGTAGCGATTAGAGGTGGCAATCAGGTCACTCGGGTCGGTTACCGGTCGGGTCAAAGCGGGTCGGGTCATATCGGGTTCGGGTTATGTCGGGTCAGTGGCGGATTCGGGTCGGTTCGATTCATTTCGGTTCATCTTCGGGTCGGGTCATCAACGGGTGATAATTCGGGTCGGGTCATTAGCGGGTCAGTGTTGCATTAGGTTATTGGCATATATTTTATCTTATATATTTAGTTTTAGATGGTAATTTTAAGTTTAAATAATGGGTAAATATATTAATTGAAGTTTAAGTGAAAATAATTAAGATGAATGTCAATTTGGTGTCATTTAAACCATTATTAACTCACTTCATTATCGGGTCATCTATAGGGTTGAGGAAGTATCGGGTCACGGGTCGGTTCAGGTCGAATTCGGGTTGGACAAAATAAGGCTACTATCGGTTATCGGGTCGGTTCGGATTAGGTCAGATCGGTTTCGGTTCACCCAAATCCCAATTCTCGAGTTGTATCGAGTTGGGTTTCGGGCAGGTCGGGTCGGGTCAGCTTTTGCCAGCAGTAGTGGTAACGAAGCACAAAATGTAAGGTCCAACTATGAGAGGAATCATAAACTGTTGTGTTTCCAAAGCAGCAGAGTGATAATTTACAGGTCTGGCAGTAGCTTTTTCCTTTTAGTTTGGGACCAAATAAAGAAGCGGCATTCATATCCACAATAGTGAGAATTACGGGCCCTGATTTTGAGTACCCCTTCACAAGAGCTTGTTTGATACTACCATTGCCTTTGTCTTTGGACAACATTCACACCACAAAACATGCATATTGGTCCCTTCTGTTTAGATAATGTACTTATGTCACTCTCTTATAACGCCCTACTCAGATTACACATGATCAATTGCATGCAGACGTAATCGTTCACGACTTCAATGTAATCCGGTCTAGCTTGGTTTTTATAAACCACGAATAAGTGGAACCGACTTTTGGCTAGTTATGTCCATGGAGACTTTTACCCAACCGACATGTTAGGATTCAATTTGGAACGGATTAGCTGATCAATGGATGAAACGGACCCAAACAACGACCGGATGATTACGTGATTAGGCTAGGACCCTGGACCACCCGTCGTTCTTAAATGTTAACGGCTTAATAGAGACACGGAAGTGAACGTCCACCAGGGCAGTTTAAAGGTGAAGGCGAAAGTAAATGAGATTAGTACGAAAGTAAACAAGTAAAGAAGGGGTGTAGTTGCAAATCCCATGTGCATTGAGTAGGATTAGCAATGTGTATGTGCTTACTACTGCTCAAAGGTAGGTCATCCACGATGTTTCACAAAATCAAAATGCACTTATTACGAATTTAACATCATGTGAGTTGTTTTCGTGCTTTATTGACTAGTATTCTCAAGACTTAGATTAGATATAGTTAGATGATGTGCAACTCAAATGAGTAAGACCATGATAAGGGAGTTGTTCTCTTTTCTGTACACATATTAATCAAGTGTGTCACCTTATCGGTTATCCCATGTTACTTTGTTCGTAATTCTCTTCATTTTCCCATGTTTCGGAGGTTTTATCATCCCGGAAAAAACCGTATTTTATGAATAATGAAATAGCGTCATCTCTTGATATCTAAACTCGAATTCACCTAAGGGTATTTTGAAAAATAGGTAGCCAACACATTTAAATTTTAAATTTGTTTATTCTTTCTACGGGCATTATGGAGCGCATTATATCGCGGGTGAGAATCGAACCCCCAACTTTATAGTTGGGATAAGAGAATTTCTACCACTTAAGCTAACTATTGTTCTTATTAGGGGTGTTAACAAGCCGAGTTGAGCCCGAGCTTGTCCTTGCTCGGCTTGTGCTCAAGAACAAAAACTCGAGCTCGAGCCGATCTTACCCGAGCTTGAAAAAAATTCGCTCGTTATAAAGCTTACGATCTTTAACACGAGCTCGAGCAAAACTCAAGCCAAATCGAGCTTATATAAAATTGTTTATTTTTTTATTTTATTTTCCGCTATTTTTAATAACAAGGTTCGAAAATTTTATGTTAAAATATTTAGCAAATCAACAAGATATTTGATATATATGCTACAAATATATAATAATAATAAAATATTTTTATAAAAATGAGCATATTTGTATAAAATATGATTAATATCTTATATAATCTCAAATGGTCGAGCCGCTCGCGAGCTTTTCGAGTCAAGCCAGCCTTTGCTCAGCTTGACTCGTTAAGCTCTCGAGTCGAGCTCACACGAGCCGAGTTTTGACCGAGCTATCTCATCTCATTAACAACCCTAGTTCTTACCTTAGTAACCTAAGGTTTAAAGCATTCTGAAGACAAGATTTTATCATTGATGTTGAAGATTCCATGAGGGTGGCCACTAACTAATGCAGATAGTGAAGGGCGAGACTGAATCACAAGGAGAATTGAATCAAATTGCGATAACCTATTGACATATTCTAGACCATTTAACCATTTTTTTGTAATTTTGATGAAAGTGGAGAAAGCGATAACATAAAGACGATTTATCAAGATTTAAAAGAATTTAGGGCCTCGGGTTCATTACGAATACTAATTAACGGGAATTAGTGTCAATTAATAAACATAAAGCTACCTAAGCTTATAATACCGGCCGAATCAATGCTCCTTTAGATCAATAATTAACTAGCGGTCACTATGATTAATTAAGTCGTTTTACCCATTATTGTGAGTATTTATTAATCTTTATTTGGTTGGTATTAATCATAATTTGGTTAATTAATCAATTAACCCTGCTGCCTCATAATTAATTCATCAAATTGTGAACAATGATTAATAAACGATCTTAAAAGTTGCTTATTATTAACCCTTAATCAATATACATCGCTTCCCTTAAAGTTAAATTAATGAATTAGTTACTCATATATTAATTGAAAGGAGAACAAATAAGGATAAAGAAGACAAAATTAAAAGATGGAGATTGGATTACACACAAATTCCGATCGTAGATCAACAAGAGTATCAAAACTTGAAGCGGTAAGTGTTGCTCAAGGCCTAAAACTTTTGATAATGATAATAACAAAAGGTATTTTTGACCTACGAGTTTTAAAGCACCAATATAAACGTAATTAAAAACCTAAAAAGTGGGTTTATGATAATTAAGTGATGCTCGATCATATAAGAAAATACTCGATCGAGTAAACTCAATATAATCACGGGTTTACTTAGCGTCATTTTCCGTGGATGATTGGCTCCAATGCATCTGCAATTGGATATCCCAGGCAGAAGGCCGCATAATCGGGCCTTGACATTGTTCAATTGTAAAAATCCAGCGCACTTGCTCTGGCTTTACAATTTCTCCTTGTCCAAGGAACGTTTGTTGCTATTGGGCTGGGCCTGTTATTCATCTTTTTTCATGTATCATCCACTTCACGCTTGATAAGGGGCTGGGCCCGTTTCACATTCTCTCATGTTTGGTCGACAACGCCTTATTAACTATTACCACGTTTTCATTCCAAAAGAAGATAACGCTCTTGAAACAATTAACCAACTTTCTCTCTCTACAACTTTTTCTTTCAAATTCTCCAGAAATCAATTTAGTAAAAAAGCAATAATTAGGAATACATATTAGCATGACGAACCCGATTTACCGGTATGTTAGCAACAACTTAATCGCATTGTTAATTTCGTTATTTTTTCAGAATCGTTTATTTCATTCGTTACTTGAATTACGTCACGTTATAACCCATGGACCAAAAGTCGAGACTTAATAGTCAACCATGCCAAATGTTGAGACTCAACATCTAACCATGGGACGAATGTTGAATCTCAATTTCTGATCCCACAAGCCAATGAGGTCAACTAAATGTAGTTGTCTTCGTATTCGAGTCGTTCAAACTTACATTACTAAAAATTATCAAACCAGGGTAGTTTGAAACATCATCACCTTCAGGGGTGTGGGACGACACAACCACAATGTGGCAATATACAAAGACGTACGGGGTTCGCCACTTCGCGGGATTGGACGACACGGAGAAAGCTTATGTAAGACAACAAGTTAAGGTTGTGGTTCTCCTGAGCGATATTAAAAATGGTCTTCACCACAAACCGTCCGAAAAACCTCATGCTTCAAGAACCCAGATCTATAACGAGAGAAAGAAACATATGCGGGGATTTAGGGGTGAAATGAACAACGCTCAATAGATGTTGGCTCTTGACGTAGAAGCGGATTAAAAGCATTGGCATAAGACTAATCTCGAGAAACGATAGATCACGCATGTCTTCATGACAAATCCGAATCCAGTATAATAAATTATTAGGGTACTTTGCATTGTTCACATTGATTATATGAAAATCAACACTTTTTAAAACATGGAGCAAAAATGGATGGAAATTATAAAACAACCCTTTTTCTCTTAAAAAAACCTTTTCTAAGTAAGAGTTCCCTCTAGGGTTTTGTGCTCTTGGGAGAGTTTGCATCCCTAGGATTTGCCTAGGGTTTTTCCTTGTTTTCTACAAGGTTTTTTGGCCTTTTCTTCTTTCCAATCATTGTTCTGGTCTCTTTTTGTCCTTTTATGCTTTGTTTTTTCTCCTTTTTGTTGGTGTTGAGTGCGCTGTTTCAATGTCAATAAATACCCCAAACCCTAATTCCCTTAGAAATCTAAACGAAGATGAAATCGAAAAGGGTCAGGCTACGGGGGACACGGAGGTGGTGGTTGAATGGGTGGCGGAGGGTGATGAGGTGGAGTCCGGGGAGAGCGGTTGTGTGGTGGGACGGTTGTGGATAGATCGCAATGTTAATCTTAATGCCCTAATCGACACATCTATCTCAGCATGGAAACCCAAAGCTAAGGTGGTGGGGGAGGTTCTAGATAAACAACGCAAGATTATAACTTTCGAGTTCTCGAGTGTCGAAGATAAATGCAAAGTCTTATCGGAACAACCATGACACTTTGAGAGGCATCTTTTGATTCTCACGGACTTGCGGGGTGATGCGGTTCCATCGGAGGTACCTCTCTTTTTTTATCCTTCTTGGGTTAGAATTTATGACCTTCCGGTGTTGGGGAGGCAGAATATGGAAAACAATGTTAATATCGGTAATGCTATTGGAACCTATGTGGACATTGACAATTCGGTGAACCCTTCGATTTATCGGTCTATGCGATTACGGTTATTCTCGATGTTCGAAAACCATTGATTGATTCTTTTTCGATGAAGGGGAAGGGTGGTAAGATATGAAAGGTTAGGGTAAGCTATGAGCACTTGTCCTTATTTTGCTACGTTTGTGGGAGGTTGGGGCATGGGGAAAAGGATTGTGGGGATCGTAAGGGACCGATAGGGGAAGCGAGGCGGTATGGGGAGTGGCTAAAGGCATCCCCGTGGAAGATATCTCGTCAGGAGGAGGGGGTGAATCCGACAGGAGTAAGGGCGGGTCGAAAATTGCACTTTGATGATCTTGAGAAGGAGAAGGAGGAGGATCGAGAGATAAGTCGTATAGTTGAGTTATTACGGGGGACGTCGCTTTCAAAAGTAGGGAAATAGAGTGATGGGGAGGAGTCTTCAAATGCTTCTTATGTGTCAAAACAGACGTTGAAACCTTTGCAACCTAATCTGAGGGTGGTGGATGAGGGGGGGGGGGGGGGGGGGAAAGTCGATAAGCACTAAAAAATGTCGTGGGGTGAGGATATGGAAGGGGGTTAGACAGTCTGATGTAGGGGAGTCCAGTAGGACGGAGAGGGAAGCCGAAGTGGGAAAGAAGCGAAAGGGGCAGTTTTCATTAGGAGACGAGGAGGACTGTGATATGGGGGATACGAGGGTCTCTAAGAAGGTGAAGGAGTCTGTGAGGGAGGTCGTTATGTCGGATATGTTAGCAGCGGTGACAGGCGGGGACCAGCACCGCGAACAACAATGAAAATTTTGAGTTGGAACTGTCAAGGGCTGGGCAACCCCTTGACAGTTGGCTCCCTTCGGGATAGGTTTTGGAGGGAGGGCCCAAACTTTGTCTTCTTAATGGAGACAAAGATGCGAGCTTCGGAGTTTGGAAAAATTTGAGAGAAATGTGGCTATAGTCATGGTATTTGTGTCGATAGCAGAGGAAGGTCGGGGGGACTCGGGCTGTGGTAGAAAGATGTCAATGCTTACCTTGTATCCTATGATAACCATCACATTTCAGTTGAGGTGAGGGATGAGGCTGGGGTCCCTACTTGGCGGGCAGTCGGTATCTACGGGTGGCCGGAATCGAATAACAAACACAAAACTTGGGATTTAATGAGGGGCGTTTGTGCGGGCAGTGATGTTCCTACTCTGTTGTTTGGGGATTTTAATGCGATCGTCTGTGCTAGCGAGAAGGAGAAAGGTGTGAGGAGGCGGGAGGGTGCTATGGATGCGTTCCGAAGGGCGATTGACGAATGTGGCCTCGGTGATTTGGGGTATACGGGTAACAAATTCACTTGGCAAAGGGGGCATGATACGTCGACTTTGATAAGGAAGCGTCTTGATCGAGCATTAGCCACAACTGATTGGCAATATTTGTTCCTTAATACGGTTGTTCACCATTATCCTATATATGCGTCGGACCATGCAGCTATTCTCATACAACAAAGTCATCCTCAGCATGTACGGCATACTCGCGCGGCGAAGCTTCAAGTTCGAACCTTTCTGGGCAGCGGATAATGAATGTGAAGGGGCGGTGAAGGAGGCGTGGGAGGGGGAGGTGGGAGGAGTAGTTGTGGAGAAGATATCGGCTTGTGCGGACCGATTGTCGCAATGGGAAAAGGACAAATTCGGGGATATCAGAAGGAGGATTCGCGAAAAAGAAGCCGAGCTGGCTTTTTGGCAGAACCAACCACCATCCGGGGATATGCTGCGTCATTGTCATGAGTTAGTGCAGGAGGTGAATGTGCTTCAGAGGCAGGTCGAAACCTATTGGTACACGCGATCGCGGAAGAGTGAGCTCCGAGACGGAGATAAGAATACCAGTTATTTCCACCATAAGGCTAAATAAAGGAAGAAACGAAATTTTATCGAGGGCATTGAGGATGAGATGGGTGTATGGCATACCCGTGAGGAGGAGGTGGCCACGGTTTTTGAAGCTTATTTTCAACAGCTATTTACTTCCAGTGGACCAACAAATTTTGAGGAAGTTCTTCACTGTGTGCCGGAGATTGTGACAGAGAACATTAATTTCTGCCTTGATGCGCCACTGTTAAATGAAGAGATAAGAAGCGCTTTGTTCTGTATGCACCCAAATAAGGCTCCCGGTCCCGACGGTATGCACGCTCTTTTCTTTCAGAAGTTTTGGCACATTGTTGGGGGTGATATATGTTCTTATATTCGACACTGGTGGGAGGGTAATGGGAATTTGAATGAGATAAATAAGACCAATGTTGTTCTTATACCAAAATGTCAGTCTCCAAGGAAACTTACCGATTTTCGTCCCATAAGCTTATGTAATGTCTTGTATAAAATTATATCTAAGGTCCTTGCAAACCGTCTGAAACCGTTCCTCAATGATATTATCTCGGAAAACCAAAGTGCGTTCACTCCAGGGAGATTAATCACCGACAATGCTCTTATTGCTTTTGAGTTATTCCATTCGATGAAACGTGGTGGGGAGGGGAAGTATGGGAACATGGCTATAAAACGGGATATGAGCAAGGCTTATGATATGGTGGAATGGGTATTTATGGATGAGGTTATGCGAAAGATGGGCTTCTCCTCGTTGTGGAGAAATAGGGTGATGACATGCATCTCCACCGTGACTCACTCAGTTCTGATTAATGGCCGCGCCATTGGAGCTGTTCGTCCTAGCCGTGGGCTCCGTCAGGGGGATCCCATATCGCCTTATTTATTTCTCTTCTGTGCCGATGCTTTTTCCTATCTTTTACAGGCAGCAGTGCGAGATGGTAAGCTTCATGGGGCCTCGGTATGTCGGGGAGCACCCCGTATTTCTCACTTGTTCTTTGCGGATGATAGTATCCTGTTTGCTAGAGCTAATATGCGTGAATGCTCAACTATTGCTGAAATCATCAGTACTCATGAGAGAGCATCCGGTCAGAAAATTAATTCTTCCAAGTCGGAAGTGGTTTTTAGCAAGAAGGTGCATACTACTGTTCGAGAAGGCTTAGTTGGAGCCTTAGGTGTCCGCGAGGTCGAAAGACATGAGAAGTACTTGGGTCTTCCTACCATTATCGGTAAATCCAAGAATACGGTATTTGCAACTCTTAAGGAGAGAATTTGGAAAAAGGTATAAGGGTGGAAGGAAAAGCTTTTGTCAAAGCCCGGAAAGGAAATCCTTATTAAGGCGGTGGTTCAAGCCATACCGACTTATATGATGAGTATTTTTGCAATTCCGGAGGGTCTTATTGATGAGATTCACACACTGATTGCTCGGTTTTGGTGGGGCACAACAGCGACAAAGAGGCGTATTCATTGGTGGAGATGAGAGCGGTTATGTGCCGCGAAACGTGATGGGGAATGGGGTTTCGGGATCTTAAAGTCTTCAACCAAGCACTACTTGCTAAGCAAATCTGGCGGTTGGAAACTCAACCAAATTCCTCATAGGGTTTTAAAAGCCCGTTACTTCAAACATTCCTCGGTCTTGGACGCTAATCGTGGTCATGATCCCAGCTTCGCGTGGCGAAGTCTCTGGGGTGCGAAGGCGGTGTTATTGGATGGTTTGTGTTGGCGTATAGGGGATGGGAGATTGGTGAAGGTATGGGAGCATAAATGGGTACCTGGCAAGCACGGGGGTAATTTTTTAGCTTCGAACTTAGAGGCCAATCCTGAAATGCTGGTTGAGGAGTTAATAGAAGCAAGCACGGGTGAGTGGAAGGAGGAGCGTTTACACGCTCTGTTTTTGCCCGCAGAGGTGGAACAGATTCTGAGCATTCCGCTGTGTCTAAACCCCCCACGGAACCAGCTTTATTGGTGGCCTACGAGAGACGGGGAATACTCAGTTAAGACGGGGTATTGGATTGGGATGGGCGAAAAGAATGGGGGGCAGGCAGTTGAGATTCAGGGTGTGGGGAAGGAGGTCTGGAATGTCATTTGGGGCTTAAGGTCCCCCCAAAACTCATACATTTTTTGTGGCGAGCGTGCATCGGTATGCTGGCGGTTAAGGAAGTGTTGTTTCATAGGCGCTGCTGTACTGAGGCGGTCTGTCCATTCTGTGGGACACAAGAGGAGTCTGTTCTCCATGCTCTATATGAGTGCTCAGAGGTGCGGACTTTCTGGGTTACGAGCGGGCTGCAGTCGGCGATTGGGAATGTGGTTGCACCGTCCTTTGCTAGTTGGCTACTGAACGTCCTTCGCCTCATTGACAAGCGAGATCAGAACAAGTTCCTGGCGATGCTCTGGGCAATGTGGACTATACGAAATAATAAGCTTTTTGAAGAGGAACATCGTAACCCGGATGTGGTGGTCATGGGGATGTTAAGGATGGTAGAGGACTATGTCATGTACGCAGAAACTAGAGGAGGCACGGCTGTGGGAGGGAAATCTATGGTACAAGGGAATGGGGCGTGGAATTTACCGGAGGCCAACATTGTGAAGATTAATACGGATGCCGCTATGCTTTCTATTGATGAAGTGGGGCTGGGTATGGTGGGGCAGGAATGACAAAGGCGAGGTGGTAGTGGCTGCGAGTTGTCGCTGTCGGGCTAGGTGGTCTGTTGAGGTAGCCGAGGCAAAAGCGGTGGCGTTTGGTCTGGAGATTGCAGCACGGAGTGGGCTCCATACGGTTATGGTGGAGACGGACTCGTTAAATGTGGTGCGAGCAATAGCTCAGAGGGCGACTTTTCGTAGTGTAGTAGGTCTTTGTGTCAGGGAGGTATGTGCGCTTATGTCGAACTTTGATTTTCGAGGTATCGGTCAGGTTAAACGAGGGGGAAATACGGTTGCTCATTTGATTGCGCGAATTTGTACGGTAATCGGGGAGGAACGTGTATATGTATCTGATTTTCCGAACTCCGTCACTAATTTGGCGGAGCTCGACTTAATTTAATAAATCTCGTTTTCCTTTCAAAAAAAAAAAAAAAAAAAAACCTTTTCCAAAACCCTAACCAGTAACCTCCACCAATTATACGCAGGGCTTTAATCGATTATCAATCGATGGTTAGCCCCAACGTTTTTTAATATTTCAATCAATAATATGCATATCTTTATTTTGATAAAAGAGTTTTTTTTGTTGAGCATCGTTTTTCCGTCACTTATATCAGGGATTTTCCACTTATTCGTGGAGTTAGTCTCATCAATAATATAGTGACGAGTAATTCGTGGAGTTAGTCTCATCAATAATATAGTGACGAGTAATTCGCTGACAGTTTGTAGTGTGTACTTTCACAGGGTTCTAGTAATTTATCAACTATATATTTGGAACTAGTTAGAGGTAATTTTATCTCATAATAATTAAGGAATGCCTCAAAAGTTATATGAAGATAGCGATAATAGGACGAGCCGAATTGTCAAATCATGTTTTAAGATCGCTAGTTTATAAAAAAAAATTATTTTTCTTTGATTTCTATTAGATTGGTTTTTGATTATATGTATCATTTGTAAGTGTTATATAACATTCTATTCATTAACTTTTGTGTACATTAAAAAAAAGATGCAGCAAAAAATGGAGATAACATCTTTGATGACTTATTTAAAGATGAGAAAAGTGAAGAAACAGAAATCTCTAGTTTTACACAGCATAAATCCCACCAAGGCTTAAGTTGTCACTGTAAAACAGCAGATTTCCTAAATCTTAAAAGACATAAATAAACTGGATTTCATTACATTCATTTCAATAATTCAGTAGAGAGGTTATTAGCCAAGCAGTCTATGGTTGTAGGAGACACCGCCCTACTTCCACCAAGATACCATTTCTTCATCATCTCCACCACATTCCCATTTTCCACCACCATCTTCGATTCTTCTTTCTCTTCTACTGTCATTGTGATCTGAAAGGGAAAATAAAACCGACTGTTAGCTGTAATTTCTTCACACTAACATAAACTGTGAATATTGTATCTGAAACTGAGAGTAAAACAGGATACCTCAGCCGTTCCTGAAGCAAAGAATTTGAAGGTAAAGAAAGAGTTCTTCTTAAGGTATTTAGTAGGAAAAAACTCGGCTACTTTCTCAAGGGCGGCTTCCTCTTCTTCTTCATACTTGTCGACTGCTGCTAGGCGGTCCCTGACAGCACCCTCGAGCTGAGTTCCGTACTGTGAAGCCTTGATTTCTTTGATGACCACCACTTTCACTATTGATTCCACAGGTGCTGAACAACACAATTGATTGTATTCATTTCAATACCAAAGGGTATGATTATATGTTGAGGATAATGTATATATATGTGAAGATTAAAGTTGAGTTTACCAGCTCCAAGAGCTTCGAAGAATTCATCATCCTCAGCGAGTTCTTTTCCTGATTTACCCTTCCATTTCTGCAAGTGTTCTCCTACAGTTGGTTCAAAGTAAACTCCAATGGCGGTGTGCTTTATTTGCAGAAAGTGTATCTCAAGTTCAGTGCATCCTGTTTAAAGACAGATCATTGGGTTCATTTCTGATTCCTGTTCAATTATTTAAAACATAAACCCTGAAATCAGGAATCTCTTACCGTAACCCAAAAGTGTGAGTGGTTTAGTCAATGTAGTTTCTTTTGCAAAAGCAATGTCATCTACCAGCACATCATTTCCCACTGCATTCCACAGTCAATAAACATGTAATGTTCACTTTGAGTAAACTAGTTTATCTAAGGCTGTTTATAAGACGAGACAACTCGAGATCGGCTCGAGAGCTTAACGAGTCAAGTCGAGCAAAGGCTGGCTCGACTCAAGAGCTTAACGAGTCAAGCCGAGCAGTCAAGCCGAGCAAAGGGTGGCTCGACTCGAAAAACTCGCGAACATTTGAGATTACCTAACATATTAATAATATTTTATAAAAATATTTGATCATTATTATATCTTTGGATCATACATATCATATATCTTGTTGACTTGCTAAGTATTTTTAGCATAAAATCGGTAGAACCTTGTTATTGAAAATATCGAAATTTAAAAATTTAAAAAATAAACAATTTTTCATAAGCTCGATTTGGGCTCAAGTTTGGGTCGAGCTCGTGTTAAAGCTCGCATTGTAACGAGCACATATTTTTCAAGCTCGATAAGATCGACTCGAGCTCGAGTTCTGGTAATCGAGCACAAGCCCGAGCAGGCCAAGCTCGGGCTCAGCTCGGCTCGGCTTGTTAACACCCCTAAGTCTATCTATATGTTTATCTGAACATAGTAGCCATGTACTAATGTGAATCGTGTTAATCACTTTGGTAAGAATGGTAACGTGTTGCATGTCCGGCCCTTGAGAGTTTTCGAAGCGACACGATACTTGAACACTTAGATATACAGAGAGATAATTAGATAAAAGAGGATTACTTACTGATTTGAGTTGAAGAAGAAAGTCCTGAAAAATCAGTGGCAGCAAAAAGTGGTGAGGTTATACGCTAATAAGCAAGAACAACAATTGTAACAAATTTGAGCGCTATTTATGTAAGTGGAACCTAACATTCTTAACTCTACAGGAGTGGAACTGTGGAAGGGTAGGTACAGCCTGCGAAGCTCAGCTACCCACTTATTCAATTATTAAACCCCGTCAAATTCGATACCACCAATTTACCAAATACTAATGGCTTCAGCATTCATATCCCTGAATTGGACAGGAACAGAGCACGTAACTCGCATTGCCCTTCACCACCAATAAAACCAACACACCACGTAACCACTTTTATATCAACCGTTCGTCTCACCTACCCAACTACCCTATCACTTTTGTTTTGCAAATTCTCATTTAAAACGCAAGTATCTGTCTTAAAGATATTAAGACCGGTTAAATAATAACTTATTTATATAGACAAACTTTTTATTTTTTCTAGACATTTTTCATTTTGTTTTATTCATACGAGTTAAAATTACTTGACCCATCTTAACTTAAGATGGACATAACCGTCTTAAACAAGATTTATTACTTTTGTTTTGGCCCACCAAGTTGTAGGCACGGAAAATTTATTAATGTGCCGAATAAATAAAATAAATTAAATATTTTGAGTTAATACCAAATTTTAACTTAATTTAATTATTTTGTCCCGACCAAATCAAATACGGGTCGATTCTGATTACAAAAGAAGCTATCCGGATCCTTAAATCCGAAAAGAAACAAATTTGGACCAAGTTCACAAGTAAAACCCACAAATGGGCCTGTGAATGTCAAAGTCCACTAAGGGGAATTGAAATCCTATAAAAGGAACTCTCCTCATTGATTTCAAAAGATGGGACTAATCAGAATTTAGAGAGAGAAGAAGACACAAAAGTTCTACAAGCTCCCTCTGCAAAATACTTCTGCAAGCAGTCAACAAGCACACCAAAACTGTGCCGCCTGCCCAAGAGATTCAAGTCCAAGCTACAATGTTCAAGAGAGGACAAGTCACCGCGACCCTCTCAAGAATACAAATCGACACCTCCTATTAGAGTGCACGCGACCTCTATAGGTGTCATTCAAGTACAACGTTCACACCCTGCTACATAGAGTGTATACGTAACCTATCACGGCATATTAGAATCAGAGGATACATTAGAGATTGTACACGTAACATTTTGATATTTAATTAATAAAATTTATTTGTTTCATTGTTTTGTATTTCAGTTACCGCGATACAAAATCCGCTGTTACAAATTTTGGTGAACCCGACGAGAAAATCTCTACCTCTCATCTCTACTGTCGTGTTACTCAAGTCTACCACAACAAGAAGATGTCTACTAAGCAAAGCATCTCCTCCAGCGCATTCAAGAGGACCTACGCAGATATCCTACAGAGTACTCCCACTGCTGCTACCTCTCCAGCTCTACAGTCAGTTGGCATCTCTACGAGAGGAAGGGTGAAGAAGGATGTTGTCAATGTTGCTGCTGCAAGTCTACGCTCTGTTCACGTACCAACTAGGCCTCGCAAGATCTCGGTCGCCTCCATAGTTGCTGCTGCTACGGCACTCCTGACTACTTCCTCTCCTCCACGTGCAGAGACTAAGGGTGTTAAGGTCGACAAGAAAGCATCCCCTAGTAACCCAAAGAGGTCGCCAAAGAAGAAAGAAATCTCAACTTCGGGTACTGCTTCAGTCATGGTGATCAACGGCGCTACTCTCGAGGAGCAAGTCCAGAACATGAACGCGGTCCTTGAAAAGATGATGAAGGAGAATGAAGAGAAAAACAAGAAGATTGATGAGCTCCAAAAAGAGGTGGTGGCACTCCGTGACAAGAAGGCTGAGAGCGAGTATGGCGACACTGAGGAGGAGGATGACAGCGACAAAGATGTTGGCAAAGAAGATGATGGAAAGCCAAATAATGAAGTCGGCGCCTTCACCGAGGAAAAGCTTCAGGAATTGATAGCAAGGACCATCAAGAGTTAGCTAGACAATAGCTCAGCAAGCAATGGACGTTACATCAAGCCTTACACCAAGAGGATTGACAGCTTGTGCATGCCTTCAGGTTATCAACCTCCAAAGTTTCAACAGTTCGACGGAAAGGGGAACCCTAAACAACACATTGCTCACTTCGTCGAGACATGCAACAACGCCGGAACTGAAGGTGATTTTTTGGTAAAACAGTTTGTGCGCTCTCTTAAAGGACTTGCGTTTGATTGGTATACGGATCTGGATTCTGAGTCAATTGACAGCTGGGGCATCATGGAAGATGAATTCCTCAACAGATTCTACAGTACCAGACGCATCGTCAGCATGAGTGAGTTGACAAATACTACCCAATGGGAAGATGAACCTGTCGTCGACTACATCAACAGGTGGCGTGCACTGAGTCTGGAATGCAAGGATCGCTTAAGTGAGACCTCAGCAGTTGAGATGTGCATCAATGGGATGAGCTGGGATATTCTTTATATCTTGAAAGGGATCAGACCGAGAAGCTTTCAAGAACTGGCGACTCGCGCTCATAACATGGAAATTACAATCAAAGGACGTGACAAATCTCGATCAACGTCTTCCAAGGCAACGAGTGAGAAGAAGGAGTTCAAGAAAACTGATAAGAGCTCCAGGTCATCAACAAAGGAAACAGTGGCCGTCGAAACCAGCAGTGCGCCAGTGAAAATCTCATCCAAGCCCAAGTATGAGAAGAAGAAAGAGAAATTTTCTTATAACTACCAACGAGAGAAGCCTACCTTGGGGGAGTTACAAGCAAAGAAGTACCCCTTTCCAGACTCCGACTTGTCAGGAATGTTAGATGACCTCTTGGAGAAAAGGGTTATACAACTACCAGAGTCCAAGCGTCCTGAGCAAGCAAACAAGACAGGAGATCCCAATTACTGTCGCTACCATAGGTTGTTGGGTCATCCCCTTGAAAAGTGTATAACACTTAAGGAGAAGATAATGCAACGTCCTTCCAAATCTCGATCAACTGCGGTTCTGGAGGAGCTTGAAGAGCCAACTATGCATCAAGGATGGTTTTTGCATACGTTGCAATTTGGAAGTTTTGAGCCTACGGCGTTACGGATCCAAAGGTCAATGTCGTCATTACCTCCAATAACAAAGTCAACTCCTCAAGATAAGGGTGAGGAAAATAAAGATGAAGATGACGCCGATGAAGGCTGGACCTTGGTGACACGCAGGAAGCCAAGAAAACAAGTGAAACAAACAGTTCAACACATACAGCGTCGGCGAAGCAAGCCAAAGAAGAAAAAGCCTCGCAAGCAAAGAGGGAAGAAAAAGTCTAAAACTGTGATCAAATCACATGTCTTGCCTACAGATGTGTTAGAGCAGGAACCACTAAGGCATATTACCTTAGAAGAATTCTTCCCACGAGATTTTTTTAACAAAGTATCCGTGTGCACTGCCTCAGCAATTGAAGGTAGTAAAGAAGAAAAGGCAAAGGAAGGAGAGGTGGATGATGCAGTGCCAACACAGCAACCTCACCCTCAAAAGGATGATGAAGTGGTGAATGCTCTAGATGACCTCCCTGCAAACATGGGATGGAAAGAAATATTTCATTTGCCTAAAGAGAAGCGTCAATTTATACTTCAAGGCCTCGAGAAACCAGAGTTGTATGCGGGCAAGATGAAACAAAAGGTTGAGCCCACCGAGCAATCAACTGGATGTTTCTCGTGCAACGCAGCCTTGAGTTTTTCAGATGAAGATTTGCTTCTTGGGTCTACACTTCACAACAGGCCTCTTTATGTGTCAGGGTACATCCGGGGGCATAAAGTCAAGCGTATCTTGATCGATGGAGGTTCAGGAGTCAACCTCATGCCAAAGGCGACCATGCAAGAGTTGGGGATCACGATGGATGAACTATCAAATAGTCGAACAATGATTCATGGTTTCAACTTAAATGGTGAACGCGCAGTTGGAATGATCCGAGTAAACCTTAACATGGGTGACTTGTCTTCCGACACATTGTTCCACGTCATCGACGCCAAGACATCATTCAAATTGTTGCTAGGACGACCTTGGAAACATGAAAATGGAGTTGTCGCCTCAACCCTTCATCAATACTTGAAGTATTATCGCGGCGGTGAGAGAAAGATAGATGGAGATGCAAAACCTTTCTCTAAAGTCGATGCCTTTTTCGCTGATGCAAAATTCTTTGAAGAAAACGGTACGTCCAGTGAGTTCATGCCAACCACCATCTCTTCAATAGGAAAAGGGGGTAAGCGAGGAAATACCGTCAACACGGAAAATGCAACTCCAAATCCTGCTGAAGAAGTTGATGTCAAGGTAGAGGCAAGCAAGGTAACTACTCCTCTTGTGTCAACCAAGAAGGAAGAAAGGACGCAGAAGGCCGCGCCGCCAGTACTACGCTATATCCCAAAGTCTCAGCGCAAAGATGGGGATAGTCCTTTCGCAGAATGTTCAACGTCAAAGACAGAACCTAAGGACAAAAATAAGTCAAGTCAGACGATCAAGCAAGAATGGGTCGCAAATGTTACTATACCTCTGACAAGTTCATCCCAAACAAAGGTTGTGAAACCACCTCCTACGGGTTTTGTCCATTCATCCAGTCAACCTTCAAGTGAGGAAAACAAAGCGATGTTTGATCCTAATGCATACAGGCTACTTGCAAAGGCTGGTTATGACTTCACAAATCCGACTCCCCTTGGGAAGGTTATAAAAGTCGAGCCATATGGCCTTAATAAGGCGCAGCAAGAGTTCTTCAAGCAAGAAGGGAGTTTCATAGCATCCAAACCTGGGTTGGAATACGAGTCTCCTGCACCTGTGAAGATTGGTGCTCGCAGAAGAGGCGCTAGTACATCTTCTCAGCACATTACAGTGGAAGAGGTTGCAGAAGATGAACAAGAAGGAGAAAAGGCGCATTCATCTTCGGTTTTCGATCGCATAAGTCCACCTGCAAAAAAGTCACATTCTTCGGTATTTACAAGGTTGGGAAGACCAAGTGTTTCAACTAAACGCACTTCAGTCTTTACTAGGCTTGGCAATCAAGATAAAAGTGAAGTCAAAACACAAGTGCCTTCGCTGTGCATGAACAAGAAGAGTGCAATACATGATCGCTTGGGCAATCCATCAAAAACAGTCTTCAATCGACTAGGAGATCCCAAGAAGAGTTGTGGTGACAAACGTTCTTCCACAATTTCTACGAAACAAGGTGCAGAAGAAATAAGATCAAGTGATGACCTGAGAAGCGCGGTACCATCTCGCATGAAACGTATGCAAGTAGTGGATATCATACAACATGAACCACTCAAAGTAAGGAGACGTGTACTAGTTCTCACGGGCCAGTCAAAAGACGTAGAAGATCTTGCTTATTCATCTCAAAGTTCATCTAGTCCAAAGGAACCAAAGGACTTCGAAAATGTCACACCATCATATCACATCACAGTAGAAGAGATGCCTGATGTGGATATAGAAGTTGAAGCTGACGAGGCTCCTGAGACACTTGAAGACGGGGGGCAATCGACTGTGGATGAACTCAAAGAACTCAACTTGGGAACTGCGGAAGATCCTCGCCCCATTTATGTTAGTGCTCTACTAACTAAGGAAGAAGAGGAAGAGTACTACAAGTTATTGATCGAATACAAAGATGTCTTTGCTTGGAGTTATAAACAGATGCCTGGACTCAGCCCAAACGTTGCAGTTCATCGCCTAGCAATCAAGAAAAGCATCAGTGCCAAGAAACAATCACATCGTCGTTTCAGGCCGGAGATTGTACCTGAAATTGAAAATGAAGTAAATAAACTCATAGAGGCGGGTTTCATTCGTGAAGTCACATATCCTACCTGGATCGCAAATATTGTCCCAGTCAGAAAGAAAAATGGACAATTACGCATATGTGTGGATTTTCGAGATCTTAATGAGGCATGCCCAAAGGATGACTTCCCTTTACCAGTCACAAAGCTGATGATTGATGCGACGACTGGTCACGAAGCACTCTCCTTCATGGATTGTACTGCTGGTTGCAATCAAATACATATGGCTCCTGAAGACCAAGAAGCAACAGGTTTTCGAACCCCAAAAGGGATCTTTTGCTACACGGTCATGTCATTTGGGTTGAAGAATGTTGGCGCTACATATCAACGCGCGATGTAAAAGATTTTCGATGGCATGCTGCATAAAACAATATAGTGTTATGTTGATGACATGGTAGTTAAATCAAAGAAAAGAGAAGACCACATCAAAGACCTTCAGGCTGTCTTCGAAAGACTTAGAAAATATCAACTTAAGATGAATCCACTCAAGTGTGCATTCGGCGTCACATCTGGGAAGTTCTTGGGCTTCGTAGTCAGACATAGAGGTATCGAAATTGACCAAACGAAAATAAAAGCCATCAACGAAATGCTGGAACCAAAAACGTTGAAGGAGCTACGAGGATTGCAAGGACGCTTGGCATACATTCGAAGGTTTATCTCTAATCTAGCCGGACGTTGTCAACTATTCAGCCATCTTATGAAGAAGGATGCTCCATTCAAGTGGGATGAAAAGTGCAGAAATGCTTTCAATAGCATTAAGAGGTACCTCGCTAGTGCGCCGGTTCTGGTGGCACCAATTCCAGGAAAGCCACTGGTCCTCTATATCGCAGCGCAAGAACGTTCGCTAGGGGCAATGTGTGCCCAAGAAATTGAAGACCGCAAGGAAAGGGCACTCTACTACTTGAGTCGTACTCTAGTTGGAGCTGAATTGAATTATTCTCCAATTGATAAGATATGTCTCGCCTTGGTATCAATCCATGCAGGCACATACGATACACATAGTCTCAAAAGCTGACCCAATCAAATATATACTCTCAAGACCAGTCTTATCTGAGAGGCTTGCAAAATGGGCAATGCTACTTAAGCAATATGACTTGGTGTCTGTGCCCCAAAAGGCGGTGAAAGGTCAAGTTATCGCCGATTTCTTCGCTGATCATCCAGTACCAGCTGAGTGGGAAATTTCAGACGACCTTCCAGGAGAAGGAATCTTCTACATGGATATTCTACCTCCATGGCAAATGTACTTCGATGGTGCTGCAAGACAAGATGGAGCTGGAGCTGGAGCTGTATTCGTAACTCCGCAAAATCATCTCATGCCATATGCCTTTACGCTCACTCAGTTGTGCACAAATAATATGGCTGAATACCAAGCTTTCATACTTGGTCTCCAAATGGCGATCGAAATAGGCGTCAGAGATATGGACATCTATGGTGACTCGCAGCTGGTAATAAGCCAAGTACTCGATGAATACGAAGTAAAGAAGGAAGACTTGATTCCTTATCATCGACGAGCATTGCAACTACTCAACCAACTTGACTCCATAAAAATTGGTCATGTACCGCGGAGTGCCAATAAGTTGGCTGACACGCTTGCCAATCTCGCAGCCACTTTGGCACTAGGGGCAGAAGAATCAATGCAAGTTCCAGTTTGCAATCGTTGGGTAGTATCATTGCTTGAAGGAGAAGAGAACGTAGATGCAACAAACATGATATGCGTCTACACAATTGATGAAGATGACTGGCGTCAACCCATCATTGACTTCTTAGATCACCAAAAACTGCCTGACGATCCCAGACAAAAGGTAGAAATACGTCGGCGCGCTCCAAAGCTTATTCATTATAAAGGGACGCTCTATAGACGTTCTTTCTCAGGGCAATGGTTGAGGTGTTTAAGCAAAACCGAAGCTGCTGAAGCCATGCACGAAGCTCATTCTGGCATTTGTGGTGTTCATCAATCTGGGCCTAAACTTCATGACCGTGTAAAGAGAATGGGGTATTACTGGCCAACCATGATACAAGATTGCTTGGATTTCGCGAAAAAGTGTGAACCTTGTCAATTTTATGCAAATTTCATACACCAACCTCCAGAGCCATTACACCCTACTGTTTCTTCATGGCCTTTTGAAGCTTGGGGACCTGACGTTGTGGGACCTCTTGTTCCAAAGGCCTCAAATGGACACGAATACATTCTCGCAGGCACAGACTACTTCTCAAAATGGGCAGAAGCAATCACGCTACGGGAAGTGAAGAAAGAAAACGTTGTGGACTTCATTCGAACACAGATCATCTTCAGATATGGCGTACCGCAGCGTATCATAACTGACAACGGAAAACAATTCTTCAACCATCTCATGAAAGGTTTGAGTGAGAAATTCAATTTCAGACAATACAGGTCATCAATGTACAACGCTCCTGCAAATGGCTTGGCTGAAGCCTTCAATAAGACCCTTTGCAACTTGTTGAGGAAAGTAGTAGCGAAGTCCAAGCGAGACTGGCATGAAAGAATTGGTGAAACATTATGGGCGTATCGTACCACTTACAAAACACCTACTCAAGCAACACCGTATGCGTTGGTATATGGAGTGGAAGTCGTGTTACCATTGGAGTTGCAAATCCCTTCCTTACGCATTGCTATTCAGGAGGGACTTACAACTGATGAAAGTGACAAGTTGCGGTTGGCAGAGTTAGAAGCTCTCGATGAAAAAAGATTAGAGGCTCAACAAAAACTCCAGTGCTACCAAGCAAGGATGTCACGCGCATTCAACAAAAAGGTGCGCCCTCGTTCTTTCCAAGTAGGAGACATGGTACTTGCGGTACGAAGACCAATTATCACTTCTCACAAGCCAGTAGGTAAATTCACCTCTAAGTGGGATGGTCCATACGTCGTGAAGGAGGTCTACACAAATAGTGCCTACAAAATCGTGGATAAAGATGGTGTTCACGTAGGCCCAATCAATGGGAAGTTTCTAAAGCGCTACTATACCTAAACTCCAACATTGAAGGCTCCTAAGCAAGAGGATAAACTGCATAAAAAAAAAAACAACAAAAAAAAACAAAAAATAAAAAACAAAAAAAAAACCAAAAAAAAAAAAAATCCTTCTATCTTTCATGAACTACGTCGGCTTGATCTTGTAAAGTACTTCGTGCTTTACAGGTACGTAGGCAGCTTGGGTGAACATGTAGCTCAAGTGCAGCCACACCTTCGAAAAAATAAATATCCTACCCTTTCATCTTTCATGAACTACATCGGTTTGATCTTGTAAAGTACTTCGTGCTTTACAGGTACGTAGGCAGCTTGGGTGAACATGTAGCTCAAGTGCAGCCAGACCTTCAAACAAACCCCATCCATCTCTGAACTACGTTTGCTTGATCTTGCAAGTTGTCACATTGTCAGTTTTGCGGGTACGTAGGCAATTTGAGTAAACATTTTGTTCAAATGCAGCCACACCACCAAACAAACGACATCCCTCTTTGAACTATGTTGACTTGATCTTGCGAAATAAACTTTGCGGTTTGCAGCCTCTTGTAAGTCGACTGGTCGGGACTCGGAGTAGCTAGGAATATCTTGTACTTTGCAGCCTCTTGCAGTCGTCGAGTCAGAATTTGGAGTAGCTTGGAATCTTTTGTCTCTTGCACCTCTTGCAGTCGACGAGTCAGGACTCGGAGTAGCTTGGAATTTCTTGTCACTTTGCAGCCTCTTGCAGCCGATGAGTCAGGATTTAGAGTAGCTTAGAATCTCTTGTCTCTTGCATTTCTTGCAGTCAACGAATCCGGTACATTGCATGATAACTCCAAAGGAGAATCGAAGTGATCCGATCGGAGTATCCTCTATATCTTCATGAAGTCGACGAATCGAGTACATTGCATGATAACTCCAAAGGAGAATCGAAATGATCCGACCGGAGTATCCTCTATATCTTCGTGCGGTCGACGAATCGGGTACATTGCATGACAACTCCGAAGAGAGCCGAAATGATCCGACCGAAGTATCCTCTATATCTTCATGCGGTCGACGAATCGGGTACATTGCATGACAACTCCGAAGAGAGTCGAAATGATCCGACCGGAGTATCCTCTATATCTTCATGCGGTCAACGAATCGGGTACATTGCATGACAACTCCGAAGAGAGTCGAGATGATCCGACCGGAGTAAATCCACACTGGTTGAGCGTAATTTGAAGTAGCCGCAAACCTACATTGATAAACAACCAACAAATACATGTGCAAACAAGAGGAGACGAGACAACGTTATCTGAGATTAATGTGTAAACAAAGAAGGAAAAAAATAAAAGGATGAGAATGCTACCTTCCAAAAGCTCGGATTGTGAGGAGATAAGGCAAGTAGACTCAAAACCGCAGAGCAAAACGATCAACCTCTGAGAGTTCTACACAAAAAAAAAAAAACAAAAAAAAAAAAAAAAAAAAAAAAAAAAAAAAGGAGTGGAAATTGACGAAAGTCTAAATTACACCAAAAAAATGTATTCAAAGTGAATGAGGAATATAGCAATATCCAATTTCATTTACTCGATATTCGTAGCTCCTTAATACTTAATAGCCTCTAACCGACAAACCCAAATTGAAAGCTCAAAGGCCAATTTTACTTATTCAACAAGTGGTTTTTCTCTGCTTCTTTAAGATCATCATGGCATGTCAATTTAATCACCAATTTTCCATCTCTGCTTCATATTCTATGACACCAATTCCCTCAAATAAACAAAGCTAATTTTTGACCAACCCAAAAAAAAAATCGTCAATCAATCAAGGTATTCAATGGAGAGAAGTCGTCGAATGATATTGGAACTAGCAAAGATAGAGAGAAAGATAAAATCTCAATTTCTGCTATGCTTGCTAGTATCTTTGAAAAGCAAGATAAGCTTCCCAGACTTTCTTACACTGATGGAATCAATCTTTCACCACTTGATGATGAAGAGGAGGAGAATATTGCCAACAAAGAGCCAAAAAATCAAAGACAGAGGGGAAACGGGAATAATATGCTGCGACATGAATGAAAAAGAAATTGGTAGGTAAAATCCGAATTTCGCTCACCTATTCGACTTTGCCGGCTGCTTGTCTGAAAATTCGGTAAAAACGCCGACGGAGGAGAAATTTCGTTGTCACGAGACTCGGGTCGTCGTTGGAGCTGTTGCGTTATTAATGGTGTAGAATTATGGAGCTTTTTTCTTGCCTTTATACTTAATAACAAGACGGGTTTATGGAAACAAGCGGCAAAGCAATAATATGGAAATTTGTATCAAAGGGGAATAACGTCCCTCAGTTTGAAAGTTGCCAAATACATACATTCCATATTTCTTTATGCGCAAGGGTACTCAAAATAATTAAGTTGCCAAATAACGATAAAGGTTGTATCAACTATCAAGGCAATAGAAAATTATTCCCGTCAAGGTAATAATACGTATATTACGTAACAAGGTAAAAATTCGCTGAAAGGTTATAGCAAATAATTATGTATACTTACCTTATACGTAACTACGTCGAATAAGAAAATTAGTGTGAAAGAGCTCGCTCAAAATTTCTATATTCTGTTTGCATATGGAGATTGGAGTATAAGAAGTCAAATGGTGGTTGACACACTTCTACACTATAAAAATTGCAAAGAGTTGACAATTAGAAAATAATAGATCAAAACGTTCATTGTTACTTGCGACAATGACGAAGACGTTAAAAAATGGGTCACCTATACGACAAGTCTGGGTACCTCATGACGTTCAAATCAAATAAAAAAAATGTGTCATCTATCAAGTCTAACAAAAATGACCGGGTGACATCATAAGAAAAATGGACTACCTAGACGACAAGTTGAGGTGTCATCGACTCCAAAGTCAAGTCAAACGGAGCTACCTTATGACAAGTTAAGGTGTTCATTATCGACTTTCAAGTCAAGGCAAAAGGAATCGAGACCCCGCCACGTCAAGACACCCAAAAGTGCACGTGACAAGGTCTCGAGGGGGCAATTTGTAGGCACAGAAAATTTATTAATGTGCCGAATAAATAAAATAAATTAATTATTTTGAGTTAATACCAAATTTTAACTTAATTTAATTATTTTGTCCCGACCAAATCAAATACGGGTCGATTCGGATTACAAAAGAAGCTATCCGGATCCTTAAATCCGAAAAGAAACAAATTTGGACCAAGTTCACAAGTAAAACCCACAAATGGGTCTGTGAATGTCAAAGTCCACTAAGGGGAATTGAAATCCTATAAAAGGAACTCTCCTCATTGATTTCAAAAGATGGGACTAATAAGAATTTAGAGAGAGAAGAAGACACAAAAGTTCTACAAGCTCCCTCTGCAAAATACTTCTGCAAGCAGTCAACAAGCACACCAAAACTGTGTCGCCTGCCCAAAGATTCAAGTCCAAGCTACAATGTTCAAGAGAGAACAAGTCACCGCGACCCTCTCAAGAATACAAATCGACACCTCCTATTAGAGTGCACGCGACCTCTATAGGTGTCATTCAAGTACAACGTTCACACCCTGCTACATAGAGTGTATACGTAACCTATCACGGCATATTAGAATCAGAGGATACATTAGAGATTGTACACGTAACATTTTGATATTTAATTAATAAAATTTATTTGTTTCATTGTTTTGTATTTCAGTTATCGCGATACAAAATCCGCTGTTACACAAGTATTTGTGGCGCTGCATTGGACGCCAATTCAAGCTAAGGTAATAGGATGATGACTGATGAGTAGGGATGGCAACAGATCCTGGATCCGGTCCAGATTCGTTGGACCCGATCCTGCTGGATCGGATCTGGATCCTTAAAATATGGACCCGTCGGATCTGGATCCACGAGTTCAAAAACGGATCTGGATCTGGATCTTGTTGACAATACCCGGATCCGACCCTAAGACCCGTTTTTAATATTAAAAAAAACAAAAAATTGGAAATTTCAGATTACCGCTGGAGTTGGACTAGGCCTCAAACATTTCATTTCTAATTTTCCTAAATCCTACTGTCTCAGACTCTCACATCCTCTCTAATTCCTCCCTAAAATCAAACCCTAAAGTTAAACCCTAAAATCAAACCTTTGTCGCTGCCGGCTGTCGTTGCTCTCGTGAGTCGCGTCTGCCGCCATAAAATCAAAGGGACCACTTACCAGTTTCGTTTCTCATATTTCATTTCTAAGCTCGATATTACTTCACTACTAATTCTCATATTTCATTTTTAAGGGTCATATTTCGTTTCTCATATTTGTTGTTGTTGTTGTTTCTATGTCGCTCGCGTCTGCCAATATGTATATGTTGTTGTTGTTTCTAAGTCGTTTCTCATATTTGTTGTTGTTGTTTCTCATATTTCGTTTACCAGTATATATGTGAGAATGTTGGTTTGTCTGCCAGTATCTTCTTTTTTCTTTTTTTCTTTTTTCAAAGTAAAATTCAATTGAATATAACTGCCTCTTCTTGAATAATCAGAATGGACGCTGAGCAATGAAAGTTTTCTTCTTTCTCCGTTGATAGTGAAGACGAGTTATTGAGTGATTCTAATAGGAATGTTAATGTGCTTATACATGACTTAGATAGTGAGGGAGAAAATGTTGTCGATGAGGTATTGAGTGATTCTACAAGGAATGTTAAGACTACTTAGAATACACAAATGAACTCAGTTTTGGTTGGATTAGGAGGTAAGAAACTTACTTCACCGGTTTGGAATTACTTTGATTTAGAGACGGTTGATGGTGTTAGAAAGGCTAAATGCAAAGCTTGTAAGAAATATCTTTCTTACAATGGAGCAAATGGAGTTTCTCACCTTAATAAACATGCAAAGAAGGCTTGTCCAATGAGATTTGTTGGAAATAATAGTGGTCAAAAGAAGTTAAGAACTATAGTTGAGAATGATAGCACTACTACTTTGGAACTAAAAGAGAAGTATAAGGAGTTTGATCAAGAGATTAGTAGGAGTAAATTAGTTAAAATGGTGGTGTTACATGAGTATCCATTATCTATAGTTGATCACTTTGGTTTTAGGGAGTATTCGAAGAGTTTAAACCCTTCCTTCAAGATGATATCTAGGAACACGTTGAGAGGTGATCTCTTTAAGATGTACACTTGTGATAAGCTTTCCTTAAGACGGTTGTTGGAGTATAATGATAGTAAAATTGCGGTGACAACGGATATGTGGACTGCATCTAATCAAAAGAAAGGATATATGGTAGTCACCTCATACTTTATTGATCAGTATTGGAACTTGAGAAATCGAACATTAAGGTAACTACTTACTAGTCAATTTCTTTTTACAATTTCATCACTGTTTATTAGAAAATAAATAACCGTTTATGTTAATATTTATTCTTTGAAGGTTTTGCTTTGTGCCATGACCACACACAAAAGGCGTTCTTGCAAAAGTCTTAATGGATTGCTTATCTCAATATGGTCTAGAGAGTAAGATTTCATCTGTAGTTGTTGACAATTTTACTACAAATGATGCGATGATGAAAATCCTTCTCAAAAATTTTGAGGAAAAGTGTTTTATGTTAGGAGGTATTTTCTTGCATTTAAGGTGTAGTGCTCACATTTTAAATTTGATTGTCAAGGTGGACTGGATGTCATTGACACAGGAATTGACAAAGTGAGGGATTGTGTTTCATTTTGGATGTCTACTCCTAAAAGGATTGAAAAATTTGAGGAGCTAGTCTTGTCGGTTTTTAGGCATTAATAACAATAAAAGATTGATTCGTGATTGTAAAACAAGATGGAATTCGACTTTTTCTATGCTTGAATCAGCTTTACCTTATGTTGATGTATTTGTAAAGCAAAAACGACTAAATCAAAAGTTGAAGTTTGATATTTCTTCCGATGAAGAGAGGATTATGTCTCTAATGTTGAATGTGAAGATGGGTATACTTTACAATAAAAGACAATGAAGAGGAAGGTCAATGTAATGGGAGAGGTGGACCATTACTTAGAGGACCACCCAGAGCCGGAGGATGCTTACTTTGACGTCCTTAGTTGGTGGAAAGTCAATCATAAATATCCCACGTTACGAGATATTGCGAAAGATGTTCTTGCTATTCCGATTTCTAGTGTGGCTTCCGAAAGTGCCTTTAGTATGGGAGGAAGGGTAGTAAGTCCCCATCGCTCAAGGCTTCATGCCGACACCGTGGAAGCGTTAATGTGCTTACAAAATTGGAAAATGCAAGTTATTCAAGGTATTTCTTTGACTTAAGCCCTTAATCTTTTATCTTGTTATTTGATGATTATATACTTGTTTGAAAGCGATGGTATTATACTAGTTTGCATTTATTTTGAAGGTGAATTGGATGGCACGAGTACATGTGCAACCATCAATGAGGATTTGGATCTTGAAGGAGAAATGATTGATATAATTGACATGGTGAGTTTTTCTTACTTAGACTTTTTATTTAATAGGAGCACATATATTTAGTTTATCAACTTTTAATTACTTGTTTGTATTTATATAATTGGTGTATCCTTACGACATTAGGATGTTGATGATATTGCTAAGGAAGACATGGAGGAAGATGATGATCAAGAAGTTTCAAGTGTTAACTAATCGTAGGATTTTAAGCTTCATTGTTATCTTTAAGTTGAATTCTATTTTGTAAGACTTTAATTGTGGGACTTTCATTTTGTAAGACTTTAATTCGTAAAATTGTAATCTTTTGAATTTGTGAAACTTTCTACTTGGGAATTGTTAGTTGACAATGAAGATGAAGAACATTGAAAAATTGTGGTTGTAGGCTTGAGTTGTGGGCATGTGGCTGCCATTTTAAGTTTTTTTCTTCTTTTTCTTTTTTTTTTCCATGGGATCCGCGTAAAACCCGGATCCTACCCGGATCCGCAGGGTCCGGATCTAGATCTCACCTTTCTGGACCCGTCGGATCTGGATCCTGTTGCCAAAAACGGATCTGGATCTGGATCCTACTGGACCCGGTCCAGATCCGACCCGTTGTCATCCCTAATGATGAGGTCCTTAACTACATCCAATTTGAGAATATCTAAACATATTTTAAACCTGTATAGAAAATATAGGAGTTTGTTATTAAAAATGTTGGATAACACCAAATTTTGGTTTATCGTTACAATATGTTAAATGTACATGCATTACAAAGTTATAATGTACTCCCTCCTGGTTGATCATTTCTTCCCTTTTTCTTTTTTAAAGCTAGTCGGATTTATTTCTCTTTTTTAATTTTGGTTAATTTTTTAGTTGAAAAATTACCATATTATCCTTGTCTATTTTATGATTTTACGAGGCATGTCATTTATTAAGCCACCTATTTAGACTTAACCCTATCCAATAATTAACCCAACTAACCTAACCAACCCAACCCAAGCCAAATTCCATATTAACATAAGGCCATAAGGGTCAATTAATTTTTACAACCTTTTTAAGTTTTACTTTTCAAAAATTATTACCTTATAAAAAAACTTCTAAAATTACTACCTTACTACTACCTTACTAAGCATTATTGTTACAAATTGTTACCAACTTCAGTTTCCAATATATTTTTATGTTTAAGTGACTGAAATACCCTCCCCTAAATAAACCCCTCTTATTCTTTCTCCTACGTACTTCATTCTTCTGGAAATCAAAAAAGAAAAACTTCACTCATCTTCTTCATATAAGCTTATTTCACCATCATCCTCAATTAACTTAACATAGTAAAGCATAAGTTAGTTATCCTCCTTTTCTTTTTACTTTCAATCTATTAATTTCATACTTCATATTTACCAATGATAAATTTGGAGGCTTTTGATGTTCCTAAATAAACTAGGGTTCTTAATTTTTAGTTTTTGTTTGATTTGTACAGAAAAATGTCACAGAGCTCACTGAATAATTTCGATTGTCATCCCATGGTATGCAATTGTGGGAATCAGACTGTTATTCTCACCTGTTGGACTCATCCAATCCGGGTAGACGATTTAAGACTTGCGTCGTATCTAACCCTAACAAGGACAGTAAAGGATGCAATTATTTTCGCTGGGTTGATCGAATTCAATGTGATTGGTAATGAGATATTATTAATGAACTTGTGATGGAAAAAAAATTGCTTAAAAGTGAACTTGAGATTACAAGGAATGAAGATAAGAGAAGAAAAAGCAATCTCATTATACTTTTTTTTTCATTTTTGAAAGTAAGGTTTAACAACTATTGTGTTAAGTATTGTTGTTTGCAGAATTGCAATGGGTATGTATAAGTTGAATTCGAACCCGTGTTCGATTAATAACTTCTGCCATTGAAGGTAGAAATGGAGAAATTAAATGAACTTGGAGTACAAGGGCTTATTTAGGGGAATATGACGGTGAGATGAAGTGAATGATGAAACTAATGAAAAGTGTGTTTATTAGAATGAGAGGGGTTTATGTTGAGGAGGGTATTTTAGTCACTTAAACATAAAAATACATCGAAAACTGAAGTTGGTAGCAATTTGTAACTATTGTGTTAAGTATTTGTAGCAATACACTTAATAACGATGCAAAACCTTAATGTATAACGTACAATTGCATGAACAACACAAATAACACAATTAATAAATATACGAAACATTAACGCGTAATAAAACAAGTAGATGAATTACACATTCAATACATTAAGTAACGATATGAAACATAAAAGACAACAACAAATACATGAGCACACATGTAAAACAATTAACAACTATGTGAAATACTAAGGCATAAACAAATAAGTAGATGAACAATACATGTATTATAATTAACGACGATATGAAACATAAAGATGTAAACAATCAAGTCCTTAAGTGTTTCTACCCCATTTACTCTCACTCATTTACTAAGTCATAATAATTTTAGTCAAAAACTACACGAGAGTTAGGAGCGTGTTCGCTCTGATACCAACTGTAACAACCCGAATTATAAAATAAAGGAAAAATAAAATATAAATGAATATCGGAGTATAATACAATGATAACTGGGTCAAGATAGCGGAAATATACCTTATCCAAATCCGGATCAATACTAAAACCAAAATCAAACTAACTAATACATTATTCAAGGATTCTTAAAATGTAAAGAAAGGTCCTAAAAAATTTATTGAGCTCGCTTCACACAATTCCCAAGCAAGCATCAACCAAACAACAACAACCTGAACGGCCTGAGAAGAGGGTCGACAATCAGTCGGGAGTAACTAGATGTTCTCCCATTCATGTTTACAACAATTGAATGTAACCAATAATCAATAACAATTGAAATGTAAAACCAGTAAACATGCGAGATCATCTATACTCATAAAAGTCCAATCAAACTTACCATAATGTAAAGACATACTACGACGATCATGTGAGGATATAAACATGTCAAGACATACAGGCAAACTCACCATACCATGATATTCTAAACACTAGCTTAACGAAACCATATGACAATAGACCATGTGTGACAACTAAACCATGCACACTTGCAACTCAATTAACTCACGACTACTAAGCTAGTAACATAAGGCACAATGTTAACAATAAAGCATAACGAATATGGTGACACACAATCCATTGCAACAAAAGGCACAAAGCTATCATCAAAGCATAACGAATAGAGCGAACGCCCGTTAGAACGTATCACCACCGCCTCTAACTTATCAGAGCGTATCACCACTGCCTCTGACTGACGGAGTGTATCACCATTGCCTTCATCGGTGTGGAGCGTATCACCACTACCTCCACAGTACTATGTATAGCGTATCACCATTGTCTATGTGCCTAAGACCTAGTCAGACCTCTCGATGCAATAATTGTACACCGAACAACACTCGGGACCCAGAACGTATAACTGACGAATCTGGCCATCCCCGAACATAGATCAAAAATAAATCCCACATAAATGGGTGACGTTAGTTCATTACGATATTATTTAACTGATACTATCGTCATCTATTCAAACTAGCCAACAACAATGCACAGTATAAATTACTGTACTAACATGCGTGAATAACATCACGACTCAAATCATAAGAACATCAAAATAGGCTTGTCCTAATGTCAAATGCATAGAAGTATCCAACGACATATGCAAACACAATATTATACAATCACTGAAGACAACTCAACATGTGAATCAAGTATAAACAACCAAAGTTATAGTAACTTTAACTATAACCTAAGTAATGGATGTGAGGTTATACTAACCTCAACTATAACTTCCACATATGGCTTGAGGTTATAGTAACCTTAGCCAAACCTTGACACGAACCTAAAGTTATACTACCACCAACCATAACTTTGAGTCCTACCTCAGGTTTACGTTAGTCTCAGCTATAACTTTAACTCGTAACTCAAAGTTATATAACTTCAGCTATGACCTTGATTTATACTCTCAAGGTTATACCTCGTTCACCTACAACTTTGACTCGTACTCAAGGTACTCTTCAGCCATAACTTTGAGTAATACTTAAGGTTGTACTAGTTTCAGCTATAACCCTGGATCATATTTTCAAGGTTACACATACTTCAACTATAACCTTGAGCAATACTCTTGGTCGTTAGCCTTACCGCCATCTAGGGTTTTCCTTGCGAACCCTAGTTGCGCACACGACACCCATAACGACTTATCAACATATTATAATCCACAATTACGATAGTAAAACATATATCATTATATATATAAAAGAAGAATGGAAAACTGTCTATGTGGCACAATGTGGATGCAGAATTATGGTAATGCAAGTCTCTCATTCAATCTCACAATTTTAGTTTTTTTAAACCAATCATGTTTAACCAAGATGATCATCTTTCCACATCAGCAAACTAAAACAAACAAAAAACCGAAATTAATTGAGAACCGCCTAATTAACCGTGTGTAATTAATATAATCGTGTTAATTAATATAGGTACCAATTCTCAAAACCTAATAAAAAATTGTTTTACTTTCTCAATGTTCTGGAAAATCTCAAGCAACATTGAGAACCACCCACCCTAATTTTATAATTACAAAAACGTCTCGAGTGACCAAAATTAATCTGTATTACAAATTAGTTACTGACCTCAATCTGCTAAATTATTCTGTATTTAGTATCTCTTTTTCTTCAGGCTCTATAAAACATGATCGACAACGCCTTTTTGTTACTCAAAATATCCTTTTTATTTATTGTTGTTGGGATTGATTATTAACAAAGTAAATTTACGTCTATCATGTAAAGTTTATGAGAGATATGTATAATGTTTTCACTACTGATCAATAGAGATTACATGAAAATTACACAAGTGTGAATTAAAGAAGATACAATCAAATAGGAGTGTGAAACTCCATAAATCAAGGATAAATGAAGGTAGGAAAAAATGTCAGAAACTCAGAATATATACTATGAACGATTAGCAATTATGTGTCATATTTAGCTTGATTCTTGAGATCACTTGATTCTGTACAATTATGGATATAATTGTGTGATTGATCTTTAATACTATATATATTGATCATATTTGCTTTCGAAATAAATTGCAGGGACTTTCGCTTTTACTCAGTAGAATGTCGTCACCATCAAATGGATAAAGACAATTCTGAATAATATGAAAAGGTTCTTCTGTTCATGGACGCATTGCCGAGTGTTTTTTAATTGTCCGTCACAAACTTTTGATGGATAATCATGCTTTATTTTTCTTTTAGACAGTTGAAGAGTCTATTGATATGATATACTCAAGAAGGGGGGGTTGAATTGAGTATGCCTTCTTTTTAAATCTTCTTCGATGTGTGTAAGTTTGTATGACGATCGTTGAGTAGAGCAAGTAATAAAGAGAGACACGATATTTTTGAAGTGGTTCAGTCTCACACTTTGAGACCTACGTCCACTATTCTCGATTAATAAAATTAGTACCAACTCTGGATTACAATTTTATCAACCCTACTCGTGCGACTTTGATGTTAGTCACAACTCTATCTAGATACCGTTAAATATCTAGCTACGACAAATACCGTTAAATATTTGCCTTACAATGAGTACCGCTAAATACTCGTTCTATCTTACGTTAATAAGATAAAGTCTTCAATGTTTCTTGATGTCACAATCTTGAATAAATAAGATCAATGCTCGAGCACTAGAATCTTGAATCTGATATGACAATGATAAGCTCGAACTTGAAGAATATAATCGGCGGTTTCTCTCTTTGATTTGCGTGAATATGTGTGTATGTGTTTCGTGTCAACTAATGTGTCATAGGTAGTCTATTTATATAGAATATGTATCTAGGTAATTCAAACCCTAGATGATTTAGGAATATTACTTAAACTAGAATACTAGTCTTTTAGTAATACTACCTTAAATCTAATCTTAATATATTTAGGAAAGATTTAATAATATACTACAAGTATTATATAAGGAATCAATTTCCTAATTCATATTTAGGAAAGATCTTTATATAATAAACAACTAGTATCCTTATTAAAACAACTTCCTAAACTATGTCAAAGATAATAAAATATATTATCACAATATAATCTTAGTTTGTTTAGGATATTAAATAAATACATAATATTTACTTAATTTAATCCCATACGAATTATGGAATCGTGACATGATACACGTTTCCAAAGTCGTACCAAACTAATATATCCGATTATATTATTTGACAAATAAGATCATATAAAAATCCTTAGTTTATTTTAGTAATAAATAATTATCTCATAAGAAAATTATTTATTCCTATTTTAACCAAAAGATATTTTATATAATCCTATTAAGATTAACAATTCTATACTTACAATAAAATACCAATTATCATTAATTGTACACGATATTACTTGGAAACAAACGTTTCATCCAAACACATATATTCCGATCATTTCTTCATGATATAGAGTTATAGCTACGAGCTATAACTTGAATCAATCTTGTACTAAAGCTATAGTTGATAAATATAACTTTAGTTCATTATGCGCGCTTGTGATCTTCTATCAATCTTCGACTTAGCCAATTCATTGACTAACATACTTGAATCTTTTATACTTGACTGATTAGATCTTGTTACTAATATTCTGTACACTTAGCACACGATTATACGTACGAGTATATAATATATATATACATAGCTAGACTTGTCATTATCAAAACATAAACATATATACTTAATATATACATTTGAATATATGGTTCAACAAATTCCCCCTTTTTGATGATGGCAAGTCTCTCTTAGATTTCGTGTTTAAGTGTATGTTCCCCCTCAATATAATAATGGTCATTCATAGCAAAGAGTTACTTAGGGTTTCTATCTTCTATCTATCACATATCCTTTAAGAACCCTAAGAGACAATGAATTACGACAAGGAGCAAGCTTAGGCAAATTCTAATCTAAGTCGCATTTTTTCCCCTCTTGACATCATCGAAAAGATGAGAACAAAGACATGAAACGACTAGAATAATATACGTACGAAGCATAAGCAAGCATATAAACGAGTCTAAAAATATGAACATAGAAAATATCACACAAGCACATACGGAATGTTAAAATATACACAACCAATCCGAACAATAGAGTGTTAAGAAAAATGGGCCTGGCTAGGATAGGATAATATGGTCCTGCAAAAGGTAACAAATACGATGGGCCAGAATAAGGAATGTCAAGTTGGGCCGCATCAAAACAATAACAAGGCCGGTTAGGATTAAGAAATCCGAGGGAGGCAAAAAGAAATAGGGCCTCGGATTCCTAATGGGCCAGGGAAGGGAATTGGGCCACAAAGTTAAAGAGTTTATAAGTCCAACCCAGGACTTAAACAAAACAACAACAAACCAACTGCAATTCTGGAAAACAGAGACGGAGATGACGGATCACGAACGAGAGCTTGAGCCCGGTGTCTTTGCATATGGGTTCACATAATCGGGTCGGGTACGAAACTCGAGTGTCTCCAACCGATCCAAACAACTCGACACGTTTCTCCCTTGCGCATTTAGAGCCAACTCGAAGTTGAGTATTTTCAATGAAAGCGCCTTAACCGCTTCAAGAGCTTGACTCGCATCTTTGCATAATAACCCGTGATCCCGGACCATAGCACCACCTTGGGATGTGAGAAACGAGAGACGATCACTGATAACAAGCAATTCCGAGCACATGACCGACACTTCCGAACCTATCTTTACCAATTGCTTATCAACTTTCTCCATCCATTCTTTCACCTCAACCTCAAACCCACGGCTACCTCCTGTACGACTTCCCGAAGCACCCACGTTCTCTTTTTCTTGCTTAACTTGGCACAGTCCAATGATTGTATCCATCTTAGCCTCCAACCCTTCAAACGAGGTAGATGGATTTGGATTAGGACCCTCCTCAACCGACTTTCCGAATGCCAAATCAACTCCATCAACCATAATACCCATCAGCTTGAGTAATTTATCACACATACGATCTCGAGGCTTAACACCAAAGCTACAATCATCCACAACACCCTTTTTCAACAAGATTTCGGATACCCACATTCCATAAGGAATATCGAGTGTTGAACTTGGTTTTTCTTTGATTAAAACAGAGGAGGTTTGGCAAATCTTCGAACACAACAAGAAGGCAAGATTGATTTTGTTTCCTTCTAACCAATGAAATAATACGATAGCTTCAATACTTGACAACTTATCACGACCACCTCTCCTAGGTAGAATCGTGTTCCAAAGATAGTTAACAAACAACTTCAATTTTGGTGAGAATGAATTTGTTAGAAGCGGAGAAATTTCAGTAGCGTTCTCATCAAAGTATTGTTTAATCATCATTTTTTGTTCTCGGGTCACCACCCCCCATTCCTTACGGGTATCAATGTCAAGACCATTTTGACTAAGATGAAAAATTTCACAAATATCACCCAAGGATACTTCGACATCCCTTCCATTCACCACAGCTTTCAACCCAGATTCACATGGTTTTACAGAGGCAAAGAACTGTACCAACTCAATCGGAAATATCAAACCCGAAAAATTGCTAATATACTCCCACCCTTGAAATTCTAAAAATTTCTTAAAGAAAAGCAGAGACTTAGATCCGCTTACCCAAGATGTCGGGTAAAATTGACCCGCATGAATGGAATAAGGAAGGAGACGGTCAATAAGCATACCTTCGTACTTAGTCATGCGAACTCGCTCGAGGCCCTCCTTGGTAGCTTCGACGGAGTATTCTTTGAACAGAGGACGAGGATTCTTGGAATCGCTTTCTTGCATGTCGTCCGAAACAGAAGAGGCAACTCGATTAAGTTTGCGACGTTTTCCGTTGTCTGGGGTTGGACCGGCGGTGGCAATGGGTGTCGGAGATGGTGGTGGTGAAGGGGTTGGTGAAGGTGGAGTCGGTTTCTTTTTTTGGGAGCGAGTGGCGCGAGAGGGAGGCATTTTGATTGTACGGTGAGGAATGATGGTGGTGAGTGGTGATTTTTTATCGGAGTTTACGGAGGTTGTGGGGGTTGAATTATGGAGGTTTTGGATTTTTGGTAAATTTGAGGAAATGGGTTTTAGGGAAGGTAATAATGAGGTGGGTTGGGGTAAGTAGAAGGAGTGGTAATTAGTTGGGGTAATAATGGTGGGGTTTGTGGCAGGGACACGTGGCTAGTAGGTGTGGGGCTCAATGGTTCACGGTTTTGGGGAAGGGTTTTGATGAGGTAAGTTTTATTTTTGTTTTTGTAATATTTGTATATTATGATTTGATATAATTTATAATATATATGTTGTGGGGAAATTATAATATGTGACGTAATATTATTGTGAAATCGGTTGTGCACACATTCATATGTAAATCGTATAATATAACTATAATTACAAAATTTGTCGTCGAATATACACATACACATGCAGCGGAGTATACGGACACAGTCATATAATCTCATCTAAACCGTAGTCAATCATTGGGTTATTTTTGCTTTTAAGATTTGATTAGGTGCCACCGATTAAACCAATTTCCAATCGCAAAGTCTCAAAGCGTTCTCTAGCCAATGATTTAGTGAAGATATCTGCCCATTGTTTTTCCGTACTACAAAATTCCAATTTTATATTTTTCTTTTCAACATGGTCTCTTAGAAAGTGGTGTCTAATTTCAATATGTTTGGTCCTTGAGTGCTGGGCTGGGTTTTTAGATATAATTATAGCACTCGTATTATCACATAATATAGGTACACATCCAACATCAACACCATAATCATGTAATTGTTGCTTTAACCATAAAAGTTGAGAACATACCAGTGCGGCTGCAATATATTCTGCTTCAGCAGTTGAGAGAGCGACAGAGTTTTGTTTCTTGGATCCCCAAGATATAATACAAGGACCTACAAAGGTAGCAAGTCCGGAGGTACTTTTTCTGTCTAAAGAACATCCTGCATAATCCGCATCTGAATATCCTACTAGGTTAAAGTTACAGTCCATAGGATACCATAGATATAATTTTGAGGTTCCGATTAGGTATCTTAAAAATCTCTTAACTGCAATCATGTGTGATTCTTTTGGTGCAGATTGGAATCTCGCACAAACACAGACACTAAACATTATATCTGGACGACTTGCTGTAAGATAAAGAAGTGAGCCAATCATACCTCGGTAAGTTGTTTCGTCTACAGACTTACCATCTTCGTCTTTGGTTAGCTTCTTATCTGTGACCATTGGAGTAGGCATTGCATGAGAGGTTTCCATTCCGAATTTCTTTAGCAACTCTTTGACGTATTTTTGTTGATGAACCTTGATTCCTTCTTCAGTTTGTTGTATTTGAAGTCCAAGGAAGAACTTTAGTTCTCCCATCATACTCATCTCGAACTCAGAAGTCATCAACTCAGAGAAGTACTTGCACAACTTTTTATTAGTTGAGCCAAAAATAATATCGTCAACATAGATCTGAACGACTTGTAGATCTGAGTTTTCGCTTTTAAGAAATAGGGTTTTATCCACAGATCCTCTCTTGAATCCACTCTCCAATAGGAACTTTGATAATCTGTCGTACCATGCCCTAGGTGCTTGTTTCAGGCCATAGAGAGCTTTGTCCAATTTGAATACATGATCTTTGAGTTTGCTGTCAGGAAATCCAGGAGGTTGTTCAACAAATACTTCCTCTTGGAGATAGCCATTTAGAAATGCAGTCTTAACGTCCATCTGAAAAAGCTTCATTCCCTTGTGTGCTGCAAATGCAATGACTAGTCTTATTGCCTCAAGACGAGCAACAGGAGCAAAGGTTTCGTCATAATCGATCCCTTCCTGTTGATTGTATCCTTGAACTACTAGTCTGGCCTTATTTCGCACAATGACTCCAGTGTCATCCAATTTGTTTCTGAATACCCATCTAGTTCCAATGACAGTTCTGTTCTTAGGTCGAGGAACAAGATGCCAAACTTTGTTTCTTTCAAATTGCTGGAGTTCTTCTTGCATGGCAACTATCCAGTCTGGTTCTGCGAGAGCTTCCTTGATATTTGAAGGTTCAATGGTGGAGAGAAAGGAGTAGAATAAGCAAAAGTTATTTAAGCTCCTTCGAGTTTGAACTCCATCTGTCAGGCTTCCTATGACATTATCCAAAGGATGAGAGCCTTTATATCTCCAGTTCCTTGATTGATCATTTGCATTCCCTGAACTTGACTCGGGATCTTGACTTGTTCCCCCTGAATCCAAACCTGGGTTTATAGTAGGGTCAGGTATAACTCTGGACTCTTCCCTTTGGTTTTGATTCAAAGTTACAGCTTCATTAGCTGTAACTCTGGGTTCCAAGTCATTGGTTTGAGAGTTATCTACAGTATCATCAACTGTAGTTTCATCTCTCGCACCATTTTTTCCCAAGTTAAGTTCATCATGAATTCCTTGAGGTTCTCCTTCTTCAATTTCCATTTCAGGAGGATCTTCCCTTGATAACCTGAAATTAGGTTCGTCTAGGTTTTCCTCTATATCTTGTAATGGCTTATCGAAGACATTATTCTCATCAAAGATAACATGAATACTTTCCTCTATGCATAAAGTACGTTTGTTAAAAACTTTGTAGGCTTTACTATGATCTGAATATCCTATAAAGATTGCTTCATCACTTCTAGGGTCGAATTTGCTTAATCTGTTTTTACCATTGTTGTGAACAAAGCATTTACTACCAAAGCATCTTAAATGAGATATGTTTGGTTTACGACCACGAAGAAGTTCATAAGGAGTCTTTTTAAGGATAGGTCTAATCATAGCACGGTTATGAATATAGCACGTTGTACTAATAGCCTCAGCCCAGAGGTTTCTAGGTAGGCCACTACAAAGAAGCATTGTTCGAGCCATGTCTTCTAGGGTTCTGTTCATTCGTTCTACGACTCCATTTTGTTGTGAGGTTCTAGGGGCCGAGAAGTTATGTCCAACACCATTGGTTTTACAGAACTCAATAAAAGCATGATTGTCGAACTCAGTTCCATGGTCAGTACGGATTGTTACTAGGTTTGATTTATATTTGTTTTGGACAAGTTTCATGAGACTAACAAATTCATCGAATGTTTCGTCTTTAGAATGAAGAAAGATTGGCCAAACAAATCTAGAGTAATCATCAACTAGAACGAAAACGTACCTGGAACCTGTTGGGGCTGGTGTCCTTGACAATTAAGTACAATGACTTATTAAAATCTCTTTAAGGATCACAAGGGCATACTTCTGTATTATTACCAGTTGATCCACGTTTATCAATAACGGTTGGCTTGCTAGATAAGTTTGACGTTATTGTCATACGGATGGCGGTGATCAACTGGTCCCTATACGTCACACCTATAGGACACGTTTGAGAGATGTGAAGGTATGAAAATACAGTCACATTTTGCCGGATATGACTAAACGGTTAGTCAGAGGTATTGACTATTAAATTAGTCAATAAGATGTTGAGAATTATTATTTAATACGGATTAAATAATTTTAGATAATACGGATTACAAGATTAATTCGTAAATTAAATATAAACGGTTATATTTAATTAAATATTATATTCGCAAATTAATATAAACAGTTATATTAATTTAGGTAATTATACAATATCGTATTTTATCAGACCATTATTAATATATCGACTGTATTAATAACTGATAACATGTTACGATTTATAAATTAAACCCGCGAATATATATAGCTAAATTGGGTCGAATCACGCATTGGGATAAGGTAAGAGTGGAAAGCCCACTCCTACCCAAACCCTATTTCGGCCGGCCATGTAGTCTATATAAGGAGGAGGACTCTCCTTATGTAGACTACTCTTGGTGCACTATTAAATATTCTCAAGGTAAAATTAGGGTTTTGTGACATTCTTTTCCCAAAACCTCAGATCTCACATCTAAAACCTCAAGGGCTCTCCCTATATTGCAAGGCAATTGGAGAGGATTTCTAGCACACGCGGCCTCGTCTCAGACAAAGTCTTGGGTGCAAGTTATAGGAGGGAATTTGCATTAATTCCTGTTCTTAGGCCTTTTGCGCGAGGACTAAAGGTTGTACTTCTTTTCTCATGTTTTTAATCTTATGACGATATTCACAATTGCATATTTCATTATAATCCTGCAAATTTAGGGTGAATACGCGTTATATTCCCCACAAGTGGTATCAGAGCCTTAGGCCATGAAAATTTTACAATTGTGTCTTTCATAAGTTTTAAAATTTTGAAAACCGTACCTACTGTCGAAGGCACTCGATCGAGTCCCTGTGACACTCGATCGAGTGCCATCGTACCAGGCTGCCGTGCGTGAGTTTTAATGAGAAATCGATCTTGTTTTTCGATAATAATTTGCATATTGTTAATTAATCGATATTTTTAGCAATATGTAAATCTTTTGTTGTTGTTTATATATGATTTACAAGTTTTAAATCCAAGTTATAAACTCGTTTTAATTTAAAAGTGCAGCGATTGCGTTTTAAAGAGTCACTCGATCGAGCCCCTGCTGCACTCGATCGAGTGACACTGGCACTCGATCGAGTGCCTCTGCTGCTCGGTCGAGTGCTCCTGTTTCGGGCTCCCTTTTCGAAAATAACCTGTTTTCTTATTTTCACATGGCTTAAAATAATATACTGTATACGGAAATAGTATATTATTTAGTGAAACGGTTCACCCTCGTTTGATACATATTGTTTTTAAAACAGTTTAAAACAATGGATTATATGTTTATTAAAATTGGTGATTAAAGCGGTATAGTCACATAATTTTAATCTTAAAAGGTGGTTTGGTATAAATTTATTAATCATAATAACGGTATTATGTCATGTATAAATTGTTTTTAGTTGATGCATTTTATTTATCGTCTTGTGAATGCCATGAATGCTTTCAATAACGTATTTAATTTTTGCAAACGGTTGTAACTTAGTGTGGCCTTAGAAGATTGTGTTACCGTAATGATGGGACACGATCTTGCTTGTAATTTTGAGATCTTGAATCTCCGTTTTGGGTTTTTGCCATGTAATTACTTTTGTATTTAAATTAGAATGTATCTAGGATTACTTTTGTAATTTAAATTAGTAATTTTGTGAAGACCAAAGACAAGACGGAGACCGGATGCTCACTCCCGCTACAAGGACCAAGATGGAACATCAAGACAAGCTTCTAGGGTCCAACAGTGGATTCCAAGTTGTTTTATGTTTATTTTGGTAGGATAGGCCACACTAGGACTTTTATTTACGTTTATTGCATTTATCTTTACGCTTTCATCGATAATAGCTTGCATCATATTCCGCCTAAAAACCAAACCACCTATATCATGCCTGAAAACTGACTCATGTAGAGGTCTCGCGTTAGTTTTCTGTGACAATACAGATGTCACATGTCATTTAAAAGCCATCACTTTATTTAATTCATTCACGCAAATGCTAGTTTTTAGTTCACTTATATATGGATAAATAAAAGTTGATGGGGTCTTCCTCGTATAACCAAAAATTGAGATTAGTCTTTATAAATCAGCCTCCCATGAATCCCTTCTTCGTCGGTAGGCATAATATGACCCCTTCTACGTCGGGTAAGTGGGAACAGATGATTTATTTTATCTCAACATCATGGTCACTCGATAATATTCCAGTGACTGAGATAGACTAATAGATAGGATTTACGGAAATCTATCGACCAAGAGTTCCAACGATTGGAATTAGCCAAACTGTGGGCTTATCAATATACGGAAATTGAGTCTTGGGATCGTTTATATAATTCTTGAGGGAGATCAATTATATAAATGCATGAGTCTACGAGTTTAAATCCAATTTAATATAGACTTAAATCACAACAATAAGTTGCTTATATGGTTTTGTTTTATCTTCTTTTCAGTGTAGAACACGTTCATTAAAACTGCTGTAAAACTAAAATGGCTGGTGAAGACCCAATGCCAAGTGCCAAGCTAGCACGTGAATCCTGGCTAAAAGCCTTCATGGACTCCATGAATCAGTCAACTAGACTGAGGAATGATGGGTCAAACTTCTCTGACTGGGAGGCAGCACTACGGAATGCTGCCATTGCTGACGGAAAGCTTAAGTTCTTAACTGAGCTCATTCCGCCACACCCAGGAACTGGAGCTAGAGCCAACGAAATTCGCGCTCATGGCGATTTCGTTATGGAAGCGGGTGCGATAAAGAACGTACTCATCTATGCAATGGAATCCAATTTGCAAAGACGCTTCATAACCCATGGTGCAAACAAGATTTTCACCACGCTCACTAACGAATTCTCCAAGGCTCCGAGAATCGTTTCTTATGAGCATACCTGTCGCTTCTTTGAGGCGAAACTCCAGAAGGGCCAAGCTGTTAGCCCACATATTCTCAACATGATTGAGAATATCGAGAAACTGGAGTCCCTAAACTGCAAGATCAGTGAGAACATCATCGTTGATCGCATGCTTCATTCGCTTCATGATGGGTTCGCCCTCTTTAGGGCCAACTACTACATGAACGACATGAAGAAGACTCCCCATGAGCTCCACTCCCTTCTCGTACAGACTGAGAAGGATCTAAAGTTGAGTGGGAGTCTAAAGCAGGATGTTCTCATGATCTCCAGTAAGGGAAAAGGTAAAGGGAAGGCTAAAGCTCAGGGCGACCTAGCAGTAGGTAAGCCCAGGTTCAAGAAACCAGGATTTGCTAAGAGTGGGCCTGGTGAGTCGAGTAGCTCACAAGGCAAGACAAAGAGCAAGGATACAAGCATGGAATGTCACCATTGCCACAAGACTGGGCATTGGAGGCGCTCATGCCCCGTGTATCGCGAGGACATTAAAGCAGGCCGTGTTACTCCTGTTGGTATGTCTTCTTCTTCTTTTATTCACATGATTGAGATTAACCATGCAAGTTGCGGAACTTGGGTACTTGATACCGGTTGTGGTTCTCATCTATGTAATCATGTGCAGGGCCTCCGAAACCAAGAACCCCTAATCAAGGGTGAGGTGGACCTGTGTGTCGGGAATGGAGCACGTGTGGCTGCAGTCTCGAAGGGAACATACGTAATCCAGCTTCCAAGTGGATTCGAGTTATTTTTATATAACTGTTATTATGTTCCTAGTTTGTCCAAAAACATTATTTCAGTTTCTGCACTTGACAAACTCGGCTTTTCATTTGTAATAGAGAAAAATAGCTGTATTTTCTCCTTACACAATATGATTTATGGCAAGGCAGTTTCCATGAATGGAATTTATGTTTTAGATCAAACTACCGAGATATTACATGTGAATAATAAAAGAATAAAGGTAGGTGACAAAGATCAAACTTACTTATGGCATTGTCGTATGGGACACATAAATGAGAAACGCGTAAAACAGCTCATACAGAATGGAGCTATTTCGCCCTTTGATTTCGAATCATATGGCACGTGTGAATCATGTCTCATCGGCAAAATGACTCGTATTTCCTTCAAAGGTGTTGGAATGCGCGCTGCTGACCTATTAGGACTCATACATACGGACGTATGTGGCCCGATGTCGATCAACGCACGAGATGGCTATAGGTATTTCATCACTTTCACGGATGATTTAAGTAGATATGGCTATGTCTACTTAATGAAGCACAAAAGTGAATCCTTTGACAAGTTCAAAGAATACCAGAATCGGGTACAGAACCAGCTGGGTAGAAAGATTAAAGCACTACGCTCGGATCGTGGTGGTGAGTATCTTTCACGCGAGTTTGATCAACACCTAAAAGACTGTGGGATCGTACTACAGTTGACTCCACCTGGAACACCACAATTAAATGGTGTGTCCGAACGGAGAAATCGAACTCTACTTGATATGGTTCGATCCATGATGAGTCACACCGTTGTGCCTGATTCATTGTGGGGCTATGCTCTTTTGTCGGCCGCTCTAATACTTAACCGAAGTCCGTCTAAAGCTGTTGACAAGACTCCATTCGAGTTATGGAAGGGAACGGTCCCTAACTTGTCCTTTATTCGGGTTTGGGGCTGCGAGGCTTATGTCAAGTGGAGACACGAGGATAAGCTCGGCCCGCGATCGGTCAAGACATACTTTATAGGCTATCCAAAGGGAACGTTTGGTCATTACTTCTACTCGCCTACCGAACAACGTGTTTTTGTTGCGGCTAGTGCGACGTTCTTGGAGAAATAATTTCTCGAGAACAAGTCGAGTAATAGAACCTTCGAGTTATCGGAGGTTCAAGAACCAACTACCGAGCAACCATTGGAGGAAACAGTTCCTTCACCCGAGGCTGCGGTAGATATCCCTGAGGAACCTAGGAGGTCGGGAAGAGTCTCTATTCCACCGGACAGATACATTGGTATGGTCGAGGAACACGATACAGATGACGTCTTACTCCTAGAGGGTAATGAACCCACAACCTATAAAGGTGCCATGACCAGTTCTGACTCAAAGCTATGGCTAGAAGCCATGCAATCCGAGATGGACTCCATGTATGAGAACAACGTGTGGGATCTTGTGGACCTACCTGCAAAGGTACGTCCCCTTCAATGCAAATGGCTTTACACGATAAAGCATGCCGTGGAAGGACAACAAGATATCCATAAGGCTAGACTAGTTGCTAAAGGTTTCACTCAAGTGCCAGGCTTGCACTATGATGAGATTTTTGCACCCGTAGTCATGCTACGTTCCATTCGGATTATCTTAGCGATCGCCGCATTTCATGACTATGAAATATGGCAAATGGACGTTAAAACCGCCTTCTTAAACGGTTATTTGGAGGAAGAGTTGTACATGGTACAACCCGAGGGTTTTATCGATTCAGCACATCCTAAGAAAGTTTGCAAGCTTAAGCGTTCCATCTATGGACTTAAGCAAGCATCGCGGAGTTGGAATCATCGCTTCGACCAAGTGATAAAAGAGAATGGGTTCATTCGATCAGTCGAGGAACCATGTCTCTATATCAAGTCGAGTGGGAGTAAGATTGTATTCCTAGTACTGTATGTCGATGACATACTCTTGATTGGGAATAACATACCTCTCTTATCTTCGGTTAAAGCATGGTTGAAAAACCACTTCCAGATGAAAGATCTGGGAGAGGCACAAAGAATTTTGGGCATCCGTATCTACAGGGATAGATCACGACGGATGTTGTCTCTCAGTCAGGAATCTTATATAGAGAAGATTCTGGAGAGATTCAGCATGACGAACTCCAAGAAGGGGTTCCTTCCTATGACTCCTGGGCTTCACTTGAGCAAGTCTCAAGAAGCTAAGTCAGTGGAAGAGAAAGAGCGCATGAGTCGGATTCCTTATGCCTCGGCAATAGGATCGATCATGTATGCCATGATATGCACACGTCCAGACGTTGCATATGCATTGAGTATGACAAGTCGATTCCAAGCTCATCCAGGTGAACAACACTGGATGGTCGTGAAAAACATTCTTAAGTACCTACGGAGGACTAAAGATTGGGGATTGACTTTTGGAGGCGACTCGACGCTCTGCGCCACGGGTTACGCAGATGCTAGCTTCCAAACAGATCGAGATGACTCGAAATCTCAGTCTGGATTTGTCTTTACTCTTAATGGCGCTGCTGTCAGCTGGAAAAGTTCTAAACAGAGTGTTACAGCAGATTCTACGACTGAGTCCGAGTACTATGCCGCCTCAGAAGCAGCTAAGGAAGCAATATGGATGCGTCAATTCTTACAAGGACTATCAGTAGTGCCTAGTTCGAATGACCCAATCACCGTCTATTGTGACAATAGCGGTGCCATCTTCCAAGCTAAGGAGCATAAGTCTAGCAGCAAGGCTAGGCATGTACAACGGAAAGCTCATCTAATCCGGGATTACGTGGAGCAAAAGGAGATTTTTATTGAAAAGATCGCTACGGATGACAACATAGCTGATCCTCTCACAAAAGCATTACCACGTGATAAGCATGAAGGGCACATTCATTCCATGGGAATTGGATGTGTTCCTAAGTTGTAGTACTCTTTTATGAATTCATGTAACAATTCATTTTCTCGTGTACTCTATTCAACCTTATTGTTATGATATAAAATGTTTTGTTTCTCATGTGGAATTGTACGCCAATTTTGAACACCACAAAGTGAACTGATTAACATTACATCGTTTTGGTCCTTGATTACCCACTTGAGCTGATAACTCAGGTAATCATTTTGTGACGTTGGTTGATGGTGGGTTCAACGAGCCATAAGTCACGTGTATGACTGACCAATCACAAAGGCGAGTTATACGGATATCTCGTAGGACACCCCGTGACAACGTTATGGAGTCCTAAATGTTTTATAACATTGGGTGCCAGGTCGTGGATAGGACCTCCATAGTGTTCCTTAGAGTCGAGTCTTTTGACTTTCAACTGCTTCCTGAGATTAAGACAGATTTTGGGTAACTTTGGTTTCTTTCCCACGGTCACCGTAACAGGGGCTAAGAGGATTTTTTCTGGGTTATTTCATGCTGGGCGATATCGGCAGGATTCGAGTTGAGGGAAATATCCAAACCCTTATCAGGATTTTATCATTTCTCAGGGCCACTCGAGGAGTAGTAACTGAAATGCATGGCCATGCTCGAATACAGATTCGTTTTATCAGTTAAGTTACTCTCTAGTCGGGGAAACCACTCTTGATACAGATCGCTTGTGAGATACGACCTTTGCGAATGCGGATTTGCAAATTGTCTTACATTGAGTGGGAGAAATTTTAAAAGGATATGAGATTCGGTTATCGCACCTACACTTGTACGGACAAGTGGGAGTTTGTTGGAGCTTGTGTCCTCCACATGTAGTGTGATAACGTCATTGCACATACCCTTGTACGGACAAGTGGGAGATTGTTGGGGCTGGTGTCCTTGACAATTAAGTACAATGACTTATTAAAATCTCTTTAAGGATCACAAGGGCATACTTCTGTATTATTACCAGTTGATCCACGTTTATCAATAACGGTTGGCTTGCTAGATAAGTTTGACGTTATTGTCATACGGATGGCGGTGATCAACTGGTCCCTATACGTCACACCTATAGGACACGTTTGAGAGATGTGAAGGTATGAAAATACAGTCACATTTTGCCGGATATGACTAAACGGTTAGTCAGAGGTATTGACTATTAAATTAGTCAATAAGATGTTGAGAATTATTATTTAATACGGATTAAATAATTTTAGCTAATACGGATTACAAGATTAATTCGTAAATTAAATATAAACGGTTATATTTAATTAAATATTATATTCGCAAATTAATATAAACAGTTATATTAATTTAGGTAATTATACAATATCGTATTTTATCAGACCATTATTAATATATCGACTGTATTAATAACTGATAACATGTTACGATTTATAAATTAAACCCGCGAATATATAATAGCTAAATTGGGTCGAATCACGCATTGGGATAAGGTAAGAGTGGAAAGCCCACTCCTACCCAAACCCTATTTCGGTCGGCCATGTAGTCTATATAAGGAGGAGGACTCTCCTTATGTAGACTACTCTTGGTGCACTATTAAATATTCTCAAGGTAAAATTAGGGTTTTGTGACATTCTTTTCCCAAAACCTCAGATCTCACATCTAAAACCTCAAGGGCTCTCCCTATATTGCAAGGCAATTGGAGAGGATTTCTAGCACACGCGGCCTCGTCTCAGACAAAGTCTTGGGTGCAAGTTATAGGAGGGAATTTGCATTAATTCCTGTTCTTAGGCCTTTTGCGCGAGGACTAAAGGTTGTACTTCTTTTCTCATGTTTTTAATCTTATGACGATATTCACAATTGCATATTTCATTATAATCCTGCAAATTTAGGGTGAATACGCGTTATATTCCCCACAGAACCACCTCTGCTTCTTACCTTCATAGGGCCACATAGATCCATGTGTACAAGTTCAAGAGCTTGTTCTGTGCTTACCACTCTTTTTGGCTTAAAGGATGATCTGACGTGTTTACATCGTGCACATGTGTCACACATCTTTTCTTGATCAAATTTGATCTTTGGAAGACCTTCGACCAAGTCCCATCTTTTCAGCTTACTTAGAATAGGTGAGCTAATATGACCAAATCTCTTGTGCCATAGACATGGATCATCTAACGTAACTTTCATGCATGATAGAGAATCAGTAGGTACAACATTTAAATCAATCATATAAACATTTTTCATCCTATGACCTTCAAGTATTACTTTACTGGTGCCTTCTAAAATTATACGACATATATCTGAATGAAAAACCACTTTATTTCCTTTGTCACATAATTGAGATATACTGATAAGATTGTGTTTGAGACCACTCACAAGGTATACATCATTTATAGCATGAGAGGATGAAATACCTATCTTACCAATTCCGATGATCTTTCCCTTTTTGTTATCACCAAATGTGACTTTACCTCCATCAAAGGGTTTAAGGGTTTGGAATAGATTTACGTCGCCTGTCATATGTCTTGAGCATCCGTTGTCGAGATACCATAGGTTATTTTCCTTGGCGACAAACTGCACGAATAAGTTCAAAGACAGGATTTAGGTACCCAAGCATACTTGGGTCCTTTGTTGTTAGTAATCACAAATACATCTTCCTTTTTAACCCAGACTTGTCTTACATAGGTCTTTCTATATTGGTAGTAGTTGGGTTTTGATGTTTTTGTGTAGGTCTTAGTTTGGACTCTAGGTGACCAATTTTTGTGTGTTGCTTGTTGAGGAGTTTGTTTGGTTCTATTTTTCTTTTCTTCGTAATCAAATGTCATGTCATAGAACCATTTGTGGTCAATATTTCTTTCCTCAGTTTTGTTATCATCACCATCGGAGATAGAAATAGTGTCGTTTGGAATTCCTAAGGATTTAACAAACTTAACTCCGGTTTTAAAATCTTGTGCGTGTTTCACACAGTTTTCTCGGAGGTGTCCAATATGGCCACAATAAGTGCATATTAAATACTCAGGAAGGTCGGCATATTTTCTTCTTCTAAAGTCTCTGTCTGTTGGGTTTTGCTTACACTTTGAGTGATCCCTTCTTCCATAACACTCGTGTCCTAACCCCATCTTCATGTTGTTGTCGGATTGTTCAGTTAGGAAGTTTAGAACGTTAGTGCTTCCTTCCCATTTGTCGTGAACCTTCCGAGCATGAAGAATGAGGTCTTTTAGGGAGTCTATTTCTTTCTTACATTCACTGTGGTCAGTGTTGTTAGACTCTTTTAGGTTTTGAATGTCTTTATGAAAGTCGGACACAATTTTGGCATGTTCCTTCTTGATTTTAGATAGATTGAATTCTAGATCCATAATTTTGCTTTCGAGAATCTCAACTTCTTCCAGATGAGTCTCATCTTCGACCATAATCGAAGATTCTGACTTAAGGCGCTCATTAGCTTTTCTTAATTCTGAAGTTATAGCTTCATTAGCTATAACTTTAGATTGAAGCTCTTTGATGTTGAGTTTCAGTTTTGAGGTTATAGCTTCATTAGCTATAACTTTAGACTCAAGAACCTTTTTCTCAGACATAACTGTTTCCAATTTAGCATTTGCTTCAATGCTTATTTTGGATTTCAGTTTCTTAGCTTTGGCTTTCAGAAATTGATTTTCCTCAGCAATATCGAGGATCTGTTCTTTCAAGTCATCTAACTCAAGACTTTGTTCATGACATTGGTCTAGGGTTTTCTCAAAATATTTAACCAACATAGCTTTAGATAAATTTTTAACTTGACTTTTGAGTTGAAGAAAATTTACCTCTTCATCATCGTCGTCGTCGTCTGAGTCGGATTCTCCAAGGAGACACATATGGGATGTGTCATCTTCGTTGTTGTCGTTTGAGATTAGATCTAGGCTGACGTTGCTTAGGCACAGGTTTGCTACCTCATCTTCTTCTGAGTCCTCGTCATCCTCGGATTCTAATTCTCCCCAACACGACGCAAGCATTACTTTCTTGAACTCCGTTTTGGTCTTTTCTCTTTTTGACTTATCTTTGATTTTGTCCCAACTTGGACAGTCTTTGATCATGTGGTCTTGTTGACCACACTTGAAACATCCTCTTTTGAAGAATGTTTGTTTTGTGTCAGTTTTCTTTTTGCCGACTGTTTTGTTGTTAGGATTTTTGTATCTTCCCTTGAAGACAGCCTTTTTAAAACGTCTTGCGAATAGAACTGTCTCGTCTTCTAGTTCTTCTTCGCACACTTCATCTGTGGAGGCTTGTAAAGCGACTCCCTTTCCTTTGGGATCATCATCGTTTTTATTTAGTATGATCTCGTGTGCTATTAAGGATCCAATCAATTCTTGGTAAGTGATTTTAGATAAATCACGTGCTTCCTCTATGGCCGTGACCTTAGGTTGCCACTTTTTGGTGAGACTCCTAAGAATCTTACGAATGATATCCTCAGAATCGATCTTTTTGCCAAGGTTCCGCAGTTCATTAATAATACAAGAGAATCGTGCAGACATGCTATCAATAGATTCATTCTTTTCCATATTGAAAAGTTCATATCTTTGAACGAGCAAGTCTATACGATGTTTCCTGACTGCGGATGTTCCTTCATAAGCAAGTTCGAGACTATCCCATATTTCCTTAGCGGAACTACAGGATGAGAATCTATCGAATTCTGAGGTTATCATACCGTTCTGTAGGAGGCTCATGGCCTTAGAGTTTTTCTCTGCAATTTTGTAGTCACTTTCCACATAATCGCTTTCCATCTTTTCATAGGTTGTTCCATTGGCGGCGGCGACCAAGATCTTCTTTGGTCCAGTTTGGATGATCTTCCAACATTCCCAATCACAACCCTTGATGTAATGAGTCATCATATTTTTCCATAGACTATAGTTTTTGCCATCGAAGATAGGGCACTTGAGATGCTTGGAATCCATTGATGAAAGAGTATATAATATAGAATCAATAGAAGGATCAAAACTCACGCGGCTAGGCGATCAAGAGCACGAGGCTCTGATACCAATTGAAGAGTCTATTGATATGATATACTCAAGAAGGGGGGGTTGAATTGAGTATGCCTTCTTTTTAAATCTTCTTCGATGTGTGTAAGTTTGTATGACGATCGTTGAGTAGAGCAAGTAATAAAGAGAGACACGATATTTTTGAAGTGGTTCAGTCTCACACTTTGAGACCTACGTCCACTATTCTCGATTAATAAAATTAGTACCAACTCTGGATTACAATTTTATCAACCCTACTCGTGCGACTTTGATGTTAGTCACAACTCTATCTAGATACCGTTAAATATCTAGCTACGACAAATACCTTTAAATATTTGCCTTACAATGAGTACCGTTAAATACTCGTTCTATCTTACGTTAATAAGATAAAGTCTTCAATGTTTCTTGATGTCACAATCTTGAATAAATAAGATCAATGCTCGAGCACTTGAATCTTGAATCTGATATGACAATGATAAGCTCGAACTTGAAAAATATAATCGGCGGTTTCTCTCTTTGATTTGCGTGAATATGTGTGTATGTGTTTCGTGTCAACTAATGTGTCATAGGTAGTCTATTTATATAGAATATGTATCTATGTAATTCAAACCCTAGATGATTTAGGAATATTACTTAAACTAGAATACTAGTCTTTTAGTAATACTACCTTAAATCTAGTCTTAATATATTTAGGAAAGATTTAATAATATACTACAAGTATTATATAAGGAATCAATTTCCTAATTCATATTTAGGAAAGATCTTTATATAATAAACAACTAGTATCCTTATTAAAACAACTTCCTAAACTATGTCAAAGATAATAAAATATATTATCACAATATAATCTTAGTTTGTTTAGGATATTAAATAAATACATAATATTTACTTAATTTAATCCCATACGAATTATGGAATCGTGACATGATACACGTTTCCAAAGTCGTACCAAACTAATATATCCGATTATATTATTTGACAATAAGATCATATAAAAATCCTTAGTTTATTTTAGTAATAAATAATTATCTCATAAGAAAATTATTTATTCCTATTTTAACCAAAAGATATTTTATATAATCCTATTAAGATTAACAATTCTATACTTACAATAAAATACCAATTATCATTAATCGTACACGATATTACTTGGAAACAAACGTTTCATCCAAACACATATATTCCGATCATTTCTTCATGATATAGAGTTATAGCTACGAGCTATAACTTGAATCAATCTTGTACTAAAGCTATAGTTGATAAATATAACTTTAGTTCATTATGCGCGCTTGTGATCTTCTATCAATCTTCGACTTAGCCAATTCATTGACTAACATACTTGAATCTTTTATACTTGACTGATTAGATCTTGTTACTAATATTCTGTACACTTAGCACACGATTATACGTACGAGTATTGTAACACCCCCATTTATTTAAGAGCCTTTAGCAAGACATTCTCAAATAAATAGAGCTGTTACCATCTCGGAATGTCCGAGGTAGTGAATAACAAATTAAACAAGCCAAAGTATTTTATATAAAACTGATAAAATTTAAACTTTTGGTTATTACAGTTACTACATAACGGAAAAGAAAATACAACTGATGACTTCTCTAGAAGTGATCTAATTCTAAGTAGGTCCACGCCATGTCTCACTCCTTGCCCAAGCTCCTAGTCCATCTGTCTCTGACCTGTAGAATCTACTCCCCATTCCGGATCATCGTAGGTGTACACGAATACACTGTCAACCTCGCGGTTGAGTAGGGTAACACAATAATAAATAAAGCAACAAAGATGATATGCAAATGTCATGATATGCTCGAGCTCCATCTCATTCTCAATCTCAAACCCGTGACTCCCAGCCATACCGAACCTCCCGGCAGACTATACTCGGTCGTCGCCGAACACCAGCATAACAGCTGAGGTCACCAGGTCTAGTCCTGCAGAACTAGCCTGGGCCCAATAATATCTCATCAATAATATCTCATCATCTCAAATCTGTATCCAATGCATATGCCATGCTTATGAATGCAATATTAACATAAACAATTACCAATTATCATTCTCATGTAAATCAGGCTCAACATCCAATATATACAATTCAACACCCATTCATAACACATCATAGAGTATAGAACCAGTGTATCCTACCTGGAGTAGCCAATCTGCAAATAAGCAATCACCGTCTAGAAGTATTCCACCCCGCACTCAGTTCCTATAAATATTACTTAAATCAAAAGCTATTCGTACAATTAACATTGCTAACTCAATTGCTTGATCATGCTCACTTTCATGCCAAATATAAATTTACTAAAAATAGACTTGCTAGAAAGTACTTAGTAAAATGGCATTCAACATAATCACTTATTACTACTTAATTAGACTTACTAACTATAGACTTGTCAAAAAGATTACCCATTATAGCAAACGATACCGATAACCAATTTACTTATTAGTAACCCCAAAATCATCATAGACTAATAGATTATGACCATACATTAGCATAATTGATAGCACAATAATTGTAAAAAAAAAACATGTTTACACATCACATTCACAATTATGACATTGTTACCATATCTCATAATCATACAATTATAAAATTCATAAGACTTATACTAACACTAATAATTCCAATTGAAATATGTAAAAGAACTTGGTGACAAGAGCCAAAGAAGAAAAAACGTAACAACAGCCCCATCCAAACCGTGACACAGCAGCCCCAAAACAATCCCTACGCGCCTGACCACCACGACAAACACTGCCCCCAACACCACCAGGAACCCCTGGCCTCCCCATTGGCACCACCAGGCTCGCCACTGAGCCACGGTGGTTCCAAGGAGGAGGACAGTGACCGTGCAAAACCATCCACGACTCCAAACAACAGAGCAGAAACAAAACACCTCCCACAGTCAGCCTGTTTCACACTTTGCAACCAAACGAGAACTAGTTTAGTTACAACCACAACAATAAATAACCACCACGACAACCACCAGTACAAACCCCGGGGTACCCCTAATAATCTACCCTAACACCCATCACCATTGTGAAAGGCGTTGCATACGAAAACCATGCTTAACAGCCTGCTCAGAAACGATGTTCTGAAGCAGCTCCCTACCAGTCCCTGTCCCCAACGAGCCTTGCTTTAATACCCTAAACGACTCACCCCCAACCACCGTGACAACCACCACCCTAGCACCGTGACAACCATCAAACCAAAAACACTAATACTCGAACTAAACCTCAACTAAAACAGAAACGAAACCTACTTCATACATACATGTTTATAACTCTGTTTTGAATAAATAAAACGAACATTTGACACAGTGACAAAACAACCATGGCCTGGTGGTCCTCGGTGGTTAGAGACGACTCGACTTTGGTGAAAAAATTACTACCAACATCATAGAGTATTATTGTACAGAAATCAGACCCCACAAACACCATAACACGATTGAATTATGCGCATAAAAGAGGAAGGACAAACTGCGAAAAACCGAGTCATGGTGAACATACTTACTTGTCCTAGCCAACGAACCACCCTAGCAACCTTGAACCACCGTGCAAAACCCTCCTTCTCACTCTAGGATGTGGCGGCAGAGAGCAGGCAAGGACAGTTTGAGTGTTGATAGGCTAGGGTTAGGGTTTTTCATGGTGTAGAATTGACGGTAGGAGAGAGCTAGGGTGAACGTTATTTGAGATTTGGTTAAGTGTCGATTATGGGCCTTGGGTGTTAGCACGCAATCCAAGGTCCAAAGTCAAAGCTTAACTCGGTTTTACCATTAACTCGTAGCCCCGACCCCTCAATTAACATATAAACTATAAAAAACACGCGTTCGACAATTAAGTTATCGAATAGCATACGTAAATAAACTAAATACGTTATACTAACAATATATTCAAAATATAAAATTATTAGCACTTACATAATTCTATATGAAAAATATAAAACTTAAATATAATTTCGACATAAATAAATAAATAAAATAGAAATTAAGTATAGCATGAGAAACGAATATAAAATATATTAAATAATAAAGGTATTATTAAAATTAAAGAAATACTAATGAAATGTCAATTCATGAAATAATCATCAAATATAAAATGATTATAAAATATGAAATAATCGTAGAAATACGATTTATAAAATAATAATAGTTTTCGTAAAATACTTTATAAACATTCTGTTTGAAATACTTGTATAAAACAGAATTTGACTGTCGTTGACCGAGGCTAAAATACGGGGTATTACAAGTATATAATATATATACATAGCTAGACTTGTCATTATCAAAACATAAACATATATACTTAATATATACATTTGAATATATGGTTCAACAACAGTCAACATTAAATTTTGTATAAGTGACAGCTTTACAATCATATTATAATTCAATGGGTATAACATAACATTATACTAATTACTCTGTAAATACACAATTTTTAATGTTTTAGATAAAATAGTTATAGTCGTGTGCACGTCAATGTTTAATTAGCTCGCGTCTGGTGTATGTTTTTCAAGAGTCAGGTTAATTGGCAGGTCAGATCGGGGTTAGAACGAGTTACAGACCTACATGTCGGGAGTATTAGAACCGTGCTAAATTTTAGTTGTCGTCATTGACATGTTCTTAACTATTGATTCACTTTTTTTTTTTTGCAAGGAACTATTGATTCACTTTGAAAAAGAGTAATGCTATTTTCATATTAATTAACTATCGACAACTCCGTATTAATTGATTAACTTCGAATTTGAGAATACAATTCAATATGACAAATAATGAATCATTGCGGATATATCACGAGTCTGTTCTAAATAAAAAAAAAGAAGTATTTGTATTAACTCAAGGTTCATGATGGCCAAGATAGCCACACTAAATCCATAAACGATTATTATTGCAATACCGTATTGGACCTACTTTGTATAGTGTATACCGTGTCTTTAATCACGATTTCTTTTTTTTTCTTCTTTAAAATTATTGTATTCGAGTTTGTCTATGGTCGGGTTTAATAATTATACGTAATTTCGGAATACCGTATTCCGTTTATTTAAGTTAAATAATTTAATTAAATTTCAGATTAAAGTTATTTGAAACCATTTTTTTAAAACGTATTTTGCTAAAAATTAATAATTTTCCATTCCTAATGTATAGATTACGCTTTCTCAAGTGATAAGTCAAACGTCTAATATTTAATCATTTTTTTAAAAAGAAATCACGTATTACTTTGTCGTATTACCGACTTTTTACTTCTGTTAAAAGAACTCAAAGTTCTATGACTACTTCACACTTAATTGACAATATTTTTATAAAACCTACGCTTTTAATAACGCATAATATTGTATAATGTTGACGTGACACTATAATATTTCAGTATTTGCATAATGGAGACCTCTCATTCATTCTTAAAATGTTACATCCAATTTGACCAATAAAAGTAAGTCGACTTTAATATAATATAATAATAAAATAATAATAATAAATAATAAATAATAATAATATTAATATTAATGCTGATTGATTTTTCAATGCATATAATTATGATAGTATTAACTACAATAATTATGATACTATTAACTACAATTGTTGACACATTTCCAATAGTATTAATTATTGTAGTTAATAGTTCTAGGAATACTGACTATCAAAATGCAGGAGCAGTGGAGCACCACGCATCAAATAATAAAACCATTATATTATACTCTTTTGGTTTCCTACGCAATCAAATAATAAAACCGTTACTATTAATTACATAATGTAATTACCAACAAAATATTAATTATAGAGCTAACCGTTATATTTTCAATAACCCTTTTGGTTTCTCTATGTTGCTCGAAAAGTGCAACAGCCAGCCTTCTTTTTTTCTTCTTCTCATTTGTCTTCTACAATATGTAAATAGTTAAAATACCAATTTGACCAACATAATTTTTCCTGTTCTGAAATTGTAAGTCTCTAAACAATACAATTTCTCTTCTAAAAAATCACAAAATCGAATTACCATCATGGCTATTGCACCGTTACTTACTATTAACCAACTACGTTCTACGAGAAATTTTTATTCTATTACTAAAACCTCCTTTTATTGGAAAGTTATAAGTTTCCATTTTTTAATTATATTTTACGCTTTTCAAGTTTACGTCAAAACTTTTAATGTCAACATGTTCTTATATATCTTACGTTATAGATATACCTTTTTATTTTTCTTTAAAGTATTTACATATACACCACATACATTATTAGTATATATATCTAACAACTTTAATTGATCATTTCCCGTCAAAATTAAAATTGAACAACCCGTGAATTTTCACGGGTGTTACGCTAGTAAATATATGAATCACAATTAATTCATGACAATAAATAATCAAACTCTGGAGTCTGGAGGGAGTTAAGGCGATACTACTAGTGTTCTAATACGAACCCAGGAGGGAGGTATTAGGCGACCTAGAGGCGTTTCCACTAATATTATTTACCCCTTGGCAACTAAACGACGAAATTAAAATGGTAAATTACGATTGTTAGTGGTTAAGTCACACCCTAGGCTTTAATCATATTTGAGTAAATCAACTTAATCTTATCTTGTTTCTTGGTTTGGTTTTCACTTTAGTTTGTTTTATTTACGTGATAGATAGTGTAGTTCATCTAGATAACCAATCTTACAGTTCTTGCTTTGACTTAGCTAAACAATAAAATCATACAATTGATACTCACCCTTATTTCTTGTAAATTCGACCATCAAATTAGTGCAACATTCTCGTTCACTTACGAGTTAAATTTGAACCATCAATAGAAAAACATCTTATATATAAAAGCAAGAACCACAGTGTTTACGTGTCGCACTGTGGTTGAAAGTTCATTTTTTTAATCTTTTTTTATACAAGGGGCCCACCATGATCTACTTTACATTTAATTTACGAGAAGGAATTTAATTCGATGAAATAGTGTGCCGCAGGATTCAAATTGCTCAATATTAAAACAAATTCGTAACTTGATAATGATAAAAAAAATAAAATAACAAAATCAAATGCTGAAAATCGAATCTTCAAATTAAATATACAGTAATATGAACTTAATAAAAACACCCGTAAATATTCAAATCTGTTAAATAGCATTTTGTCAATTTGATGGAAAAGAAAAAAAAAGACTCGAAGAATAAAAAATACAACTACTAATAATAATGACGTAAAAATGAAAAAAGAAATTATAGAAATTATTCACAAAAACAAATTTATGAATAAAATATTACATAGTTAAATCTGCGAGTAATTATTCACAACATCACATGTATTAGATCTACAAAGCTATAAGTAAAATATTCACATAAACAAATTTTAAACAAGGTGCAAAATATTTAAATATGTTAAATTTCCATCAAATGAAAAATAATATAGAGTATAAAAATTATTAATATTGTAGAAATTATTAGAATTTTTAAAAGGCAAAAACAACTAATTTCCCTGAAAATAAAAATGATTGAAAAAATGTGGTAATGGTATTCATATACAAAACTACCTATTGAGAACGAGGAATTGTCGTCTAGATTAGACAAGAATAGTTTGAGTGATTATACATTTATACCCTTAGATTAAATGGTTTGATTAATGATGATCTTGAGTAAGGGGAAAAGACGTTTAAAATTTCATATATTTTGAGTGAGAGGGTGAATTTATCAGGGAAAGAAGAATTAAAAGTGAGTAATGTAGGGAAAGGAGGCGTATTATAGGTATAGCGAGTTTAGGGATGTGAATTTTTGTTAACGTCATTAATGACCTGTTTGGGAATGAATATTTGTTTCCAAACGCTACCTAAAGGAGATTGAGAAAGATGGTGGGAAGTGGGAAGATAGGAGTAAAGTAGGTTAAAATTAAATAGAAAAGTGTAAAAAAAAAATAAGTGATGGTCATATTGGTCAATGCATAAGCCCTAGATATTTACTATCAATTGGACGAGTTATCCATTTGGACTTATCGCTTCATTTGGTGGATTACATAAAAGCGGTTCGGTCACTGTATTAATTCATTTCGATAGCCAATTGGTTAAAGATTGTCGATATATTTTTACACATTAACAATATATTTTTGTTAAAATATCGAAGTCTTTGTTAGGTTCGATGCTTACATTCTCTAAATTTTTTAAATTGCAAAAATTCAAATTTAAAATTGAATGACTTGATACAAAACATATTCATCTTCTTGAATCCCTTCTAAATAATAACAATATTTAAAATAACATGTTCGTACAATTTGACCACGTCTTTGTTATGTTTGTATTTAAATAGAAGTTTTGAACTAAATGAGATATATATTTTTGTTTTTTGTTTAGGTAGTTTGAATATAAATGATTATTTATATAATTAGAAGCATGTAACATTATCGTTTACTTTTAGTTACTATATATTTATTTAAATATTATATGTTAATTTCACGGGTATAAGATTAACAATTTGACTATTTCAATTTAAACGTGCACGGTTCAAAATTTTATTTTTGTCCCTGATTACTAATTAAAGCTTTGTACTTAATGAACCATGGGTCAAAATTTCTACTTTAAATATGCACGGGTTCACTAAATGAAAAACGGGTTTTACAATTTGTACAGGTGTGCAATTATTCAGATTCATGCATTTCCACTAATAATTCCGTGTTAATTTTTATCCAAATAATTTTATTTCATCTTATACAAGACAAACTTTTTTAAAGTCGCCCAAGTAACAAAACATAGTAAAACTCAACATTAACCGAGAAAATGACATATTATATTAGAAGTACTTATTAATTGACCCTAAAGTATCATTTATGTTAATTGCAAATAATTTTTTTAATTCACATCTATATAGTCTTAAATATGACTTTATAACACAATTATTACATATGCAAATTAAATTTCTTAACAAAAAAAGAAATTTATTTTACTATTGTACTTTAAAATTTATTTCCAAAGATAATTAAATTTAGAAGGAGATAATAATTAGTGTACAAACTAATCTCAAATATTTACATTTTTGTATAGTAGGAAATTTTTGAAAGCGGGTTTAAGACTAGTAAGAAGTTTAAAGGACGAAACAAGGAACTTACGTTGGTGTCGCATCAATGGGCTCTCGGTTTGGAATTTGGTGGGCCTTTAGACGATGGTCCAACCAATATAAATGCAGCTTGGTTCCTCAAGAAGTGATCTATGAATATAATAAGAGTAGTAATTGGTGGGCGATGTTGGAACATGCGAATTGAATTGTACACGCTACCAAATGGCCGCGTAGAAGATATAAATGCAGCATTACATACGCAGGATATACCAAGCCACGTGCCCTGCTCACTTGGTCACCTATCTTTCAATTCCCGTCAAATCGTCGCCACACTTTTAACTCGTGCTTGGATAATTGTTTCTCCAATGGTCGGTGCTTCTATTTTAACTCACGTGGACAAACTCCGTCTAGGCGTCTATATCATTAGTTTTTTTATTTCAGTAGCGGTTAATAATTACTTCCTCGTATCCAAATTACACATATTTTTTTTAATTCATTCGTATCAAAACCATCACTTTTCTAATAAAACAAAGAAAATGATTAAAGTGTTCTTATAGATAACATTTATTTACATAAGATGTCATTAAATGGGTAACCATTAATCAACCATCACACATTTAAATTAATAAAAATATATATAACATACCTCCAATTGTATTTTTTAATGATTTTTTAACATCTTTTTTAATATTAGTGCAACAAACATATATACACTTTGTATTTAAATAGAGGAAGTATTTATTTTTGGTATATTTTTGCAATTCTTTACTTTGTAAGTCATTGTGTAGACCAAAAAAATATTCTCACATATTTTCTTGAACTAGGTGCTAAAATGATTTAACTATTGATCGGGATGGAAGGAGTATTTAATGACATATTTGTGCATGATGATTTTTTTTATTCTTTTGAAACTCCAAACTGTTTTTAATAAATATAAAGAATTTATCATATAGAAATCTCGATTTAACGTTATTCGTTAAGTGGTATATACATTAATACATACACTCGAAAGGCATGGGAAAACGTGATTCCTAGCAGTGTCTTTAGTGTTAGTGTAACAAATAAAAAGTTAAAAAAAAAAGCATTCACTTATTTGTGTTGAATATTAATATTATGAGAAACCATTATCAATTTTCAATTTGCGTTGAGTATAACAATTAACAAACAATAAACTTTCCATATAAATTATTTTTGTGACGAAACATGGTAATAGATGAATATAGTAAAATATTACTTCCTCCATTAATATCCAAAGTGTATATATATTTTATTGTACAAAAATTAAGAAAGAAGTTAAAAAATTATTAAAAGTACAATTGGAAGTGTATAAGATGTTTTTTTTAATAATTTAAATGTGTGATTATTGATTAAAGGTGAGTTATTCAATAATAATTTTTATAAATAAATTATTTTCATAAGGATATTTTTGTCATTTTTTTAAAATAAATTATTAATATTACGAATAGTCGTAATATGAGTTGGAAGCGTGAAAATCTAAGACCATCCCCAAGCAAAGTCAATTGCTAGGTCAATTGCTTGCTTGGGTCAAGTTAATTACAATTAGTAGAAAATTAGGATTGACCCAAGGGTGTTGAGGGTCAATTTGTGACCCAAGGTGGAGCAAATTGACTCACCTATTGACCTCTTAAGTGTCAAACTCCCATTGGTTACAAATTAGAAAAAGAAAAGAAAAACTATGTTATTGACTCGATTTAATCGACCTTTTGCTTGGGAGGGTAAAAGAGGGTCAATGTCAATAAGGTGAGATTAATGGTTAACCTTATTGACTCGATTAAATCGACCTTTTACTTGGGGATGATCTAAAATACTGTAAAATAATGAATGGAATCCGAAAGTGTGACATGGCAATGTTTAACACGCAAGAAGATGAGGTGGAAAGAAAAGGCACACTCCTGCGCGCGGAATGCAGCAAGCTTTCCTCAATTCAACTTTGCGTTCCATATTTAACCAACCATTCTTGATTCTTTGTTTTTCAAGTCATTCCACCTTCCTTCCTCCCTTCAACTTCTTCTTCTTTTCTCCTTCCTTCTTCCTTCTTATTTTCCTATTAGCAATCAACAACAATTACATACTCCATATCAAACTCATATTCATCCAATCAAATCCTTATTTATCCTCGTAAACCCTAATTTCCCAAATTTATTATTCTACATAACCCACCTCTATTCTCCACTCTATCCATCAATCTAACACCTACCCAGATAATATTTCTTGATTTTACGACTGCCCATCTCATTCAATTCTTCAGATAATTTCATGGCGTGTGTGGGTGTTCGTGCATGTGGAGGAATAACAGCCCAATCTAGCAGTGTCAGGGTCAGGGACCGGGTCAAGTTACCGGGTCGGGTGTTTTTACCGTTTAAACCAATCCAATGTGCGGCGGTGATCGAGGTGGGAAAGCGAAAAACGAGCGTTAGTGGGGCGGAGAAATTTGACCGTTGGATGAAGGAATCGGTGGTGGAAATAGTAAAGAATCTGAAGGAGGCGCCATTGCTGGTCCAGGTGTACGGCGGGGATGATGACGAAAGGAGATTGAAGACGGAGAAGGCGGTGGAGGAGGAGTGGGTGGAGCTAAAGAGTAAATGGGTAAAAGGAGAGGAGGTATCCCCTGAAGGGATCATCTTAGTGGAAGAGCTAAAGGAGGATGAAGTGGGAATATATGAGGAAAGTGAGGGGCAAAATGGGGAAAGTACAAAAGCATGGGGTGTGTTAATACAAGGGAAGGGTGATGATGGTGGTGTAGGGTGTTATTTGTTGAAGACGAGTAGAGTTGGTGGTGGGAATTTGGGAATGTTTTCGACGCATTATTCTTTGGTTAAGGTTAAAAGTTTTAGGGAGAGTGCAAGATCACAACTTACTACTTGTTGGTTGGCATAACAATACGTATTGCTGATTGCATTATCTTTTCTTGAGGATTATTGTTTCAAGAATCATTTGTGTTTGTTCAAGATGTACAGAGATCTTTACAATTAGCTAATGGTAGAGTAACATTATTATTGGAATTTGGAATAATAAATTTAAACATGTAAATGAGAATAATAATTTAATGGTGTAAATGATCATTCATTAATGTGCTATTTCAGAAGCTGCTTTGATTGACTACCCAATTTTGATTATGAAAATTATGAAATAGTGTTGATCTTACACTCCATCCTTACTAATTCGTATTTCATAATTTTATTTAGGAACGTGTTTTTTCACATACGGATTTTACTCTTTCACATACGTTATTTATAATTTTACCCTTGTCATTTTTTCATCCCTCCCCCAATTGATTCCATTTCTCCCAAATTGATTTTATTTCTCCCTTCACCATTAAAATCACCGACACCACTCCGCACTCGACGACAAAACTCGCTCCGACACCCCTTATGTCGACCGACCTTGCCTCCCTGCTCCGACCACAACAGAACACCTTCGTTTCAACCAGCCGACCTTACCCTGGCCTCTCTCCTTTGCTGACAACGGTTCTCCGACGTTCATGGGGGACTCTTCCCTGGCTACAACTTCTGTGTATGCCAATTGATTCCCCATATATACTCTTCTTTGATTCAAGAGTTTCAGTGTCATTCAAAAGCTGCTATTAAACATCATTATCCTTTCTAGTTACCTTCCCAGACATACTCCCATAGAATAATTAAATCCCTGATAAACACTACAAAAAAATACTGCCATTGCGACGGATTTTTTGCGACGGACAGGAAATCCGTCGCAAAATTAGTTTTGCGACGGATTTCGCGACGGATTTTTTGTTTGCGACGGAATTTGCGACGGACCTGAATTTCCCAGACCCGCGAAATGAAAGTCAAATGGCGGGAAGGTTTGCGACGGAAAATCCGTCGCAAATATTGACTTTTGCGACGGAAATTCCGTCGCAAACTTATTGACCAGACTTGCCCAAAAGTAGGTCAAGGTCAAATGTTGACCAGATTTGCGACGGAATTTCCGTCGCAGGAGTCAACATTTGCGACGGAAATTCCGTCGCAAATCTGGTCAAGATTTGACCTTGACCAGATTTGCGACGGAAATTCCGTCGCAAATTTCCGTCGCAAATCTTTTTTATACAGACCCCGCGGGTCTCTTTCTTTTCCCCAAATCGATTTCAAAATTAAAAAAAAACGCAAACCCTAAGGCGATCTATCGGCGATTCGTCACCACACCACCCCCCCAACCACCCTACCCTACCTCCCCCGCCGGAGCCGCCGTCGCCGGAGCCTCCCAACCGCCCCTCCTTCTTCCTCTCCTTCTCCTTCTCCTTCCTTCCTTTTCCTTCCTCCTCCGCCCCTCCTTCCTCCTCGCCGCCCTCCTTCCTCCGGCCAGCCGCCCCTCCGGCCAGCCGCCCCTCCTTCCTCCTCCACCTGCCACCTCACCGCCACTTCTTTCTTTCTTATGTATGTATACTAATTTTATTAATATACCGTCTTAATTTTTTTTGTTTAATCCGTCGCAAAATTCCGTCGCAAATTCCGTACTATTGTTTTTTTATTGTTATTAGGAATAGTTAGTTTAGTTTAATTGTTATTTGATTAGTTTAGTTAGTATTGTTAGGTGGTTAGTAATATTAGGTTAGTAGCTAATTTCGTCCCAAATCCGTCGCATAATGTTGTTAAGATGTTTAGGAGGTTTGTTTTTTGATATAAAATTTGCATTGTTGTTGATTGTTAGTGTTGTTGATTTGTTTAGAATATTCTTGAATAGTACCCGTTCAATAATTACACATTAGGTGTAATTGTTGAATAGTCCCCGTTTTGGGACTGTCTTTGAATCTTTCATGCCATTTAGGTAGTAAACATTCTTATATTTTCTTGATTGTAATGAAACAAAAATTGGGCAACACTTCCTTATTGTTCTCCAAATACATTCTATATAATGTATTTGGAGAACAATAGGGAAGTGCTGCCCAATTTTTGTCTCATTACAATTAAGAAAATATAAGAGTGTTTACTAATGGTATGAAAGATTCAAAGATGGGTTTAGGCTGGAGAGATAAGGACCCCAGACCAATATAGGACGAGGACGAGGTTGAGTATGAGGATGAGTTTGAGGATGAGTATGAGGATGAGGATGAAGATGAAGATATTATAGATTCTCTTTGTAAGGATGTAGGAATAAATTGTTCAAGTGGTGATGATGAAGATGATGATTAGGACTACTATCTATTAGATTCGATAATCTTGTATTTGTTGAAATTATTGTAGATGCCGTATGGCTTAATGTCAATGAAATTATCTTATTAATCTTATTATTCAAGTTTTTAATTACGTAAAGCATTTCTTTCTAATTGTTGCTATATTAGTTTGATAATAATATGCCGGGCGGAAGACGACGAGGTGGTGGTAGTCGTCAGCCTGAGGGAGGACGATCGGGAGCTAATCATGATGAGGACGAGATTGTACCTGAGACTCAGCCGCCTACACATCGAATACACCTCGATCCGACTGATTACGAAGGCGCCAAGTGGTAAGTATCTTATTTGTTTACGGTAATTGATTATATATACGTATATATTGATTATAATATGATTACTTGTTGACTATTTTATTTTCACATTTAACTCTTTTTCAGGTTCAGTGACAAAGACGTTTCTACTCTTATAACACAGACCATTATTTGCAACTACAAGGAGTATGCGCCCAACTGGTCAGAAGCGTCGGATTACATTAAGGAAGAGTGGTGGAATTGGTTTGAGGTATTTATTAACTGTTTACTACCTATTTCCGTTTTATTATTTATTACCTATTTATTGTTTCATATTTATTTAACTATTTTTTTTCTTGAAACAGAAAAAAGTTACCTTTCACCCTCGTGATAGAGCAGCGGTTAGGTCGGCGTGGGAAGACATGATGAAAGACCGCCTTCGCAAAAGAATCCACTACGCTATGCAGAAACCAGCGGAGAAAAGGCCGCAGTGGATACCGGCGGATATTTTTGAAGAACTGAAGGGTAGAAAGGACAATCCAAAATTCCAAGAGAAATCCGACAAAAACAAGACCAACCGGATGTCGGGAAGTACCGAAAAGGGCAAGGCCTTAGGTACTCACATTATGGGTCGTAAAAACACCCTACAGATGATGGATGAAATGGTAATTGTTTAGTTTTTACTTCACTTTTTCTTGTCTTCAATAATTTTCACCCTTTGATAATCTTGAATGTTTTTTTCAACAACTGTGGTTGGATTTAAATTGCAGGTTGGAGAAGATGGGAGTGACGTACCATCGGCCTTGAAGTTGCTTGAGAAGACCAAAAAACATCCTAAAAAGGGTTGGCTATCAACGAAACCCAAAGCACTATTTGTAAGTTAACAGAAACTTTTCTTTATATTTTAGTAGTTTGGTTTACTAATTAATTAACGTATACTAATAACATTTTATTTTTGTTTTGTAGGAAAAAGTTTTTTCAAGAAAGAACAAAATGATAAGTGAAGGGATCCCGGAGCAAGATATCGACGACAACGAGATCTACTTCGAAGAACACGGCGGTTTCAACAAGAAAGGGTTGATACTCGGTATGGGAAATGCAGCCCCAGTCCTTTACGAGCGTCGTCGCCACTCAAGTGCTGGGACCCAGTCACAATACACCCCAGGTTTGTATTTTATAGTTTATTAAAATTTAAAACTAACCAATTATTTAACCGTTTACTAAATGAATATAATATCATGTTTGACTATTCATTGCAGGTATCCTCGGCAAAGTTCTTCGAGAGAATGCTCAGCTAAGACAAAACGATCTCGAGACATCCCAAAGGCTGAAGGCAATTGAAGAATACTTAAGTCAACAGGGGGCGCAGTTCACTACTCAGAGCTGCAACCCGGGAGGCTTTTCTCAGCCGAGACGCGACTTTGACGATGATGGCGGCGACAATGCTAGGGCGGCCAGTCATTTCGCCACCCCACAGCCCACCGACACGACCGTTAGATAGATTTCATTAGGTTGTTTAGTTGATGTACCGCGGACTATGTTTAGTTTTGAGTTGGATTATCATTTGTAAAACTTTCTTATTAGTTATGAAAAGAGATATTAAAAACCCTTGTCTCCGACAAGTTTTTGTTGCTGGGTCGTTTTTCTGAAATTGCAGGTTTACAGATCATGCAAAAGGGAAAAAATGAATCATTTCAATGGAAATGGGGAGCTGGAAAAAGGGCTGAAACCGGAAAATCACACAGGTATTTGCGACGGAAATGTCTCAATTTGCGACGGACAATCCGTCGCAAACCTTGACCAGAAGTCAAGGTCAGTCAAGGTTTGCGACGGAAAATCCGTCGCAAATGGGCCTCTTTGCGACGGATTTTCCGTCGCAAACCTTGACTGACTATGACCAGAAGTCAAGGTCAATCACGGTTTGCGACGGAAAATCCGTCGCAAAGAGGACCATTTGCGACGGAAAATCCGTCGCAAACCTTGACTGACCTTGACTTCTGGTCAAGGTCAATCCGTCGCAAAGAGTGGTCAATCCGTCGCAAAAAAGTTGCGACGGAAAAATCCGTCGCAAATTAACTTTTTGCGACAAAAATATGGGACAGACGCAGTCCGTCGCAAATCCGTCGCAAAAACATCATTTGCGACGGATTTCACCCTTTTTGCGACGGAAAATTCCGTCGCAAACAGAGCATTGTTTTGTAGTGAAAACATGCACAACATTTGATACCAAAACTTGAATTGGTACAGATTGGTTGTTTGCTACATTGAGCTGTTGGAAAATTAGGGTCACTATAGGGGCGAGGATATATTGAGAGAATATATGTTGTTGTGTCGTGGTATGAAGGCCACTGAATGAGAAACGAAATCGCCCCGACTGCGGTACAAATCGGAATGGGCGTCGTCCCCCAAGGTCACACAACACTCCTAAAAGTTGTGTACTCAACAATTAGGAGTTGGAACTCAGATGGTATGCTCAAAATTATCATATAGAATATAGTAGAGATGTATGGAAGATGTGTATCTCTAATGACTACAATTCTCATATTTATAGTGGTTAATTAGCACCTTAACTACCAAGTTAATGACATAACATAACCACTACTCCACTACCATAAACATGGGTCAACCATGATGTTAGTGGTCATACATGTGCACTTAGTGGAGAAAGTGTGGAAATTCTCTTACGAGGCAATGAAAGGTTTCTCTAAAATGTAATGTGTATCTAGACAACATTACTAACCTTTGCATTATGTCCAACAATCCCCCACTAATGCAAAGGATAAACAAAATTATGAGCATATTAATAAGGATTTGATACTTAAACGTTCAATGTCTTTCGACTTGAATTAACGTATTAGTGAAATGAGGCAACAACTTACTGTTAACAAGAGAATATCTTTCGATTTGAATTCCTTGTTAGACTTCGGTTGAGACCCCCACAACACATATCTCACCTCAAGTTCCAAACGAGTTCCGCGATACAATTTCACAAAATATGGCCAAGTGAACCTTGGGATTCTCATGAGTGCTCTAGAGAGATAGCCTAATCTCTCGTAGAAGGAGGCCAATTCTTCACACTCACGTAGGTGATTCCAACAAGTCTATCTCCACATAGATCACTCATGAATGAGCTATAGAATCATTAAGAGCTCTAAGGCTCAACCTCTCAACATAGCGGTGAATCCATCAAGTCCTTCTCAATAGGACCACCCAAGTAAAGGGATATAGATTCATTAAAAGCTCTAAGGCTCAACCTCTCAACATAGCGGTGAATCCATCAAGTCCTTCTCAATAGGACCACCCAAATAAAGGGATATAGATTCATTAAAAGCTCTAAGGCTTAGTCTTTCAACGTAGCGGTGAATCCATCAAGTCCTTCTCAATAGGACCACCCAAATAAAGGGATATAGATTCATTAAGAGAAATATCTCAACCTCCATCACTACGGTGACCTCATCAAGTCCTTCTCACAAGGACCACCCATTTTTGGGCTATAAGATCATTAAGAGCTATTTGCTCAATCTGCGAAATAGTGTACATGTCATAGGAATGTGATGTGTACACAAGTATGAGTTATCTATGGCTTCGTTAGACCACCCTTGCATAAGCAAATTCCGGTATCCACCACAAATTCCTCAACTAATAGGCTTTTGCCCTATTCCCCTCGACAATTCAAGGGCTTCTTTTTTTTCTTAGTCCATTAGCCTTAGAAATAAATATACTCCACACAAATTTCACAAAAATAATTTGTGAGCATATAATTGTCAATCAACTTTCTCAAATCTGCATAAACTGTATGTGCGAATTAACAATTCAGCGTACACATCATACACACCAGTTTTAGCATTATCAAATTGATATTAGTATCATGATAAAGATAAATATTAGGCAAAACTCCATGCCCCCACAATTAAGTAGTAGCTAATAATAGCTTCACTGTCACCGTGCATCTACCCTACAAGGTTAATATGCCTTAACCACAAGGTGATAATAGTCTTCTCAACAGACATAAAATAAAATCACCACAACAGGTGAAAATGTACTCAACATAGATCTTATCTTATGGTCAATCATTACCTTTTATTCGATACAATATCTTTAGATATCGAACAAAGTGCAATTCTCAATATTGCACCTTTCGTAAATGATGATTTTTTGGGAAATGAGTATATAAACACAATGTACTAAATGCACAAGCTACATTGAATCAACAATCTATACACGTAAGACTTCCCAAAATAGTCAAAGCGTGTGTTCTCTTATAACTCATAAGCATAATTGTTCTAATTAAATATAGAGTTCCACTCGAACGTCATTAAAAGAACACATATTTTCTTTGTTATTTTCTCTTTTTAATTAAATAACATAGAAAAAATATGCACAAAGTGTTTACGATTTTACATCTAAAATCATATTAATATATATATTGAAGTCTCTATATACACCATCATTCTTATACTAGAGAACAACGAATAACCCCGATGATTGTTTCAATGTTACTTTATCTTTGCAAAACCACATTTTACACAAAGAATTTTACTTCTTACAAACATAAAATCAATCATCATAATCTCATATAGTGTGGTGTAAGTCAAGTATAACATAAATAATTGAACCTTACGCAACCATTATTTATTGACATAGACATTAGCCAACAAATTATTATTTCTTAATATGGTTCAATTGGTCACGTATAAAACATACGATCATTATTTTCTATACAACCCCCACAGTCAGAGATATACATACCCTTAACAAATTATAAGATATCAACTCTAAACTTGATGAATAATTTATCAAATAAGTTGAACGTCTTCCCCCACATGTTGTCACGCCACAAATTAGTGACAAACATAAACGTTCAATCAAAATATACACATTATTCATTCATTAATTATCTCCACGTTTAGATATCATACAATCGTACGCAATAATATACACTCTCCATATTTACTCTTATGAAACTTTGACAATTAATCATTTTTAATTAGTTGTCATACCAACATATCCAAATAAAATATCAAGTGAAAAATAAAATATTTAACCCCCACATTTGGTTCATAACCATATCAATTTGAATTTAGCTCATAATCAAAATTAAATAATCAATCCAAATGTGAAATATTTTGCTTGATATATATACATATTATACACACAACAATATCTTGGATACTCAATCATTCTAGCTACTTGTCAATCAAAATCTTGGACCAATTTCATTCACATATTCTTGAAATCAATTATCAAGAGTAATTTTACCAAGATTACACTACAAGAAAATGCTCAGTTTGCGACGGATTGATTAAGGCATATATATTTTGACCAAACCTTCATATTTATCAACATAAATATATGTAAAGGAAATTCATGGGAACATACCTTAATCGCAAGAATAAATTGAGCAATAAAATTATAGATAATACCATTCTTTTATGAATAATCTTCGTAAACTTTCCAGCACACTACCATGACATTGCTGCCCATTTTAGAGAAAGTAAATGACATAATATGCTAAAGACGTAAACTACAAAGTTGTAGCCCTTCTTCTTAGCTTTCCAACGCCATATTACACGCCACAAACGAAGGTCTAGAGACCGAGTTATAGCCAAAATACCGGACTGCTGTCTCAACCTCTGCGGCTTGATTCTTATACATAATGAATAATATTTTTGCCAATAAAAATAATTTCAATAACAAGAATGATGAACATAACAACAATAATATAGTGACAAAATTTCGTTTCTCAATTGTTGGAAAATTAGGGTCACTATAGGGGCGAGGATATATTGAGAGAATATATGTTGTTGTGTCGTGGTATGAAGGCCACTGAATGAGAAACGAAATCGCCCCGACTGCGGTACAAATCGGAATGGGCGTCGTCCCCCAAGGTCACACAACACTCCTAAAAGTTGTGTACTCAACAATTAGGAGTTGGAACTCAGATGGTATGCTCAAAATTATCATATAGAATATAGTAGAGATGTATGGAAGATGTGTATCTCTAATGACTACAATTCTCATATTTATCGTGGTTAATTAGCACCTTAACTACCAAGTTAATGGCATAACATAACCACTACTCCACTACCATAAACATGGGTCAACCATGATGTTAGTGGTCATACATGTGCACTTAGTGGAGAAAGTGTGGAAATTCTCTTACGAGGCAATGAAAGGTTTCTCTAAAATGTAATGTATATCTAGACAACATTACTAACCTTTGCATTATGTCCAACATGAGCTACATCCATAATCGAATAGTTACGAGGAAATCGTTCCGTCAAATTCTCAATAAAATTAATTTGTTTAAATTTAGAAAAGGGTATCATACGGAAATTTAATGAAAAAGTGTATGTGAAAAAGTAAAGTTTGTATGTGAAAAAGTAATTCCGTTTATTTATTGTGTTTACCAATTATTTTAATCAAAGATAAATAAATGATTATGACCATGGGCGGATCTACCCACAAGGCTAAGTGGGCTTAAGCCCAACCTCTTTTCAAGAATAAAAACAATATACATCCAAAAATATTCAGTGTTGAAGTGTGGCTTAGTTGGTTATTTTAAAAATAAAAGAGTTTCTTTGTACCCGTTGGTTAGGGGTTCAAAACTCGTTAGTTGCATTTTCCTTATTTTTTTATTTACTACCCTAATAAGTTGTTTAGCATTTTATCATAAATCCTAATAATGTTAATCGTAAATTGTTATTATTATTTTTCATAGAACTAAAGTATTTTATACCCAAAGTTGTTTAGCGTCATAAATCCTAATAATGCTAATGTTAATTGTTAGAATAAAAATCCTTAATTTTAACATAGTTGAGATACCTGTCTATTCAAGAATACAAAAATATTGTATTTAAAAAGAAGGAGATTATGAGACGTTTACGTTTTTTTAATGATGATTGTTAAATTTACTAGCATATAGCGAAACTTGTATCCGTGAATAATATTGTAAAATAGATTAATACAAGTATACATTTTGTAATATTCAATCATAGTTTATATTTTCATAAGATATCCCTCTGTCTTTATTATTTGTTTGTCTTTCAATAAAATATCATTTATAAATAATAAAAATTTGCCCAAATGACGGTAAGTTGTGACAAAGGGAGCAACCCCAAATGACTAACATCTTTCAGATATGTGCGACCTTAATTATACGTTTTGATGGTTTCATTTGACTAACCATCGCAAACATGAGCCTAGCCCACCCTACTTCTAAATCCTGGATCCGCCCCTGAATTTATGACGAAATATTTAGCCCCTTTTTTTTAAGGGTATTATACAATTGCAATCAAATTTTCATCACGAGGTATTTCATCGGACCATACTCGTCTAACCATAGACCACATATAGTAGCGAGCAATCGATTGAGCAACCAAATCGAAATTACGACGAATGAAAGAAAACTTAAAGGAATCTAACCCTTCCTTAAGGAATTCGCGTCTACGCGTTACATTGTGTCAGAAGATAATCTACCAGAAAAAAAAACAAAGCAATTTGGGTGCTCTTTTAAACAGGCGGATAAGTACATATTTTACATATTTTATCCCTTTATTTTTGCTCGATTTATATTTTCTTTTTGAACTTTAATTAGTGTTTTCGTGAGTTAATGTCGCTTTCTAACTGTTTTGCTCGTGTTTGTATTATTTTGTAAAAATCTAATCTTTAGAGGTTTTTTCCGATCATATTTGCAATATGGCTAGAAGTGAAAGCTAATGAACTAATGGAAGAAATCAAAGGGTTAAACACAAAGGAATGAGAAATGTGAATTGCAAATTTAATCTCAAATAAAGCCCAAATACAAAGTCCAAAATGATTAGATGACAAAGTCAAACGTTGGATGCTCTTAAGGTAGACCTATACATTGGATCGGGCCGGGCTGGGCCAGGAAAAGGCAGTCTTGGTACGATCCTAAAACACTGTTAGATTGGACCAAGAAAAGTCAACCCTGGCCCAACACTGTGGGGTTGTTAATTGTGTTAGTGGGCTGAATTTGTGTTAGTTGTGTTAGTGGGCTGGACCGGGCCGAGTTGACTGAATTTTGCACAGGGCTGCTGATAGGGCTGGGCCGACAAAATCTAGCCCTGACCTTAATCACTGTCGGGCTGGGTTGGCCCAGCCATGGCCCTGTGCGGGCTAGAAAAAATTGGCTCATATAACAGGGTTGGGCCGGCCCGGGCCTGATACGTTGTCCAACTCTATCTTAAGGTGTTGATTAGTGTCTTAAACCGGGTAATAAATCAAGGCTTTAAGACTACACATTGGATACTCATGACCACTGACGAAGCTACCCCTGGGCCAAGTGGGCCATTGCCCGGGGTGAGCTTTGATGATCAATTACTAATTGAGTTACATAATAAGCAGTAAAGAGGTTGTGGCATAGTGGTTTATGGAGTGTATATATGGATTACCATGTTGAAGGTTGCAAGTCCGATGCCTAGTAACCACAATTTTAATGTAATTTTCTTCTACCGCTTTCTTAACTTAATTTGTCTACGTAATATTTCATTCCTTATTTATATTTACATAATATTCTATATTTAGAAAATAGGGATTCGTTTTTAATTGTTGAAAATTGCTTATTGCTTATTCTTTAATGAATTTATAATTAGTAATCGTCTTTGTCCCATTTTAATAAACTTATTTTAAAACCGTTTTTAAGAGTTTATACAATTTAATTTCTAATTCAATACTTAAAACAAAAGTAAATATTAAATTTGTATTAAACAAAAGTAAATATTAACTTGTACTCCGTATGTTATATATACTCCATCTGTCCTAATCAATAATTTATTAATATTTCGTAGGAACGTAATAAATCTAAGAAACGTATGGAGTATTAGTTATCGGCGATGTTATTCCAGTGGCGTTACATTTACGATGAATCGATAAATTAATTATACATCGACAAAAAAATCGGCCCTGATCCATATTTTGTCCTAGCTTCGTCCCTGCTCATGACATTTATTGAAGATATTGAAGAAGAAGAAGAATGACAGAGTTGCGGCCCCGATAGGGGCTGGCAACCCCGATTGGGGGTTGAACTTGACTTCTTATGTTTCACCTCCTATTTTACTATAATTAAGAGGTATTGTGCGAATTATTTGAGACACTTTCATGTATTATTTTTTAACTTAGTTTACAATATTTCTCATAAAATTCTCATACATTTTCGTTTATAATTTGTCATTAGTTTACATTTTAAGTTACGCTTTCCATTACAAACTCGTTTCCTTCTTTCTATTCAAGTAATCTTTTACTTTCTATTTGTTCTTCCATTTCGGTAATTGTATTTATTTCTCTTATTTATCTCGTTCATTTTAAGTAATTAATCAATTCGTATCATATATAAATTATTAATCTCAACGATTAGGGCAACATCCTTTAAGGGATCGACTGATCATCACCATCACATGACAGCAATGTCAAACTATTGAAAGTCAATCATTATCGATAAATGTTAATTAGTCGACTTATAATTTATCATTGTTTGGTCTCATGCATGTGAACTGTTTGTTGAATTGTACAAATGAAAGTTTCTAACTTTTTTTTTTTTGACATGCTTAGCCTATCTTGGTGCTTATGCTATTGGATGGTCTATATCTCACGTTTGTGATGAGTTTGTCTTAATGGCTAAACTTGTCGTGACTCGTGACGACTGTGCACCGGTCCAAGACCGGACCGGACCGGATTGGAATCGGTTTGGACCGAAACCGGAATTGGCAAAATCGATGGACCGGGACCGGACCGGAAAAAATTTCAGACCGGAACCGGACCGGTAAATTCCGGTCCAAGACCGGACCGGACCGGTTGGACCGGAATTTAAATATTGTAGACCGATAAAATTATAGATTGGTAAAATTATGGACCGAAATTTGAATGTTATGGACCGGTAGGACCGGTTTGGACCTGTTAGACCGGTTTGGACCGGATTTTAATATATTTTTGTGGGAAAAAAATTAAAAGTTAAAATCCGGTCCACACCGGTCCAAACCGGTCTGGACCGGAAAAAACCGGTCCCGGACCGGACCGGACCGGAACCCGGAATCTTAAAAAATGGTGGACCGACCGGATTTTTTAATTCCGATTCCGGTCCGGTCCGGTCCATTTTTCCTGTCCGGACCGGATTTTGCACACCCCTACTCGTGAGTCTCCAAAATAATATTATTATCCGTTATAAATTCAAACTAGTAGCAAGTGTAAGTAGGGGTCGATCCCATAAGAAAGGTCTTTTGTTGATTAAATGTGTGTTAAAGTTAAGTAAACAAATTGGGGTTATTTTATATATTGATTGATCTAATCTAGTAAAATAAAAACATAAATCAATGAAATATAAAAACGATGTAAATAATAATAAAATGAATCTCGGAACAAACGATTTCCACCAACAAACTAAAGATTGATCATTAACTTTATTAATTTGCTTTGTTATTGAAATCATAAATTTATATTCTCACTTAAATATAACTAATCACTACGAAAGCGTACGTAAATAGCCCTTACGAATATGACAACCTAATACAAGGGTCTAAGGGAGTGTTTGATTGGGGGTATATAAGAAAGGGAAAGGGAAACGAAGTTACTCATTCCCTTTGTTGGTGTTTGTTTGACACAAACAAAGGGAATGAAACTCTCTTCCTTACCCCTCAATCCATTTAATTCCTTATTACCCCACCCCTAGGGCATGAGATTTCATTATCCTTGTTACCCTTCAATCATTTTCTTCACCTACCACCACCACAATAGCCACCACCAAATCACCACCATGACGCCGCCACCGCCATGACACCACCACCGCCATGACACCCCCACCACCATCACTGCCATAACACCTCCACCACTATCACCGTCGTGACCACCGCCGCCACCACCACCAACGTCACCGCCATGACATCTCTACCGCCACCACCGCCATGACACCCCCACCGCCATCACCGTTATGGCCACCACTACCGTTGCCACCACCACCGCTGCCATGACACCCCCACCACCGTCGCCGCCATGACACCTCCACCACCATCACCGCCGCCAGTAGATAAGTGGTTGTTTATGGTGGCGTGTGTTAGTGGTTGGGACTTGGGAGTGAGTGTGAGTGGACCATTAGTTCTCTTTCTTGGTGTAACCAAACAACCAATTAAGTTTTAGGTAATCCTTTTCCTTTCCCTCTTTTACCCTTTCCCTTTCTCTAACCAAACTCCCCCTAAGTTTAATCACGTAAAATAAATCAATGAGAATTAACAAAGATAAATGAACGCACCCACAAGCGGGATACGATTTGATTCATACAAGTCTTATCTTTCTATAAATCAACAACGGTGAAACGGCATACGAATTGATGAAATATAGTTGATACGAAACATTTAGGTGAATGAACAATCCGATTCGATTGCCCAAATTAGCAATTGATTTTTAATTAAAATAACTAGGTGATCAATCTAGAAGTAAATTAACAATCAAACGTTGAAACAAAGAAATACTTGATATTCAAATGACAAAATAAAGATTAGAGTCTTACAATCAAAATAACTTGAAGGTTTCAATCTTTTGTTCCAAGAATTGAGAACTTACCCCTCCATCCAAAATGAAACTAATATAAAAACTAGAAAATGGAAATTGTTTATGTGTATTCTAATGATTAAAATGAGAGACATCTTCTTATATAGGTCTTTAAAGGGCAACTCCTTAATGTCTCTTAAATTATAGGTATTATTACCAGAATAATGAAGTATTAAGAGGTTGTTGGAATTCATTAAGTCTCATGTTGTGCCAAAAAAGAGAATTGGAATCCAATGTTGTGTCATAAAATATGAGTTGAATGCATGTAATCATGGAATCTAATGTTCATATTGATGTTCATTTGCTTTGACCATAATAATTAGACCTTGACTTGTTTCAAAAACCACATTGCATGACATATTTAGCCCAACAACATCCTCTAAAAAAGTCTACTCCATTCATATTAACAAATAAATCCAATTATCCTATAAAACATGCAAATCCATTATTAACTCAACATCAAAGACATGTGAATTAAAATCCAATAAAATGCTTCTCAATCCATCAAATAACCATCAAAATAACCTTTATTAAGCCCTACTAAACTAGACTAATCACTTAACTAAGTTATACGGAGTAATGAACTAAAGGTGACTAAAAGTTAGGATCAATCCTAGGTCATTATCATTACCTATTTCATGTTTACACTCAATTCTTCCCCGACTTACCCAAGTACCCCAAAGATCTTAGGGGGTGTTTGGTTCAAACATGATTATGGGTTTGGAATCAAGAATCATACCCGGGTGGTATGGCGTTGAAACTTGATTCCCCATACCCTGTGTTTGTTTCAATTCCGGGTGATATTGTTTGGAGTTTATTTAAAGCTATAATCGGTAAAAAGAAAATTTAAATCGAAAATTTTAATATTAAAAAATCATGAAAACAAAAATTTAATCAAATAAGTATATAGAAGATTTGATTTACATCATACCACTATTTGTGTTTAACATTTTCTTTCATTTTAATTTCATTTCCATAGGTATTAATCTCATACCCACCCCCTCCTTGGGTATGAGAAACTCATACCTCATGGGTTTGAAGTATGAGTATAAAACCCTTACATTTGTTAGCTCATTATAAACTCATACCTCATACTTTTTCACGTGAACCAAACACCTCCTTAATTTCCCTACATTTGAATAGAAATAATTTCATTTAGTTTAACTTTACATCTTGTTTGCATCTTAGTATAGAAGACAATTATCTTTAATATCTTTATTTACTTGACTAAACTAGGATTTAAACAAGCTAAGCATCAATCCTATCCATTTTTTAGAACGATCTCGAGTCTCGACCACTAGTTAGATACAAGTTGAGTTTTATAAATTTTATTTGCATATTGGTTTCACGACAAGATCGGTATCAATTAAAATGCTCATATATATAGGTGCCGAATTTGTGAGGAATCCATTTGATTGCTTGGTTGTTGATTCATGGAGCATTTTGATTATTGTTGCTAACTTTAAAGAAAGGTTAAAAGATTGAGACTTTCTCTACTCGATATTAGGAATTCGTGGTTGTGTTTAATTGAGTTACTAGTACATTGTCCCAATTAGCCTTGATATCGTGTGGAGGATTATTATGAAAAAAATTTAGTCGTCTTACTTATGATTTCTCACAATCCCTACCCTTATCACTTGCTCTCTTCACTTGCCCTCCCATTTATGAGAATTTAAAAAAGATTAGTTACAAGAAGTCAATTCTAAAATCTCATTTTCAAACATATACTAGGATGCACCAAATCTTACATTTAGTCAGTCGACGTAATCAGAGGGTATTCGACAATATTATAAAAATGTTACGTATCTAGGAAACATATCCGATATGAATAGAAAAATAAAAAAAGAAAAAAATAAAACAAAAAAAGACAAGTTATAAAATCACGATGTGCCGAAGCATTGTTGATTTTTCTTGGCGATGGAAAAGATATTGCAGAAAAGTTATCATAGACTGCAACAAAATCAAGGGTAATACCCCAAAAAGGATCACATACAACACAATTGCTGAGATTTTATTTTCTGTTGATTTGATTCCTTATTATTATTTTCCCATTTTCCCATTTTCCCATCATATCAAATTATCAATCCCTTTGATCTTCTTCTCTTTTGTTTGTTTATAACCTCAGATCATCATCTGTATATTATGTCCAAATGTTCAAATACTTTTTTGACATCTTTCAAGTTTTGTGCATGGCCTTTTGTCACTACTATTAATTTCTAGTGCACATAAATAAACCTTACTTCTTCTTCCTCCTCCTCCTCCTCCTCCTCCTCCGTTTCATTATATTCTACGTGTCCGTTTTCGAAAACAAAAGAGAGGAAATTAGATAGGAGTATGATGAACGGTGGTGAAGGAAGTTCTTCGTGTTATTATGGATCTTCATCAAATAATGTGGGTTGTGAAAATTATGAAGATGAAGAAATTATTCATGTACTTGCCGTGGATGATAATCTAATTGACCGCATGCTTGCCGAGAGGTTGCTCAAAATTTCCGCTTGCAAAGGTATATGTGCTTCATTTTATTCTTTTATTCTTTTATTCTTTTATTCTTTTAATAATGTTTGAATTTTTTGTGGTATTATTTTAAAACCAAGTTAAGATAAAAGGGCGTATTTAGTACCGAGTAATACAATCAAAATTTAATGTGTTTAATCCCACAAGTCACAATTTACCAAACTTGAGAATGGATTTTACTGAATATGTTTTAGTTTAATGGTTAAGATGGAGGTATTTTGGACAATAGGTCGGATTACCAATTTTCAGTTTTTGCTCTATTATTCGGTTTTATACTTAAAATCCATGTGTTTGCATCTAGGTAACACCAAAACAGACACGGACATGAACACGAACACGGACACGTGACACGCCATCCCATGAAATTTAGGACACGAGACACGCCATTTAAATATATTTTATGATTATAAATAGCGAGTGTGACACGGTGTCGAACACGAGACGGCTATTTAGGAGAAGTGTCCGTACTACCTAGGTTTGCATTGGTTAAGTTTATATTTTAATTAAAATTGCTAATCTAATCTTCTGATTCATGTCTATTGTATGTATTGTCTTCTTTTCTTATAAAATTAGTCCATTTGTTTCTCGCCTTAGGTTAGACACATACTATACACATTAATGAATTGTTTGAGTCTTTTTCGGATTAAAATTAAACAAACAACCAAACTTTTTTGCAAACGTAAATTGTAAATTATATCTTTTAATTTATGTGTTTTGGTAAAGCTAACTAAACAACACTTAAAACCTAAAATATAATTTTGGGTAGCTACATTAGGACTAAAGTTAGAATTTAGAAAATTATCTAGTTTGTTAAAACGATTCCATGTTAAGTTCATGTAATCATGGGGTTATCGCTCGATGAATAGGTGAATTTAATTAAGAGTTTCGTATGTAATAATTGTTCAACCATAAATAACTTTTAAACTAGATTGTTACAAATGTCATGGCTTTATTCCTTGACAGTTTACATTGATTAGATAATGTGTGTCTTTCATAACTCCATAAAAATTAGGGAGTACTCGTTTATTATTTCCTACGTCTTAATCATATTTATTTATTATGAAGTATTATTAAAATTAAGAATATATGTAAAAATGTTTTTGGACCAAATAAATCACCCATCAACCATTTGTACATGAAGAGGTCCACAATTATAGAACTATATTAACCAATATATCCAAATTTTTTTAAACTATTAACTGAAAGGGAGAGTAGCGTATAGGGCTTTTAATATAAACTTGTTTTCCTAGATCAGATTGGTAGAAATTCTTTAGAGAGCGCGAAAGTGACGATTAACCCCCATAACTTTGAGCAATTGTGAGATTAAGCCCCATAAGTTTCAAATGTAGTGATTAGGCCCCATAACTTTGAGTGAAAGTGAAGTTGAATTCAATTTTTTTTTATTTCCAACCAAAATTGCACCAAAAAAACCAATTTCATTCATTTATACAATTTATCAATACAATAAAAGTTGTTATAAATTTATAAATTGTATGAAATTTATTACACATTTTGGGGAAAAATTAATATTTGAATGAATTACATAAAATTTAGAATTTATAAAGTAATTTTATATGTATATCCGTTATATTAAAACTAGTTAAAATATTTAAAATATCCCATATAAAAACTATGTTAGTTAATATATTAATTAAATTCTTGTAAAATATTAAAAATTATTTAATGTACAATGAATATAAATATAAAGTTATTAATGATATATTTTATGTTAAAATTAAAAGCAGGGTTGGATTTCACATTTTATCAAAGTTACGGGACCTAATTGCTACATTTGTAACTTATGGGGCTTAATTTCACAATTGTTGAAAGTTATGGGGGTTAATCACCACTTACGCGCTTTAGAGAGTAATGTCTATGTGTTGTCTTGTGTTGTGTCTGTCGTTTTATTCCCGCACTTGGACCGAATTTCTATGTAATGTAAGGTAAGGTGTATTACTTATTATTTATCTATTTCCAATTTTGATAATTTTATTTTTTTGAAAAAAATACATGGAAAGGTATATGAAAAAAATATAAGTGCAAAGTATTAAATAATCGATCTAGTTTCTACGCTCTTCCATCGTTTTCTTGAACTTCATATCAAAAGTCAAAACGAAGGATAAATATTAACCGGGATTGGAAACAATTAATCTTTTTTAAAACTGTTGTAAGTTACAATTAATGAGTGATATTGGTTAGTTTTATAACCGCTGCGTAAATTTTAAAAAACTAGTGAAATTAACCGTCTTTATTTTCATACGGAGTATAATATATGCTCGTAAAAAAGTCTGAAGGCTTGTTTGGTTGCCTCTTAAAAACATGGGAACTTGAAAATTCCATGAATTGAGATTCTAGCAACTTTTTTGGTGACCTTTTTTAAACTAAAATGGGGAATTAGAACTTTCTACATCAACTTAATTCGTATCTGATGTAGGAATTGGCTTAGCTAGCGCCCTTGATCATTCCCAACACTACATGCTTTATATTTGAGAATTATTATTCTACCCTTGTTCAAACCAATTTTTTTTTTATATATTTGAGAGTAATTAATGTTATGAAGGATAAAATAGTATTTATAATAAAAATCATGGTAATTACGGTGCTCCTATTAAACAATATATAGGAACTTAATTAATGGGAAATATGAATTACTTAGTGGCAACCAAACAAGTTTAGGACTTTAGGTTATTTCCAATGAATTGTACGTATATAGGAACTAAAATCACGTGAATGATAAATTCCTACCGAGTAAAAGTCCTCGATGAACCAAACGACCACTTATTTTCTATAGGACAGTACAGATTTTGAAGATCTCAAATATTTCGACCTTTTTATTTTAAGGTGGAGTTTCCAATCTTCTTTTTATTAATTATTTGACATTTGACATTACACATAGTATACTTAAATAAAATCCTGATTCATTAATCCATATAGTTGAAACTTGAAACAGAGATTTTATTGGTGTGTAGAGAAATGGAAAAGTTCAATAGAAAAGCATGCTTGGGGAATCACCATGGAATAAACCTTTATATGTTCCTATTAATCTGACATTATTGTGACATAGTGTCTTACATGTTCTTAACTATATGAATGCATATCTATTAATTAGGATAATGCTATTTGCTAAATATAATTTGTTAATACTAATTTTTTTGGTCAAATTAGAAAGAAACCAATACCGTGTATAACCAAAATCGGCAAACAAAATCTATATAAGGAATAGATTATCTAAAAAATAACATTCTTTTATCATAAATCTCATTTATAAATATTATTATTTTATGGTAAAACATAATCAATCATTTTAAAATGGTCATATCTAACCATAATAATGGTCACATAAAATCGTTTGAAATATTCAAATGGAATAAAACATTGTGGAGAGTGTTTATATATAATTTCCTTCTAAATTTTACTTATTTTGGAGAGTGTGATTAAATTTAGAAAAGGGAAAATTGATCCTTCTTTCCCTCCAAATTCCTCATTTCAAACACACTATAAGTATTTGTTTGGTTGCTCATTAAAATAATGAAATTTTCAAAATATAGAAAATGTAAAATCATAATATTGTTTAGGTACTAAAATCATAATGGTCTTTATTTTATTTCTCTTAAATCTTTGGTTGAATTTATTTGCTTCCGTACTCTATATCCACATTAATTTAACTCTTTTATGTGGAAGTCACTCATCAAACCTCCCTAGACTATATTCAACAATAACCGTCAATACAAGAAGTCAAAATAATACGAGTAGTCATTGGTTTTGTCCGTGCAATGAGTGTATGGGGTGCTAATTTGAGTGTTAATTTGTGAATGAAGTGTGCGGTGATCAGATATTGAAGTTGTGATTATAATTTGATTGTAGTAACAACAGCTGAGAACGCAATGCGAGCACTAGAGTATTTGGGGTTTGGAGAAGACGAAGAGAATACCGGCAAGGTGAATCTAATACTCACTGATTACTGCATGCCTGGAATGACTGGCTATGAACTCCTTAAAAAAATCAAGGTACGCTTTAAATTTGTCCAAAACCGCTTCCAATCTCTTGTTATATATTTCTACAACTTAGCTTGTTATTATTTGCAGGAATCGTCACATATGAGGGAGGTACCCGTTGCTATAATGTCGTCTGAGAATGTACCCACTAGAATCAACAAGTATGTATATATTCAATTATTTTCTGCATATCTCGAAGTGTTTTATGGTAAAGTCGGAATGAAGAAGATGTTACTGGGTTGATTAAATAATAATGTATTATTCATTTGAAATTGGGCGTAGGTGCTTGGAGGAAGGGGCTCACATGTTCATGTTGAAGCCACTTAAACTGTCGGATATCAAGAAACTAAGGTGTCAAGTGATGCATTGTGGCAAGTAAGATAAGTAGGGCTTGGCTATCAGAATTAGAAGAATGGGGACATAATAGATGAAGAAGATGAAGATAGCTCACACTTTTCTCTTCTGCTACCATTGTCTTATTTCAATGATCAACACATGTTAATCTGTCTTTCGACATTACTGTAATCATCTGCACTTTAGTTTTCTAATACAGTTTATGTTTAAAACATTGAAACCGATGAATGGTTAACAAACCTGCATTTGTGGAGTCGCCACCAATTTTTGTGGATAATTTCATCCGTTTGAATACCTCATGTCATGTCAAGACACAAAGTAATGACATAGACACTAAGAAATCCTTCGCCCTTAGCATTCTATGCTAGAATGACTCTCGCGATACCAATAAACACCGATGTTCACAGATATCTGAGTAAGGGTACATATCACGAAGCTCATACTAGAGCACCTAATCTCACTCACCTCGATATCGACCTCTACTAATGATCAGGGAATTCATTTATACTCGAGATGTTTAGTTATATGCTTGAATGTAGTAAACATCGTTTTTATCCTAGCATGTGAATTAAAACTACGTCGGTTGGCACGTTCTTTAGCATACAATGTCAAAGTTGGATGATTTAATTAAATGCATATCAAAGGTAAATAAATGAACAAAAGGTAAACTACAGGAGTGAATTATATAGTCTAAGTCACAAAAGCAACTAAAAAGGTTTGAGATATTCTACATGGTACCCTTCAATTTTTCGACTACCCTCCGAGTCTAAGAACTAGGAAGTGCAGCGTGTCGTTTATGTGGAGGTGCCCCAACAAAGTTCAAACTCCGATTCGTGTCATAAAGTGTGAATTTTCTAATTCATACCGAAAAAAGGAAATAAAGAATTTTTAAGTTTATAAAAGCAGCTCGGTTTTTTTCTCACCCCTACTCATAACCATTTTTCCATAAGAAGAAGATCACTAAAACAGTATCTTTATTTTGGAATTTTCTCATTTGTATCCCTTAAGAATCTCATTTTCCACTAATAGTCTTCATTGTTTGAAAAAAATCTTTTAGGGTGTGTTTGGATACAATTTTAAGAGGGAAAGGGAGGGGAGGGAAATAGAGGTGAAGGGAGGGGAGGGAAAGGGAGGTGAGGGGAGAGGAAATGTGGTTGTTTGGATAATGAAATTGTTGAGAGGGAAAGGGAAGGGAGGTAAGAGGGACATGATACATTAGATGGAGGATGCTATGAAATATGAATAAGTAAAAATATGTTTGTTAAAAATATCAACATAATTGTTCTTAATTGAGAGTGTATTACATATTTTGATAAAAGCAAAATTATCTTTTCATAATTTAAATGAGAGTAATGGTTTTCCTTCCAAATCTTACCTCCTAAGGAAAAAAATTAATTTGTTCTAAAGGAAAGAAAATGCATCCTTCCATTTCTTTCCCCCCTTATTTCTCCCCCTCTAAATATTGTATCCAAACAAGGAAAGTTAATCCCTCCTTTTCCCTCCCCTCTCTTTCCCCCCAAATCCCCCTATCCAAACAAAGCCTTAGAGCAATTAAATCTTTTGACTACGAGTACAAAAAACCGTAAAAGAAAATTTCCAAACCGATAACCTCGTTAAAGACGGTGCATTTCAAATCATTGCTTTCAAAACTTGTAACCGAGATCCCTGATCAGTCAATGTATACATAAAAACATTTGAGTGACCATAACTTCTAAAACAATCACAGTGTTTTCAAACGGAAGATTTCATAAAAATAGTCAATTTGAAAAAAATAAAAACAATTACAATATTCTGAAACCCTAGTCAAGAATTGTAGCTAGTCAAATTTTCCTTTTTCCAAAAAGAACGCTTACAAATGAGAAAATAAATTGTCACCTTATCATTGCACAGGTTCGTAAAGGGAATCCGAGAACCAGAAACAGACTACTTAGTGATAGACGAGATACCTAAAGCGAACAAGTATTGTAGCTAGATAGCGCCCTTATGTTCATTTGACTTAGAAAACAATGAAAAGTTGGAAGACTAATATAGACGAATTGAGGGAGTAGAAGGCCGTCAACCTCAACCATCGAAAAACCCATGAAATCATCTGGGGGTTTTTCCGCAGTCTGCTTTACATTACATGTAATAGTTCAAGGGCAAAAAACGAAGCTCCAGTACTACACAACTTTTAGTGTCGTAGGAAAACGTTTTCTACCTACATTGGCAATAAACCAAGCTGTGGTTCACTTTTGCTAAACATTGAACTAGTACTACATTTTACAACTAATTCAGAGGGCGACAACGTTGCCAATATGTGTCCCTTCTGAAATTTAGCGATAAACCAAGACAAAAATAGGGCCCTGAATAACAAGATATACAACTATACAAGTCATGTTCTAGATTGGCCTAATCTTCTTTCTGCAGCTATTGCAGCGGCCACTGAAGGCAGCAAATGTGTTAAACTTTCAGCTTGGGCATTGGTGTTTCTCGTATTTCTGAGTTGTCTGTCATCGTTTGTTAAACTTGCCGTTTGTTTTTCCCAATCACCGGGACTTGTAGGGGGAACGGCAGCAAAAAGGGACTCGACATCTTTAACAGTTAAAACAGGTTGATCTTGATTCTTTTTATTGCCACTGATGAATGAGCTGGAATTTCTGCTCTTGTTTAGTTTGTAAAGGCTTTCTTCTACTGTGTCCTTCACCTGTCCGGCGGAGAAAACGAGAGATGAAAAATGGAAATGCAGCATACAAAGGAAAACAAAATTTTGGACTATACTTTTTATGTCCATGAATTAAAATTCACTTTTATCTTTCTTATTTCATGTGTTATTTCTGTTAATTATGATTTATGTCGTCCCAAATTTGCATTTTCATCCACATCTTAGTGTACTCCTTCCTAAATCTTGTGCAAACGGAACTCGTAAGTAAGTTAACTCGTGGACGGAGAAAGTAATAGAATATGGGCAATTTTCATTAGGAGTCAACAAGAAATAGGACACACCATAAAGCGATGAATGAGGGTTTCCTTAGTCTGACCAATGCGGTGGACCCGACTAATAGCTTGTGCTTCAACAGCTGGATTGAGTAGAGGCTCAACCAGAACAACATGCTGCGCTTCCAGGAGGTTTAGCCCATTGGCTCCATGCTGAACTAACAAAAGTAACACTTGCACAAACTTGTCCTCTCCTTTGAAAATGCTGAGTGCAGTTTGTGATCTTCTCCTGCATACAAACATCCCTCACTTGTTGATTGACAACTTGATATGGACATCAGAAGACGGGTTTCAGGAGGTTGGGATGCATGCAAACTCTAAACTTTCCCATAACAGCTGAACTAAAGGATGGAAATTGATCATTCTTAAAGGCTCCAACATATTTAGATTGTCCCCTTTTTTACTTTGCTGGAACTATGACCATTAGTCTCTTCAACTATAATGTAAGGATATAATGTCGAATTGTTCCACGTTTCATCTATCAAAGTAACTATTTGTATATAATCTTTCTTAACGAGTTGTAAATATTGTATATTGTACTAAAATAAGAGTCAAAACTGATTATAAAAGCTAAAGGAGACTATACAATGGGACAAATGGTATACCTAAGACACCCAACCTTTCGAAGTTATCTCATTCAACAGATTAATTAAACTATAACAAAAAGAAGTCAACAACCCCAGTGGTTTTAAAGGCTTCCAAGGCCCATGGCTGGTTAAGGGAGGTCGGAAAGATAATCACAGCTCTGCCATTGTGTTTTTTCAACCAATGAGAGAGTGTTCACAAAAATTGTGTAATAATATGCTAAATAGACCAAAAAAATTTGAATCGGACATTATACCTTCCGCCTTTCATCCGAACATAGCTAATTTCATTTGCAACAAAGGCATGCTCCAGCACATCAAGAACATCATTCCAACTTGAGAAAACAAGAACTTTAGCCTTCTGATCCGTTGATTTTATCCAAAGGATCCTCCTTGTGATGGCCTCGATCTACACAAAAAATTACCACTAACAGCTTTAACAGATAGTGGTCGCTACTGACTCTAGGCAGAACATGAAAAAGAGTTGTGGCACTATAATAAAAAATAATCCACATGGATCATTACCTTTGTCCCGTAAGATCCTCGAACGGATACAGAAGCCTCGAGGTTTTTTTCTCCAACAATTGGAGATATATTTGGACTATCATCAGCAAAAGCGATACTTTCGTAATCGGAACGTTGTCGGCACGTTGGGCATATCACCCAGTTATCTTGTTGGTTTTTACTGTGACCCACATTCCTCTCACTGACTGCAAACAAACCTGCACCAATAAAGTTAAATAAATGTCCCACAACCGGAAGTCAAAGAGATGGTCGGTTTCTCAAAGCAATTTCTCAAATCTGAATAGAGTTGCATAAGATTGGGGAGCGAAAAATAAATTTGTATTCTTCGAGCCTAGGCGCAGCACCGCATTGATCACTCTCTAAATAGTGGCGGATCTTTATCGTGTTTTTAGAGGGGCCGTTGTTGCAAATCAATAAAACTTGGTATGGAGTATAATTTATGGTACATTATGAATGTAAAGTCATCTGGCTAAGATAATATGATATATAGTATTACAAGGAATTAACAACAAAATAGATACCACTAGCTTTGTTGAAATTATTGGATGAATTGTCGTCTCCTAGTATTTGTTTACCTAATATCAAACTGAAACGAGATAGGATAATAGTTCGTCTCCTGCAAGATGGTCTTACATAATATAATGTGAAGACGGTCTTACATGAATATAATGCGAGACCGGCCAAGTAAAATATTCACTCCATTACCCATAAACCCACTAGGAACTTATCGCAAAGTCAATTAATATTTTACAATTATACAATTATATTTTTAGTACATGTCCAATAAGACAACACCTCTAGATTTCTGATACTCGATAACAGCTAAAGATCAATGTAAAAACACCAAGGTCGCATAATCCATGTGCCACAAGGCCCACAAAAGCAGCTGATATTGTTTTCCGCACATTACCAAAACTGCAGTTATTTAGTGGAATAAAGTAGGGCTTTACGACCAGTGCTTTTAAACAATGTGATTGGGCCGCGATCAGCAGGGGCCTTTCCCCCTGCTCACATGAGTGAAGATCTGTCATTGTCTGTAAATGTTTTTAAGGCTACTAGACCACATTATGAGGCATATCAATTATAATGCCAACCACCGATTGGGAGAACAAGGCTTAACTGACATTAAATAGCAGTAAGCAGTATATAGATTTGTTTAATGCATAATGTCAGATTTAGAAAGAAAAAAAAAAAAGATATTGTCATCAAAGTATTGACATTTTGAAGCTCTATCACCATGTAGTAGTGTAATACTACAATCATTAGATTAGGGAACTCACATTTGCAGCAAGTTACATGGCCACACTGAAAGACCATCCTTTGATTTTGGAGAGTTTCCTGACATATAGGGCAAATGTCCACTGCCGTTTTGACACTAATTTCATTCTTCTCGAGAGAGTCCAATGGAACGGCTGCCTCACACGATGAGTTTGTTTTTGATATTACAAGACCCTGTAAAGAAAAAGAGGTTCAAAATTAGAATTAAAAAAAGAGAAAATTGTTGATTACAGCCTTATAAAAATCACTTTTTGAAAATTACAGCCTTATAATTTTTTTTTTTGAAAATTATAGCCATGATATTACTTTTGATCGTAAATTACAACAAAAACATTAACTCCGGCTGAAAACTAATGCCAAATTGAATCTTTGCGACTTAAATTCATTTTTTGTGACTAAAATACCCTTATCTTCAACCTTGGAACTCCTTATGTTTATCCCAAAAATCAGATTTAACAATTACCTTCTCTTTAATTCTCCATTCTTCAACAAGAGATCACCTAATCTAATTAGTGTTATTCACCATTTTTTCTTAGAATTCTTAGAATTCTAATTATATTGTTTCCATTTTCTCTTAAAACTAATTAGTGTTATTCACTATCTTTCATTTTCCCCAAATTGTAATTAGGGTTCATCATCAATTTTACCCAAATTGAAAGTAATTAGGTTTTATCATCAATTTCCCCAAATCGAAAGTAATTAGGGTTCATCATAAATTTTCCCCAAATTAAAAGTAATTAGGGTTTATCATCATTTTTCCCCAAAAACTTTTTAGACATTAACCCTAAAATTCGATACAATTAATTGAAAAACAACCAATTGCTGCGCATTGTTGCGGAGTGCAACTCTTCATCGCTAAAAGGCCCATGAAAATGCAACAAAACAGTAATAAAAGAGTGAAATAGAAAAATGGTGAAAAGCAAGGAGGATTTGTTGCAAAACTTGCAGCGAAAAATGACTTAGACATTAATGCCTTGCTCCTTGTCGTGACGATTTGATTACAAGTTAGTATTAGTGAAGCGAAAAGAGCAGGTGAAGAACGAAGGATGGAAAATGGTAAGAGAGTCTAAGAATATTGTGTTGTGAGAAGTAAATGATAGGTAAAGTGAAAAAAATCTGGGTAGCTAAGCAAACAAATAGTCGAAATAGGTAAGGGTATATCGGTCACTTTTTGTCAAAATTTACCTGAAAACGTGACATGGTGCAATTTTAAAAGAAAAGTGATTTATGGCGGTAATCTTCAAGAAAAAAATTATAAGGCTGTAATTTTCAAAAAGTGTTTTTCATAAGGTTGTAATCAACAATTTTCTCTTAGAAAAAAGGGCAGCCCGGTGCACGATGGCATCCCCGCTAGGCGAGGGTCCGGGAAAGGGCCCCACCACAAGGGTGTAATGGGGGTAAGCCTTCCCTTGCCATTTTTTTGGCAAGAGGCCGCTCCCAGGGCTTGAACTCGTGACCTCACGGTCAAATTTAGAATATGCTACAAAAATATATTGTCAAAGAACATCTGAGGTTTGATTTGTAAGATAAAGAAATCATGCGAAAGATTTGCATGGAGAACATTAATACAAAGTGCTTCAGAAAAAAATGAAAAAATAAAAATGTTGCATGAGTAAATTATAAAATAGAATATACGGGGTAGATTGGTCGAAGACAATTAACTGTAATACACCAAAGATTACAAATAAGAGATTGGTCATGACAGAAAGACATTAGCATCCACATCTCAAACTAGTAAACAAAAAAGAAACGCATATAAGTTCATAAACACAGACAATACCATTTGGCATGATCGACTGATCGACTGAACCATCATGCTGATTTAAAAATTCAGACACTCTGTATTTTGTAAGCTAAAAAAATATTATAAATAACAAAAGCGTACCTGCAAATATCGAAGTTTTCCTCGTATTCGTGATAACGTTGCCAAAGATATAAATTTTTCACTAGAATTTTCAATGCTAGCAACATCAAGCTCTTCAAGGCTTAGAGCATCAATGCTTTTATCCTCATCATTCTCCTTTAAACGTAGCCTTGAAGTTGCCATCTTAAGTTCATCATGTGCAAGAAGAAGCTGAGCTTGAACAGTAGCCAGTGATCGTGCATAAGCATATTCCTTCCTCATTCCCTAAACCATTGAGATTAAATAATAACCCATAAGAACAATCACAAAATAGAGCTCCAGCGAGACACAAAAAATGTGTAACGTCTTTGTTTTAAAAAAATTACGAGAATTCAGAAAAAGAATTTATATGAAGTAGTTATTATAAACATGCTAATGACAACTGGGGATGTTACCTATATTAAAAAAGAAATTAAAGTGAAGATACATAATAGCACTAGTATGATGAAAACCACAAAACCAATTGCACATGATTCTACAGCCAAATAAAATTAAAAATAAAAATTAAAAAATCAAGAGAGCAAAATTAAAGTGAAGATACATAACTGGGTAATTGACACAAACTCTAATTGACTTGAATTGCCTTCAAAGATTGAACTAAAATCAATTATTAAGAAAGGCAAAATGGTTGTGAGTAGATGCCAGCAATTAAGTAGTCATACCTCAAGAAGAACTAGGTGTCTGTTTGCTTCGGCTACACCTTGTCTTCCTAATTGCGCTTTAAAATAGCTCCTTATAACACCTAGGATTATTTCCAGCTCAGAGGGGGATCTTGAAACCTATGGAATATATAAAGAAATAATTCATGAGCAAGATGTACTGTGATGAAGACATGTATGAACAAATCAAATTACACAAATCTTATCAATAATATTTTATCTGCTAGTAAATAAAAATGGCATAGAAAGGATGAAAGAAGAACCAAGGAGGAAAATCATAGAACCAGAAACCATTCAGACCACAGTCCTCACGATTGGCCTTCAATTTAAAATTCTCATGTTGCCTACACAAATACTTCCTCTTCAAATCCAAAACCCATTAAATTCAAATTTCGCTCACGAGAAAGTGGGACCCAGGTGTTTGAAATTGAAGGGAAGGAGTATTGACTACTAGAGAGAACTTGGCTGATCTTAGGGACTGTATGGTAAAGGGAAGAGAAAGGGGTCGAATCAAGAAAGACAATGGAAGGAAAGCAAAAGAAAGCTTTCCAATTACCCACAACATTGGATCATTAATTCAGACCCTTAATTCCCTCGGGATCTGGGCCTCTAGGACGGACGTGAAGAGCCTTTAGGGTTACAATAGAGGATTTTTAGGAGGACATAGAACATCCAGAAACGGTAGAATCCAACACCCCCTCAAAAACTTAACTTACTCAAGTGAAAAGGCCCATTCTTAATAAGGGCAGATTCTCAGGAATTAGACTGCTCCAGAGAATGTCTATTATATTGACCTCACATCCCTAAATATCCCACGACCTTCAAAAATTAGACAAGCAGAGCATCACCATATACACGTAACCAAAAATTACATGAAGCATACATGGCAAGGCAGGTATACAATATTAGCCAATGCCTCCAACTCTCCAAGGCCCTTGCCTATAGTTGGGTAAGGAGCGGGAGGATATACACCTCTTTAACCCCGTCCATAGACACTAGAAAACAAGGACGCTATATCGGATCACTCGGAATATCATGCACAGATATGCATCAAACGATTGCTACACTATATAAGAAAGCACACAATTTAGCGAGTCATTTTACTTTATTCCAGAGATTTCAAAGCTAAAAAATAGTGAGACTCTGCCTAAAGTGGCAAGGAATTCAGCATAACAGTTCCCTTTTATGAGCCAAATAATGTCGATGCAAAGTGGGCATTATTTGTAAATGTCTTTTGGTGTGTATTTTGGGGAGAGGGAAAGGGCTCACCACTAGCATTTTCCCAACATCCCTTTTGCCAGACACTGTCGAATTCTGTTGTAGATTTGACATGAAAGTATTCCTTTCTATGTTTCTTTTTTGTAGCTCTAATGCCTCCTCAGCGGACTCTATAACTCTTCCATCGTTGCGTTGTTTGAGAAAGAGCCTAGCCTCATAAGCCTATGACATCAGAGGTATAACAAATTAGGAAATTCACCACGAGCAGAAATGCATTCTTAAAAACATTAGAGAAGTGTAAGACAGACCTGGAATGATTTATTCAGTTCACAATGAACACATAAAGGACCATCCCTGTTGAGAAAGCAACCCGAACAGTCTCGTACGCGTGCAATATCTTCATCTCTTGGGTTCTCCATTCGCTGATCAATTTCCAGCAGATTATCTAATACCTTTTTACGAGAAGCTTCTAATAAAGCCACGCCCGTTTGAATAAAGTATTTAAGTGAACTAATAGACTGGAATCTGAAAGGAGATCAAAGAGATTGATTAAAAGATACGAAGAATAAGATAACTTTCCCTGATAAATGGAACATTCAAGTCACCAATAATAACAGTACGCTAATAATTGGCTATCATTTCAACCAGAATAAACCAGGAAGAAAAACTTTTGAATTATTTGCGTGAATAAGAAAGCATTGGAAAGGAAAGAAAAGTAGTATCTCATCAGAACACCCTCACGTAATAAAAAGTATGCTACTCATGCTCCTTCAACATTTGTACACCCTCATACTATGTTACTCTGGCTTGGGAAGTCGGACTTGAGTATGTAAATATCCAAGGGTCTGATGCCAACATGACTAACAATTTTGAGACAAGAGGAGGGGGGGAGGGGGGGGGGGTATCCTAAAATGAGGGTATGGGTGTGGAGACACGTCTTCAAAGCAAAAATACACTTAGAAATTGGAAATATTCCAATTTGTTGAGTGTACTGAAAAGAAGCTGGACAAATAAGACTTAAAAATCATTAATATAATAATAAAATGCCAAATAAACTTCCCTTCCTCTAATTTCGAGGTGCAAGCCTCGGTAATGCAGCTCTCCTACGATAAGTGTCGGACTAATAAGTGTCAGATAGAGAATCCATACCCATATCGATGTTGTGTCGTATCTGACACGGGTACGATCTGAAAATGAGGAGGCAGAGTAACATAGCTTACAAATCATGGGATATATAATAATCTTGAAACAGCTATATGCTAACAAGGATCTCATAAAAGACAGTATTCATATTAGACTCCCATCCCAAATTTAATGTCCTTGGTTGGCTTTGATGGTCAACCAGTGTCAACCGTGACCATTAAGTTCTCCAATTAAAGTTGATATACAACAAGTATAGATCCCATGCTACAGCATGGTAAATGAAAAAGGGTTGTGTTATAGAAAGTTGTAATGAAAATGTTGTCACTAGCTTATTTTTACATTTAAAATGTCATGAAATATACTCCTATATATTTTTTTTTTTATCATAAAGCTAATAATTTCACTAGGTAAATTTTCTCAACTTATTTTAATGAAATTTTATTTTCATGAATCTAATAATATCTGTTATATTTTATGTTCATTTGTTTCTTTATTTTAAGTAGATATGAAGTTTGGAGGGGAAATTGTTTCTTATATTCAAGTAAATGGTGATTGGAAGGAAACTTTTTGAGAATTTTTATATATAGTAAAGAATAACTATAATTATTGCAATTGTATTTGTGTACAAATTATAATATAAGCATAAAACACAAGTATTTATTTTCGCACATTTTACTTATTGCAGTACACTTTTGACTATTTTATCCCTCTTAGTTTTTCAAATCCCTACCACGCAATCGTACTACATTGATAAAAAAAAACAAAAAAAATCCCCAGAAAAACACGCTGCACATCAAAATTATAGTAAGGGTACTCTTATGATAGTCAAGTAATTTGATTAATTTGAATCGAAAATCTTATAAGTAAATTATTTACTTGAGATTTATTTATAAAAATCTATTGCGAACAACTCCGTACATGATAAATGTGTTGGTCGCCTTGTTAAATGTTTTTAAAGTGTATCAGTGCATAACTACATAATGACGAACAAATGAAGCGCTATTAATATAATAATTCTATATCATCACTCATCAGTGAATATCAAAAGAAAGTTCTAGAAAGTTCTAAGCCGTATCATCAGTGAATACCATTGCTCTAATCAAACAAAAAAAATCTTATGAAAACACAAGACAAAAACATTACTTTGATAAATAATTTGCAATTATCTAATTAATACATGTTTAAAATTCAAATTATCATCTATAATTTAAAAAAAAAAAGGATGATTAATTTGAGAGGTTATAGTCTTATAGAGTTAGGAATTTAAAGAAGGATAATTTGTGAAAAACTACCTTACATTTATGCCCATTTGTGAACAACTACCTTACTTTTTTTTTTGGTTAAAAACTACCTTTCATTTTAAATTTTTGTTAACAACTACCTAAAAAAAGTTTTGAGGCCAATTTCTATTTATTATTGGTTTCACACGTGTGAGTTCTCTAAATTTTCATTCTTATTTTGTCGTTAAACTTGATATCCAAGCTTATCCTTCTTATCTAAAGTTCTAAACGAAAGGGAATTCTTGCAATTAGCTTCAATTTCTTTCTGCTAAGTCCTTTCACTAGCAAGTAGCACTTGGACATCCTACTTCTGCCCCCTAGGTAGTTTTTGACAAGAGAGCGAGTTACTATGGCTGCTGCAAATGAAGTATGAAGTATTGCGGCATCATACGGCAATGAGTAGAAGAATATGTATCAGAAATGCATAAACCAATCAATACTATAGTGCATTTTATCAAATAAATGCATGACTAACACCTATTCACTAATAGCATAGAGTTCATACCATTTAGCCCATGTTCATCATCCGGAACAATTATTCCACATGCTTAAAGAAAGAAATTGAAGCTAATGGCAAGAATTCTCTTTCGTTTAGAGCTTTAGATAAGAAGGATAAACTTGGATATCAAGTTTAACGACAAAATAAGAATGAAATTTAGAGAACTCACACGTGTGAAACCAATAATAAAAAGAAATTGGCCTCAAAACTTTTTTTAGGTAGTTTTTAACAAAAAATTAAAATGAAAGGTAGTTTTTAACCAAAAAAAAAAGTAAGGTAGTTGTTCACAAATGGGCATAAATGTAAGGTAGTTTCTCACAAATTATCCTTTAAAGAATTAGGTTTACAGGGGTATATTAATGGAAAGACATGTGCAAAAAGTACTGAATTGAGGTACTACGAAAATAAATTACATAACACAGTTATGGTATAGAATTAATTAGGGGAATTTTTATATATGGTAAAGAATATGTCTTAGGCGCAAAACTTAGGCGGGAAAAGTCTAGCTTTGTTAATCTTTTTGTGTATAGGGGATGTAAAAGTTGTCATGTTTGATTCCAAAACAACTATTGTTCAAGTTATAACTCTGAACAATTATAATTGTGCCAAAGATTTTATACTCTTTGCCTCTTTGGTTTTAGATTATGATGAAATAAAGCAAATGGCTCACCAAGTGGCTGCTCTTTTTTCTGTCGTGTAGCAGTCCTTCAATGCATTTCTCGACGTATTTTTCATCTAGGGTCATTCGAAAATAATCTTTGTGTTGCTAACGGAAGTGTAAGACTGCGTACATTTGACCCCACCTCACCCCGCAATTTGCAGAAGCCATTGAGGCCTTGAGGTAATGTTGTTGTAATTGTGAACAACTTCTAACTAGTGTCTATCATGGGACATTAGCACCAGTCAAAGTCAAGATCATCTGACTTTAAAGGTTAGATAAGGGCAATATAATTGGATTTGGAGCAGTAACAAGGATCATGGGTCACGATAATCCATTGAAGCTCAGATGTCAAGGATAATACAAATCCTAAAAGTGTACAAGGCTTGAGACTAGAAGTTACACGCAGGAATTAGCATTAACATTTTAATGCAGGCATGCAGCAACATTTAGACAACACAAAATAACAGCCTATTACTGACCGTGAAGCAATTCGCGATGCTTTAGAGATGGTCTTGTTTGGCAAAACTGCATCTTCAATCTTCTGGGACAACTCCCTAGAAGCTTCTCTGTTGTGTTCAATGTGTAGAAGAGCTTCCAGCCACCATACTCCATTCTTGAAATTCTCATCACTCAACGACTCACATACCTTTGGCAACCAAGAGTTAAAAAACCCAACAATAATCAGAAGAGAAAACTTTTACTTACCACGGACACACTTACACTATATATTCACACGCAATCTCTAAAGCATAAGCAGAGGAAGTTGAACACAGAAGCTATTTATGGATGAGCCATAATGAATATAGCGTCATTAATCGCATCTCTACTGACTGCTACTTCACAAAACCAAGAGTATGGAGACAGTTTAGAAGGTCACTTTGATTTTACTAAATCTTATTCCAAAATCAAACTATACTGAGTTTTTGACACCCCATGGGAAATGGTATATTAAGGGTACAAATTTCCGAAAAAATTTAGTTAGAAAATGTCATAGCATGATTCTTGTGGATTAGGGATGTAGAACAGAGGATAAGCAGCAAGTAGTCAATGGAAAATGCATAATAGGGTTTCTTATTACAAATTGAAAGCTGAATAGGCACCTGAGTATATGACTTCTGGAACTCCTCTTGAGCAAGGGACAACCTTGCATAGAATGCAGACAAGTACTTGTGCTTCATACTGCCACAAATTCTAATCAAACTTTCAACATGTGTAGTTTGAGGCTCTATATCGCAAACTTTCTGCTCTTTGAGCTCGTTCTTCATGAGGGCGCCAGATTCACTGGTATCAGTCATTTGGAAAAGTGTCTGCTCAAAAATTTCAGTTAATTGTCCTTTCAATAGTGATTTCATGGGCAAAGAATTTGAAGCTGATTTAAGAATCTCAGTAAGATTATGATGTATATGAATATTTAACAAAGGGTCTAAACGGAAATCTTCAGAATGTTCTTCCGCTAACGCTAATCCTTCTTTGTATAAAGATGCTGCATTAGTTGGTTCGCCTCGAAGTATAGCTATTCCTGCAAGCCCATTCAATGAGGAAACAACTTTCCTTAACGCTTCCTCTCCCTCCAATTTCGTCTTACTTATAAGAACCTATTAGATGAAAGAATCTCAGTCAAAAATTCACAGATAACAAGTCAATTTTCTAAAGTATAACTAGTTTGGTTGTAGAAAGTGCACCGATAACACTTCTTCCATGGTCAAGGGAGAGTGTTGGAGAGAGCGAAGCCCAGATCCTCCTACTTGAGGATGACAACAAGCTTGACGAAGTTTCAGAAGTGAGTTCAGAAGCTTCTCTGCCTCCAAATGGGTGATAAAAGGATCAGGCATGGAATCAGATAATTTGGAACCTGAAAGCATGATGAGACCTCAGCATCAGTCAGTTTACTACCTCTCTAGTCTCTCCTCATAAACAGATGTATGACCGCTTATGTTATGCATCAGGTCTAAGTTTTCAAAAGGCACAATGCGCCCTGAGGCAATGCTCTATTCTGGATTTTGAGGAGGTTTAACCTGTATACAGATAATGCTAGTATAATGGGGCAAAAGGACGGGATTAATAAAAGAACTCGAAGAAAAAACATGGTAATTGCATAATGCATAGTAGTGTCTACTGCTAGGTATGCCTTCTGCAGAAAGCGTCTAAGAAAACCCCAATGCATTTTGGCTATTGGCTAGTGGCTACTACCTTAGTGGCTTTGAGCTTAGGAACTTTTTCAAACTAAGATAGAGGTTTAGAAAATTCCATGACCTGGGTCTTTAGTGTTCAGAATATTATTTTTGAATCTTCTAACAACTTCACGAGCAACATCCACACAAGATTCATGTTGCCTCTGGTAGAAGTGCTCCTCAACTTGAGAGAAAAAAAGCCAAGAGACATGTTCCTCCTGTGCAGGAAGCTGAAGCTCATCAGCAACGTGTGATTTTGAGGAACGCCACATCAGTTGTCTGAATAACTGATGCGTGAATGCAACAGATGCTATATCCCTGCGCTGCAGCAGGTACATGGGGTCAGATAGGCAAACGAAATATTAAACATCGTCAGGGAATGCACGTAAAAATGATAAAGGCTACTTCCCATACAAACAAAATGGCATTGGGCTAATAACAGCAAGAACAAAGTCAAAAGATACAAAGGAGACGGTAAATACACCAATAGCAATTTTTCAAAGTAATATCCAGGGGACATATAAATCCATATTAATATGAAACACCACTATATTCACTACAGCTCATCCGGAAATAGCCTCTCTACAACATTGCGAACTAGGATAAGGCAACATACACCTCCCTCCACTCCCTCCCACCCTTCTTTAGGCATGATCCTTTGTGTTATTAAGCAAATGTTTTTTTTAGTTCAATAGCATATAAGAGTTACTTTTTGGATGTTTTAAATAATTTACACATGCGGGTAAGCCCACATGCACTCACTCTCGCCCTTTCCCCTCCCTACTCCCATAGAGAAATTATCCAAGGATGTTGTAGAAATTCTCGAGCAAACAACCCCAATTTATATCAATTGATTGTAAAGTAATCACATGATCAATATTTAAGCAACATACTTCAACCAACTAACTTCATAAAATATGCATTGAAAACAGTACCTCATATGGCTCTCTTATAACTTCTGTCCACCGCCTAAACACGTCAAATGGACTTGATTTAAGGAATCTGAGAAGATAGAATAAATCATCCAACTTTCTTTGTACAGGAGTCCCAGTTATACACCAACGATGCCTTGTGTGCAGACGTAATGCCATCTCTGTTGCAGGAGCAACATTACTCTCCACCATTTGAGCCTCGTCTAAGCAAACTCTCCACCAAGATATTCTAGTCAGAAGGGTAGGAACCACAGGGTACCTGTAAAGATGTGAAGAGTGCGCAATTAGAAAACGGTACAGAGAATTCTGTATATGCTTAAAATAAAGTCGTTACCAGCCTCTAAACTTTGGCCCACATTATCCATCCGTGACATCTACACATCCGAAATACAAGTAATGAATTGATTCAAACAAAAAACATATCCCCCTTAAGAGGATAACAAAATACTTCCTTTACTTGAAGACATATTCAACGAGAACACCCAACAGCCCCAACCCCCAGAAAGAATGTCTTCAGCCTCGGATAACAACAAAATAAATCAAACGAATCACCCAATTACTGCCGAATTCTTATCTTTCAATACATGGGAGTTTAAGCTACCTTTCCAACCTAGGTTCTCCAAGAATGAACCCTTTACCATTATTATACTTGGGAAAGCAATTCTTATTTCTTACACACTGTCATATGTAAAATTGTATTACGGTAATTTGCTGCAAGGCCACTTTAAATAGATCAAACAGAACCCTTTATATATATATTATTAGTCACTTTTTTAGGTAGTGATCCTTATTTTACGAGACCATTTTAACGTTGACACCCATCCTTCCTACTTAGTGATGCCTTTCTTTTCATTAATGGCGATTTGACCATGGTAAGTGACCCGTTTAGATTCAATTGTGAGGTCTGTCAGCTTGTCACAAATTATGGTAAAATCGTTCTAAAGACAAGGCTAGCAATCATATACCCGATCAATTACCCCTAGTCGAGTGGGAGCCTCGTTTGAGGAATAGAAGTAATGCTAACGGTAACTGTATGACCTCCAAATGTTGGTAGAAATCGTAGGATATGTCCTACGTTGCTTTAAATTCAAACTTTCCACTGTCAAACTTCGTTTTAAAAGGCACGAGATACACCGAGCAGATGAGGGCCTGATGTGATGAGTAGCAAGGTCCTAGGCAAAGGGGTGCGCCTCGCAGACATGAGGCAAAGTGTTTTTGCAGACAAATTTGTATTTCCAACCCTTTTCATATTCTTAAAGAGCTCTAACATGTCAAGGAGTAAAACCTATAGATAATATGGTAAAGGAAGGGCATGAAAAGAAAAACAAAAAAAGAAAAACAAAACAATAATGAATTAGTAAACTGTTCACAGAGGCTTAACCCCCCTTATTTAAAGGGTTCACAGAAGCGTTTAGACTAGTGCCTAACTGAGCGTCTGAGCCTAGAACTTAAGCGCTCCCTTGCATGCTTTTTAAAACTAAGTTTTCAAAAGCGCTGTTAAATGACATTTTCACACAGGACGAGGAAAGGAAATAGACACGGAAATTATTAAGCAAAAGATTATCTAGAAAACTGCAAAAAAAATTATAGGAAGTCCATTATAAAAGCAGGGAATGAAGAAATAGTACCGAGAGGGGAAACAAACTATCGCTTCTATATATTTTTCTTCAAAATTAATGGATAACCATCATCAGTCCAGAGTAAAAAAGTTAAACATATCATGGTAAGGAAAAATTAAAGCAAGTAGTTCAAGCTGCAATAATATGGATACTAATAGAGAAGAATTTGAGAAATATGAGCAAAACCTTTTTTCATATCTCATTAAGCGACGGTCGCCATCATGCCTCTCTGAGTCATGAGAAAGATCATCTTTTAGTACGTCGTATGTTGTCAGCACAATATCAGCAGATGCAAGTTCATTGATATCCATGGCAGGGGAATTCCCTAGAGAAATGTCCCTCACACCCTCATAGACACAAGTTTTTAAGGAGCCTGGCTTTGTGTGACTAAGTGCAAAATAATCAAAATTGGTTAAAACAATAAATTAAAGGTAGCAAATATACGTTAAGTCAACTAAAATCATTATCAGATACATTTTTTGTAGAAAAACTAGACGCGAAAACAGTAATGAAAGACGGAAAAGATATGTAGATAGCCACCGGCGAACCCACGGTCATCTATGGTGTGGCATATGCTACACCAAATCCTAGAAATTTTGAGAGAAAAATCGACATTGCTACACCATTAATTGCACTAGTAATCATCCAATACTTTATCTCTTCACTTTCAAGCTTTGGTTTTTGCGGCTAACTTTCACAAAATTCAACAAACTCTTTGAATTGTGCATTGTAATTTGTTTCATATCATAATAATATTTAATTAGGTTTGGGGTCCGGCTCCATCTGGATACCTTTGTTTTAGTCTAATTTTATTTTCTGGGAAATAAAATAATATTGGACTTATTTAACTCATATGTTTGCCGTTTATACTGAAATGTTAAAATTTAACGAAAAATTATGAGACGCATTCATTACTTTCACGACATCTCAAGTTAATATTATCACATTCACTAATTATTTGCCCGCTATTTTTACAATTATATTAATTCTTTGTAATTTTATCAAACTCATATATAAATACATAAAACGTTTTTCATAAATCGAATTATCACAATTAGTTTCACTACTTATTGCTATTATTGTTACTTTTACTATTAGTTTTACTACTTGCTCCTATTACTGTAACTTTTACTATTAGTTTTACTACTTGTTATTATCGTTACTTTTACTACTCATATGAGTAATTACTATTGTATTTGCTATATCCAATGTTACTACAATTATTTTATCAAATTTAATCATTAAATAAGTTGATTATCTATTTTTATGCAATATACAAAATTATGCTTGGTTTATTTTTCTTTACATAGTTTTCAAAATATAACCTACCTATATTAAGTTTGGCAATGTTAAACAATTAAAATCTTTATAAATCTAATAAACTATACAGTTAAATGAAATTGTATAAATTTATCTACTATGTTGAAGTCCCTTGATATTTGGATTATATATATAATATGATGTATTTCAGAATTTACAAGTAGATATTACTCAATAATTAATTTTAAACTATTTTTTTCATATTATGGAATAAGGAGTTGTGCTTTTATGATTCCCCTTTTTCCCTTTTTTTAATGTTTATTTTTTTATGCTCTTATGGAATAAAAAGTCTTAATTGTTCTCTTTTTGTTCGGAGTAAGTATTTTTTTTAAACAATTTTACAATCTCACATTTTATAATATCGCATTGTAAAACCATATAACAAAACACTTTAATGTCCTTTTACGGAAAGTGTTGATTGGTACAAGTTATTTAGTGAGGGCTTAAGTAAATAATCACTTGATTTTACAACAATGTTTATGTAGAACTTTTTTTTATATAAGAATTGTTTTATTAGAGAGTTGTCAATTATAAAAGATGATTGTAAGAGGATAATTCGTATTAGTAAACAAGCGAGAGTGTACAATTTTCTATAGTTATAATATTGCTACACCAAGAATTAGATCTTGTGTCCGCCCCTATAGATAGCTGAATGACTAGTAAGAAATCAAAGAAGAGAGCTCCCAAAATCTGGCACTACAAGTATCACGAGCACAAAGTGAGATGTGGATTCGGAAGTATTGCCAAAATAGAATACATAATGGAAATAATAGGTGTAATATGTCAGAACTTTATCATGTTGTAATACGATAGCTTTTGATTAACTCTTGAAAATCTTAAGCCCTTCCTGTACTTTCACTTTCTCTTCTCACTCCAATCCTATGTTACTTCAACTCCGCTGCAAGTGTTGGACACGGGGATTTTTTGAAAATGTCCTATGTTTTTGGTGTAAAATGATATGTTGAGATATCTGACATGTCAGAATGTTAGTATTCTGGGTCTTTGATACTCAACACGCAATCAAGCTGAAGTGTCAAAGTAAAGTAGCTCCACTCTCCCCACCTCTTTGCCTCCCTTAGCTCTCTTAATTGTTCACCAGCTCAATGTAAATACTAATGCAAATGTCAAAACGATTAAGGGTAGAACATAGCTAAGAATTTATACCGAAGTATTTCAGCATGCCACTGAGGCAGTATAGGTGCAGGACACACAATAAGAGTTGCTCCAGACTCAACTGCGGATCCAGTGGCTTGCATCAGCTCGGAACATAGTTTGCAGACATGTTCACCCTCCATCATAACTATGTGGTCAGCACTTTTTTTCTGTTTTTCCCGGTCAAGCTGCTGCCCGTTACGAGCTCCTTTAAGTTTTTTTCTAGGTGAATAACCAACACACTCTGCATGCTGCCATGCATCACAGACATCACATTGAACCCACAATCCTTTATATCTGTAGCTTTCCGTGAGGGCCCCACAAATACATTCAACACGTTCTCTTTTCACTCTTTTAAGGCTGATTTTCTCTAGTTGGCAACTATCTGACGTGCTTTCACAAGAACCGGAGTCCTCAGATGACGACTTGCGGTGAGCGAGAACACATGCAAGAAGCTCAACAGTCTTCCCCAAGCCCATCTCATCTGCAATATTTAGAAAGGATAGTAGTCAAAGCAGGTTAACCTAAAAGAAAATGATACTACAAACATGTTAGATCCACAATTAAATGGTACTGAGGGGGTTAGGCGATTAAGAATTGCACAGATGCAGCGCTTTTGAATGGAACTCGTGAATAATGACTGCTTGGGTAACACCTCTGTAGAGACCATTTGCCAACCTTAAACTCCTTCCATCCCCTTATATTGTCTTCATTTGACTTAAGTGGCCAAACAATGCCAACTTTGAGAAATATGTTATCACAATATACAATTGTTGCAACATTTTTAAACTGATAATACGAAAAATTTGCTCCGATAAATCACATGACAAACTTTACGTTGTAGTCTACGTATATATCGAGAACCAATGATACGAAAAAGTGGTCAAATATTGCCAACTTTGAGCCATATGTTATCACAATATACAATAGTTGCAACATTTTTTAACTGATAATACAAAAGAGTTGCTCTGATAATTCACATGACAAACTTTACGTTGTAGTCTACATATATATATCGAGAAACCAACGATAGGTTAAGAGACAGGTACACCGAACGCCCAAACCAAAAAAAGTTTTGCATTTGATGCAAAAAAGGGGTCTGTAATAACAATTTACCAATATCAAGCAAAGTAAATTCTAAACAATTTCCTAATATCCAACAAAAGTCAAATCAATAGATGCTGTATAAAATTAGAATACTATTTGGCCTTATCATCTACATTTCAAAGTACCCCTTTGCATTGAACACCACCGAGGTGATGGTATATATGTTCCTAAGAACAAGGCCAAAAGTTAAAGAAGAGATGCTCACCGGCAAGGATACCACCAGAGACATATGAAGAGGGGATGTCCTGATACAAGGAGACAGACCCACTGGCAAAAAGAAATAATAGTAGTTAAGATTTAAGAATGTGGAAGGTAAGAAAATCTCATTTTATCTATCGCTAATTTTTCACATTAGATTTGTGGATAATATACGTAGTTTTCAATGTACATGAAGTCCCCGTAATCCACAAATTGCGGAAACTCTCGAGAGATTGGGGTAGTGTTATTGGATTCCAAATTTCCTCAAGGTAGCATTTGGGAACATGCATTTGATTCCATAATATGAAATAAAATTTTGGAAACTGATATTGGAGATTCGATCTCAAATTTCCTGTTTGGGAAACACAAAGAATTCAGAATTTGGATTTCAATTTTATTATATTGATGAAAAAATGCAACATTCATACTTTGCACAGCAATTAGCATACCCAAACCCCATATGTAAGACACCAAACTGCTCAGGAGGATAAAACGAGTTTATAGTTTGCATATTTGACTTCAAAGATGATGGAAACATATTTGAGGAAGGACTAGGAACAGAAGCCGTGGATCAAAGTTGAAGCTTGACTGTATTTCCAAATGTCAGGTATCGAGGTGTCATTTTGTTTTAGCAAGATTTATGAAGGATAGGAATTTGATTGGATTTGAGCCAAATACAAATCTATGTTCTTTGGATTGCCAAACACAATGAATTTGACCCAAATCTTGAATTGAAAATGAAATAACCATTCCTAAACAGGCCAGCCTTCAATTATTGAACATTTTCCATCTCCAGAGCTACCAAAGATTTACTATTATTCGGCTAAAGCAGAATGGTTCACTAAACAATATGCGCTTCTTATTTTTGTAAAGTAAAGTCGCTTAACGCAAACTGGACGTAATTTTAATTATGAATCATCTGTAACAAACTTAGGGGTAAGGCTATCTACATTTGAAATACATTACCACGTCATGGGTGAAAGCCTTTGAGGCAATGAGGTGTTCGCCTGACCAAACCTTGTAGTCAGTTAGCGGTTGGCTATGGTTGTTGTCTGAATCTCACATCTTTCCATCCATACTCTAAAGTCTACATATAACTTGGATCTTTTTAAATGAAGTCCGGTGGACAGCAACTCTACCTATCTATGTGAGGTTTTTAAAATGTAGGGCCTACTATGGATAGCGCCCCGGCACAAGTGGAAAATATTCGTAGAAGCATCCAAACACTTTCACAATGCATACACACTTCATATACATGTACCTCTATTTCCCAACTTTTCACCCACTTCCCAAATAGACCTAACGAAGGCAGAAAGGTGGCTTTGTCAATTTACAATATAGAGAATTCTTTCCAATCCGGAAAAAGGCCAGTGAAAGCCAAGCAGATGCAAAATAAAGAGACAAACAGACGAAAAACAAAAAGGCAAACTCTGCGAAGGGAGGATGAGTTGTCACAAAAATTCTTGGGCAAGAGATTAACAAGATAATAATTATACAAGAAGGAAACATTTTAATGAGAGTAAAGTGAACAAGTAATCGGATATGCTTCTATAACCTGTTACATGCAACGACATGCAGAATCAATATATGTCAATGATGATTCTTTTGCATGAGACCTTTATATGGTAAATGCGTTAAGTTAACTTCTGAAATACCAATATTCTACATTTCTACCAACTTCCATGCCGACAGAATCACTAAATTACCTTTCTTAGTCTCCGCTTAATTTCAGCTCCTTTCAATTTTGCTTGGTGCTTGGTGGTATTCCGTTAAGTTTTATTTACATTCAATCAATTATGTTCAATTAATCTCTTCACAAAATTAACTCTAAATTCAACTAAATTCACTTCATTTCAGTTTCACTCAATTTAGTACAATTAAGCTCTACTCAGAGTAATTCAATTCAAGTCGTTTCAGACGAAAAATAACTGGGCCTTAATCCTACACCTTTTACACTTCAAGTAAGAGAAAAAATCCTTCTTTACAGCTCATGCAAATGTTTTCAGAATATACCTAAATGGGTTGTAGAACATTCTGGAACTCGACTCAAGAAAATTCACAGCCACGCATAGAGGAGAACAGGAAACATCTTGCTCCACCATGGTCGAGTCCTGCAAAGCACGTTTCTCACGCGAAACCATCCAATAAGCAGCACGTCGCTGATATGGTCTAAGCTCAGTAATCAAGTCGGGCAACTCTATACTAAGCATCGGACAATCTCTACAAAGAAAGGAATACAAAACATAAGCCTAACATAGTAATAAATAATCAACTAAAGCACAGTTATTTGCCAGATTAATACATCAGTGACAAGAGCAGAAAGTCTACTCACTTTGATCGCTTCATGGCTTCATAGAATCTACTGACATCGAACTTGGAAGCTGTAGAACCACCATCACCTCCTTCTCCAACCAAATCAGTATCCATTTCACGCGAAAAATGAAACCCATATCTGACCTCAGAAGTGGTGATCTCAGGCCTAACCCAAGCCATAACACTCATCATGCTCTTCTTCCATAGCTGCCTAACATTATCAAGCAGTGACTCACATGCATCAAACGCAGACTGAAGTATTTCCACCCTAAATCGAACCGAGGAAACATCCTTAGATAACCTAACACTCGAAACCGGCCTTAATGTCAAGAATTTCAAACTAACTAGATGAACTAACCCAGAAACACCCTCATCAGTCCCATCAAACTGCCCACCAAAAACCACATCACAAATTTCAACTTCTCCAACTACCCTTTTCTTAAAACACTCCAAATAAACATTTTCTGATGAAATAACAGGCCAATGACCCAACTTCATTTTACCCAAATGTTCACCAACCTTGCATAATCTAAACCTTATGCTAAATTCATCATTCAATTCAGCCCCAATAAATTCATCAGTAATGCTTAAATTACTAAGCACAATTTCAGATATATCTCTATGATTACTAATTGAATCCCAATTAGTTTGATGAAGATGAACAAAAAAGGGATTATCTGGGGTTAATCCACATTCAGGGACAGGATTATGAACTGGGTTTTCGAGAATTTTACCAGAAAGATTAATGCTTTCATTCTGTAGGATGAATCCAGCGCGCCTGGGTTTGGTTTTTTTCCTACCCATGACTTAATTTACCATATATTTACCGCATTCGATTAAAACATTATAAAAAGATTGCTGCTTTATCATTAATTTTGTAACATTGAGTGCAAGAACAAGATGATGAGACAAGGTTGAAGATAGTGTGAAAATTAGAAGCAGGAGATAGAGAAGAGAGAGAGAAGAGAGAGAAGAGAGAGAGTGTGTATTGAGGTTAATTCTCGTAAAACGTAAAGGTAAAGTACTGTTAAGTGTTCCGTTTCGAACTTTTTGACGGGATGGGGCTCTGAACGAAACTTTTTCGCGCATTGGGGCCCATTTGAAACTATTTATTCCAAATGGGTCCACGTCATCAACTTTATTTTTTTTCGAATTTTTTACCAAACCGTCGCCTAGGGTGACGGCTTCACCTGTAGCATGTAAAAAAAAGAAGATTAAATGTAAAAATTTGACACTAACCAAAGCCGTCGACCTAGGTGACGGCTTACTGAATTTTACCCAAAGCCGTCGCCCTAGGTGACGGCTTACCTCAAGTGTTTAAAAAAAAAAAGTTACAGAAGGTTTAAAAAATATGTCTTACCAAAGCCGTCGGCAAGGGTGACGGCTTACCTCAATTTTTAAAAAAATAAAAGTTACAGAAGGTTTTATGAAGTGTCACCTTACCAAAGCCGCTGGCAAGGCCGACGGCTTGCCTCAAAAGATCAAAAAAAAAGTTACAGAAGCAACAACAACAACCCACCCAAAATCATTCATTCATTCCTTCCTTCCTTACTTACACCAAAATGCCACATACCAAACAAAACAACAACAACAACAATCACAAACACAATGAACAACAACAAAATGGCACGAAGAGATGTTTAAGCTTAGGTATTCAACAAAGGTTAAAATGTTTACTCAATTTCACATACACAATAAACACGACTAAAGTTTTGAAACATAAAGATAAACATCTAAAGTACGGAGATGTGAAGTACTGAAACTCAAATAAATACGACCGCCTAATTTCTTCCCCTTCGACTTCTCTTGCTTGAACCTTGTATTAATTTTGGTGACCTTGAAGTTTTCGGGGTCAATGTGTGACCTCGAAATGAGTTGGTGACCTTTGGTGACCTATGTCGTGTCAAAGTGTTATTGGTTTACTCTATTATTTGGTAGGGTGGAGAATGTAGTTAAAGAATAAAAATGTTAGAAAATGGAAAATGAGTGGAAAATGATTGGGTTGATACCCCTAAGTCGCGACCTTCTGCTTGAGAGGGTGAAAGTGAGTTGAAAGTGGGTCAAGATAATTAAAGCGAGATTAAGAGCTAAAACGTTAACAACCCCGTTAGCGTGACTAGGGATGTCAATGGGGCGGGTCTCGCCCCACACCCGTCCCACGTAGGATGGGTGTGGGTAATGATTTGAGGCGGGGATGGGTTTCAAAAGTATCATTTGTCGTGGGTCGTGGGGCGGGGGCGGGTGCGGGTATCACATGTGACCCGCCCTATCCCAACCCGCCTCACATGTACCTGCCCTGCTTATAACCGCCTTAATTGTCTCCAATCGACCTATATAAGTAATAAATAATAATATCTAGTACTATATAATATTTATAAAAAGAATTACTGTAACTTAAAAGATAAAAAAAGAACAAATTTTTCGTAAATTAAACTTATTTTACCCATTTACCCACACAAGTTAGACAATCCAGTAGTCTAATAGTCACTACTCATTGCTCACCCACATTCCCCAAATTATCATTTTCACAAACACTATCCAACCACAAAAAGAAACTTTGAAAAAACAAACCCGCGACGTGTTTTATTGTATATTTATGTGAAAAAATATTTTATGTGTCAACGGAGCTTTAAAAATTGAATGTTAGGCGGGTAATTTGGCGGGTCAAGGGGTCCCCACGGGGCGGGGACGGTTTTGAAAAATTCAACTCGCCGCGGGCCGTGGAGCGGGTGCAGGTGCGCATTATACTTCTCGGATGCGGGTGCGGGTACGGGTTACCCCTCCTCCACACCCACCCCGCCCCATTGACATCCCTACAACATGCGAACCGAGCTTATATAAGAAAGAAATCATTAAAATTCTAAACTTATTCATTTTATTTTTTACTTTTTTTTTGAAGAATTTTATTTTTTACTTTGTTTACACGTATTATAGAGATGTGTATTTATGTGCTTAAATCTAGTAATAAGATAATGTTGCTTATTTTACTTCTTACAAACTCCTCGAGTTCAATTTTATATTCCATCTTATTCTAAATAAGTTTCCATATTTCTTCCTTGCCTATTCACAATATTTTTTCTATTTTCTTTTTTGGTAAAGTTTTATACTTATTTATATAGTTCACCCCACAAATATGTTATGCTTATTTCAATCACATCATCCCACAACAAGTCAACAATAAAGTCATTTGGTTGACTAGGGAAGTTAATTTTCCTAGGAACATAAAATTCATGGTAAATAAGTTCCCACATCCAATCGGGTGAATTTGAGAAAACTGTTTGGTTGCCCATGTAGGAATTAAATTCCACAAAAACTTCCAATGACCATGAGAGGAGTAGGTAAGCAAATTCCTACATTATGTAGGCATTGGAAATTCATTGGAAGTTTCAATTTCTGTATTTTCCAAAAATACCCTCCTTTTTTTAAAATTATGGAATTTTGCAATGACTTATTTCAGTGGCAACCAAATGACCCTTAACTCACAATACCTTCCCTTTTTCGAATCACCTCACCCAAAATAATATTTTATAGCACTTATTTTTATCAAACCCTAAAATTTTGTGCCAATGTTGAATAAGGAAGATGATTTAAAATAGGAGGGAGTAAACTAAACCACGTCGATGACAACCATATATGGTCTACTTTGGTCCATTTGGTTCGGTCCGGCCTAGTCCTTTTCTAATTTAGACCATCCGAAGCAATATTAATATGGTCCAGTATTGGTCCACCTTTTAACCCTTATTTGGCCTTTGGTCGAGAGAGTTTGGTCCGATTTCGCACCGATGAACACCCTACCGATGAACAACCATTGATCACCATTGTTGTTGACCTTTCGTTGCCGACATCCCCTCCCTTCGTTGATGAACATTTTCCATGTAGGGATTGACTGTTTATCCATATATTTTTTGGGTTTTTGATTTAGCTCACCCTTGGTGGGTGTGAGAAATGAAAAGTGTAAATTTTGAATAAGGCGAAAAAAATATAAATAAGGCGAGAATTCGCGCACATCCAATTTATTTACAAGGTTACACAAATCCAAAATTTGTCCAATAATAAAATTAATATGAAATGAGATTTTAAAGGTTGAATGATCTAGTAAGTAAGTAGTAAGACCACTCCCAAGCAAGCTAAGGTTATAACCTTGCTTAGTTATGTTAATTACAAATTAAGTAAGGTATTAAAGTGACCCAAATAGGGATGACAATGAGTGAGATATGGATGGGTGGAGCCATATCCATATCCATATCCATTTAATTTACGGTCATCCATATCCTACCCTCATCCATTTATTATTTTTTTATCCCTCCATATCCATATCCACCGGGTGCAACGGGCACCCGTTGGATATTTTCACGCTTTTAAAATTTAAAGGCAATATTTCTTAAAAAAAATAGACGGTTAAATTAAAAGTATTAGGATGTCAGATAATCAGGCCCATTAGGGCCGGCTACATTAGGGTTTGTTAAGGTAGGGATTAGGTTTAATCAAGAGGTAAGGTATTATAGATACCTCCTCATATATGATGTAAACCGATCTATCAATAATACAATTATTCTAAATACAATTCTCTCCATATAATCTTAACATGGTATCAGAGCCTCACGCTCTTGAGGCCTAAAAACGACATTTCGCTGCCCTGCCGGAGGGACTGATTAATTATGGTGCCCTCCGGCTGGATTTTAGGATAATATCCTATTTTATTTCTTTTTTTAAAAAAAAAACCAAAGAAAAAAAGGTTGTTCTTTTTCTTCTCTTCTTCAATTCGATGACAGATCTAAAAAAATCTAATTTCTTTGATCAAGGTGGTATGGAAAAAAAAAAAACTGGCGAGTTACGCACGAAAAAAACTGGCGAGTTACGCACTGAAAAAACTGGCGAGTTACGCACTTGAAAAAAACTGGCGAGTTACGCACCAAAAATTGTCTGGCGAGTCCTATACGCACCCTTAACCACCAATGAAAAAGGAAGAAGAAATCTCAAGATGAAGAGACGAAGACGTTCTTTTTCTTATGTTCTTCTGTTTTTTTTCTTTTTCTCATGTTAATTCTGTTTTTTGTTTTTCTTTTGTATTTTCTCCAATCGTAAAGTTTGCACTATGTACTGCCTTTACGATTGCACGAAAATTGACTGGCGAGTTACGCATGAAAATTGTCTGGCGAGTCCTATACGCAACTCTTACCACCTTGTGAAGATGAGAAGTTTAAAGAAGATCGAGATGAAGACTATTTTTTGTTATTGATTATGCTTTCTTGTAATTCTCCAATCGTAAAGTTCGTAAGACTGCCTTTACGATTACGGGAGGGTATTAGGATGTCAGATAATCAGGCCCATTAGGGCCGGCTACATTAGGGTTTGTTAAGGTAGGGATTAGGTTTAATCAAGAGGTAAGGTATTATAAATACCTCCTCATATATGATGTAAACCGATCTATCAATAATACAATTATTCTAAATACAATTCTCTCCATATAATCTTAACAAAAAGGCTTATCAAATCAACTATCTTAAGTATTGAAGTACAATTATACCAATTTCAAAACAAATATAAATGTCAAAAAAAAAATGAGATGTGATTGAGATTACGCAAAAATAATGAATAATTTCGGATAAAAAATGAAATTTAAGATTGTCGTATCAATATTTAGTAAGTAGTGGCGTGGACTATAGGTTCTAAACTTTTAGAAGGTTACGGATTACTTTGACAAGAAAAACTCAATAGCGTGTACAAAATTTTTGTAAAGAAACTTTAAGTTAATATTTTTTTAATTAAATTTTTTTATTATAAATATTACTTTAGGATATCCACCTGATGGTTAAGCGAGTGACAAACTAAGATTCATATCCCACCCTAATTCACCCATATTCATATCTCACCCTAAATTAAAAAAAATAGTCATCCATGGTGACACTGCCAGTCTGCCATACCTAGACCCAAGGTGAGAAAAGGTCACTTGGTGGCTTGGTGCCCTTCTTTCATGATCTTGTGACCTTCTATGTGTCTAGTTGTGATTGGTTGGACACAAATGAGGAGGAGTAAAAAGAAAAGTAGGATAGAAATGTGCTTTCAATCTAGATGTTGAAGTCTAAAAGTGTGCTTTCAGTCTCGACAATATTAAGACGGTGATTTGGGTCGTGACCTTTTGCTTGGGAGGATAAATCTAGATGTCTAAGTCTAAAAGTATGATCTTGCTTGGTGATAGTCTAAAAGGCTTTCTTTAAATAGTAAGTCTTAACTTTACATTGCCAATGCACAAATCACAATAATCTTCTCTCTCTACTTTTTCTCCAAGAAAAACCCCAAAAAAATACACCCCATAAAAAAACCCAAATCCCTTTTATTGTTCCATCGCCACTGCCTCCTTTCCATTTTCTACCCATATCTCACCACCTTTCGCCGGAGATGAGCCTCTGATTGCACTCATCTCCGGCGAACCACCATTTCCGTGTTTGTTCAATTCCGTTTATACCAATTTTCCTTCTTCTTGATGGGATTGAGTCTTTGTCTCGTCTTTCCTTCTATAATCAAGTTCATTAGTTGCATGTCGGTGTGCTCTTTATCTCGATTGGGACTATCTTTAAAGATGCGCCTTTGTTTGTGACCGTCTCCGTCTGAGTTGTCTTTCGCCGTTTTGTTTGGCTGTGTTGTTGGTTCTTTTGGTTGGTTTGCATGCATTTGTTTCTCTGAGGTTCTTGTCCCTTCGATTCCTTGTCCTGTCACTGGCATTCGTGTTTCCTTCCCAGTGGTGATCCCCCCATTTCCCCCATCGCTGGTTTGGCCTTTTGTTCTTGGTCTTGTCGGTATGTGTTGATGAGTATAGCTCATCCGGTTGAGGCTATGTTGTTTATATGTGGTCGGGTTTTGGGTCTTTTTTGGTGATCCCCTTTTTCACCCACCATGTGGGGAATAAAGCATGTATTCACCCTAAACTTGCAGGATTATAATGAAAATTACAGTTGTGATTATAGTCATAAATAAAAACATGAATAGAGTACAACCTTTAGTCCTTGTGCGAAAGGCCTAAGAACATGAATTAACACAAATTCCCTCCTATAACTTGCACCCAAGACTTTGTTTGAGACGATGCCGCGTGTGCTAGAAAGGCTCTCCAATTGCCTTGCAATATGGGGCGAGTTATTGAGGTTTTAGATGTGAGATCTGAGTTTTGGGAGAAGAATGCTCTCAAAACCCTAATTGTGAGAATTGTGATTCAACAGTTAACCAAGAGTCCTGACATAAGGAGAAGGACTCTCCTTATGTAGCCCTAGGTCGGCCGAATGGGTATGGGGTAAGAGTGGGCTTTATCCACTCTTACCTTATTCCTTTGCATGATTCGACCCGTTTTGCTAAATATTATTTGCGGGATTTTTATTATAAATCGTATACATGTCATCAGGTATTAATGCAGTCGATGTATTAATAATGGCCTGATAAAATTACGATATTGTATAATTACCCAAATTAATATAACTGTTTATATTAATACGCGAAATTAATATTTAATTAAGTATAACTGCTTATATTTAATTTACGAATTAAACATGTAATCCGTATTAGCTAAAATTATTTAATCCGTATTAAATAATAATAATCTCAACATCTTATTGACTAATTTAATAGTCAATACCTCTGACTAACTGTTTAGTCGTATCCGGCATAAATATGACTGTATTTTCATACCTTCACATCTCTCAAACGTGTCCTATAGGTGTGACGTATAGGGACCAGTTGATCACCGCCATCCGTATGACAATAACGTCAAACTTATCTAGCAAGCCAACCGTTAATGATACTGAAGTATGCCCTTGTGATCCTTAAAGAGATTTAATAAGTCATTGTACTTAATTGTCAAGGACACCAGCCCCAACAATCTCCCACTTGTCCGTACAAGGGTATGTTCAATGACGTTATCACACTACATGTGGAGGACACAAGCTCCAACAAACTCCCACTTGTCCGTACAAGTGTAGGTGCGATAACCGATTCTCATATCCTTTTAAAATTTCTCCCACTCAATGTAAGACAATTTGCAAATCCGCATTCGCAAAGGTCGTATCTCACAAGCGATCTGTATCAAGAGTGGTTTCCCCGACTAGAGAGTAACTTAACTGATAAAACGAATCTGTATTCGAGCATGGCCATGCATTTCAGTTACTACTCCTCGAGTGGCCCTGAGAAATGATAAAATCCTGATAAGGGTTTGGATATTTCCCTCAACTCGAATCCTGCCGATATCGCGCAGCATGAAATAACCCAGAAAAAATCCTCTTGGCCCCTGTTACGATGACCGTGGGAAAGAAACCAAAGTTACCCAAAATCTGCCTTAATCTCAAGAGACAGTTGAAAGTCAAAAGACTCGACTCTAAGGAACACTATGGAGGTCCTATCCACGACCTGGCACCCAATGTTATAAAACATTTAAGACTCCATAACGTTGTCACGGGGTGTCCTACATACGAGATATCCGTATAACTCGCCTTTGTGATTGGTCAGTCATCCGCGTGACTTATGGGTCGTTGAACCCACCATCAACCAACGTCACAAAATGATTACCTGAGTTATCAGCTCAAGTGGGTAATCAAGGACTAAAACGATGTAATGTTAATCAGTTCACTTTGTGGTGTTCAAAATTGGCGTACAATTCCACATGAAAAACAAAAGATTATATATCATAACAATGAGGTTGAATAGAGTACATGAGAAAATGAATTATTACAAGAATTCATAAAAGAGTACTACAACTTAGGAACACATCTAATTCCCATGGAATGAATGTGCCCTTTATGCTTATCACGTGGTAATGCTTTAGTGAGAGGATCAGCTATATTGTCATCCGTAGCTATCTTATCAATAAATATCTCCTTTTACACGGACTCAGTTTTAGAATCTGCTGTAACACTCTGTTTAGAACTTTTCCAGCTGACAGCAGCGCCATTAAGAGTAAAAACGAATCCAGACTGAGATTTCGAGTCATCTCGATCTGTTTGGAAGCTAGCATCTGCGTAACCCGTGGCGCAGAGCGTTGAGTCGCCTCCATAAGTTAATCCCCAATCTTTAGTCCTCCGTAGGTACTTAAGAATGTTTTTCACGGCCATCCAGTGTTGTTCACCTGGATGAGCTTGGAATCGACTGGTCATACTCAATGCATATGCAACGTCTGAACGTGTGCATATCATGGCATACATGATCGATCCTATTGCCGAAGCATAAGGAATCCGACTCATGCGCTCTTTCTCTTCCAATGTCTTAGCTTCTTGAGACTTGCTCAAGTGAAGCCCAGTAGTCATAGGAAGGAACCCTTTCTTGGAGTTCGTCATGCTGAATCTCTCTAGAATCTTATCTATGTAAGACTCCTGACTGAGAGATAACATCCGTCGTGATCTATCCATGTAGATACGGATGCCCAAAATTCTTTGTGCCTCTCCCAGATCTTTCATCTGGAAATGGTTTTTCAACCATGCTTTAACCGAAGACAGGAGAGGTATGTCATTCCCAATCAAGAGTATGTCGTCGACATACAGTACTAGGAATACAATCTTGCTCCTACTCGACTTGATATAGAGACATGGTTCCTCGACTGATCGAATGAAACCATTCTCTTTTATCACTTGGTCGAAGCGATGATTCCAACTCCGCGATGCTTGCTTAAGTCCATAGATGGAACGCTTAAGCTTGCAAACCTTTTTAGGATGTGCTGGATCAATAAAACCCTCGGGTTGTACCAGGTACAACTCTTCCTCCAAATAACCGTTTAAGAAGGCGGTTTTAACGTCCATTTGCCATATTTCATAGTCATGAAATGCGGCGATCGCTAAGATAATCCGAATGGAACGTAGCATGACTACGGGTGCAAAGATCTCATCATAGTGCAAGCCTGGCACTTGGGTGAAACCTTTAGCAACTAGTCTTGCCTTGTGGATATCTTGTTTACCTTCCACGGCATGCTTTATCTTGTAAAGCCATTTGCATTGAAGGGGGCGTACCTTTGCAGGTAGGTCCACAAGATCCCACACGTTGTTCTCATACATGGAGTCCATCTCGGATTGCATGGCTTCTAGCCATAGCTTTGAGTCAGAACTGGTCATGGCACCTTTATAGGTTGAGGGTTCATTACCCTCTAGAAGTAAGACGTCATCCATATCATGTTCCTCGACCATACCAATGTATCTGTCCGGAGGAATGGAGACTCTTCCCGACCTCCTAGGTTCCTCAGGAATATCTACCGCAGCCTCGGTTGAAGGAACTGTTTCCTCCAATGGTTGCTCGGTAGTTGGTTCTTGAACCTCTGATAAATCGAAGGTTCTATTACTCGACTTGTTCTCGAGAAATTATTTCTCTAAGAACGTCGCACTTGCCGCAACAAAAACACGTTGTTCGGTTGGCGAGTAGAAGTAATGACCAAAAGTTCCCTTTGGATAGCCTATAAAGTATGTCTTGACCGATCGCGGGCCGAGCTTATCCTCGTGTCTCCACTTGACATAAGCCTCGCAGCCCCAAACCCGAATAAAGGACAAGTTAGGGACCGTTCCCTTCCATACTTCGTATGGAGACTTGTCAACAGCTTTAGACGGACTTCGGTTAAGAATTAGAGCGGCCGACAAAAGAGCATAGCCCCACAATGAATCAGGCACGACGGTGTGACTCATCATGGATCGAACCATATCAAGTAAAGTTCGATTTCTCCGTTCGGACACACCATTTAATTGTGGTGTTCCAGGTGGAGTTAACTGTAGAACGATGCCACAGTTTTTAAGGTGTTGATCAAACTCGTGTGAAAGATACTCACCACCACGATCAGAACGTAGTTGTTGAACCATATATTCAAATATATGTTAAGTATATGTTTTGATAATGACAAGTCTAGCTATATACATTATATACTCGTGCGTATAATCGTGTGCTAAGTGTACAGAAGATTAGTTTAAGAGATCTCATCAATCAAGTATAAAAGATTCAAGTACTTTAGTCAAAGGATTGACTAATCGAAGATTAGATGAAGACCACAAGTGCATATAATGAACTAAAGTTATACTTATCAACTATAGCTTTAGTATGAGATTGATTCAAGTTATAGCTCGTAGCTATAACTCCAGAAAGAAGAAATGGTCGAAAGATTTGTGATGGTTGAAACGATTTTGGTTTCCAAAGTCGTCGTGATTATTTAATGGCTAATTAGTATTCTATTTTTGGAATATAGAATTATTAATCTTAATATGGTAATATAAAATATCTTTTAGTCAAATAGGAATAAATAATTTTCTTATGAGATAATTATTTATTACTAATAAACAAAGGATTTTTATATAACCATAATTGTCAAAATAATATAATCTAAATATTGTTTGAAACGATTTTGGAAAACGTGTACTATGACACATTCCATAAAACGTGTGAGATTGGATTAAATAAATAAATATGTATTTATTTAGATATCCTAAAAACAAACTAGATTATATTATGGAATATAATTCATTATATTTTGACAAGGTTTAGGAAGTTGCTTTTAATAAGGTTACTATTTATTTATTATATAAGATCTTTCCTAAATATGAATTAGGAAATTGATTCCTTATATAATACCTAAAGTATCTTATTAAATCTTTCCTAAATCAATTAAGATTAGATTTATGGTAGTATTACATAAAGACTAGAATTCTAGTTTTAGTAATATTCCTATATCATCTAGGGTTTAATAACCTAGACATAATTCTATATAAATAGAACACTTGTGAAACATTGAAGATCACGAAATCATACACACTTGCACAAGAATCGAGAAAACCGTCGACGCTATTATTTCTTCAAGATCCGAGCTTTAATTGTCATATTCATATCAAGATTCAAGTGCTCAAGCATTGATCTTATTCATTCAAGATTGTGAACTAGAAGAAACTCATTGAAGACATATCTTATTAGCGTAAGATAGATCGAGTATTTAACGGTACTCATTGTAGTCAAGTATTTAACGGTACTTGACATAGCTAGGTATTTAACGGTATCTAGATTGAGTTACAACTAACATCAAAGTTGTACGAGTAGGGTTGATAAAATTGTAATCCGGAGTCGGTACTAATTTTATTAATCGAGAATAGTGGACGTAGGTTTCAACTTGTGAAACTGAACCACTTCAAAAATATCGTGTCTCTACTTTATTATTGCTCTACTCAACGATCGTCATACAACTACACACACATCGAAGAAGATTTGAAAAAGAAGGCATACTCAATTCAACCCCCCTTCTTGAGTATATTATATCAATTCCCGACACGCAGGTGAACCTCACCCTTGATTAGGGGTTCTTGGTTTCGGAGGCCCTGCACATGATTACATAGATGAGAACCACAACCAGTATCTAGTACCCAAGTTCCGTAACTTGCATGGTTAATCTCAATCATGTGAATAAAAGAAGAAGAAGACATACCAACAGGAGTAACGCGGCCTGCCTTAATGTCCTCACGATACACGAGGCATGAGCGCCTCCAATGCCCAGTCTTGTGGCAATGGTGACATTCCATGCTTGTATCCATGCTCTTTGTTTTGCCCTGTGAGTTGCTCGACTCACCTGGCCCACTCTTAGTAAATCCTGACTTCTTAAACTTGGGCTTGCCTACTGTTAGGTCGCCCTGTGCTTTAGCTTTACCCTTACCCTTACCCTTACTGGAAATCATGAGAACATCTTGCTTCACGCTCCCACTTAATTTCAGATCCTTCTCGGTCTGTACGAGAAAGGGAGTGGAGCTCATGAGGAGACTTGTTCATGTCGTTCATGTAGTAGTTGGCCCTGAAGAGGGCGAACCCATCATGAAGCGAATGAAGCATTCGATCAACGATTATGTTCTCACTGATCTTGCAGTTTAGGGCCTCCAGTTTCTCGATATTCTCAATCATGTGAAGAATATGTGGGCTAACAGCTTGGCCCTTCTGGAGTTTCGCCTCAAAGAAGCGACATGTATGCTCATAAGAAACGATCCTCGGAGCCTTTGAGAATTCGTTAGTGAGCGTGGTGAAAATCTTGTTTGCACCATGGGCTATGAAGCGTCTTTGCAAATTGGATTCCATTGCATAGATGAGTACGTTCTTTATCGCACCCGCTTCCATGACGAAGTCGCTATGAGCGCGAACTTCGTTAGCTCTAGCTCCAGTTCCTGGGTGTGCCGGAATTGGCTCAGTTAAATACTTAAGCTTTCCGTCAGCAATGGCAGCATTCCGTAGTGCTGCCTCCCAGTCAGAGAAGTTTGACCCATCATTCCTCAGTCTAGTAGACTGATTTATGGAGTCCATGAAGGCTTTTAGCCAGGATTCACGTGCTAGCTTGGCACTTGGCATTGGGTCTTCACCAGCCATTTAGTTATACAGCAGTTTAATTGAACGTGTTCTACACTGAAAAGAAGATAAAACAGAACCATATAAGTAACTCATTGTTGTGATTTAAGTCTATATTAAATTGAAATTTAAACTCGTAGACTCAAGCATTTATATAATTGATCTCCCTCAAGAATTATATAAACGATCCCAAGACTCAATTTCCGTATATTGATAAGCCCACAGTTTGGCTAATTCCACCGTTGGAACTCTTGGTCGATAGATTTCCGTAAATCCTATCTATTAGTCCATCTCAGTCGCTAGATATTATCGAGTGACCATGATGTTGAGATAAAATAAATCATTTGTTCCCACTTACCCGACGTAGAAGGGGTCATATTATGCCTACCGACGAAGAAGGGATTCATGGGAGGCTGATTTATAAAGACTATTCTCAATTTTTGGTTATACGAGGAAGACCCCATCGACTTATATTTATTCATATTAAGTGAACTAAAATCTAGCATATGCGTGAATGAATTAAATAAAGTGATGGTTTTACATGTGACACGTGACATCTGTATTGTCACAGAAAACTAACGCGTAACCTCTACATGAGTAAGTTTTCAGGCATGTTATAGGTGGTTTGGTTTTAGGCGGAATATGATGCAAGCTATTATCGATGAAAGCATAAATAAATGCAATAAACGTAAATAAAAAGTCCTAGTGTGGCCTATCCTACCAAAATAAACATAAAACAACTTGGAATCCACCGTTGGACCCTAGAAGCTTGTCTTAATGTTCCATCTTGGTCCTTGCAGCGGGAGTGAGCATCCGGTCTCCGTCTTTAGTCTTCACAAAATTACTAATTTAAATTACAAATATAATCCTATTTACATTCTAATTTAAATACAAAAGTAATTACATGGCAAAAACCCAAAACGGAGATTCAAGATCTCAAAATTACAAGCAAGACTGTGTTCCATCATTACGGTAACACAATCTACTAAGGCCACACTAAGTTACAACCGTTTGCAAAAATTAAATACGTTATTGAAAGCATTCAAGGCATTCACAAGACGATAAATAAAATGCATCAACTAAATAAAATTCATACATGACATAATACTGTTATTATGATTAATAAATTTTTACCAAACCACCTTACGGGATTAAAATTATGTGATTATACCGTTTTAATCACCCAATTTTAATAAATTTATAATCCTATTATCTTAAACCGTTTTAAAATAATATGTACCATACGAGGGTGAACCGTTTCACAAAATTAATAATATACTATTTCCGTATATAGTATATTACTAAAGGCCATGTGAAAATAAAACATGTTATTTTCGAAAAATAAAAAAAAACGAGTCTGTTACAGGGGGGGAGGTCGACCGACCTAAACACGTGGTCGACCGACCTCCAGACGAGAAACGAAAAATCTGCAACAGCAAAATCGGTCGACCGACCTATCAATTAGGTCGACCGACCAACAGGCAGTAAAAACGAATTTCAGAAAACGCAAAACGCTGCACCTTTTGAAATCAAAACAAGTTTTTACCTTTTAAACTTTGATTAAAACAAGTAAATCAAAATTAACATCAACAAGGGTTCACATATTGTCAAGAATATCGATTAATTAACAATATGTAAACAGGAATCGAAAAACAAGATCGATTACTCACAAAAGAAAAACTTTCGAAACAGAAACCAACACAGGAGGCGGTCGACCGACCGCAACAGGGGGTCGATCGACCGACTCAGCGGCAAAACACGATTTTTCAGATTTTAAAACTTATGAAAAACACAAAAGTAAAATTTTCATGGCCTGGGCTCTGATACCACTTGTGGGGAATAAAGCATGTATTCACCCTAAACTTGCAGGATTATAATGAAAATTACAGTTGTGATTATAGTCATAAATAAAAACATGAATAGAGTACAACCTTTAGTCCTTGTGCGAAAGGCCTAAGAACAGGAATTAACACAAATTCCCTCCTATAACTTGCACCCAAGACTTTGTTTGAGACGATGCCGCGTGTGCTAGAAAAGCTCTCCAATTGCCTTGCAATATGGGGAAAGTTATTGAGGTTTTAGATGTGAGATCTGAGTTTTGGGAGAAGAATGCTCTCAAAACCCTAATTGTGAGAATTGTGATTCAAGTTAACCAAGAGTCCTGACATAAGGAGAAGGACTCTCCTTATGTAGCCCTAGGTTGGCCGAATGGGTATGGGGTAAGAGTGGGCTTTATCCACTCTTACCTTATTCCTTTGCATGATTCGACCCGTTTTGCTAAATATTATTTGCGGGATTTTTATTATAAATCGTATACGTGTCATCAGGTATTAATGCAGTCGATGTATTAATAATGGCCTGATAAAATTACGATATTGCATAATTACCCAAATTAATATAACTGTTTATATTAATACGCGAAATTAATATTTAATTAAGTATAACTGCTTATATTTAATTTACGAATTAAACATGTAATCCGTATTAGCTAAAATTATTTAATCCGTATTAAATAATAATAATCTCAACATCTTATTGACTAATTTAATAGTCAATACCTCTGACTAACTGTTTAGTCGTATCCGGCATAAATGTGACTGTATTTTCATACCTTCACATCTCTCAAACGTGTCCTATAGGTGTGACGTATAAGGACCAGTTGATCACCGCCATCCGTATGACAATAACGTCAAACTTATCTAGCAAGCCAACCGTTATTGATAAACGTGGATCAACTGGTAATATTACTGAAGTATGCCCTTGTGATCCTTAAAGAGATTTAATAAGTCATTGTACTTAATTGTCAAGGACACCAGCCCCAACACACCAAACTGTCCCTTTACTTTTCACTTTTGTTTGTCTTTGTTGTCCTTTCAATTGGTCTGGTTGCATGTTGGACGGTGGTCCTGGGAGGTGTCGTTTTGGTGAAACGGGTGTCTTTTTGATCTTGCATGTCTCCTTTGCCTGTTGTCGTGGGTTGTTTGAGTTCAGATCGGATTTGACTGTTGGTCCTCTTTTCTGTTTCGGTTGTTTGTTGGTGCGTCTTATGCAACTTTTGTGCTCTCTAGTTATAGACGGTTGTGATGGAGGTTCTCATCCCTCTTGGTTTTATATTGGTATTTTGGGAATCAGTACGAAAATGGTGTGTTGGGTTGTGTTGATATGCGGTCGTCCATGGTTTTGGGTGTGTCGGTTGCGGTGGTTCTACAAAATTAAATGTCAGGTTACCTTAAGTACCTTTATCTTCATGTCCACAAAATAATTTCTCTGTATGTGATGATTATGACTTATTCGAACTTGGGTGTCATGTCCTTTAGTTCGTCTGAAGTCTCCTCTAGTAAGAAAGCGCTTTTGGTTCGGAATTTGGTTGACGGGTTCTTCTTGGTCCTTCTTAACTACATGTTGGGTCTCTTATTCGGTTGGACTTATGATCAAAGGAGCCGATCTCTAAGGTGTAGGAGTTTTTACTCCATCGATGACAGACTTATTTGTCTTGCTTGTCACTTTGTCTTTCTGCGTTCTTTTCGCAAGAGCGTAAGTTCACCTTGTTTTTGTCTCTCTACGGCTCATTCGTATCGACGGTATTTGGAGGTCACACATGCTGGTGAAGTTGGAACCATCGCTACTGGCCAATCTTATGTCCGCTACCATCAGGCCTTTGTTGTTAGAGCTCACGATAAGGATATCACATCTACAGTCAACTCTTTGCTACATTTTATCACTAGTTGTCATTGTTTTTCTTTAAGTCATTGTAATAGGTATCTAATTAGGTTTACTCATGCTATTGCAATAACAATAGTATAAGTAAATCTTAAGCATCTGTCAAAAAAAAAAAAATAGTAAGTCTTGCTTGTAACGGGTCACCATTTGTGACGGATATTTTGTGAGATAAAATGGATACAAAATGAGTTAGTGGAGAAAGGGGATCACATAAATAGTGTCGAAGAGAGAGAAAAAAGTGGGTATTTTATGAGAGAAAACGGTATCCGTCACAAGCTTATGACGGATACCGCCGTCACAAATGAGATTCTGGGTTCTTTAAATTATTAGAAGAATATTAATACGAAGTAAGTGGTAGACACGAGTACACACCAAAATTAGGAAAACAAGACAAAGAGAGAGTGAAACAAAAGAGAAACGGCATGATCAGAAGGTGAATTAGCACTAGTTGTTAACAAAATCGTAAACCAATTAACAACCACAAAATCACATTTCCCGCGTGACTGATAAGTGATGGTATACTATACCCCTAACAAATCCTATACTCGGTAACTAATTGCGAACTACTCGTGTCAATTATCACCTTCACTCGCAGTTTCATCCCCAAATTTGATTTAATTTAAATTAATTTAATCAGCAACACAAATACAGAATGGCGAACATGGCGCTGAGGACTTCAACCACCACTTCTTATGGCACCTTACCTCTCTTCCTCTCTCATCCTCGGGTTCAGACTCTTTCCTTCCTTGCTATATATACTTTATACCTTTTTTTTATTTTTATTTAATCAATTTCTGGTAATTGAATGCTTGTTTATGTGGTTTATTGTATAATTAAATTAATTGATGTAATGTTTCGTATTACGTTTTCATTTATTTAGGGTGATTCAAATATGTTAGTTTGTCACTGAAATAGTTCTGTTCTGATCTAAACCCAACACTCTCCGTCCTCATCATTTATTTATGTTTGTTTTTGATCGACAAAGACTAGGGAAAAGATTAATCGAGAGTTTGAGACAAAGAGAGTATTTGATTTGCAACTAGACGGACTTATTTTACTGTTTTTGAACTTTGATATATTAGCTGTGTAACTGTGTTAGTGGATCTTGATAAACTTCTTATTGATTTTGAATTTGAGTTTCTTATAGTATATACACTAGTTTTATACCGTGCAACAATTGTACGGGATACAATAAACCAATTTCACTTAATTGTTACATTTGTTATTGTTACGAATTTAAAATTCCAATATTCATTTGTAATTTTCGCATTTTGGCACATAGAAATGTCCGTGATAAAGACTCTGTTTCGTAAGACACTTCAGGTAGTTTATTTGACAAAATTGGGTTATTTGACCAAAATTACAACTACATATTTTGTGAGTGTTTGGTATTGAACAAATAAGCAACCTAAAATGAAATGGTACCTAAGGTAACACTTGAGAAATCAGGTACCTGAAATTTGTTATTTTCCATTTGTTACACCTTTAATCTATAATATTTAATCTAAAACCGTATATAATAAAACCGCATTGTATATTTTTGTTGACCCCAACTATTTCTGAGCTTGTAAAGATATACTCTATTTTAGTCTAATAGACAACCTCAAAAACATGGATCATATACATGCATGAGTCGACAATATCACCTAATAATAATTATTACTCGTATTATTTTATGTAGCCCTAATTTAACATTTCGAAAAATTCTACTTTACGACGGTCGCACATGCGACCAGTAGGAAAATGAACACATTTTAATAAATAGTGACCACTTTTGATTAAATAGTGACCATTTTTTTCATATTTTCGGAAATATAGATATTTTTGGGATTTATTTTTATCAAAATCTTAAAATTTGGGCCTAGTGCTAAATTTAATGTATATGTTTATATAGTATATAAATTTGCTTTTATACATTTTAATTGTCACAAATTATAGAGTAATACGGTCTCATATAAATGGTTGTTCCTTCAGTGCTAATAAACGATTTTTCTTTTTATATATGTTGATCATCTTATGGTATGAGAGTATGAGACCGTTTCATACAAAAATTCCAATTTAATTTAATTTGTCAAGGTATTCAAGAGGTTAATTTTCCGGAATTGTAATTTTTTTGTTATTAAAATTTGTTGTCCCCTATATAGATTTCCGATTTTTTAAAAAATTTTCTTTTATTAAAAATTTTCTTTTATTTTAAGGTTGAATGTGATTAATTTTTTTATCATAAGCTTTTTAAGATATGAATATATGAATATGTATATGAAAAATAATAAGAAATGAGGAGATAGGGTAATTAATTGGAGAGAGAGTAATTAATTCTGGTTTGGAACGTGAGTTTGATTTTTTTAAAAAAATAAAAAACTCTACCAATCAAAATGCTTGAATTGGAGAGAGACTAATTAATTCTAGTGTTTTACATGGATAGCCTTTTAACAAAAAAAAAGAAAAATTTCAACCACTGAGATTGCTTGAAATGTTGTTCCTTTTATGGGAAGAGGATTCCAAAATTCAACATCTCGTGTTTCTTATTCATTTGGAATAGACCAGCCTTGGAGCCATGGTCATTACTGTGAATTCGCACGTAGTGAGCTTTGTATTTTGGGGTGGTTCAATTTAAGGACAGATTGGACACTAACCCTAATGTTAACTACAAAGCCGGACTGTTTCAGGATGATCCTTTATGAATCTGCAATTTCCACCTTATTTCTACTAAATACAGACTATTTTAATTGGATTTCGTTATGCTTATAATGAGGATTACCCCTACCAAACATTCAGCTCATGAATTACCTAAGTAGCTAAAGCTTATTTTGGCTTAGCGAGTATAAGCTGTGTGTTAAAAGTTAAACACTGTTTTTCAGTACTTCTGCTAAATGGACCCTTTACTGCTGTTTGGCTGCAGTTCACCGCAAAATTTTTGCCCAATAAATCAAGGAAATTCTACTATCACTCCAATCGCATGAGACTTTTGGCACAGTATTCTCAGACACAAGATATTTTTACATCGCGTCTCCAAGGTATCTAGCTTTGTTCCTTAGTTTTACATTCAATTACACTAATGTTATGCTGAGATCAGGAACAACAGGACCATAGTTGTCTTTAAATTCTTTTACTCTCACTTGCTTTGAGCAACCTATTCGGAGTTTCACATGTGATGTACATAGTTAGACAGGGAATATGACAATATAAGTTATATGTTATGCTAGTATCTAGTCTAGAGTGTTTCCATGTATCAAGTCTTATGCTTCTGTTGCTCTGAGATTTTATAATTTAAATTCTCTTTAGATCGTATCCAAAACCTCCCAAAGCTGGTTGAAGATATACTCCAGACATCCGTAAACACAGGTCCTCGTGGAGCTTTGAGACTAGTGCAAGGGGTCCAAGCATTTGCCGGGGTGAGTGGTGAGTGGCTAGCAGACGTGTCAAAGGTAATGCGTTCTATAATTTTCGTGTATTATTATACATCCATTCAGATTAAGCGGCGTTTTCTTGATATTAATTCCCAGCTTATCCAGGAAACTAATGCTTATTCACATGCAGTGGGCAAATTCATCGGCTGGTGTACCCCCTGAATTGCAGCTGGGCTTGCTTTCTCCTTTCTATCTAAGGAAATTGTTTGAACGCCTTGGGGCAACTTATATAAAATTGGGTCAGGTAATTATAGCTAGGATATTTTGATTATGACTGCTGTAAGACTGTTCTATCATCTTCAGACTGCAGCAAATTTGTACTATGTTTCAGTTCTCAATATTATTGCAGTTTCGACTTCTGTTGATTTCATAGATGCCACATCCATGCTTAATACGGTTTTTGATGTGTAGTTCATAGCATCTGCACCTACGCTGTTCCCTCCTGAGTATGTTGAAGAGTTTCAGAAGTGTTTCGATCAAGCCCCTCCAATCCCTTTTGAAGATATCAAATCAATTTTGAGTGAAGATTTAAAAAGACCAATTGATAGTGTGTACGAGTATATTGATCCCACCCCCCTTGCATCAGCCTCAATAGCGCAGGTTTCACTCTTTGGCTTCTTTATTGTTAGGTATATGCTGACTAAAAAGCAAGTTACCAGACCCACATAATTATGCATCAGGTCCATGGGGCAAGGTTGAAAGGATCTCAAGAGGATGTGGTCATAAAAGTCTTGAAACCTGGTATTGAAGATATATTAGTGGCTGACCTGAATTTCATTTATGTTGCTGCTCGAATAGTGGAGTTTTTAAATCCTGAATTTAGCCGCTCATCATTGGTAAGTTGATTTATAAGTTCATAAAATAAAACTCTCTTTTTTGGGTTTGTATCATAGCACTTCACTAGCTGAATGAAAAGGAAACTAATCCTTTTGTACCTAACGTATCACAAATTTCCACTGCGTGTCAAATGGTTACGGGGGGCGCTACTGGAAATTTGTTTGAATACGTGCAATGTCGCCTTGTGGCTGTGCTGGCGCTCCTGTGTACTAGGAGTTTAGTATAGATCAAATTTCTTCATATACCTGGACATCATTCTCCCTACATATTCTTGGGATGGGTATATGGATCCGATGCAGAGGGTGAAGTTGTGGCTGAGCTTGGTGGTAAAGGGAGTAGTTAACTTGGAGGCTTAGGATAGCACATGAAAGCATGCCCCAATTTCACTTGCTTTACTTTCAGTCTTTTACAAAATATATGGTCTCAAAGCATCTACACTTCTACTACTATATAAATAGTATTTCCTTTGTCTCTAAATAAGGTTCACATCTTTAATGACACAAGATTAAGGACATTAAAAATGTGTGGAGCGAAATGAAAGCTGAGAAAAATGTGGAGTCTCAAACTCATACCACAAATAACTGAACAAATAAATAATTAAGCAAAATGTGAACCGTATTGTGAGACGGCCTGAAAGAGAGTGTGAATTTTATTGTAAGACAGAGGGAGTATACAACACCGTTATATATTAATTTTTTCTCCGGCAGAATAATATGTGGAATGGATGGAAAATTTGTGTAACTTTGAGTCCCCAACTCCCCATATATCCGATATTTTGAATGACAAAGATGAGATTAATAACACGACACAACTCATGAACACTTAATTCAAGCTAAATGTCAAATTGTCCACCCAAGTCTATCATTAGTTAAGAATATGTGGATTGTGTTATTTGGATAATGGATCTTTATGTCCTTGTGTTGGATAATGATATTTGGTCCAATGACCTCAAATTATTTCTTAAGTAAGTCGGTTATTAGTTGCTCTAAGAATATGACAGTTGCCATTTTGCTGTGCGAACTGGTTGAAGGTCCAATTACTTGCTATTTGTTGAGCTATTTATATGGGATACGATAATTATCATAATGCTATGACAACCAGGTCAACTGTCAAACTTCTCTTGTATTACTTTGATGGCATCCTATTGAGGAGCAACGTTAAAAAGCTGGAAGAATTTTTTATAGCATGTCAGAACGGGTTCTTATCCCCATAATCTCTTTCCAGATTTAATTCCATCGTTTTTCTAGAACTAGTGATTAGGAAATTAGCAGGTTTCTCTGATTCTAAAAGTTTGCATCATTGTGAGTCAATTTGAACTTCCTTTCTTGCTATTTTCTGGTGGTAAAAATCTATTTAAAATGGTGAATATAGCTACCAATGTTGAACAAGCACATGGCAGCTAGTTATCTGGTAGGTAATCTCTCTCACTTCTGCTTTCCCAGCAATATTGTACTTTGTTCCCTCTCTGATGAGTGAAATTCTTGTTGCTTGAGATGAAGGTAATGTTTGATGATCAAACTTTGAAAAGAGTATACTATGATATACTCCAGCATGCAATATATGCTAACTTCTTGACTTCCTATGTTATGATTGATGCGTGTCGATATACACCAAAAATAGTAAACATAAGTCTACTAACTAATAGCTAGTGGAAGTAGGGTCGAATCGCACAGGGAGGTAAAGTTTAGATGTAAGTCAGTCTATTGGTCACAAAAATGGGGGGTTTTATAATTGGTTTTGTCTAAACTATGAGATGATTAAAAGAGATTAAAAGCAAGGAATAATAAAGAGTTTTAACAGATGAGAAGAGAATATGTCGGGAATCTGTTTACCACGGTATTTACGCTATCAGATTAATTAGGTCTGTCAGTCTTTAATAAGGAAGGAGGCAGTGATTATCACCTTTCGGTCTCAAATCACCCTAGGGTCCCCTAAATAACATTCGCTTTGTTAGGGTAAGTCTATTGTTTTATAGGCAAGTCTACCTTTCCAATCTTTCGATCTAGGTCAGGTTTAACTAAATAAACCGGTCTCTTGCGTGCACTCAATTGACTAGTTCACAACTAAGTTTCCATTAAAGAACCCTTATACCGGAACTAATTAAACATATTAATCAAATTACAATACTACCATGGTTTCCCTCAACCCAACATATTAAGAAAATTAGCTATGCATGGCTTTGGGGCCTACGCTAACCGTTGAGATAAGAATAATAAGAAACATAATATATAAGATGTATAAAAACTAATTATAAGAATAAGAGATAACAATAATAAAAAGAGAACAAGAATGAAAGCGAAAGTAAAGTAAATTAAGAGAAAGGAAGAATTACAAGTAATTCTGGAGTTCGAGATAAGGAGAAATGAGGAAGAAAACAATAAGAATTCTGATCTAGAAAAGTTACTGCCCAGTAAAGTGTGTAGAGTGATTAGTGCTAAATGATAAGTGATTGATAAAAGATAATTCATTAGTGCTTAACCCAATCCCCTTTTATATGAGAACTTAAGTTATCACAAAAATGTAACCTAAAACACGAGCTGCAACCGAGGCCCATCAGTCTATTTTTGCTCGATCGTGTGTTTGATCTACTCGATCGAGTAAAGTTCTTCACAATTGCCTCGATCGAGGAAATGGTCTTCTCGATCGAGGACTCCAAAAATCAGCTTCTATTGATCGAGTGATTGAACTACTCGATCGATTACTCTTCAAAGTGGACTTCTTGATCAATCACTGTGCTCACTCGATTGAGTGCTTCTTCATCAGATTCTACTCGATCGAGCGCTTGTCCCATTTCCAGCCTACGCCTTCCTTCATAATAGCCTCTTGCTTAGACGATTCACGCTTTCCAAGGCTTGTGAGCTCCATTCTGGGTTCCATCTTTTAAAAGAACGTACTTGGGACAACTTTGGCTTGGTTTTTGCCACTTTCGGGTTCATTCCTACAAAATAGTATGAAAAACACAAAGTAGCCTATTCTGGGAAAAAAGGGATATAGATCACTCGTAAAGCATAGAGATGCGTGCCAAAAAGGTGCTGAAAAGTGTATGAAATATGCACGCATCAATGCTATATAGCCTCTTATAATCTTCGTGCTCTTTATGACTTCTATATGCAAAATCCCTATATGCTAGCTCAATTTTACTGAAGTCCTAATCTGCAAGGCATTGGACTATGTCGTGATTAAATCTCATATGTAGTGATATGGCCTCAGTATAAAAGTTGTTGATGATTGCATGGCAAATGTGAATATAAGCCATGCTAGTCTGTTTGTTCTTTCTCTCTTTCTTCATTCACTTACCCTCCAATCCTTAATACCTCTCCCTCTTTTACCCAAAAAGCTTTAGGGAAAAAAAATCCTTGAAGTAGTTCGTACTGACTATACGGAGGTTTGTGAATTCTTTGTTATCTCTAGGTTGGTATTGTTAAAGACATTAGAGAATCAATGCTTGAAGAAGTCGACTTTACTAAGGAGGCTGCAAATGTCGAGGCCTTTAGAAGATATTTGGATTCTATGGGACTCAATAGGCAGGCTACGGCTCCAAAAGTGTACTACCACTGCAGTACCAAGCGAGTTCTGACAATGGAAAGGCTTTATGGAGTGCCTCTTACTGACCTAGACTCTATAAAGTCCCTTGTTCCAAGTCCAGAGACAAGTCTCATTACCGCACTTAATGTCTGGTAAAGATCTCGACAAATTTATATGTCACAGAAGTTTTGACATTTTAGGTCTGACCTTATGGCCTTTCTCCCTCTGTGGAGAACGTGTTGCAGGTTCGGCAGTTTGCTTGCATGTGAATCATTTCATGCAGATGTGCATGCTGGTAATCTTTGGCTATTACGCGATGGTCGAATTGGATATCTTGATTTTGGTATGCATATATTTGGCTTATCCCAGCTATCTTCTAATAGTTTCAGCCATTGCTGTTAATTTTGGCTTATAATGGAAATGGGTGATGGCCGGGGTCTGAGTCATGCCTTGTCCAAAAATATTTTCAGAACTTGTCAAACCTGGCCAATTGAGACATAATATGAGAATAGTTTTGATAAATCGACCATGAAATTTTTACTTAGTATCTCTACATATTTGGAGAAATTAATGGTGACATTCACATGATGCTGCATCTGATGATCGGAGGAAGAATCTTTAAATATGATCGGAGGAAGAATCTTTTCTTATCTTCAGTGTCTCCCCGTACTTTTCATTCCTCTGTTTGTTCCATAGGGTGGAAGGGAATAAAAGTTGGAACTGAATCTGATGCTGCATATGTATATATGGTCCAGCTCTGGCATCCACTATTCCACACCATCGATTTTGCTCTAGAAAATAATGTACTTACTTGACCAGAAGGTTTGGGCATAGTTTACATGAGATCATATATCTAGCCTGCCCATCTTTCTTAAGCCCTTAAGTTGGTACTATTTTATGATAGTGGATATGTAAAGATTGTAAACTGCTAAATGAAAATAGAGATCCTCACTTCAGTAGTGTTATAAGAAGTTTTTCACGGCATTACATCTATCCACTTTCAGGAATTGTTGGTCGTATATCTCCTAAGACGTGGGCTGCCATGGAAGTATTTCTACAATCTTTAGCAGCACAAGAATATGAACCAATGGCGTCGTCCTTAATTGAAATGGGTGCAACAAGCACGAATGTAGATGTCACCGCCTTTGCTAGAGATCTAGAGAAGATATTTTCGTCGATACAGGTACGTACAATATGCATGTCCAAACAGGTAGTTACATTGCGTTGTCCTGTCTTTTTCTTTTTGTTTAACTTATAAATGTAATAAGTGATTGCTCAATTCATATCCATGCATTAACTTTTTGCTTATAGTTATATGTATTATGGCGCAAGTCCGATAGTGTACCACGGTGGGGTAGAGTCTATTAGGTATCGGGGAAATATATTTATTGGTTTTGCCAGAAAATGTAGCTAAGCATGAAGTTAAGAAATCCTAATGCCAATCCTCCCTGTTAGACACGTTGACCACGTGAGGCGTGATGCTGTGAAGTTAAGCGACCACCTTGACACTTCCCTCTAGACTAAATGCGCGTGTGCGTGCAAGCGTAGAGTTGGTGTAACAGAAGTGTCCTTTTATCCCAATCTTATTTTTCCCATTTGACTTAGGTGGTTGGAGCAAAAGAAGGAAAGAGAGGGATGGTGAAACATTTTAAACTTTGAACATGAATTCCTCTAAATTAATGAGACAGGAATAATATTTTATTATTTTGTGAAAATGGATCATTAAACAATCATTTTCATATTATATTTAAATATAAGTTGTACCAAGGGTAGTTTGTATTAAAAATAACAGTAAAGTCAAATGGGACCAATATGAATGGAGATGAAGGGAGTATATATATACATGCTAGTGATGCTACATCGCTACTGCCGTGAGTATGGTCTAATGTCGCTGTGTTTTGATAAAATGTCTTCAAATTCTGCATACTCTTCCGTACTCCCGTTTCCACACTAGTACAAACCTGATATTATTCAGAATAGTTCCTTGTTCTTTTATGAAGAATATTCCAGTCAGCTTATGAACTTTATTCAACGTCACTTTATCTCACCACTTTGGCTGAGAAGAGTTACATGCCTTACAAAAGCCATGTATAATGTGTGCACTGTAATGTCTGCATAGAAAACATTCATAATTTGGTTGTTTGTAAACTCTATCCATTTGTATTGTGCAGGATTTAGATACTGAGATTGTTGTTGCAACAGCAAGGGGACCAAGTACAAATTCAACAGCTGTTGCTGCTAATGTGCTTGTTGACGAAAGGCAGATGAATGCACTCTTTCTCGATTTAGTAAGTTCCTTTTGATTTCTTTTTGGAAGACATGTTTGAGGTGATTAGGCATTGATGTACTATGATTGTGTATATATAAACAACCTAGTTAGCTACTTGGTATCAATGACAACTTGACCAGTGGTTGATTACCTAAAGTTTGAAATGAATCTGCTTTTGGTAATCAAACAACAACATAAACCTAATGGACTCATAATGATTAGGTGCCAGCCATTCTGAACTTCTAAATGTGTGTTTTACATATTATCTTGTGTAAGCTTTGAAATTATGTATGTGGTACAAAATCAAATATTACATGTAATTGGAATTGTCAAGTCTACTTCAAAAGAGTGCTTGAGAAGTACTTCCCCAACAACTTTACCCTAGTTCCTAAAAGATTCTCTTAAATGCCGGGGTAAGGGTGGATGTATGCAATCTTACCCTATTAACGGCACATGCTGTTTTGGATAACATATAATTAAAAGTGTGCAAACAATTGCAGTACATTAATGATACTTCACGATAATAAAAAACTTAAAAAGTAGCACAACCTAGTTGAGAGAGTTGCTTTTGCTTTGACTCTATTGGTGCAAATTGCAAACTTGTGAATTATTTCTACATCATTAGAAAGGAAAAATGTAAAAAAAAAGGTTTGTTAACTAACTGTCATTCATGATTTGTTGTTCTTCAGGTGCGGGTGAGCGAGTCATATGGATTAAAATTTCCTCGTGAATTTGCTCTTTTGTTGAAGCAGCTTCTGTACTTTGACCGATACACTCGTTTGCTGGCTCCGAATATGAACATGTTACAAGACCAACGAATCACCATTGTTTCAAATCAAAGAACCAATACTAGCAGGAGTAAATTCGAATAGGAAGTGTCTCGTATTGCTAGATGTTTGAATATCACAGGGTTTGGTTTGCAAGCTAATATTCTTGGATGATACAAATATACAAATGTTGTAATGTTATTGAGTCGGAGAAAATGGTTCTGTAGATAGATAGAACATGAATTTATAATGTTCTAGTATAGGTAACAATGTAGAGTGCATATTCGCAGTGCTGTAAATTTATTTAAAAGTACCAAATTCTACTGATTCTGATGTCATATAAATCACTTCAAATTTTTTATTTTATTTTTATTTTTTCCAAATTCTGCTATAATACAAATTCTGCTAATCACATTTTTCGGCATTGATGACCGAATCTGAGATCAAGACCGAAAATGACAACATAAGTTCACAAAATCTCAGTGGGGAGACGAATTGAAGAAACCAAACTGCCTGTGATATTATATTACACAAAAGTATACAACCAACCACTCAGTCCAAGATTTACTATATACATTACAAAGAATGAAGAAGTATAACAGATGAGATGAAAAATCATGAGATTTAGAATGTAAAACTTGTTAGCAAAAAACACTAGGGCGTTCTGAATCTCAACACCTTGATAATTACCGCAACTTCTTTTACTCTTTGTCATCTATGAACAAATCCTGAGGTGAAGAGTAGCCCATGAGCCGGTGAAGTGGTGACTTGCTTCTAGCAGGTAGTTCCCAGGTGACCTGCGCCTGCCTCTCGTCAGTCCATGAATTGCTCTTTTGTCTACCTAGAGCTTCCAAGGAGTTCCGAGCTTCTGAGGAACCTAGAATGCTTTTATCGGAGTGGCTTGCACGAGATGGTGAATCAGACTTCAAGTCTCTGTCGGGATCAGTTTCACTGGCATAAGGCAGACGTGGGGCCAAACAAGAATCGTTTTCTAGTGAGAATTCGAGAATGTTCGAGCACGTCCCACACTTGACCTTGTGGAATTTTTTCCCCTTCGGAAGGAGAAACTCTTCAGGAAGCTGTAGAACTGTGAAGCAGAAATGGCAAGTGATGAAAGGGGCCCCACCTGCCATCGGTCTTAAACATCGTTTCACAGCCTGGCACTTCTCCCTTACATGCAAACTCTTTGTGATCCTCTCTTTGTGCCTTTGATCATCTGAGTGATAGATGGTACCATGATCCCAACCATATGGATTTATCGGGTATGGGTCATACGGCCCCCACTTAACTTCTCCTGGAGGATCCACGTATGTCGTAGGCTCCCTATGGCGGTAATAACCTGGAGGGCCTGATGGCAATTGTGTAGACCAACGTCGAGCATCTGGGTTGCGATGTATATAGGGATCTTGTATTTGATGCTTTCTATTGTACACGTCTCCTGAGTATTGGGTTCGTGGGAGATTACCGCTTAGAAACAAGCTCTCTGATCTCCTTCTGCTGTCACTATTATATCTGCGATAATCTCCTGATATTTCATCATTGTAGTACATAGGGAAAAAATCGTTTTCCTTCCAGGAAGCTTCAGAAAATCTTCTTCCCTCCATATAGCCCATCGGACTGTATGGTTCTCTACGAGTCCAATAACTTGGCGGTTCATCATGTAGAAAACTTGAGGAGCTCCCAGTTTCAAAGCCTATCTCGGAGCTTATCCTGTGGAAGGGAATCCTAGGTGGCAAGACGCCATCTCTGAGCTGCCTAGTCAGCTTCTCATCTGACAGCTGGTATGAAGAACTTTTAGGCCGAGCTTGGCTTCTCAAATTCTCGTAATTGGTTCTAACTGAGGGAACACCGATCCATTCAGAATTTTCTTCGGCACCAGAGAAAGTTCCCTCCTTGAGACGTTCTGATTGTCTACGAATTTTATCATCATTTTCGTCACATGAAGACACACTGCCATCGTATGCCGGGGATCTTTTGGTTGGAGATCGTCGGATCCCTCCTTGTAAACTGCCAACTTTCTCGTGTCTGTCAAAAGGTTCTGATGATTCTGCATTATTGGCGGGCCTGCTCTGCTCAGACTCGCTAAAATCAGAATCGTCCAAGTTCTCAATATTCTGCCTACTGGTTTCCTCAACATTATCTGTTAAATTTATCTCACCATCAGGCTGTTGTGGAAAATCAGAGGAAATTCCTTCACTAGCAGCTCCTAAACTGGCTTCAACTCCCGCATGCTCATTCTCATTCTGAACTTCAGTTGACACTGGAACCTCGTCCGAACTTGTTACACTTGCCAATTTTTTGCGTATAAGCTCTATAAAGCCTTTTTGCTGCTTTCCGCTTTTTTCTTCCTTGCCCGCTACTCCGATTGGCACATCTTCAGCAAGGCAGTTGATCCCATTCCCTGAAACTCTATTACCTTCTACATTAACAGGTCCAAATTGCTCTGGGAGCTCATTGGGTTGATACTGGACTGCCATAGATGCTACTGTTGCAGAGTTCCCACGTCCAACTTCTTTTTGCTTGTCTAAAGCCCTGTCTTCACATTCTTCTCCTATATCCCTCTCGCCTTTTTTCGCTTCATTTTTTCTCCCTGTCAAAATTTCAGGGTTGATTTTGTCCAGTTGTCCAAGAACTTGATGATCATTTCCATCAGATGAAGAAATACTTTCATCATATGCCGAAGATCTTTTGGTTGGAGATTGCGGGACCCCTTCAAGTAAATTATTATTGTGAATGTTAGCTGAGGTGGACGTTCCTGCCTTGTCACCGGGTCTGTTCTGGTCAACAATACACTCATCCAAGTTCTCAGTCTTTTCTGTCGAGGTTCTGTAGACAGTTTCTGACAAACTTAGCCCACAATCAGTGTTTTGAGGAATTTCAGAGGTGCTATGGCTTGCATAGGCTCCTAAACTGGCTTCTTCACCTCCTAGTAATAATGAGTGCCCATTTGCATCGATAACTTCAGTTAACGTTACATCCGCCACTTTCCCTCGTATACGCTCTACAAAGCTTTTTGGCTCCGTTTTACTTTTTTCTTCCTTGCCTAACTTAGCCACTCCTACTAGGTTTTCTTCAGCAAGACGGCTGATCTCATTTCCTGAAAGTTTATAACCTTCAGCTACATTAGCACTCCCCAATTGCATTACGGATTCAGATTCTTTTCCAGAGTTGATTTTTCCAACTTCTTCTTGCTTGTCTAACGCAATGTCTTCACGCTGTTCTCCTTTATCACTGTCACAATATGTGGCTTCATTTACCGTAGCATGTGGCTGAGATTTTCTGTACCCGACGACTTGAAATTCTCTCCTGGTTGAAATTTCATATGCATAGTCCACATTTCGAATCTGTTCATCATCTTGGCTCTCGACCACAATATCACCACCATATTGATCTTGACCGGACCCGTCTTCTCTAGTTTCAATCTCAGTAGGACGTTTCTCTGCTTCTTCGTCCCCAACAATAGAATTAGCTTTTTTAATATCAAGGCCAGTAGACTCTTCAGTTAAGGAGGTGGGATGGGCACATATTTTGTCTCCAACATCAATAGCATTCTCATTACTATCTTTATTGGAAATTGGTGACTGGTCGCCAGGAGATTGTACAACCTCAGAAGCATGGACATTACCATTACTCTGAACATCTTCTATAGGCAATGTCGGCACTGAAGCTTCCCTCTGTTGTCTATAGTACTTAGCTGCAATGGACATGGATTACTGTATTAGGCATAGGTCCGGGAAAGGGGCAAGGGTGTTCTAATTTCATTTCCTTTTATATGTTTACTTTTTAAGAAGGCTAGCACAGTTCAACTGAGAGCTCTTGTCCACATGGAGGAAGACGATACACCAAATCTTTGTTTTAAGAGGAATGAGGCGCACCAAGGCAACAAGGGCTACAGACGATGAGGCGAAGGCGTGAACCTCATGCACACTGTTTTCGCAAACAAATTTATATTTTATAAATATATTTTGAGCAAGAAAACCCACTTTTTGGATTTTGAAAATGGCTAACATATAAAAAAGTAAAAAGGATAACAGGGCAGAGGAAAAGGCATAATTAAAGAACAAGAGATGATGCAGACTGGAATCAGCAAATGAAGCATGTTGCTGGGACTATTAGTAGAATAAAGAGTCTCATAGTTTAAGTTAACTTAGTTGTGACCCTTTTGGGTAATTCTATTTCTTTAGTCCTTGGCCTAGATTGTACTCTTGTCGGAACTAGTTGGCTATTCACTTTTATGTAATAAAAAAATAATAATAGTCAACACAAGGCACCCAAGATGCTTGTTTTTGCTAGTGCCTTGTCAAGGTTTTTGCCTAGGCTTTTTTAAACTAAGCATTGTAATACATGAAAGCAATATGTGGTGACTGGGTCGTGACATTAAGCCTACACAATCGCAAAGCATTCCAAAGAGCTCCACTTACAGTTACATCCATATCGAGATTTTTCCTTAAATTTTGTGGTCAAATAATTACCTTGAAGGATTGTATCACATCCACCGCAGGTGTACAAAGGAACTTGCTCTGGCTCTGGGAGTATCCGTGCACATTTTGGACATTTTACATATCGAACTTTTCTGTGCTGTTTGTTGTTCATTGCTTTCCCCAGCTACTGTGGCACCAAGCAAAATGATCCGAATTTAATATCCATGTTATAGTACACTACCATTCATTACTGTTGAAAAAATGCACTTAGCAACCCCAAATATGACCAGGGAGACAGTAAAGATTTGAACGCTTACATTGTGGTTGTCGCGGGAGAGAGGGGGTGTATAATAATTGATCCAGAAATTAAATGACTAGATTAGGTTCTGAAAACGGAAGTAGGAATTTCATTTTTTCTGCGCCATTTTATTTAAACCGTAAGCCAAAAGAAAAACAGGATTACTAAGGTATAATCTTGCAGTCTACAGTTGAAGCAGCAGTATCAGGAAATATAAAAAGAAGCCGGGTAGAAGTGTGCGCAATATTAGACGTGCACTAAGGGTGTGTTTGGATTGAGGGTTTTGAAGGGAAAAGAAAGGGAGGGAGAGTAATGTCTAGATAGCAAATAAGGGTGGAAGAGAAATGGAGGGGGAGAGATTTGGAGGGATCCATTTTCTCTCCTCCAAGACAAATCACAATCTCTCCATAATAGGCAAGATTTGGAAGGAAATTGTATCCAAACACCCCTATTTCATTTGCCCTCCCCTTCCCTCCATTTTTATTATTCAAACACACCCTAATAGTTTCTTGACGACCCAATGAAAATTGCATCAAGAATTGCATTTGAATTATTGCAATTTCAAAATAAAAAGAAGTGAAATCAGTTTACTGGGCCGCTTTGCTTTATTCCATCATAATCCAAAACCTAAGAGTAATAAATCTTTGATTCCAAACGGAAATGGCATACACACATGCACACATACACACATACACACATACACACATACACACATACACACATACACACATACACACATACACACATACACACATACAAAATACACACAACGAGGAAAAATAGCAGAAACCAAGATTAAAACACTAGTTCCTTGTGTTGTACAGACAAAGGAGTGCACCTGAGCAGCTATAATTTATTTTTGAGAGAGAAGTAGTTTAGAGTTGAAATTTGGTCCTCAAAATTTTGAGAACAATAATGTAAATCTGGGTTGAAAATGCATTAAGTAGTGGCTTGTGGGGGTGGGGGTCCATTATGATGCTATAACTCTAAACCCTAAGAAATGCAATTATAAGCAAGATCTTTACCATTTTAAAAGAAGCTCCAAAACTGGCATCTTACAGTTAATTACTTACTACTTGTATCAGTGTATCAGATAGTTGTTCTAAAACCAAGGAAACGCCAAATATGATTGAGTAGCTTCATTTAATTTTGTTGTAACCACTCATTACAATATAATTTCTTCTTCCGTTCACTTGGATTCCATACGTTTCATTAAAATACACCTCGGACCTCACGTATATTAATTATTAAACATAAGGTATGAATTATGAAATCGAAATGAAGAGAGGAAGTAGTAAATAAATTAGCATACAAGTTCCGAAAATGATACCTGATATCAGTGGTTAGATATACACACCAACTGCCCTCCAATCTACGCAAACTCACCCCTATCAATTAATAAATAAACACAATGCAAGTTGTTAACATACGCTTGATTGAGCTGTAGGCAGGAATCAGGATAGAGAAAGGACGATAAATAATAGCAACCATATTTGTGTTAAATCAACCGCAGGTCTTGCTTGTGACGGGATAAGCTTGTGACCTCTACCTCTTATGGGGATTTTGTGAGAGGAAACGGTATCATCATGAGCTAAGCTTAGCTTGTGACGGATATTTCATATTTGTGTTAAATCAAAACCACATAATTCAGTAATTAAGCTATATCTGATTCTTAAAATGGATATTTAGTTCCTCAAATTCCTGCTTCAATTAAAATTAAAATCACAATACAAGTTCCTTTTTAAAGTAAAAGTGAAAGTGAAAGTAAAAGTGAAAGTGAAACCTCTCCCAATCTATTCATTTTTCAGTCATTACAAGATCATCCCCCCATTTTTCAGTGCAAAGTAAAGCAAACCCAGTCCCCAGATCAAGTTATACATACATTAAAGACGTAAATAGAAACCAATAATTAATTAATTATTAATAAATAATCAGTAGAGCTGTAATGGTAGACAAGAAAGGTGTAAAGAAAGAAGAATAACCAACCCAACCAAATAAAGATTGAATTTTGAAAAATTCAGCATACACCACCAGACATTATCAACATCATGCCCAACATTACTTTTCCCTTTTTTATTTCCCTCTTCCACAAAAAACACTCGGAAGATTATACACAAATAAACAGAATAAGAAAATTGAAGGTAAGATAGATAAGAATTAAGATGAGATGAATTGTGTTTAAAGACAGAAAATCATGTCATTATTTTGGGTTTTGACCTTTTGAGTGATAGGTCGTAAATTTCCACCAAAATCTGTGGAAAAACAAAGAAAGAGTTGAAAGAGTTGAAAGGGGTTTAAGTTGAATTTGATAGCATGAGGGTAATCCTGGGGTTTTCTAGTTGGAATAATATAATACAAGGAAAGTAGAAAGAAAACAAAAACAAGTAAGGGGGAAGAGAGAGATGAAAAGAGCGTTGAAGTTGGCGGCTTAGAAGAGAGGGAGAGAGAGAGAGAGAGAGAGAGAGAGAGACACACAGTTGAATGATGGTGGTGGTGGTGGGGAGTGACGTGTACTACGGTCCTGACTTTTGTGTTTTTGGATGTGGATTTCGTCAATTTTACCACTCCTTTACGCGCTATTTCTCTCTTTCCTTTATTTTTCATTTTATTATTCTATATTATTTCAAATCTATAACCCTTATAAATGTGTGAACTTTGCCATAAGGTGAACAGTAGAGCAGTAGAGCACGCACGGTGCATGTGAGGAGCAGTGTGCTTCTTGTCTTCTTCCTTCATCAAACTCTACTTATTACTCTGTTCCTCCGCCTTTTCTTCATTTTCTGCTTTTTATTTTACACATTGTTGTGGTTACATTGCTTTAAACATTTTTTATACTGATAACTTCACTATGCCTCTAAACGATGTTGATGAGGTGCATTATTTGCAGAAAAAAATTGATGAAATTGTTACTGGATTTCGTCCTCTGTTTGATCGTCTTTTGGTAGTTATGATTAATGAGGTTATCTGGAGGCTTATTCGACAGCGTGATTACCGGCTTTCGTCATTAGAGTTAATGATTGGGCCTCGTTACAAGATTCTCCGACCAGTGGTTCCTGATGATCAGATCACCTCAGGTACTCCTTCTTTTTTAATGATTCAGGTGAAATCTTCTTAAATACGCTTAGTTATAGGATAATGTTATACATGCTGTTTGTTGTAATCAGCAACCGTCGATATGAAGAGGAGCGAGTTGACGATGCTTGAGGAAGAGGTTGTTGAATTTTTCTGAAGATGTGAAACAGTCGTCCCTCACATGACTCTATACCATCTATGTATGGCTACCGGTGAAATATTCGCTGGCCCTCTCGAGAAGATTGAAATATACGAGATATATTATAGCTACATGGAAGAGGAGTTGTTTAGGCCTAATGTTTCTTCACCTGAAGGGTGGTCTACTGATTAGGAGTGGTGGTGCTGTTATGTATCTTAATTATAATCTGCTGCTATACTTTTGCTTTGCATTTCATGGGTGATTGTAGAATTGTAGTATAATTGTTATTTGGTGGTAGACTTATTTATGTATGGCTATTGGTGTCTATTGAGTTTGATTTTGCACAATTGTTGTCTGTTTATGAATATGTACTTATGTTTGTAGACTCGTCTGTTCTTTTAATGTATTACTGATTATATTGTGTGATTGAGCATAGATGGTTTATATGTTTTGGTTCTTGCAGATCATTAGTTGTTCCTTATTTTGTTCTTAGTTATGTTTTTAGATTATTTTATAACTTCTGGTGATATGAATGTAATTTGTACATTTTGTTTGATTTTGTGGTTGGCAGTCAATGTGAATTTGTGTTCAGTGGTTCCTGATGATCATATCACAACAGGTTGGTTCTTGTGGATCATTAAGTCTTGCTTATTTTGTTATTAATTATGTTTTGAGTTTATTTTAGGAATTTTGGATATCTGAATGTAATTTGTACAGTTTGTGTGATCTTGTAGTTGGTAGTCTTCCTGATGATCGTATCACAACAGGTTGGTTCCTGTGGATCATTAACTCTTTCTTATTTTGTTATTAATTATGTTTTGAAATTATTTTAGGAATTTTGGTTATCTGAATGTAATTTGTACAGTTTGTGTGATCTTGTAGTTGGTAGTCAATGTAAATATTTGTTCGTGGTTAGTGTGTAAACAGTTCATGTTAGCTTGTAGGTATGTGTAGGTAATGACTTGTCGGTAACTATTCAGTTTGCCCATACTTTGAAAGTACTATCTATTATTTTATTTGTGGTTTTGCAAAGTCATTTGGCTGACTTTACAAGCAAGCTAGCCTAATAAAGCTACTGTCCTTAAGTGTGTTTGCTCTCATCACAGTGGCATTCTTACAGGTTAGTTTTCAGATTGGTTCTCATTTTTGTTTTTTAATTTGCGGTTCAATGTTCAGAGCAATGACTAATTCTAGATATGTATTATAATGGTTACTTGTTGTTTAGGACATTACGAAACCTCTACGACAGTGTGCTAGGACTCTTGCAGGAAGGGATGGACGGTATTCTATAAGAGCTAGAGTAATAGAGAAGATAAATATACATGGTTCTTTGACTGCACATCCTCTCGAGTGTGAGCTGAACGTTTGAGGATGAAAAGGTATATGTTTGTTGAGATAATATGTAGAAGCTTAATCTGTTTTTAACATTGAAGGTATTGGATAGGTCCTGAATACATAACTTTTAAAGGGCTCACATTTGGTCTCATTTGCCGTACATTGATTATTTGGTGGTTTTGAAAAGGCTGATTGTATTAATCTGTAATGCATTTTGTTGGGACAGTTTATAAAAGGCCTGACAGTGTGTGTTGGTTACATTCATTCCTGTGTTTGTTCATTCATTTACTGTATGATATGTACTGGCTTCTTTCGTAGTTGTTGTTTGCAAAGTATTTTAGACAGCGCGGTTGAGGGATCATTATGGGGTTTGTATGCAAAAGTTGTAAAGTTTAGTTCCTTATATTCATTCATTCATTCATTCATTCCTGTGGTTACATACACTAACTCAAATGTATTATGGTCGGGATTGCACAGTTCTGACTGGTGTATTATATTTAGAACAAGAGTCTGGGAAATATCAGCTTGCGTTTATTTTACATCGTATGGGTACTGCTCCGTTAGGGATTGATCATTTGAGAGTCCCGTATCTAGATTTTCATAACTTAAAATGGTTTATCTGTAATCTTTGAATATACCCTGTTGATACTGACGTATTTTCCTCTTCTTCACATCTGATTAGTTCTGATGTCCTGAACGCTTAGGATGGGAATTTTATCGGTTTGTTAATGAAACTGTAGGGTGCTAGGCTCAGAGCTGCATTCCACAATGAGGAACTAGAGATTTTTGGTGATGTCATGCATTATCATGTCGAGTATGAGATTACTAATGCTAAAGTCAGGGTGGTAGGAGGACATTGCTGGGGCGACCAGGATAACCAAGTTTATGAAATTATTTTTAATAGTGAAACTGTTGTTCAGCCCGTGCGTGGTAGCGAGGTCCTAAATCCTGTTCAGTACGTGCCAGTTGCGTGTATACCCAAAAAAATCTCTCTCGAACATTGTTATGGTGAGACGCTGTGATATAAGTAGGTTATCAGTGTCTTTAATATGTATTAGATCTGCTAATTTCAGATTGTTCTTTGTATAGATGTGCTGGGTATTGTTTTATTTGTTGACCGGATATGTCAGCAACCCAGGCCGGCTGGTTATACTTGTGAGCTCTTTGAGATCTTCGTTATTGATTCAAGGTATGTTCTATTCAGGAAGAACAGTCATCTAACTTACTGTATATAGTATGTGTTGGCGTGGAACCGTAGGCCTGTATGCTGACAAATTCTCGCTGCTGCGTATGCAGTTCTGAACAGGTTATCTTGGTCACTGTTTGGGAAAAGCCTGCTGTGCGAGTTTGCAGGAATTTGGAGGTTAATGCAACGTCCTTCCCTGTCATCAATTTTACCAATCTGAGGCCGTGCTCCCGAAATGGTATTTAGTGCTGCCAATCTTTCCACACATGACTGCGCATGTTTACTATCAATGACCGCGGATGCTAACGACCGTTTTAAATTGGTTAGGTTTTTCTCTTTCTTCTACGAGAGATGCGGTTGTGAACCTGAATCCAAAAGGACAGGAGGCTGATATGTTGTGTCACTGGTATGTGCTCGTTTGTTTGGTGTGCGCCTGTAGTTTTATTGCTTGTTATTACATAATCGTGCTGTTGCAGGAGAAATGGTGGTTATGGGCGTCTGGCTAATAAACACAAAAAGATTTGCGATGTTCGCTGTCCAGGAACTGAGCGCATAATTACTACAATTGGATGGCTTCTCCAACAGGATGTATGTCTATGTCTTGTACTATCTACCTTTTTGGCCATCGTGGTTCCCTAAATTGGAACGTGTCCCTCATATTGCCATGAGTATTGATGTTAGATGAACAGTGCGTAGTATATCAATCTGTGTTTAGTTTTGCAATCAGTGTTTGATGTTGTTTTGTCGTCCTAACAGGTAAGGGACACCCTGCAGGATGAACGACATTGGTTGTGTGTCAATCTCCTTAGGCTTGATAAGAATAATATACAGTTCTACACTGGGTGTAGTAGTTGTGGTACTGGTGGTTATGAAGAAATTGGTATTTTGTACACTTGTTATGCATGCATTCAAGAGAATGTTGTGTCTTCTCCGAGGTAATGAAGCTGCGGCTTACAGAATGAGTATGTTATTGATGGTAGTCCCCCTGACTTATTCTTTACTTCAGAATACTGGTGGCAGTGGATGTAGAGGATGAGACCGGCGCTTGTAGTTTCAATGCATTGACTGATAATGCAGAAAAACTCCTTGATGTAGAGGCGGGTGTACTCTTTTCAATGCTTCCACAGGTAATTGTTGCGCTGCTGTTGTTATTGTACGATGCTTCATTTAAGATTTAGGCTAATTTAGCTTTTCCTGATGATGTGCTTTTGTTACTATGCTGACATTTCATGTATATTGTTTGGCTGGCTGTGTTAGGAAAAGGAAGACTATCTGTCACAAGTGGAGAATCAGTTGAAGAACAGTTGTTTTTACATTCAGGTTAAGCCAGCAAGGTCACTCTTTTTAACGCAGGAACTGGAGTGGGAGTTGGTCCAAGTATCCCTAATTTGAAAAATATGTATTGACAGTACACCGCGGCTGGTGTTGGAACGTTCTAGGTTGTATGCTTGTAGTTGTTTTTGTGGTACCTGGTCTTTCGCGATGGCCTACCATACGGCTTATAGCTATTGAGAGTATCTCTTTATGCTCATAAGCTTCTGGCATTAGATTAATGTTTGGTAAAACGTACTGTTTTTACCCATTGTGTATCTGTTGGGTGCTCAGTCAGCTTGCATTGGTACTTTGTATTACGATTGCAAAATGTGGATATCATATGTTCAGTAAGAATGAGTCACTTTAGCGTACAGTTATTGAATGATTGATAGTTAAGGAACCGCTGTGGGCAACCGCCTAAGTAAACGAGTGGATGGTCCTCGCAGATTTAAGTAGCAACGTGAGAATACATATATGTTTTAAAACTGCAATTATGTAATTCAGCTTTAGTCAGAATACAATTTAGACCTCTTGTAAACTTTAGGCTGCAATAATGGTACTACTTACTACTAAGACTAATTTCAAGGACATTACAATAATGGGAGGGGGGGAGAGGGGAGAAAGAAAGTGGGTATATAAGGTACAGATCATAGAAAACATCCATGAATCAGGCCTGCTTTGGTCAGAAGAACAATTTATTCGTGTTAGCTTTATGGCATGAAATACCTTTGATGTTCTGAAAACTTCAGAGGGTTTCAGCATATCTATCTTACAAGTTTTGATAAGATGTAAGAACGAATGCTTGTTTTGGGTGATGGTACTATAAAACTTGTCATTTAACAACTCCTTGTCCTTCGAAATGAACAATGGACGATGTTCAGGCACCGTTACCTCCTCTAGGCTACAAGTTAACAATGCAGTACATTTGTCTAATAATTCAGTGTCATAGTCCAGCAGAGATGTTGCGAGAGAATCTTTCTTTAGTAAGGTGCTGCTAAGGAGTTCCAGATATACAGCGATATGATTGTTCGTGCTGTATAAACTCCTGTTCAAATGTATGTGCTTTGTTCATTGCATCGTAAGATACAGAAAGCGGTTCTTTCCCCTCATAATTGAGAGGGACCAACTATGCTATAATGCGAGGATTAGCTTGGTTAATTGCTGTCTTCTTATCTATTCTGAATATAGTCCATTATGTATCTTCAAGGCTATGTAATATCTTCCTCTGACAAACAATTATACATAATAATTTAATTTATTCCAAAGTGTTGCGTTCCTGTTGATTTCAAGTGGCTAACTAAGTTTTACTAACGGAAGGTGTGGCGCATTAGAAAATATGGGGTGTATAGATACTGAAAAACCAAAAGTCGATGTTATATTAATTACATTGCAAATAACATTGAGACTGCAATAAGATTCATTGGTAGATTAGACAAAATACAACTTGTTAGACTACAGACTGTTTGGAATTAGACAGGTACTTGACCATTGGCAAAAACATAGATTGCAGTCTGTTTGCTATATAACTACATACATTCTTAACAGTCCGAATCGTAGTATCCTTCGCTGCCTGATTCATCACGGTATCGCTTTTCATATATTTCCTCTAAACGTGCAGCTTTGCGTTGTTTCTCGATCCTTTTATGTATTCTCCTTTTTTCCTTCTTGTCTCTGACATTCATGCAGCAACAATGAACTGCAACCAAAGTGTTCTTTCTGGTTACTCTTATAGTGCCATTGTAGTTCTCCTTCGCTAACTGACTCTTATAATCAATGTCGACTTTAGACGTCTCTGTCCCAACCAGGAACAATGCTGCCCATTCTTTACACACCACTGCCATGCTTCGCTTGTCTGATTTATCGAGCCTGTTGAAGACGTCTGTTATAATTTCAGACAGGCTCAGAAATGGGTGATGAAAACTATTGTCAGACAGTGTTTGCCTCTCAACAGTTGTTGTGGAAAACAGGGATCTTGTTTAAAACTGATTTTTCTTCCAGTTCACATATCCATTGATGAAGTTTTCTTTATCGGCCTTGTTTGTGTATGTTGATCCGTTACAGTGTTTAGACATGTTGTTGCAGTTGGCGTTTCTGATGTGTGGGAAATTGTGGGAGATGAAGGGGTTTGTCAGAGAAGGGTAAATTAATGTAGTTGACAGTGGTAATTCTAAACGTGAATGATAATTAACAATTGTATATTATTATATTTTATATTGAATGTATGAGGAAGGCGAACAGTCACGAATTTGTTGGGGTTGGTTGTAGTGGAACGATGAATTCTGCTTTTTATCTCGAAATCGGTACAATCTTTAATGTTTTTAATATACTTTGTATGTTGAGTAATATTTTTTTGGCGTATTTTCGCTTTGGTACATTGTTCTTGACTTTAACGGTTTGTAATATTTGTATACCAATGTAAATAATTTGATAACCCTTGTAAATGAGTGAATTTGCTAATGAACGATTAGGCCATACTTTCTATACGTAACATGTGCTAAGTAAATGCTTTGTTCTACAAATATTCTGACCCGGTTTGTCTAGGCATGTGAATTAACATTTTCGTAATATTGTTGAAAATTAATCAGATGGTTAACGATGCGCTAAGTAGATGTTCTCTTCTACAAATATTACGTAACGTATTTTAAAGTCGTGAGTTAACATTCTTTTAATATTGTTGTTGATGGATCAAAAAGTTTACGATTTTAAAGGTAACATTGTTTCGCTTACTTATTTACAAATTATAATGTCAAAAAAACAAACAAAAAAAGTTATAATAAATAATTTGTTTTTAAAAGTGTTATACTAATTTGTTTTCAAATTATGATTGGTAAATGAGAGTTACCGTATTGTAGTCTATTTGTATAAACGTCCTTTATGAGGGAAATACATGATAATTTGTTAATTACTGTTAATTTAAAGATGATGCCCTTAAGACGTTTTGTTAGGGTGTTAACGTAAATAGCCGTACTTTGGAACGAGTTGCCAACTCTTTATGTGTAATCATTGGCTGAAATAAATCGCGAATTATGGTAGCTCTCGAAATATTAAAGATCGGTGTCGACTTCCCACATTGCATTAGTTTCTGAAGTAGTTAACTATATAAGAGTACTCTAATTAGAGCTACTCAACCTATTAACTAACTTTGTACACAATAGTAAAAGTAAGTCATCATCACATCTTTTATTTATCATTGACCAAAAGATATTGTCTTATATAATTTGATTTAGTTAAATTTATTGTTGGACAAGTACATGTGTACACCTTGTTAATTAGATGGACATTGACACAAATGCTTAATGATTTTGATACTTATACTGGCTGTTTAATTTTTGGTGTTAATACTGATTCATTTTTTAACAACATAGATAACCTGTACAATTGTTATTTTTAATGGTAAAAAAAAGAATAATTGTCTAATACGTTTTGGTTTTTGGGGTTATGTCAGTAACCTTGCTTAAGCTATTATCTTTGGTATTCATGTTGGTGTTCCTATTCTAATCATTACATGGCACATAAATTTAATTCACTATAATCACCCGAAACTACATAACAAAATTACCGTCAGAAGTTACGTCGATATCAATATGTTTTGTTACGATATTTTCCTTGTTGTCCTTACCGTTTTATTCTTTTAAAAATAAAAAATCAACAAAACGTACGAACATTACGTCGATGTCAATAGCGTTGATTATGCTGATTCCTGTGTTTTCCTAATCGTTTTAAATGAATGATCGATAAAATGAATTACCCATGTCATTAAATAGACTCACACACATTATTATAGACAGATTTGGATGAATTGATTAGGAACATTTAACGCTCATTACAAGTATGTTGCTTACCATAAACGTTAACTTCCCTGACTGGTCATGCTTCCATCATCATTCACACATTGAAATAGTTAACAAGTACAAATTAGCAACTAAGACAAGTTCAGTCACCGTATGTATGTCTGTATCTACCAGCCATACCCATACCCATACCCAATATTATACTCCAGTATAGGTAGTGTTGTCATTGTACTAATCCTTAATTTAAGGGATTTTGATTATGTAATATACACTTGTGATATATACAACTCTATGATCAAAGAATTATCTGTGGAATATTTAACATTCTTCATCAAATACGAAGGTAACATTGTAATGTGGGCTTAACATTTAGATAGTTTTATATATCTAATAGCTATTAACAAACGAAAAGGTATCACAGACATCTTCGTTTGTATACGTATAAGTATATTTAGACGCCTGCTTTCAATAACATATGTTCATTCATTCTCCCGTGGACTTTGATTATTTTTTTTTTCTTTTTTTTAACAGATGCTACAAGTTGCTCCAACGCAAATGGATTTGCCGTACCATCCTCTGCTCAAACAGATAATATCTGTGTTACACTTTCCAGATCCTGAATATCGTATCTTAGATATGTCTGATAACAGTGTATATGTAATGGTGAAGACGAATGTTGTGTTTTCAACTAATGGAGTTATGGAGCTTACATATGTAGGGGGTTCCGCTGATACGATTCAGGAGTCCTGTGAGGTTGCTGCTAAGAAAGCTGTTACTGATGTTATCAGGCGATGGTCTGTTGTTGTTCAGGACCTCACTTTTGAACGATGTGTTACCCTGGAGCGTTGCAGTGAGCTTTATAATTTAAAGCGGATAGAGCTGCATAATACTGTCAGGAAACATACTGAATGTGTTTCAAAGGATAAATCATGTATTGATCCTGTGAGCATTACATATGTTATTTGCCTTAGTTATATGCCCCTCCTTAGCAAGATTATCAAGACATATGCAGTCCAGTGCACACCATTGGAATCGGTCAGACACAGCGATGGACAGTACATTGCTTGGATTACTATTAGAACTCCACCAAGTGCTGCTTTGAATTCAAGTTTTATTGGATTATGTTGTGATACACTTAATGATGCCAAAGACAGCTTGGCTAAGAAAGTTGTCACTTATCTGATATCAACATACAATCTTGAAATTATTGATGTTAACTATCAATCTTCAAAGGCAGAGATGGCTGCGTTGTTGTGTAAACTTGAATTAGAGAGTTACTTAACTGTAAGGGAGAGGGTGTATGAGATCTCTGATGAACCTGAGTTTACAGACATCCTCATTGAGAGGAATGAAACTGCATTAGGTTGTGTGTTTGATTATATGCCAAAATTGTTCCAGCTGCCAATAAAGAGATAAGGAGGAACAGTTATTGTGCAAGTCCTGAAATTGTTGTTCATTGTTTGGCAAGCCGGATTCCTGTCGTTTTCAAAATTGCATCAACACAGGTTGCAGATGATTCAAACATGGTTCCCTAATATAGCGGTCTTTCTGTTATTAGGTGTAAGGGTATTTTAAGATCGAAGTTTATGGAGTTTATCAGGTTTTGTATAGTTGATTAACATTGCGAGATTGAACTGTCGTTTTTTGGTCTTTGAAGCTGTAATTACGCAATGACAACTATATTTTGCTTAATGTGTCGTTTACGTGAACTTGGTAGTATATTATAAAACTTCAAACTCCCAATGTTTACGGGCTTTGCTGTTATCTACGCCATACTTTTCATTTTCTCAGTTAATTGATAACCTAGACAAACTTAATGTGTACTTGCAGTTGGATTATAAACTATCAGTGGCACAACGAAACCAGCCTTAACGAGCATAAAACTTATAACTGGCAACATATGTATTAAGATATATTATATTCAAGTTTTAACGTTACTCTCTCAAAAATCTACGTCCACCCCGAAATCTCATGTACTGTGAAGCATAAAACTAGATATGATTTCATATGTTTTCTCTAACTAATGGTGTCATTACAAAAAATTGTTGATTATTCAACCTGTTGTGGCTTACTCTTTAACCAGACAGAATTCCCACACAGTACTTGATAGTACTTATCAGCCATGACTCTACACAAGACATTACTGTGAAACAGTGGACAGTACATAGACAATCAACCATATCTTGAGCCTATCAGATAAAGAATATGGCGCCAAACATAACCACTTGTCCTAGGCACAACCATACTTGTAACGGATTTTCAGCTTCTTTTTTTTCCCTCCCTGTATAATCTTATGTCATCACAACATACTTATATGACGTCAATTGTGGCACTTACCTAACAAAAATTAATATATATAACCATATATAAAGTTCACTCTTACATCATTCTTCATAATCAAATAAATTACTTCTATTTGTATACACCTCTTAGTATAATTTCTAAGGTCTGCATAATGAACTGTTACTTTCTTCTTTATTGACTTCGATTGCCTGTTTTTCTAATTGTTTTAGGAATACTATAATGCTTCTTTTATCTGTTGCTGATACTTCCTTAAATTTATACCAATTATAGAACTGATATCTTTGTAGACATTATTTCTGAACTGTTTTGTTGATTTACATTGCATATGTCAACCCCACAGCAAAACTATGATAACAAACATTTTAAAATATATTGATTTGTATGCACATATCGAACAATGAAACACATGATGCAAGCGTTGGTTCATATAGTACATTGCTTTGGTTAGATACAGTTGTATTTCTTACTTAGATGGTTACTCCTTATTCCTATATGAACATAAATAGAGTACTTTGATATGTAGACGAACCTACTGTGTGCTTAAATATTAAGATTGGATGTATAATTTTCTTTGAGATAACCTGTCTCCAGGATATGCCGATACCAACTGTACAAATATCAATTCCTTTCCGACCTTTGCTCAGTAGAATAGCCAACCTGCTGGATTTTGAGGAACCACGGTATGCCCTGTATGATTCAGGGCAGCACAATGCGTCTGTCACTATGAAATGTACTTTTGCCGAAGAAGAACATGTTTATGTAGGTGGTGTGTCGTCTAATTTTGATGTCTCGTGTGAGCAACCAGCGCGGATGGCTGTAACAGACCTGATAGAAAAGTATGACATATATATTGCAGACTTCACAGCTGCATTAAAACAATCCCACAAAAGATGTGCTAATCTGTGGAGGTTGAAACAAGAAGAGTTAAGACGCCTAACAAATAGGCTCCCTAAAGTTCCATTGGTTGAAGAATTTGAATGTCCTGAGATATTTCATTATCAAACCCTTTCTTTCGACATGGTGTCCCTTTTGCATATTATTGTTGGCAGGCTCCCTGTACAATGTAGCTCTATAACTACCCTAGAGCAAACCCCTTCATGTTTCACATCATGGTTAACTCTAAGTCGAGAAGAGGTTGATTGTGGTCCTACTCATATTGTTGGTGAAATATCCTCATCAAAATATACATCAGAGCAAGCACTTGCTTGTAAAACTATTCAACATCTGATTCCCATTTATAATATCGAGTTAATTGATGCTAATTACGCGCCTGAAGATGTAAAGTTAGCTGCCTTGACCTGTGAGTGTGCCAGGAACAAGTTTATTAGTCTTCAGAAACATTTGCTAGCATCTCAAGGAGCTACATTGGGAAGCCTAAATGATTTTCCAAATGATTTAATGCTGAATGAAGAGGATTGTCTTACTCCAAGAAGCGATCCTTATCTGATTCCTATACAAAAATGTCCGCCACCACCTCCTAAGAAACGAAAAGCAAACTCACAACTACCTGATCTTCGTAACTATATTCCTCCAAATAACAAGAAAGTTCCATTTACTAAATACGTGAACGACAGAAGTGTATTCTATAAATCTGCAAAGTTTCAGTGAAGATGGTGTAGAGCTTGTTGTATTCGGAATGCTACTGTGTTATGCAAGTCAGTGCTTACCATAAACATTTTCAACTGTGGTGTAGTTTTTACTTAGGACTTGTTTTGTGTGTTAGCTTAGAGCATATGAGCTCAGTTATTGTAATCTACTTATCTATTATTGTCTTTGTTTTCTTATATTAAGTATCATTATGTGTTTACAGTTAATGGATATCATGATCTTTTGTTTGAAATATGTGTCTTAGTCCTACAACAACTGCATAATTAACATTATATTTGATGTAGCATAACATTACAATATTTGCATCGTTACGAGGAAATTGTAGTCTACTGGATAAGTGTGAAAACAGAGTGTTGTGTGATGCCATTTTTAGATACCAGTTGTTGCTTATGAATGCGAATGTGGGTGTTTTGTCTTTTTTTGACAGACGGTTGGAAAGAAATAGCTACCTGACACTGCAAATTAGATTTGTTACAATTAATTGCTATATGGGTATGTTCCTTATTGCATATTTATTTGTTTTTAAAAGGACGAACACAATATATATTAAACGTAATTGCGATTGTTGTTACTTACAGAAGACAACTTTCCATATTACAAGAATGTTCATGGATCTGGTAAAACTAAGCGCAAATGTAGGTCTCAATTACAAGCTGAATCCAGTGGGACAAGGTAGAGCAACAACGATCAGTATCTTACTATAACTTTGTGATGTGTGTGATCTAAGCAGAACCCTTTTCTTGATGTCTAAACTTAGGATTACAATAGGGAATGCAGATGCTGGTACTCCGAAAAAGCGTTGCAGGAAGCCCCGTGTTAGACCTCAAATTGGTGAGTGTTTGACCATTTGTGGTATGAATCATTATATTTCCTAAGATAGGATCTGTTACACTTCATTGTCGATTGTAGGTCTGCCCCTTGGTATGATTGGTCAGCCGTTAGTTGGAACTCCGTTAAAGTTGCCACATGTTCCTTCGTGTGATAAATACCTTGCAAAGAGAATAATCTATGAATCAAAAATATGCTGCTGTGGTAATGGTTCTATTGTGCTGCCTTCCAGCACGTTTCCACCACTTCTCACCATGTTGTACACATCGACAGACCCAATAGCAGTGCATTTTCGGCAGTATGCACGTCTATACAATAACCTGTTTGCGTTAACTTCTATTGGTGGGAAATTTGAATCACAAACGATCAAGGGTATTTACGTCTTCAAACTACATGGCCAGATGTACCATAATGTACCTGACTTAATTCCGTGTGGTACTCACCCCAAATATCTTCAACTGTACTTTTACGATGGTCTACATGAAGCTGCAAATCGTGCAGCGTGCTTTAGCGAACTCAATGCAGCTGTCATTGAAATTCTGATGGATGTAACGCAGACAAATCCATACGCTCGCTTTTTCCGTTCATTGAAAGATGTAACTGTTACTGCCAACACCAAGATAGTTATCACGAAAAATCCTAACCAAGATCAGCGTGTCAGTAATGCTCCTACATCTAGCGAGATTGCTGCAATTTGTCCTGAGGATTCCACATCTGGTGAAACTGACGGTCCTCATATATTGGTGACTACCCATAATGAGGCTTCGCATCGAGTCATGCATTATTATGGCTGTTACGATCCATTGCAGTACCCTCTGCTATTTCCCAAAGGAGAATGTGGATGGCAACAAGGCCTCAAAAAACATGTTAATCGTAACAGGACAGAACAGGCCGTACAAAGTACAACCCCATCTCCATCTAGCTTTCCAAACGCTGAGTCTCTTTTGGATGCAGAAGAAGAACGTAAGTCCTCCACGTATAAATGTTTGGGACTGTTTGATGTTTCAAAAGGTCTGAATTGCAATATAGATTATGTTTGATAATGCATAATAGTGAATCTGTTATCCTTACAGGTATTCTTATCAGAAGAAAACAGAAGACCGAAATGTTTCATGCCGTGAATATTATTGTTATAAGCTACAAAATAGACCAGGAAATATGATGTTGAGAGCTGGGAGATGTTTACAGCAATATATTGTTGATATGTACGTAAAGTTGGAAAACACACGGTTAGACTACCTTAGGCATAATCAGGATACAATCAGATCTGAGCTGTATCAAGGTTTACTTGACACCATTGATGCTGGTGAACAATGGGCGGCAAATGTTGGCCGACGTGTTATTCTTCCAGCGACCTATATTGGCGGCCCTAGGGATATGAAAAGGAGATATCTAAATGCGATGGCTCTTGTGCAGCGGTATGGAAAGCCAGACTTTTTCATAACTATGACATGCAATGCAAATTGGCCAGAGATCAAGAATGAGCTGACACTTGGGGAAGAAGCCCAGAACCGTCCAGATATTGTAGCTCGGATATTTCGAGCTAAATTGCTGCTGCTGAAGAAGAAATTGGTCGACGACAAATTTTTTGGAGAAGTTGCTGCCTTTGTATATGTAGTGGAATTCCAGAAGAGAGGATTGCCTCATGCGCATTTCTTGTTGATTATGAAGCCTGGTAACAGGATGAACTGCCCAGCTGACTTTGACAAATTTGTGTCTGCTGAAATCCCTCCTCAGTCAAATGCAAATCTGCATACAGCTGTGATAAAGCATATGATGCACGGTCCATGTGGGAAGATGGACCCTGATTGTGCATGTATGAAGCATAAAAGCAGTCCAGGAAAATGTAAGTACTTGTATCCCAAACCATACACAGCTGAGACGACCAACAATGATGATGGTTACCCAGTGTATAAGCGTAAGCCAACATCTGAAAGTGTGCGTGTAAGAGGTCAAATGCTTAACAATCGCTGGGTAATCCCATACAATCCATATCTAATAGACATTTTTGACTGCCATTTGAATGTGGAAGTGTGCTCAACTATTCAAGCTGTGAAGTACTTATATAAGTATGTTTACAAGGGTCATGACAGGATATCATTCAATGTTGCAGCAGATGGTGAAGTCAAGCCGGTTGATGAAATAGAGCAGTATCAAACAGGCCGCTGGGTATCTCCTATTGAAGCAATTTGGAGAATTTATGGATTTGATCTATTTGAAATACAACCTGCAGTGATGGCACTGCCAGTTCATCTACCAGGTATGCAGACTATACAGATGAGGCCTCACGAAAGATTAGATAGTGTAGTGTCTAACCAAAAGCGTATAAGGACTCCACTGACTGAATTCTTTAGGTTGAATGGTGAGAATGCTTCCAATCCAGAACGGAGACATCTATATGGGAGCTTCACTGAGCATTACCGTTGGGACCCATCTCAACGAACATGGTTCAAGCGTAAGAACAAAATATTTGTGGTAGCTCGACTTGTTTTTGTGGCTCCATCGGAAGGAGAGCGCTACTTCCTGCGTTTGTTGTTGACACATGTAGTTGCTCCAAAATCTTTTGCAGACTTGAAAACAGTTGATGGTTATGAGTGTGCAACGTTCCAGGAAGCTGTGCTCAAAAGGCAGTTAATTGAAGATGACAATATGGTAGAGCTGTGTTTAGATGAGGCTAAAGAAGTAGAGATGTCAGCTGCTTTGCGACGTTTATTTGCAACTCTGCTCATATTCTGCCAGCCTAAAGACCCAAGTGCTCTCTGGGAAAAATACTACAGTTCACTGTCAGAGGACTACAGAAAAGAACACCCAGATGATCCCTACACGACACATGTTCTTACTGTCCAACGTCTGGAGCAACAGGTAGAAGCAATGGGCAGAACTTTGAAAAGTTTTGGGTTATCAGATTTGATACATCCACAGGATGCAGAACTTCGACCATCACAGGATACCCTTGATGCACTAAATGCACCAATACCAGATGAATGTATCATGTGTCGCACATCATTGAACCCAGAGCAACAAAAGGCTTTTGACGTGATAATCGATTATGCTACACATAATAAACCTGGTGCTTTTTTTGTAGATGGGCCGGGGGGGACTGGAAAGACCTACCTATACAATGCTCTTTATGCAGAAATACGGCTCATGGGTAAAATAGTCCTCGCTACTGCTACTTCGGGTATTGCTGCAGCAAACATCCCATCTGGGAGAACTGCTCACTCACGGTTTAAACTCCCCCTAGATTTGGATGTTTCTTTGTCGTGCTCTGTGCCCAAGCAGAGTAGTCTTGCTGCGCTCATAAAAGCATCTTCTCTAATCATATGGGATGAGGCCTCCATGGCACGTAGGGAAGGTGTTGAGGCATTAGAACAACTTTTACGAGATCTGTGCAATCCTGATTTGTTATTTGGTGGTAAACTTATTGTATTTGGTGGAGATTTTCGACAAGTTCTTCCAGTCGTCCAGAATAAGTCGATACGTGAGCTGGTCAATTCTACATTAGTTGCCTCCGATATTTGGCCACATCTGGTCAAATTCCGGCTAACGGTCAATGTAAGGGCTAAAACTGATCCACATTTCTCAGATTTTTTGTTAGCTCTTGGAAATGGTCAGCTCCAAACATGTGAATCTGAGATGATTGAGCTGCTAGATGGAATTGTACTAGATACAACTCAGTTAGGTGGGGATCTTATAAGTACAGTTGCTGATACCGTATATCCAGATGTGGACATCGACAGTATTGGGGTAGATATTTTTAATCGTCGATCTATACTTACACCTATGAATGAGGATGTTGATGACATAAACACATACATGATTAACAAGTTCCAAGGTGAAGCTGTTATGTATAGGGGGTTTGACTCAATGCTTTCCGATAACTGCAATGTCTACCCTTCAGAATTTATAAACAACTTTGTCCTGGTGGCATGAGTCCTTATGAGTTGGTGTTAAAGAAGAACGCTCCGGTTATTTTGTTGAGAAATCTCCTCCCATCTGCAGGACTATGCAACGGTACAAGGCTGATATGTGCAGAGTTTACACCAAATATGATCGAATGTGTTATAACCAGTGGTCATTATAATGGTCAGCATGTGTTTATTCCTCGCATAAAGATGCGACCATCCAGCTCTTCAAATTATCCATTCCAATTCCAGCGGAATCAGTTCCCTCTCAAACTTTGCTTTGCAATGACAATCAACAAGTCACAAGGTAAGACACTAGACAGGGTTGTTGTTTACCTACCAAGACACTGCTTTTCACCAGGGCAGCTGTATGTTGCACTATCACGAGTGCGGGAAGCAGTAAAAGTAAATGTCATTGCAGCTTCCAATGATTGTGAGTTAAATATGAACTGTGTCAGAAACATGGTATCTTTTGAAGTGCTAAGACTTGCAGGTATTTTGTAAGATTTACTAGCAGCTGACACTGCACCAATATTTTGGTTAACTGATTATAACTCCTCAATATGTATACAGCGTTGGCAAGATGCGTATAGTTTATCTTTACGATATTTGTGTTATTACATCAACCTGGATAGTGGTTACAAACTGCGAAATCTTGGTTGTATGTACTGTAACACAATGATATCCTGTCTTGCTACTTAGGACAATTCCTAATATATACTATTAAGAAATTGAATCAGGCACTTACGCTTCAGAATATTGACGTATAATTGTTTTGCTGTAAGAACTTGATTTCCATAACAGGTTAGTTTAACAGCATGGCATCAGTTTGACTCCAACTCAGTAATCAAATCCTTCGACAACGCCTTATGTAAATGACGCAAATTTATCGTTATGCAATATGTTTATATGCTCATTGCATTACAGGTGTTAGTGTATTAGATCTATGTACTGATAGTTCATAAAATTTAGTAATAATAATAGAGGCAGCGACCAAAACCATCGTCCCGTTGAGTGTAATAAAGTTTGTCGAGTTTCAAGAGAGTCATAGTTAATTACCTATTTATTTTGCATCACGACTGATAAACTACTTATCTTATCAAGCGACACTTCACGTAAACGACAGTAACTCATCGACAATGGTTACCTACGGTTGTAGTTGGTAAAATATGCTGGCCTGATATAATAACCGTAACAGTAGCCTAATATCTCTCGTTGCAAACTACTGTAGATACTTTTAAAAACAAACCAGATTTGATAAATCTACAATTCTCTGAATTATGTAAAGTTAGAAAGTACATACACCATACCCCTATAATGTACTATGTCAGACAATCCCACGTAATTAACAGAGCACAGTTAACCTGCTAAACAATCACTACTGTACATAATTGGGTATGGGCCTTCACGAATACTACACTCCACCTCTATTATGTGGACAAATACACTATTAATAACCAGTTGATATTTTGCCATATCCTTCATGAGTCTAACATAGCTAAAGTTACAACACACCATTTCCAGGTATGGATTTGTAACTTAATGTCTCTGAATTTTTAAGTAGGCATTAAGAAATTTGAGATATTAGGTCCATCAGTTACTTCTTCAAATGTTGTGATCCATTTAATTTAATACACACATATTCATCTTCTTTTGCAACAGAATGAAACCTCGTAAAGTCTACCTTGATGAGTTAACGGACACCACCAAAAACTACAAGGTCAATGTCAGAGTAATCGAGAAGCTTCGTCCGAAGGCATCTCCTGTTAAGGTGCAATACCAAAGCTTGTTATTTGAAGATGATAAGGTATTTGAACTCATTCACCCACATATGTTAATATATATTAGAACTTCTTGCACAGATAGATGTGAAACCTTTATTAGTAAGGTTTGCTTGATTATGATTACTGATATACCTACATGAGCTTTCTCAATATGTATTTCTGACTTTGATAGGTTTGTTTTCTGGACATGTTTTGATCAGGGTAACAAAATGCGTGCTGCTCTTTTCGCTGATCAAGTTGACATATATGAGGATGCTATCAAGCGTAATAAAAAATATGAGATATCAAATGCTAGCACAAGTCCTCTTAAGCCTGAGTATAAAACAAATGAATCTGGTCTAGATTATCAGATGACCTTCAATAGACGCACTGTTATCATGCCTATGGACATTGATGGTGGATATGCTGATGTTAACTACCGTCCAATTTCACAGATACCTCGGGCACCTGACTATAGTGAAATGTTTGGTACACTTCAAAATAATAATATGTCTGTATATATTGCATGTACTAACAATGTCTTCTGTTTGTAACTAGCGTTTTACGAACATATGTTTTATGCATTGTAGATATAGTTGGTGTTGTACTCTTTGTAGAAGACCAGCCTAGGAAGATCGTCACGGCAAAGGCCCGTGAAACAGCTGTCCGTGAAATCATATTAATCGACAACAGGTAACTGATGCCAATTACTTTGACACATTGAAATACATATTATTCTACATATCGATAACATTATACATCATGATACTGCTATTGCTAATATAATACTCTTGCAGTACTACACAACCTTTGTCCATCTCAGTTTGGGATGATCTCGTTAAGGATGACTGCACTCTGCTGATATCAGAACCTGGAAAATTTAGAGCAGTTGGCATAACAGCACTCAGAGTATCAATGCGTAAAGGTTCTGATAGTCACGGACAATCTGGCTGTACATGTGCCATAGTCTAATATATTGCATCATTACAACATTTAGCAGTATCTTAATACAATTTGCGATGTAGCAGGATTTTCAATGACAACATCTGCTTCAACTGTTTTTGTACACTCACCAGATGGTGATAAAGCTGATTCTCTCAAAGCATGGTACTGAACTAGGCTACACGCAATAAAACAAAACATATTGTAGACAAAATGTAATCCTGCTAATGTTTGAACTACGTGAATGTGCAGGATGGCTAGCCACACTATGGCGTTGACGAAGTTGCAAAACCGACTATTTAATGTCAAGATGCCCGTACTCACTGACAGTACGACAACCATCTCAACCCTTCGTTCCAAAAAGGTAGCAAAATTCCTGCATCTTTTCCTGCACCATATTTATAACTGAAACTATATCAATCATCCAATAATACTACATCATAACAGAATGTCGCGGTTACGCAACAGAAGTCCAAACACTACAGAAGTTTTAACACATATTGTATTCATATATTTAGTACAAACGAGAGATTTCAAGATGATTAACAGTATGAGTTATGTGTCTTAAATACTACAAACAGGCTAAAACAATCTTGCAAGATGAGAGGCATTGGTTAGAAGTAACTATCCCAGATGTTGATTTTGAGAAAATTAATGCATACATGGGTTGCTCAAATTGTTCAAAGCGGTCAAACATACAACCAGGCAACACATATACTTGTGACAGCTGCGCTAAGCCTATTTGCACCTCAGAACCAAAGTAAGACTTGTGCTCATTTGACAATTATTGAGTTATATATAACTGAGTAGTGCATTATATTTATGAATAAGACCAGGTTAACACTAGCTTTGGTGAAATTGAAAATATACATTCCATTAAAAATGCTTTTGTGAAATGTAGGGTTACTTTCAATTGTGAAGTATCAGATGGAACTGGAACACTATCCTTTACTATGTTTACAGATGTTACTGAACAACTGTTCAGGATGTCCGCATCTGACATATTCCATATGAAGCATAATGTGAGTCTAAATTTACTTTGTTTTATTTCTAAATTAATAGTACTCTTCATATTAACTGGTGTATTGCTTGGCAGTCTGATGAGCCAACCTTTACAACACTCAAAGGATTATTTGACACAAAGCCTTTCAAAGCTCAAGTAGCTCCAGCTAATAGCCTGTCAACCAACAATGTGCTGCAATGGATAATAAAGCGTGTCGTAGTGAGTGCTGAGAGCAGTGGTCCTGAACTCACTGTGGAACAAACAAATGAAGGAACCACACTAGAAAGCCAGCATGTTGGGAATGTTAACATCAAACACCTAAAACCTACTGATTATACAGAGCACGACAAGAGTATGTCTACAATCGGTAGTGATGAGTCTGCTAAAGATGACCAGCCTGTGATTCCAAGCTATCCAACAATTGTTGATTCAGGGAAAGATGTGGCAATAACTTTGTCACACCCACAACTCCCAAAAAGGAAGTGTAGGAAGGAGAAGACAGGATCCCCGTCTGCAGTACTCTCTACCCCAAATTAAGAACCAGTGACTACCCCAAATTAACAATCAGTGTCAACATGAACTCTATCTATGTTACCCGTTTATCTTTTGCTGTTATAGTGCTCATAGTATGCACAATTAATTTCTGTTTAGTTAACAAAGGCATGTCAACCTGAACTCTTTATATTACAAGTTCATCTATATATTCTAATTTAGTAACTTAAGATGCTCCATGGTTTGTAGCTACAAAAGACTAAGACCATAAATCGTATGCCTATTGTTTCGGTGTCCAATAATAACATTGAGTGCCTTGCTCAATGAAATCGTACACAATATTGTTGAAATTCAATCTGCTAACACCCACGCCTGTATAGCTCCAATACACAGCTTAATATATAACACTATTATCAAAAGGAAGTTGTTAATGGTTGAAGATTACAAACAAAACCCCAATAACATAGCACATTAAACTAAAAGTAATATGCCACACAGAAGTTTATCTACTACGAAAAGACGTATATGTTCACGAGTTCCTCCTGATCAAAAGACAAATTCAAATCGCTAAAATCATAAACACAAGAGAAACTTAACCATATACATCGCCAGGTTCTATCATCATCCAGGAGAAACAATCAATCTTACAACTTACCTACTGATTATGGTATAATCCCTAAATTCTAACGACGTAATATTACAGGTTACAAACGTATTAGCTTGTTGTCGAATAAATTGCAGTAATAATTGAAAATAAACAATGTTATGAGCAGTCCAAATTGAAATAATGCAGCCAAAAGAAAGGTGCTTAACTCAAAAACATGTATAAAATCTTGCATTACATTAGCTATAAACATAACAGATGTATATTCAGAAAGATTACCGGATACCTTATTGGCAGACTCAGCAATCAGAGTCATAATACCCCTCGCTGCCAGACTTCTCAACATACGCATACTTTGAGCTGCTACCCCTCCTGTAACGTCCCTTTCTCTTCTTAGCTTTCGACTTTCGTGGCTTGCATGAGCAGGAGATTGACACCATCCTCTGGTTTCTCGTCACCCATATCTGATTTCCACGATTTTCCATCACAAGTTCATGATCATAATCTAGATCAACCTTAGATGTTTCTGTACCAACAAGATACTGCCCTGCCCATGCCTTACAAACCTCCGCCATACTCCTTTTGCCTTGCCTATCGAGCTTGTTGAAGACATGATCAGTAAGTTCTGGTAAACTGAGGAATGGGTGATGAGGTCTGCTGCCAAAGGGCATTTCCTCTTCAACAGTTACTTTTGAAAATAAGGTGGTGGACTGAAACTGACTTTTTTTCCAATTAACGTATGTTTCGACAAATTCTGGCTTATCATCATCGTTAAAGTATATTACTTTTCCACAGGGTTTCCCCATTTTAGATGTGCACGAGTTTTGGGAATGTGGGCAGGGACAATGATCAGAATGGAGTATGCATGATGAAGGTTGGAGGGTAACAGCTACTCGTAGTAATTACACGGAACAGTAGTGTCTAATCAGATAGTTTAGGGAAACGTAAGGGCATGATAGCCGTCATTTAGTTTAGCAGCTAATGGTTTATGTAATTATTACCATTACTTTCGTACTTATCTTAAATCGCGTATTTCCGTATAGCGACAATATGAGTTGAAACGATTTTATTCTTATTTTAATAAATGTTTCGTCCAAATTATCGTATTATTGTTAATTTATACGACAAAATATAGTCATGTATGAACTTATTTGATTTAGCGTAATGAATTTTCTAAGAATGTAAAATGCTTAAAACTTTTAATAATGTTTAGTAAAAATATTCACGTTAATAAATGTGTTAATACAAACGTGATAAGCAACTGTTACCTTTTACCTCAGTGGAAGTTTATGAACTTCTCTCGTGTGAGATGCCGAATGGGGGTGGTATGTTTGACTAAGTCATGTTTGGAGGCAAGGACGGAAAGGTATTTTAATTGGGATAATTAACGCACTATTATGACATAATTCCTATCCTTAATTTGGGTCTCTAACTTTTACGAAACGCATCACATGGGATCCCTCCCAAAGGTAACACTGATATCGTATCTAACCCGCTTAACTAGAGGGAGGGCTGTGTTAACTTCACGATTTCAGTTAACAAATGATTGTGTATTAATAAAATATAGAATACATTTACAACATAATGTAATTTACTATAATGTGCAATTTAATCATTTAGTTCATTAGTAGTGTTAAGCCCTCTTTACTTTTGACGGGTGGTGTTTAATGTTTGTCACTAAACTGAAGGTATACTTACCATCTTGCATACAACCTTTAGGATAAACAGCACTGCAATGTCCTATATGCATGCTAAGTAATGATTAGTCTTTTCTTTGTCTTTTTCTCATTTCATTACCGTATCTTACTTCCTCGTTACTACTTTCCGATTCTGTTTATACATCCTCGTTTGAATTTTACAATTAGTCAATATCTTTTTAAAAATATACAAGTAGTTATCCACATATAAATTAGGGATATTCTACGGTGTACCCCCGTGTTTTTTGGTTTTCTATGTTGTACCCCTACATTTTTTAAATACTATGATATGCCCTTAAACTCTATACATTAGTCTATACGATGACCTTGTTTATTGGTTTTGCTATCTTAATTTCTTAATCTATCTATTAAATCGTCTATTTAACATTTCAATTACTCGACAACCTACTCATTTACTTATTAGTCCGCCGAATTACCATTAACCAACCAAATAGTATAGAAATCTAACTCAATTTCATCAATGTGTTGTTATTATTTCATGCTTCATAACATATGTTTTTAATAAAAGTTTATGCCTATTTAAAATTATTTGTGATACTTCCTATATAGAATGGTGATATCACATTAATGAGTCGAAATAAAGGTCAAATTACGACTTTTTATAGTGATAAAATTAATGAAGATTTGAAGGAGGTCATTATGGAGAATAAGTAAGAAGTTTAAGGGTATACCATAAAAATTATAAAATGTAGGGGTACAACATAGAAAACCAAAAAACAAGGGGGTACACCGTAGAATATCCCTATAAATTATACATCTTAATTATGAAATCATTGATGTGTTTAAAATCATTTGTTTAGAATGAAGTATTCAAATTTATAATCAAATTCACTGATATTGAGATAATTTTTAAAAGTGCTTAATTTACATTTAACTTTTAATATATATCCAATTTAGGGTATGTTGTATATTAAATTTAGTAAGTTTTGCTTGCGACGGGTCGTTATTTGTGACGGATATTTTGTGAGATAAAATGGATATGAAATGAGTTAGTAGAAAAAGGGGAGCACATGAATAGTGTTGGAAAGAGAGAAAAAGTGGGTATTTTGTGAGAGGAAACGGTATCCGTCACAAGCTTGCGACGGATAGTGTCGTTGCAAATAAGAAATCGTGTATTAAATTAATATAATTAACAAAAAAATTAACCACTTTCTCTCTTTTCATTTCTACACTTGATCTTCTTCTGAATACTCTTTGTAAAAAATCAAAAACAAATACCTACAACCTCCTTTATCAGACTGTACCATCACACGAATGTAGGTTCACCACCAAAACACTGCATCAATTACCATACCACTATTTGCCGCCGTTAAGGTATGTTTTTTCATTTTCTAATCTAATCAAACCTAAACAGTGTATTAATGAACTGTACATAAAATTACAGTTATTATACCGATACAATTATATGTTCATGAACATTATTTCTAACAGTAATTATTTATTAGAATTGTTTTGTTGAAAATTATTGATTAGTTTGATTAGTTTGATTAGTTTGATTGACTATCGTGTTAATTGATTTAACTGCTGTGGTCCTGATTAACTATTGCATTAAAATGTTCTTAATGTTGAAATACACATACAATTTCTCCAAAATCAAGGAAATGTTAAATGTATATCTGGGTTATGATGACGAATCTGGGTTAAGAGTAAGAGACAATGTAGATATACATATAGCCTGGAGTTCAGCATGGTTTGGTAATGGATCCTGACTTTTGGCTGTAAGTATCTGTAAAGTGTATATTTATTGGCCCATTCGCCTCCTTCGGTAATTCCAAGAGGGATGTAGCCTTGTTAAAAACTCAGGAATTAGATAGTATCAAGGACTGGCTTGTGGGTTGAAAGAGCCAGGAAGGGTAATGATAGACTTCTGCATAAATTGTGTGCATCTAAGTAATAAAACTTATAGATTAACTCATAAAAGTAGATATGTATTTGTCATTGTAGGCCTGTAAACTAGGGTCGAGCCCTGTACTGATCTTGAATTGGGTTGAAGATCTTGTTTAAAATTTAAGGATAGTGCACGCACTTACGGACAACGTTCCCAATACTTCCTGAGGTACAGTACTCTAGCATTGCTAAGTGTAATTCATAATATTTCACTCAAAACCATTAGAATAGGAGAAGTACCTCGGGTGATCTAATAATCAGAAACCACTGGTCAGATGACCTTGTAAGGAGGCCCCATCATTAACTCTAATTACGAAAGTTGGTAGTCACCATTCCGAATAAATCTCCAGATAACCCAATTATTAATAACTACCATTAGACGATGAAACGGATAATGAAATACACCTATATTACAGTAGCCCACCCTTTTGGCCTTTTACCTGGTTCTTTCGTAATGTCCTTTTATAGATGACATCTAATTTAGTCACTCTGGAATACTCAAAAAATCTAAATAATGGCAGTAAATGTTGTTAGTTCAGAATTGGCTTTAATCAGAATTGATGCAGGTCGTGATACACCGCATCTTGCTGCTGATTAGCTTTCTTTTTCTTTCCGAATTATAGTGTTCATATGCACCCTTACTCTGATTGTCATCCCTTCGTATATTATACTAGAACGATTGTATTGTGTTGGCTATTCGGGTGTACTATATGAAAACAAGGATACGAAAATTGACAGAGTCAGTACAAGGGAGTAGGGTGGGAGATAGCAATATTGCCAACATGCCATGTATAGAGTGACATATTTTATGTGTTTTAGTAGTAGGATACAGATAATTTATGTGGCTGGTTGTATGGAGGTGCATGATAGATCAAGCATCAGTCGAAAACAAATGCTAACATGATGTTGGAAACCAAAACAAATGATGACCAAATTAGTGGTGTATAACAGCCTATTTACATTGTAGCTTCAAGTGCTTTCAAAGATATTGAAATTATGAACTCTCAAGGTATTGATGGTGGTAGTTAATTGTGTCTTGCAGAGAGACACGAACAACATTAATCAAATACCAATAAAGAAGCCAAATACAACACCATTCATAATCTCATTGTTTATCCAAACAATATAATAAACTGCTTGTTTGAAGATGCTATCGTTTGCTGTAAACTTCATATCTTCCTGTACAAACTATTTTGTTTCTAATATTATGTAGCTTCGATATCTAGATTTTGCAGCTTCACAAGTATGCCTCCTTGTGTACGTGTTGTCTACTTTGACAAAGAAGATAGGCGTAAGTTCGATCGTGATTACATACAATGGAAAAGGGAACAATTCACATCAACAACAATGTTCAACACGCAGTACGTGCTGAAGGAAGGAAATGGAGCAAGCAGAGAACATCATCTATTGCTCAGTTCTGATGAGTTAATGACCAGCATATTCAACAGATTCAGCCATATAGACAAACGTTATATGGCTGAGGTATGCAAAAAATGGGCTTCTCTGTTTGCAGTTGGCAAAGAAACATCTAAAATAGCGGTTGATTATAGGAGTCAAGTAAAAAGCGAAATGAGTAATGGGTTAATCACAATGACAAGGTGGGGTCGTGTTTTTTCTATCCAATGTAGCTGCCTTGATTTACCAACAAAAGAAGCAAGATACATCTACCACGTTTGGATGGAGGGTAATAGGGACCAAGATGATTTAAGTGTTTACGAAGATGATTCGTTTAATATATTCTCAGAGGATGAAGCATATTACGACTCTGACTGAAAACCCCGTACCAATAATTTTGATGCAAAAGTGTTTAAACTTTAGATTGACTATTGTATAACAATGATTTATAGTTGAAGATTTACATCAACAAGGTAGAGTACTTATGGGTGTAAACATATTACATTAAATTATGAAATCTTAATAAAATTGTGCATTTCATATTCGTAACTGTAATATCCCAAATATTATCGAGTATTTTATATTTTTCTATTGTTTTTATATTTTAAGATTTTATAAAAGTATTTGAAATTTTCTAATGCATTGTTGTATGATTTCTTATAGCATATGATAAATCACTTACTCTTTTCTACCATGTATATATACAACCAATTTGGTTATTGCTACGGTCCATAAAATATGAATTCCATTAAATATCCTTGTCTAAATACCCTAATTTCTCTAGCTTTTCCTCCTTGTTTCTTGAAATTGTTCCGCCGCCTAACCTTTCTTTTTTATCACCAATCAGAGCTTGATCCAGATTAATAATTGCCCTTTGATAATTGCCTTATAGCTAGTATAATCCACTTATATCTCTAGCTAATTAATACATTGATTTCTCCTATGCTACGCTATGAATGTTACACGCACGTTCTTCTTATTCCTTTATGTTTGTTTGCTTCGGACCTTTTCTCAAACCGGTTTTTAAGGTAACACGATTCTACCGATCCTATTATAATAATTATTGTTCGAGGTTTTGTGATTACATGCTAAGTGTTACTAGTTTATTACTATTTCTTGTGTTGAATTTTTGTATGGGTTGAACTACTATTGATTATTATTGTATCTTGATAGCTAATATTTTATATTAGTAATTTAATTTAATTGTTGGTGAGACGGGATAAGTAATGGTACTAACTGGTGTTTACGATGGAGTATAGTTGAAACAAATAACGAGTTTCTTATTTGGGACTTAATGTTTAACTATTACTCCGTACGAGCTTGTGTATGGAGATTCATGTATGATGGTACACAATTATACGGGAATAGAGATAGGTTATTGAAGGTGAAGTTCATGTATGTTTTGGAGTTGCAGCATTTATTTTGAATAAGAATTTTGGTTCTACGGTGATTAAGATCCTATTTTTATATTGTGTTAATTGTCGCTTCCTTTTTCGGAGACTCGTGGGTGAGTAGCTTAGAATTTACTCAAAGTGTTGAACACGGTTCTTTGAACCTTTGACAATATGGATATTGAAATTGAGATGGAAATTGGCTACTGTTTTTGAGTTATGAGTTATAGGCCTTTGAGCCGAGTTATCTTTACGGTCTAGTGTGACCATGGTTATTGATTGAGTAATTTGAGTTTGAAATCGATATCGAGATAGAAGTATTGTTTTGCGGTTTTATTCCGCCAGTTCACTCACCCCTTGTCTTTGGTATTAGGTTCGACGATGAGAATGCGATACTTGGTTACTTGGAGTATTATATTATGAGACAGAATTATGAGACAGAGTAATGAGTGAGACGGAGTAAGAGTAATTACTTGGTTAATTTTTGGGACGAGAGAATATGAGTATATTGTGGTATAAGTTTCAGGTTGAGGTTGAGATAGTTGAGATAGGTACTCGGGGAGTGTTTTTATTATTCTCTGTGTTTATTTTTACTTTTACATGTCTGTGTTTCCACGCCATGACCAAAAATTATTCTGCTTATATTGAGGTATTATCTGTTACTCAGCTTTCCGGCTGACGTGTTTCTCCCTTTTGGGCTACTCGTCATGGGGGTAGTTCCTTTCTGTCTTCTGATTTTTTTCAGGTTACTTCCGCTGCAGTCAAAGGATTTTATTGATTTCAAGTGAAGATTTTATTTTAAGTCTTTGTAAAAGTTTTTGATTTCGACTTTGTATTATTTTATTTTTAAGAGATTTGTAATAAGAGACTTTGTATATTAATTTTAATATCCCGTATTTCGGCGACTTTTGTATGTAAATATAAGTTTTAAATTAGCCGAAAATATGGGGTGTTACAGTAACAATCATTTCCGATATCAATAGATACTCCATTCATTAGTTATACTATGATATGAACCAAAATATCAAAACTTTGTTGAAATTATGAATATTTACATTATGAGAAATAACGTCCCTTGGAATTCCGCGCGCATCGCGCGCGGAAGAACAACTAGTTACTTCAAAATACTCCTTTCATCAAACTTTTATTCAGGCTTCAAACCGCGGATTAATTTCAGCGTAGGAAGATTGTAACGACAAATTATAAATAATAGATTTATATAATTAGCAGAATTAATTTGACTATTAAGTAACTAGGAGATTACAATTAGTAGATTGTTAGTTTCCTTTATAAAATCTAGTAAAATTTCCTAGTTGAGAATATGCTAACCAATATGTTTGGGTAAGTAACATATTGTAAAACAGCACATTGACCCCAAATATATTGTTTCACTATGTTGTTTACCAAATACTTAAATTAGCATATTGACTGGTCAAACATGCTAAAACTCTTAAATATGCTAAAAATTGATCAATATGTTGTTTGCCAAAGAGGGTCTCAATCTATTTTAAAATTAATCTTCAAAATAAAGTAATTATTGTTTTGGCTTGGTTTTCAAAACATTTATCAAAATGATGTCCAGGTAAGTTTTGGATTTCAGAACCCAAATCAAGGATTAAACACGCCGCTCTTAATGACGTGTTTTTAGTGAGTATGAAAATTGAAAGATATGGCAGAGGAAACACGCCAATGCAAATGGCGGATTTTGATTACAATATACACCACTTGTAATGGCGTGTCTCTTGAGGTATAAAGTTTTCAACAAAACAAAAGTTACATGAGGTTTTGGAATTGGGCAGAACAAGATCCGCAAGTCCCAGTGACGTATTTATAACCTAAGACATGGCATTCCGTATTGTGTGTTTCCTTAACAAGACCCACCAGTCCCAATCGACATTCAAAGTTTTAGTGCTCAATTAAGGGTGATCAAATTTCCAATTTCCATGTTCTGGGTGTTTCAAAGTTGTGCCCCTTAACGATAAGGAGCCTTTAAAACATTATGGGCAAGTTCGTCATTCAAATGCTCCTTCAATCAACATATTTGTTGAAGTTTGCACTACCCAAATTGTCAATCGTACCCCAAGTATTCTTATTAGCTAGATGATGTTGGTCAATTTGTATCTTTTGAAACTAATGACATAAATAATGGGGAATTTGACGGTGACTTAAAAGGTGATGAGATGAGTTAGCTACACTTGACGAAAATTTGATGGCAAATGAAGAAGATAGTGATGATGATCTTGTCTTTGTTAGTGGCCTAATTGTTGAGTTTAATAAGCTCGATCCATTAGATGAGGAAGAGTTGATGAATAGTTGGAAACTTTGAACAATATGGTTCAATAGGAACAAGGGAAAGAGTTTGTGGTTGGACAAATGTTCCCAAATAAATCTTCAATAAGCGATAAGGTGACATTATATAGTGTCTAAGCAAACCAGTTTTTCAAAGTTGTCGAATCAAAGCCTAATACTATAACCTTTAAATGTGGGTGATCTCTTAAACCATGCAATTGACGCTTAAGGGCAACACAAAAGACTTTTATTCTAGACCTTTTACCATTGTCACATACAAAGCTTCTCATCATGGGGAGTTTTGTGTTTGTGGCATGGTCGTTGATAAAAAGGGTTCTCATACACATAATTGGATGAAAAAATATGCACCTTACATAGCAATGTAGGTTACGAGGGGATAATTTAGGTTCCATGGTGTGGAGGACGATAACGAAATGAGCTACTACGTCCCTTACATGCTTTGGTACCAAGATCACACTCTTTTATTCATTAGTCCTTCCTCCCAACAAGCTACTTATCAAGCACCATCTGGAGCCACACAATATCTAGTAAGTGTAGATACCTTATTTATGTACCATTCGCCAATACCTAGTGATGATTGGGCCGCATGTTCAATATACAGAGCGATGCTATGATATTTCATTAATTCATCGATAAATAGTTACTCAAACAGTCGTGTCAACCCCTTTTTTATCATCTACGTGCCAATATAGTTGTTTTAATAGTATTTAGAGTGCGTTTGGAGTCCAAGTAATACACTGTCTTCATTTTCTAAAACCGTTTCCATTTTACAAAAAACAGTTTTAAATCCGAGTCGGGATATTTTTAAACTCCTAAAAAATATCAGAAAAACTTTTATCTCGAAAGTATCACGTGACAATGGAATAGGAAAGTCGATTCCTTTCCAGACTCTCAAAAACGCGTTAAAAGAATCTGGTTGAGGAGAAACACCTTCAAGAGAAAACGAAATCATCACTACGCCCTTTCCTAGAGCTTATTTCAGCAAACTTCATATCTTTCCGGATTCCTCTTGTGTTTTGATCCTTGTAGAACTCCCTACTCATGATTAGTATTACTGTATGTTTCTTTGTGTGATTTGGTGCCGGTATTGGTAAGGACGAGACGATGGTGACGGTGTGGACAATGTTGAGATGTGGAATTAATGTTTGGGACCTGATAACGGAGATTTGTCGTCAATTCCCGTTCAAAAACAATTTATAAAAACTCAAAGTAAGTAGTATAATTTAGGGTGTCGAACGCGAAGATTGGTGGGGATAATTGCGTAGTTACTTTCTAATCCTAGCCTAATTGGGTAATAAATTTTGATGAATGACTAGCAAACTAAGAAGTGAAATAAACTAAGATGATAATTCGATAAAGGGTAAACTAGGGTGTCGGGGGTCACTAAGGGTAGTCGATGATAGGGCACTAGGAGGTCGACTAAGTTGTCCTACGTAGGTGTCTCGGTCGGTCCCATCGAGAGTCAACTCAAACCTAGGTTAAGGCTATCCTAGATTTCGCTACAAATAAGCATAACCAGCTCACAAACATGCAAAAACAAGCCCCCAGCCGTCGTTAAGAACAAGCAACGCTAGAATCTAGGCCCAACTTTCGTTGAGGCATATCATCAAACACTTAGCATGCATTATGAGAATAACCCACTACTATAGAACAACTAGCCTAAAATCTAGCACAAGATTATCATCAAACTACACCAAAGGTTCCCCCTAACCCTAGGTATGTTCTACTCACACATACTTGAGAAAGAAATGTAAACTATTGAAGGAGAATAGGCAAACATGATGAACAAAGCAAAGACAAACAAACCAAACAATTAAACTTGAAGGAAACGTAAACAAATGAGTAAACAATGTAAGAGAAGGAAATATTATACCATAAATTGCATAAAAGGTTGGAACTTGGATTACAAAAGAAGGATTCTTTTAAACCTCTTCAAACTACACCCAATAAAACTAGTGAAGAACTAAGAATAAACTAGGAGAGATTAACTACAAGATTAAACAAAAGATTAAGAGAGTTTTTGAAGTGATTAAGTGAATGAAATGAGTTTGTAGTCTAAAATATCTAACAATGGAACAGTAGAAAAACCCTAGGAATGTGTGCCAAAGCTATGTAAAAAGTTGCGTAAATAAAACTATCTAAGTACGGGTTTATATAGTGCGCGAGAAACTAAAGAGGGGCTCTCAGTCGGTCGACCGGCTGCCGGTCTGGGACCGGCTGAGGACCCTGAACAATACTACAGTGCTACTGGATATTGTCTTCAAAGATGCTTCCCTTTCAGCCGGTCAACCGGCCGCCGGTTGGGTACCAGCTGAGGACCTCATCCCATGCTACTGGTTTTGCACGAAAGTCTTGAATGAACTAGGGCTCCCAGCCGGTCAACCGGTTGCCGGTTGGGTACCGACTGATGAGGACCATATCTTCAGAATCTGCTCACTTCTGTTTTCTTGTCACTTTGAAAAAATGGTTAAGTGTTGGACTGGGGTCCTAGCCGGCTGAGGGCCCTTTTGCTTGTTACTGGATTTTCTGAAGTTGGTCAAGGGTCAAGGGGTTCCCAGCCGGCATACCGACTGCCGGTCGACCAACTATGGACCCCCATTTGTCATTTCTTCACCTTTTCTCCTCTTTTTGCATCGATTTCGCTTCGTTTGCTCTCGTTTATTCATTCCCCTCTCGAGTCCTACAAAATTGAAACCTAATATGTAGAATAGAGATATCGGGCATAAAATCAAGCAATGACACATAGAACTGGGATGAAACGGGATCAAAATGAAAGGAAAAACAAGGAAAATAACGACTAAATTTGGACTCATCAGGACCATTGCGTGAAATTGCTTTCAATCCTACGATCGTCCTTTGTGGGACCCGCCGGCCGCCACAGAGGGGATGTGCACATTAAGGATCTGGGTACCCCTTGCCATGGACAAGTGGGGGATTAAGCGTTGAGATTATATGGTGGTGTTGGTGTGGTTGTGTGACGGTACTACAGGTTGTTATTTGATTCTTGTGACATATTGTTGAGGACGTTGGTATGATCTGTGTAGTAAGAGTTTTATCTTGCATCGTATTTTACATGATTTCACTATCGTACTTGTACTGACTTGGTGTCCTTTCGTGTGCTTGATCTTCACTATCTGTAACACCCCAAGAGTATGATATGAGTTTGTGTGGAGATTTGTCCCACATCGGTAGAATGTGAGGCTTGTGATATGTTTATAATAGCTTCCACCCACCACTTGGTAACAAGGCCTTGTGCTTTTGGGCTTAAGTGAGGACAAATAATTGGCCCAAAAGTGTGCACCCATCTTATTGGGTTTGTGTTACGACCGTGCGTGGTGGGTCGGGTTGTTACAAATGGTATCAGAGCGACCCTGCGACCGTGTGGTGAGCCTGTGGTCGGGAGTACCCGGGTCACACACCTAGTGGGGGAGGATTCTGGCCCTGGTTGTGGTCAAGTTTGAGGCACAACGAGGACGTTGTGTTCTTTAAGTGGGGGAGTTTGTAACACCCCAAGAGTATGATATGAGTTTGTGTGGAGATTTGTCCCACATCGGTAGAATGTGAGGCTTGTGATATGTTTATAATAGCTTCCACCCACCACTTGGTAACAAGGCCTTGTGCTTTTGGGCTTAAGTGAGGACAAATAATTGGCCCAAAAGTGTGCACCCATCTTATTGGGTTTGTGTTACGACCGTGGTGGGTCGGGTTTGAATGTGGCCCAAAATGTATTGAACATTTCAAGCACCAGTATACTATGATCAGATCATTCGAACCATTGCTCAACCAATACACATTCAAACTCTGAAAATTTCCATTCAATCATCATCCATATCGATCCATATTTCTTATCACACATATTCTTCTAACGCACATCATTAATTATAACTCACATATTACTTACCTCATTCTTCTCCTGCAAGATCGTTAGTACAAGATGACCAGGTCTCTATAGAATCTACCCCACTCTTCCATTTCTCTCATTGGGTTCCCGAGACATAACCGAAAGGGCCCATGGTTTGGTGTGAGGGGGCCCCTAACTCATCCCGTTCCTTTTTGGGGCTCCTATCAGTTTCATCTCGGTGTTCATTTTATTAGACTCTTCCTACGTTCATTATTATTCATTCGGTTTAGGCCTGAGGATCGTTCGCTCTGATACCACTTTGTAACACCCCGATTTATCAAGGAGCCTTTAGCAAGACATCCTTAGTAAATTGAGCTGTTACCATCTCGGAATATCCGAGGTAGTGAATAACAAAGTAAATCATACCAAAGTACTTTATATGAAAACTAGTAAAATTTAAACTTCAGTGTTACAGGTACTACACAGCGGAATAAAAAAAACAACTGATAACTACAAGATATGTGATCTACATCTAAGTCGGTCCATCCAAGTGCTCACGCCATCCCATGCTCCCACAGCAACATCTTTCCTGTCAAAACTGCTCCCCATTACGGATCATCACAGGTGTCACACGAATACACAGGGTCAACCACGAGGTTGAGTAGAGGAAAAACTATAAACAAACCACATTACTATAAAATAGAAAGTCGAACTTCTCCACTCCGAATCACAAGACCCATAAATCTCCACACCAATCACAGACCCTTTATCTCCGCACCAAACACAGACCCTTTATCTCCGCACCAAACACAGACCCTTTATCTCCGCTTCGTATCGTATCACAGAGATATACAGTCAATCAATAACATTATAATATTATTCATTCAATAAAACGTATACAACTCACCACAGTTAATAATCAATGTCACAATATCGTAAACAAGATCTCAATCATTTCCCCTACCTCGAATAGCAGAAGGATACGGTCAACTGTAAAGCTGCTAGAAGTATTCCACGCGAAACCGTCACCTAAACATATATTACGGAACTAATTAATAAACTTCCCGAACCCCCATAAGTCAACTTACTCTTATTGCAAAAGTACTCTTCCATAAGTGGAAAGTTTCCCAAAATGGAAACTTCCCAAAATAGTAGTTTCTTTAAAACATTACTTCCCGACCCATAATATAGCCAAACACCACCTTTAACATAATTAACATAATTAAACATAGATAACTATTATCAATTATTAATATCTACTAAACATATAAATAATAAAACATTATTAATAACAATAATAGTAACTTATATATATTAATAAACTTGATATACAATTATAACATTTGCCAACAACATACCTAATAATAATAATACTAATATTAATAACATTATTATCCTATAATTATAAAATCACCATAAAAATAAATCAATTAATAATAATAAACATAAAACAATAATAATAATAATAATAACCAAAACACACAACGTATAAAACGCAGCCTAAGTACCAGCCCCAAAACCCGTAACCGACAGCCTGACCACCCTACTTCCAGCCTTCCTCGACACACCCTTTCCGCCTTAACCACCACCCCAACGCCGTGACTACCTCCCTGGACTACGGTGTACCACTTGGCGCCAACCACGAATCCAGACTTGTCCCCACCAGCTCTCAAAACCACCATCAAACCCCCTGGTCACAACTACCTACACTGAACCCGCGACGAACACCTACCGTAACCAACCCCTAAACGCTTGCTAGCACCACCATTACCCCCGCCAGTTACCACCACCCGACACCCCAGACTACCAACAAGCAACTGGTGTCAACCCCCTGGCCTCGACACCACTACACTCATTGAACAACAACCTCCAAACCTACTGTCCCTCACGATACCCTCTGGTTTACAAATACCCCGAGCCACTGTTTGGGAGAAATTCACGGTGGTTCAACCACCATTCTCCACCCCATCCATTGCCACACAACTCACAACCACCCCCCTACTATTACTCATAAGGCTCATTCCCAGAAACAACCCGAAACCCGATATAACGCAGCCCCAATCGAAACAGCGCAAAAGAAACGAAAACAGAGCGAAAACAGAGTTTTGACAGCAGACGACTCGCGGTGGTTAACACGCCACCCACGGTGGTCTTACGGTGGTCTAAATACGATGGACATGTTACACAAAATACAAGGATTACATACGAACTTAGTTTACGGTTCACAGATGCAAAACAACACAATAAAACACTTACGAACATGGCTGCGCAGGTGAACTATTCCGGTGATGGTTATCTCAGATTCGCTCCTTCCCTTCTTCTTCCCAATCCCAGGCCAGGTTCATTGAGTGTATGGATTAAGGAGATAGAAGAGTGAAGGGTTTTTAGGGTTGTACGTAGTAAGGAGGCAAAAGAGACAATAGGGTTTTGAGTTTTTGTTTTGATAGGTTTGTCGATGGGTGAGGAGTATGATAGGTTTGTCGATGGTTTTAGGAGTATGATATGCATTAGGGTTTTATTTTTGTATCCCATCATTGATGCATTGCACAATTACACCACCCATCAAGTATAAATCGTAAGACCAAACCCATCACGTATCCCGATAAAATAAAATACTGATTCCCGTTCATACGTCGCAACTTAAAATATAACTAATACGATAAAAATATAAATAAAACCTTATTCAATAAATTAATTATCGAATACACGTTAATATAAATAATAAACCATATAATAAAATACGGAGTATTACAGTCTTCCCTCCTTAAAATGAACTTCGTCCCGAAGTTCACCATCCCATGATCCACCAACTGGTCGCTAGGCACATATGGAACACGATATGGGGCACCACATAACGTCAAAACTAATAAGGGTACTTTAAAACACGAAATATTACACTATCTGTACTTGCAGTGATCCATTGACTTATATATGATAATGGTGAGCAGTATGATAGTTGCAGGTGTTGGTGTTGGTTTATTGCTTGTTTGGTTGCGTTGCCGTGGGATGGGTCTAGACGACAGAAGAGCAATACTATAGTTGTCACCAAATATTGCTATCTAGGTCTCACTCTCGTGTTGTAGTTTTTATAATAGTAATAGTTATTCAGTAATTGTAATAACTTGATAATTGTTCTATAATGGCTATTTGATATTTACTTTCCTCGGGAAACCGAGATGGTATCATCCTTGATAGCTAAGGAAGGTCTAGTTAAGGCTCCTTGGAAATTGGGGGTGTTACAAGTAGTATCAGAGCGATGATTTTGGAACCTAAACCAATGAACCTAATGAACGTAGTGAGTCTAAATAAAATGATCTTGGTGTATGTGTGTTATGAGCCTCTGATTTGGTTTTGGATGAGAAGGCGCCCTCATTTCAGAATTTCTCCCCCAACGCACTTAAGTCAACCATTGCGTGAGGGGTACAATTAGGGATGTCATTGGGGCGGGGCGGGGCTGGATATACGCTCCCCCATACCCGTACCCATCAAGAAAACCTCGTACCCATTCCCGCCCCACCACCCATGACGGGTACAAGTTTCCAAAACCATCTCTGCCCCACCACCCATGGGGGGTACAAGTTTCTAAAACCATCCCCGCCCCACCTATCCATTAACACGCTATACCATAAATTTTTCCGATCTTTTTTCGTACGAGTTGGTTTCATCACTATTAATTTCTATTTTCAAGAGTTTGTTTATATAATTTTATTTCTTTACCAAAGAAGTTGGTAAAATATTTTATAAAATAACTATTTTTAACATTACGTCTTAATTATAACAAAATAATATTTGAAAACTTATCGTAATAATGGTATTAATTTTTCTAATAATTGGTGGGTAGGCGGGTATGAAGTGGGTAACACGCAAAAACCATCCCTGCCCCACTACCAATGGGGGGGGGGGGGGGGGAGTATCCTCTTGTACCCGTCCCAATGACATCCCTAGGTACTATTAGGGGGGTAAACGTTGTATTTTGTTGTGTGTGTGTTGAATGTGTGATTGTGAGCTATGTGATTGAGTGTGGTGTGTTAAAAGTATGCTTGAATACAGATTTGAGCAGTTGATAATATTTGGGAAAAATGTGTTCTTATAATTATGAATGGTGTGTTACGCATTATGGTGTTATGTGTTATACATGTAACTAAAATGTCAAGATAAAAGTTGTTTTATGTAAAATGTTTATGGTTAGAAGTATGATGGTACATACGTGGATATGCATTGAGTACCCTTTTTGGATACATGACTAGTTACTGTAATAACGTGAGTTTGGAATTAGAACGGTAGCTGTGAAAAAGTGCTTTTGTGTATGGTGTGTGGTTATAACTCGATTTGAGGATAATTGTTGTGATAAGTAACGAGGTTTGTTGAACTAAGCGGGACGAGGTGGCTCTTATTGTCACCTCCGAACAAGTTTATGTTGGGTGGAGGCTGATCATTAATTATTACTTTGTTTTAACATGTTTATAACTTGAGGTCATATTTGATAGAATAGCTTTAATGAGCTCATGTATCAAGTAACTCGGCCGAGTAGAGCGAACTCGACCGAGTACAGGCTACTCGACCGAATAGAGATCACTCGACCGAGCTGAGCCAACTCGGTCGAGTAAATACAACTCGACCAAGTTGAGGTAACTCAACCGAGTCAAGGCAACTCGACTGAGTCGAATTGTGACTCGACCGAGTTGGGTAAAAAAAGCGGGCTCCGTGTGCTATTAAAACATGATAAAAGACAATTTTTACTTTCACATTCTTCATTTTTTCCACCGCCATATTTCTTCTTCTTCCTAAAATCTTTCAAGATCCTTATAAGCAAATGGGTTTAGCTACTACGTCGAGTTCTTTCCGCTTCTTTTCCTTATTCATACCGAGATTTCAAACTAATCCACAAGGTAAGTTTTTACGATTTCAATTCAGTTTTAGGGTTAGCTCTTGATAATGACATTTTGCCCCAAATTATTCTTGAAACTTCAATTGGATGATGCTAGATGGTAGAGTTATATTGTTGTGTTGTTTTATGCCCAAGAAACACCGTTTTAAACTTTGAAATCCTGAAAATTTTCAAATCTGATACTTAGAACCGTCTTTGAATCGATTTTGTTTTACCCTCAAACTCAGACTTTTCACCAAGAAGTTTTTATGGATAGTAGAATATGAGAATAGAGGATTTTTATGTCAAGAAAACTTGTACCATAAAAACTCCGTCTTAATAGTGTCTTGAGAAGAGTATAAATCTGAGTTTAGAATGAAACCTTGTGGAACCCATATATTGTTTTGAACTTCTATTTTAGATGCCGAGATTTGGGGGCTTGACAACAAAGCAATCGAGGAGGAACAATTAGAATAGTGGGGCCGACGAGACCTCTAGGGAATCAGTGGTACCGATTGTGGGTGAATATCCTCAGGTTGGGTTCGCTGATTTCAATCAGCGTAACCGTTTTGTAGAGTTGATGAACCTGTAGGGTTGTCGTACACGCCCTAACACAAATTAGTCTTACTAATTATAATCTACTAATTAACATTTTAATTAGTCATTTGAATCTTATGCATGGAATATAAAAGTGCGGAATAAAAGTATTCGAATTCCTACAACCCGACGGGAATATGGCAAGGATGATATGATCCTCCAACCCGAGTAACCAATATAGGTTACCTCCTTCACGATGCAGCCAAGACTTCCCCTTAATACCGAGAGGTACACAAGCTAGATGTTAAAATCGGTTTCCTTAAAACAATATTCTAATCTTATTAGAATAATTAAACTCAATACTATAACAGTTATAGTATTCAAATTATAAATATTATCTTATAATAATTTTAGAGGTTTTTTGAGTTATCTCATACTAGAGAGAATAAGTTTTCATTAGGAATGAATTAACTTGTAAACAAATTACAAGTTTTATGATGGTGGTGTTGGGGTTGGGAAGCACGGCTATGGGGAAGCACAAAAGGGAGGGCTTTTGTCTTACCCATGCACACATAGGGTGACTCTAGGTTAGTGTTCTCAAGGCATGTCTTAATGATTATGTTTCGTGCAATTAACACACAAAACACATCCTTAATCACCACCACAAAACCGGTACCCCATATTATAAAATGGAGTTCCATTTTACAATTGTCATTTTGTACAATTGTAAATTCATGTGTGATATGCAACATGTCACAACATAAAATAATTGTTTCAATTTAAAAATGCATATTTATCAAATAAATATCATTTATAAATTAAATAAATCATATTTATCAATTTGACTAGTAATTCGTAATTACTCAATTGTAAAAATGTCATTTCAATAATCGTCAATACGATGTACAACATTTGTAATAATAATCAACCCGATTCATTCTAATTTCGATATTTCGTAAACATCGATTAATATTTGACAATTGACACGTTTCAATTTCAAACACAAATCTTACATTAAGATTTAACCTCTGATTTCTCGACATTCAATTTTTAAGGAATCTGATCAACTTGTATCAATATACACTTGATCAGTTTATCAATTAAGGGAATTGTCCTGTAGGTGTGACCTAAAGGGATCAACTGGCCACCTCCGTCATACGACAGTAATGTCAAACTCTAGCTAGCCAATCATTACCGATTAATGTTGGTCAGTTGACTATATAATTTCGAATCATCCCTTGCGCATTCTCGTCATGAGATTTAATTATGTGATCGCACTATTGTTGATGACACATTTCCCAACAGAACCACCATATAAAACCTACCCGATGTGTCAACCACGCCATCTTAGAGGAGCTAGAGAGAGCCGGTGACCTCTACCATATGTTCAATATCCTAGGACTACTAGGCCTCTTTTGACTTCGCAAGAAGTCTTATGCCTTCCCGACCTTAGAGTTCCTTAGCTCTTACATGTACGATGTTGTTGGGGCCGTGTTTAGCTTTCGGTTGTTAAACACCTCCATTACCCTAACCTTAAACCAGTTTGTGGAGCATCTGGGCTTAGATCAAGATGATGTGGATTACCTGAGAGATGTGGTGGACACTAATTCGGAGGCCCCTAAGTACTTCTCTTTGTTTACGGGTACGACCGTCACAACTCCAGTGCCATGTTAGCTAATAATGTCCAGCACATCACTTTTCAGATCTTTCTTAGAATATTGACTTGTCTGCAATACCTAGAGAAGATGTGAGTAAATTGAACTCGCATGAGGTCATGTTGATGATGTCCTATCTTAACCCCCGTCGTGCGGAGCATGTTTAGTACAGTGCCCCTGCTATTGTGTGCGTCTGTCTGGCACACATTGCTTATAATAGAGTTTGCCATGTTGGGTGCAACACCATCGTGACCCGTCTTGCTCAGAGACTAGTAGACTTCTAGCCCGATGGTGACCTGCAGGCTTTGCAGGAGAATGGTACCGACCATCGATGAGGACTAATTGATGAGAGTCAAGTGGATTATGAGGTTGGATGACGGGGGTGGGCTTTTAAGGTGAGAGACCGTTTCTGGTGCAGGATGCCCAACTCGGAGTACCCGCCAACCCTTACCATGAGCAGACCAACGTTGAGACATCGGGACTTGATTTACCAGCTAAGTACTACACCATACCCCGAGAGGCACGGATAGAGATGTTTAACCCTCTAAATGGGGGGGGAGGAGGTATATGTTAGCCGTAGGGGTAGGCCGAGCAGGGCTAATCGAGGAGATGGCTTCTAGAGAGCACCCGCACCTTTAGACCCATACCCATCATACCCAGCCGCGGAGGACCCAAGGCTCCAACCTCTTGAGTTGGCAGACCGCTTATCCACCACCCCCGTGTTTAGGAATGTGCATGAGTCGACCCAGGTTTAGGAGGTGAGGATGTATCTAGCTCAACCAGCCTGGTGGAGTGGGATTGGTAGCAACGATAGAGTCTTCCGTGCTTATGGTGTTGATCGCTCTAGATGGTTGGGACCTTCTTTTTACATAGATGGTTGGTTGGCAAGGCCGTGGGGAGCCAACTATGGTAATTAGCTGGATGATCAGGGCAGTTGAGAGTTCGGCGAGGTGCTTGGATATGGGGGAACAATTAGTACTTCCGGAGCGACAACGGAAGAAGAGGGACTGATGGATGATAATGATGTTGAAGGCGACGTTTGAGGCCGTTTATTTGATGTTGCATGTTTCATGCTCGGGACTTGTAGTGTTCGTTATTTTCGGATTGTTTTATTGTCGGTATTCGTTTTTTTTTTCTTTGGATTGTTTTCGGAACGGTAGGTAACATACTTATTTTGACTTGATGTATGAGAGGCCTTAAAGTCGAGGGTTTCTTTTGATGTTTTAAATATGTCGAGTACACTTTGTTAGACCTTGTGTAGGTATTTGACAGCGTAATTCGACCAAGTTAAAGCCACTCGAACGAGTATCGGTAACTCAATCAAGTAGCACTAACTCGGCCGAGTAAGGGTGACTCGACCGAGTATTTTCAATTCGACCGAGTTACGTGATAACCTGTGTATGGGTGTGAATAATGTGTGTGTGTGTGTGCGCGCGTCTGTGTGGACATGTTGTAATACCAGATTACAGTTTCAGCCAGTGAACTTCGGGGACGAAGTTCTTTTAAGAGGGATAAATAGATTATCGCATTATATAAATCATGTTCTCGTGTGTTTTACGTAGATAATGTTTCGTTTGAGGTGTTTGAGTATACTGACATATGTTGATGCAACCATGAGTATTAACATTATTGCTACAAGAAGTGTATAAGAAGCTTTGATGATGTTGTATGTTTTAATTGGGTGTAATGTATAAGAAGTCTTGATAGTGTGGTATGTTTTGATTGTGTGTAATATTATAAGAAGAAAACCTCGACGGTTTGGTATGTACGTATAATAGCCCATGTGGTAGTGGTTGGATCGAATTGAGGAATAATTGCGTGTAAGTGTGCAAGATGATAATTGGGTGTGATTGCGAAATGTAAAGATCGTAAGTGGCAAAGTGGCTGCGACTTAGGAGACCTTAGTAGTTGGGAAAGGAGGTTAAAGTGTTGAGATGAACCAGATAAACCTTTACGAGTCGTGACTTATGAGGGATATTAAGTAGCGTGGGGAACCATGTTTCCGAATAGGAGTGGCAAAACTTCGAGAATAAAGTTTCTTTTAAGGAGGAAGATTGTAACACCGAGTTAAAGACCTATTTTCATACCTTAGAAACGTGGACTGCCTAGCTAGAGACCAGGTAAGAAAGGAGGAAGTGAGTTGGTTTTTCCCTAAAGGGAAACTCGACCGAGTACTGCGTACTCGGCCGAGTGGGGGTAACTCGGTCGAGTTAAGCCAACTCGGTCAAGTCAATCCAACTTGGCCGAGTCAGTCCATCTCGGTTGAGTCAGTCCAACTCAACCGATTCAGCTCGATACTCGGACGAGTGTAATCGTTCCAGCGGATTTAATTTCAGCGTCGGGATTTAATAAGAACTTGTTTTCTTAATATCTGTTTAGTCGCCTTTCATAACCCTAAAACAAACCTTTCATTTCCTCCTTCCCTTCTCATCCCTAATAACCATGGAGGCTAGTTGATCGACATATCCGGAGCGATCGGATCTGAGACTTAGCGTCACCAACCCTATAACGTTCCAGTAAGTTACCTTCTTCCATGTGCCCGACCTTACAATTATCTCTCATAATAGTAATGGGTAGAAACTGTAATAGGAGACCAACGATGTTGTCTTAGAGATGCGTGGGGATATTCTTGGATACGTGCGTCATGTAGGTTATCCTACTCAGTCAAGTATTTACTTTGTGTTTGTAACATGTATCTACTGCATTTGTATTACTGTATGTTTCTGTAATAACCCGAGTTTTATTTCTAAAAGAATATATATATGTTTAATGATGCGGTCAACGACATATAATCGTATTTGTTCGTATGTGTTTAGACATAAAAATAGTCGGTAGTGGGGATCGAAGTAAGGATCTAGGGTTTCTAACCTTATAATCACATAAAGCTTGTCAAGGGGTTCGAACCCCTGACCTCTTGCACGTGAGTTATGGGCTCGGGTTTTGTGAGTAGGGCAACAGCCCATAAGTCGTCTTCATAAGTAAAAACAAACCAGTTGCACTGCCACCCTACTTCGATACCCTAATCTTACCCTAACCCCCATCTCTACCTAAATCTGCTCACTCAAAACCCTAGCCGTCACGTCATAGAAGAGAAAGAAGTTGTACACGGTGGTCAGACACGGGGCTAAGGTGGTTCGTTTTGGCCGTAAAACTGGTATGCTCACCACAACACTGTTGATTTCTGTTCACGTTGTAGTTTGCATCGCATGTTTAGAAGGGTTTAAAACGTGTTAATCTTGGTTGTTTTTGCATATGTTTGTAGTATGTCATGTAATGAATGTATGTAGCCATCAACGGGGTGTCGTTGCTGTCTGGGTCCACCGTGGAGGGTGGTTAATAAGGGGTCAGAAGGTGTTTGTGTTAATGTGTTTAATAGGGAGTGTCTGTTTGTATATCTTTAATACTTTTTAGATGGGTTGTCGTGCTTGTTTGTTATGGGTCTTCGAGTAGTGAGTCAGACGGTGGTAGGGTGGTGCGAGTGGTGGTAGTTACGGTGGTTAGCGGTGGTTGGTTATGGCAGAAACAGGGAGTTTTTCAGGGGGACTCGAACAGGGTGTCAGGCAGTCTGGTTGTTTTGGGTTGTCGAGGGGCTGTTTGTGTGGTGTCTCTGTCGAATAGGCGGAGGTCTAGGTGGTGGTACCATGGGGGTTGAAAGCGCCAGGTGTTGGTGGTGGCGTCTGTGGTGGGTCTGGTCGGTGTCAGGCGCTAGGGGCGGTTGCAGAGGCGTTTTCGCGAGGGCTGTTGTGAGGTTTGCGGGCAGTGGGGTGTGAACCAGGTCTGATAATGACCCTGGTTCAACTCGCCGGTTGGGGTCGACGGGCTGGTGGTGGTCGGTGGTAGGAGAGGGTGTTGTGGGGGTCGCGTGTGGTGGTCGTCGGTGAGGATAACGGTGTTAGGGTGGCCGCTTTGTCGTGTCAAAGAGTGGGTCGTGTGTGGGTCTTGTGACGGTCAAGTGTTGTTATTATTATTATTATTATTATTATTATTATTATTATTATTATTATTATTATTATTATTATTATTATTATTATTATTATTATTATTATTATTATTATTATGTCTTATTAATATTATTATTTTGTTCCTATTGTTTTGTTATAATCGAATCTAAGGTTGTTGTCTTCAATTAGTCGCTTTATTATTATTATTCTTACTTGTGGTTACGGGTTTTGGTTGTTGCTTCGTGTTAATTAAATATATGAGTCGGGAAACTAGTGAGTCAGGGGAGTTTCTATTTTAGGGAAGTTTCTATTTATGGAAACTTGCCACTTATGGAAGGTTTCTATTTATAGTAAGTGCGGATTGTTATGGGGTTCGGGAAGTTTATTAATTCTTTACGAATACGTGTTTAGGTAGCGGTTTTTGCGTGGAATATTTCTAACAGCGGTTCGGTTGTCATTCTGCAATTCCAGGTAGGGGAAATATGTTATGATTCATGTTATGACATGAAATGTGTAAGTGATGCTTATTACGAGTTTGACATAATTGATTATTACTGTACTGTGGATTGAATTGTTATTATTGATCACTGTGGAGATCGGGAGATGTGAATATAAAGGGTCTGTGATTGGTGCGGAGATAAAGGGTCTGTGATTGGTGCGGAGATAAAGGGTCTGTGTTTGGTGCGGAGATAAAGGGTCTGTGATTGGTGTGGAGAATTATGGGTCTTGTGATTCGGAGTGGAGAAGCTCGACTTTCTATTTATAGTAATGTGGTTTATTTACAGTTTTTCTCTACTCAACCTCGCGGTTGACCCTGTGTATTCGTGTGACACCTACGATGATCCGGAATGGGGAGTAGATTTTACAGGTCAGTGACAGATGAACCAGGAACTGGGACGGGAATGGGAGGTGCGGACTTGAGACCGACTTAGATCTACATCACATATAGAATAGTCGTCAGTTGTTCTTTTATTTTCTATGTAATTTCTGTAATAACAAAAGTTTAAATTTAATCAGTTTTTATATAAAGTACCTTGGTTTGATTACTTTGTTATTCACTACCTCGGATATTCCGAGATGGTAACAGCTCTATTTATTTGAGAATGTCTTGCTAAAGGCTCTTAAATAAATGGGGGTGTTACAGTTTCTTTGTGTCATGTTGGTGCCGATATTGGTAATGACGAGACAATGGTGACGGTGTGGACAGTGTTGAGATGTGGAATTAATTTTTGGTACCATTGCGGGAAATGGCTCTCAATCCTACAATCGCCCTTCGTAAGATCCGCCACGGAGAGGATGTGGACATTAAGAATCTGGGTACCCCTTGTCGCGGGCAAGTGGGGGATTATGCTTTGAGCTGATACGGTGGTGTTGGTGTGGTTGTGTGACAGTACTGCGGGTTGTTATTTGATTCTTCTGACATATTGCTCAGGACGTTGGTATGATTTGTGTAGTAAGAGTCTCTATCTTGCATCGTATTTTAAATGATTTCACTATTGTACTTGTACTGACTTGGCGTCCTTTCGTGTGCTTGATCTTCACTATCTGTACCTACGGTGATCCATTGACTTATGATAATGGTGAGCAATAAGATAGTTGCAGGTGTTGGTGTTGGTTGCTTGCGTTGTCGTGGGATGGGTCGAGATGATAGAAGAGCAGTACTATAGTTATCGCCGAATGTTGCTATCTAGGTCTGACTCTCATGTTGTAGTTTTTATAATATCAATAGTTACTCAGTAATTGTAATAACTTGATAATTGTTCTTGTAACAACCCTCTATGTCTTGTCGTTTCAAGTTGGCTGTGAACTTCGAGGACAAAGTTCATTCTAAAGAGGGAAGATTGTAACACCCCTCTATCAGTTGTATGAGTTACTCGATGGAATTGGTTGGACTCGGTCGCATTGTTGATATATAAGTTATTGGAGAAAGAATATGGTATAGTTATGTTGCTCGGTTATAGATAGGTTGTCTTAAAACTATAATAACTTGAGATGTACATATGATATCGATGTGATTCTAATTGCAGGTGATATATTATCCTCTTACGATTCTAACGGTAGGTCACACGCCCAAAAAGACCAAGTTGGACCTACTCGACCGAGTTGAAGCTACTCGACCGAGTTGGTCCGACTCGGCCGAGTTAGCTGGGTCCGTGTTCAGCGTCAGATTCTTATAAAAGCTAAATGTAACACCCTCATAATCCTCTTTATTTGTAAATAGGGTTCTCAAGTAAAATTCGGATCATGGGAGTGTCACAATTTAACCAAATATGGTAGTAGTACCTAGACATGAAATAAAATAGGTATTTGTCTAATGCAATTTAAAATCCAAAGGATAAAAATCCGATTACAACCAAATTTAAAGTTTGCGGAAGCGAAAATAAAGTCCAATGATCCAAAAGAAAGATAAAGTCTTAAGGCATTTGTCATGGATTGAAACATTAAGCGCGCTCTCTTGTTCATCTCACGACTAATTCCCACGAGCACCTGTCACACAGCCTGCTCACACAAGTCGTGATCACCACAGGTCCAAGAAAGGACAAAACAAATAAAAGGGTCAACAATAATGTTGAGTAAGGTAAACAATCCGAATGAAGAATAAACGGAATATGAAACCAGAACTTAAAAGACATTTTAAAATAATACGTAACAAAACTGTTTCGAAAGATTGAAAACAGAGTATCAGAATTGCCACTGTTAATTGAAGTGGAAACAAATAATTTAAAATGATTAAGAACAACATGAGTGTTTCAAAAGATTTCAATCCATATCCAACCTTTCAAGATAATTCCAAATCAAAGAAAACATTTCTTTCCAACAATCTCCAACATCGGTATATACTTGGATAGAGGCCGTATGAAGAGGATCCACTCTCCCTAAACCGGATAAGACGAGGTTCACCAAATCATGTACTAAACTGTCCTAGAATACCGAGTGTGCACAGCCCTCTAAGGGCCAACCCCAAAGAGGAAGATAAGAGGACGGGGTCTCGATCAACTAACCCCAATCAGAAGCTCTGTATAGGAAGTCCCTTATTATGGAACAACCTACCCCTCTACCAAAACTGTTTCAAAACAACATGCGAATCCATTTCCAAATAACCAAGATATTTCCTTCAAATTTAATAACGCATCATAAGCTTGTAGAAAAGCAAAACGGTTTTGGTTCCCAAAACTTTTAGAATCATAAAGCACTTCTTTTCCATATTAAACACAATCCTGTTTCAAGAGATCAAAACAAACCAATCTTTGTCCATAATCATTTTGTAAAATAAATCCAACCAATATAAATAATTCAATATAACCAAAAGTCTTAAGATAGTAACAAATCGCAACGGTTTAATAAGAGTGTACGGATAAGTGTTTCCCTTACCTTACGAGCGATTAATGGTTAGATAGCCTCTTCTATGAATCCTGACTCTACAATATATATTTAAAATAATAGTCACTTATATGAATGACCATTACTAAGCTACTTGTAGTAAATTATGGGTTAACTATTTTTTCTCGGTTTTTACAGATTCTAAGCAGGAACTTTAAATCGTCATATCTCTTTCATTAATTAATTTTTTAAGGTGAGATCAGTGGGGTTTAGTTTCTTAGTGAGTCTTCTAACTTTATTGTCTTAATGGTCAGAGTCTAAAAACGTGTTTAAGGGGTCCAAAGTTACAGTCTACCAAAGTTGGTCCAAAGGTGAGTCTTAAAAAGTTACGGGGTGGTAATTACTCTTAACATGTCGAAACTCGTCAAAACGAAATCCTACTACACTTTACATTCATTAAACTTTAACATGTTAAGAGATGGGTCGCTGATTATTTTCATATGTATAACTAAATTACCCTTTTATGAAAATGTAAGCTTTTAACAAGTAAGACTAATTAAAACATTTTTCCAGAACACAACAGAAACTTGTAAAAATCATAAGAAATTCAAAACGTCATATTTTTGTGCATGGTCGACTTTATTAAATTCCGTTATGTGTCTACAAGATATTGTAAGCGGTGAATGTTGTCTCAAAAATGGGTTTATCAGATCTAAAAACGCGTTTTAAAAGCAATGATCAGAAAGTGAGTCATGAAATGTTTTACATCATAAAGCCTTCTTAACAAATCAAAAATAGTTGATTCAAAAGCCTATTATCATCTAGACTCAAACTAGTTTAACATATTAAAAGATGAGACACTGATTCATTTTATATATATGGTTTGATGACTCTTTAAGTGAGATCTAGTGTTTCGGTTAAACGGAAAACATGCTGTAGTATATGATTTTTCATTTCTACACGGTAAATGAAAACGTCCTAATTTTTGGTGAGTGTTTTTTATAACAACTTAAGGAAAGTCCCAAATTTTTATCTTCTGAAAATACTCATTTTAACATGTGATTTCAGACCTACTACATGCATTCTACGTTTTTGACAAATTAGTGGTTTTTACTAGATTTAATCCTTTGCATGCATGGTTGTAGATTCATATGTTCAAGTTTAGATGTTAAGTGATATGTGAATGCATGTTAAAAGGTTATACAATCATATTTGAAGGGTTCATAAGAGCTTACTAAGTGAAGACTTTGTGCTTAGGCAAGATCTTCCTCCTTAGCTCTCTTCTTCTTCTTCTTCTTCTTCTTTTTGTTCTCCCTCTCTCTTTCTATCACTCTCTCTATTTTTTTTGTATTAGTGAGGAATAGAAGCGGGTGGGGGATTGAATTAGGTTTAAGAGGGTTTAAATGAATGTTGGAAAAATGAGAAAGCTAGAGTATAGGGAAGGGGGAGGTGGCGGCATGCATGCATGGGGAAGAGTCCATGTTTTCTTCTTTTATTAGTCCCCATGTGTCTAGGTAAGTGTAGGTTTCTTAGGTAATAATTACCCATCAGATTTGATTGTGGTATTACGGTTTCTTGCGCGACATAAAAAAAATGCATGCGACGGTTTTACGTGTTTCTTTTAAGCGATACTTGTATTGTCAATAACTTTCCCATTTTATTTTATTGACGGATTTTACGGGTATTACAATCTACCTTCCTTAAAAACGAACTTCGTCCTCGAAATTCTAAAACTACCCCTTCAAGCAAAGCTAACGCTATCATCTACAACAGTCTCTTATAATGCAAGGTAAACAGAAGGAAAAAAAAGTTTTAGGTATTACATCTTACCTCCCTTTAAGAGTGTTACGCCCTCGTAACTAGGTAATTACCTCGAAAAGCTATGGGTATTTAAGTTTCATGGCCTCCTCGGCTTCCCAAGTGGCCTCCTCGGTGTTATGGTTCGACCATAGCACCTTGATTAAACGGGTCTCTCCATTTCGGGTCTTTCGAACTTTAATATCCAAGATCTTAACAGTCCGCTCCTAGTAAGTTAGTGAATTGTCGAGCTCTAGTGCTACCTCTCTAATTCGTTCCAAGATCCCATACAAACCTATATATTTCAGGCTCAACTTATTTCCCTTCAAACAAAATTTTATTACCCTCGTAATGGGTTATACTCTCCACAACACTTTTTATTTCACCTGTTATTAAATAGTCGGTCATTATCCATTCGTAAGTTACGTGCGAGCACTCGATGTTTCTCTTTAGTCAACTATATCTTCTATCTTCATCATTTTCATCCATCATCAAACCCTTAACACGTGTTCATTAGTATCCATCAACCAATTGTGTTGCTAGCAACTCCTTAAAGTCAAAATCTTAAATTTTTCTCTATTACCTCAAGTCGGAATAAATGTATCCTCAAATAGTCAAATAATCTTAAACTATTAACTACGTCGGTATGCTGGTATGTCACTATGCACGAAATTATAGCCACCCTTTACTTAATTCTCAAATTACACCGTCGTACTATCATTCCCAAAATCTCATAACATTTCGTGTCTCTCATCAGTAATTCAATTTAGCAACCATAGTCGATCCTTATTTGAAAACTTCAAAGTTCATTTCTCCATCTCTTAACCATGAATCCATTACATCTGTCAAACCTCTTAATACCTATTAAAACCAATACATACCCTGATAAATTTAGCATTTTCCATCGACATTAAATCTCTAATTAGCCATTAAACTTTTTCCACAAATTCACTCTTACCGGTACTAAGTCTTCCGAGCATAAATTATTTAAATATTATTATCTTATATCCCACATACCACAAGTATATATTCAATATTTACGACAAAAGTTTCCAAAATTCTTATAACTTTTACCTCAAATAATAAGTGTTCCTCAATAAGCTCAATTCATATCATACTAGATCAATCTTTTAATTTGTTTTATTCACGATGTACTTTCCTTGGTCATGTCCATTAGTTGCAACCAAAAATATGTATTCCAAGATCATATCTTAACTTCATCAAATATATTAATTTCACTTGATCCTTTGTGAATTCAATATATATCAATCTTTAAGTCCTCTAAGTCCTCTTCATTATTACATTATATGTCCACAATTGATCATAATCACATGAGTTGTTAATCAATCCATACTGCCTTGTCCAATACACTAACTAGAATCCCTTCAAGTTTATTGATAATCTAGTTTCTTAATGTATCCCCAATAAAATCCATTTACATCACTTTAGGTCAAATGTGCTACTCCTCCTAAAGGTTTAATGTCCTTTCCGCTCATATGTACTAATGTTCAAATCTACTCCTTAATATTAATTACCTCAACTAATCTCATCAAGTAAGAATCACTACTGTTTGGTCAAACTTTTCATTTCCTCAAAGTCATGTTGCCACCAAAATTGGCAATGTCTTACCTCTGTAATTTCTTTGTCATAACTAAAGCAAAAGGAGTGTATGCCTTATCTATGCAATTCTCCACAAAATACATTGATAACTTATATATAAAAATTTACATCCCGATAACGCATTCATACTTACATCATAAATACCACTCAATGCATTAAACAGAGTCAATATGATAAAATTACACTTTAATATCCTTGCATTAACTCGGACCGTAATGATCACCTATAATATTCATATTCGTAACTATCACTCCAATTGATCAAGTCCTAGTACCTTAATTCCTTTCTTTTATACCTTTCAGTAAATAGTTTCTACTCATGCTATCTATACCACTGATCCCCACATAACATCATCCTCATCATCAAACATCATAGCATAAAAGTTAATCCTTATTTATTTATTTTCTTCCAAATAGTTCTTAATAACCCTCCAAGTTAAACGAATCATTTGTGTCATAACCTTCCAAGAAAAGTTATCCACTTATAAATCCCAATACTTTTCTTATCACCATAATAACATTAATGAATTCTTTGCTACCTCAACTAAGTAGTTAGATTATTATTCCGCAACTCTTATGCACATGACTAACTCTTTGTAACATCTCTAATTTTCCATATTCACAATTTCAATACTCAATTCAATGCACAACTTCCATTTCTAAAACTCACTATTTTTGGGATCTCTAATTCGGCAACCACAAATAGGTGGATCCATTCATACAATATTCTCTAAGTTCTCCATTTTTCATAATGGTATCATTGGTATACAATGGACCAAAACATTTCAATCAAAATTCAATCTCCATAAATTTATAATGGCTAAATATCGGTATTTCCTTCCTATCAAATGGAATCTTTTCTTTACTTAGATTTTTCTTCTCCACACACTAAGGTTCTTAAATAAGATGCAATATTCCTTTGATCATATCACTAATGTACCTTAACTAATGCACAGACTTAACTACTATACTTTAACTTATCTTATGTAATCTCCAAAATATACGGTTCATTTATCATCTATGCTTCTTACACAATGTATAACTCTAAACGAAATACTAGCATACTTCGATCGTAGTTGTACTACTGCCTTATAATACCAAATACCTAGAAAAATATTCAAGTTGAGTTATACCATGGTAACACCATTCTTATATTCAGCGGTAACCCAAGTGGCGAAACTACAACGTCAAATAACTATAGTCATTACACTTCACCTCCAAATATAACCAAAAGATATGTCATTCAATAGATTATTACCGGTTGTGATGACTGTTACAAAATAACTCACGTTATGAAATAAAATCTCATGTATGAATCACAACGAATTCAATAAGGTACGTGTCTCATTTATCATCACAATTAAACTTCGATTATATAACACCATAATATATGAAAAATCAATCAATTGCATTCCATTCTGTAACCCTTTCAATTCACATTGCTCAAATATCCAAGTCTATTCCAATAATTCACATATAGCAATATACGTCCCATATAAATCCCACACTCAACTCACCCGCGTCATTTAATTTTTTTTTTTTTATTATTATTATTATTTTTTTTTTTTGAAAACTTTTACAAATATTTACTATGGTCGGTCAATGTACGGGCGGTGAAGAGATATGAAGATCTAATCACCAATCCAAGAAGGAAAACCCGCTCTGATACCACTTTTTAACACCCCCATAATCCTCTTTATTTGTAAATAGGTTTCTCAAGTAAAATTCGGATCATGGGAGTGTCACAATTTAACCAAATATGGTAGTAGTACCTAGACATGAAATAAAATAGGTATTTGTCTAATGCAATTTAAAATCCAAAGGATAAAAATCCGATTACAACCAAATTTAAAGTTTGCGGAAGCGAAAATAAAGTTCAATGATCCAAAAGAAAGATAAAGTCTTAAAGCATTTGTCTTGGATTGAAACATTAAGCGCGCTCTCTTGTTCATCTCACGACTAATTCTCACGAGCACCTGTCACACAGCCTGCTCACACAAGTCGTGATCACCGCAGGTCCAAGAAAGGACAAAACAAATAAAAGGGTCAACAATAATGTTGAGTAAGGTAAACAATCCGAATGAAGAATAAACGGAATATGAAACCAGAACTTAAAAGACATTTTAAAATAATACGTAACAAAACTGTTTCGAAAGATTGAAAACAGAGTATCAGAATTGCCACTGTTAATTGAAGTGGAAACAAATAATTTAAAATGATTAAGAACAACATGAGTGTTTCAAAAGATTCCAATCCATATCCAACCTTTCAAGATAATTCCAAATCAAAGAAAACATTTCTTTCCAACAATCTCCAACATCGGTATATACTTGGATAGAGCCCGTATGAAGAGGATCCACTCGCCCTAAACCGGATAAGACGAGGTTCACCAAATCATGTACTAAACTGTCCTAGAATCCCGAGTGTGCACACCCCTCTAAGGGCCAACCCCAAAGAGGAAGATAAGAGGACGGGGTCTCGATCAACTAACCCCCATCAGAAGCTCTGTATAGGAAGTCCCTTATTATGGAACGACCTACCCCTCTACCAAAACTGTTTCAAAACAACATGCGAATCCATTTCCAAATAACCAAGATATTTCCTTCAAATTTGATAACTCATCATAAGCTTGTAGAAAAGCAAACCGGTTTTAGTTCCCAAAACTTTTAGAATCATAATGCACTTCTTTTCCATATTAAACACAATCCTGTTTCAAGAGATCAAAACAAACCAATCTTTGTCCATAATCATTTTGTAAAATAAATCCAACCAATATAAATAATTCAATATAACCAAAAGTCTTAAGATAGTAACAAATCGCAACGGTTTAATAAGAGTGTACGGATAAGTGTTTCCCTTACCTTACGAGCGATTAATGGTTAGATAGCCTCTTCTATGAATCCCAACTCTACAATATATATTTAAAATAATAGTCACTTATATGAACGACCATTACTAAGCTACTTGTAGTAAATTATGGGTTAACTATTTTTTCTCGGTTTTTACAGATTCTAAGCAGGAACTTTAAATCGTCATATCTCTTTCATTAATTAATTTTTTAAGGTGAGATCAGTGGGGTTTAGTTCCTTAGTGAGTCCTCTAACTTTATTGTCTTGATGGTCAGAGTCTAAAAACGTGTTTAAGGGGTTCAAAGTTACAGTCTACCAAAGTTGGTCCAAAGGTGAGTCTTAAAAAGTTACGGGGTGGTAATTACTCTTAACATGTCGAAACTCGTCAAAATGAAATCCTACTACACTTTACATTCATTAAAATTTAACATGTGAAGAGATGGGTCGCTGATTATTTTCATATGTATAACTAAATTACCCTTTTATGAAAATGTAAGCTTTTAACAAGTAAGACTAATTAAAACATTTTTCCAGAACACAACAGAAACTTGTAAAAATCATAAGAAATTCAAAACGTCATATTTTTGTGCATGGTTGACTTTATTAAATTCCGTTATGTGTCTACAAGATATTGTTAGCCGTGAATGTTGTCTCAAAAATGGGTTTATCAGATCTAAAAATGCGTTTTAAAAGCAATGATCAGAAACTGAGTCATGAAATGTTTTACATCATAAAGCCTTCTTAACAAATCAAAAATAGTTGATTCAAAAGCCTATTATCATCTAGACTCAAACTAGTTTAACATATTAAAAGATGAGACACTGATTCAATTTATATATATGGTTTGATGACTCTTTAAGTGAGATCTATTGTTTCGGTTAAACGGAAAACATGCTGTAGTATATGATTTTTCATTTCTACACGATAAATGAAAACGTCCTAATTTTTGGTGAGTGTTTTTAATAACAACTTAAGGAAAGTCCCAAATTTTTATCTTCTGAAAATACTCATTTTAACATGTGATTTCAGACCTACTACGTGCATGCTACGTTTTTGACAAATTAGTGGTTTTTACTAGATTTAATCCTTTGCATGCATGGTTGTAGATTAATATGTTCAAGTTTACATGTTAAGTGATATGTGAATGCAGGTTAAAAGGTTATACAATCATATTTGATGGGTTCATAAGAGCTTACTAAGTGAAGACTTTGTGCTTAGGCAAGATCTTCCTCCTTAGCTCTCTTCTTCTTCTTCTTCTTCTTTTTTTTGTTCTCCCTCTCTCTTTCTATCACTCTCTCTATTTTTTTTGTATTTGTGAGGAATAGAAGCTGGTGGGGGATTGAATTAGGTTTAAGAGGGTTTAAATGAATGTTGGAAAAATGAGAAAGCTAGAGTATAGGGAAGGGGGAGGTGGCGGCATGCATGCATGGGGAAGAGTCCATGTTTTCTTCTTTTATTAGTCCCCATGTGTTTTTATTAGTCCCCATGTGTCTAGATAAGTGTAGGTTTCTTAGATAATAATTACCCATCAGATTTGATTGTGGTATTACGGTTTCTTGCGCGAAATAAAAAAAATGCATGCGACGGTTTTACGTGTTTCTTTTAAGCGATACTTGTATTGTCAATAAGTTTCCCATTTTATTTTATTGACGGATTTTACGGGTATTACACTAAACCGTAAGTTAAATTCACTTTGACCTAAAATCATAACACGGTAAAACCTAATTCTCTTTTACTTTCTCTCCCAAAACTTTTAAGAGATCCTTAACAAGAGTTTAACGCGCCGATCACTTAGCCTAGTATCGTGTCATCAAGTAAGTATCGTCCTTCTTGTTCGTATGTCGACTAGATAATATTTATACCTATGGTTAGTAATCCTTGTGTATGTTCTTAGGAGGGGAGTTTGTAAAAGGGTATTGGTAGAAAGCTTGGATTTGCATTCCGTGATTATTGCCTTGATGTAGGGTTCTCCCTACTCAGTTATCTGTTATGTGATTGTGACGGTATTCCTGATATATTGTGACGCGGTTATTATTGTGCTGTAAGAATGATATCACCGTGGTTACGAGATAAGATTTCAATGGTAATGTGTGAGACCGTTGCGGGGAACGAATCTCACTCATATGATCGCTCTTCGTGGGACTCGCCACGGAGAGGATTTGCACATTAATGGTCTAGGTACCTACTTGTTGCAGTAAGCGGGGGAATTGGTGTGGGGCTAAAGGCCGCCACTTTGTTTATATGACAGTGACATTAGTGATTGATGATATCAGCATGTGATGCTTGATATTTGTTATACTGTTCTGATTTAGTAGTGACGATATTTCGTATACAGTAACTGACGCTTGTGGTGTTTGCGCTGTGATGACCCATTGGTATGGTGAGTAGATTCTTAGCAGGTAACTCGATGTTGGTTGATGATGCTTGAGTGGGAGGATGGGTCGTCACGATGTTTTGTAGCGTCATAGTTTCTTTTGCTAGCTTTCCCTGTTACTTTGAGTTGTTATATCTTGTAAGACAATGTAATCACTTTACATCGTTAATTATAATTAGTTACATTATCGTTTACCTTTGATATTATGCCTCGGGAAACTGAGATGGTGATACTTTCATAGTCTGATGGTCCTGCCTAAAGGCCTTGGATTATGAGGGTGTTACAGTTCTGTAATGGTCTATTTGATATTTACTTTCCCTGGGAAATCGAGATGGTAGCATCGTTGACGGCTAAACGTCTAGTTAAGGCTCCTTGGAAATTAGGGGTGTTACAGTTGGCTAGCTAATGCAGGTGTTGAGTCAACAAGCACTGCCTCCTTCCTTATGATCCCCCGGATGACATTCGATTCATAATCCGGGTAGAGTTACTAGGAGTTGCTTTACCTCTTTTAGAAGCTATTTAATTCTTTTTGTATTGGGGCTTTGCCCCTCTTTAGCACTAAAAAAAGTTCCAACTTTTTCGGCAAAACTATTCGAAACTAGATTTACATGGCACGTTAAAAAAACCAAGAATAAGACTAGGAAGCGAATCGACATTTTCTAAAAGGACAAAAGTTTCCATTAATTAATTAATTCCTCATACTAATTGATTTTCATCCTTATTCATCGAGCTAAGTGTGTGACCATGTAGGACCTTTTAAGACTATGCGAGACATAACTTATTTAGAACTCACTCTGCAAGCGTTTCTTAGCAGAACATCATAACAAACTTAACACTAACCAACTATACCATATTGTAAAGATATGTATGTACACATTAATTCCTTGAGAACTTCTAATTGCAAATATATTTTCTCAATTTTTTCAACCAAACAACACCTCTATCTTGTAATTTCTAGGATCTTGAACCATGATATTTGGAAAATTTATAGCAAAACAACCACTTAATTTGTCATTTTTAGAATCTCAATCTATATGATTTGAAAGATTCACAATCAAACAACCAATTAATTTGCACTACGTTTAACAAAACACGTGTAAGATTCTATTCACTATCGTTTTTTTAATTACTTACAATATTGTTTACTTCATTATTAATTTTTCCTTAACTTTTTCGACAAAACTATCCCAAACTAGATTTACAAGAGATGTTGAAAAAACCAATTATAAAGTGAATGAGAACACACGATATCGTAAACTTTCTCAAGAGTGTTGCAGTAAAAACTTAATCCTTCTAATTAGAAGTATAGACAATTACCAGGGATTGCAAAGGAGATATAAATGTACAAATACATTTAAATTTAGGTCTAATCAATACCGTAAACCCAAGTATGTCGCATGTTAACTTAATGCATTAAGACCATTTAAAATAATTTCCCTCTGAAATTCGTTATGATATTGACATAACGATAACAAGTACATTGATGAAATTAAACCAGTAAGGGAAAATGACATTTACATCTTGCTGGCCAAATCAACAATTGTAGCTATTTTCTTCTGAAGTTCTGATTTATTGGCTCCTATTAGTTTGTCCATTGGTTGACCACCTCTTATAAAATAGAAAGTTGGGGTTGCTTTGATTTCCCATGAACTACTTAATTCCTGCGAGTTTAAAAAACCAAAAACACATTTAAAACAAAAAAGAAGAAGTAGTTTATGAATAAGGTTTTTGTTTGGTATTGTCAAATCAATATTGAACCCGAATTGGACAATTAACTTTCTTTTCAACCTTTAATGTTGTTTGTTTTATTTTCAACATCGTTTTGATAAAATATCTTTTTTATGCTAGTTGCTTCATTTTAATATAGTGTAATATATACCGATTTAACTTGGACAAAACTAATCATACAATCACTCTTTAATAACTTATTATTACATAACTAAAAACTAATTTAATATGTAAGTTGATCTCATGATAATTTAACAATTAGACGGTCTCATATGAAAAATTGTGATAGATTATTTTTAATCTTAATCATACCTACCAAAAGTAAGACACATGTAGTTATCTAAATGTGTTTCAGTTTCGAATCAATGTCTTGGTATATATCACTCATAGAATCTTCAATGGATGGCTACAACAGAATGTATCTTAATTTATCACATCAATTTTTTAAGATACTTTGCTCATCGACTACATTTGGTACTAAAATGATTGGCTGCAACATCTCAAAGCCCACAATCTTGTTTTGTCTAGTGAGAAGACATATGTTTTATTCTTTCAAAACCAAGCTATATGACTTGTTATACTTTCTATTCTTACATGCGGTTCTTATATATTTTAAATCTAATCGTAAGCTACATAATGCTTTTTACAATTATTGTAAGCAGGTCCTTAAAAATGATGTAAAACATAAACTAATTAAGTTTATAGTTTTTATAAGATTAATTGTCGATAAATACCTAATATATATATATATATATATATATATATATATATATATATATATATATATATATATATATATATATATATATATATATATATCACTTTTTTTAATAGGTTATCTAATAACAATATTCCAAACTATTGATCGTCTTCTCAAAATGAATGAACCAATTAATCTTATCTTCTCCTATTAAACTTGGGTCGTTTTTAACCAGTAAAATAAGGTTACAGTTTCAAGTGGTCCATTATTACCCTTCATGTCCCTCCCATTATTGATTTATTGTCACTTCATTCTTCTCCATTCAACCAAGCATAATCCCGTACCATACTCAGCCACTATTCACCATCGCGACCACTCGCAATTACCGCCATCTTCTTCCACCAGCCACTATTATAAACCATTAACTTTTTATCTCCCATGTTTTGTGTATAAAACAGAGTTCACGGGGAGTCGTGCCCCGCCTTTCTTCCATGTAACTCTGACCTTGACCTCGTGCCTCCTGACATGCGTGCCTTGCCTCTTCCCAATCGTTAACGTACCTTTTCACAAATCGGAGAGGTAATTTAACACAACCCTAAAACCCCACCTCAGTTTGATGAGAAATGTTAATTTGGGGGGTTTGGTTGGAGGATTTTCTGAAAAACACAGATTTATTATCACCAAAATATAACGTGATAATAAAGCGTACTCAACTAGTTTAAACTTTTTACTTAGAGTTATAAACAACACTTACTGTTAAACAATAGAGTTGGATAAATTACATGAACATTAATTATTTGGTTTCCTCTATGCCGTCTTTGGGTTTTCCATGATACAGTTTGGGTACTTCCTCAAAGAGTATTTGGATTGTGGATGGCTGGTGACAGTTGTGGTATTAGACATGATAAGGGTAGGGTGAATTATGGAAATTTGTATGAAGAATGAAAGGGAGTGGCTAAACAGGTAGTCGACAACTCGAGCATAATAAGATAAAAATGGGCTAATTGTATAGTTTATTGCTTGTGAGTTAAATCGAAGTTCGGAGTATTTTGAGAAGGAGATCCAATATTTGGAGTGGAGTATTCTCTTTAAATAATCATTTTCTAAGTTAGTACCCAATATAAAAAAATTCGAAACTTAAATTAAGCACTTTTTAACCGATTGGTACCAAATAACCATTTGCTCATAATTTCTTCTAGTTTTGATTCATTTTCTTACTCCTAGAGTAATATTGGACATTTAATTCCCAAAATACTCATACTCTATTAAATGTGATTTCTTCAATGTCCACTGAAACCTAAACATTTTTCTTCACTCCTCACCACTCCGCTATCTTGAAACTTCAAAATTCATTCATCTATATTTGACTTTAGATGCATCATCTTCCTTACCTACTATAATCCAAATTTTTAATATAGATAACTTCATATTTCACCAACATATCATTTAATGTATTTAATTTAATAGTTTTTTCCTCGAAGTCATCTAAAACCTAGGTTTTTCTATTTTCGAGAATCAACTCTCTCAGTATATTACTCTAAATTTATAACCAAGTTTCACTTTTCATGTTCTTTTTGGGTATTTATAATTTTTAATCTTAATCTAAGACCATTTATATTTATATATGGTTTAAAATCATTAATTTTTTATTTATTTATGGTTTACTTTATATTCCGGTGTATTAAATACACGAAATTATTGAAATCTTTCCAATAATTTTCTGACTCATAATTTTTGGGTTTAGCGATTATCATGTTCGTAAGAAACAAGGTTATTTGATGTTCTAATTTAGTTTAAAAGGGAAAGACATTAGACAAATAACAGTAGTTGCTTGGTAATACAGAGATGAAACGTGGAAGAGGAAAAGAAAAAAAAATATTATTATAGATAAATAAGCGTATATGTTGATCATTTTTATTTATTTTGCATGTAATTGTGACTTGAAATCAGGTAGTAAGGAGAATTCCTTTAATAGATAATATGTTTTGAGTTTATTTTATATTATAATAGATAATATGATTTGAGTTTATTTTATATTATAAACGAATTTGTAAAATGTAATTAATATTAAATATTAAGTGCAATTATTCCTCTTTCTTATTAAGTTGTACTTTAAGGTTGTATTTCCTTTCATCCAAAAGGGAAGAAAAAAAGAGTAGAAGTTTACATTTTTTTATCAATAAGATCATTGACATGTGTCAAATATCTTTACATAAGAGGGTGAAGTTTATTTACCGTCATTTCGTCAACGTCTACAGCAAGAAAAACTAAGGAAGAATATTTGTCAGCAAGCTCACGATAGGGTGTCGCTATCTCTTTACATGGCTTGCACCAAGTTGCACTAAATTTCACCACAGTCTGCAAAGTGAAAAATCGAACAATCAACATCATTTTTTAGCATTCTCTATTTACATTATACTCACACATTTGATATTTTTGTCATTAAATATATGGTCTACGTAAACTAACGGTATTAAACTTTGCTTAACAGAAAACGAAATAAATTATAAACATTAAACAAAAAAATAACACTTCATAGAATGATGATCATCATTACTATATAACACAATTTTTGATATATTAACGAATTAAACTACTACTTACTTTTAGTACTTGTTAAAAAACTTCTACATTAACTAAATAATACCCCTTTCGTATACTAATGATCTTTCCCTTGCAATAAAATACTTCTTACATATATTAGAGAAGTCGGAAGATCATTGGTGTATGGAAAGAATATGAGATATATAGCTAAACTTTAAAAAAATCTTGTACATCTTGTTGCTTTGACTAAGACTATCTACATCAATACTTTTGATATTATGAATGTTATGAATATATTAATATTTCATCTATTTATTACTATTTTATCTTGATAACACTCACTTGTAATTTAGACACTCCATTAATAATACTATCATGACACTCACATTTCTGAGACTATTTATATATTTTAATGTGTTTTTTCTTTTTTTTCTTTTTTTTCTTAAAGTTAAAAGTGAGTTAACTAATTACATGTAGATAAATGTCTTAGAAAGAGAAAAGGTGAGTGTTGTAACACCATATTACTCTACAACACAATGTTGTGACATTCATTTTCATTTGATTATTTAATGAATATTTTTTGATGACTTTTGTTTATCTTTTTGTGTTGAATGTTATTGTTGAACATAGTCGAAGAAGAACACCACCATAAATCCATTAAATTTAAAAACAATATATAAATTGCCAAGTTATACTTCTTTTTGGTTGCTACAACTGGATATCTTGACCCACAAACAACTAGACCACCATACAACCATGACCTTATCGTTCCCGTCCCCTAAAAGTTATCCAACAACTCTATCCACCCATTGAGAAACTTTTTCCCATCATCTTGCATTACATAAAATAATACAAAGTCAGTCTTTTAAGAAAATTGAAAATAATATGATTGGAAAATACATCTTTTGTAGTGATTTAGAAGTTAGTGTGAGTAATATAGTGATAGTTTTCATTTTTGAATTTTAACAAAGTAATAGTTGATATAAATCATTAAGAGTTGATTAATATCCAAATTATTGAGAGTTTACATTTAAGTATAATATAAACACATCCTATAAAAATCTACATATCCTCACTAAAACATGGTAAATTGATAAATACGTCATGGGAAGGATGTTTGAGAAATATATAAAGTGATTTTCCACTAAATAATGTAAAACCAGTTTATATAAGAATTTGTGAACTACTGATACGATTTGAAACTTCTAATGTAATTGCCTAAAATCACGAAAATTGAAAAGGTTTATCTTCTCAATCCATTTCCATAAATTCTTAAGTTTAATTATAGTTTTCCGGGTATCAACATCTTTCAGTTTTTCTAATGGTATGCCTGGAAATTTATATCAACTATATTTATACAAGTGTTATTGTTGAGTAACTACACTTTGATTTCGAAAAAGTTTGTAGTCTCGAAAATTTTCACTTTTTTCAGTGTGAGACGTGAGTAATGTCCAGATATCAAAGATATTTCCATTATATTTTCCATTTTGCTATTTTATATAGAATTTTTATTACAAAGTTGCTCATACTGAGCTCAATTACCAAGTCATTGAAATCTTTGTAATATTCTAAATTCTAGTTTTCTAATTAAAAACGTCGTAAATAGACATTTGCATTGATTAATAAAAGTTATCAAACTTTTCATAATTCTTATATGGTATCGGACCAAAACTGGACATACCGCCACAAATAGTTCATTTTTTCCAAAAAAAATCACCATGGCCAAAAATAGCTCGATGACTCCCAACTATATCAAACCCCTTTTTGGCCCTCCTTCTCAATCTATCTTATTGCATTCAACTTAGTCCTCTAACTTATCTCACTTGGTCTACCCAAATAAAAAATATTCCCTTCAGGTACTAGTGTACGACTTTCTCAAATTTGTGGATGAAAGTATTCCACCTAAATACATTACCAATGTCAATAAAATAGATAAATCTAGTCCAACTTATACTACTTGGATTATATAAGATTGACTTAATAATAATTCTCTTCTTGCCAATATAAATTCCTCAATTATTCATCTCGTTGTTCATACCAAAATATATTATATTGTATTGATTACTCTTCCAAATATTCATGATAATCCCTCTCATGCATGGTCACTTATTCCAAATAAAAAGTCGCCTTAAATCCCTCACTAAGACAATATAAAGCATCACCAACTATATGCAATTTATAAAGTCATATATCATTGAACTCTCCCATATTATCGCTCGGAACACGTTCATTAGCTTTAATATTAGCTTTAAAATCTTGCACAAAACAAACTCGTACGTTAGTATTTACCTTTCCCACCAATGCCTCTAAGACCGCCCAATAATCCTCCTCCAATTGTTTCAAGCATCTCTCTAACACGATACTTTGACTACTCCCATTACTTGCATGCTAGCCTCATCCCTATCATCCTCCGTTCTTTGTAGCCCTCACCCACCAACAATGGAAGTTTCAATGGTACTTTCACCTTTAGCCTAATACTTCCCCAATGTCTCATCTTAAAAAAACTTCGTACAAACATTCAATTTACATAGCCATCAACATACCTTGACCTCACCCAAAACACAATATCCCCTCCACATTAAAGCAACATTTTAGCTCTATATACCCCATGCGATGGTTCACAAATCTAATAATCGGATATGACTCGTCAGTATTCATTAATCACACTCACACTAGTTATTTCTTTATACCTAACTAGATAAAATCCGTGAAAAGTTTCACGGGCTTGTATAATGCATTTTAGAATTAGATTATTATATTTTTCACCGACTTTAGATAAAGTATTTAATGCATTTTAAAATTAGATAAAGCCGTACATCAGTACTTGAAGGGAATATTTATATTTTGATTTATAACATCTTACCTAACTGTTGACAAATTTGTTGCAAAATTGACATAACAAAATTATAATGGATGTTAAATAGGACATATATATTTAGATGAAGCCATGTTATCATGTTTCAATTTATTAATGAGCTCAACTTCATCCCCTTTGAAGTGGGCAAATATCTATTGCTTGTAAACTTGTGTAGTTCTTTAATAACCAATAATCATACCACTAAATTTTAAAATAAGCTCATTAATTTTCCTATACAACAATACCTATGTCTCTTGGTTAATATCAGTGAGAAGAAATTTAAGACCTTAAGAAGAAACTAATATCTTCCATGATCACTTTTTTGAATTGTGCTTTTTATTTTAACCCCTTTAATATGCAAGTTATTTTCAGTACAAAGATTGTTGTTATAATTATAAGTTATTCATATTCAGCTAATCTTCCTTAAGACGAAGTTATTCTTCTTAATATTAACAGATCAAATATCATCCCACATGTGTATACATGAAAAATCTTTGACTTTTGCCTATGCATTCGGCTTGTCTTATTCATCCCACAAGGTTATATATACCCATCACAAATGAGTTAGACATATATATTGAGAAACGTGTTGATCATATAGATTTTTATGTCACATGAAAAAGTAGATGAACCAAAACAATTTTTAATACCCATGACATTGAATCAAGATTAACAACTAATGTATTAAGGGGGTGTTTGGTTTGCTACTTTGGATGAACTGGATTTGGTCTATTCAAGTATTTGGTTGGGTGATTTTGGAATGGAGTTAGACATCCAATGGATTCTAACTCTACCTCAACCCATTGGAATCCCGTACCCACCTTTTCCCCTTGGATTCCAACTCCATTCTATCATGCTTATTATTAAAATGAACCAAACAAGTTTTCAAAGGAATGGAATTGGAACCCCATACTACTATGGGTTCTCATTCCATTTCATTTCATTCCATTACATTGCCTTATGTAGAACTTCATTTGAAGAGGTAAATGCTTTCCAAAATTTTAGACAAAATGACATTCCTTAAGGTGCCTTTTCTAATACCTACAAGCCCAACACCAAATACTACCCCAACTTGTCTTATAAGAGCACCTATGTTCAAAACCCACAACATCAAAATCAGAATGTGCTACAAAAACAAGCTCAACAAAACACACCTGATTTTCAAGAACAAGGTCTAAGGCCCTCTTACCAACAAGATTTTCAACAATCTTATCCACAAAATGGTTAAAAAGCTTATCAAACACCTTACTAAAATTTATGATGCAAATGCAAAAGATCTTGTCAAAGATATTCTCTTGAATGCAAAAAAGCGATTAAGCTAAAGAAGTGGGCATAACACTTCTTGAAAATAAAGTGTCCCAACTTGCTGCATCCCATGCCCAACGTCAATAAGGTCAAATTCTACTTTAAGTTGAAAAACCTACTCATAACACCTTTAATGCCATCTAGAGCTGGACAACGTAGCGGGTCAGCCCGACCCGGCCCTGTAATACCCCGTATTTTAGCTTTGCTCAACAGCAGTCAAACTGTGTTTTGTACAAGTATTTCAAATGTAATGTTTATAAAGTATTTTACGTAAAATATTATTGTTTTATAAATCGTATTTCTACGATTATTTCTTAATTCATAATCATTTTATATTTGATGTTTATTTCATAAAATGACATTTCATTCGTATTTCTTTAATCTTTATAATATAGTTACAATTAAAAATATTTCCTAATTTATATTTATTTCTCATTTATACTTGTTTTATTACTTAATTCGTAATTATATTTAACGACACTAATTTTATATATATTTTTATGTAAGTACTAATAATTTTATATTCTTATAATTAATTTAATTGATATTTACTAATACTAATTATATAATTTAATTAATATAATTAGTTATATGTATTGTTATTTTAATTTTAATTTAACGAGTCGGGAACGGGATATTGAGGTTAGAATGTCTCGAGATGCGTGATGGGCCGAGTAAGAAAAATGTTGGGCTTATACGTCTAACTCTACATCACATGAGATACTCCTACCCACGTAAGTCCCGTATGTAATCAACCCTACCTTCTACCCGCTACATCGACTTATCATCCCCATTCCCCATACCAGCCTACAACATCCTAAAACCCTAAGTCACCACCTACCCTACACTCGCACGCAGAAGCTTTCTTCGCTGTTTTAACGTCGCCGTTATCGAGTTAGTCATTCTCACACGGTAAGTTCTTCCTACCTTGTTACTCTCGCCTTTTATACATTTTCTGAAATTGTGTTTAAGGCTGGGGTAGAAGGGATGTAAAGGGCAGCGACCGTGGTGGTGGTAAGGGGGGTAGGTTATCGACCCGCATACGTATACAAGTAGGTCGACAGGTTTATCGACCCGCATCGCGAACCCGTTTGGAGACCTGGGTTGGTTTAGAATAGTAGGTTTGTTAGGGAATGAATGGGTCGACTTTTTACGAGTTTCAGGTGGTGGTTTACGGTTGTAGATGGTGACGGTGGTGGTCGGGTAATTATTGTGCATTTGAGAGAGATGAAGAGTCGGTAGTACGGGTTTTGATGTGTCGTTATAAGCGTTCTGGTGTGCGTCGTGACGAGGCAGAGATGTGGTGGTGATGTTGGTGGCGTGGTGATGAAGGTGGGCGTGTGCAGGGCGGAACTCAACGTCGGAATAAGGCGGTGACTGGTGGTTTATGGGTCGTGCGCGTATTGGGGACTGTATTATTAGCGTGGTGCAGTTGGTTTTGGGTTGTCTTCCGGGTCTTCGAGTGTTGGTGTCGACTGATGGGTTTCTGGGTAGTTGAGCCTAGAGTAATGTTGGGGCAAGGGTTGACTTACTTATGTTATTAGTATATTTGTGGACCGCGTGCTTTAACCGTTAAATCTCTTTGTTAGTTCGGAGTTTATATTTTCGTATACGTAAAAGTTATTCATAAGCCATGTTTGTTTATTCGTAAATAGTAAACTTTATTTATTATTTATTTATTGCTTGTAATTTACGTAATTCATATTTGATTATTGTTTCGTTGATAAATAATAAAAATGAACTAGACGTTTTAATGACGTTTATCTGTGATGATTTAACGTGTATCGTAATATGAAGCAATAATTACAACTAGCGTGTTGTCTTAGTCAAATTATTAATAATTGTTTATTAGTATTGAATACTATGTTTATAACTATTATTGTATGATAATAATGCTATAATGTTTTATGTTTGGGTAATATATTTGTTAATGAATGATTAGTGATATAATATTGTGATAATTATTTATATGTGGGCATGATCAATAAATGAGAAAATGATCAAATAATTAATTAATAGTGTTTGGTTGTATGAGTAGAATTTAATATTAAGTAATATCTATAGGAACGGAATTCGAAGAGGAGTGTTTCTAGACGGGGTTTGCTTTTCAGACTTGCTATTCCAGGTAGGTTACACTGACACCATACTCTATGATGTGTTATGAATGGATGTTGGATTGTGTGTATTGGATGTTGAGCATGATTTATATGAGAATGATATTGGTTGGTTTGAGTGTTGATTATTATTATTATTGGTATGCGCATTGCATTATTTAATAGCATGATTGATTAAAAGGATTGTTGTATTCACGAGCATGGCATGTGCAATGGATACGGATCTGGATGATGAGATATTTTTGGGCCCAGGCTAGTTCTGCAGGACTAGACCTGGTGACCTCAGCTGTTATGCTGGTGTTCGGCGACGGCCGATTATAGTCTGCCGGGAGGTTCGGTATGGCTTGGTGTTTCGGGTTATGATTGGTGTTTCGGGTTTGAGATTGAGATTTGTGATTGAGAATGAGATTGAGATTGAGCTCGAGCATATCATTGCATTTGCATATCATAATTATTGCATTATAATTATTGTGTTACCATACTCAACCGCGAGGTTGACAGTGTATTCGTGTACACCTACGATGATCCGGAATGGGGAGTAAATTCTACAGGTTAGAGACCCTAATGTCATCCATTTGAGGAATGGGAAGAGTTACGATGAGCCATCTATGAATATAGATTGATGATGAGGTGGTTGGAGACAAGTCTAAACTTGGAGGAGTGTTTAAATAGGAGCTAGTGAAAAGAATGTTTTGGACAATATTGACGGAGAGGTCACTAATGTCAAAGATAAAGAGCATGAGTCTCCGATCCTATCAAGATCTAATTGTCATTTTCGCAGCAGTTAGCCAAGAAGAAAGTTGTGGGTAGGTTCAGTAAGTTTTTGGAATTTGTTAAAAATTTGTAGGTTACGTCCTTTTTCTTGAATTACTTTCTCAAGTCCCCTCGTCGAAATCCTAAAAAAGAAACGATCCTTAAATGAGATAGAGACCATTGCTTTCACGGAAGAGTGTAACGTAGTACACTCTTATAAAATAAGTTTCCACCAAAACTTAAGAAACCCGATAGTTACTCTATCTCTTGCACTATAAGCACCTACACTATTGATAAGTTTTTATGCAATTTAGGTTCTAATGCTAGCGTCATTCCCTTGTCTATTTGTAAAACACTTAACGTGGGTGCTTTAAAAGGCACTAATATAACTTTGCAAACAGATGACCGCTCTATGAGGCAACCCTTTGGTGTCTTGGAGGATGTGACCTCAAAGTCGGTAAGTTTTCATAATTGTCTATTTCCTAATTCTTGCTATGGCCGAGGACAAACAAATCCCGATAATTTTGGTGGACCATTTTTACCCACTACAAGCACGGTAATTGATGTTAATAATGGGTACATTCTCATGAGTGAAGGATATGTGAGTGTTTATCTCATATATATTCGTCTACAAATAAAAAAAAGTTTGAGTGAACCGTGAGAGTCAAAGTCGAAGGATCATGCAAGAGCCAAAACGTTTATTATAAATCGTTCATTTTATGCCATCGTGTAAAACTCATCCATGATTATGTTTTATTCTTATGCGCATGTTGCGTCGGGTGTATAGTCTTTAAGCTTTATAACTACGTTTGGGATAAACTTTGATTGAATGTTAGTTGCTCTATATCCTTGATATTATGTGCTTGGTTGAGGACAAGTAAGTGTTTAGCTTGGGGGAGGTTGATATGCCCGTTTTATATTGACTTTTACCCCCTAACTTAGCTCGGTTTTATTGAATATTTGCACTATTATAAGCGTATTTGTGACTTAATCCCGTGTTCTAGGTATTTTGCATGCTATTAACATGTTCTATAGGAAATTAAGCTTTTAGTAGTTTTTTTCTGAGCATTTCTAGCGAACATCAAAGATTACGAGGCTAAAAGAGCAAGCATCGACCCTAAAAGGGTGTTTTGGGAAGAAAATGTCAAAATAGAGTATGGACCAATCAAATTGGGTTGATGGACAAGCAAGAATGATCAAGGCCCAAGAAAATAGCCAAGAAGCAAGCATATGATCCTTATTCAAGCTTTGGATGCCAAATGATGATGGATTAAGAAGTGCATCAAGAAACTCATTGAATTCCTTGTGCATTTAATCAATATTTTAAGTGAGTGTACCCGGAAAACCAAGACCCCGATTGGGGTGGCACACGTTTAAAGCCTTTAAGTATTGGATCAACAACCCTATATAAGGAGTGTTCTTCCTACTTTAGGGGATATGAGAACCATACATAATAAACTATCACATATGTAACATAGGATTTCATAATATTGGTTAATTGTCGCTATAACATGTCTGATTTTTATGGTTAATCTTTGATTATCGATCACAATCATGGTTAAATGTGAGGATTCTTTTATAAGATCGAAATTTTGAAATAGAATCAAACCAAGCATGTTTTCGTATGACGATCTAGTCATAACAAGAGTTCTCTAGAATCAAGCTTAAGGTTCATAATAAGATCGAGATACCGTGGTCCATAGACCTAGATAATGACCAATGTTATAGTTTCTTATTTATCATATTCGTTATTTATTTGTATATGTGACCCGACCTTCCCTAGATTGCCTTTTTCTTATTGATAATTCCATATAAACATCAAACAAACCAACAAAAGACATGAACCAACATAAGGTAGAATTCAACGCAAATCATTACACTATAGAGACTTATGTATGTCTGTGTTCGACCTCTATCTTGCTATGCTTACTTGTTAGAATGGTCTAGAGAACTTTATCTTTGATTATGATATCTGACAATCCTGTCAGTTTCCTATATCATTTGTTATTAGCTTAGTTTATAATATGTGTGAGTAATCATTTTATTTTAGAGGATTACGGAGTCATGCATGATAAATAATCACATATGTTAAATAGGATTTCATAATATTGTCTAATTATTTCAATCATATGCTTATTTTGTATTGTTATTAGTCTTCAATTACTGATCACAATCATTTATTAATGTGAGAATTCTTTACTAAGATCAAAAGTCTGAAATAGAATTGGGTCAACCATGTTTTAGTAAACCGATCTACCAATAGTGAGAGCTCGCTAAAACCCAACCTAAGGTTGACAATAAGATAGAGAGATAGTTGTCTTAAGACCTAGACAATTACCGTTATTATAATTTCCTAATTGACAATAACGTTATTTATTTGCATGTGTGTCCCGGCCTCCCCTAAACTTGTTTTTAATTATTGATATTTTCGTCTAAACAATAAAGCAAAGACTTTAAGCCAACTTAGATAAAATTTACCTTGTAACAATTCATTCACGTAACTTTCGTATGCATGTGTTCGATCGATACCTTTCTCCATTTACTTGTTAACAAAGTTTAGGGAAATTTATCTTTGTTTAGGGTACACGACACCTCTATCAAGGTGGCACTGTGGTAGATTATTTATTTTGTAATTGCATATTATTTGATTATTGCAGGTTTATTATTCTTATTCGTTGTTTTGTTTATACTCAACCTTTGGTTAACGGATGTTCGTGTTTTTGGTTAAAGATAAACTTGATGTCTGCTTTAATTGATGGCGTTCTGTAATGCACCATTTAATATTTTTGATTAATGGGGAAAAGATTAAATAACAAGTTTGTTTGAGTATCAGTTTTGATTACTTGGGATGGGATGACACGGGGTCACCATTAAAATCTAGATGATCACATTTATGTTTTGTCTAAACATATATTCTTAATTCCAATGTTTTGTATTAAAATTATGTATTCAAGATGATTTAAGTTCATAAATTTTATTTAGTCAAGCCTACTTTATTTAAAGTATATTTTGTATATGTTTGTCCTTTATACTTATTATCTCAAACAACTGAGATGACTCCACATGTTTATTGTGAACACAAATTCTTGTTTCAGACCGTCACTTTTGTTCTGAAATAATAAGACGGAATTTTGTAACCATTTTACAGCCAAATGTAACCACAATAGTATGGTCAATGTTACAGCTTATGATAACTTGTTTGTAAATAATGGTTACATTTGGCTGTAAAATGGTTACAAAATCTCGTCTTATTATTTCAGACCAAAATTGTAGTCTGAAGCAAGACCCATTGTATTGTGAATTGTGATAATCTTGAAGGTACCCATTATTTTGCAATCCTTGATTTTCATTCTCATGTGAAAGATGTTGCTTTTGATTTTCATTTTCTTTTTAAGCATGTTCAGAAAGGTTTTCTTAGTGTTTGACACTTTTCAGGTGGTGACAAGGTCGCTAATTTATTAGTTAAATGCTAAATTAACCACGGCTATATATATTTACTTTTACTCAAGATTAGTCTCACTCTAGGATTGACGAATATATTAAGGATATTTCCATATCATAGTCTCTTTCCATATTATATATCTAAACTCTTACTGTAAATTTGTATCTTATTCTTAGTTAAAAGCCAATATTATATTCTTCGTCATATTACAAAAATTATTGTGTTTCCATAACTCTATTTTTTTTTGTCAATTTAGAGTCGGGATTTACTCACTTTACAACATTATGATTTAACACGGGTAAATTAAACTTTAAAGACCTGAACATTTTATACAAGTAGGTATGAGGACCCAAATTATTAAAGCAAGGCTTTAGGGACCTCAATATCCTAATTTTGTTAGATTTAACTAGAGTGGCTAATGTTTTGTTTTTTCTGTGTTGCTTCAAAAAAAAAGTTCTCACTATCCTACATAACAATAGTTAATAGAAATTTTGTTCTATCTAGTTAGTATTCTTAAAGACGGAAATATTGGTTTTAATATTAAAACAGGTTTAATATCATCCCACATCGGTATTTGAGATAAAACTTGCATTTTTTTCTTATGCATTCTGTTTTTTTTTTTTTTATTTATCCCACATGAGCATATTTCACTCGTCTTAAGCATAAAACTGATAAATCCCTGTTAGAAAAGAATTGTGTATTCTAGTTCAACTTAATATTAATTTGCATTATTAATAATGAGTGGAAAAAAATTATCGCTTTATTCCAAATTCTAACAGAAAATAGTTCTCAAAACTTCTTACATGTACGACTAGCGATGAACTAAAATGACCAATTGAGCTCTCAAAATCAACCTGATTATTGTTCGGCTCAAAATCGGCTAAAATTGTTTACAACCGAGCTTGCTTCACCATGCTCGGCTCAAAAATAGTGTTACGTAAATATTATTGTAAAATCATACTTTGTTATCATTAAAAAAATACTCCCTCGGTCTCGGTCAATTGTTGTCCTTTGATTTTGGCACAAAAATTAAGGAAAGAGGAGGGAATCAATTACTAAATAACAAGTGGACAAAACTGTGTGTGAATGATCAAATTGTTCATCAAGTTCATTCTTAAAATAAAAAGGATAACAATTGACTTGGACACCCAAAATAATATAGGACAACAAATGACTTAGACAGAGCGTAAATATTCCATAATAACTATTTGTATACTTATTTCATCATTCATTTTCTTCCAGATCTCTTTACAGATCAAAAACTACTCATTATATATTATCCTTCATTTATTGGCGAAAAATTATCTATGGTTAATTTGTGTAAACTTACTCATAGTAAGTGTTTAATACTTACTTTGTCTTAACTTAGAACGTACTCAAAGATTACCACGTACTAATATAGATAAAAAAATTTTGGTATTTTCTAGGCAATTTATCAAGCAATTTGATATTAATTTACTCCGTTTTAAAGTTTAAGACAAATATCTCGGTCCCCAAATATTTGCGAGTGTAAATTTTATCTAAGATGTGGAATTGGTGAAAGTGAAAACAATTTGAAAACATGTAAACATGTGGTCAACTATTTAGATTTTCAAAGTCAAATGTTTCAAAGTGTAATAATAATGACTTGTACAAAATATAAGCTAAAGAATAAAGATGAAGTTAGAGTTTGGTTAGATTTAACGGTGAATGTCATATAAGGTCTTTAAAGCTTTACATTTATATTATAGGTCCTTAAAGCTCTATTTATGCATAGCTTAGTTCCTTCATGTATACTTTACTCGAATTAACACATTATTTTTATCATATGAAAATAACAGATTATGTACTTTCCTTTGACTTATAATTATATTTATTTCCTATATATCATCAGCAAAAAGGAAAACAATACTTACAATTTTACCATCTTGCTTGGCCTCTGTGAGTTTTTCTTCCCAACTCTCTACTTTATTGATGTGGCAAACTTTCCCGCCTATAACATGTCGTCGCTTATATGGTCTTTTGCAAAACTATTAGATAATGAAATTATTTACCAGAAACGAGTATATTACATGCTAATAAATATTTATTCTTATAATTTGTAATCTCAAAACTAGAAAATACAAGTTAAATAACGAGAAAAGATGTATACATACAATAATACAAATACCACCAAAGTTTTTATTTAACTATACTTGAAATATAATGATATAATAAAAATAGCATATTAGATAAAATAAATAAATTATGTTTAAATTTTTCTTACGATGTACTCCTATTTTTTTTTGAATTCTAACATATATCCTCTATTTTTAAAATCATCTTATATACCCCTATACGTAGTGATTAGTGTCAAATATTACCCCTAGTATCATATTTTTTGTTCTTCCACAATTCAATTTTATCTTCAAACATGTTTAGCGATGAATTAGTGATGACTATATTGGTGGTTTTAAAGATTATGGATGAATAACCAAATGTGTTTGGTGTGGTGGTTGTTCACTTCATCCCTTAACCATGAGGTCAGGGGTTCGATCTCTGCCCATGGGAATGGAGCAACACTTTGGCCAGCCGTTTACCTCTTCGTAAGAGCACGCGCGGCGAGGGGATTATACACAGTTGTCGACGGTGGACACCCCGGTTTAAACCAAAAAAAAAAAGATTATGGATGAATAATTATTAATTAACCAACATTGTCCTAATATGATATTCCGAAGAGGGACTATTTTTGAGTATTTACACTGTTTGTAGAATACTTAATATTTGTTTACCTTTTGTTTTGGCTCAAACATCAAGGCGAAGATCGAGAGGGACCATTTATGCCAGTGTTATTGAGTAATAACTAATAAGTGGACAATGTGTTATGTGGAAGATCAAATTAGCTTTTAAAAATTTTACAGTATCGAAAGGTAAGTAAATAAATGTAACACTCATACGAACATGTAAAAAATGACTGGGAATGAGAGAATGATTTTAAAAAATCGAGGTAAATATTATAAGGTTACATCATAGAAAAACATTCTATTTATGTAAGAGAAAAGTTTAGTTTATTACCACGCTGTAAGGTTTAATCCATTTAAATGTCCTAGCGATTGAGCACTCCACCTTGGTGATATAAAAATTGAGCTTATTAATGAAATGAAATGAAGTATAACATATATGACTAATGTGACAAATTTCTTATAAATATTTTTACAATTATGCTATACAAGTCTAAGTCCTCTTCTCTAACTTTTTTTAAGACTCGCCACTTATTTTGACTGAAATGAAATTACAATAAAGTGTAGAAAAGAAAGTTCAGGATAAAACACTCAATGTATCAGACACCACAACCAATGAATATACCTTTTTTTATTTATTTAAACTATGTATCATTGATTAAATTTGGGAGTACCGTATACTATTGAATTTATTTGATAGTATGTCGGCAATATTAAGATACAAAATAAGTGGTAAGAATAAAAACGTATTTAACTTTTTCTATGATGAGAGAAAGAAACAAAGAATAATAAAGTGTATGAAAGTAAGTTACTCTAGTCCAGCACTGTCCCATTAATTGTGGTCAGCAACCTTCTTATTAAAATTGCAAATTTTCCTTGAAAATAAAACAAGGCTCCCTTAGTTGAGATATATAATATAATATACAAATTGATGTAATATACATTTACTTTTTTACCTTTATTGTAAGGTTAGAAATGAGGTTAAAATGACAATAGTTCTTTTCATTATGTTTTTTAAGAGTTAGACTAAAAAGTAGTCAGTTTTGTAAATGTTTGATACAAAATAGGTAACGACTTACTTAGTATGCAAACAATAAATAACAAAAAAATAATGTAAGAGAATTTGTAAATATTCATTGGGAATACGAATCAATTACATAGGTTAGATAATTCATTAGAATAATTGTTATGGGTCCAGCCCGTTTATGGTTTTGTGTTAAGTTTTTTAGGCCCACATAATATGGGTTTGTGGAAACTTATTTTAGAAGCTTTCTTTGTTGCTTCTCTTAGAAGCTTCTTGGTTGCTTTTGTATAAGAGAAGCAAACCCCATTGTGTGGAGGACACAACTCACAACATAACACACAACACACAAAATAAGAAAAGAAAAAGAAGAAAGAGAGAAGGAAGAGAGAAAACAAAAGTTCAGCTCGTTTTTGGCAGGACAGCCTGTAGTAAACTTCCGATTGCCGGAGTTTCAACCGTTGGATCGTCCTAAAAATTTACCAGATTGTTCCTGACATCCATGGCCACATTCTGACCGTTGGGATCGTCGTTTTGAGCTCTGGTTTGCCTGTAATCGCTGCTGGACAGAAACTGTTTTCTGGTGATATTTTTCACTTTTGCTCTCTTATTCATAAGCTCTTATGTATGATGTTGTTGGTGGGTCTTGAAGCCTTTGTAGACTGATATTGGGTTTCTTTTACCCTCAATTTATTATAATAAGAGAAGAAGGGGTGGACTCCGTACAAGTCCCGTGGTTTTTATCCTTCACACCGAAGGGGTTTTCCACGTATAAATCGTGTGTGTTATTTACGTCTTTTGTTCTTTCGTTATTGTTCATTATTTTCTGTCCATTACTGCTGGTTTTAGCTTTGGTAAATTATTTGGGTAAATTGGATTTGTTGTTCTCCTTTGGGTTGGTTGTGTTGAAGTCGATCCTTGTGGGTGGTGGTGTTGTTGATTACAACCCTTGGTCCCTTCAACTGGTATCAAGAGCTTTAGGTTAATTTTGGGTAGAAACCATGGATGGTAGTAGTGGGAGTTCCATGGTTAAACTTACATCAACCAATTATTCTATTTGGAGACCTATGATGGAAGACTTGTTATATTGCAGAGATTTATTTGATCCAATTGAAACAATTACCGATTCGGATGGTAATGTTGCCAAACTTAATAAACCGGAAAACATGGAAAGTAGAGAATGGGAAAAGTTGAAAAGAAAGACTTTAGGGACGATTAGACAATGGATTGATATTAGTGTTTTCAACCATGTGTCTCAAGAGACCGATCCATATGAATTGTGGATAAAACTAGAAGGTCTTTATGAAAGAAAGACAGCTCATAATAAAGCTTCATTAATCAAGCGACTTGTTAATTTGAAACTGAAAGGTGGGAAGTCGGTTTCAGACCATCTTAGCGACTTCCAGGATATTATTAACAAGCTGACTACTATGAAGATTATTCTTGATGATGAATTGCAAGCTTTATTTTTGTTGAGTTCCTTACCGGATAGTTGGGAAACCTTGGTTGTGACTATCAGTAACTCCGCTCCGGATGGTGTGCTCTCTCTAGAAGTGATTAAAGAAAGCATGTTTAATGAAGAGATTAGAAGGAAGGAGATGGGAGTTGATAATTCACATGCTCTTGTTATTGAGAATAGAGGAAGAAGCAAGAGTAGGGGTCCTAAAGGCCGTGGTAACTCAAAATCAAGGTCTAAGTCTAGAGAAGGTAAAGAGATTAAGACCTGTCATTATTGTAGCAAGCCTGGTCATATACAAAAATATTGTTACCGATGGAAGAAAGACCAAGCTAAGAAGAGAGATTCAAATAAGGAGGGAGATGATAAAAATACTGCAGCAACGGCGTCCAAAAGTGATGATGATGTCACTTTGATTTGTGCAACCAGTGAGTGTCATCATGTTGACGGTTCAGATTCAGAATGGTTAATAGATTCGGGTGCTTCATACCATTGTGTTCCAAAAAGGGAATATTTTTTGAACTACCAAGCGGGTGATTTTGGTAGTGTCAAGATGGGAAATCAAAGCTCAGCTAGCATTGTTGGTTTGGGCGATATTCGTGTGAAGACAAATGTTGGGTGCACTCTTACGTTGAAGAATGTGCGCCATATCCCCGATCTACGTCTGAATTTGTTATCTGCAAATGTCCTTGATCAAGAAGGCTTCAGACACACTTTTGGAGATGGAAAGTGGAAATTATCCAAAGGTTCATTGACGGTTGCTAGAGGTGAGTTGTGTTGCTCTCTATACAAGACATATTTGTGAATATGTTCTGGTGAGTTGAATGCAGCTCAAGGGAATAATTCTCCTAACTTATGGCATAGAAGATTAGGACATATGAGTGACAAGGGGATAAAAATCTTGGCTGGAAAATCTTTTATTCCCGTTGATAAAGCTGTTACTCTTGATCCTTGTGATTATTGTCTAGCTGGAAAGCAACATCGTGCTTCTTTTTCTAGAAAATCTACTAGAAAGAAATACAAGCAAGAGTTAGTTCACTCGGATGTTTGTGGTCCTATTGAAGTGGAGTCTCTTGGTGGCAATAGATATTTTGTCACTTTCATTGATGATGCTACTCGAAAAACTTGGGTGTATATTTTGAAGACAAAAAGCCAAGTATTCGAAGTCTTTAAAAAGTTTCATGCCATGGTAGAAAGGGAGACGGAAAGAAAGTTAAAGCGTCTCAGATCCGACAATGGTGGTGAGTATACTTCTCATGAATTCAAGAATTATTGCTCACAACATGGCATTAGACATGAGAGGACGGAGCCGGGCACACCTCAACACAATGGAGTTGCAGAAAGAATGAATAGAACCATTGTGGAGAAGGTGAGATGTATGCTTAGAATGTCCAATCTTTCGAAGACATTCTGGGGTGAAGCTGTCCAGTGTGCGGTATACTTGATTAACCGCGCTCCATCAGTTCCTCTTGGTCTTGACATTCCTGAGAGAGCTTGGAAGGGGTGTGATCCGACCTATTCACATCTTAAAGTCTTTGGATGTAAGGCATTTATGCATGTGCCTAAAGAACAAAGATCAAAACTTGATTCCAAGACTAATCCATGCATATTTGTTGGGTATGGTAACGAAGAGTATGGTTATAGACTCTATGATCTGGAAAAGAAAAAGGTGGTGAGAAGTAGAGATGTAGTATTTTTTGAGCATGAGAAGGGTGGAGATCTTATGAGTTCAAGGTACACTTCTACCTCAGATTTGACTACTAATACTACTTATATATGACATTTCTTTTCCCACTTGTATTCCTATTGACCAACCAACAAATGAGAATGTTGAGGTGACACCCGATGATGTTGGTGACCTACAACCTAATGTTGTCGGTGATGATGTTGGTGAGGTACAACCTGATGGCAATGTACCACAAGATGACAATGATGATGCTTTTCACGAGTCATCATCCGACGAAGAAGAAAACCATGAAAATGAGCATAATGAAGAAGGAAATCATGGTGAAGAAGTTCATGAGCAGGGGGAGCATCCTACCCCTCAAGAAGAGGATACACATGTTAGAAGGGGGACTAGAGAGCTTAAACCTTCAACAAGGTATCCAAGTTCAGAGTACATTCTTATAACCGATGAAGGGGAGCCTGAAAACTATCAAGAAGCATTGTCTCTTGATGAGAAAAATGTGTGGCTCGATGCTATGAAAGAGGAAATGGACTCATTGAAAAAGAATGAAACTTATGAACTTGTGGAGCCTCCCAAGGGCAAGAAAGTCTTGAAAAATCGTTGGATTTTCAAGAATAAGAAAGATGGCGAGAAGATTGTGAAGCGGAAAGCCAGACTGGTGGTAAAGGGATGCAACCAGAAAAAGGGCATTGACTTTGATGAGATCTTCTCTCCTGTTGTCAAAATGACTTCTATCAGAACCGTGTTGGGTTTAGTGGCAAGCCTCAATCTTGAGTTGGAGCAGCTTGATGTAAAAACTGCTTTTTTACATGGTGACCTACACGAAGAGATCTACATGGAGCAACCTGAAGGATTTGAAGAGAAAGGGAAAGAAAAATGTGTTTGTAAGCTAAAGAAGAGTCTTTATGGGCTTAAACAAGCACCAAGGCAGTGGTACCGGAAATTTGATTCGTTTATGACCAACAATTGTTATAAACGAACTTCAGCCGATCCTTGTGCTTATTACAGAAAGTTTCCCCAAGGTAAGTTCATCATCCTTCTTTTGTATGTGGACGATATGTTGATAGTTGGACAAGATTTAAAGATGATTCAAGGTTTGAAGAAAGATTTGTCCAAGTCATTTGACATGAAAGACTTGGGTCCAGCAAGGCAAATCTTAGGCATGGAGATTTCTCGTGATCGAAAAGCTGGAAAATTGTGGCTATCACAAGAAAAATATATTGAACGGGTGCTTGAAAGGTTTAATATGAAGCATGCCAAACCTGTTTGTACACCATTAGCTACTCATTTCAAGCTCACGAAGGAAGCTTGTCCTAGAACGGAGAAAGAGAAAGAATGTATGTCATCTATTCCTTACTCTTCTGCCGTTGGTTCTTTGATGTACGCTATGGTTTGTACGAGGCCAGATATTGCACATGCTGTCGGTTTAGTGAGTAGATTCTTATCCAATCCGGGTAAGGTTCATTGGGAAGCTGTGAAGTGGATCTTCAGATATTTGCGGGGCACCTCTAAACTAGGCTTGTGTTATGGAGGTGGCAAACCTATACTCGAAGGCTATACTGATGCGGACATGGCGGGTGATCTCGATAATAGAAAGTCTACCTCAGGTTACGTGTTTACTTTTTCAGGGGGAGCCATTTCATGGCAATCCAAGCTACAAAAATGTGTAGCATTGTCCACTACTGAGGCGGAGTATATTGCAGCCGTGGAAGCAAGTAAGGAGATGCTATGGCTTAAAAGATTTCTTCGAGAGTTGGGTTTGAAGCAAAGTGAGTTTGTGGTATTTTGCGATAGTCAAAGTGTCATGGACTTGAGCAAAAACACCATGTATCATGCTCGGACCAAGCATATTGATGTTAGATATCATTGGCTACGAGATGTTATAGAGGATGAGCAATTGAAGCTGAAGAAAGTTCATACCGACAAGAATGGTGCCGATATGTTGACAAAGAGTGTTCCTGGAAGCAAGCTTATGGTTTGTAGTAAGCTTGCGGGTTTGAGGTTCAACTGATCGTGTTTGGCGTAAATCTTCCCCGTAATGGGCTGAAGGGGGAGATTGTTATGGGTCCAGCCCGTTTATGGTTTTGTGTTAAGTTTTTTAGGCCCACATAATATGGGTTTGTGGAAACTTATTTTAGAAGCTTTCTTTGTTGCTTCTCTTAGAAGCTTCTTGGTTGCTTTTGTATAAGAGAAGCAAACCCCATTGTGTGGAGGACACAACTCACAACATAACACACAACACACAAAATAAGAAAAGAAAAAGAAGAAAGAGAGAAGGAAGAGAGAAAACAAAAGTTCAGCTCGTTTTTGGCAGGACAGCCTGTAGTAAACTTCCGATTGCCGGAGTTTCAACCGTTGGATCGTCCTAAAAATTTACCAGATTGTTCCTGACATCCATGGCCACATTCTGACCGTTGGGATCGTCGTTTTGAGCTCTGGTTTGCCTGTAATCGCTGCTGGACAGAAACTGTTTTCTGGTGATATTTTTCACTTTTGCTCTCTTATTCATAAGCTCTTATGTATGATGTTGTTGGTGGGTCTTGAAGCCTTTGTAGACTGATATTGGGTTTCTTTTACCCTCAATTTATTATAATAAGAGAAGAAGGGGTGGACTCCGTACAAGTCCCGTGGTTTTTATCCTTCACACCGAAGGGGTTTTCCACGTATAAATCGTGTGTGTTATTTACGTCTTTTGTTCTTTCGTTATTGTTCATTATTTTCTGTCCATTACTGCTGGTTTTAGCTTTGGTAAATTATTTGGGTAAATTGGATTTGTTGTTCTCCTTTGGGTTGGTTGTGTTGAAGTCGATCCTTGTGGGTGGTGGTGTTGTTGATTACATTGGTCCCTTCAATAATTTCATTAACATATTCACGTGTATACTAATAACACAAGTATTATTTCCTAAACACTTCAAACAAACCTTTTATGAAGAATATAAAAAAAAATCAATTACATATTTAAATTGAATTATTTCACACAAACTAAATCACAATTAATCCATTTCTATAAAGAATCATGGTTATAAAAATTAATTTGCTCATGAAAAGTTAATTAAAAATACCACAAAGTTTAGTTATTACATTGTGATCTACGAAGTACATTCGTGAGAAACATTATTATCTATTTTATAAATGATAAACTATGTTTAAATAATTAGATGAAAATTATGCTCGATATTGAGATCATATTATCTCGTTATATTGGTTGCATAAAAGAAATTGCAAATATTCTTCTTCTTTTTTGTCAAACAAATTCTCAAGTATTGATCATAGAAAGTTTCTAGAAAATTAAACATTATTAAAAGAATAATTTAACCATGATGTTGGAGTTTAATACATAATAATATAAAAAAAATGATGTTATTACCTTTGATAGTTTGCTCAATAAATCCAAACTTTGAACGTTGAAAAAACAATCATAGAAAATTTTCACATGCTTTCTTTTGTGAATTTAATAATCAGAGAAATTATTTCTTGTTTTGTATTATGGAGATCCCCCGAGCAAGGTTGGCAAAAAAGGGGAATTAAAACTCGTTCTAAATACCTTTCTCTTTAATGGGAAACAAAGACAGATATCCCCCTAAATTTGATCAAAAGCCACAAGCTAACCAAGTCAACCAAATTTGTATTCGTGGAATTGGGGCTATTAGTAAGACAAAAATTTATTGTTACTAATCGAGTTCGAGACATAAGTTTTTGGCACGATGTGGAAACTCAACTACATGCCACATAAGACGGCATCCAATTATTTTGAAATTGAGAAAAAAAAAATAGGATTAATTGATAAGAATACTCTAAATTATGGGTGTGCTACTCAAAATACTCCAAACTTTATTTTAACTACCAATATAACCAACTAATGCCCTCATTTGCTTTGAATAGAATTTGTTGTTTTGTTAAGTTGTTGTACCATGTTTTAATGTTGTGATTAGTTAATAGAGTAACATTGAAGTAAAAAGAGAAAGACGGGTTAAAGGGTCAGAAATTTCTTCACTTAATTAGCATGTAACAGGTCATATATTATAATAAAAGCGAATGAGAGTATTAGTTGGTTATATTGGTAGTTAAAATAGAGTTTGGAGTATTTTGAGCAGGACACCCATAGTTCAGAGTATTGTTATCAATTTATCCAAAAAAATATTCGAAACAAGTATATTTACTGTAGGAATGAATATCTACTAAAACATTGTGAACAACCATTTGAACCTGTTTGTACCACTTATACCGAATATCAACAAAAATAGATGGACGTAGGAGAAAAAGACTGGATTATCCTTTAATATTCATAACTAGAATGACTCGCATGCAATAAGGTATCTAATATAATTATGATTTGAAAATTTAAATAAGAGGCCGCATTTCAAAATCTATCAGCTCATACGAATCTAAATTATAGATCGTAAAATAGTGTTTACCAATGTAGTCAATATAGTCAATTTATTTATTCACAAGTTTAATTCTAAGGCCAAATATAATTTAGATGCAAATTTTTATTAACTAATTGTTATATTTAATAAGTAAAATCGTATGAATAACAATTTTCTCAAATTTTATGTTACTAAGTTGTATACATTATACGAAATCAAAGTGATTGAATAAACTTCTCTCTCTTAGAGAATTTCTCTTATTTGAGTTTACCTTATCTTCTAGGTTTTGTTGCACCGACTCTATGTCCTTAGCGCCATTTTTGTCTTTTCATCTAGCTTGCCTAACTTCATCCTCTAGACCTCCTTGTTCGCTTCTCCTCTTTGTTCCCTTTGCCACATAACCACCTTTTCATGAACTTGCTCGCCATTTATACTCACCTCACCCTTTCTTCATTTTAAACCGGCATATCCATCACCTCGGTCAAACCATCTTTAAAATATAACTTCCCCGTCTTCAATGACTTCCTCCTCCTTTACCCCACCACCTAGAGCTAGTGTTTGCCTTCACCTTCCTCTTCATTTCCTCGCTGATTTTTCTAGTGTTGACTACAACATGGAGTAGTTTGCTAAAAGGTGGATATACATACTTAAATTCGGTTTAATATGATTATCTTGGTTGGCATATTACATGTAATGTGATGATTGGTTGGATTATTTATTGATTATTTATTAAAGGCATAAGATTTTGATTCCTGGATGATGGCATGGTTATGCATGTATGGATGTTTATCCAGTTGATTATTGATATTGACATAAGATTGTTACGTTATGCATGATGGCATGAGATTGTTGATTTATGATCATTGGTATGAGTATTGTATCATTTACTGGCATGACATGCATTTATATAATGTCGGTGTCGGAGTTGTGCTTATTTTAAAGGACCAGGCTGCCGCTTTAATTACAGGCTTGTGTCTGGATAACCTTAGCCTTTGTCCTGGTTAACGCCCGGGCTAGTTCTGCAAACCTGTCTCCGGATAACCTCAGTCGTTGTAATGGATCTCGATGACGATCGGGTTATACCTCGGCCTAGAGAATGGTAGGGTGAGAGTTTCGGGATGTGATCATGGGAGTTCAAAGTTGTGTGTGGAGTTTGATGCGGAGGTGCATCGGTTGCATGGTCTCATGCAGTTGCATTCATCATTTATTGTTGTTTGGTTATGTTCTACTCAACTTTGCGGTTGACCGTGTATTCGTTTGACACCTGTGGTGATCCGTAATGGGAAGCATATTTGACAGGAAAACACGAGTTTATAAGAGCATAGAGTGACGTGAGCACTTGGATGGACCGACTTAAAATTTGACCACATACTTAGAGGTCATCATTTTTACTTTTCTTTTCCGCTGCAGTTGTAATACAAAAAGTTTAAATTAGATACTAATTTGTAACAAGTTACTTGACAATATTACTTAAGGTATTTTGATTTTTTATCTTTGTTATTCAATACCTTGGGAAACCGGGGTGTTAAACAAGCCTTCCCCTTCAAGTAGAAAGCAGCATGATCTACTTGAACCTCCACAAGACAACTCAGTAGCTCAAAAATATTGTCAAGCTCCTATGTCAATCACCAAGCAACGAAGGTTTCCCAATCCATCATACTTAGTTGGGTTGTGCCTTGTAATAGAAGCACTCATCTTTATCGGATCCTGAACTGAACCCTTCGAGTTTAACGCAACAGTCAAAGCCTAACTCATAGCGATAAGGCAATCTATCTTCTCTTGGGACATGGTAGAGGTGTATATTTCTTTGGAGGCATTTTCTAGAAGAAATAAAATGAAACACATAAGCTAATGTTTAGAAAAATTTGGGTAAAAGGTTTTAAATCAGGTTCCTACAAACAAAACAACATGTGGTTGGTTGGACTGGCCCATGCCTAGACAACCATGGTCACATATGCATCACGACCTAGCCACACGACCTAACCGTGTTTATCCACTATCATCATTCTAATTTTAACATCTAATAACATTATCTAAGCATGGTTTTGGGGCAACACATTCTATATATCTGTAGGCATGAAAATCTACTTCACATAATACACGCATCCATCCAATTAAGCATACAATGTGATTCTATTAACTTAATCTCTAACATACTCATTTAGCTTGATAAAATAATACTTGAATTAATTCACAAGGTAATTTAGATATAATTCATACAACATTGCAATACAATACCACACAGCCTCAAGCCACCCATTATCTCTACAAGGTACTTACCTCAATATGTGTCGTGCAACAAGGTTAGATTTAAATGCATCCATAAACCCATATTATAACTAACATCCTTTTTATTTACCTATCTCTCATTCTCCCTTCCCAAGGTATACATTTCAAAACTAAGAGGACCCAGGTTTGGAATGAGGGCGCTTACTCGTCCCAAGCCTAAGGGGCTTTTAACATTTTCTACCTGGATTCATTTTAATTAGACACATCCTAAGTTCATTAATTGATCATTGGTTTAGGCCTTAGGATCCTTCGCTATGATACCACTTTATGACACCCTCATTTATATAAAAGCCTTTAACAAGACATGCTTAGATAATTGAGACTATTACCACCTTGGTTACATTGTGTATAATCAAAGGTAACAAAACAAAAGTACTTTAAATTAAAATAACCAATAAAGGTTTTATTACATCGTTGAAACACTAACTAAAATAATTAAATAAATAGTACGACTACAACTAAACAACGGAAATGAATAAAGTCGGAAGCTAAAGCGATCCAAATCTGCAAGTCAATGCCTCTCATTTCGAAGCTCCCATATTAAGCTTATTATATTACCTGATAATATTATATGCTCCTCAGTTAACGGGAAATATTAAATGGTTCATTATAGGATGTCATCAATTAAAGCAAGTCGCACCTGTGTTTAACCCTTAACCTGACACTCACTTCCTTTGACACCAAACCCCACCGCGAGCCTCCTTTGCCGACAACCTAGCCAACAAGGTTCTGCCACCATCACCAACAAGCATAGACAGTCGCACCATCTCGCCCTAGTCACACTACCTGCAACAACAAAAATAGAACACCACGACAATCTCCAATCACAGCCATACCACCACCAACGTACGCCACTAGCATCACCCAACGTGGTCTCCTCTAACCCACAATGGTTCTACCGACAATGTCCAATCCCCGGGTCATGGCTTAGACGAGTCACGTCGGTTCTAAATCTAGCAATTACACGGTTCTAATCCATTACAATTGACAACCGTCTCCACGCAATTCCGGCAAATCACCACACCAACGACCACCTTGGTCCACCCTTAACCTTCAACCATGGTTGACTCACCACCCACAGCCCAGCCAACCTAGGTCCGATCTCAAATAAGATGAGGCAAGAGGTCAAAAACCTGACCCCACTGTACAAACACCCATAATGGTTATAAAAAGTACATAAGTCGACACGAAAAAATTGTCTCTCCATAACTTAGCGAGGGACGTATCTCATAGTCTTTTCTTTCTTGAAAAAAAATATTATACAAATAATTTAAGTTATACTCCCTCCTATTTCATGTGAACCTCCGAATTTTTTGGTTAATGGGTGTTATTTACCCAATTAATTGGGTAATTGGTGTTGAGGGGAAATTATTTGGGGTTCTAGTGTCCACGTGGACACTTTTCGTTTTTTCCGGATTTTAAGCAAAGCCGCTGAGGACCTCAGCGGCTTCACTGAGTTTAATTTTTTTTTTTTTTTTGACGAAAACGTGTACAGGGGTTTGGAAGGTAAGGGAGGAAAGTGAAACAGGGGAAGCCGCTGTCCTACTTAGCGGCTTTACCCAAAATTTCCAAAGAAAAAGTAAAAGCAAGTCGTCAGCACATGCGATAAATTGTGAAGAATGCAAAACTAAAAGGTACTCAGCAGATTGATCCATGTCAGATCCACATTTTATTCAACTAGCAGTACCTTCAATTGATCCAATTCCTCCCTTTTGAATAACATAAAAGGTAATCACTCCTCAAAACTATTATAAGCAACAAGCCATTTTGACGAACTACCATACTACGAAGTAATATACCTTGTTGCAGAGTTGAGGAAATCAATGTATTCCTGCACCAGGTGACTTTGAGCGTGCAAAATAAGATGAAGAATCAGAAAAGTTACTGAAAGATAAGCAAGAGTTCTTATAAAATACGTAGAGACCTTCGTAACCTTTAGATTTGAACTGCACACACTAAATTTCTCGATTGGCGTCTTGAATTCTTGGGGATTCTCTCTGGTTACTATGAAAGGAGTGTTTGGAGTATTTGCTGAGAACTCGTCTTCCCTTAACGAGACCTTGTGTAAAGCATACGGTTGCATACCAAGAAAATCCCTGATCATGGAAGCTCAATGAAGAAACACTTCATTCAGAATAGCTCGGTAAAGAATACGTTGCATACCTCAGAGGAAGTTGTTTGATAGCCAGTCAACATCTGAATATGTGATTCAAGTGAGTATCAGTTTGAATAATTTCTTGGTTACTATTTTAGCCCAAATGTTTTGTAGAAACAACCTCTGGAAATCTATGAACCATGATGTGTTTCTTTGGCAAGGAGTGTATTTTCCGCTGGGTATTTTTCATGACAATTTTTTTTAGTAACAATAATCATGACAACTTGAACAATAATTAACTACAGACTAGCCATTTGCATCATTCATGCGTGCCAGCAGAGAGTGACAGTTGGTCACTGTTTTCATCATGACAGTCCTTGCTAATATTTTTTTCTTACTTTATAGCAGAGAGAAAGACGGCAAGAAGCTAGGCGGCTTTGCCTTGTAGCATGCTTTCACTAAAGCCGCTATGAACCTTAGCGGCTTTGTTGAAAATCTGCAAAAAAGTTGAAAAGTGTCCACGTGGACACTACAAACCCAAATACTTTCAATTCAACACTAATTACCCAATTAATTTGGTAGTTAACACCAATTTACCAAAAAATTCTGAACCTCCTCATATATCATTTTTTTGGAAAATTCGGGCGTTCTTCCCTATTTTTGAAGTTTTTTTTTTTGGTCCAAATTTAATTGTATGTAGGGAATGTGTTTGTGTGGTCTATATTCACTCTTAATCTTTATGCCCAATTGAATGTGGAATTTCACATGGAATAACAGAGAGTATAATCTATAATTAAAAAGAGTCCATAATTATTCGAAATATTGGAATAACGAATCACTATTTTTCTTGACGCAAAGTAACTTTAAATATACGAATAAAATATATTTCGTAGAGAGTAAAAAAAGATAATTTTTTTATTTTTAAAATCCCTTCAAATTCTTAAAATATATGGATTATTAACAATTTAATAAAGTTAGGTCAAAAAAATCGATATCAACTATATACTGGAAAAATATTTCAATAATACATATAATTCTCATCGAAAAATTGAGTGAATGCAAAATTAATATCAATCAATTCAATACTAACTACTTAAAATTTTCTTATTCAATATGGACAGGACATGAGTCTTATAGGGCGAGGAATGATTTAACCTCGGGTGTGTATATTTGTGTGGTGTAGGGTGAATTTTTAGGGCGAATTTCTTGAGGGATAGAGTTAATAGTTAACTTTTAAGGTACAACTAAAGGAATATATATTGATACCGCTAGAGGGAATTGTTTATAAATAAGGATGGTATTGGTTATGATGGTTTAGGGTGTGTTTGGATTGAGAGAATTGGAGGGGAGGGGAGGGGAGGGAAAGAAAGAGATTCAATTTCCATTGTTGGGTTACAATATATGGAAGGAGGGAAATGGAAGGAGAGGGAAATTGGAAATGGGAGGGTTCAATTTCCCTCCATTAGACCCAGGGCCGGTCCGAAACATTTGGAGGCCCTGAGCGAAATTGTAAAATTGGGCCCTAACTTTAAAAAAATTGTTTAAGTAATTCATGTGTAATTATATCTTATACAATTTAATAAATGAAACAAATGATGCATAAAAAGTTTTGAATTAGTTGAAATTGATTCTTGAAAAGTCTTAAGAAATTAGAAGAAAAAAATGATATTGAATTTGGAGAATTGAATAGGATATATCTTATAATTCAACATTTTAATAATTGTCAAAAAATTGCAAAATATCGAAATTATTTTAAAGTTTAGATATGAGCTTTATTAGAGGAGTCCACTAAATAAATAACTTGGACAAATTAAAGGCAGAATTTGCACAAAATCTCATAAGTATAGAAAATAATTTATAACTCAATTGACCCACAAATATATATATATATATATATATATATATATATATATATATATATATATATATATATATATATATATATATATATATATATTGAATCACGTGAGACACCCTTCTTAGGGTGAGGCCGCCGGACTCATCTCTTCCATTCAAATTACTAATAACATGTGGTTTAGATCAAACCAAGTCATTTAAGAAAAAAAGCGCATAGAACTTCCACCATATCATTCCTCTATCCTTCCTACTGGCGTTGTCCTATAAAGATGCTGCCAATCAACTTGGCAATGAATTGGTATCTTTTCATTTCTTTTTTTTCTTTTCTTTCATTTTAACAATTATGTGGTTAAGCTTGTTCATAAGCATTTTAATATTTGTACTTTGTTCTGAACACTAATAAATCTATACCAGTTTATTATGCATTAAAATTTTAATATTTTTAAATGCTCAGTTTGAAACATTTATAGCTTGGTATGCTTGGTGTATAAAATTGCTCACCAATGCATTTGTAAATTCATGGTGGGTTTTGATAATACACGAAATAATAAATTAAAATATTCGTGAATAAACAAACATTTTAAGTTCAAGTTTCACGAAATAAGGTATCGGTTTCACAAATAAAATGGTCCAAGATTCACGAAATAAAAAAATTATACATTTTGTGAGTAAACAAACATTTTAACTCCAAGTTTCACGAAATAAGGTCTCGGTTTCACAAATTAAGGTCCAAGATTCACGAAATAAGAAATTATACATTTCGTGCGTAAACCAACATTTTAAGTCCAAATTTCACGAAATAAGGTCCCGATTTCACAAATTAAGGTCCAAGATTCACGAAATAAGAAATTAAACATTTTGTGAGTAAACAAATATTTGAAGTCCAAGTTTCACGAAATAAGGTCTCGGTTTCACAAATTAAGGTTTAACATTCACGAAATAAGATATTAAACATTTTGTGAGTATACAAACATTTTATGTCCAAGTTTCACGAAATAAGGTCCCGGTTTCAAAAAGTAAGGTTTAAGATTCACGAAATAAGAAATTATACATTTCGTACGTAAACAAACATTTTAAGTCCAAGTTTCACGAAATAAGGTCCCAGTTTCACAAATTAAGGTCCAAGATTCACGAAATAAGAAATTAAACATTTTGTGAGTAAAACAAACATTTTAAGTCCAAGTTTCACGAAATAAGGGTTCGGTTTCACAAATTAAGGTCTAAGATTCACGAAATAAGAAATTAAACATTTCGTGAGTGAACAAACATTTTAATTCCAAGTTTCACGAAATAAGGTTTCGGTTTCACAAATTAAGGTCCAAGATTCACGAAATAAGAATTAAACATTTTGTGAGTAAACAAACATTTTAAATCCAAGTTTTACGAAAGAAGGTCCCGATTTCACAAATTAAGGTCCAAGATCCACGAAATAAGAAATTATACATTTTGTGCCTAAACAAACATTTTAACTCCAAGTTTCACGAAATAAGGTATCGGTTTCACAAATTAAGGTCCAAGATTCACGAAATAAGAAATTAAACATTTTGTGAGTAAACAAATATTTTAAGTTCAAGTTTCACGAAAAAAGGTTCCGGTTTCACAAATTAAGGTTTAAGATTCACGAAATAAGAAACTAAACATTTCGTGAGTGAACAAAGATTTTAATTCCAAGCTTCACGAAATAAGGTTCCGGTTTCACAAATTAAGGTCCAAAATTCACGAAATAAGAAATAATACATTTCGTGAGTAAACAAACATCTTAAGTCCAAGTTTCACGAAATAAGGTCCCGGTTTCACAAATTAAGGTCCAATATTCATGAAATAAGAAATTAAACATTTCGTGAGTGAACAAACATTTTAAGTCCAAGTTTCACGAAATATGGTTCCGGTTTCAGATTCACGAAATAAGAAATTATACATTTCGTGAGTAAACAAACATTTTAAATCCACGTTTCACAAAATAAGTTCCCGGTTTCACGAATTAAGGTCAAAGATTCACGAAATAAGAAATTAAACATTTTGTGAGTGAACGAACATTTTAAGTCCAAGTTTCACGAAATAAGGTCCCGGTTTCACGAATTAGGGTCCAAGATTCACAAAATAAGAAATTAAACATTTTGTGAGTGAACAAACATTTTAAGTCCAAGTTTCACGAAATAAGGTCCCGGTTTCACGAATTAAGGTCCAAGATTCACGAAATAAGAAATTAAACATTTTGTGAGTGAACAAACATTTTAATTCGAAGTTTCACGAAATAAGGTTTCGGTTTCACAAATTAAGGTCCAAGATTCGTGAAATAAGAAATTATATATTTCGTGAGTAAACAAACATTTTAAATCCAAATTTCAAGAAATAAGGTTTCGGTTTCACAAATTAAGGTCCGAAATTCACGAAATAAGAAATTATCCATTTTGTGAGCACACAAACATTTTAAGTCTAAGTTTCACGAAATAAGGTCCCGAATTCACAAATTAAGGTCGACGATTCACAAAATAAGAAATTAAACATTTTGTAAATAAACAAATATTTTAAGCCCAAATTTCATGAAATAAGAAAAAGAGCAAAATGGATATTTGTTTTAGATAGAGAAAATATTTGGGCCAAATGAATTGTTATAAATGACCCATAATTTTCATCCCATTGAAATTAGTCCAACGAACATTGAAAATCATGTGCAACATAGTAAGGGTTCGGCGGCCTCACGTGATCCGGCCTCTCTCTCTCTCTCTCTCTCCCTCTCTCTCTCTCTCTCTCTCTCTCTCTATATATATATATATATATATATATATATATATATATATAGAGGCAAGATCCGGTGAGAACGATCATTCGGTGAGAACGGTGAGAACAACTATCATCCCTTAGATTAGAGTTAAAGGAACGGATGATATTCTTTTTAAAAGAATCCGTAGCGCGAACAATAATTGGAACTCCTGAGTTCATTGGCATCTCTTAATTCACAACTTCACGTACCTATGTTTCTGTCCCCCTTTTTCTTTTCTTTTTTATCTCTCTCTTCCCATCTTCCTTCCCTTCTTCACTCATTCACCCATACACTACTCGTCCCCCTTTTCTCATACTCATACTCCCCTCCTTCAACCAACTCCCACTATTTCTCCCCCTTTTCAATTTCATTCAACTAATTATTCACACTTTTCTCACCTAAATCCTTTTTTTCCCACTTAATTAATCAATTCATTCTCTCTAATACATAATTTATTCACTTTATTTTGATTTAATTAGTAACTACTCTGAAAAACTGGGTTTTCTTAGGGTTTTTCGTCAATTCGACTTCGGGAAAAAAACTTTTAAGTTGTATAGAATTAGTAAAAAATGTATTTACTCCGTAAAAAAATGTATATAGGTTTATGTAAAAAGGTAAAAAGAAAAGATGTATCTACTCCGTCAAAAAATATATCTAGGTTTATCTTAAAAAGTAAAAAAAATGTATCTACTCCGTCAAAAAAAGCATCTATGTTTAAGTTAAAAAATGTATCTATTTCGTAAAAAAATGTATCTAGGTTTATGTAAAAAAAATGTATCTACTCCGTAAAAAAATGTAGCTAGGTTTAAGTAAAAAAAATGTAATTACTCCGTAAAAAAATTTAACAACTAGGTTTATGTAAAAAGTGAAAAAAAAAATGTATCTACTCCGTCAAAAAATGTATCTAGGTTTAAGTAAAAAAAATTTATCTACTCCGTCAAAAAATGTATCTATGTTTATGTAAAAAAGTAAAAAAAAATGTATTTATTCCGCCAAAAAATGTATCTAGGTTTAAGTAAAAAAATGTATCTACTCCGTCAAAAAATGTATCTAGGTTTATGTAAAAAAATGTAAAAAAAATGTATCTACTCCTTCAAAAAATGCATCTAGGTTTATGTAAAAAAAGTAAAAAAAAATGTATCTACTTCCTCAAAAAATGTATCTAGGTTTACGTAAAAAAGTGAAAAAAAAATGTATCTACTCCGTCAAAAAAAGCATCTATGTTTAAGTTAAAAAATGTATCTATTCCGTAAAAAAATGTATCTAGGTTTATGTAAAAAAAATGTATCTACTCCGTCAAAAAATGTAGCTAGGTTTAAGTAAAAAAAATGTATTTACTCCGTAAAAAAATTTAACAACTAGGTTTATGTAAAAAGTGAAAAAAAAAATGTATCTACTACGTCAAAAAATGTATCTAGGTTTAAGTAAAAAAAATGTATCTACTCCGTCAAAAAATGTATCTATGTTTATGTAAAAAAGTAAAAAAAAAATGTATTTATTCCGTCAAAAAATGTATCTAGGTTTTAGTACAAAAATGTATCTACTCCGTCAAAAAATGTATCTAGATTTATGTAAAAAAATGTAAAAAAAATGTAAAAAAAATGTATCTACTCCTTCAAAAAATGCATCTAGGTTTATGTAAAAAAAGTAAAAAAAATGTATCTACTTCCTCAAAAAATGTATCTAGGTTTACGTAAAAAAGTGAAAAAGAAATGTATCTACTACTTCAAAAAATGTATCTAGGTTTATGTAAAAATAGTAAAAAAAAAATGTATCGACTCCTTCAAAAAATGTATCAAGATTTATGTAAAAAAAGTAAAAAAATAAATGTATCTACTTTGTCAAAAAATATATCTAGGTTTACGTAAAAGAATAAAAAAAAAGGTATCTACTCCGTCAAAAAAATGTATATAGGTTTACGTAAAAAGGTAAAAAAAAAAAGTATTTACTCCGTAAAAAAATATATCTAAGTTTGTGTGAAAAGGTTAAAAAAAAAAAATTATCTACCCCGTCAAAAAATATATCTAGAATGTGGGTTGTGGGTATTTCTTAACCGTTGATTGTGTTTTAATCCAACGGACGTGACTCGTTCTCACCGTATGCACCGTATAATCGTTCTCACCCGATCCTAAATCTATATATATATATATATATATATATATATATATATATATATATATATATATATATATATATATATATATATATATATATATATATATATATATATATTATATAGACTTGGGATCCGGTGAGAACCACCATACAATGAGAACCTTGTGAGAACTCTACCTTACGGACTTTTTAAAAAAAAATTAGTAACATAATTGGATTCGACATGGCATTTTATAGCTAGAGAACATATTTATTGGTCTAGAAAATAAATACTAGTGACGGAAATCAAGGTGAGATACGTTTTAGTTATTTGCATGCACCTACTATCTATTTTTACGTATCTATCATTTTTCCGTCACTAGTATTTATTTTCTAGACCAAGGAATATGTTCTCGGACCATAAAATTTCATGCCGAATCCAATTATGTCATTAATTTTTTTAAAAAAACTCCGTATCCAATTATGTCATTAATTTTTTAAAAAAAACTCCGTATGTCATTAATTATGTCATTAATTTCATGCCGAATCCAATTAGTAACATAATTGGATTCGACATGACATTTTATAGCTAGAGAACATATTTCTTGGTCTAGAAAATAAATACTAGTGACGGAAATCAATTTTTACGTATCTATTTTTACGTATCTATCATTTTTCCGTCACTAGTATTTATTTTCTAGACCAAGGAATATGTTCTCAGACCATAAAATTTCATGCCGAATCCAATTATGAAGCTTTTTTTTAAAAATTAATGACATAATTGGATTCGACATTGAATTTTATGGCCAGAGAACATATTTCTTGGTCTAGAAAATAAATACTAGTGGCGGAAAAATGATAGATACGAAAAAATAGATAGTAGGTGCATGCAAATAAATAAAACGTATCTCACCTTGATTTCCGTCACTAGTATTTATTTTCTAGACCAAGAAATATGTTCTCTAGCTATAAAATGACATGCCGAATCCAATTATGTCTTTAGTTTTTTTTAAAAAAGTCCGTAAGGTAGAGTTCTCACAAGGTTCTCATTGTAAGGTGGTTCTCACCGGATCTCAAGTCTATATATATATATATATATATATATATATATATTATATATATATATATATAGAGAGAGAGAGAGGCGGGATCCGGTGAGTCTACCTAAATATTTGAGTCCATGAGTCCATTTAGAGTATCACAAGTTGTATTAAAACATATCACGATTTGCTTACACTACAAAATCTACAATTTCACAACCTTTTCAATATAATATCACAGCAAACAATATCACGCACTATATAAAAAAAAATCACGAAATTTTTTTCCAAAACTTTTTTTCCCGAATTTTTTTTTTCGACATTTTTTTTTCAAAATTTTTTTTTTCAATTTTTTTTCTCGATTTTTTTTTTCATAATTTTTTTTTGTGATATTATTTTGAAGAACCGGTGATATTGTATTGAGTAACTTGTGATATTGTAGTGAAAAAAAATTGAAAAAAATTTTCGAGAAAAAACGCCTTTTCTTAAACAATATCACGCACTATATTAAACAATATCACGAAATTTTTTCAAGAACTTTTTTTCGCGCAAGTATTATTTTTGAATTTTTTTTTTCAATTTTTTCTCTCGAATTTTTTTTCCGAAATATTTTTTTCTCGAATTTTTTTTTTGTGATATTATTATGAAGAACCGGTGATATTGTATTGAGTAACTTGTAATATTGGAATGAAAAAAAATCGGAAAAAATTTCGAGAAAAAACGTCTTTTGTTAAACAATATCACGAAATTTTTTCAAGAACTTTTTTTCCCGAAAATATTTTTTCCAAATTTTGTTTTTCAATTTTTCTCTCGAAATTTTTTTCCGAAAAATTTTTTTTGGGTGATATTATTTTGAAGAACCGGTGATATTGTAATGAAAAAAAATTTCGAGAAAAAACGCCTTTTTATTAAAAAAACGTGTTTGTTTTAAAAAAAATGCATACTGAAAAAGGGAATTTTTTTAATAAAGAAAATGTCATTTTAAAAGAAAAGGTAAAAAAAAAAGTAAAAACAAAAAAAAGGAAAAAAATTTGATATTGAAAAAACGTGATACTTTTTTATATAATTTACGATATCATTGTTAGACTCATGGACTCAAATATTTAGGGTGGACTCATGTGATCCCAACTCTCTCTCTCTCTCTCTCTCTCTCTCTCTATATATATATATATATATATATATATATATATATATATATATATATATATATATATATATATATATATATAGACTTGAGATCCGGTGAGAACCACCTTACAATGAGTACTTTGTGAGAACTCTACCTTACGGATTTTTTTAGAAAAAATTAATGACATATTTGGATTCGGCATGACATTTTATAGCTAGAGAACATATTTCTTGGTCTAGAAAATAAATATTAGTGACGGAAATCAATGTGAGATACGTTTTATTTATTTGCATGCACATACTATCTATTTTTTCGTACCTATCATTTTTCCGCCACTAGTATTTATTTTCTAGACCAAGAAATATGTTCTCTGGCCATAAAATTCCATGCCGAATCCAATTATGTCATTAATTTTTAAAAAAAAACTCCGTAAGGAAGAGTTCTCACCGGTTTTCATTGTAAGGCGGTTCTCACCGGATCCCAACCCTATATATATATATATATATATATATATATATATATATATATATAGGGTCGGGATCCGGTGAGAACCACCCTTATAATGAGAACCATGAGAACCCTTACTAAATCTCCACCATATTTCGTTTCGAAAGTTTCGATGGATCATTTACCATTAGTTTAACGTATTCAAATACACATTTTAGTATCATTAAACAAAAAGTTTTGATTTTATTAAGAAAATATATACTTAGTGTACCAAAATACAACTAGGTATACTAAAACGGCTATAAATGCACGAAAACGACCACTACGTGCATGAAATTTTTTACATGCATGAAAATGATTACTAGGTGCATGAAATAATAGGCTGAACGTGCATTAAAACGAGTTCTATGTGCATGAAAAATGATAGATACGTAAAAATCGGTAGTAGGTGCATGAAAATTAATAAAACGTATCTCACCTTCATTTTCGTCACTAGTATATATTTTCTAGACCAAGAAATATGTTCTCTAACCATAAAATTTCATGCCGATCCAAATATGTCATTAATTTTTTTAAAAAAAGTCCGTAAGGTAGAGTTCTCATTGGTTCTCATTATATTGGTGGTTCTCATAGGATCTCAATTCTCTCTCTCTCTCTATGTATATATATATATATATATATATATATATATATATAGACTTGAGATCCGATGAGAACCACCTTACCATGGGAACTTTGTGAGAACTCTACCTTATGGACTTTTTTATAAAAAATTAATGACATAATTGGATTCGGCATGACATTTTATAGCTAGAGAACATATTTTTTGGTCTAGAAAATAAATATTAGTGACGGAAATCAAGGTGAGATACGTTTTATTTATTTGCATGCACCTACTATCTATTTTTTCGTATCTATCATTTTTCCGCCACTAGTATTTATTTTCTAGATCAAGAAATATGTTTTCTGGCCATAAAATTTCATGCCGAATCCAATTATGTCATTAATTTTTAAAAAAAAACTCCGTAAGGAAGAGTTCTCACCGGTTTTCATTGTAATGTGGTTCTCACCGGATCCCTATCTATATATATATATATATATATATATATATATATATATATATATATATATATATATATATATATAAGAAAACATTAATTGTATGAGCCTATCAACATAGTATATTAAAAAAAATATATAGAAATTGTGGAAATGGTTGTGAATTCTAAAAATAAAATATTAAAAATAGAGAAAATAAACTTTAGTGGGGATAGAACACATAACCTCTTGAGGTGTGGTAAGATGAAATATCACTAGACTCTTTACCATATTTTGGCTTTTAAATGTAATACATTTTATTTTACAAATAACACACATCTAATTTCACATTAATGAGCTCCTATCAAACTTGGGCTCTTGTCAAATGTCAACCTCAACACCCATTAGGACCGGCCCTGGTTAGACCAAATTATAATCTTTTCATTGTTGGCAAAATTTTGAAGGAAAACTTTCTTTTGACTCTTATTTAAGAATGATATGGCCAAATAATCCTCTAATATTGCTTAACTCCCTTCATCCTCCAACTCACTAAAATCATTTTCTTCCTCCATCCTCCTCCCTTTCTCTCTACTTTATTTTTGCTATCCAAACAACCCCTCTTCATTCCCCCCTCCCTTTCCTTTCTTTCCCTTTCCTTTCCTTTCCCTCCCAAGTTGTTATCCAAACACACCCTTAATTGGGTATGCATGGTTTGTGGGTGCAAAAAGAGTTAATGTGGTGGAGTAGTATTGGAAAAGGTAAATAGATGAGTTATCTCATGTCAGCATTATGTTAACACTAGTATAGTACCCGTGAAAATTCACGGGGTTATTTTAAATTTTTAGAAATTAAATTTATTTATTAAAATCCTGAAATGAATATATCGTGAAACTTGAAATTTATTTATTCAATAGTTATTACAATTTTCAAAAACAGTAGGATTCCGATTAATATATTACCTGAACATGCCATTAACCAAACACATAAAATTAGGAGACTTATTAGTCAAACTATTATTTGAGCCAGAATTTAATAATTTTACTTGACATGTTGTTTACCAAAACCTTAAAACTATATTTAATTTAATAATGTTACCACACATTTACTTGCTATTGTTATTTTCAATACTCTTTTAATTAATATTGTTACTTTTAATAAAGGGTGGTGTTCATTCATGTACGGATTTTACTCATTTATAGACGTAAATGACTATAATATCCTTTCATTTTAATAACTTCATTTCATTTTCTATCTCTCCCTTCTTCCTTTATTCATTTTCATTTCTTACTCTAACTACCACCATCCAACCACCACTCACCATCCGTCATTCACATCCCTTTCTGCCGCCTACCTTGGGCCACTAACCGTTATTGACTCCTTGGACCAACCATCAAACGATCTCAGAAACTTGCCTCTCAACTATGATCTTAATCAGGCCTACTTCTCTTTACTTGTTTATTCGATTCGATTCATTTCAATTCCAATTGTTGTTCAGAAAAGTAGTATCAACACCATTTACACGATTAGTAAACATGGGATCTTGTAACTAATTGAAGATTACTGAATTAGGTTTAAATTCTGCCTAATTCAGACCGAGTAAATGAAAGATAGAAATGAGACATACGGACACTACCAGATATATTGTGAATTAGGTATGAATGCATTGATAAAAGAAATGAAGGAATCGTGGAATGATTATGAACTTCCGCGCATGCCTCCATATCATGGTTTAACTAATGACGACCAATCAAACAAAATAAAATAATAAAATAGAGTAAATTCAAGTAGTAGTTTTTTAGTCGGAAGAGTAACTCAGTCATTAATCATTGAACATTCTACAAATTCAATCCTATTGTGACATGATTCAATCCAAATAACAATCGAAAAAAGAAGAATAAGGAAGAAAAAGAACAAAACAAAAGACGGTTTAAACAAACCCTATTTCAATTAGTATAAATCAGTTCCTTAATTTCATATAATATAATTAATATTAGAAATTAGAATTATTACTTGACCGATACGAAAAATAGCATCCATACTTGTGTAATTTTGACGGATTTGATAAATTTGATTAATTTTGTGTGAGAGAGAATTAGAGAGTTTTTTGTTTGTGTGTTTAGGCAAGGGGTATAGAATGAAAAAATAATGAAAAACAAGTCCATGAATGAGTAAAACTCGTACATGAATAAGCAACTACGTTAATAAATCGTCTAATGCTACATCCAATTTCACTCATCGCTGGTACCGCTGGTAGTACTCTTATTTTACAATATTTGTTACTATTAATGTTAAATTCATTATTCGCGCTACTAATTTTGCTAACATTGCTGATAGTATTGCTACTATTACTATACTCACATTATAGATTATATTAAATTGCATCTTGTACATTCATAATGAGTTTTATACGGACATTGTTCTTTTATCGATTATCGGTTTCAATTTTCACTCGAAATGTTAATATATATTTGCAAAATCATTGTAACTTGCGGGACTTTAAATTAAAGATATTTTTATAATAAAAAGTCAAGTCAAAACTGTATTTGATAGAGGCTTAATAGTTGTCGATTAAAATCATGCCTTGTTGAATGTCGTCGGCCGATAGGTTTTGTTTGGTCGGGAAATGAAATATTGGTGAAGACTGGGGAAGATAATTAAATGACGTCACTTGTAAATTGTATACAAGGCGTTCATAGGAAATAGAGATAAAAGAGTAATTGACTGTTTTGTCCTCAGTTTTCTAGAGTGTTTAATTTATGTGAGTTAATGAACAATTATCAGCAGGAAAAGAGTCTTCTTTAATATATCGAATGATTATAGATTATAGTCAATTGCATCTTGTATATTGATAATGAGTTTTATACGAACATTGTTCTTTTATCGATTTTTGGTTTCAATTTTCACTCGAAATGTTAATATATATTTGCAAAATCATTGGAACTTGTTGGACTTTAAATTAAAGATATTTTTATAATAAAAAGTCAAGTCAAAACTCTATTTGATAGAGGCTTAATATTTGTCGATTAAAATCATGCCTTGTTGAATGTCGTCGGCCGGTAGGTTTTCTTTGGCCGAGAAAGGAAATATTGGTGAAGATTGGGGAAGATAATTGTAACGACGGATTTTGTATTACGATAACTGAAATACAAAACACAGAAACAAAATAAGTTTTTTATTAATATCAGAAAATTTCGTGTACAATCTCTAATAATCCTCTGATTCTAACTAAACAAACAGGTTACACGTGCACGATCCACTTAAGGGGTGCGCGTGCGTTTTTGTTGAAGGGGGTCGCGTGTAGAGGGTGGGTGCACTCTACGCGTGACGCTGACTTGTATTCTTGAGAGGGTCGAACGACTTGAATCTCTCTTGAATGTTTGAATGTTTGAATATTCAAGTTTGAATGTTTGAATATTCGTGTTTGAGTGTTTGAGTTTTCTTGCGCAGGCGGCACGAATTTGTTGTGCTTGTTGACTGCTTAAGATGAATTTCACGAGATTTTTAGAGAATTTCAGAGCTTTTCTTTTCTTCGAGTTTTCTTCTCGTTTCCTCTTTTTTCGTTTAGAACAAGTTTCACTCTATTTATAAAGAAAATATTGGGCTTCGGTGGGCTTTTGGGCTTCAGGCCCGTTTTCGGCTTGTTTACGATTTTGGCCCAATTTGGCTTCTGTTTGGACCCGAATAACTCAGAATGACCCAAATTTGATTTTAAAAGGGACAGATATAATTAAACTGAGTAATTTATTTTTTATTAACGCAATTCAATTCATTTCTGTATTTTCGACACTTAAATAAATTTTTAGTGCCTACAAATTGCCCCCTCGAGACGCTGTCACGTGCACTTTGGGTGTCTTGACGTGGCGGGGTCTCGATTCCTTTTGCTTGGACTTGGAAGTCGATGGTCACCTTAACTCGTCGTTAAGGTAGCTCCATTGTATTTGACTCGGAAGTCGATGGTCACCTTGACTCGTCGTTAAGGTAACTCCATTTTACTTGACGTGAAAGTCAATGGTCACCTTGACTCGTCGTTACGGTAGCTCCATTTTACTTGACTTGGAAGTCGATTGGCCTCCACTTTGTTGTGCCAGTAACAATTTTTGTGTCACCGTGTCATTATTTGACTGGACGCTGACTGAATGCGCCTTTCATCTTGATAATTTAGTAATCTTGATGGATAACGCTTGAATTTTTATCGTCTCGGTCATTTTGTAACCTTGACGAATTGTACTTAGATTTTTGTCACCCTGGTCATTTTGTAACCTTGACGGATGACACTTAAATTTTTGTCACCCTGGTTATTTTGTAACCTTGACGGACGACATTCGAATTTTTTATTTGTCCCCCATTGATGAACTTATCATTTTAACTAAGATATTCATGAACTTAGCTTCATGGTATGCAATTTCACTTTGCACCTCTAAGACCAACCAATCAAATTGGTTTCTTAGTTTGCCTCTTTCTGACTTTGTGAAATTTGGTAAACATAAAGAGTTCGTTTTACCGACTTACCACTTGTTAATGCCATCCTATTGGTTTACCCATAGACAAAGACGACAAGTGAATTTTTTTTTTACTGGATTTTGGAGAGGTGTGGCGGCTAGCTTTCCTTCTACAACAAGTATTCCCAAACTGTCCATATATATATACTTACCATATGTCCATATTGCTCTACCTTTCTGCCTTCCCTTATAAAAGTTTCTTGCCTAGTAGATAAAGATACTTCGTATTTGATATTTTGTTCAGGGACAGAATACTTTCCTGATGCTTTAGGCTTCATATCGAGCCAAATAAGTGAAAGCAAGTAAATGGGTGACGTAGCTCTGTATATTTTTTTTTTCTTTGCTTGGATTTGTTTTGCTTTACTTGAATTGCTTCAATTTGTCTATGCTCTTCCCTTCTTTGTTTTTTTTTTTTGTTTGTGCAACTAGTTTTTTTTTATTTTCTTCCTTGTGCTCTGAAGCTTGCGACATTATGGAGTAACCCAAATTTCGGATAAGAAACTCTCTTGCTTCTTCCAACTTTTGATAATGTATCATGACTGATGCAGACTCTTGCTTTAGGTACAGAATTCTGGCCATGCATACTTGCTTGTTCAACCGTCTCGGTATGATTTTGGAATATCGACTCGGTTCCGACGAACGCTCACCAAAGGCTTCACTAAATATGATCGTAAATTCGTAACTTTACCCTCAGTGATACATTTTTATGTCCATATAGCTTCTTTCCTTTTGCGTTTTTTTGTTTCTTTTTGCAGACTTGCTTGGTGTACTGACAGTGTACGCAAGTTTGGATCAGCTACAACATTTTGAGCGAGTGTTGCAGTTCAAGAAATGAACTTGTCTCGTTGAGGCACCATAGGAAAGGAGCAACTCTTGAACAAATTCACACTTCCTGGCCTCCTCTGCACAGGTTGGTGAGATATCAATACTGACATCGCGAACTCCGTACTCTTTTGTTTTATCACAGAACGCCCAGAGCTAGTGCAAGTGTAGGAGGAATAACGTATCATCGAGAACCGTGATGACCGATGATGGAACGACATACAATACAATAGTGCAAAAGTAGAGTATTCAATTTCCTTTAATGTAATTGTTTTCCAAACCTTGCACCAATTATTTCTTACAATTTGTCAAACTTTTTTTTTTTTTGTCATGAGTGCTAACAGATACATCCAGTCTTGACTCTTGATGGTGCGATTTTGACACAATTTTTTTTTGTTCTGTCATTTTGACCTTGAAGGGTGAAGCTATACGACTATGACCATAACCACAAGCAAAAACCCCAACGAAAATCATGGTGGTTGATGTTTGCAAGTGTCGAGGAGCATATTTTGGTTTCTCCCAACAACCAAAATTTCAAAACTAGAAGAATATGGCGTCACAACTCCAACTACGTCGTGCAGACCATTTGAGTATCGGTGCGGAGTTGAAGATCATCTGCCCTGATTTCAAATCCTTGGATGCAATGTGGCTTACTTACGTTGGTCTTCATAGGATCAGCCATGTAGCTCCTCTTGGTGACCAGAAGACCATGGAGTTTTTCAAAGACCGAAACCCTTAAAGGCTATGAAGATCGCAATATTTTTTAGAAATATTGGAGCTTGTCGGATGATATGAAGCTACTCAAAAATTATGAAGACTTGAAGTTTGTTGAGCCCTACCTTCGCCCTGAAGATTTTTTGCCAGACGGTCATTATTATTCTCATATGAGCTACCATGCAATGAACCCGGTGGGTCATTTCGGTTATCATGTGAGCAATTATGACAAATTCCGTCCTTTTGAAGACCGAAGATTTGAAGGTGGCAAGCCTCTTTGGGGAGATGCTTCACGAAAGATGTTGGAGTCGTTCAAATACCAATGACGCTTTTGAAGACCGTATCACGGAGTTTCATGAAGATTTGTTGAAGAAAGCCTCATTGAAATTGTTGACCACCTGAGGATTACAAGTCGCTCCCCCAAGTTAGATCACTATGCCACAAATCTCTCAAATCGCCATGCAACGCGAATTTATCTGAGATCCTCGCAAATGGACGGCCGAGCGTGATGACCAATTTGAAGCAGAGCTACGAGGATTTGGATAGCATAAAGAGCAAGAATGATATTCTATGAAGCGATCTTGACCATCATGGATAATTAGAGGCTCGTCACCGATTATCATCAGCTACAAATAGTCTGTACTTTTCGAAGGAGGCAAGGCACTTGGAGATCCTTGGAGATACACGAGGGCATCTATTTTTTTACGAAAGACAACACTAAACAAGATTGTACTTATACCACAAGACTGATCTGTAACACCCCCATTTATTTAAGAGCCTTTAGCAAGACATTCTCAAATAAATAGAGCTGTTACCATCTCGGAATGTCCGAGGTAGTAAATAACAAAGTAAAACAATCCAAAGTATTTTATATAAGACTGATTAAATTAAACTTTTGATATTACAACTACTACGCAATGAATAAAAGAAATACAACTGATAACATCTAAGTATGTGATCTAAATCTAAGTAGGTCCAAGTCATGTCTCTCTCCATGTCCAAGCTCCTAGTCCATCTGTCTCTGACCTGTAGAATCTACTCCCCATTCCGGATCATCGTAGGTGTACACGAATACACTGTCAACCTCGCGGTTGAGTAGGATAACACAATAATAAATAATGCAACAATAAGGATATGCAAATTCTTATGACATACTCGAGCTCAATCTCAATTCTCAATTCTCAATCTCAAACCCGTAACACCCAGCCATACCGAACCTCCCGGCAGACTATAATCGGTCGTCGCCGAACACCAGCATAACAGCTGAGGTCACCAGGTCTAGTCCTGCAGAACTAGCCTGGGCCCAATAATATCTCATCATCTTAAATCCGTATCCAATGCATATGTCATGCTCATGAATGCAACAATAATAGTAACCATACTGATGAATGCAACAGTAATAATAATTACTCATAATCATATACCAACCTCAAATCATTCATGCTCATCATCCATATCATACACCCAACATCCATTCATAACACATAACAGTAGTATAGTGACAGTGTAACCTACCTGGATAGCAATATAATCCCATCACGCAGCTAACATGCAATCAATAGAATCACTTCATCACATACTCAATACCTAACAAAATAATATACTTAATTACTAACTAATACAATTACGCAAACTAAAATAATATATCAATCATTCCAATTAATTACTTAAATAATATTTTACGCATAACGATACCGTATTGAATATGACTACTTCAATTAACTTGACCAACCCGTCCTTATTACTTTTATAACCAACTTCAGTTAAATAATCGAACATAGAAAAATATAATCTAACTATTGATAACTGTAACACCCCCATTTATTTAATAGCCTTTAGCAAGACATTCTCAAATAAATAAAGTTGTTACCATCTCGGAATACCCGAGGTAGTGAATAACAAAGTAGCAAACCAAAGTACTTATATATAAAAACTGATTAAATTTAAACTTGATATTACAACAACTACGAGAATCAAACTTTGATAAAAAAAAGTACAACTGAAGATATCTAAGTGTGATCTAACTCTAAGTAGGTCCAAGCCATGTCTCTCTCCATGCCCAAGCTCCCAATCCATCTGTCACCGACCTGTAAAATCTACTCCCCATTCCGGGTCATCGTAGGTGTCACACGAATACACAGGGTCAACCGCGAGGTTGAGTAGGAAGATAAATAAGACAACAGTATTATATACTCCGCACCGATCCAACGCCAAATAAACTCCGCACCGATCCAACGCCAAATAAACTCCGCACCGATCCAACCCCAAATAAACTTCGCACCGATCCAACACCATATAAACTCCGCACCGATCCAACACCAAATATACTCCGCACCGATCCAACGCCAAATCACAAGACCCAATATTTCCACATTTTATAGTATCACAGAATGATATAAATAACACAGTATAACCATCACATGAAATAATATAACAATCATGCTTAACACCAAATAAGAATATATATACAACATCATAAACCAGTAATTTCCCCTACCTCGATTTGCGGAATAGAAAGGTCAACCACGCAGCAGCTAGAAATGTTCCACGCGGAAACCGTCACCTAAACATATATATATTACGTAGCAATTAACAAATCTTCCCAAACTCCCATAGCGGACCAAAATACCCACTATAATTATCAACCTTCTATAAATGGAAAGTTTCCATAAATGGAAAATTCCCGAAATAGTAACTCTATTAAAAGGAAAAATTCCCGACTCATAGAACCTTTAATTAAAACATCTTAACAATTAACCACCTTCTTATGCACAACACTAAAACAATACTACTAATCATAATAATAGTAGTAATTATAATAACCACCATAGTAATCATTATAATGATGATACTAACATTCAGACATTAGCAACTTCAACGTTTAGTAAAACTAGTAATAATACATAGGCAATGCAATGACAACAATAAATACTATTTATAAATCAATAACATACAAACAGCCCCCCCTCCAACCGACCTGGGTTCGAACCCCATGGCAAACAACCAAAACAAAGCTAACCAAAACAACCCCTTAGGTGAACAGCCCCTTAGGTGAACAGTCCGAGCACCCAACTTCACGACCACACAACCCCCCAGCAATGCCGCCTATGACCAGTCCATCACGCCCCCACTCTCACATGAACCCCCAGCCACGACTTACACCCCTTGGCAACCACAAACGACCCCCCATGGTTTCTACAACAAGCCGCCCAAACAGCCTGCTCACCCACTTTTACTCTGTTTTCCAGCAACACATGTGTACACCCCTTACTCCGCGCCCTATACTCCTCACCACCATGCCCCACACTGCCCCTGGCCACCACCGTTGTCACCACTGACTCAAGGTGGTTCCAGGGGGAGCCCACTCTTACCTTCGACCTTAACCAAGCCACCATGACAACCTCACGAACCTCCCTGCTCAAACACGATACCACCACCCTTATCCTGACACCCCTGGTTTAGACGACTGCCACCAACTGTATTCCCCCCTTCTGACCACCCCACCGGCACCAGGGTGATCACCACTATACCAGTAACCTTCTACCCATGACCCAGATCCAGAACTTACCCCAGACAGACCCTAAAACCGACACCAAACAAACCTGGAACTCGCATACAAAACAGAGCATAAACCGTGTTTTACTTGCGACAATTCATAGTTCCTGTTTAGACGAGTTATGGTGGTGGAAAGGTGGTTTAATCACGAGAAACATGTTACTCAAACATTGCTCTGGTCGAAAACTTATATAAGAAGCGTAAAACTTACGAAATAAACTCGAGTACGGATGACATGATGCGTGATGGTGAAGCGGTCTTCACTGGTTTCTTATCTTGTTCCCCTCGCTGGTTTAGTGTGGACGGTTGTCGAGGAAAGGAGGCAGACGCTTGAAAAGGGAAGTAGGGTTTTTGTTTTGTGAAGGTCCTTTTGTCGATGGATAACAAAGGGTGAAGGGGGTGTCATATGTCGGTGTGAGATTAGGGTTTGTTTTTTTTTTTTTTTTTTTTGTTTGTGTTTTTCATCACTTGATTGCACTACCTGGTTAACACCCACCCATCAAGCCCATCACGCATCCCGAGGACATAAATGCAAATTCTCGTTCATAAGTCGCAACTTACCATTTAACAAGTACTTATACAAATAATAACTACTAGCAAAGCTTAAGGATGATATATAAATATATGTCATCCTGATAAAAATATAAACAACTCATTATTATGAATTAAGAAAATTTACGGGGTATTACAGTCTTTCCTCCTTAAAATGAACTTCGTCCCGAAGTTCACCACCCCATAACAGTGAAGGAACACGTAGCAAGCATGAACAATCACAAGTAATACTTAAGAAACGCGAGATGTTACATTCTACCCCCCTTAAGAAAACTTTGTCCCCAAAGTTTAACACACACTGTAACACATGATACTTCAGCAATCACGATATAGTGCATAACATACGCAACAGGGTTATCAAGTATATTCAAATAGTCACGACATATCAGTTAGTCATGTCATAGCAACTAGCCATATCATAAATCATTAAGATTTTACAATCATATCCTCCTTAAAACATGGTTACGTCCCCGTAACCCCATAACATTCTAACACAGTACTCCATCTCACTCATTAATTCGTCTTATTCATTACTTTATCTCATACCATCTTACCCCAAGTAACCAAGGATCTCGCTCATTGTCGAATCTAAGACCAAAGACAAGGGGCGAGCGAACTGGCGGAAATAAACCACAATTCAAATTTTTATTTTATTTTTATTTTTTATTTTTCGATATCAATATCAATTCAAACAGTGTAACTCAATAATTAGGTCACTCCGGACCGTAACGATAACTCGGCACATAAGCCCCATAACTCATTCCAGTAACCAATCTCAATATCAATTTCAATATCGTCAAAGGTCCAAACCTTGCTCAACACTTAGATCATAAGTCTAAGCTACTCACCCACAAGTTAAGGTCAAAGAATACGACAACTCGATACAACCCTAAAATCCAATCTCAATCTCAAACATTGTTTTTGTACTAGACTCATACACAGCCTATATCCCATCAGTTAAATATCCTTACAATTGCAAAGTTTGTAAACAAGAATTGTACATTATACCAAAACCAACCTAGTACAGAATTATTGTACATAACACAACTAATCAACTACCAAAAGCTTACCTATCTCACGACTCAACCCGTCTCACAAACATAAGGATTATCTTATCTGTAGGGAATATTAACTATCAAATTAAAGGAACAACTACAATTTTTCAACCCAAATAAGTACTCGTAAGAAACTCATATCAATTATCATGTAAACAGATAACCTCGAACAATAATAAGAGTATTAGTATCGGTAGAATCGTGTTACGCAGTAAAACAGAATCGGAATAGGTAACACTTGCATACCCTTGAAATTTTATCACAAATTTAATATATTAACAACAATGTAACCAATCAAGAAGCTCATAGTTCATACTTGACAATTTAAAATGTTCCATGTTCATAATCATATTATAGAAACAAATCATATTTAGGAGAAGACATAGCGCAAAATTAATTAACGTAATTAATCATGGAACATAGACATATTTCACAAGACACACATAACTCAGAGACTCACAAGGTCATTTAACATCCCCAGATATCAATTAGTTAACAAACTCACTTACTTCCACTCACATTACATCATTCATCATATATGACTTGCACAATAAGGATTTTATACAATGCGCTACAATTAAACATTCAATCAGGTTTTCATCAATACATAGCTACAGATTTGTCAGGTTGCAAACAATCATTATACTTATCAAAGCATTAAGTGTTACGATGGATAAACATCACTTGCAGGCATTTGAAACTTTGGAACATTGATGCAGTATTTGGTGGCAATTATAAACATGAATCAAGACAGTTTGCAAGCTATAGATTGAAATAAGACTACATGGAGACATTCTGACTCTTCTTTACTAAAACATTGTTCCTGTAATTTGTAGCTCATGAACTATGAAATTTAATGATAAAAGTAAACGATTCACAAGACTAGTACTTCCATAAATCACACGTCTACCAGTTAATAACTCAAGATATTATGATCAGATTTTAAACACGGCAATGCAATTCAGTTTGTGACATAACATTATACATAAAGGTGTTATAAAGATTATTATCTCAGTGAGCCAGACAACGATATACCATAAATATATTCTAGAACATCAACACGATTCTCAGCGTTCAAAATGATCACCATTATCGATAACAATCAGATTGCTATATCATGCTAATGAGTTTACCAGTCAACTTTCATTCTATCTCTTGTTAAGACTCGTCTCTGTTAAACATGAATTTAACATCACACATTACTATCACTTCATTATATTGAGGTCATAATATTAGAAAATAAGAGCGTTTGTATTACTGAAACGATTTTATATAAATTTGACGAAATCCGCCAAGTTGCATTATCATATCGTGAGGTTCATATTCATTCCAAATGTCTACTACACGTGTTACTAATGCCAGATCAGGATACCACGTGGTCACATCACATAAATTCATATTTGCTTAAACTTTTATATAAAACTTACAGAACTTACGATACCAACAATTAAACATCATGTTGCAACTTTTAACAACAAAAATTATAATTGAATAACCGTTCAACCATTTTGTTACCCATTATAGTTTTTGAGAAATATCATGGATTCTCTAACCATAGGAAAATAATAAAGTGCAAAACTTAAGGAAATCATTTATAACGAACTGGTCTAAACAGAACTTTACGGCAATAAAACAGGAAACTGGACAACTTGCAAAGATCAATATTAATTAACATCTTGTTAAGATTTTACGTGATTTATTATTTGGGAACGTGAATGAACATATTAAACATTGGAGTTGGAATTATACATAAACAGTAGATACATTTTAAATGGTTCCTCGTTCAGAAACATGGGTAACACTGAACCGTGCAGTGACAGTCTGACCACTGTCGGCTAAAACATTTATTTCTCTCAAAATATAATTCACATTAACATGAAACCAAATGCATTGAAAAGCTGAATCAGAAGGTTAGCACACATAATATTGTCATACTCCTATAAAGAATACATTTTAGATGACAACCCGTACAAACAGGGTAACATTATGGTCTTTATTAAAATTTTGGTTCCATTAAAATTACTTCATATTATCATATTAAACACAATCATTATTCCTCCAAAACATGTTGACATACCATCGAAGTATAGAAATCACGTTGCATCATAATAACATTTATTCATTATTTCATTCTGTAATAGTCATCTAAAACACGGTAAAGGTTGCGTAACAGAAAAGTAGATCATCTAAATGTCGGGATATTTATACATGTATATACTAATATAACACACAACTATATGACACTCATGGCTTGGGGCAGCACATTCCGCATATCACTAGACATGAATTACTATAACATTTAAATCTGATAGGTCATATCCAAATACCAAGCAATATATTGCAAAATTACGTTAGTCATTTAATAACCAGATATCCTATAGACAATTCAAGACACCAAAAACACATGATCATATCACTCTAATTCAGTATACAATAAATATACACCCATTCCTGAAAATTTCGATTAAATCATTCATATCAATCAGCGTTTCAATATCAGTCGCATTCTTCTTATGCATATCATCCTACTAACCAAGCTTATATTTCAAACTCGTATTTCAATTTTCATGTCCTCAATACTTAAAGTAATACATTTCTCAATCACTTTCCAATATCAAACTCATAGAATACAGTTGCATCATTAACCATGTACACATCATTACTTACCTCATTCCGCTCTTGCAACTGTTAGTACAACATATATTGGGTCTTTTTATTCTATGCTACCCACGCTCTACATCTCTCAAGGTAACCATGTTAGACTGAAAGGGCCAGTGGCTTGATTTGAGGGGGCCCCTAACTCATCCCAATCCTGGGGCTCCTAACAGTTACTAACCTGGGGTTCATTTTATTAGACTCTTCCTACGTTCATTATTATTCATTTGGTTTAGGCCTGAAGATCGTTCGCTCTGATACCACTTTGTAACACCCCCATTTATTTAAGAGCCTTTAGCAAGACATTCTCAAATAAATAAAGTTGTTACCATCTCGGAATACCCGAGGTAGTGAATAACAAAGTAGCAAACCAAAGTATTTATATATAAAAACTGATTAAATTTAAACTTGATATTACAACAACTACGAGAATCAAACTTTCATAAAAAAAAGTACAACTGAAGATATCTAAGTGTGATCTAACTCTAAGTAGGTCCAAGCCATGTCTCTCTCCATGCCCAAGCTCCCAATCCATCTGTCATCGACCTGTAAAATCTACTCCCCATTCCGGGTCATCGTAGGTGTCACACGAATACACAGGGTCAACCGCGAGGTTGAGTAGGAAGATAAATAAGACAACAGTATTATATACTCCGCACCGATCCAACGCCAAATAAACTCCGCACCGATCCAACGCCAAATAAACTCCGCACCGATCCAACACCAAATAAACTCCGCACCGATCCAACACCAAATAAACTCCGCACCGATCCAACACCAAATATACTCCGCACCGATCCAACGCCAAATCACAAGACCCAATATTTCCACATTGTATAGTATCACAAAATGATATAAATAACACAGTATAACCATCACATGAAATCATATAACAACCATGCTTAACACCAAATAAGAATATATATACAACATCATAAACCAGTAATTTCCCCTACCTCGATTTGCGGAATAGAAAGGTCAACCACGCAGCAGCTAGAAATGTTCCACGCGGAAACCGTCACCTAAACATATATATATTACGTAGCAATTAACAAATCTTCCCAAACTCCCATAGCGGACCAAAATACCCACTATAATTATCAACCTTCTATAAATGGAAAGTTTCCATAAATGGAAAATTCCCGAAATAGTAACTCTATTAAAAGGAAAAATTCCCGACTCATAGAACCTTTAATTAAAACATCTTAACAATTAACCACCTTCTTATGCACAACACTAAAACAATACTACTAATCATAATAATAGTAGTAATTATAATAACCACCATAGTAATCATTATAATGATGATACTAACATTCAGACATTAGCAACTTCAACGTTTAGTAAAACTAGTAATAATACATAGGCAATGCAATGACAACAATAAATACTATTTATAAATCAATAACATACAAACAGCCCCCCCTCCAACCGACCTGGGTTCGAACCCCATGGCAAACAACCAAAACAAAGCTAACCAAAACAACCCCTTAGGTGAACAGCCCCTTAGGTGAACAGTCCGAGCACCCAACTTCACGACCACACAACCCCCCAGCAATGCCGCCTATGACCAGTCCATCACGCCCCCACTCTCACATGAACCCCCAGCCACGACTTACACCCCTTGGCAACCACAAACGACCCCCCATGGTTTCTACAACAAGCCGCCCAAACAGCCTGCTCACCCACTTTTACTCTGTTTTCCAGCAACACATGTGTACACCCCTTACTCCGCGCCCTATACTCCTCACCACCATGCCCCACACTGCCCCTGGCCACCACCGTTGTCACCACTGACTCAAGGTGGTTCCAGGGGGAGCCCACTCTTACCTTCGACCTTAACCAAGCCACCATGACAACCTCACGAACCTCCCTGCTCAAACACGATACCACCACCCTTATCCTGACACCCCTGGTTTAGACGACTGCCACCAACTATATTCCCCCCTTATGACTACCCCACCGGCACCAGGGTGATCACCACTATACCAGTAACCTTCTACCCATGACCCAGATCCAGAACTTACCCCAGACAGACCCAAAAACCGACACCAAACAAACCTGGAACTCGCATACAAAACAGAGCATAAACCGTGTTTTACTTGCGACAATTCATAGTTCCTGTTTAGACGAGTTATGGTGGTGGAAAGGTGGTTTAATCACGAGAAACATGTTACTCATCAAACATTGCTCTGTTCGAAAACTTATATAAGAAGCGTAAAACTTACGAAATAAACTCGAGTACGGATGACATGATGCGTGATGGTGAAGCGGTCTTCACTGGTTTCTTATCTTGTTCCCCTCGCTGGTTTAGTGTGGACGGTTGTCGAGGAAAGGAGGCAGACGCTTGAAAAGGGAAGTAGGGTTTTTGTTTTGTGAAGGTCCTTTTGTCGATGGATAACAAAGGGTGAAGGGGGTGTCATATGTCGGTGTGAGATTAGGTTTTTTTTTTTTTTTTTTTTTTGTTTGTGTTTTTCATCACTTGATTGCACTACCCGGTTAACACCCACCCATCAAGCCCATCACGCATCCCGAGGACATAAATGCAAATTCTCGTTCATAAGTCGCAACTTACCATTTAACAAGTACTTATACAAATAATAACTACTAGCAAAGCTTAAGGATTATATATAAATATATGTCATCCTGATAAAAATATAAACAACTCATTATTATGAATTAAGAAAATTTACGGGGTATTACAATAACCGTCACATTATAAAGATCTTACTTAACAACTTAACAATTAAAAGTATGAACTACCTTACAAAAAAAATAATAAACATACTATTAATAACATTATTACTACAATAATAGAAATAATAATATGATAATGTTAATAATAATTATGCGGAGTACTGCCTAATTATTAGAGTTTACAAAATTAAATATCGATAAAGACATACGGAGTACTGCCTAATTATCAAACAAAGTTCCTGATTAAAGCATGGATTGTCAACTCAAAATAAATTGGTCATATAGAACAGCTACTCTCCTCCCATATCCAAAATGAAATTAAAAACGAAATATCAAGCATCCTATATATAAAAGCAACAACCACAGTGCTTAGGTGTCGCACTGTGGTTGAAAGTTCATTTTTTATTTTATTTTTAAGAGGTGACCCACCATGTTCTCCACCCCTTTTATTTATTTCTTATGCAGCACTTTTTTCGCATCTACAACCATAAAACTGAAAATTTATTCATATACGTAGATTGCATATTAAATAACTAGATTAAAAGAAATCATTAATAACTTTTATAGTTAAATTCATTATGGTATAAATAGGAAAATTTATTCAACAATCTTTTTAAAACACCAATAATTATAGCAAAAAAAATACAGAAAAATAAGTCAAATGAAGAGAAAACAAAACGTATTATAAAAACATATGACATTAAATTAAATAAGTCACTATATTTATGGTGTTTAATTGCTCATGGGTATGACTCACATAAATTATTCACATATGATGAACTACGTATGTAATATGGAAATAACTAAGATCGATGGATGAATTTAATTAAAACGAAAAAAATCAGAAATACTTTGATAAAAAGTAAAAAACATAATAATATTGAAACCCGAAAATATGTACAAAAAAATATTCATATGCATAAATTTTTTTAATTGAAATCTGAAAAATACGGCAAAAAAAATTACTCCGTATGAAAGATTGCAACGAGAGAGAGGAATTGGGACATTACGAGTTCAAATTATCTTGAAATGACGAGTGTAGCAGATTAGGTGACACAGAAATCAAATGAGAAGACAGCAAGATGGAAGGTACAAAATACGGAGTAGTATGTTATGAAAAGGTAGTTAGAGTTAGGGTGAGAGATGAGAGAACACAAAGTTGTATGTGTGGTTATGGTTGGTTGGTATATGGGTCGTTAATAGTATATTTTTGAACTTGGTCTGTTTTGGGGTAAACTCGCTCAAAGTAAGTCTAAGTTTCGACCCTTTGTTTCACAAAAATTACCATAATTTCAAATGGTTTTACGGGTTATAGTTTTATATATTTTCGTATCTCATTCATTTATTTACTTCAATTAGAGATGATAAGTAAAAAATTTAACGATATGCGACAAATAAGTTTATATTTATTAAAAATTAAAAGTACGTTCTTCCAAATTCGCGGGTATGTGTAAATTGGAACAATCATAAAAAAATTTGCACGAGATTGTCTCCCATTAAAACAACCAAAAACTACACGCAGTAATTTAAGTATTCTTGTGCAATTTGCAATTTTTTGTTTTACAAATGCTTACATATTATAGTTCTAATACACGGGTCCGTATTTCAAATTCACTCATACACGTATAGTATGTGTAAATTCCATATTTCAAATTTCACAATGTGGGTGTTTACACGGGTTCAGGTTACAAATTATTGATCAATCACACGCTTTACGCAATGAGTTTAATACATAGGTCCTAATTAACAGCCAACATGTGAAAACAATCATGTGCAATTTATAGGACACTATTAATATACGTTCGCTAATTAACATTCAATACATGTAAAATAATTACACGGGATTATATTGTCTTATATGTTGGCATTTTTGTGATTCACATAGAATAGTAGTGTATTCCATTTGAATTTTCTTAATATCTTCATAAATCAGTATTTACACACGGTCAGCTCTATGTGGCCATTTCGAGAGTCACAAACAAAAAGGGACTAAAGATTCTTACTTGGGACGTCCATTTTCGAGGAGTTATAGTACAATTGTAATTGTGATTGTACACCATTATTGCTCATTGTGTTGTTTTTCTTCTTTTTAAATTTTTGTACTTTTGTTATGCTATAATAGGGAGTATATGGCTAAAAGCAATTGTTTTTTTTACGCTACTTTAAAAATCATCTCCATATATTGAACCACACTAACTAGATAAAATATGACCTTATTTAAAAGAACAATTTATATTAACGACATTTTTTTCACAATATTTTAAAATGCAAGCCCGTGCAATTTGCACGGGCATAAAACTAGTTTGGTCAGAAGCTACACCACAATGAAATAATTGTCAGCATGAAGTAATCAAGCGAAAGATTGTTAAAAGAAAAACTAAATAATTTTAGAAAAAAGAATGACAAAGAAACGAAGATCACAGTCCATAAATTCATACAACATTCGAAAAGATATAAAAAAAAACGGGCAGAATGATGAATTACTGTTATGTCGACTTATAGCGATGACCACGGTGGTTGACGATGGTGATTGTAGTCCTTTCGTTCCTCCTGAATCTCACGCTGGTTGAAGGGTGCTTAGGGTTTCCGGGTGTCTATGTTGGTTTTGGTGTGTCGATGTGAGGTAGGCCAGGGTTTGGTAGGTGTTGTGGTGTGTCGACATAACTCCCAAGGATTTTAGAGTTAGGGTAAAATTTTGGATGAGCCATATATCTTATTACTCGGTCCATCACACATCTCGAGACTATATCCCGCTCTCAACTCATAACTTAAAATAAACGAGTACGTATAAATTATTTATATTAATTAAATTCTGTAATTTGTATTAGTAAATACTAATTAAATTAATTATGAGAATATAAATTTATTAGAACTTACATAAAAATATATAAAAAAAATTAAGGATTTAAATACAATTACGACTTAAATAAATCAAAATAGAAATTAAGTATAGATGAGAAATAAATACATAATTGGAAAATAAAAGTGAATTGTCATTTTATGAATTACTCGTTAAATATCAAATGATTATGAAATACGAAATAATTATAGAAATACGATTTATAAAACAATAACAGTTTACGTAAAATACTTTATAAACATTACTTTTGAAACACGTATATAAAACATGGTTTGACTGCCGTGACCGAGGCTAAAATACGGGGTATTACAGTCTTCCCTTCTTAAAATGAACTTCGTCCCGAAGTTCGCCACCCCGTACCAATAACGAAACACCCCACAAGTATAAGACAATCACAAGTAGTACATATATAGGCTTCAAAAGCAAAATGTTACATTCTACCCTCGTTAAGAAAACTTTGTCCCCAAAGTTTAACATATAACTAAATTAAGGGATTAAAGGATTTCACGAATCACAATATAATGCATAACAGAAGTAAACAGTATCAAATATATTTAAACAATCATGACGTACCAATTTGTCATTTCATAAATCGTTAAGATTTTACAATCCTATCCTCCTTAGAACATGGTTACGACCCCGTAACCCATTATAAAATTCTACATCCAATGCTCAAGAAGAGTAGCGAAACAACAGTCACAATCATCGGATAAGTTAATTATCCTTTACTAGGCAACTATCATCCGACTTTTAAAGCAATCAAACACGGTTGGCAATTTCACGTTACGCAGTAAAACAAAAATCAGGGTAACTAACACTTATATACCCTTGAAATCTCTTTTAACACAAATTTAACCTTTTTACACCAATGTAGACAATCGATCAGCTAATTCATAGTGCATAATTGACAAATTAAAACATTTCATGATCATAATCATATTATAGAAGCAAAATCATATCTTAGAAAAGACATAAGGCAAAACTTAACTAATGTAATTAGCATGGAGCATTGACATATTTCCCGAGATATACACCAATCTTAGACTAGCAAAACAGCTTAGCATCTCTAGGTATAAAGAAGTCAAACAAATTAATAATTCATTAGATTGCGATCAGATTTTAAACATAGCAATAGAAAGCAATAATGTCTGTATAATTGAAACTACTTTATTTAAAACTCACTTAAATAACAAGGTTATATTATCATATAATATCGTTCATATTCATATCATATATCTATCGTACATCATACTAATGTTATACCAGAATATTACATGGTTACATCACCGAATTCGTATCTAAGTAAACTTTCATATTTCAACAATCACACATCACACAATATCTTCCAAAAAGCATAATTAAATAACCGCTTAGCTATTTTGCGAACTATTATAGTTTTTAGAAATTAAAAGGAATTAACTAATCATAGGAAAAATAATCAATTGCATATCTTAAAGTAATTATTTATAATAATTCTTTTTTTTTACAACTCGGTTGGTCTGGACAGAAACTTCAGAGCAATAAGTCAGAAAATTTGGCAACTTTCAAAAATTACTATTAAATAACGACTCGTCAAGATTTTACGTGGCTTATCATTTTGAAAACATGAATGAATATTCTAAACAGTGGAGTAGCAATTATGCATAAACAATAAATAAGTTTTAAATGGTTTCTTTTGCAAAAACATGGGTCAAAATAGAACTGTGCAGTAACAATCTGACCACTGTCGACTAAAATATTTATTTCTCGCAAAATATAACTCGTATTAACATGAAACCAACGGCATTGGAAAGCTAATTCACAAGGTTATCACACATAAAAATTTCATATTCATATATAGAACACATTTTAAATGGCAGCCTGTACAAACAATGTAACATTCTGGAAACTTATTACAATTTTGGTTACTTTAATATTTCACCCTATTACTTCACAATATCATATTAAAACACAACCATTCTCAAAAACATGTTGACGCATTTTGAAGCATAGAAATGACATTGCACCATATTAACATTTATTCATTATTTCAAACCGAAATTGTCATCTAGAAACGGTAAAGATTACGAAACCGAAAATAGAATCAATTAAATAATTCAAAAGTTATATATATAAATAAATATAAAATTGGCATGTAAATGTAAAGTATGACCTATGGAATACATTCCGTATAGCTATATAATATTCATGGCTTAGGGCAACACATTCCACATATCACTAGACATGGATTGCTAAAGCAATTAGTAAAATAATAACAATTATAAATCTCAAATTTCGATCACATTTGCCTAGTAAGCCCATCAGTAAACTCTTGCAAAGTATATGGCATGCACATAAGAAGTGTATACACACATAGAATAGTAACAAACAATTATCAACGGACACGACATCCGTTTCGGTCTACTAGCTTTACACATGATCATATCTCTCCTACATCTATCCTCTTAGGTAGCTATAGCTCATCAACTCATTACACATATCATTATACTATATCTCTACCTAACGGTTCAGGAATCATATAGCCGCATGCATATCACCATATATACAAGTAAAACTCATATTCAAAAACTCATGTTCTCAATACTAGAAATAATATATCTCAATCAACATTCAACATCAATCTCATGATTCACAATATATATACTACCAATCATATTCTTTCATAGCACATCATTACCCACCTCATTCCGCACCTGCAAACTGTTAGTACAACTTACATTGGGTCTTTTCCTTTATTCTATACTACCCACGCTCTACAACTCTCAAGGGTAACCAGGTTAGACTGAAAGGGCCAGTGGCTTGGTTTGAGGGGGCTCCTAACTCATCCCAATCCTGGGGCTCCTAACAGTTACTAGCCCGGGGTTCATTTTATTTAAGAGTCTTTAGCAAGACATTCTCAAATAAATAGAGCTGTTACCATCTCGGAATGTCCGAGGTAGTAAATAACAAAGTAAAACAATCCAAAGTATTTTATATAAGACTGATTAAATTAAACTTTTGATATTACAACTACTACGCAATGAATAAAAGAAATACAACTGATAACATCTAAGTATGTGATCTAAATCTAAGTAGGTCCAAGCCATGTCTCTCTTGTTAACTGATAACATCTAAGTATGTGTTACAGATCGATTTGAATTTGATTTAGCCGTACACAGTTTAAGCTCTTGCGGGCCAGGAGCGATTTTGATAGGTTTTGATTTGTTGGTGTGGCTGCACTTGAACAAAGTGTTTGTTCAAACTGCCTACGTACTCGCAAAGCTGACAAGGTGACAACTTGTAAGATCAAGCCAACGTAGTTCAGAGATGGATAGGTTTGTTTGAAGGTGTGGCTGCACTTGAGCAACATGTTTACCCAAGCTGCCTACGTACCTGTAAAGTGCAAAAGTACTTTACAAGATCAAGCCGACGTAGTTCAGAGAAAGATGGACACGCTTTTTTTTGTGTTGTTTCTATTTTTTTTTTCTGAGTTTTTTTTTTTTTTTTTTTTTAAAAAAAAAAATTTGAGATTTTTTTTTTTTGGTATGCAGTTTATCCTCTTGCTTAGGAGCATGACTTGCAGTTTACGCTCTTGCTTAGGAGCATGACTGGCAGTTTACGCTCTTGCTTAAGAGCAGGACTTGCAGTTTACGCTCTTGCTTAGGAGCATGATTTGCAGTTTACGCTCTTGCTTAGGAGCATGACTTGCAGTTTACGCTCTTGCTTAAGAGCATGACTTGCAGTTTATGCTCTTGCTTAGGAGCATGAGTTGCAGTTTACGCTCTTGCTTAGGAGCAGGATTTGCAGTTTACGCTCTTGCTTAGGAGCAGGACTTGCAGTTTACGCTCTTGTTTAGGAGCAGGACTTGCAGTTTAAGCTCATGCTTAGGAGCATGACTGGCTCTTTGGGCTCCTCTAAAACCGCAGTAGTTTGATTTGTTGAGACCGTTTTATCCAAGTCAAGAATGATCTTCCCTTCCTTGAAGAGTTGCATGATCTTCTCCTTAAGTGTTATACACTTTTCAAGGGGATGACCCAACAGCCTATGGTAGCGACAATAGTTGGAATCGCATGTCTTGTTTGCTTGCTCAGGGCGCTTGGACTCTGGCAATTGTATAATCCTTTTCTCCAAGAGATCATCTAACATTCTTGACAAGTCAGAGTCTGGAAATGGGTACTTCCTTGCTTGTAACTCCTTCAAGGTAGTCTTCTCTCGTTGGTAGTTGTAAGCAAACGTCTCTTTCTTATTTGCATACACAGGCTTTGATGAAATCTTAACAGGCGTGTTGTTGGTTTCGACGATCATTGCCTCGTCTCCTGCTGACCTGAAGCTTTTATCTGTCCTTTCGAACTCCTTCTTTTCACTTGGCGCCTTAGAAGAAGCTGATCGAGCTTTGCCATGCCCTGTGATTGTAATTTCCATGTCGTGAGCGCGAGTTGCCAATTCTTGAAAACTTTTTGGCTTGATCCCTTTTAGGATATAAAGAATATCCCAGCTCATCCCGTTAATGTACATTTCAACTGCTGAGGTCTCACTTAAGCGATCCTTGCATTCCAGACTCAGCGCACGCCACCTGTTGATGTAGTCGACAACGGGTTCATCTTCCCATTGAGTTGTATTTGTCAGTTCACTCATGCTAACGATACGCCTGGTGCTATAGAATCTGTTGAGGAACTCATCTTCCATGCGACCCCAGCTGTCAATTGACTCAGAGTCCAGATCCGTATACCAATCGAACGCAATTCCTTTGAGTGAGCGTACGAACTGCTTTACCAAACAATCACCTTCAGTTCCGGCGTTGTTGCATGTCTCGACGAAGTGGGCGATGTGTTGCTTTGGATTTCCCTTCTCGTCGAACTGTTGAAACTTTGGAGGCTGATACCCAGGAGGCATGCGCAGACTATCAATCCTCTTTGTATAAGGCTTGATGTAGCGCCCGCTGTTTGTCGAGCTCTCACCTAATTGTTTTTTTATTGTCTTAGCTATCAACTCCTGAAGCTTCTCTTCTCTGTAGGCGCCACTTTCCTTGTTAGACTTTCCATTATCATCTGTATCCTCATCAGTTTCACCAACCTTGTCGGTATCACTGGGATCGCTGTGAGTCTTCCTATCATGGAGTTCTGCCACTTCTTTTCGAAGTTCATCAATTTTCTTGTTCTTTTCATCATTCTCCTTCATTATTTTTTCGAGGAGCTCATTTATGTTTTGGACCTGCTCTTCGAGTGTAGAGCCAGCAATTACCATGACTGATGCACTAATAGGAGTGGAAGCATCCTTCTTTCTTGGCGATGCCCTGGGTTTGCGGGGGGAAGCACTGTTGTCGACCTTAAAATTTTGAGCCTCCTCACGCGAAGAAGTAGAGGCAGAAAGGATAGCTGTAGCAGCGGCAGCTATAGAGGCAACAGAGAACTTGCGTGGCCTGCTAGGGACATGTGTAGAGCGTAGGTTGGTAGCAGCAACGTTGATAGCAGCTTTCTTTGCCATTCCTCTAGTGCAGATGCCAACTGATTGCACAGCTGGGGAGGCAGCAACAGTGGGGGTACCCTGCACTATACCTGCGTAGGTCTTCTTAGAAGCGTTAGATGATGTGTCTTGGTTGGTAGACATCTTCGAGTATACTTAGCTTGTAAAGTTGTAGAGATGAGAGGTAGAGAATCTTCACGTCGGGTTCACCAAATTTGTAACGACGGATTTTGTATTACGATAACTGAAATACAAAACACAGAAACAAAATAAGTTTTTTATTAATATCAGAAAATTTCGTGTACAATCTCTAATAATCCTCTGATTCTAACTAAACAAACAGGTTACACGTGCACGATTCACTTAAGGGGTGCGCGTGCGTTTTTGTTGAAGGGGGTCGCGTGTAGAGGGTGGATGCACTCTACGCGTGACGCTGACTTGTATTCTTGAGAGGGTCGAACGACTTGAATCTCTCTTGAATGTTTGAATGTTTGAATATTCAAGTTTGAATGTTTGAATATTCGTGTTTGAGTGTTTGAGTTTTCTTGCACAGGCGGCACGAATTTGTTGTGCTTGTTGACTGCTTAAGATGAATTTCACGAGATTTTCAGAGAATTTCAGAGCTTTTCTTTTCTTCGAGTTTTCTTCTCGTTTCCTCTTTTTTCGTTTAGAACAAGTTTCACTCTATTTATAGAGAAAATATTGGGCTTCGGTGGGCTTTTGGGCTTCAGGCCCATTTTCGGCTTGTTTACGATTTTGGCCCAATTTGGCTTCTGTTTGGACCCGAATAACTCAAAATGACCCAAATTTGATTTTAAAAGGGAAAGAGATAATTAAACTGAGTAATTTATTTTTTATTAACGCAATTCAATTCATTTCTGTATTTTCGACACTTAAATAAATTTTTAGTGCCTACAATAATTAAATGACGTCACTTGTAAATTGTATACAAGGAGTTCATAGGAAATAGAGATAAAAGAGTAATTGACTGTTTTGTCCTTAATTTTCTAGTGAGTGTTTAAATTATATGAGTAATGGACAATTTTGCCCAAATGCATAAGAGAACATGAAAATCAATTTCCTGAACCCTCATACTGCCACATCAGCAGGAAACGGGTCTTCTTTAATATATAGAATGATGATGATGACTAAATATTGACTAAAATCTTAGACATGGACGATGTACTATATCTCATTATATTGTGAGATTTATCGCTGATTATTTTAGTATCCGTATAACGCACAAACATGAAAACTAGGATTTTGTTTTATGTTGTAATATGCCATACAACTAGAAACATTTTCTCTTATTTTCTATCTGAAAAAAAAAAAACATCGTTGTATAATCAACTCCTATCACAATGAGAGTACTTTTCGCTTTTTTCACCATCACCAAATTTTATAAATAAAAGTTGAGTTTACAATAAAACTTTTTTGAGTAAAAAAAACAATAAAACCTTTTCGAAATATAGAATATACCGTTAAATTACACCTTGTGTTAATTTATTAATCTAATTCCAAATAAATTGAGATATACTCCATCCTATTTTTGATAACCTTCCTAATGAGGGAAAATACAAGATTTAAATCTATAAAATCTAATTAAAAGGCTAGCAAAAATAATGTGACATGGCAAGTTTAAATATGACATGGCAAGTTTAAATGTGACATGGCATATTAATGTGACATGAATTAACAATTTATTATATGACATTTGTTTAGTTCATTTACCAATAAATATATAAATAATATAAAAATGCTAACCAAAAGTATCATATTTCACCACTATAATACTAACAAGTCACATTATTATCTATCTATAAAATCTTATTAAAAGGATAACTAAAAAAATGTGACATGACAAATTTTAATGTGACGTAGCATAATTTAATGTGACTTGGCATATTTAAATGTGACGTGGCATATTTTAAATGTGACATGGCGAATTTATGTGATGGATTATCAATTTCTTACTATATGCCATTAATTTAATTCACTTATCTATAAATTAATTTAATTCAATTATCTATAATATTAAAGGATATTATCACTATTCATAGATTAATTTTGTATTTTAAATATATTATTTTCCAAAATTTATGTAAACCTTCAAAATTTAAATCAAAATTTCGTTATTTATAATCAATATTGACATTTTAATTGAAATATTTGTAGTAAAATATGTTAATAAATTTTATAATTATAGTTAAAAATTTTTTTTTAATAAAACATGTTAATAATTAATAAAAATTTCATATTACTTAACACCCATCATTTTTATTAACATTTTTCCTATTTATTTCATTTTTGTATTTAAACATGGTAATAAATTGATTACAACTCTTCATAATATATACTTCATCCCCACAAAATCTATAAAATCTTATTAAAAGGCTAAGCTAAAACGCCAATTAAAAGCCACGTCATCCATAAATTAATACCAGGTCAGATTACAAAAAAGCCACCTTGCAATATCTAAAATCCACGTCAACACTTCAACACAAATTACATTTTCCTCTGTAGCACTGTCTAATAAAAACAAAAAGGAATAAACTCTTATATAATTTCATTTATAAATCTAGGTTTTAATTGCTCATTTTATAATTTTGTTCCTATTTATTTCACTATTACCTTTCATCTACCCTAATTATGGATTTCACATAACCACTTCATTTCCTAATTTTAATATTTAAACTTCTCCCATCTCTCTAACTCAATTTAAGTACTTCATAGTGTTTTGTTTTTATAATGGTTGTATTTCACTAGAAATATGCATAATATGCACCTAGCTCATCCTTCTAAATCTACATTTTACATATATTCACATGATGACATGAAAAAATGTTTTATGTTTACATGTCGTGATTTTTGTAGGGATATATTTGTGTTTTTGTTGGATTTGTTATTTCTTTCTGTAAATTAAATTTTAGTTTCTGTTTGTGATTGTGCAGGACCAAGATTGAGCAGCATGGTTTTCTTTAAGATTGATTGCTCATTCATATTCTACTACTCTGTAAGTCACCCTTTTTGTTATTTTGTTATTTTGGTAACGAGGGCTTTATTTTGTTATTAATGTACGTACAATAACATCTGACCTCCAAAAAAGCTACCACGTACCAAGAAACAACAGTTTATGGCGTGGATAATATATCGAACATTTAAATGTTTTTTTCAAATATTTTATGTTTAATGCTCTTTTTCCTTTATAAAGAATACAAAATCTAAACAACTTTAATCGTAACTGATTACATTTTACTTGAGAAAAATTAGACCATCGATCTTAAGTTTTTGGGTTGTACATTTTAACGTTGGGCATATTTTAAATAGGTTCATTTAAATTGTTAGGATGTAGATTCTATTGAAGGTGTTTCCTCTTAATCATTTGACTTTATTACTATCGTTAAATAAATCATTGAATTTGATTTTACTTCAATTTTGATTACTCCATATGTTTCGTTCAATGGTTTACCTTTAGTTTTGCCTTAAAGATCAAGAAAAGAGGAGTGAACCACACCAATTATTAGAATCAAAAGAGAAATAATTGACCGAGATATTCCAAAATGAAATAGGTAAACAAATGATTGGATGGATGAGTATAATTTTAACAATTTAAAATTAAGAAAATAAAGTTTGTGAAATGTTTCGTCTAAATGACGTGATAACATGTGATATTGGTAAGACGCGGATTTTGCGTACTTCTTAATACAAAATTTGCGCGATAATAATAGTACTCATCCCATCCAATCTTAATTTGCGGAATTTGCGGATTTTGCGGATTTTTATTGTTTGTAAGAAATATTTTAATCCATCTTAATTAAACAAAATGAAAATATCACTTTATTTTGTAGATCAGTTAGTCTTTTAAATAAAGATAAAACATTTTCACTATTAAACAAAATGAAAATATCATTTTATTTTGTTGATAGATGGGTTAATTACAAAATCACATAAACCTCTTAATCTACATCAAAAATTTATAAAACTATGTAAGAAAATATATAAAATCTAATTAAAAGGATAACTAAAATAATGTGACATGGGAAATTTTTAATGTGACGTGACAAATATAAATGTGACATGACATATTTTTAATGTGACATAGCGTATTAATGTTACATGATTATCAATTTACTATTAAATGACATTAATTTAAATTTTTATCTATAAAAGTAATTTAATTTAATTAATTTAATTCACTTATTATAATATTGAAGGATATTATATTAATATTAATAATATTTTGGATATTAAATATATAGTTTTTCCAAAATTTATAGAACCCTCACAAATTTACACCAAAATTTCATAATTTATAATTAATATTGACATTTTAGTTGATTTTTTTTGTAATAAAACATGTTAACAAATTTCATAATTCATAATTAAAATTGACATTTTAATTGAAATTTTTGTAGTAGAACATGTTAATAATTAATTAAAGCTCTTCATATTATTTAACCCCCACCATTTTTATTAACATTTTTCATATTTAATGATTTTTTTTAATTAAACATGCTATTAAATTGATTAAAACTCTTCATAATACTTAACACCCGCTAAATTAATTAAATTTTTTCATATTTAATTAATTTTTTAATATAATATGTTAATCAATTGATTAATATTTTTTTTATACTATATAGGTAAAGGGTAACTTAACACATTTAATTTTTCGCTATGTAGCATTATCATAATTAAATTCTATAAGCATTTAATATAATTCCACATATCATAACATTTAATTTAATTCCATATGACATTTCATACCCATTAATTTCAATTTATTTTAATTGATTATTTAATTTAATAATTTATACTACTGAAATAAAAGGATAGCTTAGAATATTAATAATTTCATTTTATATGGCATTTTAACACCTCATTAATATTTATTCCTTTTTCTTGATTATTTAATTATATTTAAAATATAACATAAATGTGATAATAATAGTCTCTATAAATATATAATTAAATATAATTAAAAATAATCTAAACTATTTACCATCATTCACATATCATATTATTATTTCATAAGATAACTTCTTAAGCCGCCCCCATGCAAAGTATATATTTTGGAAAATGAATAAATAATAGTAATAATAATTAAACAAAATTTTTACATTCTATTTCTCTTGCTTTACTGCATATTTTATGTCTATATAAAATTTAATAATAATGGGAAATATATAAATCAAATTAAAAGGCAAGCCAAACTTTTTGTTATGATCCACATGTCACCCACATATCATATTTTAATTTCATAAAATAAAATCTTAAATTAGGCTCATGTAAAGTGTATTTTGTAGAAAAAAAAAATTAACAATGATCTTATCTATAAATGTAATTAAAAGGCGAGTCAAACTATCATTATCATCCACAAGTCATATTTTAATTTCATAATATAAAATCTGAAATCACTCTCATGTAAAGTTGATTTTGTAAAAACAAAAAAATAATAATAATTAAGTAAACCTTATACATTCCATTTCTCATTATTGGCTCATATTTATGTCTATATTAAATTTCATAATAATAATAAAATAATGTTCAAAATTCATTAACATTAATTGATATTTATATCTATATTAAATTTGATACTATTTAAAAAGAGGATGCTCAAAAGTCATAAAACGCATCCTCAATTATTTATATATTTTTGTTGGAAGGCAAAATTTATAAGCCCAATTTTTTGTTATTTTTATCGTTAGTAGAATTATTTGTATCACTTATCTTTCTTATCATTCTATTCACATCAAGTTAGTTGTATTAAGATTTTAAATTATTAACTAATTTGTTTATTTTTTATTTAACTTACATTGAGTTATGAAATGTTTGTCACGTCTCAATTTCATCGTATGTATTTGTTTTATTCTCATTAAGGGGTTAAATCAAGATTTGTGGTGTTTGAATCTTTAAAGGTAAATATACTTACATCTCTATGACTTGATTCTCATTCTCTATTTCTTCCACTATTTACGAGGATAATTAAGTTTATAACGATGATATTGCATAAAACAAATTTCACTATTGTTGGTTATTTTGCAATAATTATTGAGTTCTTTTTGTTTATATAGAGATAGACGATTTATTGGAGAAACAAGACTACATCAAAAAATAAAATACAGAGATTGCTCAACCAATTATAAATTATAGATTAACTACAACACTGACGACATTAACATGAAAGATTAATAGTTTTTTGTTATTTTTTTCACGTGTATTTTGTTATTGTTGTTTTTCTTCTATCATTTTGCCTTTGAAAAAATAACACTCTTCACCTACTGATTTATTTGATTTTTCCGACTCTGGTCTTTATATTAACATGTCGATGTTAATAATTTCAATACAAATACGTTCCATCATGAATTATTCATGAGGTGATATGCGTGTTTGGTATTTTATAAATCCTATTACTATAAACACTAAAAACATTACATTATGAAATAAAGTTGTTGCTTCAAAATTCTTAGTTCCGCAATCTATTGTTGTATTAGCTTCAATTTTAGGGGGAATATGAAATGTTTGTTTTGTCATAACATTTCTACTCGTGTGTTCAATGTTATTTTCAAAATTGTTGATGAAATTTTAATATCTAATTTGCGAGGGTGCTCTATCTCTGGGATCTTTGTTTGCTAATATAGTTTTGTTTAATTTCATCAGCATACAAATACCTATATTATTAATTTATTTTAACTTGCATTGAGTTACTTTAATTTTGCACGGTATTTTAGTATCCACTATACATCATTATAATTTCTACGAGTAATAAATTGTTGACAATAGACTAATTAGCTTTATATAACCCTTAAAACATGACAATCGTAAGTTGAGTTGATCTTAGTATATTATGATATTAAATCACTAAAATATCACATTAGAAATTGAACATTCCGTGAATTTCACGGGTCATAAAACTAGTTTGATTATAATAAATATAAAGTATTGTCGTTGGATGAGATAATGGAGAGAGAAGATATTATGGGTTATTGTCGTGCAATAGAGTAATTTTAATAAGAATAAAATATGAGTATTTGGATCGAGTTAATTAAAAATGTATAAAACTTTAGAAAAATAAAAGATTGAGTCTAGGGTATATATACAGAGTTGAAAGGGGAAGTGGATGTGAAAAGTGAAAAATCTGAAGGTTGAGGCGTTTTTTTGTGTCTCCTCTGAAACTCTCCACTCCAACAAGAAGACCAAACAACCAACAGGTTGGTTGCTCAATCAAACCGAATTCATCACTTTTTTTCTCTTTTCTTTTCAAATTATCACGTTTTTATTCTTTCTATTTCTTCCTGTTACACCTCTTTTTCTTTTTCCTCAGATCATACCAATTTTTGGTATTTATTTCTCACATCATTCAGGTATTTTCTCAATACCCTTTTACTTAAATCTTTGTTTTTTTGATGATTTCTTTTTGAATTCTGGATCTAATATATTCATATTTGAATGTGCCCTTTTATTTGTTGACATAATTCTGTAGATTTTGGTTCATTATTGTTGTTAGTTGACTCATTCGTTTTTGAAAATGCCATTTTCATCTGTGTCTTCTTGACATAAATTTGATTGCTTTGTATCATCAAGTTTGCTAATTTGATTATGGAATTTAACTAGGGTTTCAGAATTGACAGATACCAATAAGTTTGTCTTTAATGTTGCTGTTTTTTATTTAGTTAGTTACAAATTCTTACATGATCAAGGAATTACCAATGCTGAGTTGTTAACAACTTAACATGTTGTGTTGCAGGGCAGCTATAGTTTAGTTATGGGAAAATTCTAGGTACACCCGGTTCACTATGTCACCTACACCAAACCAATGGGAATACTGGATTTGAAAACATTTTCCGTAAATAACTAAGAAGAATCTGCCTCTAATAAAAAGAAATATTTTTAGTTGATTAGGGTGTACCATGTCATCGTACACCGGGTATAATTAGATTTTTTCGACTTATGGAACTTAAGTTAACTTATGTTGTTGAAACTTGAAACTGCAAATACCAAAATGTTTATCTGCTAAAGTATAAAACTTTTTATTGCTTTTATGATATTGGATTGAAGTTGTGAATTTTGGTTTTTTGTTCGCAGTGATCTTCTTCCATATGGGTATTTTGACTTCGTTACTTGCTGATACTATCTTGTAAAACAAATGAGTTCAACAGTTTCGACATCTAAAGGGTTTGTGCCTTCGTCAAGGTTCGGGGCTTATGACTTCACCAATCCCGAAACTTCTGACCCCTTTGTCCTTCCTGAGCCTCAGAACGGTGAAGTTGATGATTCCGAATTGTTAAGTTTGGCCTGGAATCAGGATTATACTTGTTTTGCTGCCGGAACAAGTCGTGGTTTCAGAATATATAATTGTGATCCTTTCAAGGAAACCTTTAGGCGTGATTTGAAAAATGGGGGGTTTGGAATTGTTGAGATGCTCTTTCGTTGCAACATTTTGGCGCTTGTTGGTGGTGGGACTGAATCCCAATATTCTCCAACTAAAGTTATGATCTGGGATGATCACCAGAGTCGTTGCATTGGCGAGTTTTCTTTTAGGTCAGAGGTTCGTGCTGTGAAGTTGAGAAGAGATCAAATCGTTGTAGTCCTTGAGCACAAAATTTATGTTTATAACTTTTTAGATCTTAAGTTGCTACATCAGATTGAGACAGTGGCAAATCCCAGGGGATTGTGTTGTGTCTCACATCATTTAAATACGTCTGTGTTGGCTTGCCCGGGACGTCGTAGAGGGCAGGTCAGGGTTGAACATTTTGGGCTCCATGTCACGAAGTTCATCAATGCACACGATTCTCGTTTGGCATGCTTCTCGTTGACCATGGATGGGCTGATTCTTGCGACTGCTAGTACAAAAGGAACCCTTATAAGAGTGTTTAATACTATGGACGGTACTTGTTTACAAGAGGTAAATGATTAATTATTGATAATCGCACATGGATACACCTTTGTTAATTTTTGTCTTGTTTGTTGCAAATTTTAAACCATTTGAGAAGATGTTAGAGTGTACTGAGCTTTGAATTCTTTCGAACACCTCATAAAGATAATTCCGGCACATTTTAGGTAATGAATAATTATTATTTAAATGTAAAAGCATACACCTTTGTTGCATATCAAACTATTCTTCTGCTTGTTGCAAATTCTGAACCATCTGCGAACACATTTTGAGTGATGTCGGAAACTGCAAGTGTACTTTTTTTTGAATTCGGACACTTCATAAAGATATTTGGGGGACATATTAGGTAATAAATGCAAATGCGTACACTTTTGTTCCATATCAAGTTCTTATTTATTGCGAATTATGAACCATTGGAGAACACATTTTGGAGTGATTTAGAAAGATGCTGGTGTACTGATTTTTGAATTGTCGCACTTCATAAATATATCATTCTTGTGCCTTGGTCACGTTACCGTTTTAGATAAATTTGAAACTTGTATTAGGCTGTTAACTCCATCAATGCATATGATTCTCGTTGTGCTCATTACAAACATTGCGTTGTAGTCTGAGCAGGGGTGGAACAAAGGTTTAGAATATGAGGCAGCGAAATTTTTTTTAGTGTTATATTTATATTTTTTATCTTATAGGAAACAACCTCTTTGTTTTGAGGGTAAGACTGCATACATCGACCCCTTGCAACATATTAGTTGAGCCCATAAGTGTGAACTTGTTATGTTTTGTTAGGGCTTTGATCATTTCTCCACAGGTTCGTAGAGGGACAGAGAAAGCTGAGATACACGGTATCGCTTTCTCTCCAAATGTCCAGTGGCTTGCCGTTTCGAGTGATAGGGGTACTGTTCATATATTTAGTCTAAGAGTACGGGTAGCTGAGGAGGATGTACCAATTCGCCCTAGTCCTACTCCAACATTGCTGCAACAAAAGTCATCAAATGCTCTTGAACCACTTATCTCTCAGACTTCTGGTGCCAATCCTAGTTTATCACTGCCTTTGAAAGGTAAGGAAGCTTTTCCTGAATGTAATGGAGAAAAAAGAGGTTACTGTCAACATTGTTGTAGAAAGTCATTCTTTTTTATAAGTCGTAGAATGTCAAATTACTATTTGCTTATTGACATGGGAATATGAATAAGTTCTAGCCCTTTGTTAAAATCTTGGTTTTGTTATTAAATGATGTAAAATCAGAATTTTGTTTCTGTTTCAATTAATTGGTTTATTCTGAAAATCAACCGTCTTGACTGAAAGAACAAATAATTTTGGAGTGACAAAGTGAAGAACAGTTAATGTTCATATGCAGGGGAAAACAAAACAAAACAAAACAAAACAAAACAAAACAAAAAAAGACCGGAAAACATAGGATGGAAGATAACCTGTTTGCTCTTATTTGGCAGATATATAGTGATGTTGTGAACTTGTTTATCTACTTCCTCTGTGAGCGATGATCAATTAATTGCTTCGGGATGTTAATTTTTGGTGCATTTGATTTTAATAGTGGCATAAAATAGCATTTTGAGGGTATCATTTTGAGTTAAAAGTGGATGTCGTTAGCCAATGCTGTAGGCTATGTTACTCCGACTCTTCTAATTTCCTCCCGTACCCGTATTTGACACTGGATACTCGGACATGGGTATGACACATGGACACCTCATTTTAGACCAAAATGTGCATATTTTTCAATAAAATAGCCGAGTCCGACACTTGGACACGTACCCGACACGGGTACTTCTAAACGAGTCTGAGTAACATAGGCTTTAGGTACACTGAGATCCAACTTTGCCTAAACCTGGTCATGTGTTTGGTTAAGTATTAATGAGGTGCAATGCAACTATGGTATGGTATCTCTTCCTCTTGAGCTCGTTTGGTTGAGCTAAAATCATAGGGGATAACTTTGTGCTTTTTGTGGTCATGGGTCCAATTCTTTCAGACTGCTTTTTATTATTTTAGTTTTTTTGCTCGACATAATTCATCTTAAAAAATTTCAGTTACAAAGTAAATTTTGTTTTTCTACATATCCGACCTTGGCTTCTTTCCAGTTATTAAGAACCTTCATTAACTTTAGCCCACTTTGCCCACCTGGTTTCTACTTTTTGGCAGGAGTATTACCTAAATACTTTAGTTCAGAATGGTCATTTGCACGTTTTCACCTGCCGGAGAATACGCGTTGCATCATTGCATTTGGGCCCTACAACACCATCATTGTAGCTGGCTTGGATGGAAGGTATGTCTCGCATATGCTGGTTACTGTTACTTTTTGTGATGCTATTTATTAAGTCAATAAGCATAAAATGAAGGTAGAAAAAGGTTAGTCTAGCGGTTTATCGATTACTAGATAATGAATATATTTGTTAGTTTTAGATTATTAAAAAAAACTTTCGCTTGCTTGGGCAACAAACACAAAATCAGTTTGAGCAAATAAGTACAAATTTTAAGCGGACGATAGGTTATGTTTATGTACTAGCCTAAAAGCTTGTTTAATCTCCAAGAAGAGAAATTTCGGTCATGTACCTATTTGGTATGATATCATTCACAAGTTGTCACATTGTTTGTGCTAAATTCTGTTTCCGCTATATATGTGTAACATAGTGCCTACACTAAGTACGCAACATAATAACTGGTGGACGCCTGTTTTAATACTCAGGGTCCAAAACACCAGAGGACTATTTTTCTTGTGCATTTTGCTCGTTTTTGTCCTAAAACATAAAAAAAAAATTATGTAAATATCATGTGCCTCAAATATACAAGGACCCTGTAAGAAAAGTTCTGGATTCACAACTAAGGGTAATCATTCCATGGTTCTAGTGTGTTGTAGAGAGCCAAGTTTTACTAGTTAGGAACTCGTTGACTCATCCTTCATTATTTCCTCTTGTATCTTACTATCTTGTAAGGGTGGTGCTTGGTTAATGTTGATAGGGTCAGATTGTGGAGAGACAAATAGAAAAGAAAGTAATTTTTCCTGTTGAATGTCACATACAACATTTCCCATCTTCAGAATGAGTAACGTTCTCAGATATTTCCTCTAGTGTTATCACGTTAGATTTCATCTGGCTATTTGACCAACGGAGAAGATATAGATTTTGAAAGGTTTTCATCTTCAGCTGTAAATTCTTATTGCCGTCACAAATGTCTAGCTAACTTCTTTTAACTCTTGCGATCAGGAAGTGTGATGTTCTTCCCACTTTTTGTCGAACAATTTTTTAGGAAGTACAAGCACCAATAATATTCCCCAACTGTTATCTGTTGATCACAACTTCCGTTGAGTCAGATAATTTGGAACTTCATCATATCGACGTAACTAGGGAGAAATGCAGCTAAATCTGTAGGCCATTTTGGCATATTTCTTCCCAAGTGAGGTTGTTTAAAAAAAGCGCATCTCAAGCCATAAAGGCTAAGGCTTAGTGATTGCGCACCTTTAGGTGGTGTTTGGTTTGCAAAGTGGTTCGTTTTCAAGACGAATATAAAATTTACAGTATAATACTCCCTCTCCTTTTCCTTTTCTTCCCACTTTAGGCAGCCTTCTACTATGTTACCTACGTAAACTTCAAAAAATTATCAAAGAAGTCATTAGCATATTACCGAAATTTCTCAATTTCACTTTAATTAACCTAGGCTTCCAACCCTTAATCACGTCCACCTTTTCCGACCACCACTGACCAACTCTTCTGTGAACCATCAGTCACTAGTTTTGCCGACTATCCACCATGTCACCTCCCTCTAACTCACGAGCAGACCTACCACATCCCCACCCAACACCTCTGTCCCCTCATCCCCACACCCAACGCCTAACCAACCAAACCAACCAAACCAACCATGGTTTTAAATCTGGGTACAGATCGTAGTCGCGGTAGCGGTATAACCGGACCTTAATCGGCCACCGCGGACGGATCACGGTGAATCTCGGTGATTTCTGGGGAGATATCTCGTATCGGCAAAGTGAAAAACTGATACAACTCGGCCGATACGATACGACTCGGCCGAGATTTATAACCATGAACCCAACAGCCATCGTCCGCCTCCTTTTGTAACCACCGGGAGAATCACCCCAACTTGCTGTCAAGCCACCCAACATCGCTTCATTTTAACCATTGTAAGTCAGCCCACGCCCTCGGTCCCACCTTACCATGTTCTCCATCTCGCTCCTCGTTTTCAGCAGCCACCACCTCATAATCTCATATCTATGATTGTCACCTTCCTTATTGTGGGTCGTGAGTTTGTGTTGTGTTTCAAAGTTTGTGGATGGTGGGTGGATGTGTCTGGATAAACCATGGGTGGAGTGAATTTTGGCATTAGGTGTTGTTAGTGATGTAGGTCATGGTGGTTGTGGCAGTTAATATGGTGGTGTGGTGTATTCCGGTGGTGGTGTATTCCGGCGTGGGATGGTGGTGATAAGCAACCGAGAGTGATGGTGGTGGCTAGCATTAGGTTTCTGACGTTGCTGTTGGGTTGGTGTGATGTGGGCGTCCTTTAGAGAAAAGAGTGAGTAGAGGGCATAAGTGTCATTCCAATTTTTTGTTAAAAGCTGGTTAAAATGACATGGGAGAATAAGAAAAATATGGAGGGAGTATAAAACCCTAAAATTTGAGCATAAAAGTATTACAAAAATATTTCTTAAGTTGTCATTAATAAATAGTTTAGGCACTCGTGTTTAAAATAAATAGTTTAGGCATCTTTTTTTTGTGGGGATTAACTTTTAGCTAGGGCGCTATACTAAAAAAATTCACCAGAAGAATTTTAACAGTAAACTTTGAAGCCAAAAATTTCCAAGAAAGTCAAGTAAAATTTAACTAAAGATGAAACATCTTTGGAAGATAACACACAATTTGGTTGCGTAGGACGTAGGTTGATTTATTTTGGCCGCTCCATTGGAATGGATCCAATCCATTCCAATGTTTGGTTGGTGGATTTTGGAATGGGTCTAGATCTCTAATGGATTCTAACTCCATTCCAATCCTCGGAAATCAAACTTCATTCCATGATGCTTATTATTGAAATGAGCCAAACAAGTTTTTCCCATACTTCAAAGTATGATTTATGATTCCATTATTAATCTTTTGAACGACCCTTTAGTTCATCCCATATTCCCATTTATATTTTTAGAGGTCAAGGTTTCCAAATTTTAACCATAAATGTAGTAAGAAATATAGAATTTTATACCAAGTTATATTTTTTAGGAAAGAGTATAATATTATATTTTCAACAAAAAAAACTATAACCATAATAAAGTACGGTCAAAGCGCCGTCTAGAAAACCGTGCTAAAAGCAAATGGGAGTAACAAAAAAGAATGGAGGCATTATTTTTTGAAGATGAATTTGATATCAAAGAGTAGTATTGCTCTCGTATCCACCTCCCTCCTTAGGTATGAGTATCCATACCTCATGGAGTCGTGTGTTACGTATGGATATTAAAGTACAAAAAGTCAAAAACACAAAATAAACACCCATTATGGGTTTGGAGCATTCTAAACCAATACTTGAATTGTGAACCAAACTTCCCCTTAGTGCCTAGATAAGGCGCACCTAGCGAGCCTTCTTTTTCATCTCCTTCTCATTTAACACATTGTGAGTAGCTTTCACTCCTTTAGATGTTCAGCTTTTTCATAACTCACTTGGGTATTGTTCTACAAATTATTCTAGAAAACCAAAATTTGTCGTGTTTATGAGCATGAATTTATCGACCACATTGCACCTCGTCGTTGTGGGACTTTATTGTGCGCACGTCTCTTAGAAGTAAGACCCAAAAGTAATGAACAAGCCAAAGTTTATATCTTTGAATCTAAATCAAAACCAACATCTGACTTGAAACATGGTTTGAAACGTTTTTTCTTGAATCTACAAATTTGATAGCTTCATATATTCAGTTAGGCTGGATTTTGGTATCACAGGATTCTTGATTAATTTGGTCGGTTGTCTTTAATAACGGGTTCTTTGTTGGAAAAAAGACCTTAGGTGTGTTTAAGCCCAAGGAATAGCAAGGCACTTGCCGAAAGAATTTGGCGTGCATTAATTGCTGCTTGGTAGAAGAAGCAGCTAGCGAAGTGCATGAATATGCAATTTTCATTTCTTTCTTATTCGTTCATCATGATTCATGTGTCGCCATTCATTCACCATTGGGTTAGATTTCCATGTGGTTGACAGATGACATATCTTCACGTCTGAAGTGTTGCATCTATCTATAGACACTGTTATATTTGTGGATAAATTACTTAAAAACAGTTTGCTTACTGATTCGCTCATTTTGTTCTTCTGATCAGTTTCTATAGATGTCGTTTTGATCCAAACAATGGCGGGGAAATGTCACAAGTGGAGTATGTTCGCTTCCTCAAAACTGATGGTAGACCAAAGTAGCCTAAGTGCTGTAGGCGAATGCCGGAAGCTATCTATTTATCTTTTGTTCGAGATATACATACTTTGTCGATGTTTGCTCTTATCTTGCTCCCGATGTTCGACTACAGTTGTAGATATTGCCTTTATTCTTCTTACCAAAATGTGTAAATATGTTAATTCTATGAATTTGCTTGATCCTCGTCTGAGGCCCCGCATGTAGAGAATTCCTTACAGCAGCAACTTGTGAATAGTAATGTGTGTAAGTTAATTGACTTTCGGATATAATAAGAAAAAACAGTTAATTGTCTCAACATAATCATATTGACGTTTAGTTGCTACTTTAGAATAGAATGAAATGGAGTTGAGCCTTTCAAGTGTTCGATTTGGATCCAACTTGCTTTTTGACGTCGACAATATTTAATGACTTTTCTAATCTATCCCTCACTTTAACCCCCTTTCAAAAATCACTAAAAAAAACCGCTCACTAAACAACTTAAAAACCATTTTCCAACTATGATGTTTAATTTGTCGACGTTAAATAGCAGGTCTTCCAAATATCATTAAATATATTAATTAAATATAACTAATTAACCCTATTTTAGGTGAATCGGGATAAAATTGGTATTGTAATAACAGATTAGCAATTATCCATCCTCATTGGCGTAGCAATAGTCAAGCCACCAAATAAAATCTATACATAACAAACTAGTATTGAATTGATGTAAGTAGAGGTCGAACCCAAATAACGATTTGTTTAAGAGAGTTATGGCTTACAATTAGCTATGTCTTATGTGACAATATTGGGATTGAGTTTGTATCTTAAACTACCATAGGAAACAACAATCAAATGTAAACAAAAGAAACTAAAGCAAGTGGATGAGATGATATGTTAATAACGGTGTCAAACATCATAACAAAGGAAAACATGATGATCAAGCAAGATAATTAACAAAGGTTTAACAAATGATTAACTAGAGCTTAAGGAAATATACAAACTTAGGAGATGAATAAAATAAGGAAGAACAAAGAAGAAATCTTTTGATTAGATGAAGAATTGTCACTCTCTTCAAGATTAACCCAAGAATTATCAAATTACAAGTGTAGATCTAAGATGAATTAAGGAAAGATTAACAAGATTTTTATTGCTAACACTAGTTTAAGGTGTTCTATTTTTTCTAATAATTACAAGAGGCCTATTTATATTAAGTACAAGCGTAAGGTTAACTAAAGGCTTAAATGAAGTATAGGCTCATAAAACGAATCCATATCCTTGCAAGGATTTAGTGCAGCTCGTGAGGATTGGCTTTGGAATGGTGATCAGTGTTGAGGAACTCGTGCGGCTTGCTGGTGAGCTCGGCCGATTAGAGGCTAAACTGGCCCAAGTTCCTGCTGAGCTCGCTCGAGTTCACCTCGTTCTTCTTCTCTTTGGTCTTTGCTGCTCTATAATATGTAGGGATTGAATATGAGCTCTTGGGGATTGAACATGGGTTTGTGGGGATTGTCCTTCATTGCCCTTAAACTTGGTTTTTTCGCTACGAATCCTTGACCTTAGTCTCCGCTTGATGCTTGGTGGTTAGATGATTCCATTTAGCTCCAAAATGCTCCATAAGTGCGAGGATGGCGCTATTTTCCTACGAGTGACACTAAACCTTATAGAATAACAAATTGGAAGTTAAGGAAAACATTGTGTCTTCTGCCGCTCCTACCCAGAAACTACAGATCATCTTTTCAAGTCCTGTGATGTCATCCAACATGTCTGGCGCTCTTCGGCTTTTGATTTAGTGTTACTATAATATAATTTTACAACGCCGTTTGAATGTTGGATTGCAGATCTACTCCTTTATATGCAGACTTCAACTGACTGGAGTCACATCCTTTCTTTTGTATGTCTCCTCAAATCGGTTTGGATGTCCCAGAACAACATAGTGTTTCGAAATGCGACAGTTGATCTTACGTCATACTGATTTTTTGATGAAGGCACATTCTCAGTTTCACTTAGTTAAATCTACTTTGCATCCTCCCGGCTTATCACCGATCTCCAATTCAGGTACAACTTCTTCTCAATTTAGTTTTTTAGAATTATCATAGTATGTTTCCGTTCACAGGATCTCCCATATGTATCTCTACCAAGCCCTTAGCTCAATCTCGAACACAAGGGAGATTACTTTCTTAATTCGAGCTTGCTCCGCCTTTGCAGCTCGTTCACAAGCACTACTTCGCATCATGCAGAATTGCAGATGGTGGAGCAACAGAGTTCCCCCTCTGTCACCTTCTGAGTGACAAGTAAAAAGCTATCTGGCTGATCTTCTGTCAGTCCAAATTGTAAACCGAAATACGATAAGAAGTATTCATATTTTCCTACGCATGTATCCTACTTGGTTTGTCAGTCTAACTACATGATGAACTTTTGTTTCTTTCTTTATTTATTGCTATAAAGTAAAGTTGATGAGTCCGGAGTATCAGTGAGAAAACGCGAATTGTTTTTCCCCATCGCAAATACGACTTTCCATTAATCAGTCGCAAGTTTGCCTTTCTGCCCTAAACCCAGCTTTGTTACCTCCAATCCTGCATAGACCCCTATTTTGACAAATAATTTAAGATTGACACCTTTTCGCTAATTATTTTTATTTAAAACATTATCTTGAAAATGTTACATTTATTGTAACATTTCTCGCATATTTAAGAATAAGTGTAGCAGTGTGCATTAACGTTAAAAATGGCATCTCTGATCATGGATGGGAAATGATATGGCTCCTTCAACATCAACATTGGCCTAACATGTACATGAAGGATCATCAGTTCTACAAGAAACAAACAGCGTATGTGTCTGTGTAACTGTCCTCAACAAACCCTTCAGACTAAAGCTTAGATCTTGCAGGCTTCGGACCATTGGGGACAATAATCACCTTCCCAATTACTTTTCTATCCTTGATGGCAGCAAATGCAAGATTCGCCTGTTGGACAAACACCCATATAAGCTCCTAGACAAACAAATGAGTTAAAGAGAAACGGCTACAATTTCCGCTGGCACTTCGCACAACATGCTGACTTAGAATTGTCAGCTAAAAGGGTGTATGAGACATATTAGAGGATAAGTTATGAGCATGAACGGTCCCCAAATGAATTTGGCAAATTTCCCTAACCCATTTTTTGAATGATGAGATTTGAAGAAGGGAAAAATCTGTGTTTAAATTAATCGTAGTATGCAAAAAAAATGCAATACTATTTACCCTGAAGCAAAATGCCAACCAAAGGTTAATAATTCTTACTCCATCCTAGTCACCGCTCAGTACTCACACCAATGGACACCGACTCAAAGCATAACTGTCGAACACTCAGTCAGGTAATCATACTAAAACCACAGAATATTCCAAATTTACAAAAGAAATGAACTATATCCCAAGCCTAGCAAACTAAATCCAGATGATCTTGCAATTTCAAACTACTTGGTAAATAAAAATGTGTCTTTGTCAAACACTAATGTTTTACGTCTTCAGAAATGAAAACTAAAGCAAAGAAATTAAATGCATATTGCCAAGAACCTCAATATTCTTTGGGTCATCCGAAAACAACCTCCCTGTTTTGTCCATGGTATTTAAGTTAGGTTTGAGACCTGATCTCGGAATCTGATGTCTCGGCCTGATTTAGGTAGCTACATCATAAATGCAACCAATACTGCCTCAGAAATTGGTTGTGGAGGCTTTCAAAACCTTGGTAACTCAGGCAGCAATGTGGCATTATGGCCGCACGAGCGTGAGCGCGCGCGCGCACACACACACACACACGGCATTGCCCTTCAAGAACAAATACGGTGTATTGCTATTGTTAAGATCCTTTCATAAGTCAAGAAACACAAAACAATAAAACATGAACATTGAATGTATAAAATCATCCACTGACCTCAGCAAGGCTGTAAGTATGAGAAATATTGATGGATATAAGATCATCGGCTAGCCATGAGAGTAGCTGCTGAAGGGATAATTCAAGGACACTTGGACAATGAATTCTGTAGCTACCCCAGTAAAGTCCATGCACAGTCCAATTCTGGTGGAGAAAAACAATCAAGATAGTTTAAAGTGATGGAAGCAAAAGAGTACCAAGTACAAATAAAGCAGATTAAGTCTACTGGCATGGCTGTCTAGAAAGAAAAACAAGTCCACGATAATAAGAAACCCTACCTTAACAAGAGCAACATTTACAGGAATGACAGGAACCTCTCCACTTGCAAATCCAATGACCAAAATGTTAGCCCCCCAATTTAAGAGTTTCAATGCATCCTTAGTGAGCTTGCCTCCAACAGGATCATACAAGACATCTACCCCTTTGAGCTTTCTAGCCTTAAGAAACTCCTTGACATTGGGAATAATGTCGCATTGGCTTGGATCAACAACATGGTCAACGCCTAGTGACTTCAGAAATTGTACCTTCTCAGCTCCCCTGGAAAAATAATTAGTAAAACACAAGTATAACTTCCAAAATTTTAAACATCAAACAAGTACTCTAGTTTTTCTTTTGTTAATTTTCACAAGTTAAACCTGGTGGGAACACCATGGCTTGTTTTGTTGCTAAGTATGCTCTTCAAATGGACATATACTTGTAGATCACGACAATTCTGTAGGGAGTCATTTCCTTAGCGGAATTGGATCTAGTATTGTAAATAAAACCCTGTGTCACTTCCAAAATTTATGGTCACTATTTCACTTTGTTCGCCAACACCGAGATCAATTTTAACCATTAATATCTAACAATACATACTCATAAACTTAAAGAAATGAATGGTTAAAATTGGCAGTGGTTGGCCCCTAAATCAAATGAGAACAATACAAATTGACGGAGCGAATACCTAGCAACAGCTATAACTATGGCACCACAAACTTTTCCTATCTGAACAGCTGAAAGACCAACTCCTCCTGCTGCACCAAGAACAAGTAAAACCTACAACATAGCACCACCACACAGCGAAATAGGTTTATTAGATATCAACAATAAAACATTCAAAGTTTCAAACAGAAGCGGAAAAAACAAAGAATACCTGACCACTTTTAAGCTGGGCTCGATGAACAAGGCCAACATGTGAGGTCCCGTAGGCAACAGGTAGTGCTGCTGCAGCAACCAGATCACACCCTTCTGGTACCTTGAACCTTTAATATTTGAATAAAACAAGCATCTTAAATATCTGTGTCGGCAAATTTCCCACAATGAAATAATAAACGCAATGTAGACCCGTCAAGCACGAACAGTGACTAAGTATACTCTTGTATTCCCTAATCTGTGATATTCACATTACTTGACAGGCAAAATGCTTAAGACGAGATTTGGAAAAACTGGAGAGGTGTACTTCAGAATATATCCAAAGTGTTATGCAATACTAACATTCTCCGAAAATATTCTAACCATCTTGACTCACTTGACAAATCTTCTTTCTAGGACTTTATTCATTCATATATAAAAAAAAAGTGGTTACTATAAAAGGAAGCTCCTAAAACTTGAATAATCCTTGCAATTCTGTTGGTTAAGTACTAGGGGTTACTTTTTTAGATTAATTGTGTTAATAGTAAGTTCATTTTGATAAATTAAGTGTCACTTTTAATTGCAGTAAGTGATGAGATTCATGAGAACATTCTAACACTCCACTAAGTTCGTTAACGAATGAATCGGTTATGAAATCGACATAGAAGCCACCGGATGTATAAACATCAAATTGAACAAGACATCAACGATGAAGAACATATACTCCGAATTATTAAATTCAGAAACTTATCCACATAGCATCTCAACTCAAAATCAATAAGACAAGTAGTGAGGTAATGTGTGATAATCGCGATAATCACAAACCGAAACAGCTAGGATTTTACAGGTGATGAGTCATTATGCAAAGCTGTGTTGCTCCGACTCTCCAACACGACATGGTGTCGTGTCTGGCACGTGGCACGTGTTGGAGTGTCGGACACGGCTATTTCGTGGAATTTTATTTTGTGGTCTAAATTGAAGTGTTGAAGTGTCCTGTTGTGTCAGACACGCGTTATGGCAGTTATGTGAAGTGTTAGAGTAACATAGATGCAAAGTAAATACACAAAAACCATTCCAACATTTTAGAAAAAAAAAGGTTCTACTTTTACAAAACAAAACTACTATATGTAACTTCAGTCATATGGACATCAACCACAGTTGTAGGTTTCAAATTAGAAATATTTATCTAGCAAGTTAGTTTGACATCACTCTACTACATTAGAACCCGATTAATGGGACCATAACTTATAATTCGTCAATTATTGCCATTAATTAGCTGATTGGGGAATGGCATGGCGATGACTAGGCGATGACTAAGCCATGACATGGAACTCAAATTAAGGAACAATCAGATCACTAAACGTTTCTCCAACCCTCTACTCTATTTCTCCAATATTTCTCCTATAATCCTCTCCCAAGTCCCACCTCTCTCATTATTAGAGTTTTGAAACATTCTTCATCTTCCATCACCAAGCTGTAACCGGCAACAGTTGTTGATGACTCCCTTTTTTGTGTTAAATTAACATTACATTGAATACTTTCTATCTGAATGATTGTGTTTATATGTTAATTGTTACTCCTATTTTATTTGGCCAAGTTAGGAACTTTTTGCTCCAAAAATTTATCCTGTGCATCTTTATAACCGTTTATTGGCTTGATTATTGTTTTCGAAATTCAAAATTTGATGTTACGGAAATGTTCAATAGACTAGTTGGAAACAAATAATTGACGTTTGGATGGGCTGATTGGTGATGCGGTTAAACCATCTCAATCTCAAGGCTAGACAACTTAGGGCAAATAATAAGAGTTAGAAGTGTTTCAAATGGAAGTGTTAATGTTAGGTCTGTTGAAATTGCCGTGGTGAGTGTACCAAGGGGCTTCAAGCTTATAGTAATTCTGGTAAATTCAGGGCGAAACACGCTTGCAAGATAACTATTTCTAATTTGAAACCTACAACTGTTGTTGGTGTCAATATTACTGAAGTGACACATACTAGTTATGCCTTGTCTCCAAGGAGAAGTGTAAGGCTAAATCAAAGCTAAGATGAGGTGAATTTTCTTGAAACTAGTAGTAGTGCCTTGGCTGCACGGAGAAGTTTAAGGTTAAGCCAAAATTAAGTTGAGGCAAATGTACCTACTTGACCCATTCAAACACATTACACTTTAAGCATCCAACGTAACTGGCAGTGTTAGGGGAAATTCCAAGGTTCAAAACCCCCTCAACTGACCAATCTTCCCAAATACAAGAGCCAACGTTCAAAATGGACAGGACAACAACTTTGAGAAGAGGAGTTTATGTTCCTAAAGTTAAAGGAGCCTCAAATACCAATGAAGAAAGGAGCGAAAGAGAGACAAGGTGTGTTAGGGGAGGCTATACTACTGAATCTGATCCTGCTGATAGTGATGGGTCAAATATCCCATCTGATAAAGAGGGAGGTAATGAGGAGGCTGTTTTGAGGATCACAAATTCTCATTTGTGACGGGTATATCTGTCGCAAGCTTACAACGGGTCAAGTAATACTCATGTGGGGTAGAAAAGACAAAAGCAAAGTGCCTAAAAAGTAGCAAACTGTTTTGTCTTATTCATCAATATGAGAAGTATTTGGCCCGTCGCAAACTTGTGACGGATATACCCGTCACAAGGGAGACTTGGTGTTTGAGGATAATGTGGTGTTTTCAAACTTGGAGTATACTAATAATGAGGCTATAATCCATATGAGGAAGACGGGGGTGGACAGATGAGAAGGGAGGGTATACTCATAAGCTCTCAATTAACTACGGAGTATATACTTGTACACTTCTAACGGAGCCACATAAGTAACAAATCACAAAGGATATCATTGCAATTATTTCAATCAAATTAATCAAGACAACAAGAAACTAGAATAAGTAAATTGAAATAAAAAAAATCAATTTGACATAGTAGCGACAGCAAATTGAGGCAGGTGTATGTCAATGAGGGAACAATTCCACATAATCGGTGGCGGATCCAGGGAAAATGACAGAAAATTATAGACCTACTCCCTCGGTCCCGGTCATTTGTTTACCAATTCCATAGTAGGAGTGTGTTAGTTAATTGTTTAACAACTTTATATTTTAGGAATGCTTTTGATGAACAATTCGATCATTTAGAGCATGTACATTGAAGAGGATGCTATAATCCTCTTATTTTCTTCTCCTCCCTATATCTTTTTGACACATCACTCTCTCTTTCCTCCAACTCATTTTCCACTATCTTCATCCTCCTCCTTCTCTTCTTCTATTTATTTTCCTACATCCAAGAGGATCCTCTCTACATCCTCTCTTATATTTTAATTATTTTTTTATTAAAAATAAAATAAAATAAAATGTATATGCAATATTTTCATTGGTAAGTGGGCACAAGGGCCTAGGTTGTACTTCCTCTAAAAATAGAGGAAGTCTTCCTCTTCCTCCTCCAAGGAGGATGTTCAATGTTGGTTCCACATTGAAGAGGACATCCTCTTAGCACCCTCTCTCATCTAAGAGGATGGACAATCCTCTTCAATGTGGATGCTCTTACGCCCAATCTGGTCCACTTATAATCAAATAATTAGTAAAGAAATGAACGGGACGGAGGAAGGGAGGAGGTAGCAATGGGACAATGTGAATGATGATAGAAATCAAGTAAAGCAGCAAAAGTAAATAAATAAATGAGTGAGACAAAAAGGAAGGAGTAAATAAAAAGACATACAGCTCGGATTGATCAGCGACAAGGTACTGAGCAAATGAGCCTAAATTAGCGAGAGAGCAAACGCGATCACCGACTACGAATTTAGAGACAGCGGAGCCAACGTCAGTAACGACGCCGGAGTAATCGGAGCCTGGAATGAAAGGAAGAGGAGCTTTCTCCTGGTATTTGCCCAGTACTTGTAGGTAATTAGCGTAGTTCAAGCTTGTTGCTGCCACTTTTATTCTCACCGATGTCGGCGTTGTTAATTCTGGAATTGCCGTGGTTTTTGATAAGATTATGGGGGATTTTTCGTCGGAGGATGGTGTTGTAGTTGGATCGCCGAGCTTCCGGACGATCAGTGCCTCCATTTTTGTCTGTGATTTTAGAAGAGGCGATGGGAGAGAGGGGGAGCCTTTTCATATACCACAAATTCTCTTCACTCAAATTCACCCTACACATTTTTTTTCCCACTATTTACATTTAATTCAAACTTTTACAATTTTGCAATAGCGTAGTTAAAGATATTTAACCGTCAAATAAACGTTGGCAAACATGCAAAAAAAATATGTATAGTGGATATGAATAGAGGGAGTAATAATTTTTGTTGGTAACGGGTCACTCGGGTCGGTTATGGGTCAGGTTAAAGCGGGTCAAGTTATATCGGGTCAGTGACGGGTTTGGGTCAGGTCGGTGCATGTCGGATCATATTCAGGTCGACTCAAAGGCGAGTGGCAAGTCGGGTCGGGTCATTAACGGATTAGTGTCGGGTCAAGTTATCAACATATATTTAAGCTTATATATTTAATTTTAGATTGTAATTTTATGTTTAAATGATGGGTAGGTTATGTATCAATTTTATCTTCGATTATTGGTTAAAAAAGCTCGGATTAATGGTGTTCATGATGATTCAAAGGGGGAGGAAGCGTGTTTAATAAGCTTCTAATTTGAGATGTGGCTAATAAACGTCTACTGAAATATAAATTAGGGGTAAACATGTCATATTCTCTTTTTTTTGGCCAGATTCTACAAATGGGAGCAATTTTTTATTAGAGTAGTAGCATTTTATGGGAGTAAGATTCAAAAAAGTTTATATAAGAGGGTAAGTTTCTAAAAGTCACAAATTCTCAATTGTGACGGCATTAACCGTCGCAAGTTTGCGACGAGTCAAATAACATGCATTTGTGGGGATAAAGACAAACCATTTGTCATTCTTTTGCAATTTCATTCTTGTCTTATCTAATCAAGTAGGTGTTGGGTCTATACCTTGAATCTGTTAGTCGTCGCTTCGAACGACTATGTGGGGTTCGTGCATGCGTGACAAGTGTCTTGTTGTAAGAGTCGTGCATGTGTGACAAGTGTCTGAAAACTTTTGCATGTGTGACTTGTGTCACTCATGCATGAGCACCAAGTGTCACTCATGCATGAACCCTTTTGCATGATCAACAAGTGTCACTCATGCATGAGCACCCTTTTGCATGGCCAACAAGTGTCCACATTTGAACCTTCCCATCCACTATAAAAAGTGGATGTTGTAGTATCTTTCACATCATCACAACTTGAATCACAACTTGTGTGATCAGTCTGAAATCTGTAATTACAACTTTCGTTGTAATCTGTCATTACAACTCCCAAGTTGTAATCTGTCATTACAACTTAAGATCAAGTTGTAATCTGTAAAACTCATCACATTAATAAAACTCTCTCCCTTCTGCCATGTGGACGTAGCTAACACACCGTTAGTGGACCACGTAAATCTGTGCGTATCGATCTTTATTGTTTGTTTTTATCTTTCTCTTTGCTTCCGCTATAACAAACTGGTATCAGAGCCTTCAGGTTCCTGAATCAGAAAGATGTCGGCGATGAACATAAAGATCGATCGTTTTACTGGGAGAAATAGTTTCAGTTTGTGGCAGATCAAGATGCGGGCTCTGTTAAAGCAACAAGGGTTATGGACGCCGCTTCAAAAGAAGCAGGAAGGCGCAACCGCCGTTGCAGTCACCGCTGAGATGGCCAGTCTGGAGAGAAGGCACATTCAACAATTATGTTGTGTCTTGCTAATGATATTATTACTGAAGTTGCGGAGGAAGATACTGCCGCAGGTCTGTGGGCAAAGCTTGAAAGTCTTTATATGACGAAGTCTTTGACCAATAAGTTGCTTCTGAAGCAACGTCTGTTTAGTCTGAGAATGCAGGAAGGTATGCCTCTCCGAGATCATCTTGATCAGTTAAACACAATTTTACTAGAACTGCGTAATATTGATGTTAAGGTAGAAGATGAGGATGCCGCATTAATTCTGCTAGTTTCTTTACCACTATCGTATGAGAATTTCGTATAGTCTTCTATTGTGGGTAAATATACCGTGTCTCTAGAAGAGGTTAGATCGTCTCTTCATACTAGAGAATTACGCCATAAGGCGGTTGGTACAGTCACAGATAATCAGGTCGCAGGGTTAGTAGCTAGCGGGGGTTATGGACAGGGAAATTCTGGGAAGAAAAAGCATAAGAAGCCGTCTTATGTTGGTTCTTCTTATTCTGCCGGTACCTCTGGTACATCTGATTCTAAGGGTCCCAAACTTACTGATGTTTGTAACTACTATAAAGGAAAAGGGCATTGGAAATTCACGTGTCCCACGAAACAAAATGAATCTGCTACTGTTGGTGTAGCTAATGTAGATTCCGAGGAAGATGATTATGCTCTTGTTAGTGATAAGGTCACGAAGCACAGTGATGTGTGGATCTTAGATTCTGGAGCATCTTACCATATATGTCCACGCAGAGAGTGGTTTACAACTTATGAACAGCAAGATGAAGGCAATATTTCTATGGCCAACAGTGTTGTTTGCAGAATAGTTGGAATTGGCTCAGTTAAGATAAGGACACATGATGGTAGATTCTGCACATTGAACGAAGTTAGGCATGTTCCACTGATGACGGAGAATCTGATTTCCTTAAGTACTCTTGATCAGAAGGGTTTCAGTTTTCAAGGTGAAGGTGGAGTTTTGAACGTCTGCAAAGGTTCAAATGTGATTCTGAGAAGTATCAAGCATGGTACTTTATACTTCCTCCATTTTTATATAATGTACCCATTTTATTAAAATACTACACTCATATATTCAACAAATGGGTACATTATATAAAAACGGAGGATAGTATTATTTTCAGGGATCGACACTATCAGATTCTGTTTCGGTTGCATCCTCAGATGTTGATAAAGAAGATATGACTAAGCTATGGCATATGAGGCTTGGTCATATGAGTGAAAGGGGGATGCAGACTCTGTCAAAAGAAGATCTTCTATGTGGTCACAAGGTCAAGACTCTGGATTTCTGTGAGCATTGTGTATTCGGGAAGCTACATCGCAGCAAGTTTCCTAAAGCAGTGCATAGGACCAAAGGCACACTTGATTACATCCATTCTGATTGTTGGGGTCCTTCTAAGGTGGAATCTTTGGGAGGACACAGATATTTTGTGTCAATTATTGATGATTATTCAAGGAAAACTTGGATTTTTATGATGAAGCACAAATCTGAAGCCTTTACTCATTTCAAGCAGTGAAAGGCATTAGTGGAGAATCAAACTGGGAAGAAGATCAAGAGGCTGCGAACTGATAACGGTCTAGAGTTTTGCTGGTCTGAGTTCGATGAGTTCTGCAGAAATGAATGGATTGCTAGACATCGTACAGTCCGAGATACACCTCAGCAGAATGATGTAGCAGGGCGAATGAATCAGACACTTCAGGAGAGGGCAAGGTGCATGCTCTCTAATGCTGGACTAACTAGAAGATTCTGGGCAGAAGCAGTTAGTACAACATGCTATCTGATAAGTCGGGGACCTCACACGAGTCTGAATCTCAAAACTCCTTTTGAGATGTGGTCTGGTAAGCCTGTTGACTATTCTATTTTAAGGGCTTTTGGTAGTATTGCTTATTATCACGTGAGTGAGGGTAAGCTTGAGCCTCGAGCCAAAAAGGGAGTATTCATAGGTTATGGAGATGATGTCAAGGGATACCGCATCTGGTCTCCATATGAAGGTAGGGTTATTTTAAGCAGGAATGTCGTTTTTGATGAAAATTATATGGTTAATCCTACTGTGAAGTCCATTGTTATGTCAGATAGTAGTGGTAGTGTTGATAAGCAGGTTGAGCAGAAAGACACTCTTGAAGAGAGTCAACCACAAGAGGAAAGTCAACCACTACAGTCTGAATCCGAATCCGTACCATCAGTTTCTTCAATACCAAATCAGCAGAGTTTGGCCCGTGATCAGTCAATCAGGTCCAATTTTGGTAAACCTCCGAATAGACTGGGTTTTGAAGATATGGTGGGTTATGCACTTGAAGTTGCTGAGGAGGTGGATCCTGGCATATTTGAGCCATCCACCTATAAAGAAGCAGTAACATGTTCTGAATCTGCCCAATGGCTTGATGCCATGGGAAATGAGAAAAGGATTAAGGTGAACAAAGTGGGTACTGCTGATAACCTAGCTGATATGTTCACTAATCCAGTGCCTGATAGCAAGTTCCAACACGGTTTGGACTTGCTAAATATTCGAAGCAACTGATTGCCCAGCTAAGGGCAATATCTGAGGGGGAAGGGAGTTGAGTTTCTGGTACTTCTGGCATCTATGGGGATGCATCTGGTACATCTGTCGGTGCTTCTGATACTTCTGGCATCCATGGGGGTGCATCCGGTACATCTGTCCGAGTTTCTGGTACTTCTGGCATCCATGGGGGTGCATCCGGTACATCTGTCTGAGTTTCTGTTACTTCTGGCATCCATAGGGGTGCATCCGGTACATCTGTCTGAGTTTCTGGTACTTCTGGCATCCATGGGGATGCATCTGGTACATCTGTCGGAGTTTCTGGTACTTCTGGCATCCATGGGGGTGCATCCGGTACATCTGTCTGAGTTTCTGGTACTTCTGGCATCCATGGGGGTGCATCTGGTACATCTGTCTGAGTTTCTGGTACTTCTGGCATCCATGGGGGTGCATCGGTACATCTGTCTGAGTTTCTGGTACTTCTGGCATCCATGGGAGTGCATCGGTACATCTGTCTGTCTGTGAGAGAATTCAAGTCAAGGTGGAGATTTGTTGGGTCTATGCCTTGAATCTGTTAGTCGCCGCTTCGAACGACTATGCGGGGTTCGTGCATGCGTGACAAGTGTCTTGTTGTAAGAGTCGTGCATGTGTGACAAGTGTCTGAAAACTTTTGCATGTGTGACTTGTGTCACTCATGCATGAGCACCAAGTGTCACTCATGCATGAGCACCAAGTGTCACTCATGCATGAACCCTTTTGCATGATCAACAAGTGTCACTCATGCATGAGCACCCTTTTGCATGGCCAACAAGTGTCCACATTTGAACCTTCCCATCCACTATAACTAGTGGATGTTGTAGTATCTTTCACATCATCACAACTTGTGTGATCAGTCTGAAATCTGTAATTACAACTTTCGTTGTAATCTGTCATTACAACTCCCAAGTTGTAATCTGTCATTACAACTTAAGATCAAGTTGTAATATGTAAAACTCCTCACATTAATAAAACTCTCTCCCTTCTGCCATGTGGACGTAGCTAACACACCGTTAGTGAACCACGTAAATCTGTGCGTATCGATCTTTATTGTTTGTTTTTATCTTTCTCTCTGTGCTTCCGCTATAACAGTAGGTATACTTAACTCGTCGCAAATTCACAAGAGATACCTATTGAAAATGTAAACACAAATAACATTAAAACCACTCGAAGGTGTACCAATTGATCCAGATAAGATTGGCTTAATGACTCGACTAGAATAACAGCACATTTAAACCGATGAGCCAAACTTGACTCCAAATCCTAATTAACCCGCCCCCAATGTAGCAGTAATTCTGTTAATCCCAGGATTCTGCTAAAGACGTGTGTAGTAAACGGGGCATAGCCGACTCCAATGACCTCACACCACATGACAACCTTTTCTTTTCCCGATTAGCTCGTTCCTCTACTTTATTTTCAATGCTTGCCTTACAACCTTACCAACGGTTCAGAATTCGGTGGACCAAGCCCGATCATACACCAGGTCGGCTCATCTCGGTCCCTACTCTAACACACCATAACGTCCATAAGGGATATGATACGGTTGAATTTAGATGGAGACTTGTTTGTGTCACTCTGGACACAGTTTCAAAACATTAAGAATTACAGTAGAAAAGAAAAGTGTGTTCAGAAAGGAGGATCAATTGATAGGGTGAGGCTAGGATTTGGCATTACTGTTGGAAGTTGAAATCCTGACATAAAATCACCACCAAACATCACAGCACCAGCTGCCAAAGCTCCAGCACCCACACCAACCCCAAACGCAGGTCCAACACCTCTCCCAACTCCTGACGATGATGGCATATTGATGTATGATGTGGATTGGGAGTAAGCCTGTGGCAAAGATGTGGGCACATAGCCATTAGTAGAAGGCTGAGGTGGTAGTGGTGGTGGCCGCGGAGGAGGCATTCCTGACAAAGGATAATGTGGGACATAGCCTGCTGGATAGCCTGACATACCATGATTATTTGGGTATGGTGCAGAATGAGTATACGAGTTAAATGGCGGTTCAAGTTTTCCACTTCCCGGATAAGCTTGGCTGGGGCCGGTAGCCAAGGTAATGCCACTGCTGTTCTGCAAGTTAAATCCTTCCTGACCCCCTACACACAAGAATGAAAAGCTACTGTCAATTAAAATTGCAAACCTAATCAAGCTGGCTGCAGCTACAGTATGGCCTATATATAGTCTGCAATGATGTTGAACACCCGTGTTGTCGCCGACAATTGAACACTTAATTGTAAGCGAAAACACGTAAACTCTTGACTCGCAATCCAAACGAAGTTTAACAGCTAACAAACTGTGGAATTAACATGTTTCTGTAATCTGAGTAAAATTTGACATACCAATAGTAGAGTAAGTATTACTTGATCCTTCTGTTTTCTCTGCTGAAATCCTAACAGAGACATCAATAAACCCCTGAGGTTTATTACTCTTCTTCTTCCGCAACTGAAAGCTTCCCACATCCTCATTTCCCTCTTTACAACCTTCAACATTCTTACTAAACTTAACTATGAACTCCTTCAAATTGATACTTGCAATACCCTGAAGCTTTTCTTTCAGAAAAACAGCCTCCCTGCTGTACACTTCAACGTTCAGGAACAAGTCCCGGACCTCTGAATCAACCACACTTCTGAACTTGGTTTTCCAAATCGGGTTCGGCCTTCCGGATTCATCAATCTGAGTGCAGTACTTGTCAGTTGGATCAAGCCAACCAACAGCGTACCAATGTTGCTTCCACAGTGTAGGGCGGGGTAGGCCTCGAGCCGATATTAGGCATATTTCGATTACTCTTTTTCCCATTAAAGATTGGTTTTGATGCTTCTCCATGTTTTCGCATGTGTGCTCCAGATGTAGAGAATTGAATATTTGTTCTTCTAGTAATGCTTCTGCTTTTGTTTCAACACAAATTGGTAAAGTTATTGAAAAAGGCTCAACACTGACTACGGACTTGTTTTTAGTGCAAAGGAGGAATATTTTGGTTAATTAGGGTTAATTATCTAATTAATTGGATAATTAGGGTTGAATTCAAATTATTTGGATTTCTAGTGTCCACGTCGACACTTTTTATTTTTTTACGAGATTTTCAGTAAAGCCGCTGAGATTCATAGCAGTTTCAGATTTTCATTTAATCCAATCCAGTAGCCACTGGAATTGGAAATTAATGAAACTAGGCAAAGTCACCTAGGGCGCTAGGGGCTAGGAACTTCGCGGCTTCAATGGAAGTTTTTTCACCCAAAACATTCCAGTAGCTACTGGAATGTAATTTTCATAAAATCAACCAAAATCGCCGAGGTTGTTAGCGGCTTAGTGGAGATTGGAAAAAAAGGCAACCAAAGCCGCCTAATACCTTAGCGACTTCAGCTGTTTTTTTTCATCAAAAACTTTCCAGTATGTACTGGAATGTAATTTTCAAAAAATCAACCAAAATCGTTGAGGTTGTTAGCGCCTTTGTATGTTATTTTCATGAAATCAGGCATAGCCGCTGAGGATCTTAGCGTTTTTTATGAGTTTTAAAGAAAAAAAAGTTGTACCAAATCTAAAGTTGTAGCATGCTTGAATGCATGAAATCCTTGAATGCTTGAATTACGAAATCCCAACACTTGCTTGAATGTTTAATGCTTGAATTACGAAATCCTATCACTTAGAGCATGCTTGAATTACGAAATCTAAAGTTCATACATGAGAGGTACCAAATCTAAACTTCATACAAATGACGAAATCTAAAGTTAATAACAGTTACCGAATCTAAAGTTTCATACAAATTCCTAAAACATGATGTCACACTAGCCCAATCTCGTGTGAGTCCTCTTTCCCTTCTGTCTTGAACTTGAACCGGTAGGAGTATCTTCCTCTTGGACATGTCTAAGTCTATGCTCCAAGTTTCGAAAATCATATCTAGGAGCCATTACATGTTGAGGGCTTGGATGGTCGGCCTCAAAGGGTTGGACAAGATGTCAATGTCCCGTTTGTTGCAAGCATTGAAGCGACATTGACTGCATCTCGCGCACCAAGTCCACATGAGCTAGTGGAACATCATCCACATGTGACCAAGCATAGTTGTAGTATGGTTGTAGTTGAATACATGACCCTCACTCTACAAAATTGAACAAATGGCATATTACACAAAGGTTGTTAAAATAAAACAAAGGTACTTAAATTAAACAAAGGCACTTAAAATACTTACAAGTTAGCATATTATCCGCCGCATTCGGATAAAAATTGTGATGCAACTCATATATGTCTCTTGATTGTTGATCGGTACTAAGCGGGCTAACTACTAGACGAGTGATGAAACGATACCATTGTAGGTATGGATCATTGTAATTAAGGAAACCCATGTAGGGAACGCCGTGAGGAGTCATTCTTAATCTGCGGTTATGCCACTTTTGAATGCTAACTCCATGCATTTCCGCATAATCGATAACATTTCCCCGACGATCAAGTCTATGCAACTTCTTAGATGTCTTGCACATAGGGGAACCGTAGGATGCTAACCAAATTGCATAACAACCCTCTCGACAAAATGCTACTCAACTATCTACGATCCACTCAATAGGGTCTTCGATACAAATGGCGAGGAGAAGCTCAAGGACTCGCTTAGTGTAGGTTCCCAAGTAAACATGTAGTCGGTCATGGTATCAAGAGCATACCTACATGTAACTAATCCAAGCAAGTGATCCTTGTAAGCATGGTTTACTCTTAGCCACTTATAACCAAGAGGGTCAACACCCGGGAGTACTTCTGAACCAAGAAGGTTTGCTTCCCCAACTATTTGAGGTGTCACGAAAGTAAGTCTACCAATGGATATATGTTCCCAAGACCAAAGTTGGAGAAGAAGAAGACAACCACCAATCTCAATGCATCTTCCCTTAGAAGTCGTATACATATTTCTATACAAATAAGCAAGTACACCACTACCCCAACTGTATCATTCAATCTCTCCAAATCTATCAAAAGAGGTAGGTCAAGTACACCACTACCCAACTGTATCATTCAATCTCTCCAAATCTATTAAAAGAGGTAGGTAAATCAATTGTACTCTATTGCCACTTTTATCCGGAAAAAGCACCGTCCTGACCAAATATAACGACTAAGCTCTAACAAATCTATGAACCCTAACCTCGGGAGCATCATTTGCTAGGTCTTGATAATGTGCTCTTAACCAAGATAGTTTCAAAGTGTTACCCTTTACATGCCTCGGGAGGTGGTCGCCTATCAAATGCCCGCTCCACTAACTTAGCCCAAAAATAATCAGTTCTACAGGTAATAAGTAATCCATCGACCTTTAGACCTAACAAAACATTCACATCTTGCAAAGTGATAGTGCCTCTCCAACCGGTAAATGGAAAGAGTGAGTTTCTTGTCTCCAACGCTCAACCAATGCAGTTATCATATCAGAACGATCGACAACATAATTTAACCTATGAATACCGTAAAACTGAATTCCACTAATGTAATCGACGACAGCTTGAGGTATTACGATGAAGTGATATTTGTAAAAAGTGATGATTTCTACATTTTAGAGGCGAAAGATCCTACAAAGAAAAAAGTTTGGAGGATAAATTAGATACAATTTCATCAAAATTAGAAGCTCAAATAAAATGATTTCTAAAATTATATATTACCTCTCCCTCCCAAATAACCTCACTTTTATGCTCATTTTGCAATTTGAGAGCGCTAGTGTCCACTAGGCCCAACTCCATTTGACCTGCAAAAAAAATTGTGATTATAATTTCATCATAATATATAAACTAACAAAAAGTAAACAGCATGATATATCATGAATCAATAATGGATAAATAGCATGATATATTACCCTATAACATTATTTCTTCCACATGAGCGCTTGTTATGACCCTCAACATTGCACAAACTTCAAGTGATAGTCGACTTGAAAGTCTCATCCATTTCATTACGAATTCTTTTAGATTCCGGTCTTCCCTTTCCTCTTATCATTTCTACATTTGGAATCAAAACCGGCCCCGTCCATAGTTTCCAATAACTCACATCTGGAATTGGTTGAAATATTGCACGATAACAACCCTGATATTTCCCGGAAGAGTATAATGAGTCAACATATTGATCGTAATCTATAGAAAATGCGCGATATGCCGCCATTTCATGTGAACAAGGATAATTAAAGTTTTGCCACTTATTACAAGTACATGTACTTTCATTCAATCGAACCGCGTGGCTTCTTCCACCACTATTTGCAAGCCTACGATCCGACCTTGACATATAGTCACTTGATAAAGGCCTTGCTCAAAATCATGTTAACTTACTTCATGGTGGGCGACAATTTCTTCAATTTCATCAAGCGCCTTAATTACTTTACCCGACCATTTCAAACCACTAAATACCCTTTTTGTCATTTTATTCTCTCAACGAAATAAGTATTCACTCGGGTATATGTGGCCTTTTACGAGGGCTTGAATTGGGATAAATCTTACCCACTTGAGGACACCATTGAAACATTCACTCATATTTGTTGTCTTCAACCCATATCTCTTACCACCATCATGAGCAAGAGACCACTTACTTGAAGGGATACTCTCTAACAAAGCTTTAGCATGAGCATTGATCTCACCAATTTGGACCATACCTAAGTCAATTTTAGAAATTTGGTGTTACATAGCGGTCTCGAAAAAAGTGGATTTCAAATTTGTATCTTTGAACATCTTGTTAATGTTGGATGCATGTTCGCTACAAAACAATACGCTCTTTGCGACGGAATGGTCCGTCGCAAATGATGATTTTGCGACGGAATTGCGACGGACTGTGTCTGTCCCTTATTTTTGTCGAAAAAAGTTATTTTGCGACGGAATTTTCCGTCGCAAACTTTTTGTGACGGATTGACCTTATTTTGCGACGGGTTAACCTTGACCAAAAGTCAAGGTCAGTTAAGCTTTGCGACGGAAAATCCGTCGCAAATAGTCCCTTTTGCGACGGATTTTCCGTCGCAGAAGGGACTATTTGCGACGGAATTTCCGTCGCAAACCTTGACTGACCTTGACTTCTGGTCAAGGTTTGCGACGGAATTCCGTAGCAAATTGAGACATTTCCGTCGCAAATTCCTGTATGATTTTCCGGTTTCAGCTCTTTTTCCAGCCCCCCATTTCCAATGAAATGGCTCATTTTTCCCTTTTGCAAGCTCTCCAAACCTGCAATTTCAGCAAAAACAACCCAGCAACAAAGAACTTGTCGGAGACAAGGTTTTTAAAACGTCTTTTCATAACTAAAATGAAGGTTTTACAAATGATCATCCAACTAAAAACTAAACATAATCCGCGGTACACCAACTAAACAACCTAGTAAACCTATCTAACGGTCGTGTCGGTGGGCTGTGGGGTGGCGAAATGGCTGGCCGCCCTAGCATTGTCGCCGCCATCATCATCGAAGTCGCGTCTCGGCTGAGAAAAGCCTCCCGGGTTGCAGCTCTGAGTAGTGAACTCCCCCCGTTGACTTAAGAACTCTTCAATTGCCTTCAGCCTTTGGGATGTCTCGAGATCACGTTCTCTTAGCTGAGCATTCTCTCGAAGAACTCTGCCGACGATACCTGCAATGAATAGTCAAACATGATATTATATTCATTTAATAAACGGTTAAATAATTGGTTAGTCTTAATTTTTAATAAACTATAAAATACAAACCTGGAGTGTATGATGATTGGGTCCCAGCACTTGAGTGACGACGACGCTCGTAAATGACTGGGGCTGCATTTCCCATACCGAGTATCAACCCTTTCTTGTTGAAACCGCCGTGTTCTTCGAAGTAGATCTCGTTGTCGTCGATATCTTGCTCCGGGATCCCTTCACTTATCATTTTCGACTTTCTTTGAAAAACTTTGTCCTACAAAACAAAAATAAAGTGTTATTAGTATACGTTAATTAATTAGTAAACCAAATTACTAAAACATAAAGAAAAGTTTCTGTTAACTTACAAAGAGTGTTTTGGGTTTCGTTGATAGCCAACCCTTCTTGGCATGCTTTTTTGTCTTCTCCAGCAACTTCAAGGCGGATGGTACATCCCTCCCATCTTCTCCAGCCTGCAATTTAAATCCAACGACACTTGTTAAAAAAAACACTCAAGATTGTCAAAGGGTGAAAATTGTTTAAAAATTATTCAAGACAAGAAAAAGTGAAGTAAAAACTAAGAAATTACCATTTCATCCATCAATTGTAGGGTGTTTTTACGACCCATAATGTGAGTACCTAAGGCCTTGCCTTTTTCGGTACTTCCTGACATCCGGTTGGTTTTGTTTTTATCGGATTTGTCTTGAAAGTTTGGATCATCCTTTCTAGCCTTAAGTTGTTCGAAAATATCGGCCGGTATCCATTGAGGCCTTTGCTCCGTAGGTTTCTTCATAGCGTAGTGGATTTTTTTTGCGGAGCCGGTCTTTCATCATGTTTTCCCACGCCGACTTAACCGCTGCTCTATCACGAGGGTGAAAGGTAACATGTTTCTGTTTCAAAAAAAATATATAGTTAAATAAATATGAAACAATAAATAGGTAATAAATAATAAAACGGAAATAGGTAACAGTTAATAAATACCTCAAACCATTTCCACCACTCTTCCTTGATGGCATCCGACGCATTTGACCAGTTGGGCGCATACTCCTTGTAGTTGCAAATAATGGTCTGTGTTATAAGAGTAGAAACGTCTTTGTCACTGAACCTGAAAAAGAGTTAAATGTGAAAATAAAATAGTCAACAAGTAATCATATTATAATCAATATATATATATATATATATATATATATACAATCAATTATCCGTAAACAAATAAGATACTTACCACTTGGCGCCTTCGTAATCAGTCGGATCGAGGTGTACTCGATGTGTAGGCGCCGACGTCTGAGGCTCATTTATCTCGTCCTCGTCACTACCTCCCGCTCGTCGTCCCTCAGTCTGACGACTACCACTACCTCGTCGTCTTCCGCCCGGCATATTATCAAACTAATATAGCAACAATTAGATAGAAATGTTTTACATAATTAAAAACTTGAATAATAAGATTAATAAGATAATTTCATTGACATTAAGCCATACGGCATCTACAATAATTTCAACAAATACAAGATTATCGAATCTAATAGATAGTAGTTCTAATCATCATCATCATCATCACTTGAACAATTTATTCCTACATCCTTACAAATAGAATCTATAATATCTTCAACCTCGTCCTCATCCTCATCCTCAACCTCGTCCTCATCCCCATCCTCATCCTCATGTTGCTCCACTGTCACAATTTGTATGTATTCTGATTCCTCCACAATTTCATCTTCATCTTCTTCTTCTACTTCAATTGGTGACAGTATTGTTTCACCATTAGTAACATTTTCTTGAAAGAAAGATTCATCAACGGGGGCATCGACATGTGATCTAGCCTTGGTTTTGAATACCGCTGACCATTGACTTTGATCCTTTTTTATACCTGGATAAGGACTATAGTAAACTTGTTCCACTTGATATGCCAACACAAATGGGTCGTACTTTGCAAATTTTCTACTCCGGTTAACATCCACAAGCTTATATTCCTTATGCACTTGCATGCCTCTTTCGGAGTTATCTAGCCAACTACATTTGAACAAAATGACTTTGTAAGTGCTTTGTGGGCCTGTATAAGTCATTTCAACAATTTCGTCAAGGGTCCCATAGTAGTCAGCTCCTTCAGTGGAACTCACACAAACTCCATTGTTAATTGTGCACTTTTCCAAATCTTTTCCTTGAATAAAAGCTCGAAATTTGTAGCCATTGATGGAATAGCGTTTCCATGTTCTGACTCTTCTTGAGGGACCATTTGCTAAGGCAATTAGAACTGGATCTTCTATATTATTAACCTGAGATCTAAACCATCTGGGAAATCTTGTTTCATATTTTTCCCAAACATCATTGCCTACGACACATTCAGGATATTCTCTCATGATAAAATTTTCAAACAACCTATATTCAAATTAGGGGAATTATTAATTTTTGAACAACTAATAAAGTACGTTTCAAATATAAGAATTTAGATTCACCACTTACACTTCGTTTCGTTTCAATTCATCAGAATCGCAGTTAGATAAAACGTAGAGGTGTGCACGCTCATATTTGTTATCCTCCAAAAACCTTTCACGACACTTTCCAGAAGTAGTGCCATCATGATCTTGAAATATCTCAGGCAAGTTAGATTGTGTCGGCTTTTTTGAACCCACGTCAAGGTCCTTTGCCTTGGTGTCTATGTGATCTTCAAAGTATAGGGAACAGAAATTTGCTATTTCCTCAATTAAATATGCATTACATATAGACCCTTCAACATGAGCTTTATTTTTTATTTTCTTTTTCAAATGATTCTAAAACCTACAAACAAATTAATTTAGAATGAAAAATATGATGATATATATGTATTATGTAATATAAAGAATTGAATAAGGATGATGACATTACCTCTCGAAAGGATACATCCACCTATATTGCACAGGACCACCCACTTTTACTTCATATTGCAAATGAATAGGTAGGTGTTCCATTGAGTTGAAAAAAGAAGGTGGAAGGATTTTCTCTAATTTGCAGATAATTTCCGCAATGTTATTTTCGAGACTTGTAATTTTTTCAATTTGTACTGATGAAGTACACAAATCTCTGAAAAACTGACTAATTTCAGTTATGGCATTCCACTCATTTTTTGGAAGAAGATGTCTCAAAGCAACTGGGAGTAATCGCTCCATGAAGACGTGACAATCATGACTTTTCAAACCGTGTATCTTCAATTCATTCATATCGACACACCTTCTCAAATCTGAAGCATAACCGTCGGGAAACTTCAGTTTGTATACCCATTCACATAGGACCTTTTGTTCCTTTTTCAAAACGACCGAATCCCCTTTTCTTCTACTTGAACAAAGAAGTAACATGTCTTTCTCTGCATTTGAGTTTAATTTTGTTTTTCTTTTCACGTCCATGACAGTGTGAATTATTTGCTCGAAGAAATTTTTCTCAATATGCATGACATCAAGGTTATGTCGAATTAGTAGCGTGCTCCAATAGGGAAGCTCCCAAAAGATGCTTTGTTTCCACCACCCAATCCGTTTCCCTTTAAGCAAATTCAGTTCACGTTCAGATCCATCCACAATTTTCGGTAGATGTTTGACACAATCCCAGACTTCATTGCCTGTTAACCTCTTCGCAGCTACATCGTGCTCAACTTTCCCTTTTCTAAAATGCACCTTATCCTTACGAAAAACATGATTACTGTCTAAAAATTGTCGATGACAATCAAACCAACTCCATTTTTTGCCATGTTGTAGCCAAACTGACTTAGTCTCATTTTTCATACAATATGGACATGCATGCTCACCTTGAGTTGTCCAACCAGATAACATGCCATATGCAGGAAAGTCATTGATCGTCCATAGGAGTGCGGATCTAAGATCAAAGTTTTGCTTCAAGGAGACGTCACAGGTTAAGATCCCCGTCTCCCATAATTGCTTCAACTCGTGAATAAGAGGCTGCAAATAGACGTCAAGGTTTTTCTTTGGATTGTGGGGACCGGGAATAAGTAATGTTAAGAGCATAAACTGTCTTTTCATACAGAGCCAGGGTGGTAAATTGTATGGAGTAAGTATCACCGGCCAACATGAATATTGCTTCCCGAATTGACTAAACGGTGCGAAACCATCAGTGCAAAGTCCAAGACGGACATTCCTAGGCTCAGATGCAAAATCAGGATGCAGCCGGTCAAACTGTTTCCAAGCCTCCCCGTCACTTGGATGAGACATTGTTCCACTAACACGAGGGTTTTCATAATGCCAACGCATTTCGCCCGCGATGTGCTTTGTGGCATAAAAGCGTTGCAACCGTGGTCCTAATGGAAAATAAGTTAAGAACTTTTCGGGAACTCTTTTGCCATTTGCATTTTTCTCTAATTTGTACCTATTCGTACCACATTTTCTGCACTTATCAAGGTAAGCGTCGTCCATCCAGAAAATCATACATCCTCTCGAGCAGGCATCTATCTTCTCATGGGGAAGTTGAAGAGCTTTAAGAACTTTTTTGGTTTCGTAGTAGTTACGCGTCATAAGATTATTTTCAGGAATCATATCTCCGATATATGACGCAAAACCATCTACACATTTTTCAGCTAAGTTGTATTCACATTTTAAAGTGATCAACCTTGAAGCCGACTGTAGCAATGTCATACGACTTCCTACATAAAGAGGTTGTTCGGCATGTTTTAGCATTTGGAAAAAAGCTAATACATTAGGATTTGGAGATTCATCGACCACCTCGGCGTTTAGAGCATCTTTCCTAATTTTATCAATGCTATCGCGTAACGCATCTTCTACCATATCCCTATAAGGATTGTCGGAGTGCATTGATGAGCTTCCCTCTTCCTCAACGGAGAATTTTTCTCCGTGACACACCCAATCGTAATAGTTATCACAAAACCCTCTCAAACCAAGGTGTTTCCGTACTTCTTGCTCAACTAAATACTTTGTATTCTTACACTTAGAACATGGACACCTAATTTCTCTATTTCTAACGTATTCGTCTTGTTGCTTAACATAGTTAATGAATTCATTAACACCAATTACGAAATCCTGCCTTATTTTTTTTCCTAGAATCCAACCTTTCATACATCCATTTTCTTTCTAATCTCTTCATAGTAAATCTACATATTTTAACAAACAATAACAACAACTAATTAACAACAACAATTAAATAACAACAACTACATATATATATATATATATATATATATATATATATATATAACAGCAACTAACAACAAAAACTAGTTAACAACTAATTAACAACAACTAATTAACAACAACAATTAAATAACAACTACATATATATAACAACAACTAACAACAACAACAACAACAACTACAACTACAACTACCAACACCAACACCAACACCAACACCAACAGCAACAGCAACAACAACAACACCAACACCAACACCAACACCAACACCAACACCAACACCAACACCAACACCAACACCAACACCAACCTGCAAAAAAAAAACAATTTACATATATTGGTCTGGGGTCCTTATCTCTCCAGCCTAAACCCATCTTTGAATCTTTCATACCATTAGTAAACACTCTTATATTTTCTTGATTGTAATGAGACAAAAATTGGGCAGCACTTCCCTATTGTTCTCCAAATACATTATATAGAATGTATTTGGAGAACAATAGGGAAGTGTTGCCCAATTTTTGTTTCATTACAATCAAGAAAATATAAGAGTGTTTACTACCTAAATGGCATGAAAGATTCAAAGACAGTCCCAAAACGGGGACTATTCAACAATTACACCTAATGTGTAATTATTGAACGGGTACTATTCAAGAATATTCTAAACAAATCAACAACACTAATAATCAACAACAATGCAAATTTTATATCAAAAATCAATCGTCCTAAACATCTTAACAACAATATGCGACGGATTTGGGACGAAATTAGCTACTAACCTAATATCACTAACCACCTAACAATACTAACTAAACTAATCAAATAACAATTAAACTAAATTAACTATTCTTAATAACAATAAAAAACAATAATACGGAATTTGCGACGGAATTTTGCGACGGACTAAAAATAACTAATTAAGACGGTACATAAATAACGAAAGTTAGTATACATACATTAAGAGAAATGGAGAATGAAGAAGTAAGTGGCGGCAGCAAGGTGGCAGCGGTGTGGTGGCGGCGGCGGTGAGGTGGCAGGGAGAAGAAAGGAGAAGGAGAGGAAGGAGGAGGAAGGAAGGAAGGAGAAGGAGGGATACTCCGGTGAGGAGACCGGCGGGTTGGACGGCGGTGTCAGGGGGTGGTGGGTTGGGTGGGTTGTTGTCGTCGTCGAAATCGCCAATTAGGTTTTAGAGATAAATTGAAATCGATTTGGGGGAAAAAAAGAAGACCCGCGGGGTCTGTATAAAAAAAGTTTGCGACGGAATTTCCGTCGCAAATCTGGTCCTGGTCAAACTTTGACCAGATTTGCGACGGATTTTCCGTCGCAAATATTGACTTCTGCGACGGATTTTCCGTCGCAAATATTGACTTCTGCGACGGATTTTCCGTCGCAAATCTGGTCAAACTTTGACCTGGACCAGATTTTGGTCAAGTCTGGTCAATATGTTTGCGACGGAAATTCCGTCGCAAAAGTCATTATTTGTGACGGAAAATCCGTCGCAAACTTTCCCGCCATCTGACTTTCACTTCGCGGGTCTGGGAAATTCAGTTCCGTCGCAAAGAAATATTCCGTTGCAAAATCCGTCACAAATACATTTTTGCGACGGATTTTCTATCCGTCGCAAATTTTCCATCGCAAATGCAGTATTTTTTTGTAGTGGATGACGAATACAATACCTATGAAAAGCGTAAGGTTCTTCACACCCACTCCCCACTTCACTCATTGATTTTAAGATACCCTTATGTCGGTCAGACAAGACACAAAGACCTACACGCTTTGTCACATAATGTCTTATGCAAGCCAAAAACAAACTCAAATTATCATAGTCCTCTTTCTCAACAATGGCAAACGCTAATGAAATAGTTGGTCATTCGCATCAACTCCCATTGCAATCAACATAACGCCACGATATTTGCCATAAAGATGAGTGTCATCTATGGTAATAATGGGCCTACAATGAGGAAAACTTTTGATCGAGGGACCAAATGACCAAAACACTTTATCATCAAATTGTTGGATATTGGTATCATTAGTGAGCTTATTGACAAAATGGACGGCGGTTCCTGGATTTACCTCTTCTAAAGCATCTAAGTAACAGGGAAGAAAAGCATAAGACTCCTCCCAATCTCCATAAAGATCCGCCAAGGCTCTTTGTTTTGCCATCCAAGTCTTCAATAAAAAAGCTTGAAGTTGAATTCCTTAGTTATGGATGCCCTTAACAAACTAACCTTAGACCCCCAATCTTCTTTCACAAGATGCTTAATGACATTGCTTGTGAAATCTCCCTTCAAATTTGGATGATCAAGAGAAAGTTTCTGAACCACAGAAGAAGCTTCATGTGGGCCTTTGTATGACACAATTGTGAAAACTTTCGAGTGTAATTTTTTTTGAATTTATCTCAAATACCATTTACAAGCTAAGGGTTGTCTATCACACTTATAAGTCACGGTATGAGATCTTGATTCGGCAATTTTGTAAACTTGATTTCTAGCGACGTTGTAAGATGCGACAACTTGTCGCAAAATCTCATTGCTTCCAAAATTATGCCCAACCATAAATTCATCCTCATTCTTAATTGGAGCCACACTTGATTTATACCAATTATTTTCAAGACCCACATCTAAAGCTCCAAGTTCAATAAATTGGGTGTTGGTACATGCTTGAGAAACAAAGTCCACCATATCATCCGCATCCTCACTCAACTCAAACATTGCATCCTCCTTTTCTATCCCATTTTCAATCTCATATCCAAAAATATTAGCATCTACTATGGACGCTTCGTCAACATTATTAGTTGACAAAGACACATGCCAATTAGGTTGCTCAACTTGACTAAGCATATTTGCGAATGACATATTAAAATGTTCTAGAGATGTTTGGGGATTTTCAAGTTCTTCTTCAAGAGGCTTTAACTCGATAAACAAATCCTTGGATAAGGCTTTTGATTGACACACAATTAGCCACAATGCTTTCAAACTACGATCATTACTTAAGGATACTACTTTGTAACCTCTTACACTTGGGTATTTCATTTTGATATTAAGCTCCAATTTTGTTCTATCATTATATATAAATAAGCAAAATGTAAAACCGCTGATGTGGCGCAATAAGGTTTCAGAATTTCCCTAATAAAGCTTCCTCAGTCACTTTGGCAAACTTAGTTTTAATTAGGCCAATCAATTACAACTCACTATTATAATTATTATAATACTATTAATTACATAATACATAATTAGATTTTCAAGGTTTCCATTAAAAATTAAATTTCACTTTCCAAAGCCGAAACAATTATAATACTATTAAGGAAAAATGGCAAAATACTACCTATTATAGTTGACATTTTTCATTTTACTACATATTATGTTTAATTATGCAAACTACTACCTACAAAGTTGTAAAAATTCTCAGTTTACTATCTATTCGACGGAAAACACAACTTAAACAACCAAACTCACCCGAGATTGATTGAGTTCCTTTCTTTTGCAAACTATCAATTGATTTATACCCATAGTACCCCTTAATAATAATCCAAGTAATCAAGTTTTCCCTCTTCCTCCATTATCAATAACTTTAATCAACCCAAATTTTTCCTCCATTAAATTAAGCTTCTCCATTTCTTCTCTCTTTTTCCATTAATTCTTCATCGTCTTCTCTTTATTTTTCATCTTGTTCCATTTAGTCATCACAAAATAAGATTAGTAATTGGTCTTTTTCCATCAACTAGTACGATAATCATACATCAATCATCAATGTATGCATCAAACACAATAAAGAACACAAATTTAGGCCATCAATCATCAAGCAACAAAAACCCCCAAAATTTTACCAATAATACTAGTAATTATAAAGCTAGGGTTAAAAATTTTGAACATTAGCAAAAATAACAAGATAAACAAGTAAGAAATAGAAGTAGCCGACCTGAATCTATGATGGAAAGATGATCCAGGATGATGACGATAATGAAAAGTGTTGGATTTTGGCGATTAATGATTGTAATTTTGATTTACTGTGATAGTTTAGAATAAAAGTAACGGTAAGATAGTGAAATCGGGTAATTGTTAGAGTTGAGGGTAGAATAGTCTTAACATAAGTTCCAATAACTTATTAGTTGCAAACTCTCCTTTTCCGTCTAATTGGTAGTAGTTTTTATTTAGTTGTAGGATTTTAGGTTGTATTTTGCATAAATAGACTTATTAGGTAGTAATTTGAAAATTTTTAACTATTAATTACATAACGTAATTACCAACAAAACATCAATTATACAACCACCATTATATTTCCAATAACCCTTTTGTTTCTTTATGCAATTAGTATAGCTGACTAGATAATCTGGTGACGTTAGTTAGGTTTTCCTAAACATTCGCTCACAATAGCTGTATTATATACTCTGCTTTCATACGTTGTGTACACAGAAAATTTCCACAAAATTTTGTGTAAGGAGAATTTATTGTCATGGAAAGGGGATTGGAAGATGATACGGGGTTTTTTTTAACGTATTTCGGAATAACGTATTTAATTTTCTTATTTTATTAATTTAATTAATTTTCTATTCATAAGTTTTGTAAACCATTCATTTCACATTTTTAACTCAAACCTATTTCATTGGAAACAATAATTTTCCATTTCTTATATGTGCGTGCGTGCGTGCGCGCACGTGTGCGTGCGTGTGTGTGTGTTGAGTGATTTTAAAAATAAACCACGTGTTGTTGTGTCATATTACCGCTCTTTTTACTTTCGAACAATAATTCAAATTTCTATTACTACTTCCCACTCAATGGCCGACATTTTTTAAAAACAAGTTTCTAAATAACGCATACTTTTATATAGACCATTTTCGCTGTTTTTTGCTTTAACTTTTTTTCAATTTTTTCGTAATTGAAGTTCTTATATATTTTATTATATATTTACCTTTTCATTTAATTTTATTAAAGCCTTCTCATATACATCAAATACGTTATTAGATTATCTAACAAATATACTTGATCATTTTCTTTAAAAGTAAAAAATAAACAACCCCGTGAATTTTCACGGGTGTTATGCTAGTCTACCTCTAATGACTCATATATTTCACCTTTGAGCTCATTAAAACTAATATTACTATTAACAAAAATAAAACTTCACAACCACCCATATAATTAACATATTCATCAATTACCACTACTTCACCATTCCACCAACATGTCAATGGCAATTATTTACCTCCATTGACAACTAGTTTGAACAATAAAACTAATAAACTAAGCTAAAAATCAAGTAGTAAAGTAACTAGCAAACTGGGGATGACTACTAAATCAAACAAAATTAGTACATTAGGATGAATTAATAGATGAATAAAGGATGAATCAATAACTTTAGATGAAAATAAGATGAATTAGGATGAATTAGGATGATGGGGAGCAATTAATAGAACCAAATATGGACGAATTTGAGGGAGAAATTGGGGTGTCGAAAATTTGGGTTTATGGCTTAGAAATTGGGGATTTTTGGGTTAGTGAGGAATTGATTTTTGGGGATTTTTGGGTTAGAAAATTTCACGATTTTTTTATATAATGAACAAAGCCGTTGGAGTTCTAGGCGGCTTTGCATGTGTTCTTTTTTTAAAAAACTTCCACTAAAGCCGCTAAGTTCCTAGGCAGCTTTGCCTAGTTTCGTTAATTTCCAATTCCAGTGGCTATGGGATTGGATTAAGTGAAAATTTTGTCTGAACATTCACTGAAATCGCTATGAACATCAGCGGCTTCAATGAAAATCTCGTAAACAATGAAAAGTGTCCACGTGGACACTAGAAATCCAAATAGTTTGAATTCAGCACTAATTATCCAATTAATTGGGTAATTAACACTAATTAACCAAAAAATTCGCAAAAGATGGGCTATTCCCCGAAAACAGATTAAAAACTAACTAGCGATAAAACAAGGGAAATCTACTCCTATGAGATCTTCTCCGAGAATGTGTTGAAGCCTATCAGGTGGCTCATTGATGATGGTTGTAGTAGTATTTGATTGTATGCACGCACGTGCTAACTAATCGATCTGATGCTCTGTTTGCTTCTCGATAAACGTGTTCTTGACGAACTATCCATCCTTCCATCTGAATTAACTCCTTGTAGCACAAAATAAGTGAACGAAGATTGTTGTTGTGAGTATATTCCTCGAGAACTAAGTTAACACAAGTCTTGTTATCCATGCGAACCAAAACCTTGATAAGTCCCAAGTCCCAACTCTCTTGCTAGCTCCAATCCTCTGACTAGGGGCTACATTTCGGCTTTCATTGAAGTACATACACCACAAGAAAAAATGAAAGTAAAGAGAAAATTACCCGTATCATCCCGTATAATACCACCACACCCTGTCGGATCCCGGGTTACCTTTGGATGCGCCATTCGTATTGAGTAGATGCCAACCATGAGGAGGAGTGTGCTAAAAGTTTCTAAAACCTCATTAGTCATTACTAATGAATAAAGTTATACTCATTTTAACCAAAATATCTAGTACAAGCAAAACATAACTAGAAGTAGAAATTTCTATAGATTGATGAAACGGAACTTAAGGCACAAAGTTGGTCGAGCTTAAATGGAAGGGATGATCCTCCAAAGTCCCAATGTAGAAATCCTCCAATAGAGATGCACCCAAAACTAATGCCCAAACACTAATACAAATTATAGTCTAGAAATTTATATTATCTACCTTAATATAAATCTAATATTAATATTCTTACTACTTTAAAAAAAAACGAATTTATTAGATTTTAGATGAAATAAAAAACATAAACTTAAATAATGAGAGATGTTAGAGAAAAATCACATATGCATAAGAATAAAATTAGGAGAAGGGGGCACAGCTAGAAGAGGAGGAAAAGAGGTGATAATGACAGTTCACTTTCACTTTTTCTCTTTTACTCTGACTCATAACGGGTAATTGCAATAGTTTATTTTGTCTACACAATGATGTGATTTTACACAAAATAACAACTCATTTTCTTTCCCTTTTTCTTCCGAAAACCGGCCACCCATAATGACTAACATGAACTTCATTTTATGTTTGTCATTTTTCAAATGTAACGCATCTAACGATAGTAACGTCAAACTCTACTAAGACAATCGTTCCTGATGAATGTTGATGGGTTAACTATATAATGTATCTTCCCTTACGTATTCTTATTATGAGATTTAACTACTATGTGATCGCACTACTGTTGAGAATACTCACTCCAACAAAAACAACTTGCAGATCCGAAAATAATAAAAACAGACTAATGTAACATCCCGCATTTTCGTAAGCAATATTTTAAAGATTTTAAATTAATTTACGGAATATAATAATATTTTAATAATAAATCGTAAACTTATTTTAAATCTTCCGTTAAAATCCGTCTTAAGAATACCCTTAAGTTCTTAAGATGTTAACAACTTGGTACAACTCAAACCCGACTAAAAACCCGTTTCACAAACAATTAACCCGACTCAAAATAAGGAAAGGACACTATAAACCCCACCAAAACCCTATTCCATCGACATCCATCTTCATTTTCACTGCTTCTTCATTTCCTCCATTGTTCTTCATTTTGAGAGCTCAAAATCAACATTTCAACCTCTTCCCGAACTCGAATCGCGGTAAGTCTTACATTTTCGGAATCCTTGCGAGATTTCCAAGCTTTCTATCTCTTTCAATTTCAATTTCGTCGAACTCGAAAAAGACGCTGTTTTGGGTAAATTCCGTTTTAAGCTTATAAAACCCGTTTCTTTTGTCGTAGGGGTTGGACTAGAGGATCCTAAAGTTGATAGCTTCATCATTGAAGAAGAATTTGGAGCATAATCGCTTTTAAGGTGACAATTACGAGTTACTCGACCTATTTTGTTAAATTAGCACATTTCTTGATGATACTTGTTAAAGTTTCTGATTTTTATAGTTGATAATGTTGTTTAGGCTTAGAAACGTGTTAGGTTTAGTCTTATATGATATTCACATGATTGGTTTGATGTTCATATGCTTATTTGTTACATTTCAGTTTTGACATCCTTAAGATGAATACTAGTTGTGATCTTAATATGCCTTTATTGTTGAAATTGATGCTTGCCATTGAGTTACATAAGTGTTAAATATGCTGGGTAATCTATGCTTGTTGCAATTTTGGAGGATTGGTATCGATTTGTGGTGTTTTGATCAATTTACGAAAAATGCGTTTTCTCGTACAGGGACTCTGAGCCGGTAGGCTGACCGGCAGCCGGTCGGCCGGCTCAGAGTCAGGCTTAGTTGTTTTCGAATGCTTAGGATTTGTGTAAGAACTCTAAGTCGGGTGGTCGGCCGCCGGTCGACCGGCTTAGAGTCTCTTCTTGGATGCGCGTTTTTGAAAAAGTGAAGGCTGGGACATGATTCCTAGCCGGTTGGCCGGCGGCCGGTCGGCCGGCTAAGAATCAGTCCCATTTTTGAAAAGAGCGTAGAAGGTAGGTGAGCGAGGATTCCCAGCCGGGTGGCCGGCAGCCGGTCTACCGGCTGAGAGTCACTCTCCCTTGTTTTTGAAAATCAGTCTGCATATTGAGAAGGGACTCCCACACTACTACGGAAACAGCTTCGCTTTTAAAACCTATATTGCAACGCTACATAGCGCCGGCAGGAGATATACCGACGCTTTAATATGCGCGGTATTTGCCCATGCCGCTACCCCCTAATGCGACGCTATTTTATTGTGTCGGTACAACTAGAATATAGCGCCGCGAAAATTGACGCGCTATTTCTGTGCTATAGCAGTTCTTTGTACGCGCCGCTAGAGAACATCCGACGCTTTCAAAGCGCCTCATATAATACTACGACTATCACGTATTATGCACCGCTATGCTTATGTTCAGGCGCTTTTTTGCGCCGCTAGAGAACATCCGACGCTTTCAAAGCGCCCCATATAATACTGCGACTATCATGTATTATGCATCGCTATGCTTATGTTCAGGCGCTTTTTTGCGCCACTTTTTTATTACAATCGACAAGCTTTTTGCGCCGCTTTTGTATTACAATCAACAATATTATTTATTACACATGTGTTTCCTGCTATATTACTTTCGAACTAACTTATTTCTTGCCACAATCGGAATTACACAATTTTTCTAGAAACAAACATATTTTAGCATTAAACAACCTTAATGTCAAATACATGTTAAGTAGCGTGTGACCAGAGTAGATCGACTCATTCTCCACCCTCTTTTTCCGACAGAAGAGAGGTCATACCCTGTTGTAGCATCGGAGAGAGATGGAGTGAGAAGGGGTGCAGTCAATCTTGTCGCATCGCATTTTCCTGTTTTACTGGCTGGATTACCATTTGTTAAGCTAAGCATAAAGTTTGTTGGAAATGAGTACCATCCCTTATCCTATAAGTAAGATGCCAACAGCCCAACTGCGTACTTCCGAAAGTAACCTTTCGCCCAGTAGTCCACTAGTCTGGCATTCTCTATTTTATTTTAAGACCTCCCTATTCTAGCTTAATGCTTCTTTTAGGCGCCTAGCTAGACACATCTCGTTTTCCCTTCTTTTTTTATACATAACCCAGAAAATCTCCTCATTGATTACGACAAAGGAGCTTGAGATTTTAACATGCTTAAACAATCTGGGCATGAGTAATCATCCCTCAATCACAAAGCAAAAAGACATAATCAACTAAAATAAAGACAAAATCAACCAAATCTCGTTCAATTCACAACAGAATCTACTAAAATTATAAAAAATACAAATGAACATTAAAAATCAAGAAGCTACAAGGAATAGTATACATGGCACTACGAGTATTATACATATGAAGATTGAAGTGGACAGCAAAAATCGGATAATTGTATATGAAATCGATAATTATCCGCAATTATCCGCTTTTTTATATGAAAATCAATAACTATAGATTATTGTCGATTGTAATACAAAAGCGAAGCAAAAAAGCCGATAATTGCTACCTTTAAGATCAATTGTCAATTATTTTCGATTCCAGATTAAAAGTAATTAACAAACACACTTTAATCCCAATAATCGACAAGGAAAACAAAAAATTGGAGTATAAATAATAACAGTGAGAAAGGAAAACAATAAAAAATAAGAAGGATTCAAATATTGATACCTGAATATGGGATTGAAGAAGCTGCTTGAATTTCTGATGAATTTTGTCGTTCGTCTTGTTCGCAGGAAAGGTTATTTGTTTGGGTAGGTTTTCTGATGAATAAGTTTTATTTTTCGAGAGTTTTCCTAACGAGGGTGAATTTTCCAGAATTGCGTTTAGCGCGCCGTTTTTGTGCGCTTTTTTATTTCGTTTGGGTTAGTGTAGTATTTTTTTGAGGCGCTTTATTATAGCGCTTCATAATTTAGCTTAATTAAACAAATTTTAGCAGTTTTTTAATAAGCGTCGGGAGATGAGCGCCTCTATATCCCATTCTTGTAGTAGTGCCAGCCGGCAGACCGGCAGACGGTCCACCACCGGCTGAGAGCCCTATTCTCACTTAAACGGTTTTATCTTTTGATCGGCTAGTCCGATTTGCTTGAGACTCGTTCCGTGTATCTTGTATGTGTGTTTGAGGTCCCCGGAGAATGGGCGACACTATATTGGGTTCGGGAATGGAGAGAGGATAGAGACCCCCCCGGTCGGGTAACCGAAAGGGAAACCGGCTCTCCCTCAACTTAGTTCCTGGGGTCAATTAAGTGTTGGTTAGAAGTCTAGAAAGATAGGAGTAGGGAATTGGTTGAGTACATATCGGAATATGTCTGAGCAGGGACCGCTAGAGTACGATATGTGCTAATGTTTGTATGCGTGTCAAGTTATGGTCTGAGCAGGGATCCTCTAACTTGACATGTGAGTGTTTGTGGCGTGACGGCTACGTCTGAGCAGGGACCGCTGGACTGTCACATGTATGTTTGATGCGGTAGGATATGTCTGAGCAGGGACCGCTATTCTACCGTGAGATTGTATGACCGTAGTGGGTTGGATCTGAGCAGGGATCTCGATTTCATTACGAAGGGTAATGGTCACGACTGAGCAGGGTCGGTGGATAATTATCAGCTGATTGGTATCCACTCGTGCCTGATGACACGGCTGTCGCAACCCTATCAAAGATAACCAACTAGCCTAACTAATGTAGTAAGGAAGTCGGGATCGTATCCACAGGGAGACAGATATGAATTCTAAAAGCTAAACTAAAGTCCGTCAAGGTAACCAGATTTTTGGGGTTTTGTTTGTTGTTTGACTAAACTAAAAAGTAGTAAAGGAATAGAGAAAAGAACAGCGTAAAGCAAAGTAGTGTAAAATATAAAATGAAGGAAAAGGAACCAGGATAGTCGGTTCACCAATGACAAAGTAACGGGCAAGTCTAGGTCAAGAGTCGGTCGCAGGTGGAAATCTAAGGGGTAGTGAAAAGGTCCTCTCGGATCGCTATTCGCCCTAGAATGCTTCTAACGGGCTCTCGCAAGTTATTAGGGCACTCTAATGTTTATGACAGGTCTTACCCTCACCAGGCTTTCGATCTTAGGTCGGGGTTTACCATACGAATAATTAGCTACGTCGACTTAACCAATTAAACACAAATAAATGTCATAATTAACAACAGAGATAAATCGCCAACAACCGATCTAACCTAAACGAACATCGTCACATTATCATTGGATCACCTATATCCTAGTCGAGTGGATTAGCTACGCATGATAGAGAGAATGATTGAGATAGAATAAATAAAGGGAAGGGAGTACATGATCGCGATAAAGAAAATTGCAATATAAAACAATGGAAAACAAGCAGTAAAGAAAATGAGAATAAAATGAACAAAGCAAATTAAAGCGAATTAAATTACCGAATTATAAAGGGGAAAACAAAATTTTTGAAGGTTGGGAAATGCTAAAAGAAATATAACTGATTACAAGTTTCTTAAAGTAAAGCTAAAAAAGTAAAAAATGAGAGTGTAGATTAAAGTAAAAAGTACTCTAAAGAAAACTCTAAAGGCTGCTTAAAAACGAAAATGACTGATTCCTCATCCACGACCTAATGGGCTTAGGTTAAAAATGGGCTTCGTAAAAGAAACTGGTCGATCGACCTGAGGACTGGTCGATCGACTTTCCTATCGACCAAAAGTGGTCGATCGACTAAAGTGTCGGTCGATCGACTTACTTGTCGACTAGAACTGGTCGATCGACTGGTTATGGCTCTGACTTTGACGGTTGACTTCAAAAACACGCTTCCTTGACTTGATACAAAGGGTGGTTCATTTCTCCTGACCTTCTAAATGCAACCTTGAGGACAATATTCGGCTCCGAGTACATACTTCCGAGTATATTCCTGCAATTAATACAAGAAGGCTCAAAGTAGGCAATTCGGGGCTAAAAGTAGTAAGGTGTTTAGCAAAAGAGCATAAAAAATGCATGCAAAAGAAGTCTAAAAGACTATAGAAATGGCATGCATCAAACCTCCCCAAACCGAACCTTTGCTTGTCCCCAAGCAAAAAGTGTAAAAACAAAAACTAGGAGTTAAACATGAACAAGTAAACCGTGGACACCAAAAACTAAGCAAGGGATCATCTCAAATCGACAAATGCTATGGCAAACGAATCTATGCATGTTTCTGAAACAGTTGACTTTAGACTTATTTAGACTTATCAAGACCGGACTCTCACGGGTCGCTCAAACACTCCTGTAAACACAAGGCATTAGATAGTGCAAGATAGAAAGAATTAAGATCACTCACCTAACTGCGACCTATAAGAACACGCATGCAATCTAACATGAATAGAGTCTCTACAACCGTACATATGCATTCCAACCAAACTGATGACCATGATACATGCCGAGGGTTTTCATATGGGTAAAGTGAGGCAATGGGTAAGAAGGGGCTAAAATGAGTTTGGTAGAGAGGAGTTAGTAGCCAAGCTAGCAACAATACGAACCAAACAAAGTGTATCATCCCAATCTTCGTACTCAAAATTATCAATACAAACGTTGTGCAAAATGGATGCACCCAACTCACAAAACCACAAATTTATTAACTCCCCATAAGATACAAGTTAAACATGGGAGCGGAGCGGAAATAGTCAAACGACTTCTTCAACTTTTCACAATTTTTCTTTTTTCATTCCAATTTTCTGAATTTCTTTTTCTTTTTCTGAATTATGTTTTTTTTTTTTTTTTTTGAACATCCTCTTTTTTTTTTTTTTTTCTTTTTCACCATTCCTTTTTTCGACAAGAAAAAACAAAAATGCAAAACGATACATTCCCAAAATGCTACCATTACTAGCTCGGCTAGGGTGGGTAAAATTATGTATTGTAGCTATATGGGACAAAAATAGGCAAATTTGGCTTTGTGAAGCTTATGGGTAAAAAGAATAAAAGGGAACCTCTGCCACATGTACCAACAAACCTCAAACCCGAATGCATACAGGTATAAAGAAGACTGAACTCATGTTTATGCAAATTGATGTGACGTGTCTTATAAGGAGTAACTACTCACTTTCCTAGATGAACCGGTCATGAATGTCACCGGTTATAAGCTCTAAATCCTTAGAAAGTTTTTGTAGGTTGCCAGTAAATCAAGTCTAGTCCATAATCCAACATGCTTTGAAACGAGATTCGAGAGAAATGCCAAAGGACTTGCTAAAAGAAATGAAACAAAAACCTAGTTTGAGCAATCCGACGGTCTAAAAGCACTGAGAAACTCCAAACTGACTCGATCTAGTATGCAAAAACAAACATGATTTTTGATTGATTTTTTTTTATGCAACAAAAATAAACTAAATGCAAAGAACCATGTGAAGAAATGCAATGAAACACATACCCTCCCCAAACCAAACTCGTACAACGCCCTCGTTGTACTCAACAGCATCACAACAGCAGTAGTTAGGGGGACGGGAAATGCGAACTACTATATGCAAAAACAATAAAAGTGAAGGAGAAATGGAATACCACAACCTGTATCAAGACCTCCCCAAACCGACTAACAACTAGTCCTCCTCGTCCTCCTCCTCATAATCGGGGTCTACACTATGGCGTGCATGGGTGCGGGACGCCCTCTCCTCTCGGTACCGTGCCACCTCATCTGTATCCTCCTCCTCCTCTGCTGCAGCAAAACCTCCCTGCGGGTACTGGTAAAAGTAGGGGTGTGGCCACCCAGCTGGTGGCAACCATCCCTCCCTAGCGTACCGCTCATAAATGGGGAATTGCGTCAAGGACTGATGCAACTCTATCCGCGCTACTGCCCTGCACAAACATGTGATCATACTATCGCGAACCTCCTGATCATAAGTAGTGGGGTTCGTAAAAGATGGTGGGCTAGTGTAATTAGCCGGGTAAACAGGAGCAGAGGAAAAAGAAGGGACATCTAAAGAGGCATACCCATAGCGATGCTCATGAGGGTCAAAACGAGGCTCCTCAGTCTGTACGTGAGAGGTAAAAGGGGCCTGAGGTGAAGGACGTCGGCCCCCCGAACTCGCACCGGCCTCCCAAGTCGAAGGTGGAGGTGAAGGAAAGTGCCTAGGTGAAGGACGACGCCTAGGGCCAGCGCCAGAGGTGTCAATGAGGTAGGAGGGTGGGGCAGGACGCGTACGGCCTGTCACGGTAGTCAAGGGGGTGACCTGTGGTAAATAGGTACAAGGCAAAGACACTGTAGGTCAACCAGAAATTTTCCAAACTCGGTCATGTGAGAGCCATCTGATGGATTCCATGTATGGAATGTCCATGTAAGTGTTAGTACTAGGGCCCAAAGGTAACTCATGTCCTAAGGGTACTTGGCCTCTAGGGAAGTCGGAAAAAAGCTTGCGGGCAATATGTGTCACTAGCCCACCACAGGTCAATGTGGCTAAATGGCCAAGTCCAAGCTGGTGAAAATGGTTGGCCGTGAGGTAGGCCACATTAAGTACAAACGGAAGGCGACGATCAAAGTTTAGGTAACCGGCTAGAAGAGAGAGTTCACAAGTGTTTATATTATTAGACTCTTTTCTTCCAAAGATTGTGTTAGCCATAAGACGGAGTACATACCTGAGGGGAGGAAGGTGCAGGGATGCACCACGACGTTTTGAGTCGGTGCTCGGGCCCTCTGAAATGGCTGCCCAAAAAGGGCCGAACAATGCCCTAGGCGGTGAGGTATACCCCTCACTAACTAGACCAAGGTGCGCCCCAAAAGTGCTCAAGGGCCAAACGAAGGTTTGGTTCATGAGTCGAAATGACACACAAGGGCTGCCCGGGTTGCTCTCAAAAACACTAGCTCTAAAAACAAAGGAGCTAAAAAATTCCAGAGTAAGCACGGGGTAAGTATATTCGTACATCCTAGTCAACCCACCCATTCCGGTTCCGTTGAGGATTTCAGCTACGGTCTCCAAACATCCTATGGCCTCAAGGCTAGGTCGATGCAGAAAACGAGTGGGGGTGATAGTAGTTCCCAAGAGGTTCTCAAAACGAGTTCTCTGTGCAGGAACGTAAAATTTTACCTCGGGATAGCCCGGTAGGCTATCCACTGGTCCCCGTGTCACCATAGCATTCTGAAAACTCCCTTGGGAGTGTGAACTGCTGCTCCCTTCGTCATGGCTTCCGCTCCGTCGCGATTCCCTTCTTCGCTTGTTACCTTCCATGTCAAAGCTGCACTAGGAGATCGAGTAGCAGAAAGTAAACCCAAAGTTAGTTGAATCAACAAAATGCTCATTAATTTCCCAAATCAGTCATCTAAATTAGGGTTTTTGATTTTTCAATTGAAAACCTTAATTTTTGTGAGTAAAAATTTAGGGAAACTACAATGAAGAGCAACCATGAACATAATCAGATGAAGATCGTAACTAGCAGCAACATACAAACATACTAAACGAAAAACGGAAATAAAAAAAAACAGAAAATGAAAATTAAAAAAAACAGAACTGATAACCTAAAGACGAAAAAAAAAATCCTAAAAACGAAAATCCTAAAAAAAACGAAAAACAGGACGGAAATCAAAAGATAAACAAGACACTACATGAAAAGGAACGAAAATCACAAACAAGGTAAAGAAACGAAAAATTGAAAGGGAGGAAACAAGGGAAAAGGAAGAAAAATACCTCAACAAATTGCCCTTACAAGACTAGATCTGAAAATTTTGAGCTCAAAAACCCAAAAGCTAGCAAAAATAGCCTAAATAGGTAGATTTGAAGGAGGGAAAAGGGAAAAAAAGGGTGAGAGAGAGAGTTAGGGTTTATGTTAGAAGAGAAAGGGGGTGTTTCAAGAGGGAGGTAATTAGAAAACTGAAAAAGAAAGAAAAGAAGGGAACCTCATGCGAAACCCGGTCGATCGACTTATGTGTCGACCAAAATGAGTCGATCGACTTATTGATCGACCAAGTTTGGTCGATCGGCTAAGTCGAGATACGCACAATTCCAGAACGGTCGATCGACTTTAATATCGACCACATGTGGTCGATCGACTTATGGATCGACTGAAAATGGTCGATCGACCATCGTGACTTCTTTTCTTTGATTTTTGTCCGTTCAATATTCCCCGGATCACTTTGCCAACGGCAAAAATTGCTTAGAACGACTTCCGTTGCTTAAAACACCTGCAAATATTCAACAAAAACACCTAGAACTCTACAACTACCACAAAAGTTCTTAAAAACAAAAGTCTGAGTCTAAAAAAAAAGTTCGAGACTAAACAAAACTTCAAATTACAAGCCGGGTTGCCTCCCGGAAAGCGCTGATTTATAAGGGTCCCGCACGACCTCTAACTTCCTTCAAAGCTTGGCATCGTCCAGTGGTTCAAGGTACAACACCTCGACCACTCCAATCACTTCACCTTGATCTCGATAGTGCTTAACTTGATGTCCATTGGCCTTAAATTTTTCTCTTGCGGCATTCTCAACTTCCACTGCACCAAACTTAGACACATTAGTGATAGTGAAAGGACCAGACCACTTAGACTTTAACTTACATGGAAATAGGCGAAGTCTGGAATTGTACAGTAGCACCTTTTCTCCCACTTTGAAATCACGAATGAGGATTTTTTTGTCATGCCACCTCTTTGTCTTTTCTTTGTAGACTCGTGCACTGTCATAGGCATTAAGCCTAAATTCCTCCAGCTTATCAAGCTGCAAAAGTCTCTTTTCACCGCTCAACTTAGGATCAAAGTTGAGCTCTTTCACTGCCCACCAAGCCTTGAATTCCAACTCCACAGGTAGATGACACGACTTACCATAGACTAGTCGATAAGGTGATGTGCCTATTGGAGTTTTGAAAGCGGTACGATAGGCCCAGAGGGTATCATCCAACTTCATACTCAAATCCTTTCTCGACTTAGACACTACCTTGGCTAGGATCTCCTTGATCTCCCTATTGGAGACCTCAACCTGTCCGCTAGTTTGGAGATGATATCCCACGCCTCGACGATGTGAAACACCATATTTAGTGAAAAGGGTTGACAACTTATTATCCCTAAAGTGCGTGCCACGATCACTTATAACAATTCGTGGCACACCAAATCGTGGGAATATGATCTTTTTAAACAATGACACAACAGTCTTAGCATCACAAGAGACCGAAGCAACGACCTCTACCCACTTAGACACGTAATCCACAGCTACTAGGATATACCCGTTTCCCTTAGATGACGGGAAAGGACCCTGAAAATCGATTCCCCAAACATCAAAAACCTCGACCTCCAAGATTCCAACCTGAGGCATCGCTCGTGCCTCCTGGAAATATTACCAGTGCGTTGACAAGCATCACAAGAGGAAACAAACACTTTAGCATCATAAAACATGGTAGGCCAAAAGAAACCAGATTGAAGTACCTTAGTCACGGTCCTGGATGGACCGTGGTGGCCGCCATAAGAGGAGGAATGACAAGCCTCCAAAATAGCTTTTGTTTCTCATTGTGGGATGCATCTCCTGTACAATCCGTCAGCACATTCTTTGAAAAGGAAGGGGTCATCCCAAAAATAACGCTTCACATCGTGGAGGAATCGCTTTCTCTGTTGAAAATTCAAATCCGGAGGTAGAAGATTACCTACAATAAAATTGGCAAAGTCAACATACCAAGGAATCTCAGAAATAGAAAAAGCAATCAAACTCTCGTCAGGAAAGAAATCATTAATAAGAAGAGTGTCTCCCTCATTTTGTAACTCCAATCGAGACAAATGGTCAGCAACAAGGTTTTCAGAACCTTTCTTGTCCCGAATCTCCAAATCAAATTCCTGAATCAGGAGTACCCATCTCAGCAACCGCGGTTTGGCATCCTTCTTCACTAAGAGTTGTTTCAGGGCTGTGTGATCAGTGAAAATGATCACTTTTGATCCCAGCAAATATGACCTGAACTTCTCTAATGCATATACCACGGCTAACATCTCTTTTTCTGTGGTACCATACTTGACCTGCATCTCATCCAATGTCCTACTTGCATAGTAGATTGCACTAAGCGCTTTTCCTTTCCTTTGGCCTAGCACTGCGCCAACCGCGTAATCACTCGCGTCACACATTATCTCAAAAGGAAGCTCCCAATCCGGTACTTGGATTATGGGCGCGGTGATGAAGGCTTCCTTTAACCTGTTGAAAGCAATAAGGCACTCGTCAGAAAAATCAAAAGACACATCTTTAATCAGCAACCGTGTAAGCGGTTTAGCAATTTTAGAAAAGTCCTTGATAAACCGGCGATAAAATCCGGCATGACCAAGGAAACTTCTAACCCCCTTGACGTTAATGGGAGGAGGTAATTGCTCTATCACCTGCACTTTTGCTTTGTCTACCTGTATACCCTTATCTGAAACCAAATGACCAAGAACGACACCCTCGTTCACCATGAAATGACATTTCTCCCAGTTCAAAACCAAGTTAACCTCAATGCATCTCTGCAAGATTTTATCAAGGTTAGATAAACAAGAAGAAAAATCAGACCCATACACACTGAAGTCATCCAGAAAGACTTCCATGATTGACTCGATATACTTGGAAAAAATTCCCATCATGCACCTTTGAAAGGTGGCTGGGGCATTATAGAGACCAAATGGCATCCTGTGATATGCATAAACACCATAGGGACAAGTAAAAGTCGTCTTTTCTTGGTCATCAGGGTGAATGGGAATCTGAAAGAATCCCGAATACCCATTCAAATAACAGAAAAACTTGTGTGATGCCAATCTCTCTAACATCTGATCAATGAAAGGGAGGGGGAAATGGTCTTTCTTAGTAGCGGTATTCAACTGCCTATAGTCAATACACATCCGCCACCCAGTCACAGTCCTAGTTGGTATTAATTCATTCTTATCATTTCTAATTACAGTAGTCCCTCCTTTCTTAGGAACTACGTGAACTGGGCTTACCCAATTAGAGTCAGAAATAGAATAGATTATACCTGCATCTAGAAGTTTCATCACTTCTTTCCTTACCACATCCTGCATATTCTGATTTAGCCGGCGTAAACCTTGCGCACGAGGTTTGTGACCTTCTTCCAGGTTGATTCGATGCATGCATAAATCAGGACTAATGCCTGTCAAGTCATCTAAACTGTATCCCATAGCTTTCTTATTTTTTTTCAAAACAACCAACAAGTCAGCGAGTTGGCCAGCATCAAGTTTAGAACTAACTATGACAGGATATAGTTCAAGATCATCAAGGAAAACATACCTGAGATGGGAAGGGAGGGGTTTGAGTTTTGGTTTTGTTACCTCTGCAGTATAAGAGGTTTCCATTATCGCATCAACCGTCTCACCTTTCTCGAGGGTGTATTGTCTTCCTTTTAATGCCCTCTTCATCATGGTAAAGTCAACCTGCGCATCTTCTGCAAAACTATCAAGAACCATTAGAACTTCTAACGGGTCCCCAATTAGGGAACCCGACCAAAAATCAAACATGGATTCATCAATAATGTCGATGCCATAGCAAGTGTCTTCAATCATAGGTTTAGCTAGTGTGTTAGCTAGATTAAAGGTCACTCTATCATCCCCTACCTCAAGAGTCAAACGCCCCTGTTTGACATCAATAATGGCTCCTGCAGTGTGTAGGAAGGGTCTACCCAAAATTATTGGGATTTGGGTGTCCTCGGTCATATCAAGGACAATGAAATCGACAGGTATAAAGAATTTACCTATCCTAACATGGACATCCTCTAAAACACCTAGAGCTCTCTTTACTGATCTATCAGCCATTTGAAGAGTCACACTCGTGACTTTGAGACTACCCATGTTCAACTTTTCACAGACCGAATAGGGCATAACAGAAACACTTGCCCGCAAATCACATAAAGCTTTGTCTACTACAAGGGTACCTATAGTAACAGGAATCGAAAAACTACCTGGGTCCTTCAACTGTGGTGGAGATTTGCTTTGTAGGAGTGCACTACACTCTTCGGTAAAAGCAATAGTCTCCACCTCGTTGAAGCTTCTCTTACGAGTCAATATGTCTTTCATAAACTTAGCATAGGAGGGTACATGGGTGATTAACTCGGTGAAAGGAACAGTTACCTGTAAATTCTTGATGACCTCCATGAACTTACCGAATTGTTGCTCCATTTTTGTGTTCCGTAATCTGCTCGGGAATGGAACGGTCACTGGGACATGAGAGACAGCGGTTCTCTTGTCGGAAACTGGATCAGCAAGCCTTGTGGCATCAGATACGACCCTTTCAGCATCAGACGCGGTCGATCGACTTTCTTTTCGACCAGAATTGGTCGATCGAATTACTGCAGGAGGGGATCTGGTCGATCGACTGGAAGGTTGGTCGATCGACATCTGGATCGACTGATTTTGGTCGATCGACTTTTCATTCGACCTGTTTTGGTCGATCGACTATCTGGAATTTGATTTGGAGATTCGGGACAAGAAAGGTTCTGAAAACCTTGTTGCTGACCATTTGTCTCGATTGGAGTTACAAAATGAGGGAGACACTCTTCCTATTAATGATTTCTTTCCTGACGAGAGTTTGATTGCTTTTTCTATTTCTGAGATTCCTTGGTATGCTGACTTTGCCAATTTTATTGTAGGTAATCTTCTACCTCCGGATTTGAGTTTTCAACAGAGAAAGCGATTCCTCCACGATGTGAAGCGTTATTTTTGGGATGACCCCTTCCTTTTCAAAGAATGTGCTGACGGAATGTACAGGAGATGCATCCCACAATGGGAAACAAAAGCTATTTTGGAGGCTTGTCATTCCTCCTCTTATGGCGGCCACCACGGTCCATCCAGGACCGTGGCTAAGGTACTTCAATCTGGTTTCTTTTGGCCTACCATGTTTTATGATGCTAAAGTGTTTGTTTCCTCTTGTGATGCTTGTCAACGCACTGGTAACATTTCCAGGAGGCACGAGCGATGCCTCAGGTTGACATCTTGGAGGTCGAGGTTTTTGATGTTTGGGGAATCGATTTTCAGGGTCCTTTCCCGTCATCTAAGGGAAACAGGTATATCCTAGTAGCTGTGGATTACGTGTCTAAGTGGGTAGAGGCCGTTGCTTCGGTCTCTTGTGATGCTAAGACTGTTGTGTCATTGTTTAAAAAGATCATATTCCCACGATTTGGTGTGCCACGAATTGTTATAAGTGATCGTGGCATGCACTTTAGGGATAAGTTGTCAACCCTTTTCACTAAATATGGTGTTTCACATCGTCGAGGCGTGGGATATCATCCCCAAACTAGCGGGTAGGTTGAGGTCTCCAATAGGGAGATCAAGGAGATCCTAGCCAAGGTAGTGTCTAAGTCGAGAAAGGATTGGAGTATGAAGTTGGATGATACCCTCTGGGCCTATCGTACCGCTTTCAAAACTCCAATAGGCACATCACCTTATCGACTAGTCTATGGTAAGTCGTGTCATCTACCTGTGGAGTTGGAATTCAAGGCTTGGTGGGCAGTGAAAGAGCTCAACTTTGATCCTAAGTTGAGCGGTGAAAAGAGACTTTTGCAGCTTGATAAGCTGGAGGAATTTAGGCTTAATGCCTATGACAGTGCACGAGTCTACAAAGAAAAGACAAAGAGGTGGCATGACAAAAAAATCCTCATTCGTGATTTCAAAGTGGGAGAAAAGGTGCTACTGTACAATTCCAGACTTCGCCTATTTCCAGGTAAGTTAAAGTCTAAGTGGTCAGGTCCTTTCACTATCACTAATGTGTCTAAGTTTGGTGCAGTGGAAGTTGAGAATGCCGCAAGAGAAAAATTTAAGGCCAATGGACATCAAGTTAAGCACTATCGAGATCAAGGTGAAGTGATTGGAGTGGTCGAGGTGTTGTACCTTGAACCACTGGACGATGCCAAGCTTTGAAGGAAGTTAGAGGTCGTGCGGGACCCTTATAAATCAGCGCTTTCCGGGAGGCAACCCGGCTTGTAATTTGAAGTTTTGTTTAGTCTCGAACTTTTTTTTTAGACTCAGACTTTTGTTTTTAAGAACTTTTGTGGTAGTTGTAGAGTTCTAGGTGTTTTTGTTGAATATTTGCAGGTGTTTTAAGCAACGGAAGTCGTTCTAAGCAATTTTTGCCGTTGGCAAAGTGATCCGGGGAATATTGAACGGACAAAAATCAAAGAAAAGAAGTCACGATGGTCGATCGACCATTTTCAGTCGATCCATAAGTCGATCGACCACATGTGGTCGATATTAAAGTCGATCGACCGTTCTGGAATTGTGCGTATCTCGACTTAGCCGATCGACCAAACTTGGTCGATCAATAAGTCGATCGACTCATTTTGGTCGACACATAAGTCGATCGACCGGGTTTCGCGTGAGGTTCTCTTCTTTTCTTTCTTTTTCAGTTTTCTAATTACCTCCCTCTTGAAACACCCCCTTTCTCTTCTAACATAAACCCTAACTCTCTCTCTCTCACCCCTTTTTTCCTTTTTCCCTCCTTCAAATCTACTCTATTTAGGCTATTTTTGCTAGCTTTTGGGTTTTTGAGCTCAAAATTTTCAGATCTAGTCTTGTAAGGGCAATTTGTTGAGGTATTTTTCTTCCTTTTCCCTTGTTTCCTCCCTTTCAATTTTTCGTTTCTTTACCTTGTTTGTGATTTTCGTTCCTTTTCATGTAGTCTCTTGTTTATCTTTTGATTTCCGTCCTGTTTTTCGTTTTTTTTAGGATTTTCGTTTTTAGGATTTTTTTTTCGTCTTTAGGTTATCAGTTCTGTTTTTTTTAATTTTCGTTTTCTGTTTTTTTTTTTATTTCCGTTTTTCGTTTAGTATGTTTGTATGTTGCTGCTAGTTACGATCTTCATCTGATTATGTTCATGGTTGCTCTTCATTGTAGTTTCCCTAAATTTTTACTCACAAAAATTAAGGTTTTCAATTGAAAAATAAAAAAACCCTAATTTAGATGACCGATTTGGGAAATTAATGAGCATTTTGTTGATTCAACTAACTTTGGGTTTACTTTCTGCTACTCGATCTCCTAGTGCAGCTTTGACATGGAAGGTAACAAGCGAAGAAGGGAATCGCGACGGAGCGGAAGCCATGACGAAGGGAGCAGCAGTTCACACTCCCAAGGGAGTTTTCAGAATGCTATGGTGACACGGGGACCAGTGGATAGCCTACCGGGCTATCCCGAGGTAAAATTTTACGTTCCTGCACAGAGAACTCATTTTGAGAACCTCTTGGGAACTACTATCACCCCCACTCGTTTTCTGCATCGACCTAGCCTTGAGGCCATAGGATGTTTTGAGACCGTAGCTGAAATCCTCAACGGAACCGGAATGGGTGGGTTGACTAGGATGTACGAATATACTTAGCCCGTGCTTACTCTGGAATTTTTTAGCTCCTTTGTTTTTAGAGCTAGTGTTTTTGAGAGCAACCCGGGCAGCCCTTGTGTGTCATTTCGACTCATGAACCAAACCTTCGTTTGGCCCTTGAGCACTTTTGGGGCGCACCTTGGTCTAGTTAGTGAGGGGTATACCTCACCACCTAGGGCATTGTTCGGCCCTTTTTGGGCAGCCATTTCAGAGGGCCCGAGCACCGACTCAAAACGTCGTGGTGCATCCCTGCACCTTCCTCCCCTCAGGTATGTACTTTGTCTTATGGCTAACACAATCTTTGGAAGAAAAGAGTCTAATAATATAAACACTTGTGAACTCTCTCTTCTAGCCGGTTACCTAAACTTTGATCGTCGCCTTCCGTTTGTACTTAATGTGGCCTACCTCACGGCCAACCATTTTCACCAGCTTGGACTTGGCCATTTAGCCACATTGACCTGTGGTGGGCTAGTGACACATATTGCCCGCCAGCTTTTTTCCGACTTCCCTAGAGGCCAATTACCCTTAGGACATGAGTTACCTTTGGGCCCTAGTACTAACACTTACACGAACATTCCAAACATGGAATCCATCAGATGGCTCTCACATGACCGGGTTTGTAAAATTTATGGTCGACCTACAGTGTCTTTGCCTTGTACCTATTTACCACAGGTCACCCCCTTGACTACCGTGACAGGCCGTACGCGACCTGCCCCACCCTCCTACCTCATTGACACCTCTGGCGCTGGCCTTAGGCACCTTCCTTCGCCTCCACCTTCGACTTGGGAGGCCGGTGCGAGTTCGGGGGGCCGACGTCCTTCACCTCAGGCCCCTTTTACCTCTCACGTACAGACTGAGGAGCCTCGTTTTGACCCTCATGAGCATCGCTATGGGTATGCCTCTTTAGATGTCCCTTCTTTTTCCTCTGCTCCTGTTTACCCGGCTAATTACATTAGCCCACCATCTTTTACGAACCCCACTACTTATGATCAGGGGGTTCGCGATAGTATGATCACTGGTTTGTGCAGGGCAGTAGCGCGGATAGAGTTGCATCAGTCCTTGACGCAATTCCCCATTTATGAGCGGTACGCTAGGGAGGGATGGTTGCCACCAGCTGGGTGGCCACACCCCTACTTTTACCAATACCCGCAGGGAGGTTATGCTGCAGCAGAGGAGGAGGAGGATACAGATGAGGTGGCACGGTACCGAGAGGAGAGGGCGTCCCGCACCCATGCACGCCATAGTGTAGACCCCGATTATGAGGAGGAGGACGAGGAGGACTAGTTGTTAGTCGGTTTGGGGAGGTCTTGATACAGGTTGTGGTATTCCATTTCTCCTTCACTTTTATTGTTTTTGCATATAGTAGTTCACATTTCCCGTCCCCCTAACTACTGCTGTTGTGATGCTGTTGAGTACAACGAGGGCGTTGTACGAGTTTGGTTTGGGGAGGGGATGTGTTTCATTGCATTTCTTCACATGGTTCTTTGCATTTAGTTTATTTTTGTTGCATAAAAAAAAATCAATCAAAAATCATGTTTGTTTTTGCATACTAGATCGAGTCAGTTTGGAGTTTCTCAGTGCTTTTAGACCGTCGGATTGCTCAAACTAGGTTTTTGTTTCATTTCTTTTAGCAAGTCCTTTGGCATTTCTCTCGAATCTCGTTTCAAAGCATGTTGGATTATGGACTAGACTTGATTTACTGGCAACCTACAAAAACTTTCTAAGGATTTAGAGCTTATAACCGGTGACATTCATGACCGGTTCATCTAGGAAAGTGAGTAGTTACTCCTTGTAAGACACGTAACATCAATTTGCATAAACATGAGTTCAGTCTTCTTTATACCTATATGCATTCGAGTTTGAGGTTTGTTGGTACATGTGGCAGAGGTTCCCTTTTATTCTTTTTACCCATAAGCTTCATAAAGCCAAATTTACCTATTTTTGTCCCATATAGCTACAATACATAATTTTACCCACCCTAGCCGAGCTAGTAATGGTAGCATTTTGGGATATCGTTTTGCATTTTGGTTTTTTCTTGTCGAAAGAAGGAATGGTGAAAAAGAAAAAAAACAAAAAAAAAAAAAAAAACAGAATTCAGAAAAAGAAATTCAGAAAATTGGAATGAAAAAAGAAAAATTGTGAAAAGCTAAAGAAGTCGTTTGACAATTTCCGCTCCCATGTTTAACTTGTATCTTATGGGGAGTTAATAAATTTGTGGTTTTGTGAGTTGGGTGCATCCATTTTGCACAAGGTTTGTATTGATAATTTTGAGTACGAAGATTGGGATGATACACTTTGTTTGGTTCGTATTGTTGCTAGCTTGGCTACTAACTCCTCTCTACCAAACTCATTTTAGCCCCTTCTTACCCATTGCCTCACTTTACCCATATGAAAACCCTCGGCATGTATCATGGTCATCAGTTTGGTTGGAATGCATATGTACGGTTGTAGAGACTCTATTCATGTTAGATTGCATGCGTGTTCTTATAGGTCGCAGTTAGGTGAGTGATCTTAATTCTTTCTATCTTGCACTATATAATGCCTTGTGTTTACAGGAGTGTTTGAGCGACCCGTGAGAGTCCGGTCTTGATAAGTCTAAATAATTCTAAAGTCCAACTGTTTGAGAAACATGCATAGATTCGTTTGCCATAGCATTTGTCGATTTGAGATGATCCCTTGCTTAGTTTTTGGTGTCCACGGTTTACTTGTTCATGTTTAACTCCTAGTTTTTGTTTTTACACTTTTTGCTTGGGGACAAGCAAAGGTTCGGTTTGGGGAGGTATGATGCATGCCATTTATATAGTCTTTTAGACTTCTTTTGCATGCATTTTTTATGCTCTTTTGCTAAACACCTTACTACTTTTAGCCCCGAATTGCCTACTTTGAGCCTTCTTGTATTAATTGCAGGAATATACTCGGAAGTATGTACTCGGAGCCGAATATTTTCCTCAAGGTTGCATTTAGAAGGTCAAGAGAAATGAACCACCCTTTGTATCAAGTCAAGGAAGCGTGTTTTTGAAGTCAACCGTCAAAGTCAGAGCCATAACCAGTCGATCGACCAGTTCTAGTTGACAAGTAAGTCGATCGACCGACACTTTAGTCGATCGACTGTCGTCCTCCGTCTTTATCAGCACCGTCGTGCGTGTTATTTTCCTCTTCGTTCTCGGACTCAGCAACATTCTCTACTAACACTTCTGGTTCATCATTTGTTGGCAATTGAGGGCCCTCATAAGATGATCCACTTCGCAAGTGGATCGCATTAACCGAATCGCGTGGCTTATCGGGTTGCGAAGGTAAGGAACCGGGTTGCCTTGTTGATTGGTTAGATGCCAATTGGGCAACTTGAGTTTCAAGCATCTTGATAGATGCTTCCTTAGCTTGGTCACTTTTCATCACATGACCCATAAGAGATTGTAGCATACCCTTCAATTCTGCAATCTCACCAACATTCTGAGATACCGGTTGTTGTGGTTGTGGTGGTGAAAAAGATGGTGGTTTTTGGAAAGGTGGTTGTTGGAAAGATTGCTGTTGGTTGGAACGGTGAGGTGGTATGTAAGTGGATTGTTGTGGAGGTGGTAGTGGTGTTGGATTCAAAACATTCTGATTTCGCCAAGAGAAGTTGGGGTGTTCTCTTGTTCTTTCATTGTAGGTGTTAGAGAAGGGACCACTCTATCTATAGCTTTGAAAAGCTAGAACTTGCTCTTTTTCGGACATACACTCAGCTGCGATATGTCCCCCTACTCCACACCGGTCACAAGTTACGTCTTGCTGAACCATGGCATTCACAGTTTGTTGGTTTCCCAAGCCTTGACCCATCTCCAAACGGTCAAACCTAGCATTCATGGCTTGTAACTGGGCTACAAGGGCACTGTTGTCATTTCCACCAACACTCGGCCTAGCACCACCCCTAGGATTCCCGTACTCCGCAGTATGAGTTGCCATCTCTTCAATCACATTCCAGCCCTTATCATCATCAACATTCTTTTGAAATCTCCCATTGGATGAGGCATCCAAAATAGCACGATGGTCATCGTACAACCCATTGTAAAATTGGTTGCACAAAAACCATTTCTCGAACCCGTGATGAGGAAGTCAGATAAGTTTCTTGAAGCGGAGAAATGCCTCATAAAGGGTCTCAGTAGGTAACTGCTTGAAACTAGTGATTTGCCCCCTTAGGGCATTTGTTCTCTGTGGAGGGTAATACCTTTTGTAGAAGGCTAAGGCGAGAGAATTCCAGTCAGTTACTCCCGCAGCTTCCTTATCAAGGTCACGGTACCACTCACGAGCTCCGTCTAACAAGGAGAAGGGAAAAAGAACCTCCTTAACTTGTTCTTGCGTAACTCCAGCAGTGAGTGGTATGGTTGAGCAATAGTCGGTATATGTCTCCATATGCTTTCCGGGGTCTTCGCCGCTCACTCCCCAAAATTGATTTCGCTCCACCAGATTTATGTAAGAGGGGCGAATATCAAAATTTCCAGTAGTAGCAGTAGGGGGTTGGAAACCCTTGGGAATGGAATCGGGTGAGGGCTCGGAATGAGTACACAATTTCGGCATCGTAACTGGTATAGGAATATCAGCTACGAACTCTGAAGTCTCTTCTGCAAAGTTATGAAACTAGGAGAATCCTTCTTGGTGAGAATTAGAGAATTCTTCGTAAACGGAATCGAGAGTTTGCAAATCCTCTGCTTGACGTATTTCCTTCCAGAAGTTTCGTAAAGCGCGAAGAGTCTTCTCAGGTTCGGGATCAAACGGTAGGAGCTCGAACCTGTTAGACCTGGGCATAAACAGAAACTAAAAGAAAGGATGAGAACTGCCTCAAGGAAATCGAATCCCTTGAGACAAAAGACAAACTAAAATAAAGCAAATAAAATATCACCGTCTCCCCGGCAACGGCGCCAAAATTTGACACGGCTGTCGCAACCCTATCAAAGATAACCAACTGGCCTAACTAATGTAGTAAGGAAGTCGGGATCATATCCACAGGGAGACAGATATGAATTCTAAAAGCTAAACTAAAGTCCGTCAAGGTAACCAGATTTTGGGGGTTTTGTTTGTTGTTTGACTAAACTAAAAAGTAGTGAAGGAATAGAGAAAAGAACAGCGTTAAGCAAAGTAGTGTAAAATATAAAATGAAGGAAAAGGAACCAGGATAGTCGGTTCACCAATGACAAAGTAACGGTCAAGTCTAGGTCAAGAGTCGGTCGCAGGTGGAAATCTAAGGGGTAGTGAAAAGGTCCTCTCGGATCGCTATTCGCCCTAGAATGCTTCTAACGGGCTCTCGCAAGTTATTAAGGCACTCTAATGTTTATGACAGGTATAACCCTCACCATGCTTTTGATCTTAGGTCGGGGTTTACCATACGAATAATTAGCTACGTCGACTTAACCAATTAAACACAAATAAATGTCATAATTAACAACAGAGATAAATCACCAACAACCGATCTAACCTAAACGAACATCGTCACATTATCATTGGATCACCTATATCCTAGTCGAGTGGATTAGCTACGCATGATAGAGGGAATGATTAAGATAGAATAAATAAAGGGAAGGGAGTACATGATCGCGATAAAGAAAATTGCAATATAAAACAATGGAAAACAAGCAGTAAAGAAAATGAGAATAAAATGAACAAAGCAAATTAAAGCGAATTAAATTACCGAATTATAAAGGGGAAAACAGAATTCTTGAAGGTTGGGAAATGCTAAAAGAAATATAACTGATTACAAGTTTCTTAAAGTAAAGCTAAAAAAGTAAAAAATGAGAGTGTAGATTAAAGTAAAAGGTACTCTAAAGAAAACTCTAAAGGCTGCTTAAAAACGAAAATGACTGATTCCTCATCCACGACCTAATGGGCTTAGGTTAAAAATGGGCTTCGTAAAAGAAACTGGTCGATCGACCTGAGGACTGGTCGATCGACTTTCCTATCGACCAAAAGTGGTCGATCGACTAAAGTGTCGGTCGATCGACTTACTTGTCGACTAGAACTGGTCGATCGACTGGTTATGGCTCTGACTTTGACGGTTGACTTCAAAAACACGCTTCCTTGACTTGATACAAAGGGTGGTTCATTTCTCCTGACCTTCTAAATGCAACCTTGAGGACAATATTCGGCTCCGAGTACATACTTCCGAGTATATTCCTGCAATTAATACAAGAAGGCTCAAAGTAGGCAATTCGGGGCTAAAAGTAGTAAGGTGTTTAGCAAAAGAGCATAAAAAATGCATGCAAAAGAAGTCTAAAAGACTATAGAAATGGCATGCATCACCTGAGCAGGGGTCTCGAGTGTATGCTTGCTGATTTGTGTACCAAGTCTAACCTGAGCAAGGGTGTGACTTGGGCACTGCTGATTGTGTCTAGTTCTTGTCTGAGCAGGGGTAGGTCCTAGACATTGCTGATTTGCATCTGCTTGCCTGAGTAGGGGTACAATGTCAGATATTGCTGAATTGTTTGAGTTGATATAGAGTATTGTATATTGTAGAACTGTTCATCCAAGGCATTGGATGACTCTTTGGCTAGTTTCGTAAATGGTTTGGACTGAAAGACCCCCCCCCCCCCCCGGCCGGGCAGCCGGAAGGGAAACCGGCTCTCCTTCCAAATAGTTTCCGAAGTTGGTTAAGAGCCTTGCATAGTAATTGCATGATTGATATGAGTTTGAGATATTGAGATTTATATGCTTCACATGTTATATATATGTTGGAGTATGTTGTATGTTTATGTGTTACGTGTCGTTACAAAAGGTGGCTAGGAGAACTCTAGTCACTCCCCACTTATTGTGGCGTACATGTTTACATGTATGTAGGTACATGACAGGTTGGATAGCAGAGGGGTTGCATGGAGCTAGCGAGCGATGATCCATTATTCATCGATTGACCTTACACTTTCGTTAGCTAGACTCTAGTTACATTTCAGTTTTTGAGTGCCGGTAGGGATGTGCCATCCCAGGCTGTTTGTATATATTTTACCTTCAGTACTTAAACAGTTATACTTATCTATGTTTTGTTTATATCAGTTGTTTCAGTTTTAGTTTTTAATTCACCTCGTTTTTATGCATGTTAAAGTTTAAATTCCGCTTAAATTTTGGCATGTTTTGTATGTTTTATTTCCGCTGCGACGAGGGGTTTTACAACTAACCTTAGGATTTTTGGAATTCTAGAACAATTAAAACTGTAAAATAAACGTAATAACGTATATAAAAATAATCTAGGAGTTATATACTTATATTACAAAAAAAGTTGTAATATAGGAAGAGAAGAAAATAAAACTAAAGCATTATTGCATACTCGATCGAGTATGAGCTACCTCGATCGAGTATGCTCTTATTCAGCACATTCTGCCTCATCTTATTTTCTTTTCTTCTTTGATCCTTTTATATTTATGTGTCATGCGTCGTGTATCTTGATATGTCAATAATCCTAAGGTGTTACACTTCATCGTTTTGTCCCAATAATGCAGCATTCCTGCATTTAAACGCCAAACAATGAGAATATTGAAATTTTAATATAAAAGACATATAAATGATATTGTTGGAGTAAGTGTCTTCAACAAGTGCGATCGCATATTCAAATCTCATGCAAAGAACACGCAAGAGATGATCCAATTATATAGTCAATAAATCAACATTAATTGGTAACGATTGACTGACTAGAGTTTGACGTTACTGTCGTGTGTGGTGATCAGTTGATCCCTTAAGGTCACACCTATTAGACAAGTCCCTTAATTGATAAATTAATTAGTTTTATATTGATACAAGTTAATTAATTCTTAAAATAAGAACAATTTATGTCTATGAGAGATAATGCGTATATTATTGTAATTCGATTAAATAAAATACGTTTTAGCAATTAAAATGTTTTATTACTAAAATTTGTTTAATGAAACAAATAAAATGAGAATGAATAATATAATTACTTGTGTTGTGAATTATATTTATGTGATCCATTCTAAGTACTTGTAATCATCATGAATTACTCATTAAATTGTCGTGGAAAATTTATTTGTTATAAAAATGATATTTAAGAAGTTAAATATGCATTGAAATACATTTGGGCATGTTGTGTGACACATGACCTACACTTTACATTTGACCAATTGTTAAACTTAAAATGGAATTTATTTTATCCACAAGAGAAAATTGGAGGGAATAATTAGTTAGTGGAATGTTTATTTTAATGTAAAATAAACATCATCATTACCCTACAACCTAAAGTTGCATGCCTATTCTTATGGGTAAGAACAAGAGCATGCATTGACCCTTTCTTCTCCTCTTTTGGCTGGCCATCTAGGCTATAATAAGGGCCTTTCGCTCTTAGTTTTTATTCTTACCTTGAATGTAAAATTATTAGATAAAAATGATCTCTCATCTTTTCTCTAAAAACAGTTTTAAAATTCCATAAACTTTTTCCTTCTAATATTATTTTTTTAAGCAGACTTTTGAGTTTAGTAGGGGAAATCAATGGTTTTCATTTCCACCCTCTCTGTAAACAGCTGAAGTTAACCCACCTAATGTTTGCTGATGACTTGTTACTATTCTGCAAAGGAGAGGTCAAGTCTATTTGTTTGATAATGGAAGGATTTAATAAGTTTTCTTAAGCTTCTGGTCTTCACATTAATAAAGACAAATCTGATTTCTATTGCAATGGAATGGGAGATGAGGTTGTGCAGCAGGTGTTACAAGGTACTGGTTTTACCAAATGAACTCTTCCTTTTAAATATCTTGGTGTGAAAATTTCGCATAAGAGACTTAGCCAAATTGATTGCAACATTTTGGTTGATAAAATGATAAATAGAATAAGAGGCTGGAATAGCAAGAGGATCTCTTATTCAGGAAGATTAGTGTTGGTAAAATCTGTGCTTGCTACTATACATACGTATTGGTCTCAAATGTCTGTGTTACTAGTAGCCATCATGGATAGAATTAGGCCTTGTGTAGGAATTTTCTATGGGTAGGGAGTGACAAATACTCAATCAAAAGCTCCTCTAGTTGCTTGGACAGTTTTGTGTAGCAGTAAGGAGAGTGGTGGTTTGGGAATTACTGACATCAAAACTTGGAATATTGCTGCAATTGGGAAGTTGGCCTGGTGGATTGCTGAGAAAAAAGATCATTTATGGAAAAAGGATTGGTAGCTTTTATCTCAAAGGACAACCATGGATGTCTTATGTACCTTCTATTCATAATTCTTGGGCTTGGAGGAAGATCTGTGAGGTTAGGGATCGTTTAAGTACAACGTACATTAGTGGCAGATGGAAAGGAGATTCTGGAAATTACAGAATTGCAGATGGGTATAAGTGGCTTCTGAATGACAATGCTCCTAAAGTATAGTGGTACAAGATAGCTTGGAATAGATACAATGTTCCTAAGTGGAGTTTTCTCATGTGGTTAATTTAACATAAAAGACTTCTTACTTTGGACAGATTGCAGAGATTTGGAGTCGATGTTCCAGCTGAATGTTTTCTGTGTGGACTGGAGAATGAGAATCATGAGCACTTGTTTCTTACATTTAGGTATGTTAAGCTTTGTTTAAAGGAGCTAGCCGAATGGTTGAGTATTCATCATGATAGAATTGTGAATAGCAGGGATATCTTAAAATGAGGAATATCTCTATGTTGAAAAGGCAGGTTATTGGTGCAGCAGTGGTGGGAGTTTATTATTGGATTTGGAGGAACAAAAATACTTGTAGACTTGAAGGATATGTGATGCAACCTAAAATTTTGGTGCAACATGTGAAGATGGAGTGCAAGTTGAATTTCCAGAATGTTTTCCAAGGGTGTTTGAGTAGACGAGATGTAGAATGGTGCCACCCCATGAATTTGATTTGATTTTAGATGAAGTTCTGTTTTTTTGCAGTATTTAAAAGGTAGTTTTGATGTAATGATCCGTATTGGATCATTTCCTATTTGGGCTTAATGAGAAATTTACATTTTACCAAAAAAAAAATATTCATGTTTTTACTAGTGTAGTAATATAATATTAGATATTATTTTAAGATACTACTTTAATAATATAGTTAGTTATTATAGTAGTTTAAGGGATCATCTTGGGTGCAATTCAAACGAGGTTTTCTAGTTTGAAAACTTAGGTGGAAGGATTTTCCTTGTTGATTTAACTCAAGAATAAGTGTTAGTAGGAGACTAACCTTATGTCCGTAATCCTTTGTTTTAATTATGTGGGGAAATCTTTTTCCTCTTTACTTTTGTTTTAAATGCACTAGGTCCATGTAGTTAAATGAGTTAACTTCTAAATTAATATGACTAATGTAGTTTATGAACCCTTCAGTAATTAACACGAAAATCGTCCATTAATAACTAAAGTGCAGGCATACAAATTTATATAAATACGATTCATAAAAAAAATGTGTCAAATGACTCTTAATTGGCCATAAAAGTTGTCCATTATATATGCTTAATGTAAAAAAAACAATGGTAGAAAGAGGGAACTACAAGTCGCAGTCGCCCCCGTTGAATGAAAAATATATTTTATTGAAAATTAGGACATAATATAGATAATATTGCTAGGTTTAATTAAATAAGGGTTTATATCCTCTTAATAAGAATGTGTACACCATGTCGAGGTTCAACAATCATTCTATAAGCAGGAGCATGTCGATAATTAGGAGATAAGGAGAAACTAAATCGGGAGATTATAAGGCAAAGCAAAAGCTTCAACTGAACCATGGCGAAGTTTTTGCCTAAGCATAAGCGGGGACCAAGCCCGAAAGGGACATAGGCTTGGGGAACCTTGCAAGCATTTACGACTCCATTGGCGAACCTTTCTGGCTTGAATTCATTGGAGTCGGGGCCCCAAATATCCGGGTCTCTATGCAATGTGGGGATCAAGGTCCAGAGGCAAACTCCTTTGGGGACTATAATACTTCCCATTTGGAACTCTTCAAGGGCTTCCCTTGATATAAAAGCTGCTGGTGGGTACAATCTTAAGGCTTCTTGTATCACCATTGTCACCTATATCAAACATAAAATGCGACAGATGATCAATGTTCGCAAGATGGTCAACAAATACTAGATGAACGACGTTGAAGAATAAAACTTACGGATTTCATCTTAAGTAAAGAATCAGCATCAGGGACAAAGTCATTATCTTGACAAAGCTGGGTAACCTCATCCCTAATACGATCTTGCCATTCAGGATGTAAAGCTAATAACATCAAGCACCAAGAGGCAGCAACAGCTGTGGATTCGTGGCCAGCAAAATAAATGTTTTTGCAGTTATCAACAATTAGATGCTTTGATGATTCTTTGTCTAAATCATGGCTGTTAATCGCGTCGTCCAAGATCCATTGCATTAGGTCTTTCTCAGGATTGCTTTCCTTTGAGCATTCTTCAACTCTTTCTTCAACTGCTTCCCAAATTAGTGACTCTATCTCTTTTTCTAATGATTTGACCACTTTCTGAAATTTGGTGTTTAGGAACCTGTTATTGGTTACGTTTCGTCATATCATGCTCCAACATTGTGTCTTTATAATGTAAAGAACACAGAATAATCATATGATAATATAAAAAGGGAACTTACATAATAACAGGTTGAGTTGACATAAGTATATTTCCGCTTACATTACTAGAATGTAAATCATGAAATTTTAAGTTTCAATCACACATTTGCATCTTAAATTCGTCAAATGGTTTATGTTATGGTTATTTCAAGCCACAATCAAACTGAAATTGTAGATAAAAAAAGTAAATTAGACATATTAATTCTGTTTTTTATATTTCAACCAAGTTTTTAATGTAATTGTAACCGTTTTATATTTTATGAGAGATTTTCAACTAAAAGGTATTGTTTAATTATAAACAATATATATTGACGTAAAAATGAAGAGTATACCCGATGGAGGGAAGCTTGAAAAGGAAATTTTGGTCGGATATGAGTTTTTGAAGAGTCCTTAGCTTCAAGAAAATCATCTTGCCTTTATAATAAGAGCTACCAAAGCAAGCCCTGGATATGACGTCAGCTGAAATTGTCCTCAAATCTTCATCAACTCTCACCTCTGCTATTGACCCTTCTTTGGCTTCTATACAAGATTCCCACTTACCCAATAATGGTTGGACGGCTTCCTTCATCAACTCCATCATTGCCTGTCAAATTTATTTTTTACTCGTTACTCACTTTGTTTCAAAATCATTATTCTCCTTAGTAGGTTTAATGTACGATGAAAAATGGTAGATTAGTTAAAAATGGACCTGACAAATAGATTAAGTTGTGTCATGTTCATGTTCGTGTTCGTGTTAATATCTTTCATTAATTATTAAGAACTAACGTAACTATAAACGCGACTCAGCACAATCTCACTTTTTTCGAGATTGAAGGACTACATAATACTAACTTTGTAGGGTTGAATAATTTGTCTTTGCTTTCCATAAATCCATAAAAGGGGATTATCAAAAACTAGAAAACTATGCCTAAATAACCATTTGGTTTAAACTATTTACCATAATGACCATATGTCCATTATATTTACCAAAACGACCATGTACTATAGTAATTTATTACAACTAAGTAACTAACCATAGTATCCAAATTAGTGTAAAAAATTAAATAAGTTCGCTTTCATGATATATAGAAATTATTTTTATAATCTTTTTTTATAAATTGAAATTATCTATAAAATCTATATTGATAGTAGCTAAAAGATTAGACCAGACTCTTGTGGATATTGCTTTGGCAATTAGAAGGAATGATGATTTTTAGATGCATGTTCTTATTTTTTTTGTAAACATTAGTTTATATATGAAAGAATGTGTTTATAAAACTCATGTTCTTGTGAAACTTTAAAAAAAATATCGTAGGTTTTTATTCAAAAGTCAAAAGTAGATTCATGAGTCAAAGGATAATTTTCTTAATTTTGTGAAAAATATTGAAAAATTATTGTTCTTCAATTTGGAGTATATATTTGTATTATTTTGGGAGAATATAAATAAATTTGAAAAAAAAATGTTTAGCTCTTTTTCTAGAAACTTTATAATTTAGATGGTCATTTTGGTAATTAAATTAAAATGGTCAATTTTGAAAATAGCTGGAGTTAAACGGCTATTTTCGCAAAAGACCTCAAAAAACACTCTCGTTATCTCATCAAATTACTTATCGTGATTCGGTGAGAACCACCTACATAATGAGAACCGTGAAAACTCCATCTTACGGAATTTTTTTTTTGAAATAATGACATATTCAGTTTAGACATGGAATTTTATGGCTATATAACACATTTCTTGGTCCCAAAAGAATAAACTAGTGGCGAAAATAGAGGCGAGATATATTTTATTAATTTTCATGCACCTCCTACTCATTTTTATGTAAATAACGATTTTCATGCACCTAGATCTCGTTTTGTGCACCTTGAGTATGGTATGTTCATGCACCTAGTAATCATTTTCATGCATGTAACTATTTCCATGCACCTAGTATTCGTTTTCCTGCATCTATTGTCGATTTATTATACATAATTGTATTTTCATACATTAGGTTTATATTTTGTTAATAAAACAAATATATTTTGTTTACTTATATTAAATAATGTGTTTAAATAAACTAAACTAATCGTAAAAGATCCATCAAAACTTTTGAAATAAGATTTGGTGGAGATTTGTGGTGGTTCTCACAGTTCTTATTAATTTGGCGGTCATCACAGGATCCCGGCTTTTTATGTGTGTGTTTAAATGAACAATTACCTTAACCTTATCCATGAAGAATTGGGCAGCAATGATTTTCCGTTGTTGAGCCCAAACGGCACCGTTGGACCTCAAAATACCATTGCCGAGCATAGGGGCAAGTGTCTTGGTGATATAAGAAGGCTTTCCCAAAACTAAAGTCATGCTCTGACTCATCTCTCTTACTAGCTCTGGATCATTCACATATAAATGTTGCCTATTTCCCGTTGAATACATGTATACTCGACCTGCGTGTCATTCAACAAACAATAATATTTTAGCAATCGATCAAACTATAGTTTGAAACTCGTATCGTCTAGAGTTATGTAATCTATCTGAATTATAAACAACGTGCTCAAAGTAACCTTACGCTAATTAAATCTTGCATCCCATGTTTGAACAATGTTTGTATTAATAATTTTGTTAGCACATTATAACTATGATGAATTCGTTTTATGATATATAACGAAAACATCTTATACTTTACATTTTACATGAGTATTTGATTTGTGTAACAATTGTTAGTACCAAATTCTGCACAATTTGTATGTGTCATGTGTCGAGCAAGGAGTGGTATGACGACGTAACATAATTGGTGACATGGCATAAAGGGGTCAACCATCAGTGATTATAAACATAATTAGTCTAGCAACTATATTAGAAGAATAAAGTTGAGCAATAAATGGAGGAGAAAGTGGAGGAATTGATCAATAACGGCTAGCTTGAAAAAAGGGACGTTGGAGTGAATTATAGGGCAGTTATAAAGCAATAATAGAGGAGTTGAATGACCATAAACTGAGTTAACCAACACCTTCTTAAAAATGTGTAATGGTTGCTAAAAATTAGAAGAGGAATTATAAAAGATCCTACTAGGGTTTCATCACTATAAAAGACAGGTAAAGCAAAAAGAAGTAAAGAAGTGATCATTCCATAATCATCTCACACTATACGACTACCATCACTATCAATAATTCATATCCACACAACAATAATACTCTTATTTAGAAGATACACTTAGGCTCCAACAACGGTTCCAACAGAAGTTCCGGCAGAGGCTCCATCAAAAGTTCTACATAGAATCCAACAAGAAACTTTCCTATAGAGCTTTATTATATTTCCTAGCCTTTATTTAGTAGTTCCACCATAATATTTCCTAAATAATTATAGTGCATACTTGGTGGGATTCCGACTCTCGTGGTTATACCTACATTGGGTTTTTCGCGTCACCAATCTCTTATGTACTTATTCTTTTAATTTGTTTTCGTTGTTATTTTTGTTTAATTTTCATTCATATTTCATCATAACTTACATTATTAATTATCCCTCATTTTGAGGCTAAATAGATCAGAGTAGATCGCTTTGACCCACCATAAAACAATTTAATAGGTTTGGTTAATTTTTGGCTAAAATAATTTGGCCCCCACCGTGGGGCTTAGTGATCATTTTCTAGAGCCTAGTCTCACGAACTATTCGTTCGTCACCATGTCTAGAGCCAGTCAAAATTCTTCCAACACCCAGGATATGATGATCCATTCTTTTGGATCCAGACCTCTTTTAGCATCTTCAAGACCAAGCAGCCAGCTTGATGGCCCCAGCCGGCTTGTCGGCCAAGAACTTATCACCGCCTTTCAAACCTCCGTAGGTGCCTAAGACAACTTTCACAACTAGTATGCTAAAATCCAGTAGGGAAAGCAGCCCCATCAGGAGCGAAGCCTCTACCAGTACCCAAATCCAAGAGCCAGCATCAGGAATATTTCTCAAGACCTCATCTGCCTGACGCAATGCAGATGGTGATTTAAGGGATGAACACTTTGCATCAGGACATAGAGAGTCTAAAGAAGGACAAGAGGGTTCAAAGGGCCCAGATTGCAGGGGTGGCCAGTTTAGACCAGACCGGTGTCTAGCTTGCTGCCTATAAGAGTCGTGGATCCAACCCCTAGCAGAGAATCATTTTGACCAATTCCACCAGAGTTTGTCACCAGGCTATGTCTATCTCTTGGTGGAGTGCCGCTAAATGGAGTCATAAAGCCTAGGGGGCTAGGAGCCTTGTCATTCGATAACTCGCGACCAGGTAATCCTTTGTCGAGTGGTTCATCCCAGAACTAACTTTCAACCTTTCGTAGGAACCCCCATCCAACAGGCACCAACATGGCAACCTAGATCCATCATCAATGCAACAACTACATCGAGTAGCCAATTCCCCAATGGAGCATGGCTAGGAGGAACTTTCGTGCAACAAACTTCAGGATGACGACTTAGTTTCATCATAAGTGGGGCATCGATAACCAGTCACCCAACATCGCCAATTTCATATAAGATCCTGGTTAGGAGGAGCCCCCTTTCAACAAACGTCAAGATAAAATCCTAGATCCATAGTCAATCCAACGCCATGGACTGGTTACCTTAAATGTCAACTTCATGGAGGAGCATGTTTAGAAGGAACCTCTATCTAACAAGATCTATGGAACCCTAGATCCATAGTCAACGTAATACCCCCGACTAATCACTAGATAGTCAATTCCTTGGAGGAGCATGGTTATCAAGTACACCGTCTGGTTTGTTTCCGCCTTTTTATAACCCTCTCGTAGGATCACGTAGCACAATAGAGCAACGGTACCAGGTACTGATGAAGAACCTAATCAATCACGTACCAGGCGTACCTCCTCCGTTAGAAAAAACAGTGCAAGACGGCTACACAGACTCTCCCTTTGTGGATAAATTAACTCTTGTCAATATACCCCAAGGATTTGTACCACCAACCATGATGCTCTATGACGCAACTGAAGATCCTCTCGACCACATCAACCTATAAGAAGAAAATGATGATCGTAACCGTGACCTGATCCTTGAAGAAAGTATGTATGTGCAAAGGATTAGGGTTAACCTTTTCCCGAGTAGCCTTGCGATGGTTTGTCAGTCTGCCGAACAAAAGTACAACTACCTACGTCGACTTAGTCAATGCATTCACCTAGCAGTTCGCCAACCGCTGGAAGCCAAAGAAGCAGACCAATAACATGTTCGAGGAGTCTACCCCGAACTTCTTAAACAAGCTCAACAAGAATAAAGTAACAATTCTCCGAAGTGTCATAACAACCGGTATTGAGGCCTTCTGTGAAGATCTCCAGACCTCCATCGGAGCTGACCAAATAACCATGTATGAAATTTGAGGATGTACAAGCAAAAGTAATGACAAAAATTAGCTGAGTTAGTTTGTAATTTCATAATTTCATCATTTTTTTATACTTCGAGTAGTTACAGAATTGAGCGCCAAAGGGACGTTGGCGTACAACCCTAGAAACAAATTTCTTGTAGGACCGTCAAGAGGTCACCCTACCAGTATGAGGGGTCACTCAAGCTCTAGAATATGCCATTGTTGCTGCTTAACAAGTGAGACCACCTAGTCTGAAGGATAGAGCATTGTGCATGTAGGATATGCCACTCTTCCTACATAAATCATTTTGCTTACAGGAGGATTAGTCTTCTATGGGTAGATCAGACCACCCAACTTGCCAGACATATCACTCTGCGTGTAGGACATACCACTCTTAATGCATGACTGGTCCATCAAACGACTTAGCTAATAGAAACATTCTAGGAGAATACTTATTGGAGGATCAACAAGGAGGTAAGATGCTCGGTAGTTGGTTGTTTGTTATCTTACATTGTGATCCTTGATGGGGTTGAGATTCATAGTCTGGAGGAAATGTTTGTCGGTGAACCACCGAAGCGTCCAAAAACATTAAGGATCCAAGAGATATGGAGCAACTCAAATGACATAATACTAAATTCATACAGGGCCCTGAAGGTACCAAAGCTAAAAGTGTCCAAGGACGAGTAGTTCCCCGGAAAGTAGACAAGAGTAAATAGCTGGAAGAAAATGCTTGCAAACACTAGTTGTAGGAATCAAAGACACTCTGTAATAACATGCCTACAATATAACAAGTTATTGCCTAGTAGGAGAAAGGAGAGTAGGAGTCAGGCTTACAAGCCCTTCACAGTAGTGTTGCGCAAGTCATGCTAAGGGCAAAAGCCTCCTTATTAATTCGCATGCAGGCACTTTCGATATTTGAAATATTTTTCATAAGGCCACACATGACCTGCAAGCGACATATTTTGGTAAATAGTCTACCAGATGCAACTCTGCCAGGTTTCGAGTCAGAAGCCTCCTTAATAATTCGCATGCAAGCATTTTCGATATTTGAAATATTTTTCATAAGGCCGCACATGAGCTATATAGGACATATTTTGGTACAACTCTGCCAAGCTCCAAATTCCAGGCTTTTGTTTTTATTCATCTCAAACATCTCTTAGTTTAAAAGGTTCCAGGTTTTATTATTATTTATCTTAAAAGCCTCTTAAGTTTTAAGATTTCAGGTTTTCTTTTTCATCTCAAACATCTCTTAATTTTAAGGTTCCAAGTTTTATTATAAGCGTTACTTAAAGGTTTCAGGTTTTATTTTTGGTTATCTTAAATATTTTTTTCATTCTTTACAATTATTATGATCAATATATTAACCAAGTCATTTTAAAAAAAATTCCGAATCAAAATTTCCCATATACTTTGTCCAAATCATATTTTTGCAGAACGCAAAATTGCTTAAATATAACATCCTCTACAAACTATTCTCTTAAACACATTTCTCTTTTCCAAAAAAAAATGGTAAAACTAATCCGGTGGAGCTTGTTTATACAGAGAGCGTGTGTCTGTGGCTAAGTACTTACAACCTGGACAAATAGCCTCTTGCGCTACTTAGTACCCACACAAGCAAGGCTCCTTTGAACAACGAGGACAGACTAATCCCGTAGAGTGGACAATTAAATCCCAGAGCCTTCAATCAACGAAAACCGACCAATGACCAGCGTAAAAAGTGCATGCACGGCAAAATAGAGGTACGTCTAAAACGATAAAATACAGAACATAGAAACGACACAACACACATTAAACTCACACTCAAACGCGAACATTCTCACGACATTTGATAGATATTGCATTCACAATATATAAATATCACAAGGTGTCTAACCACTAAATATGCTAGATCGTGTATTAGAGGGTCTTTGCATGCACCTAGGTTACATCACTAACATTTTTCAGGTACCACCTACATATTAACTGCATTGCAAGCTATGTCAGACGCCATAGGCTCTCAACACCAAAATCACCTTGGCGACCAGATGCTAAAATGTAGAGTCGGGAGAAGGCTAGCCCCGGTAGGATCCATCATCTACCAGCTAGTCCCAGTGTCCACCAACTTCCACCAACTAGACCCAACACTCATCAACTTTTATCACATGGACCAACAATCTCCATCTGGACCCATAGTCCATCAACATCCTCTAGTATCTACTAGTTGGACCCAACATCCATCAGCTTTCATAAGCTGGGCCTAGCGTCCATTAGCATTCACCTGTAGGGATATATAGGTCGATATGTATAGAGTATCTACCTTCCCTTAAATCCATTCTAGTAAAACCGTGAAAATCCAGGAAGAACCTCGAGGAGCAGCTTTGCCTACTCGTCAATCTTACCCCGAAAGCTAGGAAGAACCCTGAGGAAGCAGCTTTGCCTACTCGTCAATATCACTCCCATAACATCTACCACGTGGACTCTACCTCGATACCTTCAAAACCTTAATTAAAGATCATCTGGATCAGGGAGACATAAAAACTCTGGGTGCATAGCAGGAGCCGGGAAAGTGTCTGATGTATCCAACAGACATTACTTGTTCCAACAAAATAACACTAGCAGAGTAGCAGCGGCTTATTCGTGCAGAATAACAATCGAGTGTTCCAGTAGAATGACAACTACGTCTAGAACGTCCAGAACCTGATAGATTAATTTCCCTCTAAATCCCGAGGCTCGGGAGGAAAATTGGGGGCAATTGTTTGTAACAAATTTCGCACAATTTGTATGTGTCGTGTGTCGAGTAAGGAGTGGCTATGATGACGTGGCATGATCGATGACATGGTATGAAAGGGTCAACCATGCGTGATGATAAACATAAGTGTAACAACTATATTAGAAGAATAAAGTTGAATAATAAGTGGAGGAGAAAGTGGGGGAATTGATTAATAACAGCTAGCATGAAAATAGGGATATTAGAGTGAATTATGGGGCAGTTATAAAGCAATATATAATAGAGGAGTTGAATGAACAATAAAAAGAGTTAGCCAACATCTCCTTAAAAATTGTGAACGGTTGCTAGAAATTAGAAGAGGAGTTACAAAAAATCTTACTAGGGTTTCACCACTATAAAAGACAGGTCAAGCATAAAGAAGTGATCATTCCATCATCAACTCACACTATACAACCATCATCACCATCACTAATTCTTATCCACATAATAACAATACGCTTAAACTCAGAAAATACACTCAGGCTCCAGCAACATGCAGTTCCAATAGTTGTTCAGACACAGGATTCATTCTGACAGAGGATCGAGCAGGAAACATTCCTTTAGAGGTTTATTATATTTCTTAGTCTTTCTCTTTTAGTTCCACCGGAATATATCCTAAAGAATTATAGTGCATATTTGATGGGATTCCGACTCCCCATACAGTTGTTCCTACATTGGGTTTTCCGCTTCACCAATCTCTTGTGTCATTATACTTTTACTTTGGTTTCGTTGTTATTTTGGCTTAATTCTCATTCATATTTCATCATAACTTACGTGTAAATTATCCCGTTTCGAGACTAAATAAAGTAGATTGCTTTGGCTCACTATAAAACGATTTAATAGAATTGGTCAAATTTTGACTAAAACAACAATTATAGTTGACAATAGAAATGTTGGCCTTTAACAGAAATGTATGAAAAGATAATTAGTTACATACGGAGTATATAATTGTCCTAAATTTTGGAGGTCCAAAAAAAGCGGCAGAAAGATAGTGTACTTAGTAATAGTATTAAGAAATATGTTAAGAGAAGACATGCAGTGGGTGATTAGTAGGCTGATAACGACGTGCAAAATCTGATGAATATGCCCCACAAATGTGATAAGCAATAGTCATCACGTACTTATCATTGTCAAGACGCTTATTCTGTTTACACAAGTTCCTAACCCATAACTAAGTCGGTCATTATGGAATTCGTATTTACTGTTTTGGGCTTTATATAGCGTTGTAGCCTACAAATTAATTTAAGTAATGATAATATAAGCTTTCGATGATATAGGATGAGAGATTTATTATATTTAGCACAACTTTTTACTACGCAATTGATCTTATTGTTTCCTAATCCCCTGTCACATAGACATTTAAACTTTTCAAATTTAGGCATGACACAAAAAATCCGAATTGAAATTAACGGTTTTGGGTTGAGATTTGATGATCCATTTATGAAATTGAGTTGACACAAACACGACACGAGATTTAATTGGGCCGAGTTGGTTTGAAGTGTTTGTGAGTGGTTTACATGTGTGGCCCGAACAGTCGAACACAGACACAAACCCGACACGACTGATCTGTGTTGTGTTGTTTGCCCGATCTACCATTGAGAATACCTTTTATGAAAAAGAGATGACGGGATATAAGATGAGACGCGAAAATGGGAAAGATAACTTATACTAGGGTAAACAACGAGACATAAAAAAATATTTGTAATCTTGATTTTAGGAAAATTATCAAGTAACAATTTTTTATACTTATCATCCAATATAACCTAGATCGTGTTCGCCACTTGAACAGAAGTCCTAACACACAATGCTCTATGTCATCCAACCTTGAAATGATCCACTAGACTTTGTGGCACCAAACAAGATAAGGGCTCCTGATCACCTGATTAGCAGATCTAGTACAAAATCGGTCTTTAGCGTCTTACAAAACCTACGATAATGCCTTTCATCCATTTCACCTTGGATTAGGCTTGCTCGAAGCTCCACCCCGAACCAAGAGTTCCATGTGTTACTATGTAAGTTACATTCAAATCTTGACTCAATGCTTCACCAACCTATCGTCGAGTCCATGTACGTCATTCGTGACCTGAGAATGTCATATGGTCTTCTTTTCTAGTTCCACCATTTGTACGTCGTGGGGCCTAGGCACAAGTTGAAACGTTGATACCTCATGTTGGGTCTCTACTGTACTAATGTCCACTGCCCATAATAGTAGTCCATATTTGGTCAAGCACTCATAAATTTACTTTTGCTTTTTCCCAAAGTCCTCATACTATTATATTTGGTTACAAATTCTCATTTTTGAAAGCGGTATCCGTCACAAGCTTGTGACGGATACCGTTTTCTCTCACAAAATACCCACTTTTTCTCTCTCTCCGACACTATTCATGTGGTCCCCTTTCTCCACTAACTCATTTTGTATCCATTTTTCTTACAAAATATCCGTCATAAATAGTGACTCGTTACAAACAAGACTTACTAATATTTGGTAGATGTTTATAAAGATGATATTTCATATTTACATGAGGGCTTCGCAAGTAGTTTAGGTCCGGGCCGAAAAATGGACCGGACAATTTGGTCTGGCCAAACCCGAACTAGATTCATCTTTTTGAAGTTTTAGTTTTCAGTCCAGTCCAATCCAAGACTAGTAAGTTTCACATTGGACCCAATGGACCAAAATTTAAGTGTTTTGTGGCTATATTCGCAAATTAATATAGTTATCAAGTATCTTGTTTTCAAAACAATATTAAAAGCCTAATATTGGCGGTTATTTATACAATAGATACTTTAATCAACTTTTTTATTAGATTTAATGAAACTTAATTTTAAGTATTATATGCTGAAAAATAAAAAATTATTCATTTTGGTTCAAAATCAGATAGACCAAAAATACAGGCTTGGTCCAAGACTAAAATTTAGGTCTGGTTTCCGAACCATCTAGATACCTTTTTCAATCTTTGATCCGACCTGATTTGATTGTAAACCGATCCTCACTCCAACTTTACACCACTTTACCTATAATATTATCATGAATTTGCAACCCAACCCAACCAAATCACGTCATATCACTAGGAACACAACCCATCAAATTGTAAGCTATATATGATTGGATTAGATTGATGCGTCCATTTGTCATGTACGAAGTAATTGATAAATAATTATGCTATGATTGATTCCTTTTATACTTTCAAGATAGTCTTTTTATGACGGTCACAAGCGTATGACGCTTTATAGTCTTCTTTCTCTTACTTGCCCATCCACCTACTCTCCCGTTTACTTTTTGTGAAACGTCACGAGCTTATGACAAAATAATACCATTATAAATAAGAATTTTTGCCTTTCACAATGATAAAGAATGTGTATCTAAGAAGTAGAATTGTTTAGAAGATAACTTAAATAATCAACATATATTCTTCTGAAAGAGAACAACCCATTGTCCTCTTCTAAACGATGGACATAAATGATTGGTATGCATGTTGGAGTGCCGCACAATTCCACAGAAAACCTACCATATTTTTACTAAAGTGCGGTATGCTCGTATAATTCTTTTTTGCAAGTTTTTTTAAAATTACCGCATATAACTAAAATATAATTTTTTTTGCAACTTTTTTTAAAATTACCGCATATAACTAAAATCTTTCTCACAAATTAAAAGAGGCAATTTTTATAAAACCAGAGGTGGTAATAAGCTTAAATTTTGTCAATTTGAAATTGATTCCTCATAGCAAGAAGAAAAAGAATAGACAATAAAACTTCCGTTTGTTACTCGTAGATGTTATCACGATCATGGTATATTGGTCTCAATCTTCATGGTTTGGTTTATCACGATCATCTTTGTATCAATCAATATATTATAATTACTCTACACAATTATTAAGGTAAAGAGGAAATATAATGGTCTCAATCTTTATGGTTTGGTTTATAATTATTTACTTGAAAAGAAAAATGTGAAATATTGACTGAAACACAAAAAGAATGGTAAATTATTGATCGGGATAAAGGAAGTACATAACATTTAAGGCTTGCTTGGAATCCATAGAATAATCAGGGGCCAAATTTACTCTGTTGATAATTATTGGGGAAGTTAATTACTTGTGTAACGAGTTCCTTGGTTATAAGTTTGACGTTTGGGAGTAATGATTATCGAAGAGATGTTTTACTCTCATAATGATTATTGAGTTCCTCCATGAGGGCAATAGTATTGGGAGATGAATAATGATTATTGAGTTCCTCCATGAGGGTAATAGTTCCGGAAGATGAATATGGATTATTGAGTTCCTCCATGAGGGTAATAGTTTCGGGAGATGAATAATAATTATTGAGTTCCTTCATGAGGGTAATAGTTTCGGGAGATGAATAATGATTATTGAGTTCCTCAATGAGGGTTATAGTTTCGGGAGATGAATAATGACTATTGAGTTCCTCCGTGAGGGTAGGGCTACAAAATTTCACTCGGACGGTGCCGGACCGGCCACCTATAGGTCCGGTACACGGGTCAGAAAATTTGGAGAACTGATCCGCGGTCCTAACCGGTCCAAACCCGGGGTCAACCCTATGGACCGTCTAAAAAATAATTTCGTAAATATTTTCTGAAAATCATTGAATATTGTACTTCTTTAACTTTGAGTTTTAAATTACCATAAGTTCATAAGTCTATAACTATTTAATATTTGTCTCATAAATTACAAAGTTTTTATTATATTTGAAAGTTGAAATATTAGTTTGTTTGAACTTTGGACTTTGGATGAATTTTGATATTTATTTGTTATTTTTAAAACTATAAGAGATTTTTTTTTTAGATTTATAAAAGACGTGCATCTATAGTGCACAATATGACATACTAATTATAGAGATTTATTGCTTGAAACAATGACATTAAGAAGAAGTCGTTCCAAAGGGTTGACGGACCGGGACTAGACCGGACCTAAGGGTCAGTCCAGGTTCGGTCTCTAAGCTCCGCGGTCTGGTCTGCGGGTCTAACATTGAGATAAAGCCGGTCCGTGGTCTATACTGGTCCGGTCCGGATTTGGACCTTTGTACAGTTCTACATGAGGGTGATAGTTTCGAGAGATGAATAATTACTCTTTTAATAGACATTAGGAGAAATGCAAATTACGCATTTTCTCTTTTTTACGCTCAATTCAAGCAAGTCCTTAACATGAGTGGGTAGTAAGATGAGATTTTATAACCATTTTATAGTCAAATAGAACAACTTTAAAAAAAACCAGTTAACATAAATTGTACGGAGTATCAATTATATCAATTACATTTAACCATAAAATAACCAGATATCTATTTGTAACAAGAATTTGGTAACATTAATTCGATTTAGATGTTGTGAGTTAATAAAGCATACTTAGCTTTAATCAATAGTTTTGTTTACCAACTTGGATTAGTTCATTAAATAATGTTTGTTTTCTTTACCACTATAGTACTATACGGAGCATAAAGCAGAGAGCCGAAAGATAAGCAGAAGCATGTAGCAAGAATAATGTGTAAGAAGAAAGTAAGAAAAAATGAAGGAAATAAAAAAGAGAAATAATAAAGTAAAAAAGTGATATATACCAAATTGTTTCCTCCATTGGTGGAAGTAAGGAAATAATGAAGAAGTATAATCATATCCCACAATATTATCACGATTATTATTTGATGAATCAAAGGGAGGTTCCTTAGCCACCATTGCTCTAATCTTGTTCATCTTTGAAACATTCCCATAAAGAAAAGATGGTGATGGACCTTTAATACCTTGCTTTCTTAGTTTCCTCCTTTGCTTTTCACATTTCACCCATAAGTTATTATTGTACAAATCAATCATTAATTTGAGCATCCCACATATTAAGATTGATACTATTATCAATATGTAGACACGATTTTCATTTCTCGCTTCCTCCATGGATACTGATACCCTCTCTTCTTTGCACTCGTCTACAATAGGTGGGTAGCTTTAAAAGACGGTTCCAAATACTGAAGGAGATACACACAAACACGATACGAATTATAATTTAATCTTCGTTTTTCAGTATTATTATATTTGGGATATTTAACAATGCATTGGATGGATGGATGGATCATGGATGGATCATATGGATGGTACTTGGTAGTGTGAAAGTGTGAATGTGTGAATGTGATAGTGTGTCATGCATTCAGGGTTTTGTAATAAATGGAAAGGGCAAGTATTCAAGTAAGAAGGGAGGTGGGGTAGAGTAAGCTCCGTAAGTCTGTCTTATAACGGGTATATCCGTTATAAGTTTGAGACGGGTCAAGTACATCATTTGTTTAGATAAGACCCAAATAAATATATATAAAGAACTAGGAATTATTTGTCTTTATCTTCCAAAATGAATTTTATTTGACCCGTTACAAACTTACAACGGATATTACCGTCACAAAGAATTTGCGTAAGTAGTAACGGTTGATGCGCTTCTGTGCTTCTTATTTAAGGCTGACGCGCAATCTAACAACAAGGGCGGGCTATCATGTGTGTCCTCTAAAGTCAATACTAGTTTTTGAAACCGTGTACTGCACGGTTGGTGGCAAAAACTATTATTAAAAGTAAAAGTTACGTTCTATTTAGATTTAGTAAATTATTAAATTATAGTAAATATTGAAATCAACGGAAAACATACAATTTTACACCAAAATTTATCATTTAGAGAAAACTTTAGGAAAAATATTTTATTCATTGACACAATAATTATTTTAGAATCTAACAAATCACAATGGCTAGCATTCACAAGTAATTATTTATCTCTTTGTTAACCTTAAGTTTTATAAAATCAACTACAAATATATTATGAGGATCAAAATCTCCCTTATACACGTAATACTTAGGAGTTGTTTGGTTCATCAAAGAACTTAATTTTCCTAGGAATTTCAATTTCATAGGAATCAAGTTTCTACATCCAATTCGGATGAATTTGGCAAAAGTGTTTGGTTGCTTATGTAGGAATTGAATTCCATGGGGACTTCAAATGACCAGGGGGAGTAGGTAAGGCACTCCTACATCATGTAGGCACTAATTCCTCCATTTTCCAAAAATTATGGCAACCAAACAACCTATTTTTTGCAAATCATAGGATTTTGTAATTCATGTGTTTTTAAAGTGTCAACCAAACAACCCCTTAGTTAACCATCCTAAATTGTAAGGAATAATCAAATAATAATAACTAATATAGTAAATATACTGTACCCAAATATTTTTGATATCTTAAATTATCAAACCAAAATTCTCTCCTAAAACTGCGACCAAAATCAACTTAAAATTAGCAACTAATATAGTAAATATATTGTACCCAAATATTTTTGATATTTTAAAATATCAAACCGAAATTCTCTCCTAAAACTGCGCCCAAAATCAATTTAAAATTAATAACTAATATAGTAAATATATTGTACCCAAACACTTTTGATATCTTAAAATATCAAACTGAAATTCTCTCCTAAAATTGTGTCCAAAATCAACTTAAAATTAGTAACTAATATAGTAAATATACTGTACCCAAATATTTTTGATATGTTAAAATATCGAACCTAAATTTTCTCCTAAAATAATTGCGCCCAAATAAACTTAAAATTAGCAATTTTTTATGATTCAAAATTAAATATTTTTCATATCTTAAAATATTGTACCGAATAATTGTCTCCTAAATTGTGCCCAAATCAACTTAAAATTAACAAATTTTTATGATTCCAAATCGTTTTTGTAATTGAATTGTTCAGTTTTTTTAATTAGAGATTATGACACGTGGCGTTTGATGTGTTGTGACACGTGGATATCAAACCGAAATTCTCTCATAAAATTGCGCCCAAAATCAACTTATAATTAGCAATTAATATGGTAAATATATTGTACCCAAATATTTTTGATATCTTAAAATATCAAAACGAAAATCAACTTAAAATTAACAACTAATATAATAAATATAATGTACCCAAATATTTTTGATATGTTAAAATATCAAACCGAAATTTTCTCCTAAAATTGCGCCCAAATAAACTTAAAATTATCAACTTTTTATGATTCCATATTAAATATTTTTTATATGTTCAAATATTATACCGAATAATTGTTTCCTAAAATTGCGCCTAAATCAACTTAAAATTAGCAACTTTTTATGATTTCGAATCGTTTTGTAATTGAATTATTGTTCAGTTTTTTTTTAATTAGATAGTATGACACGTGGCGTTTGAATGTGTTGTGACACATATCGATCAGAGAGGTAGGCGGTGTTTGTTTTAGTATAATATATGATATGATATGATGTGATCGTGATGCTATGCGAATGCGACCACACTCACTTCATTCAATGATACTTCTTTCTATTTTCTTACCATAATAAACTAATACTCCCTCGCTTGTTAAATGGCCAAGAGTTGAGAGGTCTCCGATGACCCCCCGAAAGGATTGATTTACATAGTTCATGTGGAAGTGAAAATGCATGGATTTTGGGAGATTCAACCCATCGTTATCGAAAAAAACTAATACTCCTTCCGTCCCTCCCAACTTTTCTTAGCATTTGTCTTTTGCATATTTTTTCAATATTTTTACTTATCTTATTTTAAATATTACAAAAAAAATTTATATTCTTAATATCTTTTATTACAAATCAAACAAGATTAATTATTATTCATCATTGTATTTTATATTATATATTACAAATTATTTTATTTATTTTCTTTTTCTTTGAATAATGTTTAAAATTAAATGATAATAATTGACGAAGGCGAGCAGAGTATAAAGTGTTACACCTATTTAATTTTTATTTTTATTATTTGGAGAACATTTTAGTGTCCACCATGAATATATAGATTATATCTCTTTTTCTTAAAGTGGTTTTAGATTTGGAGTAGAAAGATATGTAAGCATACAACGACAAATTAGGAATGATAATTAAGTGGGACGGATCCTGGATGTATAAAAAAGCAAGTTTTATGTGATGATATATCCGTCGACGGGTTAAGTGTTATTCATTTAGTTAAATAAAACAAAATAGATAGGTATTTTCTAGATATTTTGCTTTTGTTTTATCTACATATATGGTTAATATTTGACCCGTCGCAAATTTACGACGTATGTATCCGTGACAAATGAAATTTTTTTGTAAAAAGATATATTCTCTTTATATAACTTTTGGTCATAATATATTTTAACGTTTATGCCATTCTACATCCACACACCTAATATTATTTTACTAGGTTTAGTGCTTATGCATTGTGTCATGGACTGATACTTCTACACTATTGTAATACACACCCTTGTGCACACCAGGACATCGAACGCAAACAATAAAGATTTAACAATAAATTTTGTATTACAATGAAATTGTGATATGAAATAGATAAATAAATAAATTTATAATAATATTAGAAAATTATGTGTACAACCTCTATTTAATCACCGTTTCTACAATAATACTAACTAGTTTTATGCCCGTACAAAAAATGTACGGGTCTATTTCTAAAAATTTCGTAAATATATTAAAAAAGTAGTACAAATATAATTTAATATGAACTTAAATGAGAAATATATAAATTATGAATTCGGGATGATTTTGACTCCAAATAATTGATTTATTGGTATAATTAAATTTTTTTTAATGATTATATAAATTGAAATAAATAATCATGACATTATGAAATAAATTTGAACCATATAAAATAGATAAAGAAATTGTATTGTATTTCTATATCTTACCCTTTAAATAACTTACTCTCTAAATGAAAGTAAAATGACAGAAACATTTTTAATAGCAATCTCTTAAAATTTGTGGATGATTTTATAAAGAAAATAATAATGTATTGTTATTAAGACCATCTTTTTACTCGATGTTAACGTAGTTTTAATTGACTAATTCTCGAAGGTTATATTTTCTTAAAAATCATAAATTTATATTTTTTTTGTTAATTTAATGGGTTGGGTTTATTTGATCTTATTCAAAAAAAATTGATCTACGTTTCTTTCATTTTTTAATCTACGTTATTTTATTAATTTTTATCGCCTCGTGTATTTTTTTTAATTTTTTTAATTTTATGGGTTGAGTTTATTTGATCTTATTCAAAAATCTTTGATCTACGTTTCTTTCATTTTTTAATTTACGTTTTTTTTTTAATTTTTATCTCCTCGTGTATTTTTTTCATTTTTTTAGATATACGTATGTTTGTTAATTTTTAACCCTTTGTATAATTTTTTTCGTTTTTTTTCGTTTTTCATACCTCTAAATATTTGTTAATTACTTCTAGTTGTCCAACTTTTTTTAATATTGTTGAATTTTATGTTTCTGGGTAGAATTTTAGTGATTTTTTTATTTTCGAATTTGGAGTAAAGTTGTTTTTTTTATTATGGAGATAAAAATTATTTGTAACTTTAGAATGTTAAATGGAGAAAAGTAAAATGAAGAAAAATTAAAGCTCCTTGTGTGAATGGTGGGACATGGCGAGAAAGAAGGTATTTAATTTCCTAAAATTAAGCAACTAATGAAAAAGTAGGAAAAGTTGTTCATTTTATTGATAAGGGATTTAATCTAAAACCAGATATAATAAAACGGCATTGTATATTTTTGTTGATCCGAACTATTTCTGAGCTTGTAAAAATATATATATTTTGGGCTAATAGACAACCATAAAAACATGGATCGATATAGATGCATGAGTCGACAATATCACCTAATAATAATTATTACTCGTATTATTTTATGTAGCCTTAATTTACCATTTCGCAAAATTCTACTTTACGACGGTCGCACATGCGACCAGTAGGAAAGTGATCACATTTTGATACGTAGTGACCACTTTTGATTAAATAATGACTTTTTTTTCATATTTTTGGAAACATATATATTTTTAGGATTTATTTTTCATCAAAATCTTAAAATTTGGGCCTCGTGTTAAATTTAATGTATATGTTTATATAGTATATAAATTTGCTTTTATACATTTTAATTGTCACAAATTATAGAGTAATACGGTCTCATATAAAAAGTTGTTCCTTCGGTGCTAATAAACGATTTTTCTTTTTATATATGTTGATCGTCTTATGGTATGAGAGTATGCGACCGTTCATACAAAAATTCTAATTTAATTTTAATTGTCAAGGTATCCAAGAGGTTAATTTTCCGGAATTGTAATTTTTTTTTAATTAAAATTTGTTGTCCCCTATATAGATTTCCGATTGTTTTAAAATTTTCTTTTGTTGTAAGGTTGAATGTGATTAATTTTGTTTATCATAAGCTTTTTAACATATGAATATGTATATGAAAAATAATAAGAAATGAGGAGAGAGTGTAATTAATTGGGGAGAGAGTAAGTGGAGAGGGTGGGGTTGGTTAATGTGTAAAAAAAAAAAAAAAAAAAGGTAAAAATTCTAGCCAATCACAAGCCTAGAAAAGACCTTCCTTTTATAGATAGGGGATGCGTGTCTTTTATATATATATACTTTATTTTATATTTGACACGCATTTCTTTGCTTTTGCCCCATTTTGGCTACTTTGTGTTTTTCTTGTTATTTGTGCAAAAAATACTCAAAGGTGTATAAATCAAGCCGAAACCCGTCCCTTGAGCTTGCATTTAGGAGATAGAAGGTATTGGAGCAGAATTACCGTCACCTCGGGAAGCCTGAAGGCGTCTTGGAAGCATTTATGGCATTGATTGGAGCTTGACAGTGAAGAAACACTCGATCGAGGACTTTCAGTGGTCTATCGAGTAATTTTTGGAGCAGTTCTGGTTGATCGAGTGCACTTGGTGCTCGATCGAGGAGATTGAAGATTGAAGTTGGTCGATCGAGTAGTATTTCACTCGATCGGTTGATTTTCTTTGAAGACTGCTCGATTGATGAACAGTAAAGTGGTCGATCAAGCATTTTTCGCAGGCAACAGCATAATTCGTCTAGTATTTGTGTTTTATTAGGATTTGTTTTCTAGTTTCCTTATTATAGTCAAATAAAGACCATCTCTACTATAAACAGAGAGGTAATTAGGTAATTTTGATCATCAATTTTCATATCAATTTACAATTCAATTTTCAGCATACAATTGTTAGATTAATTTTCATTCAGTTTTAAGACGATTATATTTCAAGGTTACGTTCTTAGATTCTGGATAAGAAGTTTTGTAATATTTCATCCCCTTTTATTTATAGTAATTTTTAATTCTTGTCTTAATTTCTTGTTTTAGTTGCTTAATTAATTATTTCCACTTTAGTTTCACCTTTATAATTAATTACCTTCGTCTTATAATAGGTTTGCCTTTAATTATATTAATTTTGTTAACTTTCACATGGGTAGTTAGATATTCTATGCCAGAATTTAGGGGAGCCACGATTTTAACACGTTCTTAATTAATTGTTTAGTCCTATCTTATTTTCGTGTCAGAATTGTTAATCACAACATATAAATTATAATATCATTTAAACAGTTAAGTCGACGTAATTGGTTAATTAATCTGGTACACTTCAACCCATATCGAGAGATTCGAAGGGGCAATACTTGTTGTGAATAATGGAGTATTCTAATTAGGAGAGCTAAGTTAGTAGTATTTTAGGGTGAATAGTTAGTCGGAATGACCCGTTCGTTACCCTTCAAACTGAACATTTGTTAGTCCTTAGCTTTACCTTTGACCGTAGAATTGATCATGGTGAACCGACAATCTAGTGCTTTTCCCTTATTATTTAAATCTCTTTTATTAATTGCCTTAGTTATTTTATCTGCCTTAATTATTTTAATTTCCCTTAGTTCAGTTAAATCACAATCTTACACCCCAAAAATTATTATCTTAAGACAGACTTAAATAAATAAATAGATTTTCTTGTCTCCCTATGGATACAATCTCGACTTCCCTAGCTATATTAGTTAGACTAGTTGGTTTATTTTTGATTAGGTATACGACTAGCCTGTCAAATTTTGACGCCTTGCTGGGGTTGCAACTTATTTTTATTTATTTTATTTTTAATTTGTCTTGTCTCAGGGAATCTTAGCTGATTGGGATTGTTATCTTTTATCTAGTGTTTGTGTATGCCCAGGTCTCACAGATTCGAGCTCGTACCTTTCGATCTCAAACCAAAGAAGACTTTTCGTGCTCACGACACTTTTGGAAAGACCTTAGTCAAGCAAAAGACTTGAGTACGCTTGACTCAATTTACAAAGAATACCACCAATCTCTAGAGCTCACGACTGTAGCCATAACTTCAGCAACGATGACGAGCCAGAATGTCACCCCCCGGACCAAACCTAGGAGGCTAGGACTGTCAATGTTTGTCACGGTAGCTTGTCAGACTATGTACTAGTCCCACAGACCAACACGAGTCCGGGCCAAACCTGGGACCGAAAATATTAGCTACGGTAGCTTGTCAGGCTATGTACTGGTCCCACAGACCAAGACGAGTCCTTTCTAGCGCATTTTGTCCTCACTCATGCATATCCCGAGAACCTTCCCAGAAGGTCGCCCATCCTAAGACTACTCTCAGTCAAGCACGCTTAACTGTAGAGTTCTTTTGCATGGATAACCAGAAAAAAAAACACTTTGTTGATATGAACAGTAATTTCAATTCCTTTAAACACTAGTCAGATTTTAAGCCTATCAATGGATTTCTTCAATGGGTTACCCCACCCGAATTACATATTCGGTTCAGTGGAGTATTACACACCCCCCCTTGAAGAAGACAACGTCCTCGTTGCGCCTGTCAGCATCTGACCGTAGCCGAGCCAAACCCATAATCCTCCCCTGCTAGCTTGGTTACTCGGGTATTCCATACCACATGCTCATCCAAACGGTCGCAGGGTTGTTCTGATACCATTTGTAATACCCCGATATTTTCGACTTATAATTTTAAAGATTTTAATTTAATTTCGAAATAATTCATATTTCTTGAAATTTCATAATTATATTTAAATGATTTGAATATTTCATTTTGAAGCATTTTTTTTAAATGACATTTCAAGTAATTGCGTAAATCATATTTAGTGATTTAATTTTATAGTTCAAAAAAATTAAATGTATTCACGTAATTTCGTAAAATATAATTTATGTGTACAATTTTTATTTTGAAGAGTAATAATCATAAAATGGTAAATTACTTGTATTTGAGCAAAATCCGATTTGTTATTGAAACCCGACTCAAATCCGCTTCTTGTAATAATATCCCGACTCAAAAACCGTTCCTATTTAAAGAACATTTCACAACCACCACTCATTGTAACGCCCTCATAATCAAGACCTTTGAGAAGGACCATCGAATTATGAAAGTATCATCTCAGTTTCCCGGGGTATAATATCAAGATAAACAATTAATACAACCTTTATTAAAACACAAATTCTCATTTGTGATGGCGGTATCCGTCACAAGCTTGTGACGGATACCGCTTCCTCTCACAAAATACTCATAAGAGTGAGTGGAAAAACACATGAAGGGTGCCCCACCTTGTCCTCTCTCTTTTTGTGAGAGGTCACAAGCTTGTGACGGGATTAGCCCGTCACAAGCAAGACTTGCTGTTATTAAAATTAAGAATAAAGTTGAAGTATAAACATGTCTGATACAACAACCAAAACGAAACGTCTGCGGAAGCTAATGAAACTATAACGATGTTACAAAACTGGGTGGAGTCTCATCCTTCCCAAGCTATCAGACATCAGACATCACAGTAAAAACAACAAGCGTTAGAGACTGCTGAATAAGAAGGTCACAATACAATAAGCTCAATACCACAAGCTGATGATCACAACCACTGACATCACTGTCACAACAAGTCAACAATACAGGTGTCGGCCTCAAGCGCCACATCAATCTCCCACTTGCTCGTGGTAAGGGATACCTAGATCCTTAAAGTGCACATCCCCTTCGTAGTGGGTCCCACGAAGAGCGATCGTAGGAGTGGGAGTCATTTCCCGCGACGGTCCCACACATATGTTCCCAATACAAATCTCAACAATGCAGTGATATCAAATAAACAATACAACACCGTCACAATCGTATTCACACATATCTAAGTAGGGAAACCCTACCTTAAAGCAATAAACAAGCAAGCGAATTTCCAAGTCTTTTTTACCAACGTTCCTCTACAAATTCTCCTCCTATGAATTATATATACATATTACTCACCAAGGCATAACCAAAATCTAATGATAAAGAGTGATAAAACGACACTTACTTGCTAACAACGAACTAGGCTAGATGATCAGCGCTTCTAGACTCTTGTTAAGGACTCTTGAATGTTTTTGAGTAAAAGGGAGGAAAGGTAATAGAATTTTGTCTTTTTTTATTTAGGGTGAGGTTATAATTAATCCTTGGGTTAATATATATAATTAACCGCGATTCAGGTCACGAAAAAGCCAACTCGACCGAATTAGAGCAACTCGGTCGAGTTGCACTAGCTCGGCCGAGTTATAACTACTCGGCCAAGTTGACACGCACTACTCGGTCGAGTTACACTTAAGAGGGGTAATGATGGAATAGTTGGGTAAAAGTGTGCGGAAAATAGTAAAATTTTGTGCTGGGATATAGCATATACGAAAAAGAAAGTGGGAAGATAGGCAAATAGACTCAAAAGGGAAATAGGGAAGACTCGTAGAACTTAGAGGGAGTCATTATTATCGGTTATCAATTTGACATAGTTTTGTTTATCTAAATGTGCAGCATTCGTCAAGTCATATTCAGACAAAAGCTTTTCACTCTTTGAACAGAGCAAATGAAACCAATTGCAGAATTTGGTCACTGGATCTTTGGTTAAAGATTATGATGAAAAATCCGCCTTTCCATAAGAAGAAAGGCTGTGAACCTCCCCCTTGAGATGCTCAAGATAAGGAAATATCCTATCAGCGTGCCGTCCATAGTAGTTTGAGAAAATAGTGTCCATTTCATTTACAGTATCTGCAGCATGAGTGTCGTTTATGGCCAGTTGAAGAGACGAAAGTTTCAAGAGTTCATTCCCCAAGGCAATGTGCCCCTCACCGTAGATCTTCTTGAGAATCTGCCAATAGTTCAAGAACGATTCATTTATCGGGATTTTAGTTACAGGAAGCACCGGCACTAGCGAACTATTTTTCTCATCCTCATTTAAGAGAGGAGTATCCGTCTTAACCTTAAGACGAGTCAAGTATTACACAAGACGAAACAGACTGCACAGAGTTTAGCAAAAAGTTTGTCCCATCAATGCAAATGGGGTGTTATTTGACCCGTTTTATTCTTAAGACAGGTATATCCGTCTTAAGGAAGACCTACTGTTTTCTAAATAGACTTCTCTTCTGTTCATTACTTATGTAGTTATATATGAACTGCTTCAATGATGATTCATGCTAGACTTAGACCCCTATATTATTTCGGGCTAGGGTGTTGTTACTGTCATTGGATGGAGTACAGAAGCAAGAATTTTTACGCATTTGATGGAGCTTTGCCTATTCCCTGGCTTCAGATTAGGATCGAATAAAGCAAAATGCCTAAATGCATGAGTTCTTTACTTATGATGGAGCAGTGGCAATGCAATTCTCGGGAACAGACTCTTGTGTGCTACGGAGTATTTAACTCAGAGGCACCAATTACATCATCATAGACGGGAAAATGTTACAGTTGTAGAAGTATCAAGAACAAGAAAGAAAAGGAAAATAGAAAGGATATTGAAGAGAAAGGCAAAGGGAAGCTTAAATATATCTAAATAGTAGGCAAAAGGAGAGAACTTTACCTTAATGGACATGAAACAATGGTCCAGTGCCCTTTGTGTTTGGCCATCTGAACAAAAAGCTTCAGCAAGAATATCATGCGCCTACAAAGATCAATGCTGATCACAAACAACTCCCATGTTTTGAACAACAAAATCACAAACTCTATGAAGGACTGTTTCTCTTGTAGCTACTATAAGTCGATAACTTCCTTAATGTGTTGTTTTACTTGTTTACCTATTTATTTTTTGTATATGGTTGAAACTATTTAGAATTTTCTTACAGAACAAAAAATTTCAACTCTTTTCTAATGTGTAGTTTTACTTGTCATTGGCGGTTTCAAATGATGATTCATGTTACCTGACTTCAAATCATTTTGGGATTAAGCCTTGGTCGTTGTTATTAAGCGACAGATATTTATACATATTGTTAGAGCAATATGCTCCATAGTTGATACGGAGTAGCATTTATGTATAAAGACTAGAAACAGATGAACATCAAGCCTGAATTATGGAATTAGTATTGGGTTTTTACTTTAAACACATTCCTAATATTCAGCCCTTCCACTCACGGCCAATTATTTCCGGTTAACAAAAATTCAAAATTCTCCCTAATCAATTGCCAATTGTTTTATAAAGGAGATCGAAAGTGGATAAGTAGCCATTGCATTTCAAGGGATTAAATAAGTCATATAGTACAACTGGATGCCTGGATTATACCTGTGCAAGCTTCTTGTTATATGGATGAAGAACAGTCTTCAGAACTTCAAAATGACACAGAGCATCTGATAAGCAGACAGCATGGACCTTATTAGAATGAACAGCTACCTGCAAACTAAAAAAAACACTATCTCACAAATACCATTTAGACACAGAACATGATAGAGTTAATGTCAACTTTGGTAAATGATGTCAGTACCCTTCATTGATTCACGCCATACCTTTGAATTGCTGCCTCGGTTACTTGAACTTTATCATGCACAGATTTCAAATCATTGGCAGAGCCACACTTTAAGCAGCATCCAGACTGAATTTTGAAGGAGTTATTACTTTGTTTGAGAAGGAGAGATGCAATGTTCTTTATATCATCATTCTTCAGTTCATCAACCTTCACACCAATGATCCGAAGCTCCATAAGAACAGGAAACCAGTGAATAACATGGATGAATAAAAAGAATCTGATCGAGTCTATGTAAATGCATGTGATAATCTTGATGCTGTCTACAAGGAAATATTTCACTGTTCATATACCATATCGCAAGTTTCCATCTCCAGCAGAGCAAACAATTCACCATTCTTTGGTCTGGATTATGATGAAATAAAATAGCTCACTAAACTAGCTGTGTTTTTTTATGTATATCAGCTATTCGATGCAATTCTTAATATAATTCTCACTATTGGTTATTTGGAAACAGCTTTCATGTGTTATTAGATAGTAATGTTTACATATATATGATCAATTAAAAATACCTGACTTCGTTGCATCAAAACATTAGCTTCAAGAATCCTTTGTAATTGATGTGTTTTGTTCGTCTCAGACTCAGCAGTAGAGGGGTCAAGAACAACGCCACAGCAATCAGAATTAGCACAATGGAATCCATCAAGGACAAGATCAGGAAAATTCACCAATGTACAGCCATTGCATTGACATTTAAATGAATAATTATCTTGTAGAAACAGCAGTCGTTGTCTGTAGCCTGATTGCCCAACCTGAAGATGTATCAGTTGTATAATATAGTCAAAGAAGAGACAGAAGTAATGTGAACACGAGAACTAGATGACGACCAAAGGAACAAAAAGCTGTTCTAAGTTATCTTTTTTTCCCAGTTAAATATGTAAAAGGCAAGAAGCTATAATAAAAATATCTTCATACTTAACAAGTACTCGCTCCGTCCTGGTCATTTGCTTACCTATTCCATTTGGGTATCTTAGTCAATTGTTTACCTTTCTATTTTAGGAATGCATTTGATGGGCAATTTGATCATACACGCTCAGTTTGGTCCACTTGACATCTAATAATTGCCCCCTCCTCTTTCCTTAGTCTTTGTACCAAAAAACCAAAGGGAAACAAATATCTAAAAAAGTTGAGCAGTACATCCAACAATATATCAAAACATAGTGTCAACATAGACACTGAGCTATCTGATCAGAACAAGGAATTTAGTACCTCAGGGCCATAAGACAGTTCCAGTGGATGTCCAGTATGCACAAATTCTGTGGCTCGTATGAGAAGTGTGCGTGAGATGAAATACGCATGAATGTTTGGCACACATGAATGGTTAAATAAACTTCCCGATAAATACACTGCTTGCCCAGCTCTGACCTAAGAGGAAGGGGATAAAATGGAAAGATTGGCATAAATGCACATTTGAGTACAGTTTTATGCTTCAGAGTAAAACAGAAGTCAGTTGAAAACACTACAAACCTGCTCAAGATGACTTGTAACGGCATCTCCTGGTGGCAAGTTTGATTGTTGATAAAATCGCTGATACTTGTCTTGGTATTTCATACAAACAATAGCCATGGAATTGATTTTGACTTGACAAATAAGAACAATGATCTGCGTTCATGGGAAAAAAAACACCATTCAAGCAATCCAAATACGAGTACTGCCAAGTGCCAGACAATGCAAATAATACAGATATTAAGACTCAGAGACGTTACGGGCCCTTACAGCAACTAAGAAATTTTTAGATCTTGTGTTTTGCAATATACACTTGTATCTCAAATTTTCAGCTAATTATAAAGTCCTATGAGGGTGGATATAATCTTACTTTAGCTTATCTTTTCTTTCTCGCAATTCTGATCTTGTGACTGGCATAAATATCAGTCCAGCAAAATGTGTATTAGACATGGCTTGAATGACATAAGTTGTGACCCAAATAACTTAACCCGAGACTCACATTAAACAAAAAATAGATCATCCCTAATATGACCTGAAACGCTAACTTATTCAAATCGACTTGTACCCAGCAAGAACTTTATTGGACCCTATATTGGCCCCATCAAGAACTACCTGCTTTGAAAATTACCTCTGAATTGACACAAAATGAGAAGTTTGAAACCTGAAATGACTTATTTACATAAAATTGACAAAAGTAACTTAATAAACACGATCATAATAACCAGAATAAATCCGAAGTACGCCACTCATAAGCACTCCTTACTCATAGTGATCAATCCGAAATTTCTCAATAATATCATATCTGATCTTAACTCGTTTCCTAAATTTAATGACTACTGAACTTTTGCTTATAACTTAACAGCCCTTTGTCTTTAGAGTAGGGGAGGCGCGTAGAGTTTAAATGAAATCCAGACCTTTTGAATATAAGCTCCATCCAGCTCTACTTTAGGCCCATATGAGTAATGAAGGCAATAAAGTAGCACAATTGAATAGACATGCAACTCCACTTTGCCTTGTGGGAGGAGTTCCCCGTAGTTATGAGAAAGATCCTGTTTAAGCGGTGAGACCCATCACATGCCATAACTCAACTGAATATTACGAAGAAACGAAAAGTGAATCTTTACACAAGCAAGTGAAAGTGTCATACCAACATCTTAGCATTATGGGAATGTTCCTTTGATTCCAGCAACTTCACCAAAATCCGACCGGCCAAAACAACTTCAGAAGGTAGCACAGTTGGCCAATTCACACCATGACATTCATGTCCATGTTCAGTAAACTTGACTTCACTATTAGAGTGAGTTTGAAGAGTTACCTCTGAGAAACATCTGTGAAGATCATCAGTTTTATTATGTGGGAAACATTTCGTTGACATCTCGCCTCGTGCCTGTAGTAGACAATCATCTGAGCAATACAATGGCATAGAACACATCGGACAAGGAACAGTATCTGCTGGTAGTTCATTGAAACAAAAGTGACAATGAGTTTCTCGGCATTTCTTTAATATGATCTGTAAGGAGATTTAGCACATCAGGGACAAAGATAATGGTATAATATCAAACACGATATAGGAGTACAAATTTTATCATAATTGGACATGTTAATCACTTTAACTCCCCTTTAATGCACCTTAAACAACTAACACAACAGCAACATAAACTGAACGGAAAAGACAAACAACGAATAGGTTTGTGGCCTTTTTAATTTGCAAAACCAGAAATAAAAGAAATGAATCGAACATCTTTCTGAGTCCTTAACTAACTATTTCAGCTTTACCACTTTCTTGTTTATTTGCATTTTGGAGAGTGAAGATGCATCACGAAGTTTACAGACATGCAATTAGCACCATGTGCTTTATTTTTACCGCAACTAGGTTAAGAAGCAACGCGATCGGATTATAGTGAAGACATCTATGCCAACCAAATAATTAAAAGTGAAAGTCTAGTTTTAGACAATATATATCGAATTATCAGAAACTTACAATATGAAGAAAACAAATCATACCGCAGCATAAGGCTCTTCTCGATGGAGTAAGGAAGCTGGAGGAGTGTCAGACAGTGGTGCCATACCTCTCCCTTTAGTCGGTGTAGTCACACATTGTATCTTTGATTGTGGTAACTCATCCTCTATGAAAACATCCCAGAATTCAGAATGCAGAAAAATTGTCCATTGTTAGATTTGGATATAGAGAATGCAAAAGGCCAACATGTAACTATGTAAAGCACATCAGAAGCAACAGATTCAAAAAGCAGATTAACAAAAACCAGGAGAAAGGGAAATAAATTAATTTTTGAGCTGGTTGATAATGGGTCTTTTGATACCTATAAAACCTTTAACCTTGGGGAATATCGGCCTTGATAATTGGTATCACTATATTAATCCTATTATTGGTGACAAACTAATAATGGCACAAAGTCTTCATCTAAAACCAATGGATAGAGGCAATCATTCAAGTTTAAAGCTTCACTGAACAAGCACAATGCCTTAGCCAACCTTGGCAAATGTTAGAATCAAAATGTATTGCTGTTTACCAACAAATTAGTCAGCAAGATAAATTATATTCTTTGTTCCTACATTACTTTTGTTTAACATTTTGTGCTTTAACTTTTTTATGTAAACTCGTAACATACATAACACAGCCCTCCCCCACACAAAAAAAAAAGTGAAAACAAACAGAGAATATGATAAAGAGACACATGCAAAACATCCGTCTTTTTGTCTTCATAACCATCCAATCAGATAAGATATGTGATAAAATGTTGTATGCATGGTGCCAAAATCTGAAAGATATCACACACGCATCAGGAGTGCAACTTCCACACCACCACCACCAACAACAACAATATTACCCCGGTGACTCGAAGACTCCTGCAAATGGTGGGGTAAGGGAGGGTCAAACATACTCAGCCGTATGCCTGTGTATCAAACACATAAAGGCTACTTCCAGGCGACTCCACAAAAATTACGTCGGAAAATGCAAGAACGTGAAAGAGTTTAAAATCCTCACCAATTAATGGCAGGTTTTGCACACCAATGCCAGTGAAACTTCCTTGTTTATTTGCAATTAATTTTATATCACTTTCTATTTGCCTCCTTCCGCTAAGACTTCCTTCCATCTTGATGGCTGCTCTCAAGTCACTAATTGACTCTTCATACTTTAACAAAGACATTTTCACTTTCCCTCTCCTATACCAAGCCTGTACAAGTCACTACAAATTATTGAAAGATAACCACAAAAACAAGCATTAGATTAAGAAAGAAAAACTCATCAAGCAGAAATCTTTTGAAGTTCATGCACCTTGATAACAAGTTCTTGAAGAGTCTAAAGTCTAGTGAGAACAAAAAAACTCCTCCGGAGAAATATCAAAACGATTCAAGAGTTTGATTAAAGAGCGATTACGAAGTTACTCACATATTTTCATACTATATAGTGTGTACTTGCGTTGGACATTTGACGCCTGAACATGTGTATGACACTTGCGCATATCAATTTACGTAGATTAAATGAATCTACCCAATGTTTATAATGCATTCAGAAAATAACCTGACCTTTCAACTTTAGCTGTTACTAATTAAATATCCAACGTTTGCGGTTATGTCGCAAAGACGTCTCGGCCATCACTCGAACTTTGACAACATTTTTGTGACAAAAACGTAAACATCGATTGCAATCTATGTTTTCACACAAGTACACAACCGCATCACGTCGTTATCTGAGTCTCCATAACATAGATTGTAATCCGTGTATGTTTTCACAAACAGCAATCTAAGAACAACTACATTACCTGCCTTATGGCTCCCGCAAATTGTGATGTAGAAGAGGGAGAGGGGAGAGGGGGGAGGATGACAGGCAACAATCTAGTAAGAGAAAATCAAAGAATCACAGGACTCAATTTCTACATTAATGGTGACGTATTTAGATGCAAAGGCTGTCTAACTTTGTACCACACAAGATACATCTAGATTATATCGTATGTTCTCACCTATACTATTATAATTTCCAAGACTAAGCTAGGCCAAAAACGACCACAGGCTGACCAAAGTTTGCTTCCATATTCATATATCACACTGATGAGAAAAAAGCAATTCATCGAATACTTATTTCTGTAGCAGTTACTGCCAATGCACAGGAAGATTGATTTTATTGATTCTTCATTTCAAGGATTATACGTTAAGAAATGAAATAAAAATTACGCTTTAAGTGAAAGATATCAGACAGCTGATTAGAGGTAATGACGCTAAGACACTCACCTTTGCATAACTTGGACTGATAAGGACAGCACGATTGCAGTCTCTTATGGACTCGTCAAAAAGATTCATCTTCTGGATATGAGAAAAAAATGAGGATGAGTATTAATGACTTGTTCTAAGTATCCACATATATATTTGCTCGTGAACCTCAATAGAAAGTGGAAATACGACAGCTAATATTACACGCTTCTTCAATTAGAAACCAATGGTTTACTCAGTTGAGATATGAGACAAATTTTCCTTTACGCCTCTTTTAACACAAATTGAAGAACATTTATAGAGTCTAACTCCAATAACTTAAGCAGCTGAATAGTTTTTGTTGAAGAATGCTTTGTTGTTATTCAGGGGTTAAAAGTGAAAGCAGCCTATCTTTGTAAAGCATGGATGATCTAAAGCCATTAGTCTTCATAATTCAAAGAGAAGTTCCATTAAACATTACTCCCTATGTCTCCGTAATTAGTTTACTTACGTTGTTATTGCCCACACGCACCTCGAAAAAAATAGCTACATTTCCTTTTGTTGATATTATTTTTGTGGTCGAGTGTAGATCTTGAACTTCCTACCCTACTAGTATATGTGTACATAAACATCTGATCCATAAGCAAACGTAAATTATTTGTAGGGATAAAAGGAGTAATAATAATTATATCCATTGCCTGAATGAAATAAAGTTAGCTGAACGTACTAGGAACTCTACAGAATTACATCAAAATAGCGAGTCACAGTCAATTGTCATGAATGATAAGCGCCTGACCATGGAAAGTAGAGAAAGCTACAGAAATCAAACTCACATGCAAAGAAGAAGCCCGATTGACATACAAGGTTGCAACCAACTTGTTGTCTTTGTCAACAGCATCTACTGGAGCAACACGTAGAGCCTATGAACCAGCAGATTAGAGAAGGCTTAATAACAAGCTTTTTATCAACCAAAAAAAAACAAATCTAAATAACTTGTTCCTGCGATGATTATGGTGTTTCTGTGAACAAACACATATATTCTCACATATGGGTTCCTCTTGAAACCCGTTTTCATGGTTGTTTATACAAGTCCACAACATTTCAGTTCCATAGTACACACATTATAGAAGCTGCACAATGAATTAACAAAAGCAGAATTGTGCTTGAAACTTTTGAAAGAAATAAGCTTTTTGCACAATGAATTAACAACAGCACTGCACCAGTTCCTCAAGGGGTCCCGCAAATTGCAAGGTGCGGGGGATCAGATGTATGCAGCCGTATACCCGTGTGTTAAGCGAGAAGTACTAGATTGAAAGAAAACGAATGCAGTGAAAAAGGACCTGAGAATAGAAATGCAAAGCCTGAGAATAATGCTGAGCAGAAAAGCAAGCATTAGCTTTACTTTTCAATTCCAAAGCAGTTTCCTTGTTCTTGACAAAATAACCCAGTTGGGTATCTGTCAAGTCTTGAATCATCTGCAATTTCAGACATCATGTTAATGTTAATTGAAATATAAAAACAAACATATGAAAGGATTAAATGGGGAAAAGGTTGGAGGGTTACGGAGTGAAAGAGGGGAGACTGAGAGAAGAAATGATGGAGGGTAAAACAAGTAGAAGGAAGATCATTTGTAGTGCTTTCTTGAATTGTTTTCTCAAGTTTCCATGGAATTATGGACTTCAGTTTCTCCATCCCTATTCTCTTTGCTTACTGTACCAGTGCAGCTAGATACGAGAAAGATTGTGTTGATTTTCAGTTTTTCACCGGAGTTCAGCTTTGTTTTTCGCAACTCCTCCGTCCATCCCTCCCTATTACTGAATTGTTTACCTTTCATTTTAGAGTTTTTTTTGCTTTTTAACCCTATTGAGTCTTCAATTTTACAAATTACCACCTATTGAGTACATTTTTGTCAATAACTACCTAATTTTTTGCGTTGTACCACGTAGTTTGCAGTATGTTGGCGGATTTTCTTATTTATCGTCTCGGTACATTTTATGGACTCTCTATTATTAACTATGACCAAACTACTCCTTACCAAATATTATACACACTCACTCTTATTATTTCACTCAACTACCGCTAAACTACTTTAACACACAATTATTACCTAAATTGAATCCATCTATTCTAAAACCCTAACAGATGGGCATTTTTTCATATTCAAGCAAGGTAATTTTGTGATGATGACACCTATCATCTCTGGTAGACATATTTAGCCTATTGAATCAATCTAAGTCTCATCATCCCATTGCCTTTCTCATGTACCCTGTCTTGCAGTACCTTTCTCTGACAAATCGACTTGTAAGTCCATATGCTGCTCTATCGACTTCAACCCTCGCTCTATTTTCGAAACTGTTTCCGACACTTTGGTAGTTCCCACCAGAAGGATATTGCACTGCTTTTGAATCCCTCGACTTGTTTACAACTGTGAATCTGAGTGGTTTTACAAAAATGATGATGACATTCATTTAGAAGATATCATCTTGAGATTGAGGTCGGCTCCCTTATATAAGTATAACGACGAATGTTTGCCCCAAGCTATTAAGAAGGCTGCTTTCTTTGTTGAGCCTATCCCTCCATAAGGATATTCTGCCCATGCAAACCTTCTCACACGCTCTATAGATTTTCCGATGATCTGTACTGTCCTCAACTGTGTCAAAGTTGAGCACCAAGTATGTTGGGTTGTACCTATGCATTACCATGTTATTCCTCAAAAAACTTAATGAGATCCATCAACAATACTTAGCAAACAAGCAGGATGTGGATATAGTGCTATTTTTTAAGGGTTAAGAATTAAAATTGAGGAATATACTTGCTATATTTTTTTAACCAAGTTTATCATCTATTCCATAGGTTGACAAGTGTGAATTTTTGTTTCCATGTTCAACAATTGTTCAAGACCATGTGAATGTTATATGCAGCTATCATGGATCCCATGTTCTACCATTGTAGTGTATAAGGGAAATGGTGATCTAAGTATTTTGTAAGGGGTAGTTTGGTCATTATTAATAATTGATACTTTGATAGTCGGTAAAATATACGCGAGATAATAAATATGAAAACCCGTTAACATAATGCAGATTAGGTGGTAAAATGCAAAAAATTAGGTGGTTATTGGCAAAAATGGACTCAATAGGTGTTAATTTGTAAAATTTAAGACTCAATAGGTGGTAAAAAGCAAAAAACTCTTAATTTTATGAAAATTTAATAAACATAATCTCAACTAACACTTTCCTCTCAGAATAATTTCAACAATCAATATTCCCGGAATAATCTAAACTTGCATACCATCCTTCTCAAAATAATCTCAATTATCACTCATCTTCTCAAAACAATCTCAACTATTAATATTTCCGCAATAATCATAACATTTCTTAGGACTTACCAGCTACCAGTCGCACTAAACTATTTTGAGAAGGGTGATATGAGTTGGGATTATTGCGAGAATATTGATAGTTGCGATTATTTTGAATAGAAGAGTGATAATTGAGATTATATTTATTAAATTTTATATGAATTTCATATCTTAGAATATCCGATCATTTCCTCCTAAACGGAGAGAACTCCCTTACGAATAGTAAAAACAAAATGCAATTTAAGCCATCATTCTCATTTCAAGTCAAATCCTCACCCTCCATTTCCAATTTCAATTGAATTGATTTTTTCCAATTTGAATCTGTCTATCCTCTTTTTTCAATCAAATCTTAACCCTTCATTCTTCAATCCACTCTATCCAACTTCAATCTCAGCCATCCCTTTTCCATTTCCACTTTAAATCTGGTCCTTCTATTCCAATTTTTTTTTTGATAAGGTAAGAAAACTAGGTTAATCCTCTTGGATAAGACCAACCTATCTCATCCTTTCGAATGAGTAAGGTAAGTTGAAGCCACCGGCTTTCAACCCACCTCGAAAGAGTTGGACATGAATGCCCAACAGAAGCCATGAAGTCAACAACCTTGTTGGCTTCACGAAAGCAATGTTTAATAATCACTTCATCGAAAAGATGATGAAGATCAAGTTTCACATTCTTGATATTACTAGAGATTTCCCACGGGATCTGCCAAGTTGTAACATCCCCATAATCCCCTTTGTTTGTAAATAGAGTCTTTATGTAAAATTCGGATCATGGGTGTGTCACAATCTAACCAAATGTAGTAGTAGTACCTAAAACATGTAATAAAATAGGTGGATGTCAAAGTGCAAATAAAATCGTAAAGGATAGAATCCGATTATAGCCAAATTTAAAGTTTGCGGAAGCGAAATAATGTTCAACGATCCAAATGTAAAGATAAAGTCTTTGAGTATATGTCTTTAATGAAAACGACTAAGCGCGCTCTCCTGTGCATCCCACGTCTAATTCCCACGAACACCTGTCACGCGATCTGCTCACACAATTCGTGATCACCGCAGGTTAAAAAAAAAACAAAACAAATAAAAGGGTCAACAATAATGTTGAGTAAGGTAAACAATCCGAATGAAAATAGGAATATGAAACCATAACTTAAAAGACATTTTAAAAATAATGCGTAACGAAAGTGTTTCGAAAGATTTCTTTCCAACAATTTCCAACGTCGGTATATACTTGGATAGAGGCCGTATGAAGAGGATCCACTCGCCCTAAACCGGATAAGACGAGGTTCACCAAATCATGTACTAAACTGTCCTAGAATCTCGAGTGTGCACACCCCTCTAAGAGCCAACCCCGAAGAGGAAGATAAGAGGACGGGGTCTCGATCAACTAACCCCCTTCAGAAGCTCTGTATAGGAAGTCCCTTATTATGGAACAACCTACCCCTCTACCAAAACCGTTTCAAACTAACATGAGAATCCATTTCCAAATAACCAAGATATTTCCTTCAAATTTGATAACTCATCATAAGCTTGTAGAAAAGCCAAAACGGTTTTGGTTCCCAAAACTTTTAAAATCATAAAGCACTCCTTTCCATATTAAATACAATCCCGTTTCAAGAGATCAAAATAAATCAAGCTGTATTCATAATCATTTTGCAAAATAATTTCAACCAATATAAATAATTCAATATAACTAAAAGTCTTAACATACAAGATATATAGTAACAAATCGCCAACGGTTTAATAAGAGTGTACGGATAAGCGTTTCCCTTACCTTACGAGTGATTAATGGTTAGAGAACATCTTTTACGAATCCCGACTTTAAAATATATTTAAAATTATAGTTACTTATATGTTCGATCATTACATAGCTACTTAACATAAGTTATGCAACATCTTTTAATCTTCTCGATTTTACAGATTCGAAGCGGAAATTTTAAATCGTCATATCTCCTTCGTTACTTAACGTTCTAAGGTGAGACCAGTGGGGTTTGGTTCCTTAGTGAGTTCTATAACTTTATTGTCTTGTTGGTCAGAGTCTAAAAACGTCTTTAAAGAGTCCAAATTTACAGTCTAATAATAAAGTTGGTCCAAAGATGAGTCTTAAAAAGTTATGGGGTGGTAAATACTCTTAACATGTCGAAACTCGTCGAAACGCTTTCTAATAAACTTTAAATTCATTAAACTTTAACATGTGAAAAGGTGGGTCACTGATTATTTTTATAAGTATAACTTAATTACCCTTTTATGGAGATGGTAAGTTTTTAACAAATAAGACTAATTAAAACGTTTTTCCAGAACACAACAGTAACTTGTAAAAATCATAATAAATTCAAAACATCATATTTTTGTGTATGGTCGGCTTTATAGGATTCCTTTATGAGTCTACAATATATTTTTAGCTGTGTATGTTGTCTCACAAATGGGTTTATCAAATCTAAAAACGCGTTTTAAAAACAATGGTCAGAAACTGAGTCATAAAATGTTTTACATCATAAATCCTTTTTAACAAACCAAAACAGGCTGATTCAAAAGCCTATTATCATCTAGACTCATATTAGTCTAACATATTAAAAGACAAGACACTGATTCATTTTATAAATATGGTTTGATGACTCTTTAAGTGAGATTTAATGTTTCGGCTAAACAGAAAACATACTGTAGTTTATGATTTTTCATTTACAAATGGTGCATGCAAAAGCTACAAATTTTGGTGAGCATACTCAGTATAACAAATACAACATCATTTATTTTTTTTCACTTGAAAATATCAATTTTAACTTGTGATATCAGACCCCTACATGCATCCTACGTTTTTTGACAAAACAAAGGTTTTTACCATTTTTAATTCTTGCATGCATGAGTTTAGTTATGTATAGTGATGTTATGATGTTTATTAACATGTGAGTGTGTTTATTATATCATGCTAAAATCAGAATGAAGAGGGGTTGTATATGTTTACTAAGTGGAACTTGATGATAGGCAAGATTCTCCTTCTATCCCTCTCTTCTTCTCCTTCACGTTTTCCCTCTCTTTCTCTCTAATTTTTTTTTTGTTGTTTGTTGTGTTGTGTGGGAAAAGGGCTGATCTAAGGTGACTTAAAGGAAGTAAGAAAAAAAAGTGTGGGGAAGGGGGGAAGTGGCGGCATGCATGCATGGGGAAGGGTCCATGCATGTTTTCTTCTTTTATTAGTCCCCATGTGTCTAGGTAAGTGTAGGTTTCTTAGGTAATAATTACCCATCGGATTTGATGTGGTATTACGGTTTCTTGCGCGACATAAAAAGATGCATGCGACGGTTTTACGTGTTTCTTTTAAGTGATACTTGTATTGTCAATAAATTTCCCATTTTATTTTATTGACGAATTTTGCGGGTATTACACAAGTGCTACGAAGTGAGTAGATAACACATAAATTATCACCCTCCACAATTAACTTCGAGATTCCTAAGTTTTTAGCAGCTAAAATACCTTCTTTTAGAGCGAGAGTTTCTGTGGCAAGAATATTATTAAATCCGCACTTTTTTGCTCCTAACAACACGATTTCACCATTATGATCTCTAATACAATATCCTAAAGCAGCTTTATTGCCATCTGTTCTCGATCCATCAAAATTTAGCTTGAGGAAGTCATTTGTAGGTTTCTCCCACCAAATTTCCTTCTTACTTTGACTTGCAATACTATCATAATTTGACAAAAAATTGTTGTAGCTAGTAGTGTTCATTTCTTGGATAATACACCCAATAAAAGGACATTATTCGTAAAAGAAATGATCTTTGTTTTCACTATGATAGTTGCACAAAATGTAATGAGGTGGGACATTAATATGACTTTTAAGAAGTCTTACTACCACGCCAGTTACTAAATTGTTTTAATTGTGTTAAAGGCTAATTATAATTTCTGATTTATTAAGCATTCTAATAAGGGACGAGATTCCGCTGTTCCACTCGATCATCTAATCATAAGACGAGCACAAGCAGTTTACTCAATAGAGGGACTCCCCTTTGACGCTTCTCGGATTTTCTTAAACGTAGCCAACCCTCGCCTAAGAGCAAAAGAAACGACACACACTCTCTTTATACATACAGTTGTGAACTGCTCCACTTAGCGGAGTTAAAAGAAACGTCGGGCTCCAGATCCTATGAAAGGACGCCCGCCCCAATGTACCCATATCAAATAAAGAAGCTTAAATAAAGAGGATCGTAAGATAGAGCATCACACCAGCTATGTCTTGTAGAAAAGTGAATTGCAGCTGATAAGATTTTATGTGTTGACGAAAACTAGAAAGTTCATATTCATAGAAAGAAAACGTTTGTTCCAATCCGTCCTTTCTTGTAAAGCAAATCAGAGAAAATGCAAAATAGCATTCTAACTCTCCCGGGATTTTTTCAACATCAAAGGGCATCCTTTTTTTTGATATGAACATTAAATTCTTATACATTGTGGTATTTGCTTTCTAGTGGGAATAAAAGCGGAAAGTATTTCGTTCTGAGGTTGTCAACACATGCTCTCCAGAGAAAAAAATTCAATTTTGGTGGAATATTCAATCTCCAAACCCACTGAAATTTACAATTGTCATGAGCGTGATCGAACAAATCTTGCTAGCCAAGTTGCTGTTTTTGTAGAGAAATTTTCATCCACGGTCAACCCCCAAATGAGGGTATCTGGAATATCATTATGTGGTAGTGTAATGTTAGTAGTCTGATTTACAATATCGTTATTTACTAGATTGTCTAATTTACAAATATCCCATTGTTTGTCAGAGGTTATGAAATCTTTAACCAAAAGATTAAGATCACGGCTACTATTATCATCACTCGTAATTCCGGTACGTGGGTGTGAGAAAACTCAATTATCCGGCCAAAATTAATGTTGCTACCATTACTTACCTGCCATCTTAGTCCTTTTCTAAAGAGAGTCCGAAGGCTCATAAGCTTGCGTCATTGCCAAGAAGAGACTGAGTTAGGCTTATGATCAAATAGTGAACAATTTCTCAAGTATTTTTTAGTTATCACTCTAACCCATATGCTTTCCTTATCCATAAGGATTTTCCATAAAAATTTCATATGTAGGGCTTTATTAGCGGCTTCATAACATTTTATTCCCAATCCATCAAACGATTTCGGTAAGCAAACTTTATGCCAGCCAATCAAATTCGGGGAGCGTTATGAAGGATTCTTATTCCAAAGAAAGACTCTGTTAATTTTATCTAATCTCTCATGGATTGATGAGGGGAGAAGGAAGCTTTGCATTTGAAAAGTTCCCTTCGAGGCTAAATTAACATTGATCAGAAGTCAGAATTAGTGTACTTTCTTGTGATAAAGAATTTGCTTTCCATTTCGATAACTGGGTGCAAGTGTTGGAGATTGTGTCCTCCACATGTAGTGTGATAACGTCATTGCACATACCCTTGTACGGACAAGTGGGAGATTGTTGGGGCTGGTGTCCTTGACAATTAAGTACAATGACTTATTAAATCTCTTTAAGGATCACAAGGGCATACTTTTGTATTATTACCAGTTGATCCACGTTTATCAATAACGGTTGGCTTGCTAGATAAGTTTGACGTTATTGTCATACGGATGGCGGTGATCAACTGGTCCCTATACGTCACACCTATAGGACACGTTTGAGAGATGTGAAGGTATGAAAATACAGTCACATTTTGCCGGATATGACTAAACAGTTAGTCAGAGGTATTGACTATTAAATTAGTCAATAAGATGTTGAGATTATTATTTAATACGGATTAAATAATTTTAGCTAATACGGATTACATGATTAATTCGTAAATTAAATATAAACGGTTATATTTAATTAAATATTGTATTTGCGTATTAATATAAACAGTTATATTAATTTGGGTAATTATACAATATCGTATTTTATCAGACCGTTATTAATATATCGACTGTATTAATATCTGATAACATGTTACGATTTATAATTAAAAATTACCGCGAACAACTTAAAGCTAAATGGGTCGAATCACGCATTGGAATAAGGTAAGAGTGGAAAGCCCACTCCTACCCTATGTCCAATTTCGGCCGGCCATGTGTAGTATATAAGGAGAGTCCTTCTCCTTATATCAAACACTTTTGGTGCACTGTTAAATTATCTCAAGGTAAAATTAGGGTTTTGAGACATTCTTTTCCCAAAACCTCAGATCTCACATCTAAAACTCAATAGCTCTCCCAATATTGCAAGGCAATTGGAGAGGATTTCTAGCACACGCGGCCTCGTCTCAAACTAAGTCTTGGGTGCAAGTTATAGGAGGAAATTTGCATTAATTCCTGTTCTTAGGCCTTTTGCGCGAGGACTAAAGGTTGTACTTCTTTTCTCATGTTTTTAATCTTATGACGATATTCACAATTGCATATTTCATTATAATCCTGCAAATTTAGGGTGAATACGCGTTTTATTCCCCACAGCAAGAACATTGAACAATACTTTCGAAGGTATTTTTAGTTACTCTGCTATCTATTATAGGACTTTCTAAATATTTACCCAAATGAGCTTCATCGTTCATTCAGACAATACCTCTAAAGGATTCCCGTTGAGATCGCTCAATATTTCTAGTGCATTGAAAAGTGGATTTGTTACAATTAACAAATTGTCCTGAAATTGTGCAAAATTTATCTAAAATAGATTTAATGGTTCTACAACTTTGATTAGAAGCTTTAGCGAAAATGATCGTATCATCCGCAAATGTGAGAAAAAGAATTTTCTCAATCCCAGATCCAATTCTAATACCAATATCACTAGAACTAAGATCACTATTTTTTTTTGTAGAGATCTTGCTAGAATCTCGGCGCACATAATAAATATATACGGCGAGAGTGGGTCTCCCTGTCTAATACCACGAGTGGGTCTAAAATCGTCTCCCAGTTTTCCATTTACTAACACTGAGAATGAGACAGTTTTTATACATTGCATAATCATGGAAGTCCATTTGGCATTAAAACCTATTTGTTTAAAGGTTTCTTTAATAAAGATCCATTCTAGCCGGTCGTATGCTTTCTCCATACAACAACAACACAACAACATCAGAGCCTTAGTCCCAAAATGTTTTGGGGTTGGCTCGTATGCTTTCTCCATATCAAGTTTAATTGCAATCCAACGCCCTTTGCCTCTTTTACGTTTAAAAGAGTTACAAATCTCGTGGGCAAAAAGAATATTATCTTGAATAAAGCGATTAGGAGTAAAGGCTCCTTGAAACGGGTGGATTATCTTATGCAAGACACTGCGAAGTCGAGTAGCTAAGATTTTCGAAATAATTTTATAGATTGTTGAACAAAGACTAATAGGTCTAAAATGATTTGCTGTTTGAGGATGATCAATTTTAGGAATTAATGCTATGAAAGTATGATTTTTCTCTTTTAGTAATTTTTCTGAGTGGAAAAAAGCTAAAAAAAAATGGTTGCCGAATTTCCTACAATATCTCAATATTTTTGAAAAATTCTATAGGAAATCCATCGGGCCCTGGAGCTTTATTTGCGGCTAAACGAAATACAGTTTGTTTAACCTCTTCCACACTAATATTACTTGTAAAGAAATTATTGTCTTCGTCTGAAATTAATCCGTTAATAGATTTGAAGTCTTCATTTTCGTCAAAATGACAAATTGGATTTTTTGTAGACCTAAGTTCAAACTCGTCAGATATTTCTTGTTTAATGAGGTCTTGATCAGTAATATAAACACCATTTCTATTTATGAATTGCTTAATCTCATTTCTGCTTTGTCTAATAATGGCATGATTTTGAAAATATTTGGTATTACTATCTTCAAAGTTAGGTTTATTTATACAATTTTTTTGTTGCCAATAAATGCGCTTATAATCTAGCAAGCATCACGTTTTTTCAGCCATTTCAATTGAGCGACTTCAAGAACCGTAATATGAGATGAGCCAAGTTGGTTTTGTATATTCTCTAACTTTTTTCAGCGATTGAAAGTTGTCTAAAAATATTTCCGAAAGTAGATTGATTCCATTTTTTAGCCTTTTGCTTTAGAAATTTGCACTTTTGAGATAGGCAAAACATATAAGACCCCTGAAATTGGTGTTGTCAACACTTTTTTACTAATTTACTAAAATCATCTTGAAGGGTCCACATAAGTTGGAATCGAAAAGAAGAGGCTTTCGTATGAACTTGGTCATGAAACTTTACTGAGATAAGACAATGGTCGGAACTAGTAAATGCATGGTGGACAAATTGCATATTTGGATAAATACTCATCCAATAAGGGGATGCTAAAACTCTATCGAGAATTTCAAAAACGTTATCAGAACTACATTTCTTTTTCCTCCAAGTAAAAAAAGTTACCGGAGAAAGGGAGGTCTATAGAATTGGTATTATTTAAAAAATTACATAATCATAAGCAACGTGCATTGCTAACGCTTGCACCCCCTTCTTTTTCACTCGGACTCTTAATTTCATTTAGATCCCCGAGCAATAAAAAAGGTAAAGTAAGATTTAGAATGAAATTTTGCAATTCAGACCAAAATTCTGGTTTTTCAGAAGGTTGAGCCGGAGCATATACAAAAATGAGGCAAAAATATACTTTGTTCAATAGGTCATGAACTTCACAACAAATAAATCTACTTGATTTAAACGTGACATTAATCAAGAAGGTCATGGACATAGTTTCTTTCCAAAATAGTCAAATCCCACCTGACAGGCCTACACTTGGGACGAAATCACAATGACTAAATCCCAACTGAGCTATCAAGTGAGGCGCCAGATTTGGTGTCACAGACAGCTAAAATCTTAATTCCGTTTGATGAGCAAAAAAATTTGAGTTCTTCACAAAAGTTCTTTCTTTTAGTACCCCTAACTAGGGGTGTTCATTCGCGGTTCGGTTCACCGAACCGTATATTTAATTCGGTTCGCACACGGTTCGGATTGGCAAAACACCGAACCTAAACCGCACCGTTAGGAACGGTTATAAACGGTTCGGTTAACCACTTTAAACGGTTATTTGCGGTTCGGTTACCGGTTAACCTATAAACATGCTAAATATACATTTTCTTTAGTTTTTGAGAATTTTATCTAGTAGTTTAATTAAGTTTTTAATATTTAATTATACTCAACAATAAAGTTAATTAGGGAAACTTTAATATTAATCATTTTAACCATTTTTGAATTTGAAAACACTTTTTAATTGAACAAAAGAAAAAAATTATATAATATTTTAATTTTTTGCTTACTTTTTTGTGAACGGTTCGGTTCGCGGTTAACCTCTTTTCTAAAATTGCGAACCTCAACCGAACCATGTACATGTTAAATTTAACGGTTCGGTGAAACCGAACCGCTTTGTCAAAACGATTCGGTTAATCGAACCTTAAAAATGTACGGTTTTTCGGTTTTCCGGTTCGGTTATTACGGTGCGGTTTATTATGAACACCCCTACCCCTAACATTCCAAAATGCAATATTCATGAAAAAATCACGAAAAAAACGAAATGATACACAAGTGACTTTGTAAGTTCACCTTCGGGTAAACTCATTGAAAAGGTACCCAACCAGAACCAATTGCGTTCATGAGTTAGCAGCTGATAAAGACGGTGAAGACTAGGAACAAAAATAGAGAGTCCGAGTCCATAAATAATTCTATAAGAAATAATACGACTCCAACAAAACTTAGATAAACCAAACAACAGGCTAGCCATACTAAGTACATTCATAAAACAATTTATAAAAACAATGGACAAAATAAATTTGATTGCTTACAAAAGTTGCAAAATTAGACCAACAATAAAACATTGGACTATACAAAAGATAGATCTTAGCACTGAAGAAGATCACCTGAGATCTTACAGCATAACAGAAATTTGACAAACAGAAATCAGCAGCTAAACTAACCTAACTAAAATGATAAATGGGGCTCGCGGCTAAAAAATCCAACATCGATGAATAATCATAATATTGGGGCTTACACCTAGAATAACCAAAGTTATCTGATAAGGTATCGACTTGAGAACCCTTGGATTGGGAGAAACCTAATTCCAAAATTTCTTGGAGTAGACACAAAACTGATATAAACTCTCCGGGGCTAAAATAGAGAGCAAATCAATGTCTACAAACAAAGAAATTGGAGGAAAAGACGATAAACTGGTCTCCGAACAGAAGAATGCCACACCATTGGACAAAGGGAAAGAAGAAGGATGACTTACTTCTGATAAAATTGACCAAGGTGTTACAAAGGCTGAGAAAACGAAGGACAAAAGAGCAATTTCGGAACGAATTTTTCCGACACTGACAACAGAAACTAAGCGAACACTGACCTTCACCGGAAGATTAAAGGACTTGAGATCTCCTCCAACCGTCAATGGAAGCGGCATGACCTTCACCACGAAGAAGACCCGAAAACTTTGACTATTCGACAAAATCGCAGTAAGGTTCTTCTGGACAAAGACGGTAGACAGTAAGGTGCTTAATTTATTTTGTCACGGATGATTATACATTAGATTTGGGAGGAAAAAAATATCAGAAGATTTTTTCTTTTTTCTTTTTGATGGATTTCTTATTTTTTTAGAGGGGTAGGCACTCCATGTTTAGATCTATCTTCCAGATCTTAAAAATAGTTTCTTTTATTGATTCCTATTTCTTTGTGTTATTTTCTTTGATTTCTTTTTTTTTCATCTCTTTAAATTTCAGAGAGAAAGCAGAGATTTTTAACTCAACCCTCCTTTGTTTGTTTCGAGTGTGATACTGGTCCTTCTATTCCAATTGTTTCATCCATCAACCCACGACTTTCGAAAGCTTCATTTCCGGCGGAGCTCATGGTTGGTGATGACTAGCTGCAAGCTGACGGGCCTAGAGTTGGGCTACGTAGCATTTCTCCTCTGACCTTCGATTGTCTTAAACCGGTTTCAGTAGGCCATTATTGTAGCTATTCTTTCCGCTTGATGTCAGATTCATAGGTGAGGGATGGTTACTTTTCGGGGAGTCGCGTTTCTTCTGTATTCTGGTTGTGCTTAATGCATTTCTTTAGATTTCCAGGTTCATGGTTCACCGCAATGATCTGTCGTTTATGGAATTCCTTCAGAAAATTCCGGAACCGGGATGGGCTGTTGTAATTTTGTTGTCATGAATTCATGTCTTTGCTTGGTTCTTCTTAATTCATTTCTTTGGATTTCCAGGTTCATGGTTCTCCGCAATGAGCTGCCGTTTATGGAATTTCCTTGAGGCAATTCGGAAACCGGGTTCGGCTTCTGTAATTTTGCTCTGCTTAATTAATTTCTTCGGTTGTGATTAATTCATTTCTTTGGATAATCCAGGTTCATGGTTCTCGACAATGATCTACCGTGTACGGAATTCCTTCAGGCATTTCCGGAACCGGGATGGGCTTATGTAGATTTGTTGTCATGAATTCATGTCTTTGGTTTTGCTTGTTTCATTTCATTGGATTTTCAGGTTCATGGTCACCGCCATGAGCTGCCGTTTATGAAATTTCATAAAGGCAAATGGGAAATCGGGTTCGACTTTTGTAATTTTGCTATGCTTAATTCATTTCTTTAGTTGTGATTAATTAATTTCTTTGGATTTCCAGGTTCATGGTTCGCCGCTATGAGCTGCCGTTTACGGAATTCCGTCAGGCATCTCGGAAACTGTAACATCCCAATATTTTGGAACTCGGAAGTTTAAAGATTTTAAGTTCAATTTCGAGAATAATTTATATTTCGTAAATTTCGTAATTTTATTTAAATAACTGACCAATTTTCGTGGAGATATTTTAGAGAGGTTTTCAATGAGATTTCATTTAATTGCGTAAATTATGTCTTAGCAATTTAATTTTATGGTTCGAAAATATTTATTTCGTTTAAGTTTACGGTGACCTTGAGTCGGTAAATCTAGCTTAAAACGTCTTAAAACTCGTCTCATGGGTCTAACTTGTAATTGGATCAATTCCCTCATCTTTCCCTCACAAAACCCTGACCCTATCACCTCCACCTCCCTTCTTCATTTCATTTTTCAGATTTATGAAAAAGGAACAAAACACCATTTATGACATTTTTTCCTTCAATCTTAAAACTCTCATAAAATTTTCGTTACTTATCCGTTTGAGACGATTTTCGCTTCTATTTCTTCCTCTCACCGTCCTCCATCTTTTTAGGTAAGAAAAGTTCTAAAATATTTCCGTCTTATAATCTGATTGTGGCGTTTTGGCACGTTTTCCCATATTAATGTTGTTGTTGGTGTTTCTAGTTGCGGACTTGGACTAAAGGAATAACTTTGAGTCGGATTCTTGGTGGTTTGAGAAGTTATATGGTAACCTTGATGAGGAAACTCAAATTTTGTCATTAACTAAGTGGACATGGGTTTTTCTTGTTGTTTATGTGAAATTGATGTGAGTTTGATGTTTGATAAGGTATGGGTAACTTATAATCTGAAATTTTACTTATGAATCATGTTAGGAATGTTTAATTTCAGATTTGGGTTGATAAAATGTGTGGTTTGTGTTGTTGGGTTAGTTTGATTGTTGATTTTATGAAGTAATGAGTAATTTGTTTGTTTATTCATGTTTAAGGATAAGTTTCAGTTTAAGTTGATGTTGTTATATGAGGAATTTGATAATAGTTAATGGGTAATAAGTATCCGTTACATATTCGTATTGTTTAGTGTATAATGATTGTTGAGTTTCATTGTAATTTGGTTATTACTACAACGATGTTTTACTGCTGCTACGGAACTAATGCGTTGTTGCTACTGTTCTCGTTGTTATTGTTGTTAGTTCTATTGCGTAATTCCCTTAATTGTTGCACGTTACTTGCTGTCACGCATTGGGCCTTATTGCTGAGTTGCCTTGTTATTATGCTGGAATGCACTCTCTATCTAATTTTTGTGCTGGTGTTGCGTGTGTTGCTACTTTATATTTAATAATGATGTACATGCTTGCTAGCCTGCTAATATTTAATTATTACGTACGTGCTTGCTGCTTATATTTAATTAGTTTATGTACGTGGTTGCTAGACTGCTTACGTTTAAATATAATACGTTAAAATTGTTTACACATTAGTAATGGGTTATGATTTTAATGTTAAGAAGCATGTTTAAAATGACGAAATTAGTTAATTGACTCCGAATAATTAAAATCTATGACACTTTAATTAAACCTTATACACGTTAATTTTGTATAGAAGACATGTCAATAAGAGATGAAATGTTAATTAACTCGTGTTTCTCTTTTCCCGAATGAACCTATGAACTACAATATATATCATGTTTGATTATTTATATGCTGAGAATTGTATGCTGGTGTGAAGTCCAAGAAATTGGACGACATTTATGTCGAGTTCGGAATTTGATTTGAGGAGAAAGACCCCCGGCCGGGCAACCGGAAGGGAAACCGACTCTCACCTCAAAATAGTATCCGAAGTTGGCTAAGTGTTGAATGAATGTTTAGGAACGAAATATATATATAGATTTGTCAATCGAGTTAAGTTATTGTTTATACTTTAACTCATATGCGTACATCTTTGAGATGTTATTGTGTGATACATGTGACGTCTATGAGCTGCTATATGACTCTGGTTCTCACCTGACTGCGTTGCGCTGCTGGTTGACCATTGGGCTTGGTCCTCTCGGTAAGGTTTCAGATCGTCCGCTCGCCTTAGGGCGTACCTCGTTCCTTGCTAGTTCGAGTCTTGGAGGTATCCTGCGTTGCGGATACTTGTCGAATCGGGGGAGGATCAAGCGATCATACCCCGAGAGTCTGGTCAGGTTTAGACTAGGACCGCGTATTGTATGTCGTCCTACAAGGGGGTTGGATAGTCTGATATTGGGAACTTGCTGTTGTCGTATAGTCGAGTCGATTGTCGACCTGTCTCGTAGGAGTCCTGTCACTTGGTTGACTTGTCTCGTTTGTTAGTAGAGTCGATTGTCGACCTGTCTTGTTGGAGTCTTGTCACTTGGTTGACTTGTCTCGCTTGTTAGTAGAGTCGATTGTCGACCTGTCTTGTTGGAGTCTTGTCACTTGGTTGACTTGTCTCGCTTGTTAGTAGAGTCGATTGTCGACCTATCTTGTTGGAGTCTTGTCACTTGACTTGTGTCACTTGTTAGTAGAGTCGATTGTCGACGTGTCTTATTGGAGGCTTGTCACTTGGTTGACTTGTCTCATTTGTTGACCTGTTACTTGGTGACGTGTATGTTTGTGTTACGGTTGCCGCAATTTTTTGATGTACTTGTTGTCGAGTATGTTTGAGTTAGTGATTATGGATGCATGGTAATTGGATATCTATGGTAGTCACATGTTAAGGTAATGCCTTTATGCTTCACATGATTAACATTTATGTTGGAGCATGCTTATGTGAATAATACTCCCTCCTATTCTACATAAAAGTCCCATTTTATTAAAATACTTCACCCATATATTCAAACAATGAGACTTTTATGTAGAATAGGAGGAAATATGTTTACGTGTTTACGTGTTTATTGACAATAAGTGGTTGGGAGAAATACTAGTCACTCCCCACTGACTGTGGCGTACATGTTTTCATATATGTAGGTTGGTGTTGATTGCATGGGATATACTTGAGAGCTAGCGAGCGATGCAGTGCATCGACATGATTACACACATATATCGTTTAGTTAGGTTCGTTTAGTTCCTACTTGGATATTCGTGGGATGTACCATCTCCGTTTGGCTTACTGTATTTAAAGCTACTAATCTAATTAGTTAACTTCCACATTTTGTTTAAGTAAATTACCGCGCATTTTTCATGCATATTGTGTGTTTATATTTCCGTTGCCGCGAGGGTTTTTACAGAAACCATGGTGGTTTGTGGCGAATCTCCGATTTGTTGATTATGTATTGGGGTAGTATACAATTGGTTGTGCTTCAATCATTTCTTTGGATATCCAAGTTGACGGTTCATCGCTATGATCTGTCGTTTATGGAATTCCTGCAGCCCAATCGGATACCGGGGTGTATTATGCGAAACTCCGATTTGTTGCTTATGTAGTTGGGCAGTGTACAATTCAGTTTCGAAAGCCACATTTGCATTTTGCAGAATTCCGCTAAGCACTTCCGATGCAAATGTGGGTTTAGACATGTAGTAGCTCCAGTTTTATACTGCTTCAGTTCAACTGCGCTTAATTCAGTTGTCTAAAATATTAGAGTCATGTTCGTGGGATATGATATGCCGTTTGCGAAATCCAGTTAGACATTCGTGAATTAAGGGTAGGTTATTACGGAGATCTGATTAATCGCTTTTGGAAATTGTCTAGATGTCCGGTAGTTTTTCCCCTTCCTTTCTGCTCTATTAAAAACGAATGTTCTATCCCAATTGATTTGTGTATGGCCCAGTCTCCTACCATTAACCTCTATTTGTGCTCTCTCTGATGACGACGTACGATATGTATATGAAAGCAGGTGTTGCAGTTTAGTGACTTGAAAAGCCAGACGAGGTAACCAATCTAACAATACAACATTAGAAATGGGATTTGGTGCAGTACATAATCAGGTATCAGAATATTATATCCAGAATGGAAGAAACAACTTAATAGCTGTGAGCATATGACATTTGCGAATGCTGTAATAGCTGTTTGGGGAGTTCCCACTAATCGGTATACTACTTATAATGCTGTTGTGCAAGTTTTATCTACATCTGACCACCTATCATGTACAAGGACTTTCTGAAGTTATTAGGCCCTCTTCAAATGTTAATTATTAGATAAATCTGCTATTGCTTATTACATAGATAATACTGCTTGTTTTGTGGATTGTGATGGCGACTTTCTCACATTTAACTACTTATGCGTTTCACTGGACTTTCTAAATGTCAGAAATGAGGTTTGTTATCGTTGATGACATGCTGCCATCTGATGATTTTAAAATACTTTAGTTTGATCATCGTTTTTTAGCGAATCATGCATGTGTTTAGATCATGGTGTAAGCTGTAAATAAACTGCTTCACATGATTTCTCGGGGTTCCTCCTACAAGGTTTATGGGTGAGTTGTGTTTGTGCACTGCCGCTCTTAATTCTAATGTAATTGTTGTCGATATTCACTTAGTAAATTGTGTATTTGGATATGCAAGTCACCTGTTGTATATGTCCTGTTTCAAATGTTATGAACTTAATAGACAAATCGGTTTTAAAATATTGTCATGTTCATAGATGTCGTTCACCACGACATTCACAAAGCCAACCACAAAACAGATATTTTCATACCTTCAACGAGAGTAATATTTTTATGTATGAATGCTAATAATAACTATGAATTTATTCACAAAACAAATAAAAAATCAAATTTAATAAAACGAACACAACCACAAAAACGGATATTTTCCTACCTCCAACAAGAGTAATATTTTTATGTATGAATTTTAATAATAATTATGAATTTCCATCAAATTTGATGAAATAAAGACAATGATATGCTACTTTTTCCGTTTCTCTTTTATACTTGTTTGTGAATGTTAAATACTGTTTTTAAGAGATTTTGAGATGTCAATAATGGAAAATGGAGTAAAAATGAATGGAAAATGGAGAAGATGAAGTTGTAAAAGAGAATGATGTATAGAATAAATAATTTTTAAAGTGAAAACTCACTTCAATGTCTAGAGACCCCACATGACAATTCTACCGATACCACGTTCATGTAATATGATATGTATTCGCCCCGTTATAGGCTTACGACGGGTATCGCTATCACAAATGAGAATTTGTGATATTGTAGACATGCTCACTAGTTTTTTTTGTATTTATAGATTTATAGATTGAGTTCAGACTTATGCTATTGTGTAGTAGATTTAACCGATTAACGTTATTAATCTTATAACTAGTTTTGTGGCCCGTGCAATGCACGGGATAATTCTATGTTTTTTTAGATTTTTGACGTATATTTTTATTTACAAAATTGAACGCCAATGTTTAAAGATAAATGTATAACAAATTTTTACATTAATTAAAATCTATAGTACAAGACAAATACAACCTATAGTACAAGACAATTACATATTTTTTAAAACAATTAATAGTTTAAATTACGAGAATAAATATTTTTTTTGTTAGTTGCAAAAACAAATATATATGAACAAAATAATTATCTTAAATTTGCACCGTAAACTTTCCGACTCATTAACTTAAAATATGCGCTATTTTATTCGAGTATATCTTTTAGTACATCCCTAACTTATAAGTTTTTACCTTGCTTTTTTAAACTTTTATTTTACCTTGCTTCTGTGTCTTTTATATTTCATCCCTCTTCAGATACACATGTGATGTTTTGCTTTATCTGCATTTACATACATTTCATGATATTTTAAAACTTATATAAAAAATATTTTGACCAAAAGTTAAAACATTAACCTGACAAAAATTTGACATATGAATCAAACCATTGTCACATGTAAATCATTTAAAGTATACCAAATAGAAACACATGAATTCAAATATATAAAAAACGATTATAAAAACCAACGTAACAAACTAAAATATATTTTGTTGCACACCAATCACCGTACCGTAACAACAACACTCAATAATGATTCTCAATATACTCACTATCATCAAATTATTAAATTAAACCGTATAATATAATCCACTACATAGAAAAACTCATGGACAATAGGTATTAATTAATTAATAGAGTGAATAGACACTATTATAGGAAATTATAGTTTGTTTAGACATTATATAACCATAAATTCTCATATTTATTTTTAAATTTAATTTATTTTGTGATATTATTAAATTAGATAATTGATTGTGGAGAAACTCAATAGGCGAATTAAATAGCAAAAAATGTTAATGAAACATTATGGATGTTAAGTGATATCTATATATAAAGAGTTTTAATTAATTTATTAACATATTATATTATAAAAATTAATTAAATAGGAATAACTTTCTAGTTAATTTGATGGGTGTCAAGTATTATGAAAAGGTTTAATTAATTTATTCCCATGTTTAATTTAAAAAATGAATTAAATAGAGACAAATGTTAATAAAAATCTGGGTGTTAAAGAAATATGAAAAGCTTTAATTAATTATTAACATATATATATATAGGTGGTTCTCACCGGATCCCAAGTCTGTCTATATATATATATATATATATATATATATATATATATATATATATATATATATATATATATATATATATATATGGTCAAGATCCGGTGAGAACCACTACTATAATGAGAACCATGAGAACCTTCACTAAATCTCCACCTAATCTCGTTTCGAAAGTTTTGATGGATCATTTACCATTAGTTTGGTTTATTCACACACATTCTTTAGTATCATTAAACAAAATTTATTGATTTTATTAACAAAATATATACTTAATGTACAAAAATACAATTAGGTATACTAAAATGGCTATAGATGCACGAAAAAACCTACTACGTGCATGAAAATTTTTACATGCATGAAAATGATTACTAGGTGCATGAAATAACATGCTCTAGGTGCATGAAAAAGAGTTATAGGTGCATGAAAAATGTTAGGTGCGTGAAAAACAGTAGTACGTGCATGAAAATTAATAAAATGTATCTCGCCTCGATTTCCGACACTAGCATATTTTTTCTCGACCAAGAAATATGTTTTCTAGTCATAAAATTCTATGACGAATCCAAATATGTCAGTAATTTTTTTTGAAAAAGTCAGTAAGGTAGAGTTCTCAAGGTTCTCATTATGTTGGTGGTTCTCATATGATCCCAATTCTCTCTCTCTCTCTCTCTCTCTCTCTCTATATATATATATATATATATATATATAGAGGCGAGTTCCGGTGAGTTCGCCATATTCCGTGAGTTACCCCCGCATTTATATACCATTAGATTTAACAATATCAATGGTTGAGATTACCCACACAAAAATACATATTTATTTTTTCCCTCCCCTCCCCCGCAACCCCTATCCCCTGCCCCGACGTCCACCGCCCCCCTCCCTCTCCCCCTGCCACGCACCCCTCCTTCTGCCGCCCACCCCCCTCCACCTGTCGCGCACGCACTGCCGCCCCTCCCCTCCCCTTGTCGCGCACGCACTGCCGCCTCTCTCCTCCCCTCCTCTCCCCCTGCGTCGCACGTCCGGCAGGTCCGCCCGCCCCTGTCGCGCCCCTCCCTCCATTAGTTCTCTCATATTTTTTTAAATTAATTAATTTTGCTAGTTTTCTCAATGGATTTACTTTTTTTTTAATTAACTAATTTCTTTTTTCTAATTAGTTTGTTTTGTTTTTAGATGGTTGATAAGCAATATCAATATTTGGAGAATTAAACAAATCAATATGAGTGGTTTTGTTTAGATTTATGAAAGAAAGTTGGGAAGAAAAAGGGTAGAAGACGTAAATTTTATGAAAAATAACAGTTATGTGAATACAATAACAGTTATAATGAATACAATAACAGTTATGTGAATACAATAACAGTTATGATGAATACAATAACAGTTATAATGAATACAATAACAGTTATGTGAATACAATAACAGCTATAATGAATACAATAACAGTTATAATGAATACAATAACAGTTATGATGAATACAATAACAGTTATAATGAATACAATAACAGTTATGTGAATACAATAACAGCTATAATGAATACAATAACAGTTATGATGAATACAATAACAGTTATAATGAATACAATAACAATTATAATGAATACAATAATAGTTATGATGAATACAATAACAGCTATAATGAATACAATAACAGTTATAATGAATACAATAACAGTTATGTGAATACAATAACAGCTATAATGAATACAATAACAGCTATGATGAATACAATAACAGTTATGATGAATACAATAACAGTTATAATGAATACAATAACGATTATAATGAATACAATAACAGTTATGATGAATACAATAACAGTTATAATGAATACAATAACAGTTATAATGAATACAATAACAGTTATAATGAATACAATAACAGCTATGATGAATACAATAACAGTTATGATGAATACAATAACAGTTATTATGAATACAATAACAGTTATAGTGAATACAAAATACAATAAATGAATTTGAATAATACAAAACTCAATTATAAATGTTTTTACCTTATTGTGTTGAGTTCCACGTCTTACAAATCGTAAATCCTTAAGTTGATCGAAATTTCATTTGGAAATTCATAGTACCGAGTGCAATAAATTTTAATTTTGTAAGATTATTGTTAAATGATGAAATTTGGGTTGAAGTTGATAATAATTTTATCTCCTGGAAGATGTAGTAGCATTTGAGAATAAAGGAGGGAGAGAAGGTGTGTCTGCCAAAATGAGAAACGGAAGATTGGAGGAGCTGAAATTTGAGGGTTTCTATTGAGTTTGTTAGATTAAATCTCAGTCATTCATCTTAGTTTAGATCAAGGGTTTATATTTAAAGGGGTAACTCACCAAAATAACCCAACTCATATGATCCTAATTCTATATATATATATATATATATTAAATGGTTGATGTTTTAGATTTCGGACTCTTGCTTATCTTTGATTTAATTAACACATAAACATTGTAATAATATATCTCTTAATTATAATTATACTTTACCACAATTGTCCTTTTAGTTATAAATCAAGTAAATGTTTCTAATCATCTAGCGCTGCCACGTGTCGCGATATTATGCTCAATCTAGCCTTTTTATATTATTACTAGTTCTGTTTCCCGTGAAATTTACGGGGCGTTTTTTTTAGTGGTATTTGTAACGGTTTGTGATTACATTTTCATTAGTACGTAATTTTGTTGTGTATTATTAAGTTGTAAATGGATATTTTGCCTTGCTACTTCCTTTTTGTATTTTATAAATGTTATAGTGCTCTTAGTAGTATGTACATTTTTTTAAGTACTCTAGTCACAGGGGAAAAAAAAATTGATTTTCGCCCCCGCAAAAATAGGAAACCCAAATCTAAAAGATTTTTTCTCTAAAATCGAGGGAACAAATTCAATAATAAGACATAACCAACCTCAACAATATCTCAAATGTTGACAAACTCGGGTCGAAATTTGTCAAGTAGGTGAAACTTGAAAAACCAATTAGCGTATTTCTTATTTTCCAGCACTACTTACATATTTATTCGATCATCCTAGCTAATTAATATTGTGAATAATACATATCTAAGGGGGCTTTGTAGCTTGATGCATTCGATTTTTACCAGTGGTCAACATTTTAAGCAATGTAGTTGTGAAATTCAGAAACTTATATTAATAATCGTTGAGCTATAAATTATTAGTCAGTAACTATACAATATTGTACATGCAAAAAAAGAGGAAGAAGAACTTCTTGTCAAACTCCATCAAAGTCATAGTCTCATACCTAGATTTTTAGGAACTTTTTGGTACCATTCTTATTGATAAAAGATATTTCATTAAACTCATTCCATGCTAAATAATCAAGAAATAAAGAAATAATAAAAATCAACTTCTATGAAAAAAATAGTATAGGTGTCGCTTACCATTTTTTATACATGGATGTAGACGTACTAAGCAAAAAAAATGACCATTAGATAAATAAATTAATATAAGCTATCCTTCTAAAATCCAAATTAATTAGTCTAAGAACAAAAACATTGTACCATGGTATCAAGACTAAGCAAATGACCATTTGATAAATAAATAAATAAAAAGGAGATAGAAATGAAAATTACACAAGAAAATAACTCAAGCGATAAAAAATTGTAAATACTATGGTGTCATGTTCTCAATTGTTAGCACATAAGATGTAAGTTTAGAAAAAAAAAATTGAATTTTCAAGGCATTGATTTTCATTATATTAAAAAAATGAGTTATATATAAGATATTGTAAAATAAGTTACATAAAAAGGAGATAAAGAGATTGTTTAATTTCAAATGAGTAACGATGAAGTGAAAAATATTTACTTAATGTACATATGAGTAAAGTGAGAAAAATGATGGGTCATGAATATTCTTATATAATTATATATTTATATGATGAATTTTTAATCAATATGTAATTAAGAATGTCTAATCAATAGAGATATTAAATTTAAAATTTTAATTTAGTAATGTATACAAAGAGCCATGAAAAATGAAAAGTTCAATAATCACTATTTTATTTTTAGAATAATAATGATGATAATAATAATAATAATATATTATTAGTAGTATTTTGTGACAAAAAGTTAAAGATGACACATGTCACTTCAATGGAGGCTCAAGAAGCTTTTTTTATGTTATTATTTAGAAAAAAATGAGTTATATATAAGATATTGTAAAATAAGTTACATAAAAAGGAGATAAAGAGATTGTTTAATTGCAAATGAATAATGATGAAGTGAAAAATATTTACTTAATGAACATATGAGTAAAATGAGAAAAATGATGGGTCATTAATATTCTTATATAATTATATATTTATATGATGAATTTTTAATCAATGTAATTAAGAATGCCCAATCAATAGATATATTAAATTTTAAATTTTAAACTAATAGGGTATACAAAGAGCCATGAAAAATGAAAAGTTCAATAATCACTATTTTATTTTTACAATAATAATGATAATAATAATAATAATATATTTTTAGTAGTATTATGTGGCAAAAAGTTAAGGATGACACATGTCACTTCAATGGAGGCTCAAAAAGCTTTTTTTATGTTATTATATAGATTAATAGGTTGTATTCGACTTGGGTAATAACAAAAGTAACTTTGGTTGTTTAGTTTGATATTGCTACCACGATTTGCTATGATGTTACCACCCTTATTTATTTAGTAAGGTGTAGTTAAAATTTTTGTATAAATGTTCCTCAAAAAAAATATTTTTTTGTATAAATGAGGGTGTTACAACACCTTTCATAAGAATTTGTACAATAGAGAATTTTTTTTTACCAATTTTTCAGTCAATGATGCTCCAGTTTAGAGACGGGTTTAAAAGAAAGTTGAATTATATTTAAACGTGCTACCGTGATACCATCATTCGTATCTAGTTAAAACGGGGGAGAAAAAGTTTTATATTCCATTAAAATAATTTACTTTCCGGTGCCACATAGGATTTCGTTGTGATATTTAGTCGGGATTACAGAGGTGGAAAATAAAAATTAAGTAACTCCGTCCCTCTCTTCATTCTGTGAGAGGTCTCCCAATAACGCTTATTAAGAGACCGTTTTACAATAACGTTATTGAGAGATCGTCTCTCTAAAGTTTTGTGTTTCATATTAGCTAGAGTCGTTTGAAACCAATTTAGTCATTTTAGAAGTTAAGAGGTTTTATTTAATTGCACTTGATACCAAACATTTGGATTAATTTGCCATTTTTCTCGGAAAAAAAGTCCCAAATATTGCGTGCACAAAATAACATTGAAGATTTGAAGGTGACCTTGTTTACAAGGAGAGGTCTTTGGGTATTTCAACCGTTAAATTGAACGTAAAAGGCATAGTTACATTTGAGTAGTAGTTAGTACAGTGAGTCAGTGAATATGAAATCTAGGAACATGGTTAGTGTAGATGGGGTGAAGAGCATGAAGACGAAGGATGTTGAGTTTTTACAACCAAAATGAAAAGAGAAAAGACGATGAGAAAGAATGAAGACAGGTCGAGGATTCGCTTATGGCCTCGTAGATGTTGAACTACATTGTTGTCTCACAATGACCAAACAAAACCCATTTCTATGTACCTTTCCTGTAACTTATGCTTATGGTTATGCTAGCTTCCATGGAGATTGAAGGAGAATTAAGGAATTGTTATGAATGTATGAGGTACCTGAAAGAGAAATCATAGGGTACAACTTGTATCATTTCTGAAACACCCTCTTCTCTTATACTTTCCAAACAATGCAAGGCTTCTTCCTTAACCTCATCAGCTAGCTGCAGACACACCCAATGAAGCATCGATTTTAAATCTTTGCCAAAGTCGAGTTGATACCAATCCAACGTCTTGGGTATCGTCAACTTGTTGTCCTTTGAAATCCCCACTGCACCCTGTATATACTCTTTCTTTGCCACTTCCAATTCGCTTTCAATTTGGGATGCAGTGTACACCCTCACCTGTTGCCAAAATAAGAAACATATTTGAGCTCAAAATACCTGGTTTCAATTACACCAATGTATGCACTAATAGAAATATTGATAATAGTTGGGTCTCAACCATCGCCTTAAGGTTTTGGTTGAGATGGTTCATCATGGTATCAGAGCTAGTGTGACCAAACCTGGCAACCTCAAAACCCCTCAAAAAAACCCACGAAGTGGAAACCCAGCACATGTATGGGGGAGCCTGTGCAAACTAACCACTCTTCAAGCCTAATCGGCATTTGAGTGAAGGAGCGTAATAAGAATATTAATAATAGTTGGGCCTCAACCATCACCTTAAAGTTTTGGTTGAGATTGAGAGGGATTCGAGGCTCGAATCCCTTTCCCGTCTCCTCTTTGTAGCTGGCAGTCCGAATCTTTCACACCAAACCCACTTACCTAAGGTAAGGTTACCTCCGTAAGGCACTAGTGTTGTATTACATTTGCTCTACCAGAATATTGCATATCAGCCTATTGTGGACCTAGACAATGATTTTTTTGTAAACAAGGAAGAAGAGAAAGCACTTACAGCGGGAGACGACCAGCTTCCGCAGCATAATGCAAATGTAACCAATGGTTCTGCGCACTCCAAACCAAACAGGTTGCTCACTCTTAGGTCATTCCCTTTGGCTGCTCTTTTGCCTCCCTGTTAAGATAATTTGCACGAAAAAAGGTCAATAACCAGCAGATGGTTGGTCTCATATCAGGGGAAAATAAGTGATGTAAAGCTTACCTGTTTCATGTAGAATGGTAATCTCAAAATAAAATGTTCAATGCTTATTGCAGTCAATTTTTCACCCCCTACATTTATTGTTGCCTGGCAAACAGTGAAAACCATTTGTAAATTTCTTCTGAGATAGATCAAAAGCTTAGTATAAGCGCCTATATGTTGGAAGATTAGGGGCCTTATCCCCTACGCGAACACCATAATAAACTCTTACCTCTCGCATGAGTAAAACAACCTTTTCAGCACTGTCAGGAATTCCATGCTCCAAAAACGCCTGAAAGCGGTATAACTTAGCAAATATTGCAACTCCGAAAGTTAAAATTTCAAGTGACTATGTACTGTACAATGTCTTCTTACATTCATCATGCAGGAATTGTAAGTATTTATCCAGAATGCGAGCTTATGTTGGTGGCTAAGACCATCCAAGTTAACTCTGGCAAGTTTTCCAAGGAGGAGCCTGAACACGATATTCACTTCAGTAAAAACCAAAAAGAAGCGACGTATAAGAAAATAGAACTTGCCAAGAGAAGTTGAGCAATTTACTTTAGTTTATGAAGTAAGAAAAGAGCATCTCTTTTCCGCTTTAGATCAATTGAAATCGCGTCAACAATGCAGAGATCCTTGTAAACACCGATATCTCTCTTCTTGAGTTCTATAACAGATCCGTAAGGATCTTGGAGCTCCATATCTTGATCAGAAACAATAGACAATGAAAAGGGTACTTGAGTCTTTGTGCCATCTTTATTGCTCAACTTTGTAAAAATACTACACAAGCATTTCATAATGTCCTCTGAGATTTTGTTTGGTTCACTGTCTCCCCCAAGCGCCTTGTTTACTGGCTAGAACACAGAAAAGTTAGAATAGCATCCAAGAAGCTGTGAAATTCCACATAAAATGTGTCTAGAAAACAATCACACGGAAAAACGGTCCACCAGCATATCATAATATGAGGTATATTACCAAGATCAGAGATAAGGTCAAATGACTATCACAGTTTATGATGTACCTGCTTTCTAGGGGAATTATCTGATTTCTGAGATGGCTGACGCTTTAAAGAAGACTTCCGAACAGGTGTCTTTACTCTGCAAAGCCTCTCTGATAATGAACGTGTCTGGTTTTCTTTCCCTTTGCTCTTTTTGGAAGAATTCACTAAAAAACTGTGCTCATCAGGATTCCAGTCTGCTAAATGATCAGTACAGTGCTGCCTATGACGAGAGACAACAGGTGGGCTTCGATTGAAACTACCATGTGTTTGAACCTCTGAACCTTTACCATTATCTGTAGAACCAAGAGAGTTTGGTTCATTTGTAGCCCGTTTTCCATACACTGAATCGCTAAAACTTCGCTCCATTTGATCAGAAACAATGTCAGAAGAAGTTGAAGCTGTTCTAGCAAGTGACAGTGAAGACTGGTCAGAAGAAGTTGATGCCGTTCTGGCAACTGATGCTAGAGATTTCTCGGAATCAGAGTGGTCATCTCTAGAAACCTGACTTGTAATTCGCTCAAAGTACTCCATTGGATTATCCAAGTTTTTCTTTGAGCAGATGAGTACAGCTTCCTGGTATAGATCTTGCCTGTAATTCACCGCCTGTTCCTCAAGCCGAGTTATCTCTTCTTCGAGGACAGCAAGCTCTGCAAGAAGCTCCTGTGTCTAAGATCAAAGGAGCCCTGTCAGCATAACAAACTTGCTCATTTTGAAATAGGTATTCACTATCAATCACGATCTGACGGCTCAGGCTATGTTACTCAGTTTTACGGATAGGTGTTGGTTACAACTGAGAATGTAAGCATCAAACATCACATAGTTCAATTTTCAGAACACTGGGACTCTGTCAAGAATCAAGAAGAATGTTACGGACCGATCCCATTGCATGGTATGGGACATGAGTCCCACATCGATCAAACGGGGGGTTGATGTGGGGTTTATATAGGACAAGGGCTCTACCACCCTTTGTCCTGTATCATAACTCCGAGTAACATAGCTCACAAGGGTACTAGAATTTCATTTAATCCTACCACTTACGGTCAAAAGAGTACAAGAACTTCATAGGATCTGATCCGAGAATGATTATGCAACGTATTGACGTCTATTACAGTATACAGATCTAACTAGACAAAGAAAACTAACATTTGGAGGGAGATACGGAGGAAGGCACGAAAGAGAAGCCGCGGGTCTGTTAAAGGCCCTTTTTAGAGCCTTGTGAATGTTCTCTTCATCTGTAAGCTTTTTCTTCAGCTTATCAACCTGAAGAACCACCAGAAAGATGATCACCCAACAAGATCTATCTATCTATCTATCTATAATATTAATCATCAACATCCTACTAAACTGGTTGCACCTCATTTTAGAGGCAAAATAGCACACAGTAGGGTAACGTTGCATACATCCGACATTCCGACCCCTTGGACATTGGTAGGAACTGTTATGGCAACGACGACCCTTAATCAATCGAGACGACATAATAAATTAAATAGATAGGATATAAGACTAATACATCTTCCAATAAGGCCAACTTCTTTTCTCTGCTAGTTTGGCTTCCAAAGGATGTAGCTTTCTCACACCCTGGTGATCTACTGAACTTTTGCACCTGTGAGAACGTCAAATTAAAGCATTACAACTTATTTATTCATAATACATATAGAGCATAAAAGACATTTGGTTTGCTTAAGTTATAAACTTCGGATATACGCAGGATAACAATTGTTAAGACGGTTGTATACGTCTTAAATTGATACGAACAAAAACTTACTTTCTCCATTTCTAGCTCAAAAGAAAAGAATAATTTCCCAACTTCCATCTATAATTCACAATTTAAATTTAGAGAAGATGAAGCAGATAAAAATGGATAAAAACATAAGAAAACTTGAGTATACAAATAAAATTCAATAACCCATTTGGTTTAAAACAAAAAAATATTGTAAAGCCACAAGGAAATTTTCAAAAGACAGCTGGTGATAGTCACAGAAAATAAAGGAAGATATATACATTGTGGATGGTAGTTTGGTGCGTGAGACGTGCAGGGTCTATTCTTCATCTCTGTTACTTCATGGAGACCATCTACACCACCATTTATACTTAGTTTATTATTAAATTAATCAGACCAAATAAATAAAAATAGAAGTTTAGTGAGTCAAACCAAAAAAATTAAAAAGTGCAATTTAATAAAGTAGAGATTTGTAGAACTACTGAACTAGTTGCCTATAATTAAGTCTTAACAACATGTTTAATTAGGAGCGGTATTCGGGAAGAATATATTTGGAGGAAGGAAGAATTAAAGTGGACACAGAAACATAAATTAACTGGTTTTTGATTAATTTTCTCATTATTGGCTACTCTTTGATCGTTAGTTTTGTCAAGTTTAAGTTAAAGCAAGGACAAGGAAGATGAGGTTTTTCCATTCCTCTTTTTATCCTACCTATTATGGTCATTGGCCAATAGTGCGGGTCGGTCGGGTTCGAGATGGGTTGAGGGGCGGTGGGGGTTAAAGGTATGGGGACCCGGACACGGCCAGGGTTCGGGCGGGTCCGAGACGGGTTGGGCCCGGTTTGTGGGAAGTGTAACCCGGACCCAGCCCAGGGCGGGTCTGGGTGGGTTGGGCGGATCTGGACACATACGTGTCGCCTTCCGGGTCGGGCTCCGGAAATTGGACCCCGGACCCGGTTACTTCACACACAAGGGCCGGGCTGGGTCGAGTTTGGACCCGGGTGAGGCGGGGCGGGTTAGATCCAGGTTCAGTGGCGGGTCGGGTTCGGGTTGACAATACCGACTCGTACTCTTGACCAACCCTACTACCTAGTACCTTCCATTATCTTCCTTGTTTCACCTTATACCGTGGCTTGATATATTTAACATTACTTCCTTAATTTCTTGGCTAACGCCTGACTTCGGTTGCCACAACTCACGTTTTCGGTATGTGTGCCATCCAGGTTGTTTGATTAAGGTGTCATATCGAAGCTTATCCTTTAAGGTAGGTCATTGACATTCGACACGCCGAAAACGTCGCAATTAAAGACGCGCAAATTATCAATTAATATACCACAAAACGTGCTTATTATATTAATTATAAAGTGAGTATAACAACAAGTTAAGAGATCGAACCCAAGAGAAGGAGGGTTTTGCTAATGGTTTCTAAAGATGGAAATAGAATAGATTAACTAAAAACAAGAATGTAAAAAGGAGGGTTTTGGGTTGGTTGACAATGCAAACGAAAGCAACAAGATTCAAATAAGAGTGTCAAGCAACTAACAAGCAATTAGTAAACAAATGACTTGTAAGATGAAAATTTATCAAATTGAGAAAGAACTTAACCCAATTCTATTAGTGGTCCTCTAATGGTTGATCCTTGACTTAATTACTTCCCCAAATTACTATCATTACCCTATTGTGAGAATTACTTCTCTAAATCTTCTTAAATACAAGCAAATGACAAAGAAATCACATTTAATCATCTACCTAACTCGAATTACAACCCAAGTAGAAATCACATACATTGGTTTATAAAACAAGAAGATAAAAGCACAAAAGATTCAATATGGGCAATTTGCCACAATGAAATCACAATTAATACCTAATCACAAGTTAACTCATTTCTTATGCACAAAACTAGGAGAAAATCACACTCACTAATCTGACCACAAGATGTTGCTTAAATATAATCACAAGGAATCAAGCTTAATGATTCCAACAACAATAAGATTGAGAAAATAATAAGAATAAGCAACAAGGGATCACACTTAATCACTAAATTCAAACAATATTCTTAAAATCAAAACAATAAACACAAAGGAATTAACAACAATAATAATAATAATTAGGGAAACATTAAGAGTCTTACAACCAAAAGATTACACCTTTTCAGAAATGATTAAGAGAAACTGAGAAGGAGATTAGCTCTCCATTCTAGATCTAAAACCCAATTAAAATGATAATTCCCAAATTACAAGCTCAATTCTTCACTAAAACAAATGATGATAGATGATAAGATAATATGAGATGGTAAGAGATGTAATGTGATGAGATGAAAACCTAATGTCATCACCTCTTTCTAGCTTCAACCTAATTGGGGGTAATAGGCCTCCAAACACAAGGCTAATGTGATTTGGCGGAAACAAGGCAGCATGGAACCCGCACGATGCGGGTATTGGAAATGAGAAAGTCGCACCGTGTGGGTAGGCTACTGGACACCAACTTTATAAAATCCATATCTCCCTCAATACTTGGCCAAATGAGGCATGTGACCTATTGTTGGAAAGCTAAGAACATAAGCTTTCACCTACACTTGGCCTTGAATCGATTAGAGCTCTAGAACTCAAGATATACCCATTTGAAGTTGATCCTTATGCAACCGCAACTTCAATGCAACTTCAATTCTTCAATTGCTTCATACTACCAATTCCTCATGTCTTAGGTAGTCTTCTTTCATGCTTGTAGATGTTTTGCACCATGGTAAATTCAAGACATGCTCTTGCCTCCGATAATTGCACAAAACTCCATTACTAACCCGACACTTGGAAATTGGCAATAATGACGTAAATCATGTAAAACCGCATCCCAATGTCGCTTTATTGTACTTAAAATATGCTAAATAGATAGTAGAAATTTGAGCTTATCAGTCATTGTTTTGAGGACCTTTGTGTTAGGTTTCTATTAGAAGGCCACAATCAGTTCCTTACTTTGCACCTGGATAGACTAGATTTTGCGTGTGGAGTCACTACTCACTCGTGCCGGCTAAATGTAATGAGAGAAAATACTAGTTAGGGAGTTAAATATTAGATAACGTTTTGAGCCAACAATGTTTCGTATTTGTAGGAGTATCGTACGAGTTTGAGGGCGTCCACGTGCATGCTTGACATACGTTGTAACACCTTCATCTACCAAATAGCCTTATCAAGGCCTACCTTAGTAAATAGAAATGCTACCATCTCAATTGTCCAAGGTAGTAAACATCACATAAGTGATAAAAGAACAGTTATGTAAAGAATAATTTTAATTTAAAAGGATTACAAGTCTCAAAACTCCAAAGGTAAAACCAAACTACAAAGTCATTGTATCTAATTCAGCGGAAGCTAAACAACGGAACAAGCGATGACTCGACCCTATCCATTCCCCGCAAGCTACTCAATATCAGTACTTGATAATCATCCGTTCACCATCCCTGAATGGATCACCAGAATTTCGAAAACAATAAACAGGGTCAGTCAACTACATACATAATCAATAATAATAAAATAAGCAAGACAAACCATAGAAACTCTGTCTCGATCCAGTTCCCCAAACTCCAAGCAGAGGACCCGAATCGCAACCTTGATCAGGCTACACATCGCAACCCGGATTCGACTATACATCGTAACATGTAGCCATGTCAGACATCCATCGCAACAGGTAACCAAACTCTAAAATTCCTGCTTATCGCAATAAACGAACCTAGATTATTAATATGCACACTCCCTTGTAACTGAAGCCGCAAGGGGAGAAGATAAGGGTGGCCATTCAAATATCAGAATAAAAAGCAACGGTGTCAGACCAAAAGCTCAAAGGAATATCCCGCCGTTAAAAACAGGGGAATGTCTAGTACAAGAATAGCAATGATTAAAGCAAATAGTAATGATGAGATTTTGCTAGGGTGATTTTCAAGACCAAAGAATGATCATTTAGCTACTCTGTAATAAACCATTTGATTTCAGTAGCTAATTATAAATAGAGATAAAATTTCTAACGGAACCTAATCTGTAGCTAATAGCCTTTTTCATACAACACCTTAAGTAGGCCACCGCACTCAATATGAGACGTGACACGTAGCCACGTAGGACCGTAGCTCACCACCGACCTTGCATATTTGTGTTTGTTGTTGAGAGGAATCAAACCCATGACATCCGAGTCTGTAACTAACATTATAACCATTGAGACACTTAAAGATTAATGAATATTTTGGTAATAGATATTTATTTAAAGTCATTATTACGTATGTCTGTTATAAAGTATTTTTTTTAATAATAGTTATAATAATAGTAATAGACTATAATAATAATAAAAATTCAAAAGTATATTTCAGACTGGCATACATTTTATACGAAATATTAAAAAAAACATATTAATGAAAATTACCTTTAGCTACTAACGTATTTCTGTAGCTAAAAATTTGAATTAGATACTAAAGTTGCTACTCTCTTTGTTTTGTCTCTATAACTTTAGCTACCAACTTATTTCCGTAGCTGAAAACTTAAGTTAGGTACTTGCTTTGTTTTGTCTCTATAACTTTAGCTACTAACGTATTTCCGTAGATGAAAACTTAAATTAAAATATTAAATTTGCTACTCACTTTGTTTTGTCTCTATAATAACTATGTATTTAGATACTGATAAATTTCCGTATTTAAAAATTTAAATTAGATATAAAATTCGATACGTACTTTATTTAGTATCTATAATAGAGACATAATTAGCTACCATATTAGTTTGGTCTCATAAGTAGAGATTATATATATTTTTTTGTCACAAAATTAGTCGTTAAATTATATATTTAGCGATTGAGTATTAATCAGGTCTAAACTAATAGCTAAATGATCATTTTCTTCAATAAAACTGAAAAGAGCAAAAGTAAGGCTTTTTGGAAAGAATGTCAAGGCTATCAAAACGAGAGAATGAAGCTTGTGTCTAAAAACAAGAGAGAAGAATGTTACGTAATCAATAGAGAGAGAAAATTATGTTATTTTTGTTATTATATGGAAACCAAAATTATGTAGATGAAATGATTAAAAAAATTTGGGTCGTATTTTCAAGGGTTTTACATTTAAGCCTCACCAAGAGCAATTTTGAGGGTAAAATGGCTTGAGATTATGTCTTCTAGATTTCGAGTCTGTCATCCCTAAAAAGGGTCGTTAACCTAATATATGTATTTTACAGATTATTACATATGCTCGAGGTTTATCCAGTGCGCGATCAAAAATAGCGACTGCAAATTGTCAAGTCATCCAAAAAAAATTTAAAATGAAAAATAGAAAGAGAGAAAATGAATAGGTGTGTCCACGACTAGATAAAAACGGTAGAGGTCGTGCTCACTCCTCTTAGTTTGACACATTCAGAAGTCAATCTCAACCCACATAATCAGATTATCCTTCATTCTTATGCATCTTTCTTTCTTTCTTTCTTTCTTTAAAGTTTGAACCTTTATCAATCTGCTCATACCTCATCTATCTCTTCATCTTTAAAAATCTAAAAAACACATAATATTTATAAACTGAAATTATACCTAAAATACATCATTTCTTGTTTGTTTTTACGGAATACTTGTTGTCTGATCATATATATTGTCAAGAAGAAGTTGTCGTAGATTATTGTCATGTCATCGTTCCTCCGGCGAACGTTCTCTCGGAGACTTCCCGATCGTCTTCTTGAAATCTCTGAATGTATTTATGGTACGAACCCTTCTATAATTTTATGTTATTTGCATGATAATTAATCTTGTTATGCCTACAGCCTACGTAACCTTTACTTTTGTTTTTCAAGGCCAACTGATCCACGTTTTATTGTTCCATCATGCACTATTCGTTCTTCATATATGCTCGTTAGATATCAATTCAGTGTTGCAGCTACGTTGACCTGTAAAATTATTAGTATAAATATATACTTTATCGGATAACAAGCGAGTTATAACGAATGAGGTTATCAAATTGGTCATTAAATACATTTTTAATATAAAAAAGCAAACAAAATAAAAAGACAAAGAGAGTAAGAGACCGTGGCGGACTAAGACATTTCGTGCTAGGGGCACGTGTTATCTAAGCATATCTTAGACAATATTTTTATAGTAGTATATTTTTTGGAGCTTTTTTCCAAAATTAGTCATTATATAGGTAGATGAGAGGTCTCAGGAGGAGTTGAGAAATCTCAGGTTCGATTACCAATTGGGGCGATGACCACTTGGCCACTGCAACTCCGAAGGGGTGGCTTACATGATTCATGTTCTGGTGCGGGAATGCATGGGCCTGAGGATTAAACCCTCGTCTCTATAAAAAAAAAGTAAAAAAAAAAGTAGATGAATGAAAATATAATTGAGGTTATAAACATATTTTTTTTTAAAATAATTTTTTTTCTAAAATAATTTAAATTCTTGGTATATGTAATAATAATATCTCATTTATGGAATATAATAAACTGTAGTACAAAAATTAACAATAAATGAAAGTGACACAATGGTTTAGAGCATCCACATTAAAGAGCATTACCCATCCTTTTAGATGAGAGAGAGTGTTAGGATGTCCTCTTCAATGTGAAAGACTTCCTCTATGTTTAGAGGAAGTAACCCTTGTGCCCAACATCCTATAGATTTGATAGTGGAAAATGAGTTGGATGAAAGATAATGTGAGGTGTCAAAAAGATACTGAAAAGAGACATCTTCTTTAATGTACAAGCTCTTAAAATTTGAACCAATTGTACCACAATAATTTAATACCTAGTATAGATACTTGTAAAAAAATATTTCTAAAATTTTATGCATGGGACACTTGCCCCGGCCCCTTAAATCCGCCCCCGAAGGAAAATGAAATATATAAATAAGCGAGAATCTAAATAAGCTTAATATGGTTTGCCCGATTATATGATGGCCAGGTAACGGGTTGGTTGATAACTGTTTCTGATGTATAAGTATTTAGTGTCCCTTGCGCTGGGCGCAAACCCTAATAAAATCAGGTATTGCATGACTTTTTTAGTGGCTTGCATGCACGGTGCACCACAGCAGGTCGTTGAGTTAGTATTTTGCCCACGTAAATTGTCCCCTAATATTTGTGGGGGGCTCTGTCAAACTTTTGCACCGTGTCGTACAATTGCGCACAAAAAGTTGTTTAGTTTGGGAAGATCGATATATGTTCCTAATTCAAATCCTTTTAGTTAGCGCCACATTTAAATTACTGTTCATGCGTGCATCTTCTCATATTCTCATCGGTTGTTTATATTTAATATCTTATGTGAAATTGATTTTTGAACAAAGGTGGGCATTTATAAACAAAATTGCTATATTCCGTACCTACTTACTCATTCCGTGCTTAATTTCATTTCAAATATTTCAAAATTACCCTTGTAATTGTAAAAAATATTTAACACATTATTATATCGGTTAATCGTATAAGACAAGTATAATAGTTACGAATAGGTAGTGATTTTGTTTACGGTGAAAGCATTACGAGTTAATATAATTACCCAAAATAAGCTTAACATGAAATTTAATTACCACACATTATCACTTTGTAACATTTTCTCTTTCTAAAAAATTACTTAACAAATATATTTATCGATTCGATAATAGTTCTTACAACAATGACGGAAATCAATTTAACAATGATTGGAATGTCGAACAACATTATCGATATTACGATGAGTATAGTATTCACCAATTAGGAGAAGCAAATGGTTTTGTATGAGGTGAAAACAATACGAGTTCATATAATTATACCGAAGAAGCTGAAAATGAGTTATTAATCAATTTAATTAAATTTCGTCACTTATTTTTATTATTTCGTCACATTGTTTAATAAGTAGAATAACTTTAAAATGACTCGTTCATGTGAATTACATGAACATGCCCAGGTATGTTCATGTAAATCACATGAACACGCCCAGACATGGTCATGTAAATCACATGAACACGTCCAGGCCTGTTCATCTGAGTTACATGAATGAGCCATTTTTAGCCAAATAAAAATGTATGTTTTAAATGTAAAAAAAATGCAATAGGAAAAACTCAAATACATATTAAAATTATTGGTTAAACTTAAAAAATATTCTAAATCCTAATTGACAACATTTGAACATGCACGTCCTTACTGAATTGATGAGTCGATTAAACTCGAAAAGAAACATGTAGCATCCGCACATTGAAATCATCACAAGTATTTTGAATTGATCGGAAATTTTTTGGGTGAAAATTTTGATAATCATTTTGATTATATAAGATGAATTAATTGTATTTTAATTGGGCTGGCAAACAGTCAACCGGTCAGGTTTTGATTAGGTCAGAGTGGTTGGTCACTTTCAGGTTTGTAGGAGCTCCGGCATGGAGTAATTAAGTCATTCGGGTCGGGTCATTTTTCGGGTCAGCTTTAATTAAGAAATTTATGAATAATAATGAGTTTGCAACTCTAAATATTCAGATCGAGTTTTATTGGGTCGAGTCAAACTCGAGTCTTGAGTCCGGGTGTCGGGACGGGTCAATTTTGGCATGTGTAATTGTAATACATATCACAAAATATTTTGTATTGGTAATTGCTATATTATAAGATACATAATTTGTAAAATAAACTAAAGTTAAAGCTTTAGAAAACAAATTTAAATTTGAATTATTCTCATATTAAGCCTGCCCGGTATCTAAAGGACATTAATTTAAAATGTTTAATATGAGACTCATACAGTAAAAAAGGCAAAATTTAAATTACTTGATTAAAATTCGTGTTTATAAAATGTTTAAGGTCCTATAAGTTGTAATTAACAGTGATCAAACGATTTAAATAAATGAGATTAAAATATAATTTGTTTATGTGAAATTATTTAAATATGCTGGATCATACATAATTATTTGTTTCCTTAATTCTAACCATTATATGTTAGCATATTTGGAATACATAATTTACAAAAATGTGTAAAACAGTCACTATATCTCTCGATAGCATTGACAAGTCTGGTCAAGTATCGAGTCTATTATATTGATCACTGTCATAATACGGGTAAAAGTTACTTTCTAACACTTTTTTTTACCACTTATAAATACAAAAAATCATTTTTTTTTAAAAAAGTAAAAACTTAACTATGAATTATGGGGTAGGGTACCTTGAATAGAAATCTTTATGAACTATTACCTATATGTACCTAAGAGTTACTTCCTCCGTTCATATCCAAAGCGCATATATGCTTTATGCACAAATATTAAGAAAGATATTAAAAAATTATTAAAGGTACATTTGGAAGTGTGTAAGATGGTTTTTTATTAAGCCCCATAACTTTGAGCAATTGTCAAAGTTATGGGGCTTAATTGATACATTTTGTCAAAGTTACGGGGCCTAATTGCTACATTTGTAACTTATGAGGCTTAATTTCACAATTGCTGAAAGTTATGGGGGTTAATCACCACTTTCGCGAATTTAAATGTGTGATGGTGGATTATAGGTGGGTCATGGAGTGACATTTTATGTGGATAAATGGTTTTCATAAGGGTAGTTTAGTCATTTTGTTTTCTTTTTTAGGAAAGTGGTAGAGTGGATATGAATGGATGAAAAAGGAATATATGTAGGTTGGGAAAAGGCTACAGATACACATTGTGTATGGAAAACTCCATACACGACCAATCACGTCGCGCCACGTAGATAACCCGACTTACACCACATTAGTTAGTTTTAGGGTAGTTTAGTAATTTTACAAGTGTAGTTAACATGTAGTTAGCATTAATTTAGGAAATTTGGTACGTTTGTTTAAATTTTATTCTCTTAACAAAATTGAATGAGTTTATTTGTAAAATAAATATTTCTGTAATAGATAAATCAATTAATATTTTTGGAATTTATTTTAAAATTTTTGTTTTAGTTAATAATTAATCAATAATAATAATTTTTTAAGTAATAATAATATTTTATTTTCGATTTTTTTAATTGGTTTAGTTATTAATAAAATTAATATTCCAGAAATTAATATTTTGGAAATTAACAATTTTTTTAAAAAATGGAAATTAATTAAATTTAAAAAAACGAAATTGATTAAACTAGAAAAAAACGAAATCCATTACAATAAAAAAACGAAATTTTATAAAAAAAATACGAAATAGCTTTAAAAAATTTAAAAATGTTGTTAGTGGGGTTCGAACATGTGATTAGTTACACACAAGCCAATGTTTACAAGCAGATATTTAACCAATTAATCATGGGTATCCACACGTCTATTTATGAATTACAATTGTTAATATTTTGAAATCTACTAAAATAATCTATTTAGGGAATGAATCTACTAAAATAATATTCTCGAAAATCTTATTGCATATAATGATTTTTTTTTAGATATTTTAAATAAAATATTTAGGGAATGAATCTTATTATTGTTAGATTGTATTTAAAAAAAATATTATTATATTTAGTATAATTTAGTTACCTATTGTAGTGAGATATGGTGAAAAACGTAAGATTTTGTTATATTTTATTACGGGTTAAATAAAAATACAATATTTTGAACTCTACTAAAATACTTTTGGAAAATCGTAATTCAATAAATAACAATAAAAAAAATGGTTAAATAAAAAACGAAAATTAATTAAATTTAAAAAACCAAAATTCATTAAATTAGAAAAAACGAAATTTACATTTAAAAAACCGAAATTCATTACATAGAAAAACGATTTTTTTTTTATTTTAAATTGTAATTTCAGAATATTAACAATTGTAATTCATAAATAGACGTGTTGATACCCTTGATTAAATGGTTAAAACTCTACTTGTAAACAGTAGCTTGTGTGCCAATGATCCTAGGTTCGAATCCTACTAACAACATTTTTAGATTTTTAAAATTAGCAAGTCATCTTTAATTATATTTGAATAATCGAAAAATTGATTTCACAAAAAAAAACGAGTCAACTTATTAAAATACAAACAAAAATCCAATATTAATTTACTAAAATAATTTCCAAAAGGATAGTAATAAAATACAAAAATAAAAAAATGTCTAAATTAATTACGTACAAAAAGAATTAATTTGCAGAATATTAATTTACAAAATAATTTCCAACAGAATATTAATAAAATACAAAAAAAATTGTGTAAATTAATTAAATACAAAAAAAATTATTTTCCGGAATATAAATTTACTAAAAAAGAATTCCAACAATATCATAAATTAATATTCCCGAAAATTTAACTAAATACAAAAAATAACAAAATATTTTTAAAAAATAATAAATTACTTAAAACATAATAAAATCTTAACAAAATAACAAATATTCCTAAATTATGCTAACTACATACATGTGGTTAAGAAGTTAACTATATTTGTATAATTACTAATATACCCTAACACTAAGTCATGCGAATTAACTACGGTTATACACGTGGCGCGATGTGATTGGTCGTGTATGGGTTTTTCTATACACAATGTGTATCTCTATCGCCTTCCTGTAGGTTGGATATGAATGGAGGAAGTATTAATCATAGTTGAGTGGGTTATGGGTCTTATGGCCTTATGAGTTGTTAATTAATTTAGTTGTTAATTAATTTACATCGCTTTTTTAAAGATCTTTTAATGATAACAATATAAAAATAAGATACCGTGTAATTTGCACGGTTTAAAACTAGTAACGCTAATAGTTTGAAGTACCATGTTTCCCAAACTTGACTAACCCATTTTTTCCATGACATTCCCCTTGCAGTTTTCGACTCGTGCTTGACAACATCTACCGTAAATGAAAAGGATTTCAAGTCATACCTAGCTGGAGTAGTGACAAGTTTACAGAGGTTCCATGCTGGCGCATCATTCATGGTTTTCAACTTCAGAGAAGGAGATCAAATCAGTTTATTATCTGACATCTTAATCGATTATGATATGACAGTGGTTGATTACCCTCGAAATCACGAGGGTTATCCACTACTTCCATTGGAGATGATCCACTACATCTTAAGGTCTAGTGAGAGTTGGTTATCATTACCAGGCCAGAAGAATGTCATCTTGATGCACTGTGAAAAAGGCGGTTGGCCCGTTCTTGCTTTTATGCTTGCCGGCCTACTTTTATACAGGAAACAACACACTGGTGAACAGAAGACATTAGAAATGGTCTATAAGATGGCTCCTAAACAGCTTTTCTCGGTTTTGTCACCCCTCAATGCTCGACCATCTCAACTCAGATATCTTCGCTATATAACAGGGAGAGACTTGGCCTTAGATTGGCCTCCTCCAGATGCTCCTTTAATTGTTGATTATCTTATGCTTCACAATCTTCCTTTGTTTGATGGTGGCAAAGGCTGTCGGCCTGTGGTCCGTGTGTATGGTCAAGACCCTTCTGAAAAGGCCGATAGAGATCCTCGTCTCCTGTTATCCACATTAATGGTAGACGAACCTGCTTGGCAATACCCCAAGGTAAAACTAGCGTGAACCACAGTGCTTAGATCAATGTTACTCTACATGTCTAGACTTGGTAAACGGGTCATTTATATACGTTTCTGTCACGCGCTCTTATGTATCATACTGTATAAGGATCAGCTCTTGTACTGACCCGTAATATGTGATAGATGAACCGGCTCAACTATTATTAATATTCCTAATACGCTCCCTCACTCAAATGCCCATTGGGCTTGAAGAGTCGTTAGTTTGCACAGGCCCACCATACCGTGTGCTGGTTTGACCTTCGCTGGCTCTGATACCATGATATATGAACCGTCTCAACCAAACCCTTAAGGTGATGGTTGAGGCCCAACTATTATTCATATTCCTAATAATATGTGACTGCAGGAGGAATGTATGAATGTGAAACTGCAACTCCGCTGCAAAGTCCAAGGCGATGTATTCCTTGAGTGTATCCATTTGTATGACGATTTAATAACAGAAGAGCTCATCTTCAAGGTTATGTTCCACACCGGATTTATCCAGTCAAATGTATTGGCACTCACCACGAGTGATATTGATGTCCCGTGGACCGTTAATTATCAGCTCCCAAAGGATTTTATGGCAGAGGTATATATGTCACTAACTTGTAAATAGAGCAATTTGTTTCAAAACTTTGTTACTTCCAACACTTCACTTTGTTATTTCAGGTTCTATTTCGAGATATAAATGAATCTCCCCCGGCACATATTACGATGGAGCTAGCAAGCGTGGGAGATTGCCGTGATTCAGACAATGAATTTTTCGAGGTTGAAGAGATTTTTACTCCTATGTCTGTAAGCCCAGACACAAAGGTAGGCTCCAAGCCTACTATGGATCAAGAGGCCATTGTTCCGGGTATTAAAGATAGAGACTGCACGCTGCACAACGGATCTCCACGATGGGATTTGGAGAGTGAACAGATTAGTTATCTGGCTTCTTCAAAAGATACCGCTTTTGATGATGGAATCATCAAACATGCTTCAGAAATAACACCCCAGATTAAGGACATTGTAGTCAATGAGACTAACTCTCTCAAAGAGAGAGATATTGATGAAACATCAGGAGCAGACTGTCTTATATTTGGATCGAGAAACATTTCAAACGATTTAATTAATTACCAACAAGCTTCAGAAAAAGAATCAGACATCACTGTGCCTACTTCAGGATCAGAATCCAGCGTAGCTGCATCAAAAAATATTGTCTTTGTTGATGATATGTATCACACAGAAGTTTCAGAGAAAGAATCAGGCATAAAATCATTGGATAAGATTGTTGTTGCTGATATTATGTATAACAAAGAAGCATCCGAAACACAATCTGAAGAAGAAGAAGGTGATGATGGCTATAACATAAAGACTTCAGAAGCAGAATTCATTACAAGTGCGTTTAAGAACATTGTAGTTGACGAAAGTAATCACATACAAGCTCTGGAAAAAGAAATGTTTGTCGATACACAAGCTCTAGGGGAGGAATCGAGTACAAGTCCGTCAAAGGATATTGTATTGGTCGATGATAAGAATCAACATAAAGAAGTTCCTGAATCACAATACGAAGCAGAAGCTGGTAAGGGCCATAGTGTACAGTCTGCAGAAGAAGCATTCGTTACAAGCGTGTTGAAGAATATTCTAGTTGATGGGAGTGATCACACACAATTTCCAGAAACGAGAATGGACACCATTGAAACTGAGGGGGCAGAATCAACCATAAGAGTGCTAACGGACATTGTACCGGTGGATGATAAGAAACACAAGAAGGCTTCCGAAACTGAAGCTGATATCAGTGTATCAAATACTAATGTGGTGCAGGATATCAGCAACCAGGAAGAAGCTTCAAAAGCACAGTGTGACATCAATGCATCAAAGAATATTTTAGCGAGTAATATCAAGGTTCACAGCCAAGCTTTGGAAACACAACCTGATGAAGGCCATGACATACAGGCTTCAGGACCAAAATCTATTACAAGTGTGTTGAAAAATATCGTAGTTGATGAAAGTAATCACATCATATCTCCGGAAATAGGAACGGAGATCAGCGTGGCAGCTCCAACAGCAGAATCAAACATAAGGACGTCAAGGGACGTTGTACTGGTTGACAATAAGAGCGAGAAACTGGCTTCAGAAATAGTACTAGATGTCGTTGCATCAAAGAGTACTGAAGTTGGTGATATTGCGAATCTTAAAGGTCCAAACTTTGTAGTTGATGTTGGTGAACTAGATTCAGGAGCAGACTGTAGCATAATGGCATCAAAGAACATTGTATTGGTTGACGAGAAGAGTCACGAACAGGTCTCAGAAATAGAGCTTGACAACAACAAGGCATCAGACAACATTGTTGGCAAGGATGTTAAGAATCAGAAAGAAGCTTCGGAAACAGAATTGGACATGAATGCGTCAAAGAGAGATGAAGTGATTGTTAACATAAATAACAAACAAGGTACAGGTCAGGCTGCTGAAGTGAATGCACCAAAGAATGTGATAGTGGTTGATGATAAGAGCCAAATCCAACATGTAAAAGTCGAGATACAACCAAAACTTAATCCAAGTCCAAGTAAACCCAAAGCGAATAAAAGGAACAAATGGCAAGAGCTTACAGCCAAGACGATTACGCAGCAAAGGGTGGTCTCTCAATGGGTACCTCGCTCAAAACCAGCAGCTCCTGAGCCAGCAAAACCAAAGGTAACAACGTATAAGTGGGTCCCAAAAGGCGCATCTTCAACGGCAGGTGAAAATTAAAGCAGAACTTGCCGTAAAATTTCATTCTGGTAAATTTCTTTTCAGCATCGGCTTATGGAAACATTAAATAAGATCAAATATATTGTATGGTCATAGAGATCATGTGAAACATAGAGTATGATTTTTGTTACAGTGTATGAATTGATGGACGTTGCAAATTCTAGAACTTCATTGCACATCCATACTATAGTGTTGTATCATAGACTCAACTTACTGTTATTTTCTGGTTTATCTCGGTCATGTTTTACGAGAGTTTGTAAAGGCTTTTTTATGTAATCATGTGTTTTTGAAGCCATTATTGGACTTTGTTCTTAATGTTTTTCATCCCCGACCTCCTCCTATAATGTTATCATACTAAGAACTGGTAGTCTGATGATGCAGCCTTACTAAAACTGTTTTCTTTGTCATTTTGAATAGGGTAGTAGCCGGCCTTTCCTTCATCATTAAACGTTCTCGAGTTCCTCGATCTCAGTCCATCTAAAGTAGATGGTAGCAGCCAGCCACTGAGCTCTTTAACCAATTAATCTTCCAATGCGTCCTATGTTTCCTATGTTTCCTATTGATGATCCATCCAGCCTCACCGCTTCTGTCATATCCAATAATTCTGAAGATTTCAAGCCAATTTAGCATTCTTGCCAAATCTCCATGGAAAGGGACAACCAAAGCAAAGATACAGCTGTGATTCGGTCTCTTCTTTAACACAAATTCTCATTTGTGACAGACATATACGTCGCAAGCTTGCGACGGGTCAAGTACTTGCCTCGTCACTCATATATCCGTCACAAGGGAGACTTGTTGCTTCTTTCACTTCTTAGTTCTTACAAATAATATACATACAGTTATTAGACTACCTGTCACTCATCGTGAGAATTCGGCCCTCTTCTTTTGGCTTAATTTTAGCTCCTTCTAATTTTGCTTAGCTGTATTCCGTGTATTCGTTAAGTTTTATTCATGTTCAATCAATTATGTTCAGTTAATCTTTCACAAAATTAACTTTTAATTTAACTAAATTCACTCCAACTCAGTTCCACTCAATTTAGCTCAATTAAGCTATACCCCAATTAATTCAATTCAGCTCGTTTCAGCCGAAAAGAAAAGAACATGGCCTTAATGGTTCTTCTCAAATCAAAGGTAACTTAAATTTGGAATTAATTTGTGATACATGAACAGAATCATGTCAATTATAGATGGCGTGTGACCGTCATGATCCAATTAGTTCTAATTCGATTAAGTATATAAAAAATAGTGAGCTTAACATAAAAGTGCACATTATAGTTATTTAACGAGAAATAGGAACATATACATCGGAGGTACCTCACACTTTTCTTATTTTTTGTTTATATGTATATTTTTTTTTATCATATGAATATTTTTTTGAGCTCATAAATATTTTCTTGAGCATATGAATATTTTTTTGAGCTTATTACCTTAAACTTTATTTGTTTTTGACCAACTTTATTTTGTTTTTGAGCATATGAGTTTTTTTTTGAACTTATTACGTCAAACTTTATTTGTTTTTGAGTATATGTGTATTTTTTCCGAGTTTATAAAAATTTATATGTTAGATTTAATTTTTTTTCCGCCAAAACTAAAATATAACTAAATTTATATGTAATGTTTTTAAGTTTTATTGTATGCTTTTGAGCTTAATGTTTTAATAAATTAACTCAAAAACTTTATACCAATACTCATAATTTTTAAAACAAAACTCAAAAACATTATTATAAATGCTCAAAAAGTATAAAATTAGTGGTAGTACAGATGTAGGGTCCTCCTATTGTTATTTAACTATCAAGTCAACACAGAGGCCATGCAGAAGATTGTTAGAATGTTTCAATAATATTCGAGTGACATGTGCTTTGGATTTTAAATAAAAGTTAACTTTGAATTAAATAAAAAGAGACTTTAATATAAAAGACAACACCGTTATGATTGGTTTTAATTAAAGTAACTAGTTTTGTACCCGTTAATTCGCGGACTTTTTCTATTTGACCCGTGTATTTATTTTTTGTTGACGTCCATCTTTAACTTATATATAATATAATATTTTTTTATAGCGAATAAGCTATAAGCAAAACATTTGTAAATGTTTTATTCTTTTTACATTATTTTTCATGATCATAGTAATATAGATATAAGTTCAATTTTGAATTTTATGGTCATATATTTTAATAAATGTTAATATTATTCTTGAATATTTTGTAATCAACAATTTAATCTGGCTAATTTTAGAACTATAAATGTTTGTTTATGTTTATTTTACAAATTTGTTATTTTGTTATATTTATGACGTACATCATAATTTAAGCTAAAAACGGTTACGTCGTTAAATCGATAAACAAAGCACTCCAAGATCGCGGTGACATATCTGATAGGCTTTTTTAAGAAAGTTAAATAGATACTTTGTAAGCCGACTAAAAGAGTAAAAATATTTTTTTGTTTTTCACATTTAAATCCAAATATGTAATTTTCTCTTTTTAATAGCCTATTCACAATCAATAATATGCAAATTGAGATAGTTAAAATTTAAATTTAAATAAAATAAAATAAACATCATCTTAATTACAAAACTAACTATACAACTTATAAAAGGTTAAAGATTTTAAAATCTTAAAAGATAGAAATATAGAGTATCTTTTTAAAAAGACTATGAACGTTTTAACTTTTAATCACATGCACATATACACCTTGTTTTTCATTTTTTTTCGCAAGTGTGCTAATTACAATATTTTAAGATGCCTTTGAAAAAAATCAAAAGTGCCCAATATGTTAAATTGTGAAGGTTTATAACCGAATTATTGGATTTTTTCATTTACCACGTATAAGACCTTTTAGCTACTATCTTTATTGTTAATGAGAAATTATGTGGATAGATTTTACAATTTAAATAATGAAAGTAAATTCTTAATTTATTCTTATAATTTAGTACATGATCATATGATTTCAACTTAAAAATATTTTTAGTAGCTTTATAATTCAAATTATTAGACTTTTTATTAATTCTATATTGGATCTTTTAAGTTTTAACTACTATCTCTACGGTTAATGAAGAATTAGATGGACAAAATGTACGATTTAAATGATGAGAGTAAAAGTTTAATTTATTTTTGTAATGTAAATCATGATCGGTATTATGGTTTCCATCAAAAAAAAATATTAGTAAATCTTAAGGAGAATTTTAATAAATAAGTTTGATGTATCCTTAATATTAACCAATATAAAAATGATATGTGGAATAAAATTAGATGTTTTAAGAAGCCTTTTAAACTATATTATTATATAGTGTGTTTTTTACAAAACAGAATAATGAAAAATAAACAATTTACTAAGATCCTCTGAATTCAAATTAAAAACTAAAATTATATTTAATATATGACATTTTTCTAAACTGATTTATTGATAAGGATGATGAGATCTCATTATCTTGAAAACTAATAAATATTTTCCTTCTAATCCAATGAAGATCAAAAGAACAATTAAAGTAAACGCAATTTGAAAGATTCAAGCTACGAGTAAATGTTTAGCTTAATATAAAAAATGACAAAAACGACTATATAAAAATGTAATTAAAAAAAATCATTATCAGATTAATACCTTAAGCTTGTATTTAGGTTTGTTCTATGGACGTCGATTGATCAAAATCTAAAAGACAAAGAAGTAAAATAGCGAAACATAATTTAAGAAGAAGATATTGTTACAAATAAAAATAAAATGTAAAATCAAAAGAGTAAATTAACCAAATAAAAAACAAAGAGAGAAAAACATATGGAAAATAAATTAAAATTAAACAATAGAGGATGATGAACAAATAACAAAATAGATTCTCTTTCCAATCTTTAAATTTTCGGCGCGGATAACCTGAAAAATAACAAAAAAATAGATTTCAGTGAAAAAGTTAACAAATCTGATGAGAATGAAATTTTAGTTCTAATATATATTAGATTAGATGCGCAATTAAAACATAACATTGATATGAGAAAAGATAAAAGAGCATGTAACTCCTAAAAGTAAGTAGTATGAAATTAAGTAAATAATTTAATTTAGTTACTTAATTACTACTCATGTTAATTAAGTTGAGAATAAATGAGATTTTTTTTAGAGATTTATTGAGTAATACCTTTCATATTTTCAATTGTTGGAAATTTACGATTATATATTAATATGCAAGATGTTGTGCATTTGTGAGTCTTTTTGTCATCGACATATGACATATGAAAGATGCTCAGGTTAACCTTTTACTAGTATTTAATTTAATAGATAGATATTATAATAATATGAATAATTAATATATTAAATAGTACTTTGTTTTCATTTTTATTTTTACTTATATTTTTACTTATTTTTTTCTAAATTATTAATTGTTGATGTGAGTTTTTTGTAAGTTACATTTTTTGAGATTTTTTAACTCATCAAATATTTAACGTAGGAGTATAAAAATATTTAATTTAAGATTATTGATGTCCTTTAATTTTCTTTATTTGTATGTTATTACAAAATGTGCAATAACATATTTATAAGGACTTTTAGCAATCGTTAAATATTTTTTTAAAATAATTATATCAAATAATCTATAATTCATGTCATACTAATTTGTCATGTCACATTAATAGTATGTAAGGTGACATTGAAGTGGCACTGTCTATATGACATTTAAGGATTACCCTTTTAATAGTATTTATAGATAGATATATGTGAAAATCCATCAAAAAAAAGTTGTCAACAATATATAAATCTACATATAACATATGTAATTTCATTTGAAGAAATGAAATATGTAAAATAATTTTTTTAAGGAAAACGTAAAATGAGTGGGGAAGAGGAAAAGCCATAATAAAATAAATTGAATGTGACATTATTATTGTAATTATTATTGTGATTAGTATTATTGATTATTATTATTATTCTTATTATTATTATTAATTATTATTATTATTATTATTATTATTATTATTATTATTTTTTTTTTTTTTAAACGGGTACTTTTATTAAAAATAAAGGAGAAATTACATGAAATTTGTGGGCACCCGCGAAACTAGCTGGGCACCCACTCCCTTAGCAATAGCAAAACTAAGGCGAGGAAAAATAAAAGCAGCTGTCCGCGAGCCGACATCCTGGGACAAGGAAAACTTCTGAATCCGCTTGAGCAAAGAAACAGCATCTTCCCCTAATTCCCCCAAAGAAGAGAAGGAGAAAGGCAAGAAGCCATAACCATGTCCCGCGCACAAGTCCCTGTACTTGGCGCACTTCCTCCGAGCAGCATCAACCACCACTCCGCCTGGCACAAAACCAGTCATGCCCGACTGGGTCAAAGGAGAAGACCCAACCAAATCCACACAAACATCGCGCCCCCTGTCCCAAGAATAGAGCAGCAAATCAGCCGGCCGCAAAGGCCTATCCGCCCCATCAAGCAACCCTATATCCACCTCCTGACCCGTAGTGATCCCCGACCGGTAGCAAATATCCAAAAGAGTATCACGGACAAGATTATGCCGATGTTTGACACCAACAGCACTAACGCAAGAGACAGCGTGATCCCCGAAGATATCTCCATCAAAAACCCGAGAGCAAGCCGAACAAGGCAAGGACACCGGAAACAGCGGAACACCCAAACGATAACTGAGCCGCACCGGTAAGTCCTACTGTTCATAGTCTGTCCCAACCCGGAAATAGGGACAACCCGCAACCAATCAGATGAGCAACCTCCCAGCTGGGACTTCCAAAGCATAACCTGTCGAGGGGTCAAAGAGAAAACCGACTCCGCCGAAGCAACAACCCTCGTGAAATAAACATCTGCCAATTTCTACATGAGTTTGGTGGCAGCGATCTCATTAGGGTTGCGCAGAAAGTCAGAACCCGTAACCGAAGCAAAAGCATCCATAGCTGACTGAAACGATGGTCCGGGGTCATGGACACCCGAAACCCGAAGGAGCCTAGTCTGCAGATCCACAGACTGCAAACGAGAAGCCAGGAAAGCATAGTGCAGAACGTCACGGGCAGCGTACACACCTAGCCCACCAAAGGAGAATGGGAGGGTGGCAAGCCGCCATTGCCAGTCTCCAAAACCCGGTCCTAAAGCAGTGACAATACGCTCTAGATGAGAACGCAAAGCCGCGTCAAAAATAGGTGCAGCGGACTCGAAAGCATCAGGGGAACAAGTACGCAAGGCGAAGTAGAGCTTCGAGATACCGGTACATGCCCTGAGCAAAAGAAGCTCACACTGCGGATCATCAATCAGAGAGACGGAGTCCATAAGCCCAATAGTCCGTGCCACTCTCCCCATCACAACCTCATTGCGAAAATCTGGACACACACTCACCGGGCCACCAAGGACCTGGACACCGCGCAAAGGGCGAGCAATATCAGAAGGAAAAACACCCAAAACCCGGCTTCGGGGGTCTTCAGAAGGCCAAAAAACCTCGGTCTTGCTAATATTAAGATGGAGACCCGATCGCGGCCCATCCTCCATAATCATCTCCAAAACCTTCCCCACAACCACAGTATCCCCGACAAGAGTGTCATCATCCAAATACCAAGCCTGCAAACTCAAGTCGAAAGAGTCACGAATCTTACAAGCCAAAGGATGTAAAACCAGCAAAAAGAGCAAAGGCCCCAAAGGATCACCTTGTTGAACACCTTGACAAGACCATAAACTATGCTCTCCATAAACGAGCAGGCCGGGAATAGCAAAACTCCACCCAACAAGAAAGAGCGGGACACTGACTACGCACCTCACGCAACATGACCTCCCTGTCAACCATGTTAAAAGCGTTCTGGAAATCAACCAACAACATCGAAAGACCCACTTCATCACCCCGACTCTCAACCAACCGGTTCAAGGCATGTAGGATAGCCTCGCCCCCACCAGAAACACCAACCCAAAACTGAAGTCCATCAAAATAAACACTCAAAGATGGACCAATCAAAAAAGCACCAACCTTGGATACAAGACGCCTCCAAATCGTACCCACGGCAATAGGACGAATACCACCACCCGGTTTAACAAGCGGGGTTAACGGCGCACTGACGATATACTCACTAAGAACCAGCGGGCACCGGCCCTCAAGAAAGAGATTAACCACCCCAGTGATAGAAGCCATAAACTCATCGGAAACGGCAGCCGCAGCACCACTCAAACAATCCAAAAGATGTTGAGCACGAAGACCATCCCTCCTACAAGAAGTGCCACGCGGAAACCCCCGAATCATACCCATTACAGCTGTGACGGAGGCAACAAGAGGAGGCTGACCCGTAGGCCGAGAAGGCAAAATAGGTGAGGGACAATGGGGTGCTTATCTACCAAAGCCGCAAGAGTAGCCGTATTGTAAGGGGCAACTCCAGAAGATGATAGCACACGAACAGCAGCAGTGTAATGACCATCACAAGTCTTCCTCCTGCACTGCTTAACATTAGCCTTACCCAGGTCTAGCTCCTCATCATATCGAAAAGAAGGAGGAGACGTTGCTAAGGTATCCCGAAGAACCTGCAACATGCCACCAGGCACACCCCAAGAACTAATGGCATGAGAAATGCTCTCCTCCTGCCGCTGACGCCGGATAGCGGCACGACACTCGCGACTACTCCGCGGAGAGAAAGTCTTCAGAATAAAAAGGGGTAAAACAAGTAAGGCAACCCAGGATGAGAGGTCTGAAGGAGAATGAATCACAGCATCAAGGGCCCCTTTAAGAACCCGCGAGAAACCCAGACGACAACGAGGGGGGATAAATTTCACGGTTCTCAAACCTTGTGACAACAATCGATCAAGAGAGGTAACTGAGAACCCACCCCCAACCACATGATCAACACCATCACCCGAATCCAAAGGCGGGTCGGGATCAGACGGCCTAGGAAAATCATAAAGAGCGAAAGAGACAACCCCATCACCCGAATCTGGTGCCTCAATAACGGACCCATTCCCATGCAGAACAACGCTTACTATGAGCATGTGTTTTAAAACAAATCCCACATAACCAAATGCCCATACGACTAAAGGTAGTCTCAGCCTCGACAAAAATAGACAAAGAAGAAAGAGATTGTCGAGTAATAACCTGAGCGTCGCCGGTACAGTGCCGATCACACAAATGAGTGAGCATGGATGCTTTTCTGAGTCCATTACCACGCCCATCCTGACAACCCGAAAGTCCCACAAAAGGACAATGGTACCGAACGAGGTCGGTCATGACCTCAACGTTTGAAAAACCAAACCGTGACCGTGAACCCAAAGAAACAAGCCCCCACTCGGCACAAACCCTATAACCACCACAAGGGTACCGGTCAGCAGCGAAAAGAAACTCCGGCGAGACACCACGCCACCCAAGAGAACCCCACTACACCGTAATTACCACAACCGCGAGGGACACACCCGATAGGAAAAGCCAAAAGTTACCCACGCCGACAGAACCGCCGGAGACCGCAGGCACGACAGGGGAAAAACAACAACCACCACTGGGACCGCAACAACCCAAAACGCCACAGTAAACCGCAAAGAAAACCGAAACCGCAAACCCGAAAAACCACGCAGAAATTCGTAAAAATAAACACCCACGACTGAAACTTGAAGCAACCTGCGCCGACAGAGTCACCAGAGACCGCAGGCACGAAAAGCGAATATCAACCACCACCACCGGAACACCACAGAGAAACCGCAACAGAGAACCGCAACCGCAAACCCGAATGACAAAGGAAAACCACACCCACGATATAGCGCCGGCAACGTGAGGTCACCGGCACAGGGAGGTTAGTTAACAGTGACAACGTGAGGTTGCCACCGGCGGGGATGGTTACAGTCGACGGCAGGCTACGATAAACGACGAAACAGGAGACTACGTGAAAACTACGAGGAAACTTACCTTAATCCGGCAACCACCATCCACAAAGCACGACTGCGACGGACACCAGCGAAGATGTAACACCCCCATTTATTTAAGAGCCTTTAGCAAGACATTCTCAAATAAATGAAGCTGTTACCATCTCGGAATATCCGAGGTAGTGAATAACAAAGTAAAACAACCAAAGTACTTTATAAAAACTGCTAAAATTTAAACTTGAATATTGCAGTTACTACATAACAGAAAAGAAAATACAACTGATGACTTTTCTAGATGTGATATAGTTCTAAGTCGGTCCAAAGTACGCATCTCACATTCCTGCCCCAGCTCCTAGCTTATCTATCTCTAACCTGCAGAATCTACTCCCCAATCCGGATCATCGTAGGTGTACACGAATACACTGTCAACCTCGCGGTTGAGTAGGATAACACAATAATAAATAATGCAACAAAGATGATATGCAAATGCCATGATATGCTCGAGCTCAATCTCATTCTCAATCTCAAACCCGTAACACCCAGCCATACCGAACCTCCCGGCAGACTATAATCGGCCGTCGCCGAACACCAGCATAACAGCTGAGGTCACCAGGTCTAGTCCTACAGAACTAGCCTGGGCCCAATAATATTTCATCATCTCAAATCCGTATCCGATGCATATGTCATGCTCATGAATGCAACAATAATAGTAACCATACTTATGAATGCAACAGTAATAATAATTACTATAATCATATACCATCCTCATATCATTCATGTTATCATCCATATCATACACCCAACATCCATTCATAACACATAACAGTAGTATAGTGACAGTGTAACCTACCTGGATAGCAATATAATCCAATAGTAAGCCAGCAAGTAACCGAATTATGCCACGTCAACATCGTCACCTAACAATTATAATATACTTAATCACTAACTAATACAATATGCAAACTAATATAACATATCAATTATCCAAATTAATTATTTAACCTATATATTACGCATCACGAGACCGTATTAAACATGACTACTTCAATTAACTTAAACAACTCGTCCTTATTACTTTTATAACTAACTTCAATTAAAACGAACGTTGAAAATATAATCGACTATTGATAACCGTCACATTCTTGTATAATAAAATTCACTTAACAAATTTAATAATTAAATATCATGGATAATATTACTAGTAATGCTAATCACACTAAAATAAAACATTAGCTACTATAAAAAAAAACACCAACAATTAACAATAATAAAATAATAATAATAATAATAATAGTAATACTACTAATAATAATATCAATAATAAGAATAATAACAAACAATACCACAAAGATAATAATAATAACAATTGTAAAAAATACAACAAACATAAAAATAATAATCTAATAATAATAATGATAATAAGACAAAATAGGAGAATAATAAAAGAAGCTACATGTACAGCAACACGCTAAAAAATACGAGAATTAATTTTATATAACGTACAGCCCCCGATAGCACAACCCCCTTGACAGCCGCCTAAACACAACCCGATCGACACCTTCACGCTACCCGAACCACAACCAAGACACGGTGGTTGTCACCACCACACTATGGCGCACCCAATGACACCAACCATGACCCTTGACACCACTCTAACAGCCCTTGAAACCAGTCCCAAAACTCCCTGCCACAACCTCACTTACGATACGTATTTTACCGACCCTCTGAAAACAACCCTTTAAACACCTTCTACCACCACTATCACCGCCGCCTATCACTACCCTTGACATCTCACCTCACCCTTAACCCCCTGATGGAAAACACTAGCCTTCGACACTAAGCAAACACCCTGAAACAACCACGTAAACATGCTGACACACACGCACACTGTCCCTGTTTTCCTTTTGTTTTTGCTGCTCTTTATCGCGCCCTTAAACAGCCTATCAAAACAAGTTTCCCAACCACCACACACCACCCTAGCACCACCAACATAACCTATTAACATCCTACTACTAGTACTCATGAACCTAAAGCAAACATTAAACCAGAAGCACGATTAAATGGGCAAAACTAACGAAACAGATTAGTAAAAACGTTGCACTGTCGACACTTCATGGTCACTTTTACAGCAGTTAAGGTGGTCCTATGGTGGTTTATTGACGATAAACATGTTATTCATACTACAAATATTATATACAGCGATAGTATTCAGATCCGAAGGTATGAAAACGTACAATAAACTGCTTACGAACTCACTACTGCGCAAGGATGAAAAACGAGATTGTGAAGGCTGGTCTTGTTTCGTTTTCCTTCTCTTTTGCTTCTTCTTCAACCCCCACGACAGGCCAATCTTGTCTTTAGGAGTAGGTGGAGCAGGGAGGCAGATGCAATTTAGGGGTGATTAGGGTTTTACGAGGTAGATGGAGGCAGATGGTAGGAAATAGGGTATTAAGGTTTGTTTGTGTAGAGTGTCGATGGATGAGGATGTCGATAGAGTAGGGTTAGGGTTTTGTATTGTGCTTGTTCCCATACCCGATTCACATACACGGTTCTCATACTAAGCCCAAGCCCATCACGCACCCCGAGGTCTCACACGACTATATCCCGTAACTTAAAATTAACGACTCATATAAATAATTATACCAGTTAAATTATGTAATTTAGTAGTAGTAAATATTAATTAATTATAAGAATGTAAAATTATTATTACTTACATAAAATTTTGAATTTAAATATAATTATGACTTGAATAATAAAGCAAGTGTAAATGAGAAAGAAAATAAAATATGAAATATATTTAATTAAAAATATATTATCAAAATAAAGAAATACGTATGAAATGTCATCTTATGAGATAATCATCAAATATAAAATGATTAAGAAATACGGAATAATCGTAGAAATACGACTTATAAAATAATAATAGTTTACGTAAAATAATTTATAAACATTCCGTTTGAAATACGTGTATAAAACACGGTTTGACTGTCGTTGACCGAGGCTAAAATACGAGGTATTACAGAAGAGGCCACCGGCGACGACTGGTTGGTGGGGAGGTTGACGTTGGCAGGCAGCAGTTTGAATTTCCGAATATGTATAACCGCTGAAACGCTCTCCCCTCTCACCTCTCACTAAAACCCTATTATTATTATTATTATTATTATTATTATTATTATTATTATTATTATTATTATTATTATTATTATTATTATTATTATTATTATTAGTCATATGTCCCATTGACTTGGGCTAATTATTCACATGTGGAATTGAGGTGGAATTATTTGTCTCGAGTGTCATTTACGTGGCTTTTTGAAAGCTGACGTGGATTTAACGCATGACATTTAGGTGGCATTTTGCAGGTAGCCTTTTAATATAGTTTTATAGATTAACTAGTCTTGGACCCGTGGAAATCACGGGAGCGTTAATAATTTATCATTTTAATCAGCTTAAAAATTATGGAAAATATGATTGGTTTCTTAACCAACAAATACTTAAGCGTTTGTTTAATTTCTCTTTATGGATTGATTGAATGAATTAGAGTTTTTAGGCCCTAATTATAGATGGGATTTTAGAGCCGGTATGACAACTTCAAAGTGCAAATAGTTTTTATTTAACTAATAAAAAGTTACTCAAGGTGACATTTTAAAATTATTGTGTAGGTGTTGAAGTACGTACTAAATTTTCAGTATTTAACAACAAATATTGTGTAGATCAATAGATGTACCATAATAATCATGAATTGAGTCTGGAAGCTTAAATATGAAAAACCTATAAAATAAAATCTCAGGTGTTTTGAGGATGAAAATCGAAATATGTGATAACACAAGTGATTATTATTATTATAGCTAGTACGTATGAATGAGAAGCGTAATTATTTAAGAAAAAAAAATTAGATGTTAAATCATTAGAGTGAATAATTATTACTATAAAAGAAAAATGTAAATTTGCCTACGTGGCGCAATATCGTTTCAATTTGCCTACGTGGCGCAATATCGTTTCAGCGTTCACTCTTTCAAGCCCTCACATTCACCCTCACAAATTAATTTTTCGTCAACCAATCAAAAGATTTGAAACTTGACAAGTCAGATTTTCCATAAATTTTTAACCGACTTAATCAAATAAAAAAGAAAACCGTCAATATTCTACAATTAATATTTGATTATATTCTATATTTAATCAAAACCGTGAATATTCTACAATTAGTTTATATACTAATATTCTACAATCATTATTACTATAAAAGAAGAATGTAATTCCGCTGACGTGGCGCAATCAGGTTTCAGCGTTTAGTGTTTCGAGCTCTCACATTCACCCTCAGAAATTTCAGTTTTATAGACCAATCAGAATTACTCATTTATGCCACATCATAATAATTTAATAATTTAATAATTAAATACAAAAAGTCTGATTGTTATCTATCCTAAAGATTCTATTCTATATTTACAAAGTGAAAATCCTTCTAAGTTGTCTGACCATATTTGACCAGATTCTATTCTATAATAATTTAAACGTAAAACAAAATTTTATATTAAACGTAATTTATAATTTATAATCTCGAAAAAAACACATAATTTTCTTAAAAGTCTGGGGGTTATAATTTCCTGTTTATAAATCCTTCTAAGTCGTCTGACCTAAAATTTTTATATTAAACGTAATTCATAATTCATAATTTATAATCTCGAAAAAAATAGGAATATAGACCAATATTATTAAATTAATAAAGTTAATAAAATAATAATTAAAAAAGAGTGTGATTGTTATTTCAGCACTTATAATCTGACCGTATTATAATACATCATATAAAATATCTATGCCATAAAAAACGTGTGAAGATAAATATTAATGGCATTAGTTACCTAAATAAACGTAATTCCAGTATGGCCGTGATTTCTATGCCATAATATTCCATAAGCGTAAATATTAATATACATATTAATTATTAATATTCCATAATCTACACCATATCATTTATCCTTATTCTGACTGCATATTACAAATCAAGCATATTAACTAAATTAAGAATTAAATACAAAGAGTTTCACTGCATATTACAAATCAAGCATATAAACTAAATTAAGAAAATCTTTCCATAATTCCATAAATAAGAATCAAAATAAGAAACTAAGAAACAAAATATTATATTCTTTAGGAGATATTCCATAAATAAGAACTAAAATAAGAAAATAAGAAACAAAATATTATATTCTATGCCATAAAAAAACGTGTGAAGATAAAAATCAAAGGATATGGCATCAATTTAGAAACGTGATCTATTCAGTAAAATATCTATACAAAGAGTTTGACTGCATATTACAAATCAAGCATATAAACTAAATTAAGAAAATCTTTCCATAATTCCATAATATTCAATATTCTCTGTTACCAAACCATATTCCATATTAATATTACCTATATACGGAGACATTATGTATATATCCCGCCTACCAAGTCATAATTATTTACCCTTTATTTAAGATTATTTTTCAATTTAATTGGTATATTCTGGTAGTTTTAGATGTGAAATTTATTGAATTGGTTTATAGCAAAGTAGAAGAATCGAGAGTGAAGTAATTGTACATCTAGATGTGAGCCATGCATAATGTCTACGTGTCGTCCCATTCTATTACGTGGCGTTCTTACATGTTTATCATTATATATATAAAAAAGAATCTGCTGATGTGGCGCAATAAGGTTTCAGAAAATTACTTTACAAGCTCTCTCATTTACTCTCACAAAATCAGCTTTTCTAAGCCAATCACAATTTTCAGGTTACTTTCATCCATATTCTCCGTCTATAAAGTATGTAGTTCAAGCTTTTGATTTTATATTTTGTTTTTCTATTTTTCCAATTAGTTTTCCCGTACTATTCTATCCGAAGTACACCACAACGTACATTTTTCTATATACTCCATTGGTTTATCGAATTTCAATAAATCAATTAATTCATATTGTTTGTTATATGACTTGGTAGGCTGGATGTAAAAACCGGAAACAAAACATATTTTGTTTGTCTTATCTACTTTTCATTAATTTATTTATTGAGTAGTATTTAAAACTTGGTCTCTCTATAATCGCTTGAAAAATCCCTTTGTATGTAACTTAGTCCGTGAATAAGTTGAAGAATCGGTAGTTATAATAAGTTAATTAGGGAAGGTTAAAGGACAAATGACCTACTTGAATAGATTTACATAAAATCTTGGGGTGACTTGAAGCCGGGTCTCCCAAGAATTTTACCCAAGTTTTAACCACTAGACTCCACCCTTACGTGCTATCTTTATATTTTTAGATCTATAGTTATTTAGTGCAATAAACTGTGTTCATTATATTTTGAGTTGTTATTTTTTTTATATAAACCGTGTGTAGTTTATTGGAATATACTATTATTTATTAATAAGAAAATTTAAAATTTTCAGTATATAAGTCTTAAACTACTATGGATTGTCATAGTTTTCCAAGAAATTAATTCATCTAATTAGATATTTAAAATAGCGGCACATATGAGTAGAATATCGGAATGCTGAGTAATTTTTTTGTATCAATAATTATTATATTATTTTTGTATTATCAACATTTTTTTTCAAATGTACTTATATATATTTTAATTTGTATACTTATATTATATTATTTCTTTTTTATTTTTATAAAGTATATGTTCAATAAATAAAATATTATATAATAACTATAAATTACCGTCGTCTTTTAAAAAAATAGTATACAACCCCGTGAATTTTCACGGGTGTTACACTAGTTGAATCACGGTTAAGATATACAAAAACCATATACAAAAAGATATGATTTTTATTCTAAATTTTATGATATTCTAACAGAAATGTTAGTTTTAGAAAAAATCAATCTATTGTTGTAGGAAACTGTATACAAAAAGATATGATTGAATCACGTTTATATAATTAAGAATATTTGATTCTATATTTAATCAAAACCGTGAATATTCTACAATTAATTTATATACTAATATTCTACAATTGAATCACGGTTAAGATATACAAAAACCGTGAATATTGCAAATCATGCAAAACCCGTGAATCATGCAAATCTCACAATTATTCCCTTTGACCTAAATATTTTACAATTAAGAATATTTGATTCTGTATTTAATCAAAACCTTACAAATTAGGTAACAATACTTAAGATAATTATTTTGAGGCTAAAAACGTGATTCAGTCAAATAATAAAATTATTCCCTTTTATCTAAATATTCTACAATTAAGCATATCTTATCTATATTAAAACAGAAACATTTAAAGCATCCACATTCATCCACGTCACTTTTACAATACCTAAAGCTTATTGGCTAATGGCCTGTAGTGTGCCAGCCTGAAAATAATTAATTAATTATTACTATCATTTTTTTCTCACAAACTCAAACTTAGCTTTTTGAGACAAGCAAACAAAGATCTCGATTGCAGGTTACAACCCGTGCATTTTTGCACGGGGGTAAAACTAGTTTGATTCTATAATTAAGAGTTTTCGATTCTACAACCATCGTGAGTGTATTTTCCATATATTGGATAAACTTTGTATTTTCCATATACTGGAGTCTAACTACGTCTTTATGTACCCTACCTTTATATTCTTATACAAAATTATCTAAACAATTTGTGCAATTATCTCACGAAATTTTCTACAGTTTATCGAATCAAATGGCTACCACAAATCTTCTTAGTATTAGTGACCTCAAGTATGGACTTCAGGTTACTCAGTTGAACGTTAGGGTATAATAATGGGTTGGGCTGCCTATTTTATAAAAAAAATTCAATTTGTTAGGACGTTATCATTTTCTCGGACCTCTAAGGATGATCAAAAATCTATTATTTTGTTTTATTGTTTTATTTACATATTCATTATGAAAAGATTTGTTAGAATCGATGTTTATATTATTTTCATTTTTTATAATATATAAAACTTAATTATCTTAGTTTTTTTTTTTTTATAATTTAAATATCTTAAATTACTTAAATTTGTATGTTATAATTTCCTTTTGTTAACTATGACTTAATTGTTTCATTTTAAACATGTCTTACGATTGTTACTCTTATAAACATTATGTGTACTTACATAGCTTAAAATTCTCAAACTTGAATGTTATAATTTCTGTATATATATATATATATATATATATATATATATGTATATATATATATGTATATATATATATGTATATATATATATATATATATATATATATATATATATATATATATTATTTCTTTTTTATTTTTAAAAAGTACAATTGTTCGAATAAATAGAATTGCTATATAATAAGTAAAATTTATATATGTCATCTTTAAAAGTAAGTGTACGCAACCCCGTGATTTTTCACGAGTGTTACACTAGTTAATTATTAATAGTTATAAAGACGAGATGAAGCTAAAAAGTTTATTACTAACATTTACATTTTATAGTACAAGTTAAATTTTATATTTTTTTAACTATATGCATGTGACACTAGGCAATTAAATGTGACTGTTGAGAGGAGACATAAGAAAATATTTAGTTTTATCTTTTTATATTATTGTATAGATTTGCCATGTTACGTTAAAATTTGTCTTTTAGGTACCTTTAAATTATATTGTAAATAATTATTTATAGATTAATGAATTAAAGCAATGTCAATTAACTATAAATAGATAATCCATTTGCTATGTCACACTCAAATTTGTCAAATATAATAAAATTTCATAGGATATTCAAAATAAATTGTGGAATCGACAATGAGAAACTACTTTTTTGATAAACTGGACAAAGGAAAAATGATAAGACAACTCATTAGAGGGTTTCACCTCTGTTGAAAGGTTACTAAAACTCATTTTATATGTGTGTGTGCGCGACAAAAAATTTCTTATGGTAAGTTATAAACGACACATGCACGTCATCATAGGTGAATAATAGAAACTAAAATAATTGAAAGATGTAACATGCATACGAATAGTTGAACATTATCTAAGAGCAAAATGAGTTGTTGAAAATGATTAGATAAAAATTTATGAGTTTAAAGATATTTTCTAAAATAAAGAGCTAAGGATTATCGATTAACATTTTTGGACAAAATATCATAATAACATTGTTATTTTAGAGTTTAAAAATGTTTTTATCGCATATCAAATCTAAACCCGGTGTGGAAAAAACCTCAGTGACATCCTACAAGGTTAAGCTAAAAAATCAATACTTTAACATAGCGTTCTCTAGATTTTTTTTCCCATCCTCCCCATCAACATTTTCATCAAAATATCTTTGGAGCTATATCACCTTGTGCATGCTTTAAGTATTATTTGCATCTAAAAAAACACTTTAATATGTACGTGAATATAAAAGTAATAAAAATGATTCAAACGGTCTTTATTTGATAAAATATGAATTGAGCTTTTATTTCAAGTACATAATTTGTAAAATAAATCTACAAAATATATTCCCAGAAAAGCTTTCTTATGTTCCTTATTGTTAATACAAGAATTTCGTCAAAATGTTGATAAACTTATGTCAACCATCCAATGTACAAACAAAAACAAAATCAGTAATAAAGACTATAAAATAATTTATTTCAAATAACTATAAACTAAAAAACATATGGTGATGATTAAACACATGGATAAAAAAATATATGTTAGAGATGATTAAACATATAAATCAAAAAAATATTAATTTAAGTAGTTTTTCAAAAAAGTATAATATCACAATTACACAACAATATACATTTTTTAGCAAATTGATGGTTAAACACCATCAATTACCATCTCAATAAAGTAGTAATATAAATGATATAAAAAGGAATTAAGGAAGACAAATAGTGAGGGTTCGGAAAAAAAATGAATTGAAAATGCGAATGACATAGTTGAAAAGATTAATTGTTTTATGATGCTTTAAAAAGTAAATTGTGGAATTTTAAAAGGTGTTTCATTCAATTTTCTAAATTTCTTTTACCATTAATTTTGAGAGTAAGTTTTGATTGTGGAGTTGACAATACAAGCAACTTATTTAATTTATTTATTTTAATGTATGTTAGCAATACTATATGTAATAAAATGACAATCAACTTGCCTTTTTAATTATATATTTATATTTCAATAATTAACTATTCCATGATGGTTCAATAAGTAAATTGTGGAATTTTAAAAGTTTTTTCATTCAAATTTCTAAATTTATTTTACCATTAATTATAAGGATAAGTTTTTATTTTGGAATTAAAAACATAAGCTACTTATTGAATTTTTTTTATGTATGTTAACAATGTCATTTGGGGCGGATCTAGGATTTAGAAGTGGGGTGGGCTAGACTCATGTCCGCAATGATTAGTCATATGAAACCATCAAAACGTATAATTGAGGTTGCACATATGTGAAAGATGTTAGTCATTTAGGGGTTGCTCTTGCTCCCTTTGTCACATACTCATTTGGGCATTATTTATAAATGATATTTTATTGAAAGACAAACAAATAATAAAGACAGAGAGATATCTTATAAAAATATACAGTATGATGATTGAATATTACAAAATGTATACTTGTATAAATCTATTTTATAATATTATTCAAGGATACAAGTTTCGCTATATAGTAGTAAATTCAACAATCATCACTAAAAAAACGTAAACATCTTATAATCTTCTACATTAGGGTAGTAAATCAAAAACATATATTTAATAAATTCTTAAAATTTGTGCATAAAGTATAAATACAATTTGGATTTGAATGGAGGAAGTATTAGGGTAGTAAATCAAAAAATTGCAACTAACGAGGTTCGAACCCCTGCCATCAAGTAAAATCAAAGCCCTTTACTCTTACCCTTACCAACTAAGACACATTATAAGACTGAATATTTTAAGATATATATTCATTTTAATCTTCAAAATAGGTTGGGCTGAAGCCCAATTAGCCCTAGGGCTAGATCCGCCCATGACTCAAGTTGATTTTGATACATAAATCAATTAGGGAAACAATGATTGAAAATAAAGTAATATTACTCTTTTAAAAATGACGCATACATACAACATAGTGCTTTTCTTGGATCTATCAAACAATCTGCGGAATATTAAAATTAAACACCAAACAAATCAATAAATAATATGAAAATTATACATATATGAAAAATCAAAGGGTTAAACAAATAATGATGATTGAGGTTGGTTTATAAGAGTTTTATAATGAAGCTAATTTACCTTCAAATTAATATAGAATATGAACAAAATTACAGGTTTATATGGAAACACCATGTTGTAGTTTTTGTATTACAAATATTACAAATATGTAAATAATACAACCAAAGGCACTAAAACAGAAATGAAAACAATATAAGACGGTATATAACACCCAATCGAATCGTGTTGAACACACTTTCCTTAGAGTATTTCGACCCTATAGCCTTTGGGTTACACGAAATCTCTGTAGGATAAGACGATTCCTTTGTCTAAGGCAAGAACAAAGAACAATTAACAATAAGAGAGATTTTATTTTACTTTGATTTTTGTCAAAACTGAAAGCACGGAGTCTCTGATCAATATAAAGAAGAAAACAGAAACTTTTCTTTCACTTTTTCTGTTTGCCTTTTTCGGCAAAATCAGAATGCTGGGTTTTGTTTGTTTCTAATCTAGTAACCAACCAACCCCTGCCTATTATATATGTTTTGCATATATATCAAATGCATGGATAAACATTTGTCGGTTGTACAATGTACACCAACCAAATAATAGCCAATCATTATAATAATAACTGCTTAAGTAACTTATGTCGGTTGTGCAACAACCAATCATTAGTAATTATTAAAATGATAACCGCCGCATCTAGAAATGTGCGTACAAATACCGAAAATTATATGACACGTAATAATATGTTTAAGTGTCAAATTTTCCTTCTCAATTTTCGTTAAGTATAAGATATACTTGACCCCGAGTATATAATCCCGATAGAGGACATAATATACTACGACAACACTATTAAATAATGTCCCTTATCCATTATACACATGAACTCGATATACGATTATATGAGCATACACTCCGTATTCCCGACTCACATTATATCCATTACGAGTTCAAACCGTTTTGACATAAGAAACCCGAATGCACTTAAATGAACTTTTCATTAAAATCACTAACATTCCTCCCCCATTTAAGTGTACCCCTTGTTTCCAAATAAAACAACAAAGTAAACAAATCTATGCATAAATGAAAGTGTCCCGAGGATTGAACTTCCACATTAGTATATTACACATTCCAAATATTCGAGAATCAAGGTGTCCCACGGATTGAACCTTTCAACCCATATTGAATACATGAAGATAACATACACATAGACTCAAATAAACTCTTAAAGTTACAAACTTGACACTATTGACCGCCTTGTGTCCATATCCTTTCATGAGAGTATAGGAAGCCAAGTCCAAGCCTCTTGAAGCGGCTACACTTCACACTCACATAGGTAAATCTTTCATCGTGCACCTGCAAAATGCACTTTGTCAAAGATTTTATTAAGAAGTATTAAACTTCAACCTCTTGTCATGCAGGTCATGCACATACCTTTCGGGATTATAACATGTGCCTCAATCTTCCACAATAAGCCTTCCACATTGAACTTAGCCTCTAAAATTTGTAGAGGGAAGTTGGGTATCTTATCATAAAGATCTAGATGGACTTTAAACACATCCCGATTACCGACTTTAAAACCAAGTCTTTAGCTAATCCCTTCGTCAAGTGATCAGCTAAATTATGATGTGTTCTCACGAAATCAACGGAAATAACCCCATGAGTAATCAGCTCACGCACCGCGCTGTGTCTAACACCAAGGTGTCTAGACTTTCCGTTGTAAACTTCACTATAAGCCTTAGCTAAAGTAGCTGAACTATCACAATGGATAGAGATAGGAGGAATAGGTCTTGGCCAAACCGGAATTTCATAAACCAAATTCCTTAACCATTCCGCCTCTTTACCGGCCGCAGCTAAAGCAATAAATTCCGACTCCATAGTCGAACTTGTTATACAAGTTTGCTTCTTAGAAGCCCATGAGATAGCTCCTCCACCAAGTAAGAACACCCATCCACTAGTAGATGAATGATCCTCCATGTTGATGATCCAACTAGCATCGGAATATCCTTCTAAAACCGAAGGAAATCCGACATAGTTCAAACCATAATCCATGGTTTGTTTCAAATACCTCAATACACGTTTTACCGCAATCCAATGCTCGAGACTAGGATTACTTGTGTATCTACTCAACTTGCCAACGGCAAAGGCGATATCTGGTCTTGTGCTTGTCATAGCATACATCAAACACCCAATCACTTGAGAGTACTCAAGTTGTGAAGAGTCTATTGATATGATATACTCAAGAAGGGGGGGGGGGGGTTGAATTGAGTATGCCTTCTTTTTAAATCTTCTTCGATGTGTATAAGTTTGTATGATGATCGTTGAGTAGAGCAAGTAATAAAGAGAGACACGATATTTTTGAAGTGGTTCAGTCTCACACTCTGAGACCTACGTCCACTATTCTCGATTAATAAAATTAGTACCAACTCTGGATTACAATTTTATCAACCCTACTGCGGATGTTTCCTGACTGCGGATGTTCCTTCATAAGCAAGTTCGAGACTATCCCATATTTCCTTAGCGGAACTACAGGATGAGAATCTATCGAATTCTGAGGTTATCATACCGTTCTGTAGGAGGCTCATGGCCTTAGAGTTTTTCTCTGCAATTTTGTAGTCACTTTCCACATAATCGCTTTCCATCTTTTCATAGGTTGTTCCATTGGCGGCGGCGACCAAGATCTTCTTTGGTCCAGTTTGAATGATCTTCCAACATTCCCAATCACAACCCTTGATGTAATGAGTCATCATATTTTTCCATAAACTATAGTTTTTGCCATCGAAGATAGGGCACTTGAGATGCTTGGAATCCATTGAAGAAAGAGTATATAATATAGAATCAATAGAAGGATCAAAACTCACGCGGCTAGGCGATCAAGAGCACGAGGCTCTGATACCAATTGAAGAGTCTATTGATATGATATACTCAAGAAGGGGGGGGGGGGGTTGAATTGAGTATGCCTTCTTTTTAAATCTTCTTCGATGTGTATAAGTTTGTATGATGATCGTTGAGTAGAGCAAGTAATAAAGAGAGACACGATATTTTTGAAGTGGTTCAGTCTCACACTCTGAGACCTACGTCCACTATTCTCGATTAATAAAATTAGTACCAACTCTGGATTACAATTTTATCAACCCTACTCGTACAACTTTGATGTTAGTTGTAACTCAATCTAGATACCGTTAAATACCTAGCTATGTCAAGTACCGTTAAATACTTGACTACAATGAGTACCGTTAAATACTCGATCTATCTTACGCTAATAAGATATGTCTTCAATGAGTTTCTTCTAGTTCACAATCTTGAATGAATAAGATCAATGCTTGAGCACTTGAATCTTGATATGAATATGACAATTAAAGCTCGGATCTTGAAGAACACGATCGGCGGTTTTCTCTCTTGATTTTCGTGTATATGTGTGTATATGTTTCTTGAGCATTAATGTGTCATAGGTAGTCTATTTATATAGAATATGTATCTAGGTAATTCAAACCCTAGATGATTTAGGAATATTACTAAAACTAGAATACTAGTCTTTTAGTAATACTACCTTAAATCTAATCTTAATATATTTAGGAAAGATTTAATAATATACTTTATGTATTATATAAGGAATTTATTTCCTAATTCATATTTAGGAAAGATCTTTATATAATAAACAACTAGTATCCTTATTAAATCAACTTCCTAAACCATGTCAAAGATAATAAAATATATTACCATAATATAATCTTAGTTTGTTTAGGACATTAAATAAATACATAATATTTACTTAATTTAATCCCATACGAATTATGGAATCGTGACATGATACACGTTTCCAAAGTCGTACCAAACTAATATATCCGATTATATTATTTGACAAATAAGATCATATAAAAATCCTTAGTTTATTTTAGTAATAAATAATTATCTCATAAGAAAATTATTTATTCCTATTTTAACCAAAAGATATTTTATATAATCCTATTAAGATTAACAATTCTATACTTACAATAAAATACCAATTAACATTAATTGTACACGATATTACTTGGAAACAAACGTTTCAACTTAAACACATATATATTCCGATCATTTCTTCATGATATAGAGTTATAGCTACGGGCTATAACTAGAACCAATCTTGTACTAAAGCTATAGTTGTTGAATATAACTTTAGTTCATTATGCGCGCTTGTGATCTTCTATCAATCTTCGACTTAGTCAATTCATTGACTAATATGCTTGAATCTTTTATACTTGATTGATTAGATCTTGTTACTAATTTTCTGTACACTTAGCACACGATTATACATACGAGTATATAATATATAAATAGCTAGACTTGTCATTATCAAAACATAAACATATATACTATATATATATTTGAATATATGGTTCAACAAATTCCCCCTTTTTGATGATGGCAAGTCTTTCTTAGATTTCGTGTCTAAGTGTATGTTCCCCCTCAATATAATAAGGGTCATTCATAGCAAAGAGTCACTTAGGGTTTCTATCTTCTATCTATCCCATATCCTTTAAGGACCCTAAGAGACAATGAATTACGACAAGGAGCAAGCTTAGGCAAATTCTAATCTAAGTCGCATATTTCCCCCTCTTGACATCATCGAAAAGATGAGAACAAAGACATGAAACGACTAGAATAATATACGTACGAAGCATAAGCAAGCATATAAACGAGTCGAAATACTATGAACATAGAAAATATCACATAACCACATACGAAATGTTAAAAATATACACAATCAATCCAAAATATTAAGCCAATGGGCCGAATGTGGAAAATAGAGTATGAGGGAAGATGGGCCTGGCTAGGGTTCGAATAATATGGCCTGCAAAAGGTAATTAGTAAATTGGGCCATGGTAAGATTAGGAAATCCGAGAGAAGGCAAAACAAAACGGAAGGCCTCGGATTCCTTAATGGGCTAGGTTAGGAATTGGGCCACAAGCAAAATAATAGTCTTATAAGTCCACCACCGGACTTATCCAAAAACAACAATAATACGATTTCTGAAAAACAGAGACGAAGGAAGAGGATCAAGAACGAGAGCTTGATGCAGGGGTCTTGGCATACGGACTCACATACTCGGGTCGGGTACGGAACTCAAGGGTGTCCAAACGATCCAAACAACTACTGACATTTCTTCCTTGAGCATTTAGAGCCAACTCGAAGTTGAGTATCTTCAATGAAAGCGCTTTAACCGCTTCAAGAGCTTGGCTCGCATCTGTGCGCAAGAACCCATGATCCCTTACCATAGCACCGCCTTGAGTCGTAAGAAAGGACAAACGATCACTCATCGCCAGTAATTCAGAGCAAACAACCGAGACCTCGGAGCCAATTTTCACCAAATGCTTGTCTACTTTCTCCATCCACTCTTTTACCCTATCCTCAAACTCACGTTCACCTCCGGTACGACTTTCAGAAGCACCCATGCTTTCCTTTTCTTGCTTAACTTGACACAACCCAATAATGGTATCCATCTTAGCTTCCAAGCCTTCAAACGAGGGAGATGGATTTGGATTAGGACCCTCCTCAACCGACTTTCCAAACGCCAAATCAATTCCATCGACCATAATACCCATCAACTTAAGCAACTTATCACACATTCGATCTCGAGGCTTAACCCCATAGCTACAATCGTCCACAACACCCTTCTTCAACAAAATTTCAGAAACCCACATTCCATAAGGAATATCAAGTGTTGAACTTGGTTTTTCTTTGATTAAAACAGAGGAGGTTTGACAAATTTTCGAACACAAAAGGAAAGCAAGATCAATTTTGTTTCCTTCTAACCAATGAAACAACACAATAGCCTCAATACTCGACAACTTATCACGACCACCTCTCCTAGGCAGAATCGTGTTCCAAAGAAAGTTCACAAATAGCTTTAACTTGGGCGAAAACGAATTTGTGAGAAGAGGTGAAATTTCCGTAGCATTAGGATCAAAATAATGTTTGATCATCATTTTTTGTTCTCGGGTTACCACTCCCCACTCCTTACGGGTATCGATTTCAAGACCATTGGGAGCAAGGTGGAAAATTTCACAAATATCACCATAAGAAATCTCGACATCTTTACCATTGACCACGGCTTTTAACCCAGATTCACTCAATTTAACAGAGGCAAAGAACTGGACTAGCTCAATAGGAAATATCAAACCTGAAAAATTACTGATATACTTCCAACCCTGAAACTCCAAAAACTTTTTAAAGAAGAGCAAGGACTTCGACCCTTCGACCCAAGATGTCGGGTAGAACCGACCCGAATGAATGGAATAGGGAAGAAGACGATTAATGAGCATACCTTCATGTTTTGTCATACGAACTCGCTCGAGTCCTTCTTTTGTGGCTTCGTCGGAGTAATCCTTAAACAGGGGACGAGGAATCTTGAGGTTTGACCCTAGTTCTTGCATGTCGTCAGAGACGGAGGATGAGACTCGATTTAGTTTTCGACGCTTAATGTTGTCGGGGGTTGGGCTTGCGGTGGCAATGGGTGTCGGAGATGGTGGAGGAGACGGTGTAGGTGTGGGTGGAGAGGGTTTCTTTTGTTGTGAGCGAGTGGCTTTTGAGGGTGGCATGGTGGTTTTGAGAGTGAAAGACGATGAGATGGTGGAGTTTTTGATGGATTTTAATGGAGGTTTTGATTTTATGGAGGTTTGAGTGTATTAATGGGTTTTTACAAATTGTTATGTCGGTAATAATGGAGGAAGGTGAGGTAAGTTGAGGGAGTTGGGGTAAGTGAGGGTTAATAATTATGGTTTGGGTAAAGTCAAAGGCTAGGTGATAGGGGAGACACGTGGCAGTTGGTTGTGGGGTAAGTGAGGGTGATACGTGGCATTGGTGGGGCTAGTTCACACGGTTTGTGTGACTATTTGAGGTAAGTTTTGTTTTTCGTTTTTGTAATATTTGAATATTATTTTGTATGTATTATAATATGTATGTTGTGAGATAGTTATAATATGTGACGTAATATTATTGTGAGATCGATTGTGCACACATTCATATGTAAATCATATAATATAACTATAATCACAAAATTTAACATCGAATATATACATACACATGCAGCGGAGTATACGGACACAGTCATATAATCTCATCTAAACCGTAGTCAATCATTGGGTTATTTTTGCTTTTAAGATTTGATTAGGTGCCACCGATTAAACCAATTTCCAATCGCAAAGTCTCAAAGCGTTCTCTAGCCAATGGTTTAGTGAAGATATCTGCCCACTGTTTTTCCGTACTACAAAATTCCAATTTTATATTTTTCTTTTCGACATGGTCTCTAAGGAAGTGGTGTCTTATTTCAATATGTTTGGTCCTCGAGTGCTGGGCTGGGTTTTTAGATATAATTATAGCACTCGTATTATCACATAAAATAGGCACGCATCCAACATCAACACCATAATCATGTAACTGTTGCTTTAACCATAAAAGTTGAGAACATACCAGTGCGGCTGCAATATATTCTGCTTCAGCAGTTGAGAGAGCGACAGAATTTTGTTTCTTGGATCCCCAAGATATTATACATGGACCTACAAAAGTAGCAAGTCCGGAGGTACTTTTTCTGTCTAAAGAACATCCTGCATAATCCGCATCTGAATATCCTACTAGGTTAAAGTTACAGTCCATAGGATACCATAGATATAATTTTGAGGTTCCGATTAGGTATCTTAATATTCTTTTAACTGCAATCATATGTGATTCTTTTGGTGCAGATTGGAATCTCGCACAAACACAGACACTAAACATTATATCTGGACGACTTGCTGTAAGATAAAGAAGTGAGCCAATCATACCTCGGTAAGTTGTTTCATCTACAGGCTTACCATCTTCGTCTTTGGTTAGCTTCTTATCTGTGACCATTGGAGTAGGCATTGCATGAGAGGTTTCCATTCCGAATTTCTTTAGCAACTCCTTGACGTATTTTTGTTGATGAACTTTGATTCCTTCTTCAGTTTGTTGTATTTGAAGTCCAAGGAAGAACTTTAGTTCTCCCATCATACTCATCTCGAACTCAGAAGTCATCAACTCAGAGAAGTACTTGCACAACTTTTTATTAGTTGAGCCAAAAATAATATCGTCAACATAGATCTGAACGACTAGTAGATCTGAGTTTTCACTTTTAAGAAATAGGGTTTTATCCACAGATCCTCTCTTGAATCCACTCTCCAATAGGAACTTTGATAATCTGTCGTACCATGCTCTAGGTGCTTGTTTCAGGCCATAGAGAGCTTTGTCCAATTTGAACACATGATCCTTGAGTTTGCTGTCAGGAAATCCAGGAGGTTGTTCAACAAATACTTCCTCTTGGAGATAGCCATTAAGAAATGCAGTCTTAACGTCCATCTGAAAGAGCTTCATTCCCTTGTGTGCTGCAAATGCAATGAGTAGTCTTATTGCCTCAAGACGAGCAACAGGAGCAAAGGTTTCGTCATAATCGATCCCTTCCTGTTGGTTGTATCCTTGAACTACTAGTCTGGCCTTATTTCGCACAATGACTCCAGTGTCATCCAATTTGTTTCTAAATACCCATCTAGTTCCAATGACAGTTCTGTCCTTAGGTCGAGGAACAAGATGCCAAACTTTGTTTCTTTCAAATTGCTGGAGTTCTTCTTGCATGGCAACTATCCAGTCTGGTTCTGCGAGAGCTTCCTTAATATTTGAAGGTTCAATAGTGGAGAGAAAGGAGTAAAATGAGCAAAAGTTATTTAAGCTCCTTCGAGTTTGAACTCCATCTGTCAGGCTTCCTATTACATTATCCAAAGGATGAGAGCCTTTATATCTCCAGTTCCTTGATTGATCATTTGCATTCCCTGAACTTGACTCGGGATCTTGACTTGTTCCCCCTGAATCCAAACCTGGGTTTATAGTAGGGTCAGGTATAACTCTGGCCTCTTCCCTTTGGTTTTGATTCAAAGTTACAGCTTCATTAGCTGTAACTCTGGGTTCCGAGTCATTGGTTTGAGAGTTATCTACAGTATCATCAACTGTAGTTTCATCTCTCGTACCATTTTCTCCCAAGTTGAGCTCATCATGAATTCCTTGAGGTTCTCCTTCTTCAATTTCCATTTCAGGAGGATCTTCCCTTGATAACCTGAAATCAGGTTCATCTAGATTTTCCTCTATATCCTGTAATGGCTTATCGAAGGCATTATTCTCATCAAAGATAACATGAATACTTTCCTCTATGCATAAAGTACGTTTGTTAAAAACTTTGTAGGCTTTACTATGATCTGAATATCCTATAAAGATTGCTTCATCACTTCTAGGGTCGAATTTGCTTAATCTGTTTTTACCATTGTTGTGAACAAAGCATTTACTACCAAAGCATCTTAGATGTGATATGTTTGGTTTGCGACCACGAAGAAGTTCATAAGGAGTCTTTTTAAGGATAGGTCTAATCATAGCACGATTATGAATATAGCAAGCTGTACTAATAGCCTCAGCCCAAAAGTTTCTAGGTAGGCCACTACAAAGAAGCATTGTTCTAGCCATATCTTCTAGGGTTCTGTTCATTCGTTCTACGACTCCATTTTGTTGTGGGGTTCTAGGGGCCGAGAAGTTATGTCCAACACCATTGGTTTTACAGAACTCGATGAAAGCATGATTGTCGAACTTAGTTCCATGGTCAGTACGGATTGTTACTAGGTTTGATTTATATTTGTTTTGGACAAGTTTCATGAGACTAACAAATTCATCGAATGTTTCGTCTTTAGAGTGAAGAAAGATTGGCCAAACAAATCTAGAGAAATCATCAACTAGAACGAAAACGTACCTGGAACCACCTCTGCTTCTTACCTTCATAGGGCCACATAGATCCATGTGTACTAGTTCAAGAGCTTGTTCTGTGCTTACCACTCTTTTTGGCTTAAAGGATGATCTGACGTGTTTACATCGTGCACATGTGTCACACATCTTTTCTTGATCAAATTTGATCTTTGGAAGACCTTCGACCAAGTCCCATCTTTTCAGCTTACTTAGAATAGGTGAGCTAATATGACCAAATCTCTTGTGCCATAGACATGGATCATCTAACGTAACTTTCATACATGATAGAGAATCAGTAGGTACAACATTTAAATCAATCATATAAACATTTTTCATCCTATGACCTTCAAGTATTACTTTACTGGTGCCTTCTAGGATAATACGGCATATATCTGAGTGAAAAACCACTTTATTTCCTTTGTCACATAATTGAGATATACTGATAAGATTGTGTTTGAGACCACTTACAAGGTATACATCATTTATAGCATGAGAGGATGAGATACCTATCTTACCAATTCCGATGATCTTTCCCTTTTTGTTATCACCAAATGTGACTTTACCTCCATCAAAGGGTTTAAGGGTTTGGAATAGATTTACGTCGCCTGTCATATGTCTTGAGCATCCACTGTCGAGATACCATAAGTTATTTTCCTTGGCGACAAACTGCACAGATAATTTTAAAGACAGGATTTAGGTACCCAAGCATACTTGGGTCCTTTGTTGTTAGTAATCACAAATACATCTTCCTTTTTAACCCAGACTTGTCTTACATAGGTTTTCCTATATCGGTAGTGGTTGGGTTTTGATGTTCTTGTGTAGGTTTTAGTTTGGACTCTTGGTGACCATTTTTTGTGTGATGTTTGAGGAGTCTGTTTGGTTCTGTTTTTCTTTTCTTCGTAGTCAAATATCATGTCATAGAACCATCTGTGGTCAATGTTTCTTTCCTCAGTTTTATCACCATCACTATCAGAGACAGAATTAGTGTCGCTTGGAATTCCTAAGGATTTAACAAACTTAACTCCGGTTTTAAAATCTTGTGCGTGTTTCACACAGTTTTCTCGGAGGTGTCCAGTATGGCCACAATAAGTGCATATTAAATACTCAGGAAGGTCGGCATATTTCCTTCTTCTAAAGTCTCTATCTGTTGGACTTTGTTTACACTTTGAGTGATCCCTTCTTCCATAACATTCGTGACCTAAACCCATCTTCATGTTGTTGTCGGATTGTTTAGTTAGGAAGTTTAGGACGTTAGTGCTTCCTTCCCACTTATCGTGAACTTTCCGAGCATGAAGAAGGAGGTCTTTCAAGGAGTCTATTTCTTTCTTACATTCACTATGGTCAGTGTTGCTAGACTCTTTTAGGTTTTGAATGTCTTTATGGAAGTCAGACACAATTTTGGCATGTTCTTTCTTGATTTTAGATATACTGAATTCTAGATCCATGATTTTGCTTTCGAGAATCTCAACTTCTTCCTGATGAGTCTCATCTTCGACCATAGTCGAATATTCTGACTTAAGCCGTTCATTAACCTTTCTTAATTCTGAAGTTATAGCTTCATTAGCTATAACTTTAGATTGAAGCTCTTTAATGTTGAGTTTTAGTTTTGAGGTTATAGCTTCATTAGCTATAACTTTAGACTCAAGAACCTTTTTCTCAGACATAACTGTTTCCAGCTTAGCATTTGCTTCAATGCTTATTTTGGATTTCAGTTTCTTAGCTTTGGCTTTCAGAAGTTGATTTTCCTCAGCAATATCGAGGATCTGCTCTTTCAAGTCATCTAACTCAAGACTTTGTTCATGACATTGGTCTAGGGTTTTCTCAAAATATTTAATTAGCATAGCCTTAGATAAGTTTTTAACTTGACTTTTGAGTTGAAGAAAATTTACCTCTTCGTCGTCGTCGTCTGAGTCTGATTCTCCAAGGAGACACATATTAGATGCGTCATCTTCATCATTGTCGTTTGAGATTAGATCTAGGCTGACGTTGCTTAGGCACAGGTTTGCTACCTCTTCTTCTTCAGAGTCCTCGTCATCTTCAGATTCTAATTCTCCCCAGCATGACGCAAGCATTACTTTCTTAAACTCTGTTTTGGTCTTTTCTCTTTTTGACTTGTCTTTGATTTTGTCCCAACTTGGACAATCTTTGATCATGTGGTCTTGTTGTCCACACTTGAAACATCCTCTTTTGAAGAATGTTTGTTTGGAGTCAGTTTTCTTTTTGTCGAACGTTTTGTTGTTAGGGTTTTTGTATCTACCTTTGAAAACTGCTTTCTTAAGTCGTCTAGCGAATAGAACTGTTTCATCCTCAAGTTCTTCTTCGCTTACTTCGCTTGTGGAGGCTTGTAAAGCGACGCCCTTTCCTTGGGGATCATCATCATTTTTATTTAGTACGATCTCGTGTGCCATTAAGGATCCAATCAATTCTTGGTAAGTGATTTTAGATAAATCACGTGCTTCCTCTATGGCCGTGACCTTAGGTTGCCACTTTTTGGTGAGACTCCTAAGAATCTTACGAAGGATATCCTCAGAATCGATCTTTTTGCCAAGGTTCCGCAGTTCATTAATAATACAAGAAAATCGTGCAGACATGATATCAATAGATTCATTCTTTTCCATATTGAAAAGTTCATATCTTTGAACGAGCAAGTCTATACGATGTTTCCTGACTGCGGATGTTCCTTCATAAGCAAGTTCGAGACTATCCCATATTTCCTTAGCGGAACTACAGGATGAGAATCTATCGAATTCTGAGGTTATCATACCGTTCTGTAGGAGGCTCATGGCCTTAGAGTTTTTCTCTGCAATTTTGTAGTCACTTTCCACATAATCGCTTTCCATCTTTTCATAGGTTGTTCCATTGGCGGCGGCGACCAAGATCTTCTTTGGTCCAGTTTGAATGATCTTCCAACATTCCCAATCACAACCCTTGATGTAATGAGTCATCATATTTTTCCATAAACTATAGTTTTTGCCATCGAAGATAGGGCACTTGAGATGCTTGGAATCCATTGAAGAAAGAGTATATAATATAGAATCAATAGAAGGATCAAAACTCACGCGGCTAGGCGATCAAGAGCACGAGGCTCTGATACCAATTGAAGAGTCTATTGATATGATATACTCAAGAAGGGGGGGGGGTTGAATTGAGTATGCCTTCTTTTTAAATCTTCTTCGATGTGTATAAGTTTGTATGATGATCGTTGAGTAGAGCAAGTAATAAAGAGAGACACGATATTTTTGAAGTGGTTCAGTCTCACACTCTGAGACCTACGTCCACTATTCTCGATTAATAAAATTAGTACCAACTCTGGATTACAATTTTATCAACCCTACTCGTACAACTTTGATGTTAGTTGTAACTCAATCTAGATACCGTTAAATACCTAGCTATGTCAAGTACCGTTAAATACTTGACTACAATGAGTACCGTTAAATACTCGATCTATCTTACGCTAATAAGATATGTCTTCAATGAGTTTCTTCTAGTTCACAATCTTGAATGAATAAGATCAATGCTTGAGCACTTGAATCTTGATATGAATATGACAATTAAAGCTCGGATCTTGAAGAACACGATCGGCGGTTTTCTCTCTTGATTTTCGTGTATATGTGTGTATATGTTTCTTGAGCATTAATGTGTCATAGGTAGTCTATTTATATAGAATATGTATCTAGGTAATTCAAACCCTAGATGATTTAGGAATATTACTAAAACTAGAATACTAGTCTTTTAGTAATACTACCTTAAATCTAATCTTAATATATTTAGGAAAGATTTAATAATATACTTTATGTATTATATAAGGAATTTATTTCCTAATTCATATTTAGGAAAGATCTTTATATAATAAACAACTAGTATCCTTATTAAATCAACTTCCTAAACCATGTCAAAGATAATAAAATATATTACCATAATATAATCTTAGTTTGTTTAGGACATTAAATAAATACATAATATTTACTTAATTTAATCCCATACGAATTATGGAATCGTGACATGATACACGTTTCCAAAGTCGTACCAAACTAATATATCCGATTATATTATTTGACAAATAAGATCATATAAAAATCCTTAGTTTATTTTAGTAATAAATAATTATCTCATAAGAAAATTATTTATTCCTATTTTAACCAAAAGATATTTTATATAATCCTATTAAGATTAACAATTCTATACTTACAATAAAATACCAATTAACATTAATTGTACACGATATTACTTGGAAACAAACGTTTCAACTTAAACACATATATATTCCGATCATTTCTTCATGATATAAAGTTATAGCTACGGGCTATAACTAGAACCAATCTTGTACTAAAGCTATAGTTGATGAATATAACTTTAGTTCATTATGCGCGCTTGTGATCTTCTATCAATCTTCGACTTAGTCAATTCATTGACTAATATGCTTGAATCTTTTATACTTGATTGATTAGATCTTGTTACTAATTTTCTGTACACTTAGCACACGATTATACATACGAGTATATAATATATAAATAGCTAGACTTGTCATTATCAAAACATAAACATATATACTATATATATATTTGAATATATGGTTCAACAAGTTGTGAAATAGCTTCACCTTTATTAGGCATAAGCTTAACACTAGGATCCATTGGAGTGTTAACCGGAGAACAATTTCCATGATTAAATTTCTTTAACACTTTCTCAATGTAATGAGATTGTGTCAACGAGAATCCCATGTTCTCACGTTTGATCTTTATACCAAGTATCACATCTGCCTCACCCATGTCTTTCATGGCAAAACTTGATGACAAAAAGGCCTTAGTAAGGTCTACTTGACTTTGGTTGGTGCCAAAGATCAACATGTCATCCACATATAGACAAATAATGACTCCATTACCGTTGTCATCAAATTTGCTATACACACATTTATCAGACTGATTTAGTCTATACCCATTAGATAGAACAACCTCATCAAACTTGTGATGCCATTGTTTAGGAGCTTGTTTAAGTCCATACAATGATTTGATTAACTTACAAACCTTATGCTCATTACCTGGCATAATAAATCCTTCCGGTTGTTTCATATACACCTCCTCTTTAAGCTCACCATTCAAGAACGCTGTCTTGACATCCATTTGATGGATCACTAAATTATTAATTGCAGCAAGAGCAATCAACAATCTAATAATAGTAATGCGAGCTACGGGAGCATAGGTATCGAAATAATCAATCCCTTCCTTTTGTCTAAAGCCTTGGATAACCAATCTAGCTTTAAACTTGTCGATAGAACCATCAATTTTCATCTTCTTTTTGAAGATCCACTTGCAACCCAATGGTTTACAACCACGAGGTAAATCCGCAAGCACCCAAGTGTTATTGCCCATTATGGAATCCATTTCATCATTCACAGCCTCTTTCCAAAAGGAAGAGTCATGAGACCTCATTGCCTCATCAAATGTCTTAGGGTCCTCATCAATGTGAAAACAATATGGATAATAGTTTTCACATCCATCCCTTGAACCTTCAACCAAATAGGTATGAAAATCGGGACCAAAGGATTTAGCAATCCTTTTCCTCTTACTCCTACGAATTTCAGGTGTTACTTCTTGAGTTGTGACATTGTCACTTCCCTCAATAGTTCCACTAGAACTAGGTACTAGATCCTTTGGCTTCGGCATTGATGAGAAACGACTCTCATCAAATATCGCATCCCTTGACTCAATTACGGTGTGAACCGAAACAGAATCATTAGGTTCAATTACATAGAACCTATAAGCCTTTGAATGCGCAGCATATCCAATGAATATGCAATCGATGCCCCTTTCCCCCAAGGTTTTAATCTTGGGATCGGGTAGTCTTACAACAGCCCGACAACCCCAAACTCGAAGATAATTCAAGCTTGGTTTCTTTTTGTACCAAAGTTCATATGGAGTGTCTTTATTCCTTTTATTAGGAATCCTATTTAACAAATAGCAAGCCGTCAACATGGCTTCACCCCAAAATCCGTCACTCAAACCCGAGTAAGACAACATGGAATTAACCATTTCTTTTAGGACTCTATTCTTTCTTTCCGCAACACCATTTAATTGTGGTGTATAGGGAGGAGACACTTCATGAATGATACCACTTGACTCAAAATACAATGGGTCAAAATATTCACCACCTCTATCGGAACGCAACCTTTTAATCAAACCCGATTGTTGCAATTCCACTTCATTTTTAATTAAAAACCTTAAACTTATCAATTGTCTCATCTTTAGCATGGAGTAAATATATGTAACAAAACCGACTATAGTCATCAATAAAAGTCACTACATATTTTTTACCACCTAAAGACGGATAATTGCGAAAATCACATAAATCACTATGAATAAGTTCAAGCACATGTGAGATCCTAGACACATTACCAAATGATTGCCTTGTGATTTTTGTCAACATACAAGTATTACACTTATTAATGTTCATGTTAAAAGATGGAATTAGACCATCTTTAGACATAGATTTCAATCTTTTATAATGTACATGTCCTAGTCTCACATGCCAAAGATATGAAGTATCATCCATAGAGGAAGCAATAAATATGGAACTTTCATTTGGAACAACATTCAACATAAACATGCCATTGCAAAAATAACCAAATCCAATAAACAAACCATGCTTAGATAACACATACTTATTAGATTCATACACTTGTTTATAACCAAGTTTGCATAAACAACTACCGGATACAAGGTTCTTTCTAATTCCGGGTACATGTAATACATTATTTAAATTTACAACATTTCCGGAACTAAATTCCAACACCACCGTGCCACGGCCAACAATAGGAGCGGTAGACTCGTTGCCCATATAAAGAACGGATCCATCCTTCACTAGTTCATAGTCCTTGAACCAATGTCGATCCTTGCAAACATGATTGGTTGCACCCGAGTCTATCCACCATGCCACTACATCATCCTGCACATAAAATGCTTCAGAAATTAGTGGTACATAATTCACAACCGAACTAAAACCATAGTCTAAAATCTGACCTTGATTAGTGGGTGGACCTTGGTCATTAGACCCTTGTCCTCTTTGGTTAGTACTTGCACCCTTGTTCTTTTTGTGCTTCCTAACCTTGCAATTTGCTTTCAAATGCCCGGTCTTTCCACAAATCCAACAAGCACCTTTTGGTGCCTTGTTAGACTCATCATTGGTGTTGTTAAAAGAGCGTTTTTTAACCTTAAATTTGTTATAGGAACCCTCTCCCTTTTCCATCACATTGATAGAAGAAGATCCCATAACATCTTTTCCTTTACCCTTGCCACCATCTTGCACCCTTAGAGATTCCTCTATGCGCAAATGGCTACCAAGTTGAATAAGACTCAACTCTTCCTTTTTGTGTTTAAGCATGTGTTTAAAATCCTTCCATGAAGGAGGCAACTTGTCTATGATACTAGACACCGAAATGGATTCATCCATTTCCATCTTATGTTGTGCAAATTGACCCAAAATCCGAAGCAATTCATTATATTGTTCCATTACCGGTCTAGCATCCACCATTTTATAATTCATGAAATTTCCAACAAGAAACTTCTTACTAGAAGCATCCTCATCCATGTACTTAGATTCAAGTTGATTCCATAAATCTTTAGCGGACTCTACATTTTGATAAATGTCAAAAAGAGAGTCGGACATACCGTTCAAGATGTGACCGCGACATATGTAGTCATCATTTTCCCACTTGTTTCTTTTTCGTTGAATTTCCGCAATTGTTTCATCCCCAACAATCTCCGGCATAGGAGTACTCAACACATATTACAAAACCTTCAAAGCGGTGAGAAGGAAGTGCATCTTCTTTTGCCAACGACGGAAATCAACACCCTCAAATTTCTCCAACTTTCCAAACTTGCTTGTCATCTCTTTGATTGAATCCATTTCCAATATAGAAAATACTCTAAGAATGTTGTAGTTTTTGTATTACAAATATTACAAATATGTAAATAATACAACCAAAGGCACTAAAACAGAAATGAAAACAATATAAGACGGTATATAACACCCAATCGAATCGTGTTGAACACACTTTCCTTAGAGTATTTCGACCCTATAGCCTTTGGGTTACACGAAATCTCTGTAGGATAAGACGATTCCTTTGTCTAAGGCAAGAACAAAGAACAATTAACAATAAGAGAGATTTTATTTTACTTTGATTTTTGTCAAAACTGAAAGCACGGAGTCTCTGATCAATATAAAGAAGAAAACAGAAACTTTTCTTTCACTTTTTCTGTTTGCCTTTTTCGGCAAAATCAGAATGCTGGGTTTTGTTTGTTTCTAATCTAGTAACCAACCAACCCCTGCCTATTATATATGTTTTGCATATATATCAAATGCATGGATAAACATTTGTCGGTTGTACAATGTACACCAACCAAATAATAGCCAATCATTATAATAATAACTGCTTAAGTAACTTATGTCAGTTGTGCAACAACCAATCATTAGTAATTATTAAAATGATAACCGCCGCATCTAGAAATGTGCGTACAAATACCGAAAATTATATGACACGTAATAATATGTTTAAGTGTCAAATTTTCCTTCTCAATTTTCGTTAAGTATAAGATATACTTGACCCCGAGTATATAATCCCGATAGAGGACATAATATACTACGACAACACTATTAAATAATGTCCCTTATCCATTATACACATGAACTCGATATACGATTATATGAGCATACACTCCGTATTCCCGACTCACATTATATCCATTACGAGTTCAAACCGTTTTGACATAAGAAACCCGAATGCACTTAAATGAACTTGTCATTAAAATCACTAACACACCATGATTTAACGACATAAAAAGGGATAATAAAAATATTGAAAAAAGTGTAGGGAAATTTACTAAATTACCACATAACAATAAAGTCTGGTCATGACATTAGAGTAAACCTATAAAAAAAATACAACAAAATAGAGAAGATAATAACTTTATAATGGAGTTAATTACCTGCAAATTAATATGGAAGATGGATAAAATAATGGTTTTATACGGAAATACCATGATTTCACCGACATAAAAAAATGATAATAAAAAAATTGAAAAAAAAGTATAGGGACAATTTACTAACTTACCGACATTAAAATAAACTTATAAAAATACAACCAAATAAAGAATTTAGACTTGAATTACCAATAGAACTATACCCAAGAAAATGAAGTGGATATGAAGATAAATATATACTCATAAAAAATAATAGATAATAATTTTTAACCTTCAATAGGAATTCAAGAGGATGATGAAGAGTTGAAGGTAAATACAAATTTATAATGATGGGAATAGGAAAAGTATAAGTGGAGTTAACCGTATTAAAACATATTGAATGTGACATTATTATTATTATTATTATTATTATTATTATTATTATTATTATTATTATTATTATTATTATTATTATTATTATTAAAAATGTAACACTAATTTACCATGTCACAATTAAATTATCATTATGCCAAATCGCATGCCATGTCACATTTACGTGGCTTTTTTTTTCATTTTATGTGGCATTGTCAACGTGACATGGTGGCTAACATTTTCTTGAAAGTGACATTATTATTATTATTATTATTATTATTATTATTATTATTAAGAAAAATAAAAATGCCACATTAATTTACCATGTCACAATTAAATTATGGTCATGCCAAATCACATGTCATGTCACACTTACGTGGCTTTTTTCATTCCATGTGGCATTGTCAAAATGATATTTTTTGTCTAGCCTTTTAATAATATTGTATAGAAGTTCGGGAATTATTATTCCCTCTTAACTTATCCTAGTATAAGTTGTCTTTCACAAATTGGTACGATTAGTGAAAAGCTATGCAATTTATAATTTCTATCTATCTATATCTATATTAATAAATAATTTTTTTTTCAAACGATTACAAAAAGTCCGAGAATTTAAACTACTAAATTAAAGAAAAATAAAATAAAATAAGTAAAATAAATAAATTAAATATAGGAACAAATTAAATATATGATTTTGATAGAAAAACTAAGAATAAATTTCATACATAGGATACTTTAACCCAAGTTCTCATTTTAGCAATGTTACATAAAGACTGCATTGTGTTTATGTAAATCAAGAGTTCTAGTCCTATTAAAACACAAACTAATAAAATCAATCAATCAATTAATATTAATATTAATATCTATAGTTAAAGCATGCTTTTTTCTAAGCGTGTACTAGTCTCCAACTTTTACAAAACACTACTATTTATAGATAATGATTTATTTGCAATTTTACTTTCAGAATTAGGAGCTAATTAATTATTTATAATTTTTCTAATAAAAATAAGTATGTATTTTTCCCATTAGAAATGAGAATTAATTAATTATTACTAACTTTCTATCAAAAATCGAAAATAATTAATTATCTACAATTTATTAACATTAATAGTGATCTATTCATTAATATTTGTACACCTACTACTAAGGGCTTGGTTGGTTACCCATTAAAATCATGGGATGTTAAACTTTCTAGGAAATGTAAAATCATGATGTTGTTTGGCTGCCAAAATCCTGGGAAATAGAACTCCCACATGAATTTAGTTCCTCCATTATGTGAGAAGTCACTCACCAAGTCCCCCTTGGTCATTGGAACTTTTCATATGCGAACCAAACACTTTTTCCGAATTCTCATGAATTAGAAATTCATGTGATCTTGAAGTTCCCGAGAACTTTAATTCCCTTATATATGTCAACCAAACAAGCCCTAAATGAAACGAAAAAAACTTCAATATATATATAATATCTAATTTTATATGGAATGTTAAATATGATAATTCACAACATACAGGTTTGTTAGAGATTAACAACATAAAAATTTGTAATAATTTTCGATAAAAAAAATGGAGGTGTTAAGAGGCCAAAAGGTTCTAGGCCGCTGAACATGGTTGTGACAAATGTGCATACATGCCATACATAATCCGCAGTATATGAAACTTTTTCATGTAAAGAGCATAATAAACGCTGAAATATGTCATTGTATATTTCGTCGTTGTTATTGTCACGTTTAAGTATGCCTGCTAAAAACTCTCAACTAGCTAAAAAAATGATCAATCTACCATTACCAAACAAAACCTAAGTTTCTGCATTTTTTTATCACGTTAAACTTAATCTTTACGAGGTGTAAAAATTGGTTTTTAGAAGTAGCTAGTTTTCTGTTAGGTAGATTATGGACTTTTAAAATGGAGAGATGATTTTTGAGGGCTAGGTGTGGGTATTTCGTGAAAGAGGGGTGATTTTGATATTTTAGGTTCTATTGGAAGTTAGGATAAGGTTGTTGATAATAAGTTAGATGGTTGTTTTAGGTTAAAAAAAGGATGATTATTGCGTTCAATTTGTTAGTTAATTTCATAGTAGGTTGAGTGGGTATATATAGAAACTGTTGGAGTAAGTGTACTCAATAATAGTGCGATCACATGATTTAAGTATCATTAATAAATCTCATATAAAGAATAAGTAAGGACGATTCTTATATATAGTCAATTGTGTTGGAGATTGTGTCCTCCACATGTAGTGTGATAACGTCATTGCATATACCCTTGTACGGACAAGTGGGAGATTGTTGGGGCTGGTGTCCTTGACAATTAAGTACAATGACTTATTAAATCTCTTTAAGGATCACAAGGGCATACTTTTGTATTATTACCAGTTGATCCACGTTTATCAATAACGGTTGGCTTGCTAGATAAGTTTGACGTTATTGTCATACGGATGGCGGTGATCAACTGGTCCCTATACGTCACACCTATAGGACACGTTTGAGAGATGTGAAGGTATGAAAATACAGTCACATTTATGCCGGATAAGACTAAACAGTTAGTCAGAGGTATTGACTATTAAATTAGTCAATAAGATGTTGAGATTATTATTTAATACGGATTAAATAATTTTAGCTAATACGGATTACATGTTTAATTCGTAAATTAAATATAAACGGTTATATTTAATTAAATATTGTATTCGCGTATTAATATAAACAGTTATATTAATTTGGGTAATTATACAATATCGTATTTTGTCAGACCATTATTAATATATCGACTGTATTAATATCTGATAACATGTTACGATTTATAAATAAAACCCGCGAACAACTTAAAGCTAATTGGGTCGAATCACGCATTGGAATAAGGTAAGAGTGGAAAGCCCACTCCTACCCGACATCAAAATTTTTTTTTCGTCAGGTGGTCGGTCGACCTGTTTTTCCGGTCGGTAGACCACCCCTGTAACAGAATCGTTTTTTTTTATTTTACGAAAATAACATGTTTTATTTTCACATGGCTTAAAATAATATACTATATACGGAAATAGTGTATTATTTAGTGAAACGGTTCACCCTCGCTTGATACATATTGTTTTAAAACAGTTTAAAATAATGGATTATATGTTTGTTAAAATTGGTGATTAAAACGGTATAGTCACTTAATTTTAATCTTAAAAGGTGGTTTGGTATAAATTTATTAATCATAATAACAGTATTATGTCATGTATAAATTGTTTTTAGTTGATGCATTTTATTTATCGTCTTGTGAATGCCTTGAATGCTTTCAATAACGTATTTAATTTTTGCAAACGGTTGTAACTTAGTGTGGCCTTAGAAGATGGTGTCACCGTAATGAAGGGACACGATCTTGCTTGTAATTTTGAGATCTTGAATCTCCGCTTTGGGTTTTTGCCATGTAATTACTTTTGTATTTAAATTAGAATGTATCTAGGACTACTTTTGTAATTTAAATTAGTAATTTTGTGAAGACCAAAGACAAGACGGAGGCCGGATGCTCACTCCCGCTGCAAGGACCAAGATGGAACATCAAGACAAGCTTCTAGGGTCCAACAGTGGATTCCAAGTTGTTTTATGTTTATTTTGGTAGGATAGGCCACACTAGGACTTTTATTTACGTTTATTGCATTTATCTTTACGCTTTCATCGATAATAGCTTGCATCATATTCCGCCTAAAAACCAAACCACCTATATCATGCCTGAAAACTGACTCATGTAGAGGTTACGCGTTAGTTTTCTGTGACAATACAGATGTCACATGTCAATTTAAAAGCCATCACTTTATTTAATTCATTCACGCAAATGCTAGTTTTTAGTTCACTTAAATATGGATAAATAAGAGTTGATGGGGTCTTCCTCGTATAACCAAAAATTGAGATTAGTCTTTATAAATCAGCCTCCCATGAATCCCTTCTTCGTCGGTAGGCATAATATGACCCTTTCTACGTCGGGTAAGTGGGAACAGATGATTTATTTTATCTCAACATCATGGTCACTCGATAATATTCCAGTGACTGAGATGGACTAATAGATAGATATACGGAAATCTATCGACCAAGAGTTCCAACGATTGGAATTAGCCAAACTGTGGGCTTATCAATATACGGAAATTGAGTCTTGGGATCGTTTATATAATTCTTGAGGGAGATCAATTATATAAATGCATGAGTCTACGAGTTTAAATTCAATTTAATATAGACTTAAATCACAACAATAAGTTGCTTATATGGTTTTGTTTTATCTTCTTTTCAGTGTAGAACACGTTCATTAAAACTGCTGTAAAACTAAAATGGCTGGTGAAGACCCAATGCCAAGTGCCAAGCTAGCACCTGAATCCTGGCTAAAAGCCTTCATGGACTCCATGAATCAGTCAACTAGACTGAGGAATGATGGGTCAAACTTCTCTGACTGGGAGGCAGCACTACGGAATGCTGCCATTGCTGACGGAAAGCTCAAGTTCTTAACTGAGCCCATTCCGCCACACCCAGGAACTGGAGCTAGAGCCAACGATGTTCGCGCTCATAGCGACTTCGTTATGGAAGCGGGTGCGATAAAGAACGTACTCATCTATGCAATGGAATCCAATTTGCAAAGACGCTTCATAACCCATGGTGCAAACAAGATTTTCACCACGCTCACTAACGAATTCTCCAAGGCTCCGAGAATCGTTTCTTATGAGCATACCTGTCGCTTCTTTGAGGCGAAACTCCAGAAGGGCCAAGCTGTTAGCCCACATATTCTCAACATGATTGAGAATATCGAGAAACTGGAGTCCCTAAACTGCAAGATCAGTGAGAACATCATCGTTGATCGCATGCTTCATTCGCTTCATGATGGGTTCGCCCTCTTTAGGGCCAACTACTACATGAACGACATGAAGAAGACTCCCCATGAGCTCCACTCCCTTCTCGTACAGACTGAGAAGGATCTAAAGTTGAGTGGGAGTCTAAAGCAGGATGTTCTCATGATCTCAAGTAAGGGAAAAGGTAAAGGGAAGGCTAAAGCTCAGGGCGACCTAGCAGTAGGTAGGCCCAGGTTCAAGAAACCAGGATTTGCTAAGAGTGGGCCTGGTGAGTCGAGTAACTCACAAGGCAAGACAAAGAGCAAGGATACAAGCATCAAATGTCACCATTGCCACAAGACTGGGCATTGGAGACGCTCATGCCCCGTGTATCGCGAGGACATTAAGGCAGGCCGCGTTACCCCTGTTGGTATGTCTTCTTCTTCTTTTATTCACATGATTGAGATTAACCACGCAAGTTGCGGAACTTGGGTACTTGATACTGGTTGTGGTTCTCATCTATGTAATCATGTGCAGGGCCTCCGAAACCAAGAACCCCTAACCAAGGGTGAGGTGGGCCTGCGTGTCGGGAATGGAGCACGTGTGGCTGCAGTCTCGAAGGGAACATACGTAATCCAGCTTCCAAGTGGATTCGAGTTATTTTTATATAACTGTTATTATGTTCCTAGTTTGTCCAAAAACATTATTTCAGTTTCTGCACTTGACAAACTCGGCTTTTCATTTGTAATAGAGAATAATAGCTGTATTTTCTCCTTACACAATATGATTTATGGCAAGGCAGTTTCCATGAATGGAATTTATGTTTTAGATCAAACCACCGAGATATTACATGTGAATAATAAAAGATTAAAGGTAGGTGACAAAGATCAAACTTACCTATGGCATTGTCGTATGGGACACATAAATGAGAAACGCGTAAAACAGCTCATACAGAATGGAGCTATATCGCCCTTTGATTTCGAATCATATGACACGTGTGAATCATGTCTCATCGGCAAAATGACTCGTATTTTCTTCAAAGGTGTTGGAATGCGCGCTGCCGACCTATTAGGACTCATACATACGGACGTATGTGGCCCTATGTCGATCAACGCACGAGAAGGCTATAGGTATTTCATCACTTTCACGGATGATTTGAGTAGATATGGCTATGTCTACTTGATGAAACATAAAAGTGAATCCTTTGACAAGTTCAAAGAATACCAGAATCGGGTACAGAACCAGCTGGGTAGAAAGATTAAAGCACTACGTTCAGATCGTGGTGGTGAGTATCTTTCACACGAGTTTGATCAACACCTAAAAGACTGTGGGATCGTGCTACAGTTGACTCCACCTGGAACACCACAATTAAATGGTGTGTCCGAACGGAGAAATCGAACTCTACTCGATATGGTTCGATCCATGATGAGTCACACCGTCGTGCCTGATTCATTGTGGGGCTATGCTCTTTTGTCGGCCGCTCTATTACTTAACCGAAGTCCGTCTAAAGCTGTTGACAAGACTCCATTCGAGTTATGGAAGGGAACGGTCCCCAACTTGTCCTTTATTCGGGTTTGGGGCTGCGAGGCTTATGTCAAGTGGAGACACGAGGATAAGCTCGGCCCGCGATCGGTCAAGACATACTTTATAGGCTATCCAAAGGGAACGTTTGGTCATTACTTCTACTCGCCTACCGAACAACGTGTTTTTGTTGCGGCTAGTGCGACGTTCTTAGAGAAAGAATTTCTCGAGAACAAGTCAAGTAATAGAACCTTCGAGTTATCGGAGGTTCAAGAACCAACTACCGAGCAACCATTGGAGGAAACAGTACCTTCAACCGAGGCTGCGGTAGATATCCCTGAGGAACCTAGGAGGTCAGGAAGAGTCTCTATTCCACCGGACAGATACATTGGTATGGTCGAGGAATACGATACAGATGACGTCTTACTCCTAGAGGGTAATGAACCCACAACCTATAAAGGTGCCATATGACCAGTTCTGACTCAAAGCTATGGCTAGAAGCCATGCAATCCGAGATGGACTCCATGTATGAGAACAACGTGTGGGATCTTGTGGACCTACCTGCAAAGGTACGTCCCCTTCAATGCAAATGACTTTACAAGATAAAGCATGCCGTGGAAGGACAACAAGATATCCATAAGGCTAGACTAGTTGCTATAGGTTTCACCCAAGTGCCAGGCTTGCACTACGATGAGATCTTTGCACCCGTAGTCATGCTACGTTCCATTCGGATTATCTTAGCGATCGCCGCATTTCATGACTATGAAATATGGCAAATGGACGTTAAAACCGCCTTCTTAAACGGTTATTTGGAGGAAGAGTTGTACATGGTACAACCCGAGGGTTTTATCGATCCAGCACATCCTAAGAAAGTTTGCAAGCTTAAGCGTTCCATCTATGGACTTAAGCAAGCATCGCGGAGTTGGAATCATCGCTTCGACCAAGTGATAAAAGAGAATGGGTTCATTCGATCAGTCGAGGAACCATGTCTCTATATCAAGTCGAGTGGGAGTAAGATTGTATTCCTAGTACTGTATGCCGATGACATACTCTTGATTGGGAATGGCATACCTCTCTTATCTTCGGTTAAAGCATGGTTGAAAAAACCATTTCCAGATGAAAGATCTGGGAGAGGCACAAAGAATTTTGGGCATCCGTATCTACAGGGATAGATCACGACGGATGTTGTCTCTCAGTCAGGAGTCTTATATAGATAAGATTCTAGAGAGATTCAGTATGACGAACTCCAAGAAAGGGTTCCTTCCTATGACTCCTGGGCTTCACTTGAGCAAGACTCAAGAAGCTAAGTCACTGGAAGAGAAAGAGCGCATGAGTCGGATTCCTTATGCTTCGGCAATAGGATCGATCATGTATGCCATGATATGCACATGTCCTGACATTGCATATGCATTGAGTATGACAAGTCGATTCCAAGCTCATCCAGGTGAACAACACTGGATGGCCGTGAAAAACATTCTTAAGTACCTACGGAGGACTAAAGATTGGGGATTGACTTACGGAGGCGACTCGACGCTCTGCGCCACGGGTTACGCAGATGCTAGCTTCCAAACGGATCGAGATGACTCGAAATCTCAGTCTGGATTTGTTTTTACTCTTAATGGCGCTGCTGTCAGCTGGAAAAGTTCTAAACAGAGTGTTACAGCAGATTCTACGACTGAGTCCGCGTAAAAGAAGATATTCATTGATAAGATCGCTACGGATGACAACATAGCTGATCCTCTCACTAAAGCATTACCACGTGATAAGCATGAAGGGCACATTCATTCCATGGGAATTAGATGTGTTCCTAAGTTGTAGTACTCTTTTATGAATTCATGTAATAATTCATTTTCTCGTGTACTCTATTCAACCTTATTGTTATGATATAAAATGTTTTGTTTTTCATGTGGAATTGTACGCCAATTTTGAACACCACAAAGTGAACTGATTAACATTACATCGTTTTGGTCCTTGATTACCCACTTGAGCTGATAACTCAGGTAATCATTTTGTGACGTTGGTTGATGGTGGGTTCAACGAGCCATAAGTCACGTGGATGACTGACCAATCACAAAGGCGAGTTATACGGATATCTCGTAGGACACCCCGTGACAACGTTATGGAGTCCTAAATGTTTTATAACATTGGGTGTCTGGTCGTGGATTGGACCTCCATAGTGTTTCTTAGAGTCGAGTCTTTTGACCTTCAACTGTCTCTTGAGATTAAGACAGATTTTGGGTAACTTTGGTTTCTTTCCCACGGTCACCGTAACAGGGGCCAAGAGGATTTTTTCTGGGTTATTTCATGCTGGGCGATATCGGCAGGATTCGAGTTGAGGGAAATATCCAAACCCTTATCAGGATTTTATCATTTCTCAGGGCCACTCGAGGAGTAGTAACTGAAATGCATGGCCATGCTCGAATACAGATTCGTTTTATCAGTTAAGTTACTCTCTAGTCGGGGAAACCACTCTTGATACAGATCACTTGTGAGATACGACCTTTGCGAATGCGGATTTGCAAATTGTCTTACATTGAGTGGGAGAAATTTTAAAAGGATATGAGATTCGGTTATCGCACCTACACTTGTACGGACAAGTGGGAGTTTGTTGGAGATTGTGTCCTCCACATGTAGTGTGATAACGTCATTGCATATATCCTTGTACGGACAAGTGGGAGATTGTTGGGGCTGGTGTCCTTGACAATTAAGTACAATGACTTATTAAATCTCTTTAAGGATCACAAGGGCATACTTTTGTATTATTACCAGTTGATCCACGTTTATCAATAACGGTTGGCTTGCTAGATAAGTTTGACGTTATTGTCATACGGATGGCGGTGATCAACTGGTCCCTATACGTCACACCTATAGGACACGTTTGAGAGATGTGAAGGTATGAAAATACAGTCACATTTATGCCGGATAAGACTAAACAGTTAGTCAGAGGTATTGACTATTAAATTAGTCAATAAGATGTTGAGATTATTATTTAATACGGATTAAATAATTTTAGCTAATACGGATTACATGTTTAATTCGTAAATTAAATATAAACGGTTATATTTAATTAAATATTGTATTCGCGTATTAATATAAACAGTTATATTAATTTGGGTAATTATACAATATCGTATTTTGTCAGACCATTATTAATATATCGACTGTATTAATATCTGATAACATGTTACGATTTATAAATAAAACCCGCGAACAACTTAAAGCTAATTGGGTCGAATCACGCATTGGAATAAGGTAAGAGTGGAAAGCCCACTCCTACCCGACATCAATTTCGGCCGGCCAAGTGTAGTATATAAGGAGAGTCCTTCTCCTTATATCAAATACTCATGTTGCACTGTTTAATAAATCTCAAGGTAAAATTAGGGTTTGAGAGCATTCTTCTCCCAAAACCTCAGATCTCACATCTAAAACCTCAGGGGCTCTCCCTATATTGCAAGGCAATTGGAGAGGATTTCTAGCACACGCGGCCACGTCTCAAACTAAGTCTTGGGTGCAAGTTATAGGAGGGAATTTGCATTAATTCCTGTTCTTAGGCCATAAGCACAAAGGACCAAAGGTTGAATTCTTTTTCTTATCCTTTTTAATCTTATGACTATAAACACAACTGTATTTTTCATTATAATCCTGCAAGTTTAGGGTGAATACATGCTTTATTCCCCACAAATTGATCAACATTAATCGGTAACGATTGACTGGCTAGAGTTTGACGCTACTGTCATATGACGGTGATGTTCAGTTGATCTCTTTAGATCAAATCTATTGGACGGATCCAAAACAGAAAAGTTAATTAATCGTATGTAGAACGAATTAATTAAATCTTTAATTTGAACGAAATGAGAAAATGAAATCTTATTTTAATATGATTAAATGAGGTTGAAATTAGTAACTAAAATGTTATATTATTCTCTCCCAAAAAAGCAGTTTAAGTTCCTCAACTGTTGGTCTGAGCACCCTCACTTTCTTCCCATAGTGACAAGAGCTTGGGACTTGAGAGTGACTGGCAACAAAATGTTCAGATTAATGGCAAAATTGAAAGAAGTCAAGAAGCAACTAAGAACTCTTCACCAAACTCACTTTTCTAACATAAGAGAGAGGGTGGTTGACAAAAGGAAGGAGCTCTCACAGTGCTTTCAAAACCTCCAGCTGCAACCTCATTCTCAGGAGTTCATTGCTAAAGAGGCTGCTACTGCTAAGCAGTTCTATGATCTTAAAGAAATTGAGCTGAAAATGTTGACTCAGAGAGCTAAGGTTCATCACCTGAATCACAATGACACAAATACAAGATTTTTCTTTAACAAGATAAAAGAAAGACAACAAAAACAACTCATAGGAGAAATCAAAGGAAGAGATGGCTCTACTTATACTGGATTACAAAATATAGGAGATGCTTTAGTGGACTATTACTCTCATCAGTTTGGTACTACTACTGTAGTACATCAGATTCCAGTAGACATCATATCCTCTGGACCAATTGTAGACAATGAGGATCATGATAGGCTAACCTAGGGCATTACTAGGACTGAAATTAAACAAGCCTTGTTGGCCATTGACTCTAACAAGAGGCCAGGGCTGGATGACTTCTCTGCAGGATTCCTTAAAGCAGCATGGGATATTGTAGGGGCTGATTTCTGCGATGCTGTTGTTGAATTTTTTGACACAACCTTCCTGCCAAATCAAGCAAATGTAACAGTGGTAACTCTTATTCCCAAGCTTTCAACTCCTCAAAATGTCAAAGACTTTAGACCCATCTCTTGTTGTTCTGTCATTTACAAAACTATCTCTAAAATACTCACCAATAGACTGAAGATAGTTATGCCTAAGCTAGCTTGTTGGGATTGAACAGGCTGCTTTTGTGCAAGATAGAAGCCTTTTTGAAAATGTCTTGCTCACCCAGGGGTTGCTTAAAGGATACTCTAGGAAGCATATAACTCCTAGATGTATGCTAAAAGTGGACATTAGTAAGGCCTTTGACACCTTACAATGGCCTTTCTTGAAGGATATGCTTGTTCAGATGAATTTTCCTGTACAGTTCATCAATTGGATAATGAGTTGTGTGGCAGGTTCATGGTTTACCTTGAATATAAATGGATCCCACCATGGCTTCTTCAAAGGGAGGAGTGGTGTTAGGCAGGGTGACCCCCTTTCTCCATATATTTTTGTGCTAAGTATGGAGATTCTGTCCAGAAAACTAAGAACTATGTGTACTCTCCCAGCTGTATCCTATCATCCTAAATGCACCAGGATAAATCTGACCCATCTTGTCTTTGCTGATGATTTAATGATCTTCACCAGGGGAGACTTGTCTTCAGTGCAGGCTGTAGTACATATTCTGTAGGAGTTCTCTCTCAGTGGTCTGGTCTTAGCCCAAATCTGGATAAGACTGAGGCTTATCTTGGAGGTGTTAACAACACTATAAAAAAACTGCATCTTAGGAAATATAGGTATCAAATAAGGGAAGTTCCCCTTTAGATACCTAGGAGTGCCCATAAATCAAGCAAGACTCACAAAGGAAATGTACAACCCCCTCATCATCAAGGTTCAGAACATCAAAAGCAAGTTCAACACTCAGTACCTATCCTATGCAGGTAGAGCTCTGATTCTTAACACTGTGCTCTTTGGGTTGCAGAATTTCTGGAGTGTCAGTCTACTCCTCAAATGGCTGTGGCAGACTGATGCTAATAAGGGGACTATATGGATCAAATGGATGTCCAACTACTATCTGAATGATCATGACATTTGGAATCCCCCTCTGAAGCATCATTATCCTGCTTGTTTAAAAGGGATTCTCCAAGTCAGAGATGAGATCAATGAGAAGATGGGAGGTATGCAGGCTGTAAGGAATTTAATAGCAGCAGGTGTCAGCAAAGGTAAGTATTCTGTTAGGGCTGTGTATGACAACATCAGAGACAAAGGCCAGAAACTTCCTGTCTATAGGGCTATACAAAAGTATGCTGGGATCTCCAAACATAGAGTTTGCCTCCTTATGGCAGTTCAACAGAAACTAGCCACGATGGATAAAGTTCAATCTAGGGGCATTCCCTTAGTTAACAGATGTTATCTATGCAAAGAGCAAGCTGAAACTAATGCTCATCTTTATTTTCACTGTTCTTTCACTATATCCTTGCTGTATAGAATGGAATCATGGATGAACATAAAACTCCCTCAAACTACTTTGGAAGAGCTCATATGCTGGATAAATGGAAGGAAGAAAAGGAGGCACTGAAAGCACAAATGGTTGAGTTGTGGTATGGGATGCCTTGTCTACATCATTTGGCAGGAAAGAAACCAACGAGCTTTTGGGACTGGAGAACAACCTATAGCAACTCTATTTCATGAAGCCCAACTCACAACAAAAGCAATACTACTACACAGAACAAAGGAAGCAATTCATGAGGAAATTTTGGATATATTACATGTACAGGATTAGTTTTCTACAGATTTATCTGCATAGAGGATATATACTTTTGTAAGCAAAACTAATGTAATCCTTTGATATGGAATATATGAGAAATACTTTCTTGCGAAAAAAAAACATAAAATGTTATATTACTGTAATACCCCGTATTCCATTTTAATATTTATTATTTATTTCGACGAGTCGGGAGTATTTGAGCGTTGGTATTCGTTAATTAATTTATCGAATAAGCGTTTTTTATATTTTACTTCCTCCATTTTTATATAATGTACCCACTTTATTAAAATACTACACTCATATATTCAACAAATGGGAACATTATATAAAAACGGAGGATAGTATATGTTAGTAGTGATACCTCTTTTTAATTTAATTGAGACACGGGTTTAATTGACTCGAGTTTAATGTTACAAGTTCTATATTATATTATCGTATATAGAACTAATCGCTATCGTAAGTATATCGCTTTGAGGTTAGTTCGTATTAATTAAGACGAAGCTCGTTTTCGTAATGGGTCAAGGCCACGTCGTACTACTGACCATACCCATACACAAACCCTATTTTACTTTCCTCACGTTAAATCGTGACTTTCAAACCCAAATAAACCCTAAAACCCTTTTTGTTAATGTATTTTTTTCGACCCACCCTCATCATTGGTAACAGCGGCAGTCAAAGATACGAGAGAGAGAGAGAGATAGAGAGAAAGGGACGGTTGGCACGGCGGCAGTCAGAGGTGTTCGAGTCAAATCCGGCGAGAGCATAAGGTAAGTTGGCTATCTGCGTTTGTGTCTTTTCAGCCGTAACCGTAAAGGTGTCTCTGTAGTCGGGTCATCATGGTGACCGTGGGATAGTTGCAGGGGTGAGGGTAACTACGGGGGGTGGTGGTCTGGGTGTCGGTGTTAGTCGTGGTTGTCGGAGTTAGCATTTGTTGTCGAGTTATATTTTCGGGTCGTTTTCGCGTAAGGGTTAATGGGTGGTGCCACCGTTGACTCGGGGGAGGTCGACACGGTGGTACCACAGTCAATGTCTTGGTCTTATGTTAAGGGTGGTGACGGAGGTGCTTCGGAGTCGTGTCGGTTTTTGCGAGTGGTGGCTACGGGGGTGTTGTTTCCGAGAGGGTCAACCAAGCCTGGTTATGGCCATGGTTCATCTCGCCGGCTAGAGTCAACGTGTTGCGAGGTGTGATTGTGGTGGTTGCCGGCAGGGGGAGGTGGTGCTGGCGTGGTGCGTGAGTTTGGTTTCCGCGGGCTGTAGGGTTGTGTCGTGGTGTTTGGTACGTTAGTAGTATTTGTGTTGTAGTATTGGGTGTTATTATTATTTTATTATTATTATTATTATTATGTGTTATTGTTAATTACTAAGTTTATTATTAGTATTACTATTGTATTATATTATGATGTTATTATTGTTATTATAGTAGTATTAGTTTAATGTGAGTTTTGGTTAGTGTATTCTATTTAGGGTTGTAGCATTTTAAATAATTTGCTAAGGTGAACAATTGTAGGGCTTTACGAGTCGGGAAAGTTTCGATTTAAGAAAGTTACTATTTAGGGAAGTTTCCATTTTAGGAAACTTTCCATTATTAGAAGGTTCCTATTTATGGTAAAGTAACTTAATTTATGGGGGTGCGGGATGTTTATTAATTCATTCTGTAATATATGTTAGGTGACGGTTTTCGCGTGGAATACTTCTAGCAGCATTACAGTTGACCTTGTCCTTCTGCAATCTGAGGTAGGGGAAATACTGATAAATATTGATGTGTAATGCGTTCTTATTTGATATTAAACATGTTTGTTACATAATATCATGTGGTTGTTATATTGTGCTGTTTATATCATTCTGTGATTGGTGCGGAGATAAAGGGTCTGTGATTGGTGCGGAGATAAAGAGTCTGTGATTGGTGTGGAGTATATTGGGTCTTGTGATTGGTGTGGAGGTAATGGGTCTTGTGATCGGTGCGGAGTTTATTTGGCGTTGGATCGGTGCGGAGTTTATTTGGTGTTGGATCGGTGCGGAGTTTATATATTATATTGTTGGCTTATTTACTTTCCTCTACTCAACCTCGTGGTTGACCCTGTGTATTCGTGATCACCTGTGATGAACCAATTTATTGGGGAGCAGATTGACAGGTGGCTGAGACTAAGGGGGAGCTATGGGAGAAAGAGCTTGGATCCGAACCAGATTAAAGTCTAGATCACCTTAGTCGGCTTAGCATGAGTTGTACTTTCTTTATTTTGTTAAGACTTTCGGATACAGTTGTAAGAACATGTTATGAGTTTAATTTTAATTAAAGTACTGTTTATCTCTCCTTTGTATCTACTACCTCGGGAAACCGAGATGGTAACACCTTTATTTATCTGAGGAGTCCTAGTACAGGTCCTTAAATAAATGGGGGTGTTACAAAGTGGTATTAGAGCGAACGATCCTCAGGCCTAAACCAAATAAATAATAATGAACGTAGGAAGAGTCTAATAAAATGAACCCCGAGATGAAACTGATAGGCGCCCCAAAAAGGAACGGGATGAGTTAGGGGCCCCCTCACACCAGTCCTGGGCCCTTTCTGTTCTTTCTCGGGAACCCAATGAGAGAAATTGAAAAGTGGGGTAGATTATATAGTGACCTAGTTATCTGGTACTAACGTTCTTGCAGGAGAAGGAATGAGGTAAGTTATGATGTGAGATATAATTGGTGATATATACTGCGAATCATAATATTGATGTTGAATGTTGGTTGGGATCTACTATTTCTGGTATTGAGAACAAGAGATTTGGAATATTAGCTTTACTTGTATATGTATGGTGATATGCATGCGGGTGTATGATTCCTGAACCGTTAGGTAGATATATAGTATAATGATACGTGTAATAAGTTGATGGGCTATAGTCACCTAAAAGGGATAGATGTAGGAGAGATATGATCATGATTGACTGGGATGGTTAGTAGAGCCAGCTATGCTATGTCATTATAGGATGTGGAACCAAGTTAAGTCTTATGGGTAAAGCTAGTAGACCGAACCGGAGGCCGTGCGCGTTGATAATTGCCTGTACTATTCTATGTGTATACACTTCTTGTTTGCATGCCTTATACTTTACAAGAGTTTACTGATGGGCATACTAGACGTACAAATGTGATCGGAATTTGAGACTTATGATTTTATTATTTTACTAATTGCTTTAGCAATCCATGTTTAGTAATATGCAGAATGTGTGTTCTAAGCTATGAATGTATATAGTCATGAGTTGCATATATTCGTATTTAAAATTTCATGCCTGTTATATACATTTAAATTCGTTATGAAGTTTGTCACCAATAAGGGATACGTAGTAGTCCCTAAGTTATATTTCCGTACTTGGATACACCTGTATAACTGTCAAGTTATGTAATTGATTTTATTTCCAGTTTCGAAACCTTTACCGTATTTTGATGCCAACTACAATTGAAATGAGGAATGAATGTTAATATGGTGCAGAGTGATGTCTATGCTTCAAATGATTGCCAATGTGTTTGGATGAGAAGGGTTGAGTGTGGATGTAGTAATGTGTAGTTGCAAAGGGACCAAAATTTTAATGAATTTTCCGAATGTTACTTGGTTTGTCCGAGCTGTCACTTAATACGTGTTTCATAATTGAGGATGAAAATTTTATATATGATAACCTTCTGAATGGAGTTTACAATGCTAGGGTTTTATCTTGATACGAGTTATGTCTTTGGGAGAAATAAGTCTTTTATTCGACAGTAGTCAGACTGTTATTGCATAGTCCCGTTTTGACCTATCTCTTGTAACAAAATTCATTTAAAACTTGGTTATTGCTTGCGCATAGTTTCAACTCTACTGTTCAGAATGTTCGTTCATGTTTTCAAAATTTTACGCCATGTAAAATCTTAACGAGCTGTTATTCAATTGTGATTTTTGCAAGATGCCTAAAAATTCTGTTGAAATGCTGTAAAGTTATTGTTCAAATTGTCTGAGTTGTAAATACTGTATTAGATAATTTCCTTGAGGTATGCGTTCGATACTTTTCCTCGGTTTAACTAATTCTTTATATTTACTAAAGGATTATGTTTGCTCACACGTTAGCTAAGTTGTTATTTAATTATGATTCTTGTAAGTGGTTGCATAACGTTTAATTGGTGATGTTGTAAGGTATGTAAGTTCGTAACAAAAAGTTTAATCAAATGTGAATTTTGTGATGTGACCACATGATATCCTGAGATGGCTTTAGTAACATGAATAGTAGGCTTTGGGTATGAGTATGAAACCCACTATGTGATAGCGAAACCTTGTTTATCTCGTCAAGTTTAATATAAAATCATTTCAAGTATATGTCTAATTTTAATGATGTGTTGCTCGTATGTGATGTCAAAGACGTGTTTAACTAAGAAGAGTCTTGCCAAATGGCAATCTGTGACTGGTGAGCTTATTAACACGATATAGCAATCTAATGGTTATACGTAATTGTGATTGTGATTATTTGAACGATGTGAATCTTGTTGATGTTCTTTCGTCTATTGAGGGTTATCTCTGTCTAGTTCCCTGTGAATATAATTTTGATAACTTTTTCAAGTGTATTGTTATACCATATAGTGACTTACATATTGTTATATTAAGAATTTGATCACGATATGTGGGGTTATTAATTGGTTAACATGTGAAATATGAAGTACTAGACTTGTGAATTCGTTTACTCTTATTGTTAAAATTTTCATAATTCAAGAGCGACAAGAAAAATGTCCTAGTAAAGAAGAGTCAGAATGACCCCGTGTAGTCTTGATTCGATCTATAACTTGTAAAATATTCCTTGATTCGTGTTTATTAATTTGTCACAAGCTACCCTTTCAGCGTTTCAAACATTTCAAAATATTTTCGAAGTGATAAACCAGGATAAAGCTTGATGTTCGATAATTATGGTGATTGGTTGCAATATGACTATTCTGTAGCTGTGTGTCAATGAAATCCTGCTTGAATGTTAATTGCTGCGCATTGTATAAAACCCTTATTTTGCAAGTCGTGTATAATAATAGTTTCATGATAAATGATGAAATGTGAGTGGGCGGATATATACCTTGGTGACTTTGTTAACTTATTGCTATCTGAGCATGTTAAACGGTCATGTAAGTCTATGATATGTGTATACCTGGTGAAATATGTCAATGTTCCATGTTTCATTACGTTAATTAAATTTCGCTCTGTGTCTTTCTAAAATATGATTTTACTTCTATAATGTAACTAAGAGCATGAAACATTTCAATTTGTCGAGTATGAACTATGAGCTTCTTGATTGTTTATATTGTTGAAAACATAATAAATTGGGGTAAAATTTCAAAGGTTTGTGAGTGTTAGCTACCCTGATTCTGCTTTACTACATAACAAGGTTTCTACCGATCCTTGTACTCTTGTTATCGCTCGAGGTAATATATGTTTGCATGACAATTGCTATAGGTTTCTTATGTGTACTTCTTTGAGTTGAAATTAGTAATTGTTCCTTTATTTTGATAGTTAATATCTCCTATTGATAAAGTAATCCTTTGTTTGTACGACGGATTGAGTTGATGAGACTGAGTTACTCGTGAGTTTAGAACATAGGCCATAGTTGGTTTTGTTTGGAGTTTGAGCTTGTAGTTCAGTATTTTATCGAGTTGTCGTGTTCTTTGACCTTGGCTCGTGGGTGAGTATCTTGGAGTTTTACGCTCTAAGTGTTGAGCAGTTCTTTAATGGGATATGTGATAACGTTGATATTGAATTGGGAAGAATTTGGTTACTGACATTGAGTTATGAGTTGATAAGCCGTTGGGCCATACTGTGTTTACGGTCCCGTGTGACCTTGGTTGTTGAGTTATAATCGGAGTTGAAATCAATATCGAAATGTAAGTATTGAATTGCGATTAATCCTGCCAGTTCGCTCACCCCTTGTCTTTGGTCTTAGATTCGACGATGAGTGTGAACCTTGGTTACTTGGAATAAGATGGCATGAGATAAAGTAATGAGTAAGACGAATTAAGGAGCTGAGATTAGTATCATGAGGTTACGGGGACGTAACCATGTTTTAAGGAGGATAGGATTGTAAAATCTTTTGATTTATGATACGTCTGGATGTTTTACATGGCTAAGTGGTATATGGTGATTGTTTATATTGATAATCCTGTTTACTTCTGCCATGCATGTTATTGTGATTCATGAAGTATCCCTTAATTTGGTAATACATGGAACTTTGGGGACAAAGTTTTCTTAACGAGGGTAGAATGTAACATTTCATGTTTTAAAGTAATTTTATTAGTTTTGGGTATTATGTGGGGTCACATTTTGTGCTCGTTACGTGCCTAGTGACCAGGTTGTTGACCATGGGGTGACGAACTTCGGGACGAAGTTCATTTTAAGGGGGGAAGAATGTAATACCCCGTATTCCATTTTAATATTTATTATTTATTTCGACGAGTCGGGAGTATTTGAGCGTTGGTATTCGTTAATTAATTTATCGAATAAGCGTTTTTTATATTTTATATGTTAGTAGTGATACCTCTTTTTAATTTAATTGAGACACGGGTTTAATTGACTCGAGTTTAATGTTACAAGTTCTATATTATATTATCGTATATAGAACTAATCGCTATCGTAAGTATATCGCTTTGAGGTTAGTTCGTATTAATTAAGACGAAGCTCGTTTTCGTAATGGGTCAAGGCCACGTCGTACTACTGACCATACCCATACACAAACCCTATTTTACTTTCCTCACGTTAAATCGTGACTTTCAAACCCAAATAAACCCTAAAACCCTTTTTGTTATTGTATTTTTTTCGACCCACCCTCATCATTGGTAACGGCGGCAGTCAAAGATACGAGAGAGAGAGAGAGAGAGAGAGAGAGAGAGAGAGAGAGAAGGGACGGTTGGCACGACGGCAGTCAGAGGTGTTCGAGTCAAATCCGGCGAGAGCATAAGGTAAGTTGGCTATCTGCGTTTGTGTCTTTTCAGCCGTAACCGTAAAGGTGTCTCTGTAGTCGGGTCATCATGGTGACCGTGGGATAGTTGCAGGGGTGAGGGTAACTACGGGGGGTGGTGGTCTGGGTGTCGGTGTTAGTCGTGGTTGTCGGAGTTAGCATTTGTTGTCGAGTTATATTTTCGGGTCGTTTTCGCGTAAGGGTTAATGGGTGGTGCCACCGTTGACTCGGGGGAGGTCGACACGGTGGTACCATAGTCAATGTCTTGGTCTTATGTTAAGGGTGGTGACGGAGGTGCTTCGGAGTCGTGTCGGTTTTTGCGAGTGGTGGCTACGGGGGTGTTGTTTCCGAGAGGGTCAACCAAGCCTGGTTATGGCCATGGTTCATCTCGCCGGCTAGAGTCGACGTGTTGCGAGGTGTGATTGTGGTGGTTGCCGGCAGGGGGAGGTGGTGCTGGCGTGGTGCGTGAGTTTGGTTTCCGCGGGCTGTAGGGTTGTGTCGTGGTGTTTGGTACGTTAGTAGTATTTGTGTTGTAGTATTGGGTGTTATTATTATTTTATTATTATTATTATTAGGAAAAATTATGAATTACCACCTAATATGTTCAATTGTTTACAAATTACCACCTATTATACTCAACTTTACAAATAACCACCTAACTTTCTTATTTACTCACACCAATCTAGCTTATTTCACATGCTTATGACGATTTTACGTAATTATCGACTCGGTTTTATTTTAACGACTTACGATCATTTTTTATGACCAAACTACCCTTACTAATTATTAAATACACATAACTTCTTTTGGTCACCTTTCCCTTCTACCAATTCACAATTAACAAACGATAATTTTCTAACCCTAGAAATCAATTTAAGTATTTCTCAAGCCAATTCAACTTGCTTAAACACAATTAAATTATTCATTGCACTCACGTAACTTTTCACATTTCACGATTTTTTAATTTCAATTACATGTACTTCTTATGTCTTAACCACTCTAGTTTATTAATCTATCCCAGTAGCATCTAAGCCCAGCTCATGCCGATGCCCAGTTGCTGCTCATCCGAATTCCGCACAAATGAGCTCGTCACTGTCCCTCACTTCCGCCTAAAGCCAGTTCTCACCAGTCACCAACTTGTGCATAACCCATATTTCCTGAACGCTGAAACCGTTCCTGTGCATAGCCCCCTGCTACCACAAGTCAGCCCCTTCGCATCCGTTCCGCTCTCAAGCAACTGCACGACCTGATTCTGCTGCTACACTTAAGGCAGTTCAGAATCTGCCCATCAGACATACGCCCCTGAGCACAGAAACTAGTGCTTATTACTAATAGTTTCATCATATTTAGCTCGCACAAATCAACTAGTACCATAATTGTTATCAGAAAAAAATTGAAATAAATAATTTGCCTCTCTTAAGACGAGTATATTCGTCTTAAAATTAAAACGGGTATATCAGTCTTATAATTAAAATGGGTATATCCCTTAAGACAGTGGACAAAAGCATAAAAAAAAAAGGGCAGCCCAGTGCACGATGGCATCCCCGCTAGGCGAGGGTCCGGGGAAGGGCCCCACCACAAGGGTGTAATTGAAGAGAAGACCAAAGCATCATATAAAGTAACTGAATGTTAGGAAAGATAGATACCTTCTATTTCTCTTATGCTTATTTTTTTTACTCTACCAGTAATTTTCTTGCTTCTCTCTCCAATGAAGATAAACTATTGTAAATTAAGGGTGTTGAAAGAGGGTAAAATAAGAAATCCTAAATTGATTTCTAGGGTTAGGAAATAATTGTTGTTGATTGTGAACGATAGAAGGGAAAGGTGAAAAAAAGAAGTTGATGTGTATCTAATAATTAGTAAGGGTAGTTTGGTCATAAAAAATGATCGGAAGTCGTTAAAATAAAACTGAGTCGATAATCACGCATAACCGTCATAAGCATGTGAAATAAATTAGATTGGTGTAGGTAAATAAGAAAGTTAGGTGGTTATTTGTAAAGTTGAGTATAATAGGTGGTAATTTGTAAACAATTGAACGTATTAGGTGGTAATTCATAATTTTTCCTTATTATTATAATGTGTTATTGTTAATTACTAAGTTTATTATTAGTATTACTATTGTATTATATTATGATGTTATTATTGTTATTATAGTAGTATTAGTTTAATGTGAGTTTTGGTTAGTGTATTCTATTTAGGGTTGTAGCATTTTAAATAATTTGCTAAGGTGAACAATTGTAGGGCTTTACGAGTCGGGAAAGTTTCGATTTAAGAAAGTTACTATTTAGGGAAGTTTCCATTTTAGGAAACTTTCCATTATTAGAAGGTTCCTATTTATGGTAAAGTAACTTAATTTATGGGGGTGCGGGATGTTTATTAATTCATTCTGTAATATATGTTAGGTGACGGTTTTCGCGTGGAATACTTCTAGCAGCATTACAGTTGACCTTGTCCTTCTGCAATCTGAGGTAGGGGAAATACTGATAAATATTGATGTGTAATGCGTTCTTATTTGATATTAAACATGTTTGTTACATAATATCATGTGGTTGTTATATTGTGCTGTTTATATCATTCTGTGATTGGTGCGGAGATAAAGGGTCTGTGATTGGTGCGGAGATAAAGAGTCTGTGATTGGTGTGGAGTATATTGGGTCTTGTGATTGGTGTGGAGGTAATGGGTCTTGTGATCGGTGCGGAGTTTATTTGGCGTTGGATCGGTGCGGAGTTTATTTGGTGTTGGATCGGTGCGGAGTTTATATATTATATTGTTGGCTTATTTACTTTCCTCTACTCAACCTCGTGGTTGACCCTGTGTATTCGTGATCACCTGTGATGAACCAATTTATTGGGGAGCAGATTGACAGGTGGCTGAGACTAAGGGGGAGCTATGGGAGAAAGAGCTTGGATCCGAACCAGATTAAAGTCTAGATCACCTTAGTCGGCTTAGCATGAGTTGTACTTTCTTTATTTTGTTAAGACTTTCGGATACAGTTGTAAGAACATGTTATGAGTTTAATTTTAATTAAAGTACTGTTTATCTCTCCTTTGTATCTACTACCTCGGGAAACCGAGATGGTAACACCTTTATTTATCTGAGGAGTCCTAGTACAGGTCCTTAAATAAATGAGGGTGTTACAATTACTAATTATAAATTGATATTTAGGAAACCTGCGAAATTAGAATAAATTAAATGATTCATTATAAGAATAAATGGTGTAAGTTATAATTAAGTGTGTGTTTGGCCTAACTTTTAAAAGTGTTTTTGGTCTTAAAAAAACACTTTTTTGGCCAAACACATCATTTATTAAAAAGTTAAAATAATTTCCTAAAACGCAAATACCCTCTTTTTTCACATAAAAATAGAAGCGATGTTTCTAATTCTTGAAAACTACTTTAAAAAAATTAAACTTTAAAAACAAAAACTTATTTTTAATAATCTAGGTCAAACATGCTCTAATTTGACTTTTACTTACATGTAATCGGTGTTGTAGAATGACATCCGGACTGTTGAAAAACAATTCATTTTAGTTGAAAAACAGTTCATTGTAGAAACAAAGACTCTTGCATGTGACGGATATATACGTAACAAGTTGAAAACGCATACTTTACTCTCATAATAAAGCAGGTGAACTGTGAAAAAATGGAGCAATTTATAGATAGTGCAACTTGCATTATGTGAGAGAGTTATTATTCGTTTTCAACTTGTGACGGATAGTGTCGTCTTCGACGGAAATTTGTGTTTTAGAAACAAAATTGCTATATTCCTCCCATACTTTACTCATTCCGCCCCTAATTTCATTTCAAATGTTCTAAGATTGCTCTTGTCTTTGTAATATTGGTTAATCGTATAAGTAAAAATAGTTACGAATACGAGTAGTTTAGTAATTTTGTTTACAGTAAAAACATTACGGGTTAATATAGTTAGGGATGGCAATGGATCGGGTTGGATCGGGTTTTGCGAGATCCAAATCCGATCCACTTATTTAGTGGATCACCGATTCATATCCAAACGCGATCCATATCCAAAAGTCAATGATCCGTATCCAATCCACCATTTTTTTGTATCATCCATATCCATACGGATCCACGATCCAATCAAAAACCCTATCGATAACATGATCCATACCGAACCGAAACCGAACCGATCCGATGGAAATTTACCGATCCAAATCCATGGTTTGAAAACTCGCCTAGACTTGTTCATGTGAATTACATGAACTCGCCCAGGTTAGAGATGGCAATGGGTACGATCTGGACAGTATCCTATAGGATCCAGATCTAGATCCATTTTAAAATGGTATATCCAGATCCTACCCTTATCCTTAGGGTTCGAAATTTGTAGATCCATATCCGCATCCTAAGGATCTGGGTAAAATCCAGATCCGTCAAACTCCAACGATACATTCAAATGAAACCGCACCAAGTCACTATTATACACTATTTCACTTTTACTTGTTAATTAGAGACGATGTTTTAGTCGAATTACCCTTTATTATCTTCAATGGTTTAAAAATCATAGTGTAAAAGAAACAAAAAGAGTGTACATAGTGTTCAAAAGTCTTATAACAACTTACAAATAAGGTTTACAAACCACAAAATAATTATAATTTTAACAATTCATAAGAAACAAATTGTTCAAAAAAAATAAATACTAATACTTCATTCCCTGTTTCCATGATCTACCTTTGAAGGGTCAAATTTATCCAAAAATTGCCGTTATAGAAATTAAAAGAGGGTCCAAGGGTAGGATCTGGATCTTAGTGGTGGGATCCAGATCCGACCCTCGTACTCATATAAGGATATGAGTCTTATCCGGATCCTAAGGATCTAAAATAATGAGATCCATATCCTACCCTTGGGCATAGGGTCTGGTGGATCTGGGATCCATTGCCATCTCTAACCCAGGTATGTTCATGTGAATTATATGAATGAGCTATTTTTTTAGGGTCCTGATTTTCGCAGTACACATTTTACTCAATGTAGTACACTGTTGACAATTTTACCCCTCTCATTTTTTTTTTCATTTTTACCCTCTCGTTTTCATTTTTCTCTCTCGTCTCTCTCTAATGTTTTCTCCCCTATATCAAAATGTGTACTGCTCGATCAAGATGACTCTACCAGAAAGCTTTTGAAGTGGATCCTAGTTATGTCCTGCGTCTTTTATTCTAATTTCGTGGAAAGAAGAAATGGTTTGGAAATAATAGAAAGTTCAATTATAGTTATATATATATGTATAACTAGAACGATCAGTGGCGACAAACCCCTCTCCCTCTTTACCCAAGAAGAAATCCCTCTTTCATGGATTAAGCTATCCCGATCTAGAGGGCGGTGCCTTCTCATCTGATGCGCGGTCTTAGTGGCTACCGGCTTTATGCTTATATCGACGCGACACCTGTCAATTCGTTTCTAAATAAATAACAATGATTCTTCTTTTCAAGTTGATGAACAAACCCTAAATTAAAAAATAAACTATATTATTAAAAAAAAAAATCAGATTAATAGGTAATATAAGATTAATGAATTAATTACTTGTTCGTTACTTGAATAATCTTTCATAGTTGTAAATTTTTAATGGAGTGGAAGATGGTGAAGGTTTCAATATTAGAGGAAGAAGAGAGAAGTAAGTTTAATGTTTTTCCAGTGAAGGGCAACAAATGGAAAATTTGGTGTAAAATGTACTGTATTGAGTAAAAAATGTACTGCGAAAATAAATTACGTTTTTTTTATTTTTTTATTTATTAAAATGGTTTGATTTGTGAGTTTTTGAAACGGTTTTTAAATATACATAAATATTGAAACAAATTAATAAAAGTAATTTTTACTAAAAAAAGTAGCTATTTAAAAAGAAAAAAGGGGCAATTTAATAACATATAGAGGCGGAATGAGTAAAAGTGTAAAACTAGTGGCGAAATACAAGAAACCCTCTAAAAGATGGAGACGATGAAAATAGTTTACCGACGAAGAAATGTAAAAAGAAAATGCAAGTCAAAGAAATGACATCGGTCCCAACTCCCAGAGAGGTAGTTGACTGGCTGAGGGTGTCTGCTTCACAAAACAATCTAAAATCTGGAACGAGTGGGCAGAGGCATCGAAAGAGAAAAAGGTATTCTCTTTTTATTCATTTTTATGTTCAAATCGTTTATCACCATTTTGTCTACTATCTGCTTCCAATCAATCAAGTGTGTTCTGTGTTATACTCTATTTCTTCAAATTTCTAACTACTCAGTTGTATGGTTACTGTTCTGGCCTTTGGTTTCTACCTGTCAATTGTTTTTTACTTTCTTCTTTTCTTGTATTTTTTGGGAGGGTACTTTAATCAAAGGTATGGTTTGAATGGATAAGCAAGCACATGAAAGAGGATATGGTTAACGCAGTGTGTTTAACTTGTGCTACAGCTTCAACACTAAGAATTGTGTATACAAGCAGTTATAAATCTCAGCTATGGTGGCAATTTCCTCTTGCCTTTCTGCCTTAAATCTCATCTCTGGACCCAAATGTCACCAAAGATTGTCTCAAACTATTGCATTTACATTTTCCAACATACCCAATTCACCACCAAGGAACCAAGTCAGTCTGTTTATATTTCATACTCAGCGCGAGGTGGTCACATCTGCAAAATCAAGTGAATCCGAGGATAAACTTCCTTCTTGGGCTCAGCCAGAATCAGATGAGCCACCGCCATGGGCTCGTGAGGAAGGCAAACCCATTGATTTCAAGGAGGGTCTTGAGCTTCCTTTCTTTGTTTATTTGCTTGCCTCGGCAGTCACTGCTATTGCTGCGGTAAGCCCATCCGATGTTCAACTCTTTTCTAATGTGCAGACTGCAGACTGCAGACTGACCCCATAACCCTATAAATAATGGGGAATACATCATTATTTGGGTTGATCTCACATATCAGACAGTGCACATACATACACTAACTGACTCTCAGTTCTTTGAAACTTTGAATTGGTATAAACTTTGTTTATTTTTGCAGATAGGTTCCATCTTTGAGTATGCAAATCAAAAGCCTGTTTTTGGATTGTTGAGCACAGATAGCATCTTCTATGCTCCTCTACTGGGATTCTTCGCATTTACTGGAATACCGACTTCAGTATGTTTCTTTGTCTTCGCTCATTTCTTTTCTAATGTCCAGTACCATAAAGAGTTATCATCAACATAGGTCAGTGAAATGGTCCCGTCATTGAAGGTTTCAGTTATTTAAGGTGTGGGTTGTTTTGAGTCATTACGGTTAAGGTAATTATTTTGAGTGATTGATTATAAGTCTGGTAAGTCGGATCATTTTCGTGGCGTGGCTATTAACATTTTGTTCCAAGTTAGTCATTGTGGGCAATTTAATATTGAGCCTTATCCAGGACAGGTACATTAGCATTTTTCTCGTTTGAGACGTATCAGAGTCTGCTCATCATGGTATGTTAAATCTGGGTCACGTCACCAAGTCACGACCACTTTATAAAGGTTTGTTAGGTTGTGTGACCACATATTCATTCGGTATATGCCCCGAATGTTACAAAAACTGATATTTAGATTCCTATGTAGCTTGAATAATCTAGGGAGTAATTGCTTGGTGCAGGCTTTCCTTTGGTACAAGTCTGTTCAAGCAGCCAACAAGGAAGCTGAAGAACAAGATCGCAAAGATGGTTATCGGTAACTCCATTTCCCTCTCTGGCCAAATGTATCGTCATATGTACCAAGATTTCTGTTCATACTTGTGAGTACCTTTTGATATGCAAAGAAGAATTTGATGAAATTGTATTATTGTTCCGTCTTTTGCTAATTACTTTTACTTTCTTGAGAATTTCTAATCTCGAGAGTTGGTCAAGGAATCATCGCAATTAGAAGTTTTCGGCAAGGGTTTATGGCCAAGAATGGGACTTAGCTAGATTATGAAAAACCAAGTTGAATGATTCATACTTTATACATCACCTTAAAGGCTTAAGCCGAATCACATTGAGTGATCGATACTTTACAAATCACCTTAAAGCGAAACAATTACATGGTCCAAGATGTATCATCTTTTATGACGTCGGTTTTAAAATGAACCAAATTAAAAATAATTGTCGATAATTACATTGAATGAATGCATCCCTACAAACAGGAAATAATTGCAGAGTACAAGATTGGGTCACACATAATCCTCGCAAATAATTCAGACGAATACAAATATGAAACAATTGATAAATAGTAGAAAATGAATGCTTTTACAATTATGTTTACCCAACCCACACTTGTTTAGTTCCCAGTAAAGTGAGAAGGAAGGACTCGTAGTCACCTGATGTATCGCCCTTAACATCATCTTCAACACTGGTTTTGTACAGTTGGACATACTCAATCTTAACCTTTGCCATGTCTACTTCAGCTCGTGTCACTATCGCTCTTGAAAGTGAATCTTCATCAGTTCCAAGTCCAAGGATAGATTTTCTTATAACCTATCACATGTTAAATGCTATAAATCAGGATTATTACGCATTTTATGTGTTCTCCACCTTCGTTATTCTAGCTAAGCGAATTGCCGAACTCCCTACATTTGCTTTTGAACAAAGATTCACGCAGATGAATATCCGTGAGAGGGAACTGTTTCTCCTACTTAACACGATCTTTGCTTACGGGTTACTTTTTTAGTTTCTACGTCTCAACAGAGTAGAAAGGAACAACATAGGATAGTGAATCAACATGAATAGATATATTCACCTGAGCGAAGTGCTTCTCTGGACAATTCATGCAGAGAATCGCGACATTCAGTAAAGTGTTGAAGTCTCCACTCTCACATTTCAGAATATCCTGTGGAAGAGAGTAGTATCAAGTTAGTATATTTTTTTAATCGCGTCAGAGAACATTAAAGCAAGGTTTGGAAGAAAACTTGCCTCATCAAAGGAACTGGAAAAGTGCTCCTTATAAGAATCAAAAGTTGCTCTAAGTTGAAAAAAATTCCGAGTGCCCAAAATCCACATGACATAATCATGGTCTAATTGCTTCGCTTCAATGGCTTCCCGTAGTTGGAATGCTTCCATTTTTGCGACAATCATGTCTACAACTTCCTTGTCATGTCTGTAAGAGCTTACCAAACTCACCAGAAGCTGCATAGTTAGACAAAAAGTGTCAGCAGTACATATGACATTAATTCTAGTCACAAAGTAGTGATGATATCGGACCGAAAAACATGGGTTTCAGTTGGTTTGAACACGTGATCTCACGTTTGAAACATTCATCACTCAAGCCAATGGAAGACTGCGGCAGGAACAATCTACTGAACTTATGATTCGATACAATACAATCGCTTACCTCCTATTAAACAGGTCGTGAGCATTGTCCTCACTTCGTAATGATACAATGCTATGATCCTATGTTTAACTTAGAGGTGATCGTTTGCGGGCTTGGGCCGGACACGGGCCGGCCCACCTTAAGAAAAAGTGTCCGGCGGGCCAATTTTTTATGTCCGTGCCCGCTAAAACGAGTTTGTTGAAGTTGTCCGTACCCGTCCGTTATAAGTTGGCGGGCCTGCCCATGGGCCGCCAGGCTTTAAAACATAAGAGTCACAAACTTAAAAATGATGTATAAATATTACAAAAATCCCAATATAGAAAATATTTATGCGACAAGAAAATGTGTTATGTTGATATTGGTTTCATAAGCATAACACAGAGGGCAAAAAAAAGTAAAGAACGAGTAAGTTTACGGGTGGATTTCTCATTTCATTATTATTTTTCGTTATTAATTTATTTGGGTAGGGATTACGAGTAATTTTTATAATTTTTACAAATACGTAGCTAAAGATATTAAGCACGTAAAACGTGCGTTGACAAACGTGCAAAAAGAAATGTATCACTTGGATAAAAATGGAGGGAGTATAAAGTAAAAATTACATTATGAGCTTTAGCGGGCCTAGCGGGTTGTCCACGAACATTTTTACTTAGTCCATACCCGCCCATTAATTTAGCGGGCCGAGATTTCCTTGTCCATTAACCATTTATTTTAATATTTTCTGTGACCAAGCCCGCTCAAATAGCGGGCCGGACGGGCCGGACTGGACGGGCTAGCCCGGACATGATCAGCTCTTTAACTGATGCACCATTCAAAATTTCAGTTTTTAGTGGATAAGTGAAAAACATTTACCTTTCTCAAAGGCTGGGAAATGTGAGATGAGATATCTTCTTCAATAGAGCAATCGAAAAGAGAACAGTAGGCTTGTCTGACAGCAAGCAAATGTTGTGGAGGGAATGCACAGGCTATCTCAACTATCACTTGCCAGTCCTTAACCCCTTTTTTAGCAGCGAAAATTGAACCCTTTTTCTTCAGAGCATCATTTATCAGTCTTGCATCCCTCTCTGAAGGATCATATGTCCATAAACTTATTGCATTCTGCACGTATCAACAATCATTTCAGGTAATTACATTATACATTTTGGGTTTGCTCTGCTAGCTGAAACCTAGATTAACAACTAATATATATGTAAACTCGCTTCTTGCAACAAGGATGGCTGGCTACCCACATGTATATGATGGAAAGTCGTACCAAAGCTGGTTGGTGTGAGTTGTATGAGATCTCATTTTTTAAACAAGTGGCTAGGAGTCTGTTCATAATTACCTTGACTACCCCAAAGGAGACCGCCCAATTGTCGGTTGATACTCCTGGTCAACACTAAAACTAGTGTAGTGACTCAAAATTGTCACTGCTAGGGTATCCGGTGAGACTCTTGACCCAATTGCCGGGCAAATGAGCAGGATGACCTGTTCAATTATGTGAGTCCCTTACCCAATTTCGGGTCTAACGAAAATAAAACGAACTGACTTATGGGCTTAAAGGATAGGGTGAGTGAAAGATGGAAAGAATGATGGCATGATTGGCATCCAAATGGTCCCAATTAGGGGTGGTCAATGGTGTGGGTCGGTCGGGTCCGGAACGGGTCAAGGGGTGTGCGGGTTCAAGGTATGGGACCCGGACACGGCCCGGGGTCAGGGCGGGTCCGGGACGGGTTGGGCCCAGTACGTGGGAAGTGTAACACCAACCCGGCCGGGGGCGGGTCTGGGGCGGGTTAAGGGACGGGTCTGGACACATACGGGTCACCTTCCGGGTTGGGCTCCAGAAATTGGACCCGGACCCGGTTACCTCACATACACGGGCCGGGCCGGGTTTTGAACGGGGTGAGGCGGGCGGGTTAGATCCGGGTTCATTTGCAGGTCGGGTCCGGGTTGTCAATGTCGACCCGCACTCTTGACCAGCCCTAGTCCTAATTACTACTCTTTAGGAATTCCACAAGTTTAACAAAACATAGGAATATTGGGACATGACTGATTATTTCCCAACTAGAAAGTCTTGTCATTTTGCCACAAATCAAAGTAGAAAGATTGAAAAAATATAGGCAAAATGATGATCTAAACCGAAAGATTAAGGTGATGGTTGACTCCGTAGCATCGGTCATTTTGACTATTTGAACACACTTTGGGTTTGGACGGTTTCAGTAATGAAGGTAGAATAAATACATTTGACAAAAGCGACGAACAAAATGAAAGTCTGATAAGGGGTGATGCAATAGAAGAGAAAGCAAATAGTAGTTGGTAGTAGTGAATGAAGAAAGAAGAAAAACATACAAGGAAGTGACCAGAGAGTTCAGAGTGGAGATCATGGATAAGAGATTTATTGTAAAGTTGTTGATAAGTTTCCCTGATCTTCTTCCTTTGACTTTCGTTTCTGTGACCCAATACCCTTATCACTGCTTCTTCATCCGTTCCCAATCCTGTCAAAACAAAAACATAAACAATCTCCGAATGTAGGGAGTAAATCTCTTAATTAAGGAGCTATGACGCCGGAAATTAAAGGCTTCTCTTAACTCGTCTAGCTCCGCCACTACTACTGATCAGTTTCGTTCAAGTTTTATCAGATATCTCGCAATTGAATTGAAGTCAACATAGCATGAATGCCGAAAGAATTAACCGCTAACATGTACGTATACTGTATAAGGAAAGATAGAAATAAAAAGAGTCGGGGGTCGGACCATGGAAGGCTTTTCGGAGTCGCTCACAATCTTGTTCAGGAGGAGGTACAACTTCAGGGACTTTCAGGCTCGACATTCTTGTTGTCATCATTCTTCCGTTACCAGATGTTCTCTTTTCTTTCTTTTGTCAACTCCTCCTCTCTCCCATCCACCAATGCCTATGTTTTAATTTTTCTTGCCAAGGCTATTTCTGTAATTTCATTAACCCCTTTTTTTAAATGTCCACCAAGCCACCCCATTTTGTCTATCTCTTAGACATTTCTCGTAATGACTCGTACCGTGTTTGATACCGACACTTTACAGACACACGTCGAAACGTGTCGGACCCCTATAAAGCCGTGTCTAATTATCTACATTGATTTGGGCACGTGTTTAACGTGTGTCCACGGTATTTGAGCAGTGTACATCTCGTATGCACGATATTTGGTCACCATCTGGGGTTAATGATGTTAATTAGAATATTAGTTCCAATAAGAAATGAAAATGAGTTATTATCCAGGGCAAATTTTACCTTTACTTATCAAATCATTTTACAAAAATAAAATCACACATATATAATTATAAAAATGTATTTTTTATTAAATTTGAATAACAGGTCTCGTGTTCTAAATGTCACGACATGCCGTGTCTCGTGTCTGTGTCTGTTTTCGTTTTGGAGTTACCTAGCTTACCAGCGATGACATTTAATACGTTAGGTTTTTTAGGGCATTTATTTGCCTTTTAATTTTAACATAAATATTAACAAAAAAACGTTTACATGGATTTTAAAAACATACAATGAAACACATTTTAATTCAATCTTAAAGATGAGAGCTGCATAAGAAAAATTAATAATAAAGTTTTAAATATTTTTATAAAATAATTTTCAAAATTTAATATATTACCTTTAAATGTTCGGAAAATTATAAATTACATGAATTGAAAATTATAATATTTTTATTAGAGTTTTTTGTGAGAAACTACCTTATATTTATGTCCATTTGTGAACAATTACCTTACTTTTTATTTTTTTGTTAAACACTACCTTACATTTTACTTTTTTTGTTAAAACCCACCAAAAGTATGACTCAGGCCAATTTTCGACAATAACTTGGATTTTTTTTTGTTAAAATATTTTATATTGTTCATCTGCTTCTCATAAATCATTTTACTGCCTTTTCCTTTGCATAATATGCCTTGTAATAACCCACCTTAATCCCCAACTCTTTTAAAAACTTCTTCTAAAAAATGTTTACCTTTGTCGCAAGTTGAAGCCTCCAATAATATATGTGCCTCTCTACCAAATATAGGGAAGTCCACTTGCCGTTGTGGTCAATCCAACCATAATTATCGTCGGAACATGGCCGGAGTCATATTTTTGGTAAGTTTTAACAAAAAAGTAAAATGTAAGGTAGTTTTTTTTTTTTAAAAAAAAAGTAAGGTAACTATTCACAAATAGACATAAATATAAGGAATTTTTTCACAAAAAAAAAACCTTTTTTTATTAAAATAAATTCAATTAGGTATAGCATAACAATAGTCATTAAATAATTACATGTTTAATTTAAAAAATGACTAAGCAATAAAATTATTAGATCTACTAATTTATAATTTTTAAAAGGTTTTTAACATTCGATACTAAATAATTCTTCCTCCATTCTTTTTATATCACCCCATTTCTTTATATACGTTTGACGATATTCATTTTGTTTTGATTATATCTTTAGACTTTAGCTACATACTATCAAAAATTATAAAAGTTTGATATTCTTAATCCTCTTATGAAGACAATCCAAAAAAGATCCCACATGAATATATTTCTGTGAACGGATTGAGAGAAAACTGACGTTGAATACTCGATTGTGAATAGTGTCCAAAAGGGAAATGGGTACATATAAAAAGAATGAAGGGAGTATAAATTTTGGGATAATACGGCGCAATCCGCTGTCACCAACACTCTTTCATATGCAACTCTTACTCTCTTAGAGCATGCACAATGGAGGGTTTTAACCCTCCTCTTAACCTTCTCTCTCCTATTAAGAGGTTACCCCTCCATTGTGGGTAACTCTTAAATTTCTAAGGGGAAGGGGAAGACTCTACTTTGGGGGAAAATTTACATTAGCTTGTGTGCACAACATTTCTACTTTTATTGTTTTTTCCTTTTTTTAAATTCTTTTGTTTCTTTTATTTCATTTCGTAAATGTACTATAATTTGTTTATAATTAATAATTCAATTGTGCAACTTTTTTTTTAACAAAAAAAGTATAAAAATATTCCATTTTCTCTACTCTATAAATAGAGTCCAATATCAAGCTATTTTTTCAAACTTCATATTCCTAATCTTTTCTCTATTTAATTAGTTGATAGTAATAATGGATGATAGTTATCGAAATTATGGAAATAATCCATATTCTCAAGAAAATTCAAACAATCAATTCAACCCAAATAATTTTCAGTTTGATCCGAATTTTCTCAACTCCCCTCAAGGTCAAATTTATTTACAACAAATGTTAAACAATCCGATGAGGCCAAATTTTCCAAACTACAACCCATATACAAATTTATATGCACGTTTAATTAATTTTAAGTTAATATGTACGTAAGCACGTTATTAATAATAATAATGTACGCTTAGTTAGTTTTAAGTTTATATGAAATATTTTGTTTTTAGATGTTTATTTAAAATAAATGATGGATGTTTTAATATGGTGGGGTCAAACTAAATGAAGAGGTTTACCCCTCTATTGTAGAAAAAATTGAGTAAAAATTAAGAGGTAATGGGAAAATGAATTGGATGAAAGAGAAGATGAAGTGTAAGAAATATAGAAGGAAAGAGGAAAATTGGAGGGGAAGAGGTAACACCTCCATTGTGCATGCTCTTAGTATTGACAACCCCACTTACCTATAGCATATGAGAGGATGACACTAGCTCATTTTCTTAAATTTATCATATGAAAACATAATATTTTTAAGACTAATAAAAAGAGTAAAAATATATTTTAAACAATAGTTAAATCGACATGTATTTGATTTTATTTCAAATTTGGTAGTCAGTCCGTGCATTTTTTATACGGGTTCAAGTTCTCCTAAATATTACGGGGAATTTGATCCTAAATGTCACGGGTGAATTTGATCCTATTATATTTTTAAGTAATTAATGAAAAGCTGATGTAACATAGTTTTAAAATATTTTAAAAAGTCTTAGAATAATCTTACTCTTAGGTTGTGTTTGGCAAGACAAATAAGGTACCTGATTTGTCTGAAATGACTTTTTTGCTAAAATAATCAGTACCTTATTTTTTTTGGTGTTTAGCAAGTACCTAATTTGAGAGAAAAAGGTACCTGAAATAAAAAGTTATCCCAGGTAGCATTTGAGAAATGGTACCTGTTACATTTTCATCTACCTATTCTACCCTTGGTCTAATATCCGCGATAAGATTGCTACTTTAATTTCGGGTGAAGCTTAATTAATATTTTTTTTGTATGATTTTAATAAAGAATTATTTTTGTATCGCTAAAATATATTTTCAAGAGTGTATTGCTTGAATTTTTTTTTACCTAATCGTATATGTTAAGTATTTTCTCATTCTCTTTCAAATATATTGAAAAAACTTCATTATAACTTGTTGAATTTATACTTCAAATTAAGAATCTAAGAAAAAAATTTAAAAACTGGTATGTGAAGCCCGCCTTGCCCTCAGCCTAGTAAAAACGTAACGCCGTCAATGACAATAACACAAGAATAATAGTAAAAACGTAAATCAATAATAAACCATGTCCTTTTCCGTCATTTTGTTAAATATCAGTTACCTTTTCAGCTATTATCCAAACAGTTTTAACAAAAATCAGCTACCTTTTCAGGTCTTAATTTCCAACTACCTTTTCAGGTAGCTTTTCAGGTTTCAGGTACCTTTTCAGATTTCAGGTACCTTTTCAGGTTTCAGGTACCTTTTCAGCTAGTTTTGCCAAACAGACCCTTCAACTCCGTTTGACAGTATACTTTAGGTACCTGATTCGCCTGAAGTAACTTTTTTGCCAAAAGAATTAGGTAGTTTATTTTCTTGGGAGTGGTTGGTAAGTAACTTATTTGGTCAAATAAGCTACCTGAAATGAAATGCTACATAAGGTAGCATTTTAGATTTCAGGTACATTATTGTAGGTTATTTTACTTTTTACCCTTCAATCTATAATATAAGTAGTAATTAATTATTATATCATTTTTTGTCATTTCACCAAAATAAGCTACATTTTTAGTTAGTTTGTCAAACAGTTTTTTATATAATCAGTTAAGCTTATAATTTTCAGCTACCTTATCAGCTACATTTTCAGGTTTCAGCTACCTTTTCAGTTTTCAGGTATTTTTTAGGTTTCAGGGTAATTTTTCAGGTCGTTTTACCAAACGGAGCCTTAACTTGAAAAATCAATGAAAATAAGGATCATCTTAAAAGAAAAGGATAAAATTTGAGTACTCGTCAAATTAGCAAACCCTTGACTACATGCATCACATTAATTATTCTTTATTATCCCTTGAATCTTTATTAGTATTATATACCAATAAGCGGATTATACCACGAGAGATATACAATTTTCTGTACATATTTTGAACTTTTTAATAGAAAACTAGTTTTTTTGCCCGTGCGATGCACGGATACTAAAGTATTTGTATGTTCATAAAACTTGTCACTGTGTAAATAAACAATACTAAAGTACTTTTTTTCTTGCTAAAAATAGTATTACTTTGTTTTATAAATGTGATATGGTGTTAATAAAATTACCTCGTTTATATTCATTTATGTCATTAATGCTACATCATCTATACACATATCATGCGTTCATCGTATTAAATCACAGATACATCTAACCACCAAACCCGCCGCAATCATCTTCAATACCACACGAAAGAATTCTTTAAACGACTACTCTCCTTCGAACAACACATGAAACAGTCCAGAATCCAAAGTCACGTCTACTAACCTATCATGAAATTAACCACCAAATGCGATGGAGTCGTCTTTATTCCTACCTCAAACAACCATCCAATTCATCATCGACACCCATCTTTTAGTTTCCAATACACACCTAAAATATTCAAGTCCCCCTCATTCACGAAACACCCAGACTTATCCCTCAAAGTTAACTCTCCCTTTGAAAAGTTTATCCATCTAACAGAAACTTAACTTTTACCTTCAAAATCGACCTTGTTTGAATGAAAAGTGCTTGACGGGGAAAACAAAGACATGCAATTTTGTGTTTAGTTAACAAATGGGGTAGGAGAGAAGTGGCAAGGAATGAATGAGGGATGCAACACCCGAGATGTTATATTGGAGTTTGGTGTAAAATTTAAATCATGACATTTTCGCCAAGGCAAAAAAAAATAGCCTAGTTAAAAGTTAATAATATTTTATTGACATGACATTTATTAACATTTTATTAGGTATTTTTATGTTTTATAAAGAAAAACAAAATTGAGTTTATAAACATGATGTTTTAGAGATTTTTAACCTATTTTTATTGCATGTATGCCTATGTTATTTACACATAATACAACCTTGAAATAATATTTATCTATTTCCTCAGTTTTCTTACTACAAACCCCTCATTTTTCACACCATTCAAACATTTATCATACCCTTTTCACCAAACTAACCAATTTAACCATTAGAATCGACCGTATGCGTCACTGGACAACCTCATCGTACATACATTTATAATTACTTGTACTACTCAATTCACACTCTTAAATGTCGGAAAGTAACTCTATCCTAAAAACACTTACCTCGACCTCAACACCTATCTAACTCTACCTCTACAAAATAAACACATCCATTGTAAACTTAACTCCCATCATATAAGACAATCAAAATTGAGAATATTTACATGATATTAAGAGATTTTTGACCATTTTTTAGCATATGTGCATATGTCTTTTCCGCATTATTATATAATCCTGAATGAAATTCTTATAATTATTTTCTCAATTTTTCTAATCATTGTCTTACTACCCTTTTTCACACCATTTAGGCATTCGTCATATCTACTGACCCAACTAACCAATTTAAATCAACTAACTGTATGCCTGAATAATATTAACTTATCGGCATTTGAGTGCACTACTCAAACACACTATTAAAAGTCAGAGAGTAACCCTACCCCTAAGACATTTCTACCCTTAATAATTTATTGTTTTCTAATTATAACATGAAGGTGGTAAATAACTTTTTTTTTTATAATCAACTATATTCTAGTTCTAATAGCAAAAATAGTAAATACTTTATTATTTTCTTATTTTCTATATTAATAGCACAAAAAACATTATGAAATCATTCAACATTTAAATGAGTATAACATTTGATTGTTTAGTTTTATTTTTAACAAAGAAACAAAATTGAGTTTATACACATGATATTTTAAAGGCTTTTAGCCAATATTTATAATATTTATCAATTCTTATTTTTATATAATACACTTTCAAATAAAATTTATCTATTTACATTCTCCAATTAATATCTCACGTTACCCACCATTATTTTCCATATCCAACCATTTCCACCCGACTAACAAACCAAATCCTTCAGAATCAACCATAACCATAACTTTATCCTTGAACAACCTCAGCCCCCACATATGAATATATTTTTCTATCTCTTAAATTACACTCGTAAACGTCGGAGAACAATCCTATTCGTCGAGTACCCTTCTCCCACACCTAACCAACTTACCCACCAAAATCAGTTGTAAAATATATCCCTGGAAACCTCAGCTTACCGACATTTACTTGTACTACTCAAATCACATTATTCAACGTCGGAGAGTAACTTTACCCCATAAGACACGTATCTTCTCCCTCGAGACCTATCTAACCCCCACCCCTAAAAAACATAGACACATCTAATGTAAAATAAACCCTCACCATATAACAATCAAAATTGAGTATATATACATGTTAACTTCAAATATTTCTAACCTAATTTTACAATATTTATGGCTCTATTATTTTCAAAAAATAGAACTTTGAAATAAAATTTATCTACTTACTTTTGCAGTTGTTCTAATCATAACCTTAGTACACACGTACATACCATTTTCCCATACCATTCAGGTATTCTTCGTACATTTCTCACCCCTAACTAACCAACTTGATCAACAGAATCAAATGTATCCCTAGACTACCACAACCTATAGACATTTTTTTGTACAACTCAAATCACACTTAAACGTCGGAGAATAACCCTGCTCCCAAGACACTTACTTCATCCCTTGAGACCTATTTACCCCCATTCCTAAAAACAAAAATCGACAGATCTAATGTAAACTTAACCACTACCCTATAAGACAATATCTTATTGTAAAAAATAAGTTGAAAATTTGGAGGAACAAAAGGAATACGGGCTACAATAAACTATAATCTAATACTATGATAAAAAATAATGTGATTTTTTTTACTGATTACTCTATCCGTCTCGTAAACACCTTTTATTTCACATTACTTTGTTGTTTATGAAATACCTCTAATACACAATTAAATTTCATCTCACCACACAGTTATTCCGCTTGACTCACGTACGTCGTTGTATTCTTTGTTATTTATGCTCATTAAATCGAAACTTCACAATCCAACTAACCAACTTGATCATCAAAATCATCAACTGTATCCCTGAATTACCCCAGCCTATCGACATTATGTTGTACTACTCAAATTATACTCTTAAACGTTGGAGTCTAACCCTATCCCTTAAGACACTTACCTCCTCCCTCAAAAGCTATCTAACCCCACCCTCGTACAAAATACGTCACTATATAAAACAATGTCTTATCTATAAAGAATAAAGTGAAAATATGTAGGAAAAAATATTTTGTTGTTTATAAAATACCGTTCAATACTCATTTAAAATAAATGTCATCCACACAATTATTTCAGTTGATCTATATATCTAAATCATCATTGTGGTCTTTAATATTTATATTTATACTCCTAAAGTATAGTATATTTGACATTTGTCTTATTTCTGTTGTTACTTAATTAAAGAAATTATCTCATTTCTTTCGCATTCCTAAGTACGAAAGTGTATAATTTGAAATACTTAATTAAGCCATTACAGTTATTAGTTCCACAAATTTTTAATTAAGATGGGGTATTCATTTTAAATTTAAGAAGATTCAAGTAATATGAAAAAGATAAAAACATAATGCATAAGACAAAGTAACAAATTTGTCTAATATCTCCAAGTATGACTATTTTTGACCCATTATAATGTTAAGACGAAGACAAACTGAGTTAAAGGTTGAATAAAGTTAATAAACTTAAATAGTAAATATATAAATATTAAAGAATAATGTTCGTAGTCTTATAACAAATTTGTAAATAAACAATTATGTTCTAACTCATTTGCCATTTTCATATTTAATAAAAATATTGAATAAAGTTAATAACCATTTTTATATTTTACAACTGCCAAAAAAAATAATCTTAAATAATAATATTATTCTTAATCTAATTAATAGAAAATTTATAAATAATCACCCATTTTCTAATTCTAATAGAAAAATTGTAATCAATTAATTATTTTCTTATTTTCTAATTCTAATAGGAAAATTATAAATAAATTATTATTTAAACAACTATTTTCTAATTTTCTAATTTTAATAGAATAATTGTAATTAATTTATTATTTTCTAATTCTAATAGAAAACTTACAAATAAATTATGACTACTATGTAGCTCGAAAAAAGCCTCCTTTAATTATATATATTGATTGATTCGAGTTTTAATAGAAAGAATATGAGCTATATGGTAAAATTTATGAACTATTCGAGAAAATACTGAGAATCGAAAATTATTATACAACTAAAACACAATACATATAAGTTGAACTATATTTTAATTTTAAGATAAAAAAATTAAAATATAACTCAAAATAGTTTAAAAGCTCAACAAATATACACATAAGCTCAATAAAATACACCATCGTTGTACAATGCTATTATTATACATATGGTTGTATAATCGTTTTTTCAATGTATTTTATTTTTGTATGTCTTATTTATCTCACATCACTCGTTCATCAGATACTTAAATTTAACCGTCCTTATACTTAAGATCAATAATACTAATCGAATGGGTGTAATCCAAAAGTACAATAGTGAAGCCAAGTAAGCTAGCTATTATAGATCAGAGTACGTACTACGTGCATGATTCAGAATCGAATAATGCAACATTGCTTTCATGGCTCATCAGAACAGTCTCGATTATGAAATAAAATAAAATAAAAGATGAAAGTCGTGCCTGAACATATATTAGTTGACGATATTATTGGCTCAATTATTCATCGGCTAAAATATAATACTGCTGCATATATTATACGGAGTATATGTGTTTCCACATGGATTGCTTCATCTTTAGCTTTATGTCTACGTCGTGTTCACACGAGAAACACGAGAATTTTATACATCTCTTATTCTCATTTATATCTATATCTTCATTATTGCAATTGGTAGATAGGAAGTTGTAACCAACATGGCATTATTGAATTACATCTAGGTATGTACTCTGGACTTCGACCTCAATCATCGAAGTTCAAAATACTATTACTGTAAGGAAGCGCAAAATGTTACTAAGTTTCGGTGACATTCTAATTAGAAAACAGAAAAACACAAAAGGTGAGAAATTAGTTTATATTTTTGCGTCAATATCGTAGGAGAAAATCATAATTTATGATTTATTATATCAATAAACTAGTTCTGTCACCCGTGAAAATCACGGGCTTGTTATGGACATCATTTTTTTTTATTAAAAGTAATGTCTGACGAGATAGAAGAAATGATGTTTTTTGAGCTTGGGGACAAAAACGCATGAACACCAAAAGGCGAAAGCGGGTGATATTGTAATATCAAAGGACAAATGAGATTTTTTAAAAATGAAAAAATATAAAAGTTGTTGTTATCTCTAATTTGCAGGTCACCCATAAGAGAATACTACACTACGCGATGAGCTACGTAATATCAAAGGGACACTTAATGGTTTGGACTCGTTTCTTCGCACAATTGTTTGTCTTTCAAGCTCATCTACTCGCCTGCTCCTGCATGTTTCATACAGAGTTTTCATTTGCAAGCTTTATTCCATATTTCGCTTTTTTTTACCTTATTGCTACCACATAGAAGGGGAAAAAAAAATATTATTCTGTACAACAACTACCAAATGAACTTTGGAGAAAGTCAAAAACTCAACAATGAAATATACATATTATAACAAAAATATATCAAAAGCTTCAAAAAAGACGGATACTTAGCTAGTGTTTCGACTATCTCTCATCCATTTTATGATGTTGTCATGTGTTACGAATGCTTTATAAATTGTACACGAATGAACCTTACAAATAAAAATAATATATGTCAGAAAACGCATGAAAATATATGTCAATAAAATCATAAAGTAGACGGGAAAAAAATAACGACAACAATTTTACCATTCGGTAATACTCAATCGATGATTTTTTCACAATGTCTAGTCATACTTAGGGGTCGTTTGTTTACCCACTAAAAAACGTAGTAATTTAAATTTACGTGAATTGCAAAATTGACCTTTTCTTTGGTTACCCCAATTTACATAAATTTGAAGTTCTCATGAATTGCAATACATTCATAATGGAGAAAGTGACTTACCTAGGCTCCCTTAGGTAAATGGTAATGCCTACCTGAATTGCACTTCCTACCAGACAACCAAACAATAGTTTCTAATTCACATGAATTCTAAAATCATGTGTTTTACGACTTCCTAGGCAATACGAATTTCCACATGCAACAAAACGACTCCTTATTCTTTTTGCATGATGACATCAATCTCAAACCCATGAAAAAAGTTTAAATATTACTACTAATAAATACTCGTAATTAAGTAATACTCTATTTACAATAATAGTTCAAAATTTTTAAGTTATTAAGGGGATGAAAAGAGAAATGATCTAAAAGAAATTAATTGGACTAACATAAGATCCGGAAGGTTGAAGGATTGTCCGCATTGAAATCCATTCATTTAAAGCATTAGTTTGCGATAGGAATGAAAATATTAATTTACAAAAGGAAAAGTGTGGAATTATTGTCATATGTCTAAAAGGTGCAACGTGACATGTAGTATCGCTTAACATGTTTTTCTTTTTTTATAATATTGTATAGATAGATAGATTTCTTATATAAAGTTGACATGTGATAATATTTTTCCTATTTATGTTACCTTTGAGGACCTTAGTTTAATATTAACATGCTCTATTACAAAAATAATCAACTAAAATGTCAATTTTAATTAAAAAATATGAAACTTGGATTATAATTTGTACATATTATTCCATTAACAAATGAAATATCTATTATACACAATTAATTTAAGAATAATGATGATATAATAACATTTATTGTACTAAATTTTAGTAAAGTCTATGTATATATGTAGAAGGGTAGTTTAGTAATTCTTTGTGAGGTGAGGTGGCATCATAATATGCTAGAAAATTGAAATACTTGATAATAAGGCACTCAACATGCCTTTTAATATTATATATAGAATATAATATAAAAGATGATAACTAAAACTAATTAATTATATCTAATATCATAACAAGCATATCTTTATGTATAATCATTTCATACCTTTACCAATCTACCAAAAAAAGGATTCATCACAACTTACCAACCAATTAACTATGTTAGTATAAACTAGTTCGGGTGCCCGTGAAATCACGGTCCTTTTTTTGGTTGGTGGCATTTGTAGAACAATTCTCATTTGTGACGGACCAACCCGTCGCAAGCTTACGACGGGCCGAATACATACCAGTTTGCATCTAAACGGGTGGGGCAGCTATTAATGGGGGGTGTGACAGGGGGGACAACAAAGTACAAGCACTGTTCATGTATTTGTACTTTGCCATACTTAATACTAATAATTGGGTATTAAATTGAGAACAAAATCCACACCAAAATTTCTGCCGCCATTTTGCCTTTCAAATTGGCTGGAAATTGTTTGCAATTCTCATCACCACATTCACCATCTTGCTTCATTATTCACCATCTTCATTCTTCACCATCTTCACCTTCACCATCTTCACAACTAATAAATAAAATTCTGAGTATTAAAGAGCTTGTACACGGAAAACACTAAACCCATATCTAATAAATTGCTTACCTCACAAGAAAACATCGTAGAACAGTTAGTAACGGAGATTTTAAAATGACCGACGCTATTGATTGCGATGTAGTTACGGACGGGGATATGGCGGCTGAGATTGATGACCACACGAGCGATTGTGATGTAGTTAGTAACGGAGATATGGATGGTGTGCTTGATGACAACAACATAAATCAAGCGTCTTCGTCGGTAAATGGTGGAATCAAAGGTAAGAAAATGTTTTTAACCGTAAACTTCTGCTTCATTTGTCGGGTTTTTTTTGTTTTTGTTTGTGTTTTTGGCAAGCTGTTCTTATACATGAACAAAAAAAATTGAAGAAATGTTTGAATAAGAAAATCATGGTTGTTTGTAAAAAATATTATCTATTAGGATGATATGGTGTTCTTGTTTTTTCTGTTTAACACAAATATAACACAACACTACTAATGATCTAAGTGATGAACACGAATACATTAGTTATGAAGAACAGCTTAGGGATGGGTTTTTAGAATGACCTATGTTTTTAGATTAATGTTGCCTTTTTTGTGATTTTTGTATCCCTGGCAGAAACTACAAAATGTTGGGGATGTGTCTAACGTATGCATGGCCTCCTGTTGCCTTTTTTATAATTTATGTATCCATGTCGGGGGGATGTTTTCAATTTATGTATCCATGCCTGATATTGTTGCCTTTTTTGGCATTTATGTCTCCCTGGCAGAAAGGATGATTTTTTGTGAATGTGATGTTAATGTGCAGACTATTCAACGACTTTGCTAGGAAGGGAAGGTGATAAGTGGGAAGACTTGTATGACATGTACTGCAAGCACTTGCAAGCGGTGGGGTTTAGTGTTAGGAAGGCGACCTCTCGTAGGGTTGATGGCCCAGGGACGCCACTCGTGGAGAGGTACTTTGTCTGCTCCTCCGAAGGAGTCCATGGGAACCGATCGCGCCGAGTTGAGGAGGGGTTACCTCACGTTCAGCAGAACCATACTAGGAGGACGGCAGTTACCCGATGCCAATGCAAGGCTGGACTACGCGCGAATGTGAAGGAGGGGGGAAATGGGTAGTGGTTCAGCATATAACAATGCATAACCATGAGCTTACTCCCACCCAATGGCAGCAACACCATCGTCGGAGAGGAGGATTGGCGATGGGGAGGCAGAAGTTATAAGGGCTTTGACGGAAGCCCACGTTGCCCCTACGCTTCAGTTTAAGGTCGTTGCTGCCGAAGCCGGGGGGGATGCTTTGGTGGGGCACACGGTGCGAGACCATATAAATTTCGTTTACAGGCTGAAGGTCAAAGCAATTGACGGCGGGGATGCTGCAACTCTTATAAACCTCCTAACAAAACGCCAATATGAGGAACCGGGGTTTTTCTTCCGCGTCCGTTTTAATAAGGAGGGGCGTCTTCATCACCTATTCTGGTGCGACGCTATGATGAGGCAGGACTACCGTCTTTACCATGACGTACTGGAATTTGATACCACGTATCGCACTAACAGATACAATCTGGTTTGCGGGGCGCTTGTGGGTATAAACAATCACTGGTCGAATGTCATGTTCGGTTGCGTCTTCTTGTCGGATGAGCAGGAGGAGTCATTCGAATGGTTGTTCAACGTCTTTAATGAAGCTATGGGGGATGACGTACGCCCCATATCCATATTCACTGACCAAGACAAAGCCATGTCAAACTCTATTGAAAAAGTTATTTCTGGAATACACTTACTGTTTAGTGTTTTGCCGATTTCTGTCAGGGTCACATAAATACGAAATATGGCAACATTTTGTTTTTTGGCTTAATTTTCTGCCAGGGTCACATAAATAAGAAATATGGCAACATTTTGTTTTTTGGCTTAATTTCCTGCCAGGGTCACATAAATAAAAAATATGGCAACATTTTGTTTTTGGCTGAATTATCTGCCAGGGTCACATAAATAAGAAATATGGCAACATTTTGTTTTTGGCTGAATTTTCTGCCAGGGTCACATAAAGACGAAATATGGCAACATTTTGTTTTTCGCTGAATTTTCTGCCAGGGTCACATAAATAAGAAATATGGCAACATTTTGTTTTTCGCTGAATTTTCTGCCAGGGTGACATGAATAAGAAAGATGGGTCACATAAATAAGAAATATGGCAACATGTTGTTTTTTCGCTGAATTTTCTGCCAGGGTCACATAAATAAGAAATATGGCAACATTTAATTTTTTTGTTGAATTTTCCGCCAGGGTCACATAAATAAGAAAGATGTCAACTTTTTTAGTCTGATGTGGTTACATTGACATCTGTTTCTGCAGGTGTACCCAGAAAGTAGGCATAGGCTTTGTCAGTGGCATATCCAACAGAACGCCATATCTCATTTTGGCTCTTTAAAGCATGACATGGTGTCCCAACAAATGTTCAACAAATGCCTTAGTGGATGTTACAATGAAGAAGAATTTGAAGAGGCTTGGCAGATGATGACGTCAAAGTATAACATTAGCGACAACGATTGGTTTAAAAGATTGTACGGGCTACGTCATAAATGGTGTACGGCCCTCAACAACATTCATTTCTCGGCTGACAGAGAGCACCAACCATGCCATGGGTATACATGCTTCGAAGAAAACGTCGCTGACAGAATTCTCCGGGTTATTTGAGGACGTTGTCCGTAGATGGAGAGGGGAGGAAGAGCGCAAAGAATTCAATTGCATCAGGTCTTCCCCAACATCAGTATTCCCGCTTGTCGATATTTTGCAGCTTGCGTCCCAGATATACACCCTGCAATTGTTCCGCGTATTCGAGAAAGAGTTCGGGTTAGCCATGGGTACGAGGGCAGCAATTGTCCATTCGGAAGACTCGACGTTTGTGTACAAAGTGGTCACAGGGGGCAGTGAGGGCGACGGCCACCATGTTACGTTTGATTGTTCTACGCTGATGACGGATTGCACCTGTAGGAAGTACCAAGTGATGGGTATCCTATGTTGTCACGTCATACGGGTGCTCCATATGCATTCAGTACCGCAAATCCCAGACCGTTACATTCTGCGTAGGTGGACCAAATTCGCTAAGAAGGAAGTCTGGAACAGGCTTCTACCGTTAGATTTGCGGCGTACAGCTGCTAATGACGCCATAAATTGGCGCCGATCGATGCTAACATTACTCAACATTCTGGTCACAAAAGCACAGTTCGTGGGGTGGAGGGCAAGGGAAGTTGTCGACAAGTCGGTTGCTGGCGCTGTCGCTGAAGTTGAGGAAATACTTCGTCAACTTTCCCTGGTGTCTGATCCCAATGGCGTGCCGGTCGAGCAACCTGCAATACTGGACCCTATCCGCGCCACTACGAAAGGGAGGGTCAAAAGGAAGGGCAAGAACTTTGGGAAGAAAAAGAGAACAAAAAAAAATGGTCCCCCCTGAAACCGAGATTGATGCCTACACCCCAATCCCGAGGCTCCTGTGAGTCGGGGCAATTTTTCAAATTCCTTTTTTCTCTGCCATTTTTTGGGGGGTTTATGCAAATTTGGTCATATAATATGTCATGTGGCTAAGCATGTGGTCTACATGACATAGTATATGTACATGGTGACATAGTTGGCCGTCTTTTGTGTTTGTTTTTGCGTCGGCCTCTAATCATGTCACTTCTGTGTAATACTGATATTATGTTGCTCTTTTTGGGATTTATGTCCCCCTGGCAGAAAGGATCACCTTTTGTGAATGTGATGTTTCCAACTCTTTTCAGATTAATGATTTCTTTTTTATTATGGATTATAGTATATGTACATGGTGAAACCTGCGCAAACTACATATCTTATAAAAATGCGAAACTTGCGCAAAATAAAAGAACACACCCACGTAAAACAGGTAATGTGAATAACGGATTCAAAGCGAAGTTTTACAAATACGTTTAATATAACAGACCTGAATTTTCTGCCAGGGTCACATAAACAAGAAATATGGCAACATTTGGTTTTTCGCTGAATTTTCTGCAGGGTCACATAAATAAGAAAAATAGCAACATTTTGTTTTTGGCTGAATATTCTCCCAGGGTCACATAAGCATGGGTATCTCAATTTGGTGTGTATGTAGTACAATGTTTTATAATATGGGAACATTTTATGTTCATTTATGGTGCCCTATTTTGACTTCTTGTTGTTCATGACCAAAAACCATACACATAATATAATGTACACATTCCAATTCAAACATCAAACTTGCAAGTTTTTTATACAACGGGCACGAATGGTCAATGTCTACCCCGACTTTCCAAAAAGTTGTCGGACCATACGCCCCTCCAACAAAATGTTCAAAATACCGGGGCACAATACGCGGCCCCCAAAACATACAATGTTAAGGCCTCATACGGCCAACCAAAGTTTCTGGACACTAGCCTGCCAATTTTTTTTAAAAGGCCTAACTACGGCCGCCAACAACAAAACATAACCGCAACACCAAATTAACAATCTATTTCCCCCTCCCCCTTGCTGACTTCTTGCCCTTCCCGCGACCAGCCGGCTGGGAGGGCGCACCGATGTTTTCCAAGCCAAGGGAAAATGACGGGGCCTGCACTATCTCAACCTCAATCAGCTCGTCCAACTTTTCACCAACTGCGTTCCATGCTGCGACGAAGCCTGGGCTTCCTAAAGCCTCGGTAAATGAGCTTGGGGATTGGGAACCGTCAGCTTGGCTATTGGAGCACCTTACCCTCATCAGCCACCTCTGGAATGGCCTTCTTCCCTCTGCCCCTCAGGGGGTTTTTCTCTTACTTCCTGCTGCTTCCTCTACAACGGCGGCGGTTTCTGACAACAACCCCAGAAACGTAAATTATGAATACCAACAAATAAATAACAAACATAAACAATATAAACCCCAACAAACATAAAAAGACCAACATTAAAATAACAACCACATATCCTAAATAAAATCGAAATAAACAACATACAAAACCCATACAAATCCCAACATTATTTAAACAATAACATAAAACAACAAACAAAAACAATTAAAAAACCCAACATTTTAAAACAGAAACCCTGAAATACAAAAACCATAAAATCCCCAACATTTATACAACAACATAAAACAACAAACTAAAACCATAAAACCCCCCAACATTTTCAAAACATAAAACAACAAACAAAAACACAAAAAACCCCAACATTTTAAACAACATAAACGAAATAAAAACACCAACATTTAAAACAGAAACCCCAACATTTAAACAACATAAATGAAATAAAAAGACCAACATTAAAATAAAAGTGAACCGGGTTTAACCAACATCTACAAATGTCGTATTAAAAAAAACAGAAACCCTAAACCCTAAACTAAAATAATAAAAAAAAAAAAAAAATACATAAAAAGAGAACATGCAAAACGATTACTAATACTAAATAAAAGTACCAACATTTAAACAACAAATATAAACAGAAAACCCTCAAAAATTCAAAAAGTAATAACATATTCAAAACGAAATCATTGTCAAAACAAACATGCAAAAAACGATTACTAATACTAAATAAACAACAATATCAAGTCCAAAAAGTAGTAATATTTTAAAATCCCTAAACACTAAACCGAAAAAAAAACATTGTAAACAACGACATTAATATTAAAACAAGAATAACCTTTTTCAGCCTCTTCTGATTGGTCCCCACCAGCATTTTTTCGTAATACTCTTCTTGCAGGTGCTTTCCATGCCATGTTTCGAATTTTTTGGAATATAAATGTGAATTTTTTGGGTTTTACAGTGAGAAGGGGGAGAGGAGGAGAGAAAGGGGGAAGTAAAGAATGAAGGGGTGAAGTTAATGGGAGAGGAGTAAAGAATGAAAGGGGGTTAATTTTCGAAATGTTGGAGTAAATGGGGAGGTGGGAATATGTGAAGTGGTTTGACGGGTTAGGGGAAGGTGGGGGGACAAGTTTGATAGGGGTCTAATCACCAATAAATGCTAATAAGTACAAGCATCTTTACCGTATTCCAAAAACATATCGTATTCACCCAATACGATATCTACTTGGTCCGTCGCAACCTTAAGACGGGTAGTTCCGTCTTAAGGAAAACGGACACGCATTTGTATTGGCGAGATTGTATTTTTTAGTGCGTGTACAAATAGGGATAATAATAAGCGTGAACGGAGACCAATTCACTAATATTATAATGGAGTAGAAGTTGTTGACTATATTGTCTATACGAGATATTTAAAATGTCGGTTGTAATAATGTAGCACGATTTTATAAATTTCGAGTTAATTATTATTTTTTCCAGCTCAGATGATTTCTAATGTGAAATTTAACGAGTCATTGTCTTTTTTAGTGATATTAGTAGCTCATCCAAGGATTGTGTGTTCATATGTCAATATTGATTCTGTACTCCATTTTATCTAATGCTACACTTAGTCAGCCCACCGAGTTTGAAATGATATATATCACAGAAAACAGAATAAATGAGGTGAAACTTAGCTGCTGCAATTTAAAATACACATTTGTAACTACTCTCACTTTGAAATAGTTTTATTAAATCACTTTAGACGACCAAGAAGAATTTATAATTTGTGTACTCCATTCGGCCATTTCTAACCCAAATAAGATTATGTGAATTAACCTTTTGTAAGGAATTTCGAACAATTATAAAGAGATTCCAAGAAGAATTTATAATTTGTGTACTCCATTCGACGACTACAGCCATATATGTTTTTGATGTTTATCAAATTTGTTCTATGTGTAATGCGCATTGCAGCAATGCGAGGATTTGGCAGTAGGGCGTGTCTGCACTCCTGGTAGTAGAATAGCAATATGCAGTGCAGAGTTTTGTGGGTCAGTTCCAATGCCATAGTGGAATAAGAGTAAGCAGTTTTTCAAAGTAAAAGGATCAGTTTTTTCTGGTCTGTTTTTGATGCAGTAGCTTTTGCATATGGGATGTGCGTAGCAGCTAAGAGCACTAGCAGGACTGCGTGTAATTGGATGACACTGGTCGAGTTGTACGGCAGACTACAAGGGTTTTATGCACAGGAAATGCCTCTTAAGTGCAGGAACTTTTTCTGGTTTATGCATTGGAGATGCATCCTTTGTGCAGTAAATGTAGTTGAAAAAATTTCTGTTCACAAGGTAGAGCTTTCTTAGATGAGCTTTTGCGTGATCAGGTGCGTGTAAGAATGTAGCAGATTCCACAGGGTCTGTTTGTCCGTAACAGCAGATTTAGATTTTGGGCACAAGGCAGTAGTGCAGGATTCATCAGGGGCAGCAGGTCTGGACTGGCTGGAATGCTTCTGTTTGGGTATTCTGGCTGCGTCTGGACTGGTAAGCCGGTATGTTCTTGTTCGTAGAAAAGGGTAGTGGAATAAACAATTATGGCACTCGGAATTAAAGAGCTTTTGGGTGGTGGGATTATTTGAATTAACCTTTTGTCATGAATTTCGAACAATTATAAAGAGATTCTCATCTTACTACAATATTTGATTAGCTCCTTACTTCAAGCTAGTGGATATGTATCATACTTAAGAGTATACAGAATACGACTAATTAAACTACATGAGGAACGGGAGGACAAAGGAAGAGCAACCTACAGTTCTATGGTACGCACAGTTATCTGAAATTCGAAAAAGGAAAGTTGACATACCCAACAATGCAGTAGTGAGAACAATTTTGGCTCCTTCGTTGCAACCGCCGTTGACCGCTAAATGGTATGTAGTAGTTTCCGGTTGAATTGTGGCTCGATGAGGATGTAGTAGATATAATGGTGATGTAATAATTGGGAATAATGGGGCAAATAATTGACATAGCTAATGAAATTTTTTCCGTTTCGTTGTTGTAGGAAGACAAAGAGGATAGTTGTTTTATTATATTAACTACCCATAAGCTTGGAGAAGAGGAAAAGACGGACGGTAAGAGTTTTTCTTTTTTTAATTTTTTTTAAATTTTCTTAGTGAAGTAGGATAGTACACGTAGGATGTGAGTGACACGTGTCAAATTAAAACGGAGTTGACGTGTCATCTCAATAGGGGATCAAGATGCCTTTTTATTTTATTATATAGATTAGTTTGTGTAGTTTAAAAACTAGGTAGCTTTAATTTCACCATACTTGCTTCAACACAAGAGTAGTATAGTAGTATATGGTAGAGTATTAGGATATCGTCACATAATTATTATCGTATTGTATAAGGCCCGATCCAATAGGACGTATGTAATTATATAAGCCGGTTAAGGCTAAGCAGTAACAAGATATACAATTCACAACTTTAACATGGTATCAGGTTCAGGTTATCTTCCGCAACCCTAAAAAAAAAAAAAAAAAAAAAACCACCGAAACCACAAACAGCCTCCAGCCGTCACAACGACGATCATCACCATAACCTCTTCGCTACGTGAATCTGGGTACGTAGCTAGTTACAATTCTATGCAGAAAACCAATTAAAATTGTTATGGCAGGCATAATGATTACAAAGAAAATATGATTGCTTCAATAATTAACTTTCTACACAAACTTTATCGCCCGGGCAAGGCTGCTGGGGAAGCTCTTAATTCGGTCTCGGGCAGTTTAGTCACGGCGAACATGCTTTCTGCCGGTATTTTTACCAATTCTGTTCTTACCTCCGACCGTTTTAGTGGTATGTGCTCTTGGATTATTGATACCGGTGCATCCCATCACGTCACCGGTGATTTATCTTGCTTGATGGCTTCATATACGATTCCGGCACGACCTGTTGGTCTCCCGAATGGGCAGCGTGTTGAGTCCACTCTTATGGGATCTGTTTATATTAATGCTTCCCTCACTCTTGATCGTGTTCTTTATGTCCCGAGTCTTACTTGCAATCTATTATCCGTCTCACAACTTGCCTCCGATCGTGATTTTATTTTTGAATTTGCTAAATTTTCTTGTTTAATACAGGACCGTTCCATGAAGACGACGATTGGAGTTGGTGAGTTACGGGATGGATTGTATTGGATACAAGCATGTGCTATTTCAGCGGAAATTCATCAAGTAAGTGCTCCGGGTTCTCGTGACCTTTGGCACCGTCGCCTTGGACACCCTTCTGATCCAGTTGTCAAGTCCCTTTCCTTTGCTCAGAATTTACATTTTAATAAAGCTTGGGTGTGTGATGTTTGTCATTTAGCTAAGCAACATAGAAATAGTTTCGCGAATAATGACCGGCGTGCTTCTGCTATTTTTGATCTCGTACATTGTGATTTATGGGGTCCTTATCGTATCCCGTCTTCTTGTGGTGCACATTATTTTTTGACCATTGTGGATGATTTTTCTCGTGCAACTTGGGTTTATTTATTGATTGATAAGACGGGAGTGACGGATATGTTCATGAACTTTGTTAACATGGTTACTACTCAGTTTTCTAAGTCTCTTAAGGTGGTCCAAAGTGATAATGGTACCGAATTTAATTGTATGGCGGGCTATTTTCTCGCACAGGGTATTCGGTTTCAAAAGTCTTGTGTGGGTACACCGCAACAAAATGGGCGGGTTGAGCGTAAGCATCGTCACATTCTAAATGTGGCGCGATCCCTCTTATTTCAAGCTAATTTAGATAAGTCTTTTTGGGGCGAGAGTATTCTTACCGCTGTGTTTCTTATTAATCGTACTCCTTCCCCTTTAATTGACAACAAAACCCCTTATGAGTGTTTGTATGGTGTCACCCCGTCCTACACTAACTTGCGTGTCTTTGGATGCCTGGCATTTGCTCACAATCAACATACTCGCGGCGATAAATTTGAGAAACGGAGTCGCAAATGCATTTTTGTTGGGTACCCGAATGCTAAAAAAGGGTGGAAATTATTCGACCTTGCCACACATACTTATTTTGTTTCCCGTGATGTCATTTTTCATGAGTCGGTCTTCCCTTTTGCTTCTCCTCAACTTGAACCCGCACCACCTTCCCCTCATTTATTTCCGGATGAGCCCTTTCATGGCTCCTCTTCTTCACCTGATTTTGTTGATCCCACACCATTTGGGGGGTCACGGGGAGCTGCCGAGGGGAGAGTCGAAACAGGGGCTGCCGAGGGGAGAGTCGAAACAGGGGCTGTTGAGGGTGATAATGAAACAGGGGCTGTTGAGAGTGATAACGAAACAGGGGCTACCGAGGGAAATCGTGAGAACGAAACAGGGGCTGCCGAGGGAGAGCGTGTGACACAGGATACGGGTACAGGAACTGTGGGCACAAGCACTAATGCCGAGGAAGCCGTGGGCAAGGGTCATAGAATCAAATATCCGAATTCACGACTCCAAGGGTATGTTCTTCAAACAGTTCGCAATCCATCCTCGTCCTCTAGCTCATCAACTTCATCTACATCGTCTTCAGGTACGCCTTATAATTTAACAAATTTCATTAATTGTCATTCTTTCTCGGCGCCACATCGTAATTTTATTGCAGCCATAATAGCCGGTGAAGAACCACCTTCTTTTAAGGAGGCTATACGGGATGATGGTTGGTGTGCCGCTATGAAAACAGAAATTGATGCTCTTGAACGTAATGAGACATGGGAGCTCGTTAATCTGCCTAGTGATAAAAAAGCCCTCGGCTGTCGGTGGGTCTACAAAATAAAATACAAGTCAGATGGTACGGTTGAGCGCCTCAAAGCACGTCTTGTTGTTTTTGGTAATCATCAGATAGAAGGGCTCGATTATGGTGAAACTTTTGCGCCAGTTGTCAAGATGGTTACAGTTCGGGCATTCTTGTCAGTTGCTGCCGTCAAAAATTGGGAATTACATCAAATGGACGTGCATAACGCGTTCTTACACGGAGATCTAGATGAGGAAGTTTATATGAGACTACCCCCGGGTTTCAATCGCGGTCACGAAGGCAAGGTCTGTCATTAAAGAAATCGCTCGATGGTCTACGTCAAGCACCACGTTGCTGGTTTGCTAAGTTAACCACGTCATTGAAGAATTTTGGGTTTGTTCAATCCTATTCCGATTACTCTTTATTCTCTTTTTCTCGTGGTGATGTACGCTTATTTGTCCTTATTTATGTGGATGACCTTGTCATTGCGGGTAACAATCCAGCTGAGATTGCCAAATTCAAATCTTATTTGGGTGAGTGTTTTCATATGAAGGATCTGGGTAAACTTAAGTATTTTCTTGGCTTGGAAGTGTCCCGTAGCAAAGATGGTATTTATCTTAGCCAACGAAAATATGCTCTCGATATTATCAAGGAAACCGGTCTTCTTGGTTCTAAACCTGCTGCCACACCCATTGAGTAAAATCATCGTCTTGGGTTAGCTTCAGGACCCTTATGCGCCGATGCTGAGTCTTATAGGCGACTCGTTGGTCGTCTTGTTTATCTTGCTGTCACTCGTCCTGATTTATCCTACGCCGTTCATATTTTATCACGCTTTCTCAGCAAGCCTCGTGATGAACACATGAAAGCAGCTCATCGCGTTGTTCGTTATCTGAAAGGTAGCCCGGGGCAAGGGATCTTCCTTCGATCCGATAGTTCCTTGTCTCTTCGTGGATGGTGTGATTCTGATTGGGGTGGTTGTCCTACCTCTAGAAGATCTATTACAGGTTGGTTCGTGACTCTAGGAGATTCTCCTATCTCTTGGAAAACCAAAAAACAACAGACAGTCTCTCTTTCTTTCGCTGAAGCGGAATATTGCTCCATGGCTCAATTAGTTTGTGAGTTGAAGTGGCTACAAAGCCTTTTTGTCGATCTTGACGTCCCTTTCCGTGGTCCCATACCCGTTTTCTCCGATAGTAAATCTGCTTTGGATCTCGCTCGCAACCCGGTTTTTCATGAGCGGACCAAACACATCGAGATTGACTGTCATTTCATTCGAGATGCCATTGCTGGCGGACTTGTTCTTCCGGCACATGTTTCTACCACTGAACAACCAGCTGATATTTTTACGAAGGCTTTAGGTCTTCCTCAGTTTACTTACCTTATCCGCAAGCTGGGCATTCTTAATCTTCATGCTCCAGCTTGAGGGGGGGTATTAGGATATCGTCACATAATTATTATCGTATTGTATAAGGCCCGATCCAATAGGACGTATGTAATTATATAAGCCGGTTAAGGCTAAGCAATAACAAGATATACAATTCACAACTTTAACATAGAGTTTTTTTAACATTGTAGTAGAACGACATAACGCCACATACTCGTTAGTCGTAACGATTTGAATTTGAAATGACGCACAAATATAGCGTAAAGTAATAGTTAACCCGGCCGAGTACACTCGAAAATTGGATAAATCTAAAGGAAATGTAGGTTTAGATAATACGGAATTAATTTTAAAAAATATACGGAGTATGTTAGTTATTCTAATATTTAAAGATGTGTTATTTTGACGAGGACAGTGTACATACCGAACACGATGTTAAAGTATCAGATACGCCTATTTTGTATATATTTTTTTTCATTTTTTGATCTATTATAAAGTAAATGTTGGTGGTACTGATTATCGAAAGCAACAGGGTCGTTGATGGGCAAGTTTAACCGGTTCTAAGAATCGGGGCTCAAAATTTTTGAGGGCCCAAAGCTCTAATGTTTAGAGTACATTCACTTTTTATTGTACTAAATTAGTATTAATATGTTTGGGGTACTGGTTTGAGCATTATTTTTTAACGCGATGTCCGTTCGATTTCCTCTGCGTAGCAAACTCTCAATTTTGTATTTGCCTTTCTTAAAGTGTTTTTTCTATTTTTTTTATCCAAACAAAATTGGATCTATATTTTTAATAACCTTAATTACAACAACAAGTATTATTTAGGACCCCGATCTATATTTTTAATAACCTCTGCGTAGCAAACTCTCACTTTTTATTGTACTAAATTAGTATTAATATTATTTGCTTACAAGTATTATTTAGGACCCCGAATTAGCAATTTGAACCGAACCTCCTAAAATCATTGGACGCCTCTCTGAAAAGTGACTCTGACAATTGTGTGAAATATCAGAGTATATAGGTTTAGAATCATTAAACAAGAATGTACATGTATGGTTCCACCAATGTAGGTAGCGCACACAATCGCACAAAATATTTTATTTTTTTTAAAAAAAAATGTTATTATCATTATTGTTAAATTAATTAATTAGGTTAAGTACTGTAATTACCCTTTAAAACCAAAATTTGGAATTCGAAGAAGGGAAGCAAAGTAATTATCAATGATGAACGAAGTTTCGATTGTAGATGAAACACCACATGTATCATCATCCATGGAACAATTTGGAATTTTAAAAGGGCATGAAACTTCAATAGAAACGGAAACATGTACCTCTGATTCAATTGTTTTAGAAAGATAATTACATATTACGCCTCACTGTCATGTTATTCTTTAAGCACATCTATTTTTATAATAACTCGTATTCTTTTTCTTTGAATATCATCTTGAAAGTGCTTTTTTAAACAAAATTTATAATACATGAAGATAGTTGAAGCTCATATTCTTTTAATATTAGCTCGTATTTCTTTTACCTTATTATCTCGTATTCTTTTTACATTAAATCGTATTCATATCTTAATAACTTGTATGCCGATCTTATTAGCCCGTAATCTTTTTTCATTAACTCGTATTCTTACTTAATAGCTCGTATTTCTTTTTTTATATTATCTCTTATTCTTATCTGAATAGCTCGTATTCTTATATGTTCATATTTTTAAGTTCGTGATCCTCTTATACGCTCGTTTTTTTTTTTTTTTTTTTTTTTTTTTTTGGTTACAGTAGCTCGTATTCTTATGTTAATAGCTCGTATTCGTAGGTGGTTGCTCGCATTCTTATGTGGTTGTATTTTTTAGTTTGCGATTCTCTAAAACTCTTATTCTATTTTTTTAGCTCGAAAAGTGTTTCAATTAGCTTATATTTTCGTATTCTTTTTTACATTACCTCGTATTCTCTCCATAATATGTCGTATTGTTATGTGTCGTATACTCGTATATTAAGTTCGCAATCTTTTGAGAAGTTTTTTGATGAGCCCTAATTACTAGTGTCAAATAATCAAATGAGAAGTTTGGACTGAAATGAAGATAGCAATAAACAGTTTAGATGTTATGAAAAGATGTCTCTAATACAAGTAATAATTAATATTTTAATAACATGTCATTATTAATGTAAGAAGGTGTCCTAAACAATATGAGTAAAGAAGTAAATGACATAGATACCCTTGTAAGAGCATATAAAAGTGGTTGCATCAACATTTTAATAAGTCACCAGCATCATCAATCACAGGCTAGCAGCACACTGGTCCACATCTCTTTGAATAAACAAAACCAGAAACAAAGACAAAGACAAAGACAAAGTGAAGGACTAACAATGGCTCACCATGAAGAACATCAAGCTCTCTCTAAGGCCTTCTCAGGTTCCTTTTGTTTTTCCTCACTCTTCTCCATTTCACAATAAAATGTTACTTAGTACTTCCTCTATTTTCATACGATGTATCTATTTTATTAAAATTATTCATTTATATATTTAACAAATGAATACATCCTATAAAACCAAAAAAATATTAAACTTGTCATTTTATATAACAATGTCTGAAGCAATTACAATTTCATAACCATTTTTCAAGATTTCTAAGTTTTTGATGTCTTTATATGTCGTAGGTTAAAATTACAATATAAAAGTTAATGGGGTGAATTAATAATAACTCATGAGCTAAAAAAGCTTAAATATTTAACTTTATTTCATATTTTTCGTTGCTTAAAGATCGATCTGATCGACATTAAACATATCCCTTGCGATGAAATGTGAAAGTTGACTTTAAATTTATGAGTTAGTCCCTTGACTTTTTTGAACAATTAGCAAAATGTAATGAATAATTATTATGCATCATCAGTTACTAATTCCTTGTAAGCTTTTTACGTTGTGTTATCTAATTTTGACTCATATTAATGTGATCATTTAATGAATTAATCGTAACTTGTAGACCATGGTGGACACATAAAACGAAAGATTAAGTTGGACAAACTAAGGTATTAAAGTAGTATTATCACACCAAAGAGTCTTGTTTCTAAGAATTCTAACGGATATACCATTTTCATAATAAAGTAAGCGGACATGTAAATCTGAGAAAATGGAATATCTCATGGATAGTGTCATTTGCATTATATGAGTGGGTCATTATCCTTTATCTGTTATTCGTCTTTCACTTGTTACGGATAATATTCGCCAGAGAATTTGTGTTGTCACATATAATTGTATAACTGTTAACTTTTACAAATTGCATGTCTAAATAAAATGTAAAATGGGCGACGTTTGATTTTTTAAATTTAACATATTTTATACAATAAGTTGAAAGTAAATGTAAATTGTACGAGCGTAGAAATATGGAAAAAAGTTGACATTATGTGAGCAATGTGTAAAGGACTTGGAGTTGATGAATCGACATTCATATCTATCCTGGGGAAATGGCAACACGAACACAAACATACTTTCAGGAAGTCGTCGCCACACTTGTTTCAACCCGATGAACGCCAGTTTGAGCGGTGGGACCAGGACGAGATTTCTCGTCTCAAGCATGAAGTTCTTCGATTTCAGGTACATATATATATTTACATACCCAATATCAGTCGTAGCTGGCTAGCTACCTTGGTTACTTGGATTCGTATTCAAACAATAATGATGGAGTAATTGGAAGCAAAACACTTTTGTGAACAGAGTGCTATAGTAATGTGGACTATGCATCCATGGGAGAGAGACGCTCGCTTGTTTAAAGAGGCCTTAGCCAAGGGCCCTGAGGGTAACACCCTCATTATTGAACTGGCTTGCACTCGATCATCTGAACAACTCTTGGGTGCAAGGAGGGCCTATCACTCCCTCTTTGATCACTCTGTTGAAGAAGATGTCGCCTCTCTTGTCGTTGGCAAGGATCGTAAGGTGATGCGCTCGACTGTTATTAATTTCCACACTTGATTTTCTTTCAAAATTGTGACAAATTAAGTGTTTAATAATGCATTTAGTGTTGTGGCTGAACAGTTATTGGTGGCACTAGTGAGCTCTTATCGATATGAGGGTCCTCGTCTAAACGACGAGATTGCTAAAGCAGAGGCCAAAGTTGTTCATGATGCTATCAAGGTTGCTGATAAGAAGGCAATTGTTCAAGATGAGGAGGTGGTGAGAATCCTGTCCACAAGAAGCAAGGTCCACCTCAATGCTGTTTTTAGGCACTACAAGGAACTCTTTGGCAAAGACCTTGATGAGGTATTCAATCATTTCTTAATCTACTCTGTTGAGTTTTCTGCAGCGGGTTTATATAATTAGGTGCATTAAACCGGCACATAAGTAAGTGAGGTTTCATCCTAAAACCAATTGGTGATAGGAGGACTAACCCACTTACTTATAAGCTAGTATCTTCACTATTATTCTACCGCTATGGGACAATGCCCCTCACACACATATAGGAAGAGACCTTAACATACTCGCTCTTAGCTCTAAGTGCTAATGTTTGCGTAAAATGAAGCGCTTAACTCGTGTCAGCACACTCTACAGGATCTCCACGAGCATTTGAGCTTGAAAGTTGCAGTCCAATGCTTTGTCCGTCCTCAGATCTACTTCAGCGAGGTAAGAAGATTACATCTCTATTGACAAACGTTACTGATGTGAATATGTGATGATCAATAAAAAAAATGGAGTGATATAAACTCACCCTACTTGCATCAGGCTTTGAACGCGGCACTTAGGAAAGGAGCTGATGAGTTCACCCAAGAGGCCTTAACCCGAGTCATTGTAACTCAAGCTGATATGAACATAGCAGAGATCAAAGCTGAGTACTACAACAAATTCGGGGTTCATTTATCACAGGAAATCGAACACAGTGTTCTAGGAAACTTTAAGGACTTGTTGTTGGCCTTGGTTGATCGAGAGAACTGATTTTACAAGCGCTAATCTTTCGTATTGGGGGGAATTTATGCATCTTATTTGCTCTTTCAATCTGTTGTTTTTATAATTCATTGGCCTATAATTCTTGTGTCTGTTCTTAGAGGAAGAGGAATATTATCTTTAATAAAGCACAGGTTGATTTTCCAATTCAAATGAAGAAAGAATGTGGATTGAAATGAGTTTGGAACTTACTAGTTTGTTACCTTCGAATTCGGCTGCAATGACTCCCCTCTTACTCACTTCTATATTGGCTTCTGTTAATATCCTTTGATAGAGCCGGAATTTGGCGTTTGGGTGGGGGGGGGGGGTGGGGGTGGTGGTGGTGGTGATTGTTTCAAGTGCACTATCAAATAATATCGAGTCAATTAAGAGTTTTTAATATATTTTTGTTATCATCGAGTATTGAATATGAAATGTAAAGAGGTGGAGGTCATTAACAATGACATGATCCCTTTAGATACCAGCAATGGGTCCACTGTTGTGAGCGCAAGTGTGTCGTCAGTTTGTGACAATTTCTCTCCTCCAAGTACTCATATACATTATGTTGATACTCGATCTGTTACTACCAACTCAAGTACTCATTTCTCGGTGAATGAAATTGCCACCTCTAACTGTCCTCCGGCTGTGAATGACCCTAAGACTCAACAGCTATTCATTTTTTCAGCCCGCCACAAGAAGTATAAGGTTGCCTCGTGTGGGAAACAGTTATGCACCGATTTTATTCCTAAGCTTGGTAAATACTCCTTTACGCATTATGTGCGAAGAAATTGGAGGATTGCCAATTCCAAGAAGAAGCATTGCCAAGGGGATGAATCTCCAAGACGCAGTTTATCTACTTTTTCTAAAAGTAGATCTTTTCCTCGAAAATTTCTACGTCCTTGTGGCGTAAGTGTGTCTTGTCGCAGGTACTCCCCCGAAGCTCCGGTGAAAAGGAAGAGAAAAGAAGTGCGCGTACATTTGGCCAGCTCCGATCGCCCTTTTAAGAAGCAGATGGTTGTCGTCAACCCCATATGTAATTTAATTGCTTATTCTAGTAATGTATTAATAAAACCCGACTCTGACAATGTCGGGTATGTAGGGTAACTATGTAGGTACCCTTCCTTTCGAGTTCCAAAAAAAAAAAAAAAAAAAAAAAAAAAAAAGAATATGAAATGTTGTATATGCCGGTTCATACATTTGGTTGTAACTTTGGTTAACTATAATTGATAAATGAAGAAACAGAAAAAAAAAACGTTGGAAAGATTGATAGTTTCTTATTGAGCAAATACACTAATACACCGTCACTTTATTTTTTTCCCAATTTTTATCCAAAGTCGTTGGGTAAGTCAGCGGCTTTCCTAGATTCTTAAAAAAAAAAGAAAAAAAATGTAATAAGAAAGTCATTACTCAAGGCAGCGGTTTGCATTGGAAGCATATAACCATTGTTGATAAAATCGCGATCCCTCCAAAATGTGGAAAACGATTCAAATCGTCGTAGGATCGTTTTTGTAACACTCTATCCGATTATGAGGTTGAAATTGAGATGTGTGGAGATTTGTCCCACATCGGTAGATTGAGAAGCTTGTGATATGTTTATAATAGCTTCCACCCACCACTTAGTAACAAGGTCTTGTGCTTTTGGGCTTAAGTGAGGACAAATAATGGGCCCAAAGGCTTACCTCCCATCTTATTGGGGGTGTGTTACGACCGTGGTGGGTCAGGTTGTTACAGTTTTGGCGGTAGGATCGGTACAGGATCGGTGGTAGGATCGTTCAGGATCGTAAAATGCTTATTTGTGTTATAAATTTGTGAGTTTATTGTTCTTCTATACCTACAACTCTTTATTAAAGGTATATGCAATATGTCGATATGATTATTACAATTTTCATGTCATTAAATTAACTTTTAACATTGTACATCACAAATTATACATAATTGTGTGCATAAACTTGTTTATATAAGCTATTTGTAGGATCTTACGATCCTACGATTCGATCCTGCGATCCGATCCTACCACCCCTCTTCGATCCAAACTAGGATCCCGATCCTGACAACATTGCCTATAACATCAGAAAGTAGTAAGAAACCATCACTGGACGCTACCGTCTTGCTAAATACATGCAACAATGACATAACCCAGGGTTAAACTACGGACTTTAGCATCGATTTTTGCCCTTTTTGTTCAGCGTCACTTTACCTTATAGAGGGGTATAACCTCTGAACAAGCCGCCCCAGCAACAATCAGCAAATGAAAATCACAGCAAAGAACCAGTATGAGCAAGGACCAGAAAGAGCATGTCTATACTGAAGACGTCTCCCGTCGTAAGCTCTTTGTCTGCTGCACTCACCATCGCCGATGCAGACATCTCCCGTCATAAGCTCATTGTCCGCGGTCTCGGACCCGAAACCACCACGGACTCTCTCAAGTCCTTGTTCTCCTCCTACGCGGTGGTTTCGGGTCTGAGACTGCGGACAAAGAGCTTTCGACATGAGATGTCTACATCAGCGACGACGCGGCCGCGGAGAGGAGGTCGGGATGGGTGGTGACGGCGGTGGTGAGGAGAGTAAGGACCGTTGTATTAGAGACTTTAATTTACAATAGTACTAGAACACTAGTCTATGTCCTGCTTCATATATTGATTTATGATGTCATATGCTTCTACTTGAAGCTTAATGCAAGTCGCTGCCTTAGGTAGTGGCTTTCTCATGTTTAATTTTTTCTGAAACTAGGAAACCTTTGGGTAAAAAATGAAAAATAAAATAAAATGATGACATGAACTCATTTTGAAGAAATAGTTTCAAATGAATCCCAAAACGATAATTGTCAAAAAGTTCCAAAAAAAACAAATAGAAAAGAAAGAATCATGTCCAAATCTTATTTTCTCAACACAAACAATTTCCATTTCAAGCTGAAAAATGGGCAAAACTTATCATTACAAATCCCCAACTTTAATAGGCTGACTTAATTTTGAGAGGAACAGTTAGAACCAAAATGAACAATTTCATCACAAAGATACACTCCCCTCCTTGTACTATAAGGTGGTGTATTAGCAGCTAGCCATCCATGAACAGGGAAGTAAGTCTTGCGGCAACCACGATGAGGCGAAATGGCAGTAACATCCACCGACTCCACATACCAATCCGCGGAGAAACCGGCATCATCGTGGCTTAATGTCATGCTACAAACTGGACCTCGTAGACAGTTAGCTTTAACAGCAAAAGCGTCGAGATTTCCTCTTTGGAAGTAGTCATACCGGTTTCCCATAACACCGTGAGATGAAAGGCTTGTCACGTTTACTTGATTCACGTAAATGTCCCTCAATTCAAGACTCACTCCTGCATATGTCCCTGCGTTGTGGATTTCCCCTGTTTTCACGTAAATTACGTATGTACAATCTTGATGATCCTGTGTCAGTGTCACCCCGGTGTTGTTAGTCACAAAATTGTTACGAATATTTATAATAGTTGGACCTCAACCATCACCCTAAGGTTTTGGTTGAGATGGTTCATCTATCATAGTATCAGAGTCAGTGTGACCAAAGGTCACGGGTTTGAATCCTGACAAGCTCAAAGACACGAAGTGGAAACCCAGCACACGATATGCGTTTTCGAATCCTGACAACCTCAAAAAAACACGAAGTGGAAACCCAGCACACGATATGGGGAGCCTGTGCAAACTAACCACTTTTCAAGCCCAATGGACATTTGAGTGAGGGAGCGTAATAGAAAATACAAATATACATTTTGGTGAATTTGTCCATTGTTATCAATAACAATAATTGAATATATGATTCTCTTCTCCCTTTGATCATTGTGTTAAATATGAAGCTAAGTAAATTATGGAGACCCAAGTAAGTCACATCCGGCTAATAGAATCATATTTGATATGCAAACTCTCATTTTATGTAAAAATACTCAACACATGATAACAACATAAAAATACAAGGAAAAAAGGGTCAACACCCATATTGATCATATTGATGATACAAAATATTATAGCATGGTTGATCAATTGGAACAAAGAGTAATAAATAGCAAGAAGCAACTAAGAAGAAGACAATGGATGATGTAAGATGAAATTGTTACCTTAGAATAGGCAGTTGAAGCCAGAAAAGAAGAAAGCAACAAGTTGAAGTACAACACAAGAAGCTTGGCATCCATTTGCTTCATTTTTTTTGTATTTGCAAATGTTAATAGCTACACAACATATATATTATTTCCTTTGTTATTCACTTATATTTTTAGAAATATAAAAAGCTTGGTTAGCTAGTCAAGATTAGTTCATGCAGTAGGGTTCTGAGAGACCGTCGCTCCATAAGTTTACTGAGAGACTATTGTATAAATTTAAGAAAAAGTGATACTAAAGATAATATAATAGGTACAAACCATTATTAAAGATAAAATTTGTACATTTATTATTTAAATAAGTACGAAATTATTATGGTACGATCAATGGCAAAAGGTCACGAAATATAAATAAAAGGGTACAAATGAATGATATCTCAATAATTTACTGAAAGACCGTTCCTTAGTTCATGTATGACATGCGGTATAGAATGAAACATTGTGGGATGCATGACTTTGGTAATGACCAAGTACTCCTTGCAAGTCAACAATAATTATTTTGGCCTTTTATAAATATCCAGCTTTGATAGTTCGATGCTTGTTGATTCGGAAAATAATTTTAGATGCGTTTTAATAATGAAAAATGGGAGGCTACAACCTGGATTGTACTCACCTTCGATAGATACCATTAAAAGTGTTAGAACACAATATGTTGATGATGACAAGTTACCTTGATTAATCTAATATTTGCTAGATTAGTACAAGAGATTAGCAAAGTGACATAAAGCTCATTGAAGATCACAAGATCATATGTCAAGATGCAAGCAAAGACAAGAGAAGGCCAAGTCTAGGAATATGTTGTAAGCAAGGTAGTTTAACATTCATTCGTATTTGTTAGAGGTGCAAAATCCTTGCAACAGTCCAACAGACTGTTGCAACTGGGGTTTCTAGTACGGTCATGGAGATTATATTTCGAAAAATATTTCTATCAAAAGATGTTGGTGTTTTGGTTCATTTACATATTTCAAATGTTTTGCAAACTCAAAGAAATTAATTTGAAATTCAAAAGCTCACAATGCACATGAGGTCTAAAGGCTAGAAAAAGAAGAAAGTTTACTTTTTCCTTTTTTAGCCATAAGACCTTTCAAAAGGAAGGTTCTTTCTTACACTCCTTATCTTAAGTGGCTTGCCTTGAGCCTTGCAACCATGTGCATTTTTCAGATTGTAAAAGACACTCCACCATTTGAACCCTTGGGTAATAGAGTTAAGCAAACAAAATACACACTTGAGAACACCTCTCACTCGCCCAAGACCCTTTATAAATACCAACACTTTGGCTCATTAATTGCTAAGACTTTCTAAAGCATTAAATTGTTAAACTTTGCAAAATACCTTTTAAGCATTTACTCTTCAAGTTTATTTTTGCAAAAGTTTCTGTTTTGAAAGAAGTCTTCATTTGTTTTCGAAAAGCTATGATCTCCTTGTACTAGTTCGCACTTCTAATGAGTATAAATGTTTGTTCGATGAACCTTGTGTTTAGATCTTAAAAGTAGTCTCCATGTTCTTTAAGAGAACCCTTGAGACTTTGATCGTGTAAACCAAAGGTAGAACAACAAACTCTTAGAGCGGAGTAGCTTTAAGTTTGAGTCAAGTCTTCGAGCGGAGTAGCTCTTAGCAAATGCAACTGGAGTAGGTTGGGGAGTTGTTTTGTTGTAATAGTTTTAGTTAAGCGGGGTAGCTTCTAAACTTTCAATAAAATAACGGTTGGACGTAGGCTCCGGAGTAGGAGCTGAACCAATTTTTTATATCGTTTGTTTATTGCTCTTTCTCGTACTTGTTACTCGTTTCTTGTTATACTCGTAATAGATCAGCTCTGTGCAACAGTTCCTCATACTGTTGCTTAGTTTCTGATCTTGTTGCCTTAAATCGTGAAACACTTAAGCTATCTCTAAATTTTTAAAAGGTCACCTAATTCACCCCCTCCCCCTCTTAGGTGCTAAACTCGTTCTTGATTCTTCAAAGAGTATTTATATTGATTATTTGTATTATCTTTAAATATATATTAATTTTTAAGTTTTAACTAGACCTGATAAACGGGTTATTTGATTCAATTTCGAATCTGGTTAAATTGGATAATCGATTTTAATCAGGTTCACGTTAATTTCGGTTTCAGTCCAATATCGACCGAGTTCATTTCAGTTAGCCACTTTAATCGGGTTTGTATAATTTTGAGTCGGGCACGGTTCAAATTAGGTCAACTTCAGTTCAATTTCGTTTCGGGTTATAATTTTGTTAATTAACGGTAAAAATATTAGTTTAAATGTATCTTATACTTTCCAGCTGAATGTAATAGTTCATAATATCATTAATAAATAAAGAATTAATGAAAAATACCTAAAATATGAATTTATTCTAAAAAAATAGATACTTTTAATTTAGGTCAATCGGTTCGATTGTTATAGGTTCAGATATATTCGATTCAATTCTCATTTTCTTATTATTGATTTCAATTCAAATTTGGTTCCATTCGGATTGAGTAGGGTTTCGGGTACAATTCTGGTTACTCGTTTCGGGTGTTCAATCGGTTATCAATTCAAATATTTTTGATCAGTTTTTCGTGTTCAGGTTTATTTTGCAGGTCTAGTTTTAACCCGCTCTCAAATAAATAAAGTTAGTCCATCCATTTGCTTTTTTTCTTTTCAAATCTCTATATATAATATCAATAAACGCAATTAATGACATTTAGAATCCTCATATTGGCTACTAAATTTCGGTAAATGAAAAACAAAAGTGTCTCCACCATCATTAAGTTATGAATTAACTCGTGGGTATAGCTAGTTTTAAGAATATTGATATAATGATTAATATTTAAAAATGTTAAGCCAAAATACATATATATTTTATACTCTCTTTCTTTTATAATGATAATAGTTTAAAACACGTGCAAAAATTGCAAGGTTTGAAGTTTACACATGTTTTAAATCAATGAAAGAATGCACAAATTCAGTGTACATGATAATAAAAAATTTAAATCTACTCATTTTAGTGTATAAGCTCAATATCTATCATGAATTCCTTTGAAGTATTATTTTAAAGGAATGCTCTAACATCTACTTAACAGAGTTTTATAATTCATTTACTTTGTTAACTTTTTTGTAGATCTCATTTTTTAAATTAAAAATTTAAGTAGTACTATTTATTAACATTTTTTGAGGAAAACTATTTCTTATTCAAAAAAATTACTCAAATTTAATAATATCTCAAAATTTGTTATTATGATATGGTTAAAATGTTAGAGTTAAAAGCTTGTAAAATAATATAATAACGTTATTTGTTTTAACATTTTTTATCATTTATATTTTCATTGTCTAATAATGTTTTTTGTTCATCTTTTTTGTTTATTATTGACCGACTATGTAGACTATTGGGAAAATTGTGCATTTTCATCTTTTTTTATTATTTTTTTAATATTATTTATGCAACATAAATGGAATTGAGGATGGTGGTTCATTAAAGTTTTATATTGATTATTCGATGAAATTCTATTAACAAAGTTGGTTTTTCATAAATTAATTCCATAATTTTTTATTGTGGGTCCTACATTTATTTAAAAATACAAAATAAAAGAAAATGAATGTGATGACGTGGACGCACGAAATGTACTTGTTTTAATATACTCTGTAGATAAGATTTCTCTGTTTTCTCCCTATTTTTATTCTACTCTACTTGATCAAAATGTATATACATCATGACATATACTTTAAATATTTTATAGATTTATTTAATATACTTACCTCGGACAACAGAAATTGTAACTCCCCTACTTACTGAGAAAATCTGGTTTAAGGCTTCTTGATAAGTGGGGTATTACAGTTTCAAGTCGAAGCCTAGGTTTGGACGTGATAACATAACATCCAAACCTTTTTTTTCTAATTAAGATCGATTCGTTTTACATATATTAGTTACATTATCCCAATTAGTAATTTGTCATTTTGATTTTTAAATAATCAATTTATTTTTATCAATTAGATTAACGGTGTTCATTTATTAATACGCTGTCTTAGTCATAGAAAAATCAATTCGTTTTACATTTATTAGTTAATGCATTTTATTCCTGGAACAAATCGAAATTTATTTAATTTTTTGTTATTCGTTATTATTAGTTGTTAGTTTCGATTTGTCGATTAAATTATTTCTCAATAGGTGAATTAAAATATTTGAAGTGATATGGGTGATTTGGGAAGTTCATTATTGGTTTTTTTTTTTGGTGCAAGTGACTAAAACTTAATTGTTATTGGCTATTACACGGGTATAGCTACTCCGAAAATATCGTCTCTGAGAATAGACCTTAGACCGTTACTTGGGCTATCTAGAAAATTAGGGATGGTGCTCGAGGACACCCCTAGATTAGCTAGAAAATCTGCAGCTCAATTTGCTTCCCTGTACGTATGCTCAAGTTTGACTATCCATCACTCTTCTTTCTTTAACTCTTTGCACCGATGCACCAGAAATTTCAGCCCATTGCTAACAAGTTGTTCCTCATTGATGATGCGCACACATGGTTCGTTATCCATATGAACTAACAGTTTTGTGAAATTCATAGCCTTGGCTCGTTCTAGACCAATAAGGAGGGTTCGGAGCCCTGCTTTCATCGAGGTACAGTTGCCACATGAGAACTCAGCAAAAGGCAGTATAAAATTATCTGATTCATCTCGAAAGATACCACCTCCACCCGCCGGACGCGGAAGTTTATTATTGTCGGCAGTTTGAAATAATATGTGGACGAAGAATCACGACTGGGACCAAAAAATTGACACAATTGTCACAATTTGAAATCAAATTGTATGAAACAAGTCAAGAATACATTGTACAAATTACAATACCTACAAATGAAAAACTCTAGATTTTGTCAATCATGAATCAACGTCCAAGATTGTAAAGTTAAACAATAAAATGGACGGATAAATCATTTTACAATGTATCACATCGATCCTCTAGTCATCTACCCGGCTTCAAAACACAAATTCTCATTTATAACGGAAATATTTGTCGCAAGTTTGCGACAGTTTAAGTAATACCATGTGGGAGAGATAAGACAAAAAGTAGACCACTAGGTATTAACAAACTATTTGTCTTATCTATCCACGTGGGTAGTATTTGATCCATCGCAAGCTTATAACGGATATACTCGTCACAAGGGAGACTTGTTGGCTTCAAAATCACTCAAACAGAAGTCCTACATTTTCCCTAATCGGATCCTTACAATGTTAAGGACATTTTTGGCGTCTAAATCCGAACAAAGAAAATACTGAGTTCGGGTCCGCTGCCTCCATCCGGGTTCATCATGTAGTATGTTTCGGAATCCTTAGACCCAACGACCCGTTCGAAGTAGGCTCGCATGTACGTAAGCTCACCATCGGGCGACTCATAGGCTTCGTTACTAGGTAGTACACCTGCACCCATTGATGCAGCATGCAACATTTTCATGACATTCAAGTCATCATCTGTGGGCTCTCTTTTGATCCCATATCCTGTTTTCCTGCCATTATTGTACATCGTCCAAATAGGCTCTTCAATGAGCTTGGTCTTGTCTGACGGGTGCTTCTCACACTCGAGCGCAATCCGAACCAAGCCCAACCCCATTTCTTGCAAGAGCTTGCCGGTTGGGATGGCGAGCTCTAACAATAACATGGGAAGACACCTAGGATTTTCTTGGATTGCTAGGTTGACTCTCGCTTTGCGGTGGCCAAAAAGTGTGCCGGTTATGCGTGTCCCACCGTGGACATGTCCGTCATTGAGCCGACTGGATATGGGTATACGACAAGTAGGGGTTACAATCGGGAAAGACCTTATGACTGAACGCACCCTTCTCATGATTTTGTTGGATTTGGTTTTACGCTGATTGGCTAATTCGAGGGATACTGGGGGTCGTGTGGGTGACCATGAGCCGCTGTTTATTGGGGTAATGGCTGGTGGTTGTGCTGCTCGAGGGGACGATGAAGTTAGCTGTGGCGCTCGAGGGGACGAGGTTGGCTGTGGCGCTCGAGGGGACGAGGTTAGTTGTGGCGCACGAGGGGACGAGGTTGGTTGTGGTGCTCGAGGAGAAGAAGTTTGTTTTGGTGAGGTTGGGGATGGTCGATGGGATCCGGTCATGGTGGTAAGATGAGAAGTATGCACTAGGATGACGAAGTTGATTACTTGATTGTATTGTGCAGGAAGGAATGAATGGATGAATAGCTTTCTGAATAGTGAAGACACCGAAACAGTATATGTAGAGAATGTTGTGGTATGCACGTTCATCGAATATTTACCAGGCCACTACTACTGGTATTAACCAAGTCAAAATATTCCATCAATGCTGTCTACGGATACTATTAGCGGTCATCTAGGTACCACCAAAACTGACACGGGCAAAGACACGGACACAGATACGATACGGACACGTGACACGGCATGTCATGAAATTTAGGACACGGGACACGTTATTTGAATTTAATAAAATATACTATACATTTTATAGTTATAATTGTTTGATTTTATTTTTGTAAAAATAATTGATATTAATTTTAAATAAGTGAAGGTAAAATTTGTCCTGGATAATATCTCATTTTCATTTCTCATTAGAACCTATATTCTAATTAATATCATTCGATAGTGCATTTCTCGTCTGAGAGACATCACTCACCCAAAATGATGACCAAATACCGTGGGCACGAGATGTACACGGCTCAAATACCATGGACACGCGTTGGACACGTGCCCAAATAAAGGTAGAAAGTTAGACACGGCTTTATAGGTGTTGACACGTTTCGACGTGTATCCGTGGAGTGTCGGTATCGAACACGGTACGGCTCATTACGAGAAGTGTTCGTGCTACCTAGATGGTTATCATGCTTCATGCTGTCGTAGACTCGTAGTAATTTAGCTGCAATGAATAGGCTTGATACCCGATTGCCAGAGTTCAATGTCAACTAGAGCCTACCTGTATCCAATTACTTAAATATATTACAGTATCTTATGTTTTGACCCTAATTTGCTAACTTTGTGTCAGGTTTTAGGCCGGATAAAAAACTACAACCTCTGACAATAATAACAATACAATAGTAGTAGCAGATAATAATACACCCGACCAAATGAGAGGGGGAAAAGCCGGCCGTAGAAGTGATTAGAGAATGAGAAGATTCGAGGGTCAGAACTCAGAAGCCGTTAACATCAGTGAGAATGTGCAAATCACTCCACAATTGATCTTTACTGACGTGCACAGCAGTCCGCAACTCCGCACGTATACTAGGGCAACTCTATTGCCATTATATTTACTCCCTTGAGTTCTAGTTTATTTACTTTTAATTTTAACACAAAGCCAACAAAGAGGAAATGAGATTATTTATGAAGAGAAAATACATCGAATGTAATACCTTTAATATTTTAGTTTTTGAGCATATATGTATTTTTTTTGAGCTAATTATCTCAGACTTTATTTGTTTTTGAGCAAATGTGTATTTTTTTGAGCATATTAAAGTTTATAAGTTAGATTTTAGTTTTTCTCCGTTATAAGTCACATTCAACTAAACTTATTATAATCTTATACGTCCTCCATTCAAATCCAAATTGTATTTATGCTTTATGCACAAATTTTAAGAATTTATTAAATATATGATTGAAAGTACAATGGGAAGTGTGTATGTTATTTTTTTATTGTTTTTGGTGGAGTAATGGTGGGTCATTTGATGGCATTTTGGGTAAATAATTGATATTTATAAGGATACTTTAGTAATTTTATTGGCTTTATTAGGAAATGTGTAGTTTGGATATGAATGAATTAAAATGGAATATGTGTAGTTTGGATATGAATGGAGGGAGTATGTAATATTTTTGAGTTTTATTATGATTTTTTTAGGGTTTAATGTTTAAATAAATAAACTCAAAAACTTTATAGAAGAACTCATAATTTCTAAACAAAACTCAACAACTTTACTATAATGCTCAAAAACTACAGAATTGGAGGTAATATATCGGATGTATCATCCACTTACTGCTATTCATGGGTGATTTTATTGGGTGACAACTACAAGTGAACAATGGGTTGCCTACCCTTCAAAAATATTCTCGGTTTAGAAATGTTAACAAATAAATGAGGCATCCATATTATATAAACAGAATGAATGGTAAACAAATAACCCCAGGAAGGAGCAGTATAACATATACCTAAGAGTCTCCGCAGCTTCTCAAATATTCATTCTTCCTCAAAGCAATTATATTGTCAAATCTCTGACGATTTTAGTTCGGCTAACTTTAATCATCTTATAGAATCGTTATTATACACCTTTTTTTGGCAATGCTGAAAACAAGTTTTATACAACTGACATTCGACTCATATGGTCAAACGCACTTTTATTTCTTACAAAATAACCTAAAACATAAGAGTAACAACATTGGTGAGAAAATATGTTGATGGAAAAGGCCAACATAGCTTAGGAGCCACCATCTTTAGCCTCCAATTTCCTGAGGGGGGCGAACAGAACTTGATCTCAAACCATCGATCATTGTCTTTACTCTTCAAGGATCTCAGAAAGCAATAACCCACTTGATCCACCCATCGAACACAAAGTGTACTTATGCCTCAAGGACGTAGGAAAAGAATAGGCGAGAGAGACCATGTAAATCTATGTCTAGCAGAGTAAGGATTCCTACACTTTAGAGCCACTTAGAAAGACAAAGAAAGTCAAAGTCTGAACCATCAAGTAAGAAAAGGCCAGTCAAGAAAGCAATCCACTTAACCTGTCCAATGTCCAACCCAGACGGCCATATAAAGATGGACACAACACATACCCAACGTAAATTAATAATGTCGTTATTAGTTAGCAGGATAAAAAAACCGATTTATTCCAAAGATCCAATATCACAAACGAACACCGCCACCACATTTAAACCCTCAAAACCACGACCAAACTTCCCGACACTCACCTTTCCATCACGCCAAAACGAACATGGCCACAACCTCACCACACCAGACCACCTCGCCAACAAAACCAGACTCAACCCACCATCCCAAAGACATCAACGGACCCACCAACACAACCCATCTATCAACCTCTTGAAACTCCAAATTTTAGACAAACCTCCAAGGGTCATTGGTGTGCATGCAACAGACGCCACATGAAGAGGACGACAATTGATTCAACAAGGCCAACAAGGCCCAAGCGGTGGGGCGAGGGGGAGAGGGGAAATGAAACCATCAAAACAACCCAAGACCACATAAAACAAACACACAAGATGAGCTATGCTCATCAGAACTGACCATCAACTTCAGATAGGAGACTTACTAGATATGGGGGAGGGACAAGTGAGAGGAGAACATCCTTGGATAAAAAAAAATGGTGAGAAAAAGGAAAATATAACAAAGTCGAGTTAAACCTATATATGACTTTAAAAGTGAAATACTTTGATTTCTTCTTTTAAAAAAATGGATATAAAATATAAAATTACCCAACAACCATTTTGAGCATAGAAAAAAACATTATTGTTTAAAATTTTTAAAAAAAAACAAAGCATTTTCTTATATAAGGAGTTTTTGTATGTAAATTATTTGACAGATTTAAAAATAAATAAATAATATACAAAAAATGCAAAAGTAATTTAAATAATGAAAATACTATAAAATAATGTGAAAGTATGAAATCAAACTCATCAATATCCCCAATCACATATCACTCCCCTTCATTATACTCTCTACGCCGACATACAAATTTTCAATCCAAGGAATCTCATATCATTTCAATCAGCTTCTACTGCTTTCATAATAAATCTCCTTCTCACACTGTCAATCCATCTTAGTATTTTCTCCATCATCTTATTGTTCTCTATTAGTATCAATTTCACCCGCCCCTTTATCACCTCAGTTTTAAGTCGGTCATTCTTGTATGACCATACATTCACCTTAAGTTATGTATCTCTGCGGTTATGTTTCCTAAATCATGAGTCCATGATAATATAATAGTAGGGGTTGAAGTATTTGTTGAGCGATATAATTTACCCTTTCATGTATAAGGCATATTATTATCACATAAAAACTCTACTGACACTTTTCCATTTAAGTCATTTAACTTTAATTTCGTTAATCACATCCATATCTAATTAATTCACCATCTATTTTAACAATAGAACTAAAATATTGAAAAAAAATTAATTTATGAACGACTTTTTCATCAAAGGCGACACTCCTTACTTTTCTTGTTCCCACTACACCGTCTTACTCCTAATGAGCTTAAACCCATAAATCTCCAAAGTAATTATGCTAATTAACACAATATCATCTTCAAGGATCATACTCAAGAATTGTTGTCCAATATTGCCCTCTATATAAACTAATTCATAACTATAGTGAAGAGAAAAACACCTCCAAAAAAATCAAATGATAATGGAAATTTGTTTCTTCCTCCTAGCGTTAGTTTATACTAGACCTGACAAACAGATCGGGTCGTGTTGGGTTCGTGTTCGTGTCACATGTAAACGGGTCATAAAACCTCCAACCCAAACCCGACCCAATTAAATTTTGTGTCATGTTCGTGTCGACCCACTTAGATAAATGGCTCATCAAGCCATAGCCCTAATCCGTTAATTTCGTGTCGGGTTCGTGTCGTGTTTTCGTATCATGTCCATATTTGGAAAGTTTAAGTATATTTATGCGATGGAGGATAAAAAAATTAGGATTAATTTAGTAAACAGGTCATTCTGTCGAGTTCGTGTTTAAAGAACTCAACCCAAATCCGACCCAATTAAATATCGTGTCGTGTTCGTGTCGACCCACTTACATTAATGGGTCATTAAGCCTCAACCCAAACCCGCTAATTCCGTGTCTGGTTCGTGTCAGGTTTTCGTGTCATGTCATTATTTGTCAACTTGTACAACGTCCCTCACACATGTACTTTACGAAGTCAATATATTTGAGGATACACTCTTTTACACGAAAACTCGCCAATGTACACTCTTAAAATCTATCTTATATCTTTTTATATCCTTTGGAAGGGGCACAATACTAGAATATATTTTCTCTAAAATATATTATTTCTTGAGTATTGTGCCCCTTCCAAAGGAAAAAAGAAAACCCAGAATAGGAGAGAGTAGTAGGCAATTTGCATGCTTTTATTGAGGAGAAATCTAGTTTTAAAAGTTCAAAACTTTGACTTTATATAACATTTTGTAATAGTTGATTACTATATATACATTAAATTTTGAACAGGTAATTATTTGATACCGACATTATCTGATACACTAGTTTTATACCCGTATAACAAATGTACGGTTCTGTTTTTAAATATTTGGTTACTCATAAATATGTGACTAACTAATACAAATATAATTCAAAATAAAAATTAAGTAGATAATATATAAATTATTATAAATCATCAATTACTAAAATAGACCATTTTTTCTACTATAAAATACGACCTATTTCATTACTAATGTAAAAGACAAATTTTATTTGTTATGGTTTCAGAATTAACGTATTTTTTTATTAGAATTATTGATCCCGTGTTTTTTTGTTACCTACTTGTGTGTTCTTTTTAACTGTTAATTATTTGATTATTATCAATATCGTCTCAATCTCTTAGGGGTAGATCTACATGAATAAGATCTAGATAGCACGGACACTTCTCGTAATGAGTCGTACCGTGTCCGACACCGACACTCCACGGACACATGCCGAAACGTGTCGGACACCTATAAAGCCGTGTCTAACTTTCTACATTTATTTGGGTACGTGTCCGACGCGTGTCCGTGTTATTTGAGTCGTGTCCATGGTATTTGGTCAACATTTGGGGTGAATGATGTTCTCCAGACAGGAAATACGCTATCGGAAAAGATTAATTAGAATATTGGTTCGGATGGGAAATAAAAATGAGTTATTATCAAGGGCAAATTTTACCTTCACTTATTTAAAATTAATATCAAATACTTTTAGAAAAATGAAATCAAACATCTATAACTATAAAATGTATATTTTATTAAATTTAAATAATGTGTCCAGTGTCCTAAATTTCATGACATGCTGTGTCACGTGTTCGTATCGTGTCCGTGTCCGTGTCCGTTTTGGTGCTACCTAGAATAAGATTAATTTGCAGTTTTTTTAGCGTAATAAAATTATAATTTTCAGATTTTCAGTTTATTTAGAGTATTTTATTCCAGTATTTTATTACTATTAGTATTATAATTAGTATTATCATTAATCATTAATATGCAACCTGATTAATAAACGTAATATCCCCACCTGAATAATTTTTAATTGACTTTGAGTTATTTAGGTTAGAATTCCCGTTTTGTTTATTTCTTGTGCTAATTTTCAGTTTTTTTTCTAATATACAGGATTTTTATTACGACATTGGCAAAAATGTAACAATTTTGCTATATATTGGACCGTTGTATATATCGTATTTTACCGTATTTTATTTTGTTTGGTATCTTAACTTATATTTGATTTGATTGGAAAATTGGAGAATATAATGTTATTTAATTTTTGGACTGTAATTATTTTTCGTGTTTGTAATTTTTTGTTTTTCGAATTTGATTTTTGGACCGTTCTATATCGTATATTATTGAAACGTTTTATACTGTTATTTATATGACGAAATATAATACTGAAAATCGATTACGTAATTAAGAATGGGAATTCTGAATTTAGACTAGTGGAAAATTAAATAAAACTAAAAGTTAATGGTAGTTTTTTCCTTATTTCAAGGAACCAATCAGAATGCGTTAAATTCTACCCTTTTTATAGAGATAGATGACTACGAACTCCATATAATACAGAGTACATGGGGAATTCAAGGTTTACGGGATAATGTACCTTTTAAAAGTACTAGTTTTAAATCCGTATAAATTGTACGGATATGCTTTTTAATTTTTTTTTATTGTAAAGAGTATATATATACTTGAGGGAAATTGTTCTATTAATTAAAAAGAAAATATAAATATTGTTTTTACATTGTCTTATTATAAGAAAATTGTTTGTAAATACTGCTTCAACTTCTATTTTATTAATTAGGTTTTCATTTGCAACACAAGTTATTTCGTTTGTGACGCAGAGCATTATGTTTGAACTAACAAATACAAAATTTCGTTTGAATTAGGTTAAATGATTCATTAAATTCATTTGGTCGAATAGTTATAGTACGACATGTCCTCCTAATAGCTAAATTACACGGGTCGAATTAGTTGCAGCCTATGCAAATAGTTAAACACGTGTTTTATTAGGTAATATGAATCGGTGAAAATAGGATGACATGAAAATTGTGGCCCATCCTCTTTATTAAAGCAACAACCACAAATCTGAGGTGTCGCTCTGTGGGTAAAAGTACATTTTTTTTTATTTTTAAATATAGGCCCCACCATGATCTCCATTATCTTTTTTATCTATAATTGATGAGAATTGTTCATGATTAACTTGAATAACTCGATTAAAACAACTATAATTATAACCTAATACATATCAACTAACAGGGATACAAACATGGTTTAATAGCCAAAAATCAATGAAACAAATTGGCCAAGCTTTGAAGTCTAAAAAACCGACGTAAAAATTGTCATAAATTAATATAAATATTTTGGTTTGAAATTAATGTACAAAAATGTTAAATTTACAACAAAAACAAAACGAAAATACAATAGATGCAAATTTGTTTATGTGAAAAAAAAATCATGAGTTACCTTATTATTGATAACTCTGTTATTAGATTTACGTAGTTCAAGATTTTTAAGAAACGCTCACACAGATAAGGTTCAAGTTAATTAAAAATGTTAAAATAGCATAAAATGAAAAAAATTAAAAACAAAAATATAGATAAAATAAATAAAACTGTAAAAAATAGCAAAATAAAAATAATCGAAAAAATGTTAATGCATAAAATACGTATATAAACAATATCAATTGAAAAAGTCCAAAATTGTCAAATTACATATAAGCACGAACCCGCTAATGGCTTGATGGTATAGACCTTTGAAATTAAAAGAACAATTCTTCTATGAATGGTTAAAAACAGGAAGATCAGAATTAGGGAAAAGGAGATAGAGTGAGAGATATAAACCTTTTGTTTTTAATATAGTTAATTTAATATGCTTTTTAAACTATTTTAAACATAAAAAAATTATCATAATAGCAAATTGCACGGCTATTATATAATTAATGAAAACTAGTGTTAAACCAGTGCAAAATTGCACGGGTATATTTTTAGAAAAAATATGGTGGATAATTAATATTACCGAATAGTGTCAATAATACGTGAATATTGTGCATTCAATTTCTATTATATTGATAATACTTTAAAATGCACATGATAATAATAATGGTATTTATATATTCATTATTTTATTGTTTTTTTTAAATCGATATAGATGTTATTTCAAGGTTTATTTTGTACCGTTATGTTTATGATTTGATTTCGCAAAATATATAAATTTGTACATTATTATTGGTTGTTATATTAACATTATGTTATTTTTATTGTTTTTTAATTTAGTATTGTCGCTTTTTTTTCGATTCCAAAAATGCACGGGTATATTTAACCGATATACTTTTAAAAACATCAATATAATATATCGATATATTGTGTATTGTAATTATTTATTGGAATTTTTTAACTTTACTCAATTTTGTTTTAAAATTTAGTATTGTCGCTTTTTTTCGATTGCAAAAATGCACCTGTAACACCCCCATTTATTTAAGGGCCTGAACTAGGACTCCTCAGATAAATAAGGGTGTTACCATCTCGGTTTCCCGAGGCAGTAGATACAAAGGAAGATAAACAGTACTTTAAATTAACTTTAAACTCAAAACATGTTCTTACATATCCAAAGATCTTAACAACGTAAATAAAATACAACTCGTATAAAACTGACTAAGGTGATCTAGACATCTAATCTGGTCCGGATCCAAGCTCTTCCTCCCATAGCTCCCCCTTAGTCTCAGCACCTGTCAATCTGCTCCCCAATAATTGGTTCATCACAGGTGATCACGAATACACAGGGTCAACCACGAGGTTGAGTAGGGAAAACAATAATTATAACAATATAGTAAACTCCGCACCGATCCAACGCCATATATATACTCCGCACCGATCCAACACCATATATACTCCGCACCGATCCAACACCATATATACTCCGCACCGATCCAACACCGTATCACAAGACCCAATATATATATATATATATATATATATATATATATAGTCACATAGTAACAATGTCTCAAAAGATATAAATAGCACAATATAACGTTCACATGAGATTATAACTTAAACATGCTTATTAACACATAAGAACAGATTACACATTATTGTAAACCAGTATCTTCCCCTACCTGAAATAGCAGGAACGTAGATACGCCCGAGGCTTGTCAAAAGTGTTCCACGCGAAACTCGCTACCTAAAGAGATATACGTAACAAATTAACAATCTTCCCGTACCCCTTAACTATCATACTTACTATAGATAGCAACCTTCCATAAGTGGAAAGTTTCCAAAAATAGAAACTTTCCAATTATAGAAACTTTCCAAAAATAAACATAAAACTTCCCCGACTAAATACTTCCCGACTCACATCTTTAATTAACACGACCCAAAACCGCATGAGAAACTAAAATACCACTTAACAATAAAATAAAAGTATTACTAACATTAATAATAATAATAATAATAATAATAATAATAATAATAAGTAAACAATGTAGTAGTACAACAACCAACCACGACTCATAAACACAAATAGAACCCAAATCACCACTACGACTCATAAACACTACCAACCGCTAAACGCCAAATAACCACCAGCTAACACACGGTTTCACCCTTCTACTCCCCTATTGCTGCCGCAACTCACCCCCCACAACCACCAGGCGGCAACCCAGAACCTCCCTGAACACCTCTGACCACCAGCAGTAGGGTCGTCTGACGCCGACGAGGTGAACCAGACCCCTAGACTGACCTGGTTCCTCTCCCTGCCACCTAACCAGCCTGGTTTGCGCAGGCTGCCGACAACCCCACAGCCCAAGCCACCATCTGCGACCACCACCAGAACCACCCCCTGACATCAGCCTATAACCCACGGTGGTACCACCGGGTCGATCTCACTCGGGTCAACGGTGGTACCACCCCCAATTAACCCCTGTAAACTCGACATCAGACTTTGCAAAAACAGAGAGCTAACAGAGCCACGAACGACCGTCACCTACGCCACCTTAGCCACCCAAACTTGACATGAAAACCACCAAGACGCACTTCTAACCACCACCAAACTTAACACGCAAGACCTTGAACCAAAAACTAACCAGAACAGACTCGAAACACCCACACAAAACAACACGTAAAAGGCTCTGATTTGGAACATACATAAATGGGTTGTCTCCAGTGACAAAACCACCACGACTGGTGGTTCCTGGTGACCAACGGTGACCCATACTGTGGTCCAAACACTACTACTAATGTCGTAGGTTACGATTAGACACTGACCCTAACCCACCACCATGAAATACACACACGAAAAGCCACTGACAACCACAGGAAAACGCAGAGGAGAAAGAAAACGTGCTGACATACCTACTTCGTATAAGTTTCGACCACCCTTAGACTGCTCTATGGCCACCATGAAAACCGCCTATGTATTCTCTGTTATGACGGCTGTAGATTAGTGTGTTTGTCTGAGAGATAGGGTAGTTAGGTTTAGGTTTTCTGACTTGTAGAAAGTGACGGCATGCTAGGGTTGGTGTTTGTTTGAAAAGAAATTAAACGTGAGGTATGGGCTGAGATGTGCACGCAACTCGAGGCCCATACTATCCCCTTGGTCTCGAGTTCGAACCCCCTTGTCAACACTTTTAATTACCACTTGATTAAAACACAACAACTCAATTAAAAGGACACAAAAGTATCGATATTATAATTAAATCTTCGATGCTTATTTAACGAATAACCCGTCGCAACTATATAATTTGAATAATAAAAAGGGTTATTACAATCTTCCCCCCTTAAGATGAACTTCGTCCCGAAGTTCACCCACACATCTAGCAAACAACATACCCACCAAAAAATATATAAAATATAAAATACGCATTCGATAACTCAATTATCGAATATAAACGTTCAAATATTACCAACACCTTAAATAACAACATAAACAAATTACCGATAAAAAATACGGGGTATTACAGTCTTCCCCCCTTAAAACGAACTTCGTCCCGAAGTTCACCATCCCATGGCCCACAATCTGGTCACTAGGTGTGACATCATATAGCATCAAGAACTAATAAGGCACTTCAGAACACGCAATGTTACATTCCAACCTTGTTAAGGAAACTTTGTCCTCAAAGTTTTAACATACAACAAACACATGACACTTCGACAACCGTAACATACAACAGAAACACGTGACACTTCGACAACCGCGATGTGGTGCATAACAGAAGTAGTAGGGTTTTCGAATATGTTTACATTACTCACGACATATCAATTAACCACGTCATAACAACTAGGCGTAACAAAATCGTTAAGATTTTACAATCATATCCTCCTAAAATATAGTTACGTCCCCGTAACCTCATCATAAGAAATTCCGGCTCATTACTCTTTCTCACTCGTTACTCTATCTCATAAAAACTAACTCCCAGTAACCGAGTATCGCACTCGTCGTCGTATCTAAGACCACAGACAAGGGGTGAGTGAACTGGCGAAGTAACACCGCAATTGAAACTTCCATCTCGATATCGATCTCAAATTCCGAATATAACTCAATAACCAAGGTCACACTGGACCTTAACACAATATGGCACAACGGCCTACTAACTCATAACTTAACGCCAGTAACGATTCTCATCTCAATCCCAATATCAATATTGTCAGTTATTCCATTAAGGATCTGATCAACTCTTAGGGAACATAACGCTAGGCTACTCACCCACGTGTCAAGGTCGAAGAATGCAACGACTCGATATAACATTGAACTGCAATCTCACCCTCAAAACAAAACAGCCAGGGTTTTTGTTAAATCACGAGTAACTCTATCCTCTCAGACTCAATCTCATCAGCTATATAACATGTCATTATACTACCAATTCATCGACACGTTTGTATGTACACTTACAATTCCACAACTCATGAAACAAGAACTTGTACTCTATACCTGACGAATCTAATACAGATTTATTACACACAACACAAAATAATCAATTACCAAAAGTTTACCCATCTCAGATCACAACTCAACCCGTCTCACAAACAAAAGAATTATCTTATGAATAGAAAATATTAACTATCAACATAGAAATACAGTTACTAATATTCAACTCAAGTAAGCATTCATAAGAAGTTCATATTAATTACTTCGTACATCCAATCTCAACAATAAAAGCGTGTTAGCATTGGTAGAATGTATTACGCCGAAAAACAAAATCAGAGTGGCTAGCACTCATATACCATTGACATTAGAAAGTCAATATATTCATAACAATGCAAACAACCAAGAAGCAGATAATCCAAAATTGAGAAGTTAAAACATTTCAGGTTCGTAATCATATTTATAGAAAAGGCATAGCACGAAATTCATTAATGCAACTAAACATGGAGCATTGACATATTTCCCAAGGCACACATAACTCATAGACTCACAAGATCGTTTAACATCTCCAGATGTCAATTAGGTAACAAAATCACTTAAGTACATTTCCCACCCACTCATATTACATCGTTTATCATGAGGTTATTATTATATATGACTTACACAATAAGGGTTGTATACAATGCGCAGCAATTAAACCTTCAAGCAGGATTTCATCTACACATAGATACAGAACTGTCATATGCAACCAGTCACTATAATTATCAACATCAAGCTTAAACCTGGTTTATCATTTTGAAAATACTTTGGAAGGTTTGAAATATTGAAAGGGTTGTTTGTGACAATATAAACGCGTGTCAAAGACAATTTCACAAGTTATAGCTTGAAACAAGACTATACGGAGACATTCTGGCCCTCATTTACTAAAACATTGTTCTTGTATATTGTAACCCATGAATTATGAAAATTTAACGATAACGTAAACGAATTCGCAAGATTAGTACTTCCTAAATCACATGTCGACCAGTTAAAAGCTCAATATATTATGATCAGATTTTAAACATAGTAGATGCAATTCAGCTTGTGACATAACAAGATACATGAAAGTGTTATAAAGATTATTAGCTCAGTGAACTAGACAACGATATACCATACATATATGAAAGAACATCAACACGATTCACATCGTTCAAAATAATCACCATTACTTATAACAATTAGATTGCTATATCATGTTAGCAAGTTTACCAGTTAAATTTCATTCCGCCACTTGGCAAGACTCCTCTCAGATAAACATGCTTTTGACATCACGTACGAGTAGCACATAGTTATTTGAGGTCGTAAAATTGGACATATAATTGAAACAATTCTATATTAAACTTGACGAAATAAGCAAGGTTACGCTATCATATAGTGAGGGTTCATACTCATACCATACGTCTATTATTCATGTTACTAATGCCATATCAGGGTATCACGTGGTCACATCACATAAATCACATTTGGTTAAACTTTTATATGAAACTTTTATATCTCGCGATTTCAACAATTACGCAGCAACTTACCAAATCATAAATAAATAACAGCTTAGCTAACGTGCGAGCGATCATAGCTTTTAGAAAATATAAAAAAAAAACTAGCTAATCATAGGAAAAGAATCGAATGCATATCGCAAGGAAATTATTTAATACCATTTCCATAACTCAATCGGTCTGGACAAGAACTTTACAGCAATTCAACAGAACATTCGGCAACTTGCAAAAATCACAATTAGATAACAACTCATTAAGATTTTACATAGCCTATCATCTTGAAAACGTAACGCATATTCTGAACAGTAAGGTGGAATTTTGCATAAACAATAACCAAGTTTTAAACGATTTCTTTTACACAAAGATGGGTCAAAACGGAACTGTGCAGCAACAATTCAACCACGGTCAACTAGAAGATTTATTTCACTCAGAATATAACTCAAATAAACATAAAACCAAAACATTGTAAAACCAACTTAGAAGGTTATCATACATAAAATTGTCATACTCATATTTGGAACACATATAAAATGACATCCTACACAAACCAGATAACATTCTGAAAATTGATTAAAACTTTGGGTTCCTTTGGAAATAAACACTACTACATCCAAAACCAACATTTCTTATTCTAAAACACGTTGACAAACATTTGCAGCATAGACACCACTTTGTACCATGTTAACATTCATTCCTCATATAATTGTAGTTGCCATCTAACACAGTAAAGGTTTCGAAACTGGAAATAGGGTCAACTAAATAGCTTGATAGTTATACGTGTGTATCAAATAAATTCTTTGCACCATCATAACCTATCCAAGTATGGAACTTAAACTAGGGACTATTATGTATCCCTTATTGATTACGAACTTCATAACAACCTTAAATGCGTATAAAAGGCATAAAAAGAAATCTTATTTACAATATATGCACACATAACTATATACGTTCATGGCTTAGGGAACACATTCCGCATATCACTAGACATGGATTACTAATTTATATAAATCTGATCATTCATGTTCAAATACAAACAATGTATTACTTAGATACTATAGTCATTCAATTCCAAATAATCGTATGAACACTTTAAATACTAAAATCATGTGCTCACACACTCTAAGTATGGCTCAACAAATACAACTCCCAACTATGATAATTTCAATTCAATCATCCATGTCAATCCACAGTTCCTATTGCACATATCGTTAATCAGAACTCACATAAGACTTACCTCGTTCTTCTCCTGCAAGAACGTTAGCATAGTATAACCAGGTCACTATATAGTCTACCCCACTTTTTCCATTACTCTCTTTGGGTTCCCGAGACAAAACAGGAAGGGCCCAGGTTTGGTGTGAGGGGGCCCCTATTCATTCGGTTAGGCCTGAGGATCGTTCTCTCTGATACCACTTTGTAACACCCCCATTTATTTAAGGGCCTGAACTAGGACTCCTCAGATAAATAAGGGTGTTACCATCTCGGTTTCCCGAGGCAGTAGATATAAAGGAAGATAAACAGTACTTTAAATTAACTTTAAACTCAAAACATGTTCCTACATATCCAAAGATCTTAACAACGTAAATAAAATACAACTCGTATAAAACTGACTAAGGTGATCTAGACATCTAATCTGGTCCGGATCCAAGCTCTTCCTCCCATAGCTCCCCCTTAGTCTCAGCACCTGTCAATCTGCTCCCCAATAATTGGTTCATCACAGGTGATCACGAATACACAGGGTCAACCACGAGGTTGAGTAGGGAAAACAATAATTATAACAATATAGTAAACTCCGCACCGATCCAACGCCATATATATACTCCGCACCGATCCAACACCATATATACTCCGCACCGATCCAACACCATATATACTCCGCACCGATCCAACACCATATATACTCCGCACCGATCCAACACCGTATCACAAGACCCAATATATATATATATATATATATATATATATATATATATATATAGTCACATAGTAATAATGTCTCAAAAGATATAAATAGCACAATATAACGTTCACATGAGATTATAACTTAAACATGCTTATTAACACATAAGAACAGATTACACATTATTGTAAACCAGTATCTTCCCCTACCTGAAATAGCAGGAACGTAGATACGCCCGAGGCTTGTCAAAAGTGTTCCACGCGAAACTCGCTACCTAAAGAGATATACGTAACAAATTAACAATCTTCCCGTACCCCTTAACTATCATACTTACTATAAATAGCAACCTTCCATAAGTGGAAAGTTTCCAAAAATAGAAACTTTCCAATTATAGAAACTTTCCAAAAATAAACATAAAACTTCCCCGACTAAATACTTCCCGACTCACATCTTTAATTAACACGACCCAAAACCGCATGAGAAACTAAAATACCACTTAACAATAAAATAAAAGTATTACTAACATTAATAATAATAATAATAATAATAATAATAATAAGTAAACAATGTAATAGTACAACAACCAACCACGACTCATAAACACAAATAGAACCCAAATCACCACTACGACTCATAAACACTACCAACCGCTAAACACCAAATAACCACCAGCTAACACACGGTTTCACCCTTCTACTCCCCTATTGCTGCCGCAACTCACCCCCCACAACCACCAGGCGGCAACCCAGAACCTCCCTGAACACCTCTGACCACCAGCAGTAGGGTCGTCTGACGCCGACGAGGTGAACCAGACCCCTAGACTGACCTGGTTCCTCTCCCTGCCACCTAACCAGCCTGGTTTGCGCAGGCTGCCGACAACCCCACAGCCCAAGCCACCATCTGCGACCACCACCAGAACCACCCCCTGACATCAGCCTATAACCCACGGTGGTACCACCGGGTCGATCTCACTCGGGTCAACGGTGGTACCACCCCCAATTAACCCCTGTAAACTCGACATCAGACTTTGCAAAAACAGAGAGCTAACAGAGCCACGAACGACCGTCACCTACGCCACCTTAGCCACCCAAACTTGACATGAAAACCACCAAGACGCACTTCTGACCACCACCAAACTTAACACGCAAGACCTTGAACCAAAAACTAACCAGAACAGACTCGAAACACCCACACAAAACAACACGTAAAAGGCTCTGATTTGGAACATACATAAATGGGTTGTCTCCAGTGACAAAACCACCACGACTGGTGGTTCCTAGTGACCAACGGTGACCCATACTGTGGTCCAAACACTACTACTAATGTCGTAGGTTACGATTAGACACTGACCCTAACCCACCACCATGAAATACACACACGAAAAGCCACTGACAACCACAGGAAAACGCAGAGGAGAAAGAAAACGTGCTGACATACCTACTTCGTATAAGTTTCGACCACCCTTAGACTGCTCTATGGCCACCATGAAAACCGCCTATGTATTCTCTGTTATGACGGCTGTAGATTAGTGTGTTTGTCTGAGAGATAGGGTAGTTAGGTTTAGGTTTTATGACTTGTAGAAAGTGACGGCATGCTAGGGTTGGTGTTTGTTTGAAAAGAAATTAAACGTGAGGTATGGGCTGAGATGTGCACGCAACTCGAGGCCCATACTATCCCCTTGGTCTCGAGTTCGAACCCCCTTGTCAACACTTTTAATTACCACTTGATTAAAACACAACAACTCAATTAAAAGGACACAAAAGTATCGATATTATAATTAAATCTTCGATGCTTATTTAACGAATAACCCGTCGCAACTATATAATTTGAATAATAAAACGGGTTATTACAGCACCGGTATATTTAACGGGTATACTCTTGCTAGAAATTAAAATTTCATGTTTATGAATTTATATAAAAAATGTTACGTAATATTTCTTAAACTACGTTATCATGTATTTATTTAGAATTTCAGACGGTAATTTCTCAGGAAATTCATAAATGAAATTGCTGTTTGTTCTAAAATTTTAATACCATAAACTGTTTTAATGTTAAAACAGTTATGCAAATTATTAATTATCCACAGGTATATTCAATCCCGCTATTAATCATTACGTAAAGTTTACGGTTTATTTTTGTAAAATCAAAATAGTTGTGCAAATGAATTACACAATTTTACCGAGTTTTTCGTAAAATTTCATGTTTACGAATTTATACAAAAAATGTTACGTAATACGGAGTATTTCTTAAACTACGATATCAGGTATATATTTAGAATTTCAGGCGGTTATTTCCTAGGAAATTCATAAAAGAAATTACGGGACACACCTGAGAGAATTATAAAAAAAAAAAAAAAAAAAATCACAATTGCATTGATGACGTGGCGCGTCGAGGGCTTCTGAAATGATTCAGTTTTTATATAGATAAGATTTTAAAAAGCAATAGCGGTATCGAGTGAAAAAAACAACTTATTGAATGTATGAATTTGATAATTCATCTATAATTATGTTTGTATTTCAAAGTACTGAAATCAATACTTTATTGTTCCAATTAGTTGTATACGTTTGCTTTATGCATATATATCAATGCTTATTTTTTTGTTCATATCTTTAGTTACATATAACTAAAGTTCATAAAAATTTGATATTCATATTGTTGTCGGTAAGACCATTTAAACAAGATCTCACATGCTATGCCTATCTTTTATGTAATATATTAGAATTTATATTGAAGATTCTCCTCAGTTATTACTTTTTTTTAATTGTTATTTCAAAATATTATAATATATAAGTGTTTTTCATATTTATACATTACGAAGTTTAGCTAAAATAAATACTCCCTCTGAGTCTGAGTGATTGTTCCTGTTTCCTTTTTTATGCGAGTTTAGTGATTGTTCCTCTTTCCTTTTTTAGTAACATTTTTGTGGTCCAAAATCAATTCAGTGTGGGGTAGGGTGTTTTGTGTGGTTTAGAATCATTTTCTTATTTCTTGTGCATAAAGCAAAAGGAACAATCACTCAGACTCGGAGGGAGTACTACATTAGATCAAACTTTCACTACATTTGATATTCACATCAACCAAAAACTTATTCTACACCCTCATGTCAATCGGGTGGATCAGATCAGATTGACTGCCTAAGCTAATTAGTCATGTGAAGTTAGGGTCAATTGGGTCGCATGTTAATATTCCGAATGTTAACCCTAAGAAGTGTTTAGTAAAGTCGAGTTTACGGGTTGGATCAAATTTCAAC